>CM060266.1:14033908-15276408 GCA_030684275.1 Acipenser oxyrinchus oxyrinchus
TAAATTAATTAATCATTCCCCTTATCCTTGACATTGGCTCCTCTCACAGCTGCAATGACTTCTTACAATTCTTTAAAAATAAAATACTAGATGTCAGAAATGAGATTCCACAGACACCTTCTATTACGGAGGACTCCAACACAATTTTACCAACTAGACATATTAAGGCTACTATGGGGGCTTTTTCATTGATTACCTTACAGCAGGGGTCTCCAACCTTGGTCCTGGAGAGCCCCTATCCAGCAGGGTTTATAGGTGCCTTACAGGAACTGACAGAGCTAGATCAACATATGAGAGCTACTACATGCTCTCTTGATCCTATTCCTACAAAACTATTAAAAGATGTTCTTGGTGTTATTAATGCCCACATTTTAAAAATGATAAATGGGTCACTTTCCTCCTGTGTAGTTCCCTCAGCACTTAATGTAGCTTATGCTTAAGAAACACAATTTGGACCCTAAAGTCCTCAATAACTATAGGCCAATCTCCAACCTACCATTCTTAAATAAGGTTCAAGAGAGAGTTGTTGCAATTCAATTCCAAAAATGTCTAACTCTTAATGGTATATTTGAGAATTTTCAGTCTGGTTTTTGTGCTGCACATAGCACCGAGATGGCCCTCATCAGAGTTGTGAATGATCTGCTCACAGAACCAACTAAAAGGAAATGTCAGATTACATGACATCGACCCTTGCAGTCTCTCATCAAAACTTAAACTAGAAATTAAGAGTTTGGATGTCATCTTTGATCCCGATCTCTCATTTGAGACTTATATTAGGGAAGCTACTAAAGTATCTTTTTACTATTTCAGAAATATAGCCAAACTTAGACCAATTATTTCTGTATCTGATGCCGAGAGACTAATGCATGCCTTCATCTGGAGTTGATTATTGTAATGCACTTTTTCTGGTGTCCCAAAACATGTGGTATCCCACTTGCAGCGTGTTCAGAATACCGCCGCTAGGATTCAAATGTCTAAGAGATACAAATGGCAAAATCATAGATGAAGAAAAAAAAATAGCAAAAATATTAAATTATTACTTTTCTTAAGTTTTTACAAAGGAGGATACGGACAACATGCCCCACATGTCGACCTGTTCCTATCCAGTTTTAAATAACTTTAGCATAACAGAGGCAGAAGTGTTGTGCATGCATTTCCTTGACTCCCTACTGTGTTCAGTTTGAGAATTAATCTTTTATGCGGGACTTTGTCAAAAGCTTTCTGGAAATCTAAATAAACCATGTCGTATGCTTTGCAATTATCCATTGTCGATGTTGCATCCTCAAAAAAATCAAGCAGGTTAGTTAGACACAATCTCCCTTTCCTAAAACCATGCTGCTGTCTCCCAGGATATTGTTACCATATAGGTAATTTTCCATTTAGATCTTATTATAGTTTCGATAAGTTTACATATAATAGAAGTCAGGCTTATTGGTCTGTAGTTACCTGGTTCGGTTTTGTCTCCCTTTTTGTTGTATTATGCTTGCAATTTACCAGTCTGTCGGTACAACCCCTGTGTCAAGAGACTGTTGCATGATCTTGGTTAGCGTTTTGTAAAAAGCTTCTTTCATTTCTTTGTGTGCCATTGGGAGCATCTCATCTGGCCAAGGGGATTTGTTTATTTTAAGAGCTCCAAGTCCCTTTAACACTTCTGCCTCCTTTATGCTAAAGTTCTTTAAAACTGGTTAGGAACAGGTCGACATGTGTGGCATTTGTCCACGTCCTCCTTTGTAAAAACCTTTGAAAAGTAATCATTTAATATATTTGCTATTTTATTTTCTTCGTCTATGATTTTGCCATTTGTGTCTCTTAGACATTTAACCTCCTCTTTGAATTTTCTCTTGCTGTTATAGTATTGGAAAAACATTCTGGATTTGGTTTTAGCCCCTTAGCAATGTTCATTTCTATCTCTCTCTTGGCCAATCTAAGTTCCTTTTTGATTTCTGTTTGCAGTTCCAAGTACTCTTTCTGTGTACTTAGTTTTTGTCCCTTTTAAACACTATTTGTATTCACTGAATATGTAGAAAACAGAAAGTACTGATTAGAGGATAAACCTCAAAATTGAGCAAGGTAACCAGTGGTGTACCACATAGATCAGTATTAGGTACTCTGCTATTCCTAATCTACATTAATGATTTAGATTCTGGTATAGTAAGCAAACTTGTTAAATTTGCAGACGACACAAAAATAGGAGGAGTGGCAAACACTGTTGCAGCAGCAAAGATCATTCAAAATGATCTAGACTGCATTCAGAACTGGGCAGACACATGGCAAATGACATGGGAGATACTGAAATTGAAGAAGGAATTTATGAAAAAGACCTAGGAGTTTATTTTGACTCGGAAATGTCTTCATCTAGACAATGTGGGGAAGCTATAAAAAAGGCCAACAAGATGCTCGGATATATTGTGAGAAGTGTTGAATTTAAATCAAGGGAAGTAATGTTAAGACTAATGCATTAGTAAGACTTCACCTAGAATATTGTGTTCAGTTCTGGTCACCTCGTTACAAAAAGGATATTGCTGCTCCAGAAAGAGTGCAAAAAAGAGCGAACAGAATTATTCCGGGTTTAAAAGGCATGTCGTATGCAGACAGGCTAAAAGAACTTAATCTAGTGAGTCTTGAAAAAATAAGACTACGCGGTGATCTGATTCAAGCATTCAAAATTCTAAAAGGTATTGACAATGTCGACCCACGGGACTTTTTTGACCAGAAAAAAGAAACAAGGACCAGGGGTCACAAATGCAGATTAGATAAAGGGGCATTCAGAACAGAAAATAGGAGGCACTTTTTTACACAGAGAATTGTGAGGGTCTGGAACCAACTCCCCAGTAATGTTGTTGAATCTGACACCCTGGGATCCTTCAAGAAGATGCTTGATGAGATTCTGGGATCAATAAGCTACTAACAACCAAACGAGCAAGATGGGTCAAATGCCCTCCTCTCGTTTGTAAACTTTCTTATGTTCTTATGTTCTTATGTTCTTATGTTCTTATGTTCTTATGATAGTGGTGCTCTGGGGCTTGTGCAGTGATAGTGGTGCTCTGGGGTTTGTGCTGTGCAGTGATAGTGGTGCTCTGGGGTTTGTGCTGTGCAGTGATAGTGGTGCTCTGGGGTTTGTGCTGTGCAGTGTTAGTGGTGCTCTTTGGTTTGTGCTGTGCAGTGATAATGGTGCTAAGGGGTTTGTGCTGTGCAGTGATAGTGGTGCTCCTGGGTTTGTGCTGTGCAGTGATAGTGGTGCTCTGGGGCTTGTGCAGTGATAGTGGTGCTCTGGGGTTTATGCTGTGCAGTGATAGTGGTGCTCTGGGGCTTGTGCAGTGATAGTGGTGCTCTGGGGTTTGTGCTGTGCAGTGATAGTGGTGCTCTGGGGCTTGTGCAGTGATAGTGGTGCTCTGGGGTTTGTGCTGTGCAGTGATAGTGGTGCTCTGGAGTTTGAGCTGTGCAGTGATAGTGCTGCTCTGGGGTTTGTGCTGTGCAGTGATAGTGCTGCTCTGGGGTTTGTGCTGGCTCCCTGGCTGCAGCTCCCTGGCTCTGCAACACACAAAACAAAACAAACAAACAGTTCTTCAGCTTGTTAGTACATTCAGCTTAAGGGTCCGTACTTATGTTGCTGCATTCCCTTTGTACTGCCAAACTCCTCCCTGTGACCAGCCCGGTGCCACGCTTTATTCAATCACAGCCTGCCCCACAGCTGATTACAATGAACTTGTTTAAGCCAAAATGCCCGACTTCCATTTCCGACCTACCACAGATTCGGGCCATCTCCGAGAAAGCATACCACCAACCTTACATAGCGCCCTTTCTGGTCAGGAGGTAGACTTGCAGCTTAGATCCCTTCTCTCCTTGTCACAGTCTCATAGTAATATACAAAGGTTAATTTACAAGCACCACATATTGATAAATAATTCAGTGAAATCAATGCAGGAATGTTCCCATACTCATGAAAGAACCTTCTTCTTTTTGATAGCAGAAGGAAAGACACCCATACCAAAACCTGTTGGTGAAGGTTATTGGGGCAAAAAACATCCAGTCAAGAGATACTGGTAAGTGTTGTTCTGTTTGATAATAATACATCACATAGAGTTGAGAAGGTCTGGCATTATGAGTGGATTGACGAATACACTTTGCTCCTGGGTGGGTAGCAGGCTAATTCCCCTGAATCATTGTGGGGGTCTTGGCTTGGCCCCCGTGGATGCATTTCAGCTCCAATGGCAGCTTGTTGGGCAGTGAGGGGAAGCTCTCGTAGTGCCTCACCATTCTTTAGCACTGCATTCAATATTAATGAATCGCTGTTACAGGTTGAAAGATTAGTGCTCACCTGTCCCATGTGTCTCTCCCCCCAGGGTCGGAGTCAGATTGCTATGTGCAGGCTCACATCCCCACAGTCTCCTGCCAGCCCCAGCGCACAGTCACCGTGAACAACAGCCGCAACCCGTCTGGAACCACATCTTCAAATACCGCATCTACACGGGGATCAAGGTGAGGGGGCAGGGGTTCAAAACCAGAGCACAGACTGGTGCACGTCTGCTTTATAACACAGAGAATACCATGAGAGTCTGAATAAGAGGTTTAAACTATTGTTTCTCAATCACTTGCAGCACAGCTCTCAGTAGCCACAGCCACAGTAGTAGCCACTGTAGTTGGGTAGAAATAATAATCCATCTGAAACACTGGATTTAAAGAGTGTCATGCTCTGGGTGTGAAATATCACACTTCTCATAACTGATGTATTCTTCTTTTTGTTAAGATTCACTTTGTATATCACTTTCTGTTTCAGTCAGCACATCCTGGTGTCTTGCTAAACTCAGAAGTTTAAAGCATCCTGTGGTCTCAATAGCTTTCAGCATCATGTCTAACCTCCAAGTTCACCTGGTACACCAAAGGGTGACCATTACATTTTACATCAGCTAGAGGCAGTTGCAGGGGAGACGGGTTAATGGTTGCACTGTGGACCAGATGTACTTCCAGGATAGATTTGCATCTGCAAGCTCTATTGAGATCACTGGCTGCTTTTAAACTTTAACAAGCCACCAGGGTGTGATGACTAAAACAAAAAGATATAGAAAGAGATTCCAAAAAAGAACATGCCTTCACGCTGCAGGTTGCTCTTTAAAGAGTCATTTTAAATTCAATGTTCTTACTTTATTTGTGTTCCCTTACCTTGATATGTTTTTGTTTTGTTTTTAAGGTTATTTCACCTAAGATCAGGTGCAGCTCTTCTAGCTGCCTGCTATATGTAACACAGGCTTGATCAGCCACAGTGTGTCTATAGATGTAAGAGCCAGCGCCATCTAGTGAGATGCCTCTTTGGATCAGGCTTCCTTTTGTTTGCTGGTAATACACAGCAATACACAGCAATGCACTGAATTAGAACACTGCATTAAGTAATGTTTCTGTGATACGAGGGGATATTCAGGGAGGCATTCATCAGATAATGAAATGTAAGCTTTCATCTGTCTCATGCTCTGTAATCCTGGTCTGTAGACTGGGCCATTCTCAGACTCCTTCTGTGAACCTGCTCCTCTCCTCTCCTCCCTTCAGAATGTGCTGGAGCTCAGTTTGTATGATAAGGACTACATTTGTGATGACTTCTGTGCCTCTGTTCTGTTTGACGTGGGGACCCTGAGTCCAGGACAGCCTGTGAGGCGCACCTTCACCCTGAACCCAGAGGTGAGCCCTGGCCGGCTCTCTTACTGCTCACCCACTTGCTAATAGCGGGTAGTAGACCCCAGAGTCAGTTGAATTGAGGTTTTGACAGACTTGAAGAAATTGTGACTGGCCAATCTGAATAGCTGAAAAAATACAATTTCAACTTAGCTGAAGATTTTCAACAGACTTTTTCAACTTAGATGTGACAATGCAACAAAAATAAACAACCCAACACATATAAAGAATAATTTATTCTTATTTTATCTTTAGATTTTAATTGTAATTATATTTGTGTCCGCACACTTATTCACAAGGTGCATATCATTGATCTAAGGTTTTGTGCTAAATACAAATGCTACATTTTAGAAGGCAGTGTGAAACACAGACCAGATATAGTCCAGGGCTTGTAACCAGAATGCCTGTACACCAACATTTACACACAACACGTAACATATAAACAAACTGAGCACAAGTGCTGACCACATTGCCACAGCTACTTAATAGTTTCCTGTGTGCTATCTGGTATGAGCATGCGCATGCTGTTAAGTTTGACAGCCCTTTGAATGAAGAAGCGAAACTATTAAATAGCATACTGTAACGTTACGCGCGAAACTATTAAGTAGCTGTGGCAATGTGGCCACGCCCTTGTGCGTAGTTTGTTTATATGTTACGTGTTGTGTGTAAATGTTGGTGTATAGGCATTGGTACACGGGATATAAGCGGGTCTGTGTTTCACGTGTATTTAAAAATGTAGATTTGTATTTAGGCACAAGGATGGCACAAATCACTTCACGTGCTGGTTAAAATGTAATGTGTGGTCACGGGAGTACACTTAATTAATTCACGTGCAGTTGTACCGAGATTCCAATTGAATGATTGACTAGCAATCGAGTCTCGGTACAACTACATAAAAGCAGCATGTTTTCACTCACTCGGGGTTGGGTGTTCGGTGAGTGGAGAACGGGTGTGGAGAAGAGAAAAGGAAAATAAAATATAGTAAAAAGAATAATAACTGTTTTCACTCACCGTGTTTGTTCGTTTAGTGTTAGTCGTTTTTTGTTTACCTGTTTATTTTGGCCGCAAGTGCCGTGTCCTGTTTTTGTGTTCTTTTATTTTGATTATTAAATGCTGAGAGCGATCACGCGCTCAGCTTCATCAAAACCCCAAGTCTCTGTCGTTTATTTCCTGGCTCTGGTCTGACGCCACCCACTCCGGCCGTCTTTGTGACAGTAGCATACTGTAACATTAGTCACAATGGCAGAGACAAATGAAGAAGTAGACAATAGGAGGGGGTGGGGCGTCCGGTATTTTCATATCTCAAAGGTGGCAACCCTATTTGCTGCATTGCACACATATAAGTGTATTGCACTCAGAAATACCTTTATTATTATATTTGTTTTCATCTGTATATATTTGCACACCAATATAACTAGAAACCGGATGCAATTACAGTATTCAAAAATCATACGGGGTCTTTCTTCCAAGTGGAAACCTAACAAATGAGATGTTTTGTCTGAATTGTTGTTAAATGTTTAAAATCAATGTGGAAATTACAAGCAGCATATCATCCGGTGTTGTTTATTATTTAAACACCTTCAGCCCCAAACTCATGAAATCTCAAACAGCATATTAATCAATATCATATATATCATTATCCACAAAAGCAGCATACTCAATTATGGAAACGATCACATGAAACTATATTGTCACTATATTTTATAAAATTGTGCAGCTACAATGAAAAAACAAAGAAGTTCCAACTTTGCAAAATCTTTGAATTTTAGTAAACTGTATACATGCCCAGTGCTGATGAGAGGAGGGAAGGGGGGACAACTGTACCTGGGCAAGCAGAGGCCCAACACACCAAGCGAGCGGGGCCCAACACAGCAGCGGGGCCCAACACACCAGCGAGCCAGGGCCCAACACACCAAGCGCACCAGGGACCAACACATCAAGCGAGCGGGGCCCAACACACCAAGCGAGCCAGGGCCCAACACACCAAGCGAGCCAGGGCCCAACACACCAAGCGAGTGGGGCCCAACACACCAAGCGATCGGGGCTCAACACACCAAGCGAGCCAGGGCCCAACACACCAAGCGAGCCGGGGCCCAACACACCAAGCGAGCGGGGCCCAACACACCAAGCGAGCCAGGGCCCAACACACCAAGCGAGCCAGGGCCCAACACACCAAGCGAGCCAGGGCCCAACACACCAAGCGAGCCAGGGCCCAACACACCAAGCGAGCCAGGGCCCAACACACCAAGCGAGCCAGGGCCCAACACACCAAGCGAGTGGGGCCCAACACACCAAGCGATCGGGGCCCAACACACCAAGCGAGCCAGGGCCCAACACACCAAGCGAGCCAGGGCCCAACACACCAAGCGAGCCAGGGCCCAACACACCAAGCGAGCCAGGGCCCAACACACCAAGCGGAGGGCCCAACACACCAAGTGAGCCAGGGCCCAACACACCAAGCGAGCCAGGGCCAAACACACCAAGCGAGCTGGGGCCCAACACACCAAGCGAGCGGGGCCGAGCACACCAAGCGAGCCAGGGCCCAACACACCAAGCGAGCGGGGCCCAACACACCAAGCGAGCCAGGGCCCAACACACCAAGCGAGCGGGGCCCAACACACCAAGCGAGCCAGGGCCCAACACACCAAGCGAGCCAGGGCCCAACACACCAAGCGAGCTGGGGCCCAACACACCAAGCGAGCGGGGCCCAACACACCAAGCGAGCCAGGGCCCAACACACCAAGCGAGCCAGGGCCCAACACACCAAGCGAGCGGGGCCCAACACACCAAGCGAGCCAGGGCCCAACACACCAAGCGAGCCAGGGCCCAACACACCAAGCGAGTGGGGCCCAACACACCAAGCGATCGGGGCCCAACACACCAAGCGAGCCAGGGCCCAACACACCAAGCGAGCCGGGGCCCAACACACCAAGCGAGCGGGGCCCAACACACCAAGCGAGCCAGGGCCCAACACACCAAGCGAGCGGGGCCCAACACACCAAGTGAGCCAGGGCCCAACACACCAAGCGAGCCAGGGCCAAACACACCAAGCGAGCTGGGGCCCAACACACCAAGCGAGCGGGGCCCAGCACACCAAGCGAGCCAGGGCCCAACACACCAAGCGAGCCAGGGCCCAACACACCAAGTGAGCCAGGGCCCAACACACCAAGCGAGCCAGGGCCAAACACACCAAGCGAGCTGGGGCCCAACACACCAAGCGAGCGGGGCCGAGCACACCAAGCGAGCCAGGGCCCAACACACCAAGCGAGCCAGGGCCCAACACACCAAGCGAGCGGGGCCCAACACACCAAGCGATCGGGGCTCAACACACCAAGCGAGCCAGGGCCCAACACACCAAGCGAGTCGGGGCCCAACACACCAAGCGAGCAGAGGCCCAACGCACCAGTGACAGCGCCAGCCTCTCCCTGGTGAGGGAGCTGAGGGGGTCTAGGAAAAATTTGTGGGGGCTACACTGCACATTGTGTGGGCACGTATATTGTCAATCTTTCAATATGTCTTGCAAAACTTCAGTATTATGGTGGAATATAATGCAGATTAAGTGCCTGTTAATAATAATAATAATAATAATAATAATAATAATAATAATAATAATAATAATAATAATAATAATAATTAATAAGCAGACACCTTTATCCAACATAGTTTAGAAGTGTTACAGTGCAGGATGAAGTAAGTGCTGTTGTAACAGGGCCGAGGCTGGGTGCGAACCGGCAACCCCACACATCCCATCGCTCCCATGTGAACAGGGCCTTAGAGCAAATGATCCAATCCGAGATCAGAGAGTAGCTGGTGTCGGCTCGTCTGGGCAGTCGACCCTGGTACGGATCCATTCTTGTTGCCCTGTGTGAATGCTAACCTGTCTGGGGGCGGATCGTTTGTAATCAAACCAGCCCAGGGCTCACGCAGCGTGGATGATCATATTTATCTAAACACTATAGTCTTCATACACTGTGAAGTTTCTGCTAGCTCTGGAAATAAGATCTATTCTATGCAGTCATTTGGTAATACGTTTGATGCTAATAGTAGTCCCAGTCCTTCATTTGACATTTTGTATTATTATTTTGAATTAGGTTTTTAAGCATACAGATTTTAAAGCAGAGTGAGCAGATTGTAAAATGGAATCAATGTATGCTGTTTGTTTAAGTTTGGTTTGGTACACAGTTATATATCATTTATAGTGTTGCAATTGAGAGACAGATTAATTTACTTTAACATAAGCATTTAATAAATGATCATATTTTTATATGTTGTAAACAAAACATTACCCTTTTAAAATGACTAAGAGAAGTGATCATATTTTTCAGCCTTTTACATCATTTTTAATGTAATCTATCATATTCTTCCACCATTATGAAAATAGTATGCAGATATTTATCATATGCAATACATTGGGTCGTGTACATTTTTTTTACTTGTGCAACTTTGCGATGGACTTCCCGTAAATTGATTTTTCGTTTTAGAGAAATGGATTGTCTGTTTCCAGTTTAAGTTCGCAAAAAAATTAAGTATAATTAATGATACATGTACATCTTTTTAACAATAGGAAAACACCCATCAGATTGCAATTGATTGCACATGTACCAAAATCTGATAGCATACCACTTTCTGCCATTTTGGTATGCGTACCGCATTCTGACAATGTACCACATTCTAACACTACACCGGCTCTATAGTCCAGATCACGGCTTATTTATAAACTTCAGGTACATTCAAACAGTATTCCAATTGCAAAAGAAAAGAAGACAGTGACAGACAAGTTGAAAAGGCATGCAAATAACGTAGCTAGAAAAAATAAATCAAAATACTTTTTTAGTATTTTTATTTTTTATTATTTGTGCATTTTTCTTGAGGGGTATCAGATAACTTCCATAAGGTAAGCTCCAGGGGTCTAGTGGGTAGCTTCCCATTAAAAAGTTTACCACAGTGTAATAAACCATAGTGAAGGCATAAGGTATTGTAAATCCCAAAGAGGTAAGGTACATGACAAACCATGACAAACCATAGGAAACTATGGTAGATGCACAGTAGGTAGGTAAGCAAAGTGCCTGCCTTTGGGAAACGTAGAGATCCAAACAGTAAAAACATTGCTTGACAAAATTGGCTTTGTGATAAAGTGCAGTAGAATGTAAATACAAGTAGTAAACAGACAGCAAGGATTTATATTTTAGATTCAAACTGAAACGCTACAGTGAATAATCTGTGAAATGCTGCAGGTGCAGCAGCTGACACTTGGGTATTTACTCTTGCTGTGATGAAGCAGCTCCACCCTGTGCCAAAATAATCCTGCATATAAGTCTGCATATAATTATCCTACCCAATAGAATCAAGCCAATATCTGTTCCCTTGTCTTGTCAGCTCCGTGGTGCCCCGCAAAAGGGATATCATGCACCAGCCTCATGAATTCAAACCAATAATTGTGTTACAGGCTATAATGTGCCCGTGGCTAGGTTTACCCTATACAGTAATTGCCCCTTGATACTGAAGTGCGGAAATACTAGCGCCCCAGCGCCATCAACATCCTTACCTTCAATAGACCGGACCTGCCCCCAAGCCTGCACTAGTGACGGGTCATTATGTTGGCCCCACACTATGTTATCATTGGAGCAGTCTCCCACCAAACCCCAGCCTTGTCTCATTAATGCTCCCTCCCATTTTCATATCCGTCTCTCTTTATTCGTTTTTCTAGGATGAAAAAGGGGGGAAAACATTTCAGTTTGAAAGGGAAAACATCACCAATTACTTCCCTTTCTTTTTTGCCACAATTACGTGTGTGGTAGCCTTTCCGCCACCCCCACTATTAGGTGACGTTTTATCGGTCCTACCGATAAATATGCTTTTATGGTGGGGTATGACATTGTGTCTCCATGGATACAGGAGATAGCCACCTGACCTTGTCACTTCCATGACACACCGCCAAGGAGAGCTGTCCTAATTAAGGTCTGCTCACACCCTGTGTCCACTAATGTGTGGTTATTCACATTCCCTAAAACCACATTAACAATACAGGGCCCCTCCCGACCATTTTCCCCTCGCTTACCTATTTCAGGTGCCCAATTACACAGCACCTGTGTCAACAAGTGCAGGTGTTTATACACTGACACATCTGCTGTGTCAACAAGTACAGGTGTTTATACACTGACACAGCTGCTGTGTCAACAAGTACAGGTGTTTATACACTGACACAGCCACTGTGTCAACAAGTACAGTCATACAAACACCTGTTCCTTTGAAGGAACATATCGTCCCACAAATACACTGTTATTTATTGAGAATGTTAGTTTCGGTCTCCTGAAGCAATTCTGCACACTTATCACGGGCTCTGTGTACCATTGATTTTTCTTTCCAATCTTGACTTTTCGTAGTTTTTTGTGACTTCATAGACTTACCTGCGATGCATTAAAGTCATTTTCACTCCCATAACTTAGTTTCAACCCTGCTGCGGTAGTTTCATCACAACTGTTCATTTCAAAGTAGTTTCTTATGCAAATGTGTGAATCTCATTATAATATCGAAGTTTCGCGCTTACGCTTGATGAATCATCATTTTTTGCTGATTTACGACTTTGGTTTGTGCCTGTTATTTTACGCATACCTCTCACTTCCAGTTTGAACGTTTGCGTGCATTTAGTTACTTTAACAAAAAAAAAGAATCTCCCAAAAAATTATTTATTAATAGTCTATATTAAATAGCAATGGCAATAAATACATTTTGTTTTGGTTTAATTTATTTTTGAATGTGCTTTATTTTAAACTTACATAAAGCATACAGCTATTCCACTTTATTACTTGGTGGTAGAATGATAGACTGTGATACGCTGCTCCTTCTAATTGCTTTTATGTAGGAACAGGGCCGTCGAGAGCCGTCATGGGCCCCAGGGAAGGATTGGTATGTTCCGCTGCCGCCCCAGCTTTTTGGTGTAGTAAAATATGAAATGCGAAAGTTCAGATCATTGTGTGAAAGGAAGTGTTTGACAGCGCCTGGATACACAATCATTACACAACAGAAGCACATCGGCTCGGTGTGCAGTACGGGAGTTTTTCTTTTTAATGTGGTGGTGGGAACGCAAAGGGTCTTGTGCAGGGCTAGTTGTTTTAAAATATTTTATGTATATATATATTAAAAAAAAGTTCCCCCTTCATCAGGGCCCCTTCGGGCGTTGGGCCCGGGAAATTTCCCGTTCTCCCGCCCTCTCGGTGGGCCTGGGTAGGAAAAATATCAAACAGAAACAACGAGATGCTTCACATAATCAAAACGAACTATACAGCTAACACCACTCGAGTAGAGTAAAAACAGCCTTCATTTTCTGTCCCATCAGAAACAGTAAAATTGTGAAATGGTCCCTTGTTTTTAAGTACAAAACTGCATCGGTGTGCTCAGCAAGATAATAGCAGAGTAATTTATTTGGCTGTGTCAAAAATAAAATAAACAATCTTATGGATGACTTTGTTTTAATCATTCTGATTCTGTGTTTATCACAATGGTAATAGCATGTCTATTTCAATGGTAATAGTGGGTCTATTTCAATGGTAATAGCGGGTCTATTTCAATGGTAATAGCGGGTCTATTTAATCTGGCTTTTTGTACATTTAACATGTTATGAGATGACAATATAAAGAAAATATGTAGTTGTTATCACACCCGATGTACATTTTTTTAAGTTACTGTATTATTGTATTATTATATACTGTTATTTTAACTGCTTTGGAGTTAGTGCGGCTTCAGTGAATTGCAGAAAATAAAATAAAAGTGTTTCACTCTGCAAACATGGTAACCCTAAATTACATGGACAGTGCGAGAAACTAAAGCTCTGATACCAAAATCCAAGCCAAACAACTGGACAGAGCTCACAAATATTCAGTATGTTCTCAGATTGCCTACAGTCGGAGCACAGTGCAGTGCCTCTTACAGCACAGCGGGGGGCAGGTCTTGGCTGAACAATAATATTGTACAGTACCCGTTAGAAATTAAAAGTTACTGACGTAGTGCATAGACAAATGAAACACGGCAAAAAGTATTTACCTCCATAGCCTGCTGTATGTAGGCTACTGCACTGATTTCCTTTACACAACTAAAATATACATAGACTGAAACAAAAGTTTTCTGCGATATTCTTAAATTAAATTAAAGCACCGAAAGCATGTAGGGAAGCATGGGTGCAGAATTACCGTGCATATGTACCATGTTAAACTTCTGTATATAGAAACAAGCTTAGTTTTCTTCATGCTTTCTGTTTTTGGGGACCCTTTCTTTTTGATGACGTTTTGGTTTGTTTTCGCTTTTCCCAGTGTCTGTTTGCGCTACACTATTATTACAGTGTAATGTTTACTTTACTTATGGAAGTTCTAAATTTTAACTTTCGGCGTTGCTAATCTATTTATAATGAGCATTGAAATAGGAATGCCAGCTGCTGATTACAATTGTGCCTTTTATTGTTTAAAGTGTAAATAATAGTATTTGAAGCTCAGAGCATGATTAGGAGTCCTGTAAACAAATTGTCATTCTGTTTAGAATGGGGTTTCCTTAGTACAGACAAGATGTCTGCATTCTCAAACTTCCCTCTGTTTTCACAGTCCTGAATAATCTTAGTTAGACTTACTTGAATCCTTTTGAATGGACAGACATTTGAAGATATTCTAAATTGTGCTTTTGACTTCAGAAAGTGTTTGTGTTGCTGCAGGTGCATGTCTGCGCTGTGCGAGAATGCTGATTGGAGCCGTGAGTCCCTGTCAGGCCCGATCGCCAAGGCTCTTGTTGGCACGTCGGGTGACAAGACGTCTGCGTACTCCTTGAGTCGGCTTAGCTACTACAGAGAGGAGCTGAACAGGATGCACGATGATGGACTGAACGTCTCGCTCACAGATTTCTGGGGCCTTGTTGTTGAGTTCTTCGTGTACAGACAGGTGGGCTTCTTCCTTGCAGTTAAAGCTGTATAGGAAATGTCCTGTTTGATTTTCTGATTGATAAATTCCACTTTTTACAAGTTTACAGATGTATAATACATTGCAATTGAACAGTGTATGTGTAATTTATAGTTAAATAATAATATTTAAGCAGCATACCTCATTTGAATCTGATCCAAAAAGACATTTCAGATGGCTGTATTACGATATATTACATATTATATACTAGGAGCTTCCTGATTCTAGAATAGTTTCCAAAGCAAAAAATCAAACTAATTGTTTGAATGTGAGAACCAGCCCCTCTCTCAAGCCGTCCTCAGTGAAACCTCATTCATCCTGTACAGGAGAACCCAGCCCGACTGAGCGACCAGAAGAAGGCTGTAGCGTCTGGACAGAACCCTCTGCCAATCTACGCTGGGGTCAACGTGAAGACAGACCTCAACACCAAGGAGTTTGCAGGTTGGAGGGGGGTGCTGAAAATGCCTGGGAGTATGTATGTGTAGCAGGGCTCTAAATTGGCAACAAAAATGGCAAGGCCAAAATAGCCTTCAGTTCAATACATGTGTAGAGGGCACCATAGGCGCCTAACCTATGGGGCAGAAGGGGCACGTGCCCCCTCCACTTTTTTCGTTCATTATTTATGTATTATACCTTGTTGTGTTTGGCATTGGTTCACTTTAAAATGTTTAAAATAAAATATAAAAATGGAAAAGTATTCAGAGGATGGGCCACATTTATAAACAACCACAATAAATTCTCCCTACACGAACATATTGATTTGACCCAAGGTCTGCACCGTGGCCAACGATAGCTAACAGTAAGAAAAAACGTTGTTACGTGAATGTCAACTTGGCAGCTAAGTTTAGTGAATGGCGGTTTTTCTCCTAATTACAGTCCCAAGTATTTAAATGCGTTCTCGCTGTCACCGGTCTTAAAATGGTCAGTGAGAAAAAATGGCAGTAGTTGACCCTGAGTTAGTACAAAACCCATTAAATAAAGTCAGTTTTCCCTGCTCAGCTGACCCTGCTTTAGCACAAAACCCATTATGGTAACGGCTTACATGGCGTGCCCACTTCTTTGGTATAGATGCAGCTGTTAAGAAGATGCAGCCAACGATAAAAAAAACTTTATTTAGACACACTACCACTTGATAGGCAGAAGAAACAACATTGGTTTATAGGAGTTCACAAATACATGTTTTAGCTTGATATAAACTTTTCACTTTTTTTAAATGTATCTTTTGCTGCGTTTTTATTTTAAGTTTTCAGGGCATTTTGTGAACGGCACATGTGCAAAACAGACCTTAAGTGTATTTTTTATTTATGTTTTTCGTTGTTATTGTTCTAAATTTCTGGAATGCAGCATTTCATTTTAAGCAACGTTTTTACAAAGCAGTACTCACACACGTTTGGTCACCATCACAGCTCAACCTGGGGTTGCTGTATTCTGCTGGTGTTAATACAGCACCTCAGGAATCCCAGACATTTGTGTTTGATCAGATTGTTATCGCCCCCTTGCGCTTCAGTTTAAAACATGTGATATCCCGCCTTTATTTTCCTAAACAGACTGACATCAAGCACAATCATAAATCTTGACACAAGTGTTGTGCATGGAATTGGTGCGACTTCACCACACAAACACGTAATCGTGTTATTGTTTGGACCCAAACACTTCCCAAAGCAGGCATCTCTCCAGCTGAAGCTGAAAGGGCACTGCGGCCAACATTTTGAGGCGTTACGGCACTTGATAAGGGCTGTCCCTCTACCTGTCTTGTCTGAATGGGGTTAGTGTGTGCTGGTGTGAAGGATGTCTCTTTACCTGTCTTGTCTGAATGGGGTTAGTGTGTGCTGGTGTGAAGGATGTCCCTTTACCTGCCTTGTCTGAATGGGGTTAGTGTGTGCTGGTGTGAAGGATGTACCCTTAACAGCAGTCTCTCTCTCTCTGTTGCCCAGAATGGTGTGAGTTCACTCCCTACGAGGCGGGCTTCTCCAAGTACGGAGCCTTCATCCGCACTGAGGATTTCAGAAGCCAGTTCAACAAGGGCTGCCTGATCAAGAGGATGGCAGAGCCTCGCATCAGCTACCTGCTGGGTGAGCATCCTGCAGAATGAACAACATGGGAAGGGCTAGGTCAGGCATAGGGACGGTATAGCCCAGTAAGGGCTAGGTCAGGCATAGGGATGGTATAGCCCAGTAACAGCATGGGAAGGGCTAGGTCAGGCATAGGTGCGGTATAGCCCAGTAACAGCATAGGAAGGGTTAGGTCAGGCATAGGGACGGTATAGCCCAGTGACAGCATGGGAAGAGCTAGGTCAGGCCTAGGGACTGTATATCCCATTAACAGCATGGGAAGGGCTAGGTCAGGAAGTATAAAAAGTTCATAGAAAATCAATGGCCGTTTGAAAGCCTGTGCCTCGTTAAATTGAGCCCTTATTTGGTAATAAACTAGAAGTGCAAACAACTTATTCAACACCCAAAAAAAACACACACTGATCTCTGACTGAGATTCTGGATAGATTATTAAGAAATATATATTTTTTTTAAATCTTATTTTTGCATCATCTGCCCCACACTCCCAAAAGAAAATATATTTGTAAATGTATATACAGTATATGTATATTATTCTCTGCAGACACTAATAGAGTGTTTAAGTAGCAGTGTTACATTAAAAAAAAGGTTACTTGACTATAAATATGAATGTTTGAACTTACCATTAGTTGCATAAAAACAGGTTTATTATTAAGCAAAAATAAACCAGAGCATACATGCAGTCTACATATCCAGCATTTAAATGAAAAATGTGCACTTTTGCTGGCTTTTAAAAATGACACAAAAAAGGTCCCGCATTCACACAACTTGAACATGTGACCTAATTTTAAACTATGGCTTTTTTTTGGTTTGTTTGTTTGTTTTTGTTTGTTTTTATGATAAATTGTTCTGTGGCACAAATCCATGACAAGAAGGTGCTCATAAAATGAAGTTTTGTGGAGATTCACCAAACAATAATAATAATGCACTTTAAAATACTTTAAAAAGTTAAAATAACAAAAAGGATCAAAGAAGGAATTTGTAAAGAAACACAACTGAGATTGCAGTAAGTTGTGTATATAAATGTGTAACAATAAAATTATTTTGTTGAAAATATCAGTTCAACTATGCTACTATTGTCCAGCTGTCTGCTGACAGATGTACCGGGCTTCAAATCAGACTACGACTACTACTGGTACCACGAAAAAAAAAAATACTACAACTACAACTGTACAATTACTACTAATAATAATGATGATAACACTAAAACTGTTGGATATATAGGGATGTTCAATAACTGATCTATATATAGGTTTTACAAGTCCAACCTTTATTTTACAACAGAGTTGCCAGAGGTCAGGGTGGTAACCTTTTATCAAAACAAGCCTGTTTTGTAATGGGACCGCCCATCTCTATTGTCTCCAATAGGAATGCATGGGCGGGGTCATGTATTTATTTCCAGTCTTGGTTCGTTTCCGAGTCGCGTCTGGAGTGGATTGATATTGAAGACTTCTCTCGTGTCGCTCTGTCCAGTGTGGATGCAGCCTTATTCACACGACCAGAAAGACTGATGGACGGATACTGTGGTATGCATGACAATAGTACAAACACAGCACAATGATAATATAACTCTCATCTAGGTTATAGCCAATACGCAAACAGTATTTTACAGCTTCTACACAGTTATTGACGTTATTGACCTTTTGGCAGGAGTCGATATTATTAGATTTACAACTTTTTCCAATCAGGGTCATATTTAAGGTCATAAAAATCTATTTGACGCTAAAATTCAGATAAACAACTCATTTTCAAGTTCTTTCAAGCCTTGGATTTGCCACTTTCAAATGGAAGCACTTTCAAGGTGTTCAGACCTGTACGAGCCATGAGTTGCTTTGTATATTGCCAGAAAAGGTTGCCTGTTAGTTGCCTCCTGTTTCATGAGCTTAGGGAGTTCGTGTATTGGGTCTGTAATGGAGTGAACCTTACGGACTGACTTTTAAAAACACAGACTGTTGTTTGTTTAATAGATTGTTTGTTTACGTCTAAAATCAATGAATAATGAAACAAAATGTACTTTCCTGTGGGGCATTGTTGTTTGGGGTCTGGGTCACGGTAATGCTATGGGGGTAAACAAAGTGATTACATTACTAAACGCTATTTAAAAGACCTGGGGATAAAAATATGACAAAGTACAGCTGTGAAACTTGAAACAGAGTTCATGTTTTTTCATAGTTGTTCATAGGAGGCTGTGTGGTCCAGTGGTTAAAGAAAAGGGCTTGTAACCAGGAGGTCCCCGGTTCAAATCCCACCTCAGCCACTGACTCATTGTGTGACCCTGAGCAAGTCACTTAACCTCCTTGTGCTCCGTCTTTCGGGTGAGACGTAGTTGTAAGTGACTCTGCAGATGATGCATAGTTCACACACCCTAGTCTCTGTAAGTCGCCTTGGAAAACGGCGTCTGCTAAATAAATAAAAAATAATAATAATGTTTTTACTTACTTGCTGCAAGCTCTGTGTGTAGCCGGTGCTCTGTAAGGGCGTGGGACGGGTGTAGGGTTGCCATATGTACAGGTTTGACCCGGACAGTCTGAGAATTGGCATCTGTGACCGGGTGGCAGGAATTAACAAGCCCTAATGTCTTCGTTTAAATGAAAAGCATAAGAAACACCAACCTTCCTTTAATATTTTCTTCGACATACATTAGTTGCTGGAAGGATTTTCACAATCTTATTATAAATGTGCTATTTACTACTGATCTGTACATTCTACTCTGTCCATGGCGGGGACAATGAACATATCCACGTGATGTAAACAGTCCAATACAGTACTGAGCTGATGTGTGATTCAGGACTCGTGGGATTAGGTCTGAGGATCCTTCATCCTGAACTTGAAAATCCAAGTGAATATGGCAGTGTCATGGCAGTGTCATGGCAGATGCCGCCCCCCACTGTAGTCATAACTGAGTAACATGACAATTCAGGTTTGCGATTTGGAGTCAACAGAGTAAAACCAAAAGCATGTGATTAAATACATAACCTTCACAGTAAATACAAAAATACATAAAATATGGTTTAATTATGATATATAATAGTAATTAAACCATATATGTGTGTGTGTGTATAATATGATTTACATATTTAGCCGTAGCTCATTTATTTGTAACACTGAAAAACCTGAACCAGATTTGACTCATTTTGTCTCTTGTTACGGACGCAGAACCAATTGTGCCGCTGTTTTGTTTTTAATGTGTATTAATAATGTTTCTTCATATTTATTATGGGTGGGGGGGTGGATTTGCCATGACATAATGGCTGTAAAAACTCACCTAAAATAGTTGTGACCATCACAAACGTGCTTTTTCATGCTCAGAAATCCAGTTTTATGACTGTCTGGAAAAATTATTTGTAAAAAAATAAATAAAATAGGACAGCCTTGTCGCTTCAGAAATTGCTTTGAGTTACCCCAGCGTTACTCATCATGACAGCTACATCTCAGGTAAGATTAGCCTCTAACGTATGGTATAGCTGCTATGTTTCTGTGGTGTTATTGGTAAATTTACATGATAATGAATAGTGAATTGCACGGGCATGGATTACTTTATTGAATCCACTATGGCTTGCAAGTTCGATTGCTAGAAATATCAAGAGCACAATACTGTGTATACTGCATGATTATTTGTACCCAGGTCTGGTGGTATTGTGTTAAACTGTATTACAGTAAACTGCAGTTTTGATAGACCTCGGCTGTCTGAGAAATGTGTCCGGGTTTGGTCTATGGAAAAGGTAGCAACCCTAGACAGGCGGGCCGTTCATGCCTGATGTTAGTTTATGGTGAGGGAAGCAGAACTGGTATTTTTTAGGCAACGTTGCCTAAAGAGTACCTATCCAGGACAGTTTGAATGCAGATGTTCTGTATCTCTGTAAATGGTGCGTTTTTGTTATTTGAAAGTGGTAATCTGTTTGGTAAATAATGTTTTATGTTTTATATAGAATGGCATATTCCGAGCGAGGGGCTAGGAGGTGGAGTATATATACCTGGTCCTAGACTTCACTCAGAGAAAGGGAGCGCTGGAGGAGGTTGGCTCTTATAAAGCGGAAATGGACTGGGGTGTGGTAAAATGCCTATAGCAGTCACCAGCTATTTTAATGATTATTGTTATTACTCTTCTTGTTTTTTTGGTTTGTTCTTGCCATAGTCCTTTGTTTAGTTTTTTTGTTTTTGTTTCTGAGCCAAGCTTGCTGTACCTAGTTTATGAACTGTTCCTGTTTGTCGGCTAATAAAACACCAGTCATCTTGGTTTAAACATATCTTCTGTGTCATCGCTTCCTCCTTGCACTACAACATCTTGTGCACCGGTCTCTCACAGGGTTGTAGAACTCAGTCCTTCAGTTAAGCGTCAAGTGATCCTTATCCTTCAAACCCACCATGCAGAAACACAGAAAGTGTTCAGCAGAATATAAAGTGTGGGTTGTGTTGGTCTCCCCAGGAATGTGGGGCAGTGCGTTTGCTGCCAGCCTGGATGAGATCTGGAACGCTGGGAAGAAGCTGGAGTGGCTCGACAACAAGGAAGACGATGTTGAACTGGCAGGTAAATGGAAGCAGTGTGAGGAACTTACAGTACATGGTAAAAACATGGTAAAAACATGGTAAAACTGATGGGTAGGTACTAGGTAGGAGATGGCTTCACTGTTCCTTCACTGTTGTAATGAGATCATTGCTCTATCCCACCCTCACTGACGCACTCCCACCCACCCTGCAGATGACATCAAGAAGAGCTCAGAGACCTCAAGCTCCGATGGCCTGCACACTCATGTGGTCACTCCATCCAGCTCCGTATCTTATCTCGTCAACAAGCTCTTGAACTCCCGCTTCAGCTCCTGCCAGAGCCACAACTTCCTGCATGGCCTCAACCTGCACAGCAAGTACCACACCAGCCACGAGTTCATAACGGACACAGGTACAGTCGTGTCTCCTCTTCATACTGGCTGCTTGAAGTGTGCACTGTCTGAAAGCTACAGGCCGCAGGGTCTCTCACAGGAAACGATTCTTCGGTTAGATCTCCTTCTCCGAATGTGATGGATCCTTTATAAAAGTTCACCGCAGTAAAAACATAGCAAAGTGTAAAAAGCACTATGAAGGCATGGTAAAGCAGAGGTAAAACTGCAAAATTACTGTGCAGAAATACCTTGTTAAACTTTTACACTGTGCAGAATTACCTTGGTAAACTTTTATACTGTTTATAAATACCTTGGTAAACTTTTACACTGTGCAGAAATACCTTGGTAAACTTTTATACTGTTTATAAATACCCTGGTAAACTGTTATACTGTGCAGAAATACCTTGGTAAACTTTTATGAGGGATACGACTATTAGAATAACTTTGGTTTCCGTGTCCGTGATGATCAGAGCTTCACACATGAGGTTTTATTAATTTAATTTAGGAATGCAAATTGAGCCTGTCCACGTAATACACAAACAGGGGAACAGGTCATGCTACAGGCTTCCGATACAGTACCTGCAGGACTGCACCTATAGGGCAACACTTGAAGTAATTAAAGCCCCATTGAAACTAATGATACTGCCACATTTCATATACCTGCAGTCCATTTCTCTTCGAGGAGGAGTAGAATCTGAGACAAAGCGGCGACTCCAGTGTGAGACAAACACGGTGGTGCAAGCCAGCCACGCACCGGTTGTTTAATTTTACTAGCAACACTAGGTAGTTTAGTGGGACTGAGCTGTCCCTGTGTGTCTAGGAGAGGATTGAAAACAGTACCTGTGTCTCACGTCTTCCACCACTATAAGGAGCAACGAGCTGTGGCTTAAACCGCATTTTTTAAAATGTTGTAGTTTTCCTTAAAGTGTTTTTGTTTTCCTTTTTCCTTTCGCCTTTTTGCTTATTCCTTTGGTTTCCACACCTGTGCGTATGTTTGTGAAGAACGGGGCACAATACCATTGCTGGTAGAGTGCCACGAACTGTCAAAGAAGCACCTGCCAATAGAGCTGTGAACAATAAATCTGGGCGTCTGTGAAGACATTTCATATTCAAATTTTGTGTCTGCCTTGTGCTTTCCCACACCCTTCCACAGCGCTATATTAAAAATAAAGATTATTATTATTATGATTATGATTATGATTATGATTATGATGATGATTATTATTATTATTATTATTATTATTATTATTATTATTATTATTATTAAAATAATTTGGCAGGCAATGCCTACCATTGCCTGCCACTATGTCCGCCACTGTCCCCACCTTTCCCAGAAGAGATATTCTCTACCGGCTTTTATACTGGAAGGGCAGAAGAGATCTTCAATCCAGTGTGACCTGGTCAGTTGCCGTATGTAGTATGCAAGGTATATTTGTATTTGGACTAGTTTAAGTAATCATATAATACGCTTTTAGTGAGTATAAAGGAGCAGTTTTATTGGAAATAAAACTAAGTAAAGGAAAAATTAAAGGTGCAACAAGTAAAGTAAAACAGAAACTAAACTAAGTGGCACAGAAAAGAACTTTTAAACAACAACACCCCACTCCCGATAGTTCATTAGCGATCCAAAGCAATCTATAGGAGATTCCCTTAAAGGTTACAACGGAATTCCTGACAGCTATTTAAGGAGAAGGTTAGTCTTAACAGGGATATCGTTAGTAACACAAATATTTACTTTCATTAATATTTGATAATCAAAGCATTGTTAAATCAGTCTCATGTAGATGTTTTGGTTTTGAAGGCGATTCTCACTCTTGCGAGATAAAGATGCTCTTTGCATCCAGAAAACCTTATGAGAATTATCTATTATCAAGACAGCTAATTTGGATACTAGCTTTAAACGCAGAATGATAATTGCCTGTAAAACCCACATCAATCTGTATGAATCACATACAACAAAACAGTTACTATAGTGTTCAATAACTCAAAGCATGAATTGAAAGCAATAATACTTTTCTTACATTCTACCTCAAAAAAAACATTAATTTTACTTTAAGTCAGCTTATTCTCGAGTTCATAAGAGGATAAAACACTACATGTAGAATATTTAACAGGCTCTTTGCTGCCTCCTCCAGCTGATCCGTGTCTTCAACAAAACAGATGCTCAAAGGCTTTCCTGTTGGCAGAGAAAGTCCAGGTTCCGGGGTCTGTCTTCTTTGCTTTTGTGTCTCCTTACCAGGGGACTAAAGAAATGTCTTTACAAAAACAAGAGTCATTAACTATTTAGGTATTCCACTGAAACAGCGTCCGGTTATGTCTGGGATATTCCACTGCAAACTCTGGCACTACTAGCTCAATAAAAGACTGAATATATTTCAACCTCTGTCGACTTCAAATGTTCATCCAACTCTTTCCCCGGTGATCAATCGGGGCTAAGTTAAAGATTTGATTACAAGTACTTTTAGGATTCTAGACGTCTTATGCTGCGGACTCCCACACCAAGGCAAACACTAGTAGAGTAGTTATTTTGTATCAGAGTTTCCAGAGTTTCCAGTATCTCTGTTCAAGCCGGTCGCAGGCTGGGTCTTCAGATTGTCAAAGTTCAGAGACTTGTTTGTGTGTCAAGAGCCTTGGGTTTCGTGTCGAGAGCCTTGTTTCTCGGGTGGGGAGCCCTGTTTGAAAGTTGAGCTTGTTCTTTTTAATCCTCTCTTCACCCCTGAGTCCATTGTCTGTTCTCGTTCCGAGATGGCCCAGTGTTCTCAAATGGTCCGCTGTTTCGACCCTGTCGGCTGGATTTATGAGGGGTAATGTTCTCTCTCAGGGGTGTCAAGGCATTCAAAACCGTCTGGTTTTACCTTTTGAAAGACAAAGTCGGCGCCACAGGATTTATTCAACGATGGTGATGATAAACCACTTGTCCAGTATTTTAGTTTACGACTCTTTTAAAAGCATTCTTTGTCAGTGGGGGAGTTTGTGACAAGAAACCAAGTAGACACAGAGAATGGCTTAGGACCCCCCTCTATATATTCCATTTCTGTTCATTTCATATACAGAATTATATTATGACCCAAACTGACCCTACACATAGTAACACAGACTGTCATTTCGCCCCAAGCACAGGCCCATAACCCTGAGCATTTCTTGAATGAGTCACTGTTGGAAGCAATTCAGTCAACGGGATGCGCCCCTATTATGACTTCTGGTGAGATCTGAATGAAAACAACACAGACAAACTATTTTTAAAAAAAGACTAAACTATAAAGTAAATGTGTCTAATTATGTCTGTTCTAAATTAGAAAATCTGACTCCTGTTATGCCTTTCGTTCACATTGCACTCTGTTGGTTCTTATTTATTATATATCTGATATGACGAGCTCCACTGTGCTCTGACTTTCAGATGCTTCACCAGACACCTTCCCCAGCAAGCTGACCCCCTCAGAGCCCGTTCTGAACCTGGTGGACAGCGGCCTCTCCATCAACTCTGCCTTCCCACTCATCCTGCGCGCCGCCAGGGAGGTGGACCTTATCCTCTCCTTCGACTACTTCTGGGGAGGACACTTTGACGTGAGTCAAACTTGTGAAGTCTTAGATGTATTCACTAATAAGCTTTTGCAGGGTGGCGGTGGGTGACTGACAAGATAAAACGGCTGTAAATTTCAAGCCTGGTGTATCTTTGGAAGGACTGGGGCATGGGCTCCTTCCAAGGCTAACCCTCCCCTCTGTGACTTCCCCCCAGGAGCTGAAGCTGACAGAGCAGTACTGTAGTGAGCGCAGCATCCCCTTCCCTCGGATCACCCTGAGCGAGGAGGACTGGAAGAACCCCAAGGAGTGCTACATCTTCACAGACGCGAAGAACCCCAAGATCCCCATAGTGCTGCACTTCCCCCTCATCAACCAGTCCTTCAGGAAGTTCAAGGCCCCAGGTACAGTAAGGGTTCTAGAATCAAATTGAGGTTCCACCTACAGCCTGCAATCTGCATCCACACAGGGTTCAGACACCGCCTGTGTGTGTCAGGTTTGTATATCTTTCCCATTCCCACCGTCTGTCTTCCTAAGGCATAGAGAATGCTCCAGCACAAATCCACTAGGCCCATATCTTTACACAGCCCTCCTGGGGATTTCACTAAATTCTTTCAAAAACATTACCTAAGCTGATTTTAATCGATCAAAATAGACTGGAAGAAAACCTCAAAATTAAGTGGGCCATATTCAAAAATCTGTTACCATTGTGCTAATTTTGCACCTTTTGTTTTCCTTTCAGGAAATGAATATAGAACCGTAATGATACAGACCTAGCATGAAACACCTAAGGTGAATGCTGGAGCTCCTGATTTAACATACCGAGTAATTTATTTGAATCTTTATAATCTAAAACAATATATATTTCTAGATAAATAAAAGGGATAACTTTGCATGTTTTGGTCATGTCAGCCATGTTAAAGCAAGGTGAATGACAGTGTCAGCCATGGTAAAGCAAACTGAATGACAGTGTCAGCCATGGTAAAGCAAACTGAATGACAGTGTCAGCCATGGTAAAGCAAGCTGAATGGCAGTGTCAGCCATGGTAAAGCAAACTGAATGACAGTGTCAGCCATGGTAAAGAAAGGTAAATGTCAGTGTCAGCCATGGTAAAGCAAGCTGAATGGCAGTGTCAGCCATGGTAAAGTAAGGTGAATGACAGTGTCAGCCATGGTAAAGCAAGCTGAATGACAGTGTCAGCAATGGTAAAGCAATCTGAATGACAGTGTCAGCAATGGTAAAGCAAGCTGAAGTCCTGTTTGTCATGCAGGTGTCCCGAGGGTGACCCTGGAGGAGAAGGACTGGGGTGACTTTATGGTGGTGCGCCGACTCTCCCTATTCCACCACCAATTTCACCTACTCTGAGCAGCAGCACAGCAGACTGGTGGAGCTGAACCAGTACAACGTGCTGAACAACAAGGATACCCTCCTGCAGGCACTGCGGCTGGCCTTGGATAAGAGAGCCAAGGAACTGTGAGGCTGAGAAAGAGGCAAGACCCCCGCATCCCCCAACTCACCTCCACTGCTGACAAGTGCGGGAAAGCGGCTCGTCACACACTGAAACTGTACTTTATTAAAAACACATTTTGATGTCCACTTATATCACCAAATGTGTACATTTTAAAGAAATAAAATATATTGATGAATGCTGAACAGTCACTTTTTGTATTTCATAACCCATCCATGGACTGCTGTATTTCACATGTTTCTTAAAAGGTTGGCAACTTCCTAAATTTACAAAATTAATAACTAGTTAGTTGCTGTCCTAGCTGTGGATAAGGGGTGGTAAGTTTGACCCTTGTTGGGATCCCTACATACCCACTGTTACAGTTTTTCTCAATTGCTTAAATGCAATTCTTGAAACAGTGTTCACATTTTCAAAACAGTTAACACAAACCTCAAAACTATAAACCACACATTTCAACTGCAAAATGTCCTAAGACACTCAAAATATTTAACACATGTTTCAAAATCAAATAAGTACATCAAACAGTACAACAGTGTCATACTCAAAGAAATGAAACTGGTGATCATTGAAACTGTAATCACTGTATGAATAGTGTTGCTGTAAATAAGGATGTTGCCACACACAAAAGAACAAAACAAAAAAAATGTATTCAGAAACAGTGTTCCCAATATTTCTCATTCAGTAAAATGAAACAGATGCAAATGCGTAAAGCAAAATAATGTTATATTGTAAACAGTAGAGTTACAATATATAAATCCAATAAGTCGACAAAGGCAGGTGGTCCAAACTATAGAAGTGTAAAAGAAAACACACAAAGGATCAATTGTAACGTCTCACTGGCCATCCAGTCTCTGCTCTCTGTTAGGCCACAGATTTTCATCCACATCACACCTAATGTTGACCCCCGCAATGCAACGAGGGAAAAACCTTCTTGCATGCCGCAGTCATCCCCTGCAATCTTCTGCCGTGATGTCCTCACAACCAGCATTCACTGCATCCAGCAGAGACATCTGATCTTATATATGTGGTGACTCATTGGTCTCTAGCTCCATTACTCTCTGCAAAACCATTCAATGTATTGTAATCACACAATTAGAGTAAAGTATTTCCCACATATTGTTATCTATTCCAAAAGTAGGTCTTAGCCAGGCAATATTAGTTTAAAAGGAAAGACATTACTGTACTCTGATGGGGCCTTACCTGTACATATTGATATCTCATCTCCTTCACCCTGTTGCTGTTCCTCTCAAAAGGGACCTTGTAGAGGTGCTTCATACAGAGCTGGTTTCTTTTTAGGACTCTGTCAATCATCGAAAGGCTCACAGAATTGGTGTTTTGAAACATAGCTTCATCCTGTACAATTGTGCTCTGAATCTCCCTGAGACAAATGGCATTGTTTGCTATGACTATGTCAACAATTGCAGTCTCCTGTTCGGGGGTGTAGCAGGGCGGCAGTAAGCCCTGCTGCTTTAAATGTATTTGTTTATTTTTAGAACGGGGTTTTCCCCTCTGCCCCTGTGCAATTTATTGTTTTGTATTATGGTTTATTTATGTATTTAAATGACCGCGAAACGCCGTGCGGTTTTGTTTATTTTTAAAATGTGTTCTGGCAGAGGCGAGATTGGTGCTCGTCCTCTGCCAGGAATAATTAATAAACTCGTGCAGAAGGTGGCCATCTCCTGAATTAAGTGATTAATTTTGCTGCTAATCGGGAGATGGTCACATGAATATAAAAAGCCTGCAGCTCTCCAGCTCGGGGAGGGGAGTTCAGAGGGCAGCGAGAGAGAAACGAAACTTAAAAGAAAACATAACATTACATAACATAACATAACATAACATAACATACATACAGGAACAGTGAAGGCTATTGCCCAGCATAATAAAAACGGCGCCGCCGCGTCTTTCTTTAACTGGTGTCAGTTTCCCTTCCTGCTTCTGCCGTGACGTCACCGCCCAGCCATTCCTGTCACAGGGGTGAAAACTTTTCCTCTGCCGCCAGACTGGGGTAGTTGTTCAATTCTATAAATGAATACAGTAAGCATTGACAAAGTCAATATGTAAATTGCAAAACTGCATGCTTTGACAGAGATTGTACTGTAATACTGTGAAGAAATGTATTGTATGATCACATACCTGTTTTCATTACTGAAAGTCCTTATAATTGATGCAACAGAGGATTGGCTGAGATTAGGCTGCACCCTCTGCCCAGGTTCTGTCATTGTCAGGCCATGATTTATGACATGGTCTACAATTGTGGCCCGTATTTCGTTCGAAATATCTGGACGCCTTCCCCTTCCCATTCCCACAGCTCTACCACCACGCATACGGACCCCCCTTCCTCTTGCACCTCCAGGTTGTTGTTCCTGTCTTTCTCCTACTTGTTCTTGCTTCATTTTTCAGCAACACCAACTCACTGGTAACCTAATATAAATTTGCACCTGTGAGGTAAGGTTGAAAGCATGTGGGATTGGTTGCATTCAACTGCTTTCAACCTTGAACAAATTAATTCATTTAGTGTAACAAGACTTACTCGATTCATTTTTGTGTCAATTGCAGAGATTTGTATTCACTGATCTGCAAAAATGTGCTTGACATTTGCATTTTGTGTGAAAGGAATCATAAATGATATAGTGTTATGCAAAACACGCTACTATTGTGGGGTTTGCATTAATTGTTTTGAAAATATAGATCACGTATCAAGAATTGCATTTAAGCAATTGAGAAAAACTGTAACAGTTTAATGTGCTGCCAACCAATCTTGAACATTTTGAATGTTTTCCATTGAAATTGATCTCCATTGATATTTAGATTCGATAGTCTGTTCAGACAGTCGGAATGGTATCATAGTGTCAAAGCTGTGGTCCTATTCTAACAGACACTTGTGTAGAAGACACTGTACACTGTTTATTATCCAAGGAGGGCATCTTCAAATTAAAGAGCTGAAGACAAGCATCAAATGAATATTTTGCGTATAGAAAATATTTTCAACTGTCAAATTCAAATACATTTTAAGGGCCTCATTTACTAAGTGGCAGTAATTTGGCCAGAATTGCGGGAGTAAAATTGAGACGACTGGTATATCCCAAAGTGTCACGCCCTATTTACTAACTAACTAGAAGCAAAAACACTGGTCGGAAAAATTCTAATTAGCATATAAATTGTGGGTGGCAACAGGTCTGAAGTTGTGCACGGTATGTATTCTATTGATGTGAAGGAGCTCACTTCCTGGTGGAGGCAGGGATACAAATATGAGAGAGAAAGAGAGAGGGAGAGCGGAGACAGAAAAATGTACATTACAACTGTGATGAATATTGTAACATTGTGTCAAACAGCTGACGTTTTCTTCTAACACTTTTTGATCAATGAAGATATTTAAAGGTCGTCTGGGTAGGTTTTTTTCAGTAGAATTATGTTATACTTATCTACTTTTATTACATGCATTGTTTTCATCCCAAATGGAACTTTGGAACCAAGTGTTCCAGGCGGTTTTATGTAAAGGTAGGTATTTATCGTAAGGTATGTGAAACAAAGGTCAGTTCGAGCAGGTTTATCGTCAGCACTATTTATTATTTATAATAAATAGTAATAATAATAATGTATTTATTTGGCTGATGCTTTTTTCAAAGTGAGTTACAATTAGTTATTTTACATACAAATTCTGGTACCCATTTAAACAGTTGTGTACAGCAACAGTGTGTGGGTTTTGAACCCACCATCCCCAGTCCAGAGCCCTAACCACTGCTCCACACTGCACACATGTATAATGCGTAGCTCTCAGGACTACAAATCTACATTTCAGTTCCATTGTAAGTCGGACCTGTTTTGTTTTTTTGTTTGAGGTTAAGAATATATTTACTTTTTTCGCTACATTTTTTTTTATTCAGGTTTTAGGGAGGTGTTTCTTTATCTTTCTTTTAAGACATACTGTATATCAGGAACATTACATTATTATATATCTGCCTTAAATATCTGCCCCCCTCACCCCCCCCCCCAATCGTACACAGCTTCCGCCGCCTAGCTCTCCGCTCTGCGGCAGCATTCAGTCAGCGGAATTCAGACCTTCGTGAATAGCTCATGAATGCATGGCAGCTCATTTTCTGTGTTTAACATGCTGATTTGCATATGTAAACGTCATTAATTCAATGCAAATGAGGCGGTGGCGCTATTCTGCTCCTTTCATTTTGCATCCGCTATATCCTTGTTTTCCTCACGGAAATGGGAATAGTAAATATGACAGGGACAGAGCTGCGCACGGTAATCACGTTTTGCGTACGGTAATAAAATGTAGTACTAGAGGCGCAAAACAATTACATCCCAAAAGTAGACAAATCTAAATCTAAAACAAAATGGCCAAAATGGTTTAATAGATCAATTTAAAAAAATATTCAGTGAAAAATGGCACTTTACAGAGCGTTTAAAAGGGACCAAAAACATAGTACAAAGAAAGAGTACTTGGAACTGCAAACACAAGTCAAAAAGGAAGTTAGAAAGGCCAAGAGAGAGATAGAAATCAATATTGCTAAGGGGGCTAAAACCAATTCCAAAATGTTTTTCCAATATTATAACAGCAAGAGAACATACAAAGAGGAGGTTAAATGTCTAAGAGACACAAATGGCAAAATCATAGATGAAGAAAAAAAAATAGCAAATATATTAAATGATTACTTTTCACAGGTTTTTACAAAGGAGGACACAGACAACATGCCCCACATGTCGACCTGTTCCTATCCAATTTTAAATAACTTTAGCATAACAGAGGCAGAAGTGTTAAATGGACTAGGAGCTCTTAAAATAAACAAATCCCCTGGGCCGGATGAGATCCTCCCAATAGTACTCAAAGAAATGAAAGAAGTTATTTACAAACCGCTAACCAAGATCATGCAACAGTCTCTTCACACAGGGGTTGTACCGACAGACTGGAAAATTGCAAACGTAAAAGCGATCCACAAAAAGGGAGACAAAACCGACCCAGGTAACTACAGACCAATAAGCCTGACTTCTATTATATGTAAACTTATGGAAACTATAATAAGATCTAAAATGAAAAATTACCTATATGGTAACAATATCCTGGGAGACAGTCAGCATGGTTTTAGGAAAGGGAGATTGTGTCTAACTAACCTGCTTGACTTTTTTGAGGATGCAGCATTGACAATGGATAATTGCAAAGTATACAACATGGTTTATTTAGATTTCCAGAAAGCTTTTGACAAAGTCCCGCATAAAAGATTAATTCTCAAAGTGAACGCAGTAGGGATTCAAGGAAATGCATGCACATGGATTAGGGAGTGGTTAACATGTAGAAAACAGAAAGTACTGATTAGAGGAGAAACCTCAAAATGGAGCGAGGTAACAAGTGGTGTACCACAGGGATCAGTATTAGGTCCTCTGCTATTCCTAATCTACATTAATGATTTAGATTCTGATATAGAAAGCAAACTTGTTAAATTTGTAGACGAAAATTGTAAAATTGTAGAATTTAAAAACTCGTGCAGAAGGTGGCCATCTCCCGAATTAATTAGGTGATTTAATTTGTTGCTAATTGGGAGATGGTCACCTGTTATAAAAGCCGTCAGCTCTCGGCACTGGTGGTGGGTGTGTTAGGAGCGGAGAGAGAGCGAGAGGAACGAGCAAGAGAAAAAAAAAAAACATGAATTAAAAAGATACAGGAACTGTGAAGGCTACAGCCCAGCCTGACCTGTATGGTTTGTTTATTTATTATTTGTGTTCGAGACTTGTTTTTGTTCAACTATTTATTTTGCTCTTTGAGCACAGTTTCTTTTTGTTTAAAACTTTATTTTATTTTTGTTATTTAAAAATAAAAAGACGCACTGCGTCATTTACTTTAACTGCAGTACTTGCCTGGTGTGTATTTACCTTCCTGCTTGTGCCTGACGTCACCGCCCAGTCACCCTGTCACACGTGGTGTACAGCGTGGGATCACCAGTGCCTCCTGGACTCAGGCAGAAGAGGGGTACTGCAGTTTTTTTTTTGTTTGTTTTTTTATTAGTACTTGTGGAGAAAGGAGAGTGAGGAGGAAGAAGGATGGGAGGAAAACGGAGGATAGGAAGAAGGAGGAGCTGCAGACAGCAGCAGCTGCAGGAACAGCAGGCACAGGAGGAGATCAGCTGGGAAGCCCTCCTCCACAACATAAGCCAGACCTACTGTTGCTGCATCTGTGGGGAGCGGGGGCATTTCCCAGTTAAATGCCCCCTCCCTGAGGAATGGGATTACAGCTCCAGGAGAGGAGACAAGGGGAAGGAGTTGTTGCGTCCACAGCCCAAGAGGGGGGAGTCGGGGCGTCCACAGCCCAAGAGGGGGAAGGCCGAACATCCACAGCCCAGGTACCTGCCAGCAGAAAGAGAATACCTGCTGGTTCCACCTCCACCTCCATGGGAGGACTGTGTGTCGCTCCCACCTCCACCAGCAGAGGGAGAGTTCCTGCTGGTTCTACCTCCACCACCATGGAAGGACTGTGTGTCGCTCCCACCGCAGCCAGCAGAGGGAGAGTACCTGCTGGTCCCACCTCCGCCAGCAGAGGGTCAGTTCCTGCTCTTTCCGCCTCCACCTCCGTGGGAGGACGACTTGCCGCTCCCACCTCCACCAGCAGAGGTAGAGTACCTGCTGGTTCCGCCTCCATCGCCGCCACCAGCAGAGGGAGCATGCCTACTGGTTCCGCCTCCATCGCCGCCACCAGCAGAGGGAGCATGCCTGCTGGTTTCCCCGCTGCAGCCAGAAGGGGAGGAGCCCTGCCGCCAAGAGCCAGAAGGGGCGGAGCCCCTGCCGTCTTCGCAGCCAGAAGGGGCGGAGCCCCTGCCGCCTTTGCATCCACCACCACCACCTGAGGGAGAGCAGCAGGAGCTGCCTCTGTTTCCACCACCACCACCTGAGGGAGAACAGCAGGAGCTGCCTCTGCCTCCATCACCACCACCTGAGGGAGAGGAGCAGGAGCTGCCTCTGCCTCCACCACCCAAGGGAGAGGAGCAGGAGCTGCCTCTACCTTCACGACAGGATGGACCGGAACAGGAGGCTGGCGGTCTGCAGCCGCCCTTGCATAGGCTGCTGAGCAGAGCAAGGGGGAAAACCGCTGGGTCGCAGCTGCTGAGAAAGAGGGCCAACCCTAGCACCACCGCTGGTCCTGGCTCCCCTCCTGCAGTCGCCTCTCGATGTCCGCTGCCGCCGTCGCCTCCTGAGGGACCGCTGCCGTCCTGTCGTGCACCGCCCGGGGATGCCAGTTCGCCACCGCCCAAGGATGCCTGCCTTGCACCGCCCAAGGATGCCTGCCTCGCACCGCCCAAGGATGCCTGCCTCGCACCACTCAGGGATGCCCCGCCTGCATCGCCTGGGGCTGCCTGCTGCTCCGCATCGCCTGGGGCTGCCTGCTGCGCTGCATCGCCTGGGGCTGCCTGCTGCTCCGCATCGCCTGGGGCTGCCTGCTGCTCCGCATTTCCTGGGGCTGCCTTTTGCTTCGCACAGGGTACAGGGTATGAGGGAGAAGTGGAGCTCCGGCTGCCACCACCATGGCCAGGGGCTCCCCTCCTGAGTTCGCCTCCCGAGGGTCCGCCGCTGCTGCTGCCGTCGCCTCCCAAGGGTCCGCTGCTGCTGCCGTCGCCTCCCGAGGGTCCGCTGCTGCTGCCGTCGCCTCCCGAGGGTCCGCTGCTGCTGCCGTCACCTCCCGAGGGTCCGCTGCTGCTGCCGTCGCCTCCCGAGGGTCCGCTGCTGCTGCCGTTGCCTCCCGAGGGTCCGCCGCTGCTGCCGTCGCCTGGGGTCGCTGCGCTGTGGCCGGAGCCCCATGAAGGGGAGCTGCCGGCCATGAAGAAAGGGGGAGGTCAGGAGACCAGCTTCACCAGCCGCATTTTCGGCAGGAAACAGTGTGGCCAGAGCCCCACGGAGGAGCTGCCGGCCATGAAGAGGAGAGGGCGGTCAGGAGACCAGCTCCCCGCAGCAGTTTCGCTGCGGAGGTGGCTGGCCGGAGCCCCACGGAGGGGAACTGCCGGCCATAAAGAAGGGCGGAGGTCAGGAGAACAGCTCCCCAGCCGCACTTTCGGCAGGACAGAGTGTGGCGGGAGCCCGGAAGAGGGAGCTGCCAGCCACGAAGAATTGGGGGTGCCAGACATTCCACCATGGCCACCCCCAGAAACAACTTGCTTCCCTCTCTTCCGGGACTTTGAGACTGAGGGGGGAGGTGGCCGTTGGGGCCAAGTGTGCGTTGCACAAGGGGGGGGATATGTAACAGGGCGAGGTGCCCTGTACATTGTTTGTTTTGTTTATTTTTAGAACGGGGTTTTCCTCCTCCGCCCCCGTGTTATTTTGTATATTATTATTATTATTATTATTATTATTATTATTATTATTATTATTTATGACAGCGTACTGCCGTGTTATTGTTTTGTTTATTTTTAAAAACGTGTTCTGGCAGAGGCGAGATTGGTGCTCGTCCTCTGCCAGGAATAATTTAAAAACTCGTGCAGAAGGTGGCCATCTCCCGAATTAATTAGGTGATTTAATTTGTTGCTAATTGGGAGATGGTCACCTGTTATAAAAGCTGTCAGCTCTCGGCACTGGTGGTGGGTGTGTTAGGAGCGGAGAGAGAGCGAGAGGAACGAGCAAGAAAAAAAAAAATAAAAACAAGAATTAAAAAGATACAGGAACATTGAAGGCTACAGCCCAGCCTGACGTGTATGGTTTGTTTATTTATTATTTGTGTTCGAGACTTGTTTTTGTTCAACTATTTATTTTGCTCTGTGAGCACAGTTTCTTTTTGTTTAAAACTTTATTTTATTTTTGTTATTTAAAAATAAAAAGACGCATCGCGTCATTTACTTTAACTGCAGTACTTGCCTGGTGTGTATTTACCTTCCTGCTTCTGCCTGACGTCACTGCCCAGTCACCCTGTCACAACGACACAAAAATAGGAGGAGTGGCAAACACTGTTGCAGCAGCAAAGGTCATTCAAAATGATCTAGACAGCATTCAGAACTGGGCAGACACATGGCAAATGACATTTAATAGAGAAAAGTGTAAAGTATTGCATGCAGGCATTAAAAATGTGCATTATAAATATCATATGGGAGATACTGAAGTTGAAGAAGGGAACTATGAAAAAGACTTAGGAGTTTATGTTGACTCAGAAATGTCTTCATCTAGACAATGTGGGGAAGCTATAAAAAAGGCCAACAAGATGCTCGGATATATTGTGAGAAGTGTTGAATTTAAATCAAGGGAAGTAATGTTAAAACTTTACAATGCATTAGTAAGCCCTCACCTTGAATATTGTGTTCAGATCTCGTCACCTCGTTACAAAAAGGATATTGCTGCGCTAGGAAGAGTGCAAAGAAGAGCGAACAGAACTATTCCGGGTTTAAAAGGCATGTCATATGCAGACAGGCTAAAAGAATTGAATCTATTCAGTCTTGAACAAAGAAGACTACGCGGTGATCTGATTCAAGCATTCAAAATTCAAAAAGGTATTGACAATGTCGACCCAGGGGACTTTTTCGACCTGAAAATAGAAACATGGACCAGGGGTCACAAATGGAGATTAGATAAAGGGGCAGAACAGAAAATAGGAGGCACTTTTTTACACAGATAATTGTGAAGGTCTGGAACCTACTCCCCAGTAATGTTTTTGAAGCTGACACCCTGGGATCCTTCAAGAAGCTGCTTGATGAAATTCTGGGATCAATAAGCTACTAACAACCAAATGAGCAAGATAGGCTGAATGGCCTCCTCTTGTTTGTAAACTTTCTTATGTTCTTTCTTATGTTCTTATTTTGCTGCAGCTTTTTGTAACATACAGTAAGCTCAAATCAGCCCTGTGGCCATAAAAGGCAATTTTAGCTGATTTCCACATACAGCACAGAAGAAATATCCATTTTCCTGATCTTCTTTTATTATAACGGTATTGTACACATGTCAACTCTGTAATATCTCACTTTATGGAGTCATTTACTGTAGCTTCTTACACAAATTCATATGCAAATGCAGCCTTTTGGTTACAATAGAAAATGTTCTGTGTTCAAAATACAAAATTGGCCATTTCCAGACCTCTTTTCAATTGAAATGTTTTGCTTATCCTCCCCTCTATGTGCCCCTAAAAGTTCATGAAATTGTAATATGGCTTTTTTTGGAGAAATTTCATAGGTCCTTGTGGCAAAGTGGTGAGTGAATACAGGTGCGTGCAGTGCAGAGCGGATACAAAACAGACAATGATTTCCAGGTGCAAGGGTGTTTATTGATTTAATTAACAATGTCCAGAGCCTTATGGCGAACACCTGTAAATAATAATGTTGGAGTGATACAGCGGCATGTATCACTCAGTATTTGTAAATCCCCGGGTTTGACCCACAACCAAAAGTCCAGTTTTACACACCAACACTAAACAAAAAACACAAACACAGTTCCTAGTCATAGTGAATAAGTGCAAGTGGTGTAATAGAGTTCTCCGTGAAATGCAGGGGTGAAAGTGATCTCCGGGTTTATGCTGGCTTTCGCTACAGCTCCGGATCGTGTTATAGGAAGTCCAGTTAAAACAAACAGACAGTTATAACAAACACTAACAGACAAAACAAACTCACGGTTTACAGTACGGTAACACAGGTTCCTTGTAGGTTGTCTCTAACCATTTACCAAGGAACAGATCACGTACGCTATGTCCCCTATTTATATCCTCGCTCATGTCGCTGACCCCTAAGTTAACAAGCGCATCCGCTCCTCCAATCCTTGGATGCCATGCCGTTTACCGTCTGGGTCATTGAGTTTGGATACCGTAGCTCTGTCCCTTTCCTAAATTCCTAATTGTCGTGCCATTTAATTAAGAGTACTTGTTCCTCTTACACCGTGCCCTCACAGGTCGAGAGGGAGATCTAACACCAAGAATCATTCGATCTCTGTCACAGTCCTATTTAGCAACGTTCGCAAACCCCTAAGGCAATCGCAAAACACTTTTGAGGACAGTTAGCACAACAAAATCAGACGCACGTGTGGGCAAACATTTTGCCCACTTATGTGATTTAGCAACTGTGTTTTAGTGCCCATTCAGCAAGTCAGTGTTAGCTCTGGACATGGGCTGAATTTTAGGGGAGTGTCCTCATTTACATACAAATTTAGCGATTTAGCAAACCATCAACAATGTTAGCATTTGCGTTTCAGTTGACTTGTGAAAACCGGGTCTAAACTGTGCACAAATCTACATGGTCGACTATAAATACTGGTGAAACTACCAGGGAAGCAGGCAAAGAAAAGAGAAAAAAAGAGAAATAAAAGAAATATGGAGTGCGCACTGGATTTCTACGGGGCCAGACAAAGAGAGAGGAGGAGGAGGAGATGTCCCCAAATATTTAGAAGTCATCTGTCTTTTCTGAGACACACACACACACAAACATCTGCCAGCTGCTTCAGGCTGACCTGGAAGAAGACACTGTTTGCCTGTAGCACTAGCATTTTATACCACTGGCTCATTCCAATATACTGTGGGTTATACTGCAGGCATGAGCCAGTCGGCTGTATCATGTGTAGTGCGAGATGTAACTGCAGTTTTAGTAAAGCGGGCAGGAGAATTCATCCACTTCCCTGTCTCTCATGAGCTGCAACAAAATACAGAGCAGGACTTTCTTGGGAGGTATGGGTTTCCTGGTGTCCTGGGTGCTATTGATTGCAGACATGTGCAGCTGTGCACACCAATACAGAATAGGTACCTCTACATAAATTGTAAAGGGACCTATTCTGACCTAAGTAGTGTGTGATGCCAACAACTACATCACAAATGTGTATGCAAACTATCCTGGCTCTGCTCATGACTCGTTAATCGCTAATTCTGCTCGCGACATCGCTAATTCGCAGGTGGCCGCTGCATTTCAGCGGGATGACAGTCTGAGAGGCTGGTTGATAGGGTACAACAGGTATTCACTGAAGCGGTGGCTACTGACACTGCTGCTCAACCCCTGCCAAACTTTACCTTTAAATGTGCTCATACTGTAATTGAGTAGACATTTGGAATCCTCAAAATGTGATTCCGATGTTTGGATGTCTCTGGGGGAACACTGCAATACACTCCACAGAAGGTTAGCAATATCATCCTGGCTTCTTGTTGTTTTACACAACATAGCTCTCCGTAATGGATGTGATGTTGAACTTACAGAGGAAAGATTACAGGGTTTGAGGGAAGCAGATGCTGAACTTGAAGCCTCAGTGATGGAGGTTGCAGATGCTGCAAGTACCAGGCAGGTCAGACAAAGCCTTTTAGATTACTTCTTTATTTCATAGCCTTGCTTGAGGGGCTTGGTCATCCTCCTCACTTTAGCTGCTGAATATTTCTAATTTCTTTGTGATTTTGTCTCCTTCCTTTTTTCTTCTTGGTTTCAAACTACCCTCCGTTCGCTATCGCAAAGGAAAAGGTGCTCTTAAAGGGAATGCTGAATCCTTATTGGTTGTAACCTTACTCCCCTCACTGTGCTTTGATTGGCTGGGTGCATGATTCGATATTTGATGGGAGTTAGCACGCGCATTATTATTATTATTATTATTATTATTATTACTATTATTATTATTATTATTTATTTATTTATTTATTAGCAGATGCCCCTTATCTAGGGCGACTTACAGTTGTTACAAAATAGCACAGTACAAAGTATCACATTACAAAATATCACATTACAGATAAGAGCAGTACAATAAAATCAGTAGCAAAAAATCAAATAAGGGCAAAACAGAATACAATAAATAAATAATGTAAGCGAAGGTCTGACTAAGAGCAGTTAACTTATAATAAAACTATTTGCTTATAGGAGTAAAGTCCAGTATACGCACTTAGTAAGTACAATGAATGGCTGAGAATGATTTCAAATGAGAGCAATTGCAAAAAACGTGAGTAGGGATATGTAACGGGAGATCTGGACTGACTATCTGGCACATGCGGCTTCTGCAGAAAGAGGGCAGCAGTCTCACAGGATCTGCCTGTCAGTCATGGCGATGACACGGAGAGGTGGGGAAGAGGGTGTGTGGGCTTTCCCTCTCTCTGAGTGGCTGAGAGGCGAGCCTTGGGCGATTGCTCAGCCCATAAGAACTGCGCTTGGTTGTGCATTCGGGTGGCCGTGTTGGGCGATATACAGTGACGCTGACAGAAGACGTCAGTGTAAAACAAGGACCAGGCAAGCCCGACTGGGGATGACAGCCTGTCTTAAAATAATTTAAAGAAAAATAGAAGAAATAATTACGTACCCGAGGGGACGTATTTAGCTGTACAGGGAACTCTGGCCACCCCAGTGTATAGGATAACTGAGCGTAGGTCGGAGGCCCGTTTTGACCGGCTTAGCGGCAGTGGGGACACGGCGTAAGCAGCACTTTTGTTTGTAGTTTTATTACTGTGTTTTATTTTAACTTTTTCTTTCGCCGTTTGTTTTGATTATTATTTTTGAGCACTTGTATGTGCACTGGACTGTATACCAGTATTGGTAACCCTGTGGTCCTGTTTACTGTTGCCAGTATTCAGGCCACAGACAACAGCGCCCTCTGCGGGTAAAAAATAAATCAGTGTGCCTGAGCGGCGTTACAAATAAAGTTCTGTCTCCTTTGTGTCAGTAAATTGCCCACCACCCTTCTATAGGATACCTATAAGAGTAGTAGAAAACAACAAGGTATGGAGCAGTTCAGTGCAAGTACAAGCTGATGCAAGTACTGATACAACTGGGTGCCATACAGTCCAGTATAGTGGAGAGTTGTGAGGTTTACATATGCTGTCTGAACAGGTGTGTCTTGAGGAGGAGCCAGAAGGTGGTCAGGGACTGAGCAGTGCTGATATCCCTGGGTCGGTCATTCCACCACTGAGGGGCAAGGGTGGAGAAGGAGCGGGCTCTGAAGCGGGGAGCGAAGGAGGGGTACAGCTAATCTGCCGGTGGTGAAGGTGAGTGGAGAGGGCGAGAGGGGGTGTAGGGAGAAGTGATAGAGGAGGGAGCAGAAAGGTCAAGTCAACGATAGGCGAGTACAAGAGTTTTGAATTGGATGCGAGCAGCAATAGGGAGCCAGTGCAGAGAGCGAAGCAGCGGTGTAGCGTGGGAGAAATGAGAAAGGGAAAAGACAAGGCAAGCAGTTTTGGATGAGCTGGAGTGGATGGATGGCAGAGGGGAGTTACAGTAGTATAGGCAGGACAGTACTAGGGCCTGAACTAGGAGCTCTGTGCAGTAGTCGGTGAGGAAGGGACAAATTCTGCATATGTTGCTGAGGAAGAAGTGACAGGACCATGCCGAAAGAGAGCAAGAGGCAGAGGGTGAGCCACGCCAGGACACCTGTTACGTGCGATCAGCAAGGTAGGAGGAGAACCAGGCAAGAGCAGTGCTCGAGAGTCCCAGGTCAGCAAGGGAGGACAGGAGAATAGAGTGGTCAACTCTGTCAAAGGCAGCAGAGAGGTTGAGGTGAATTAGGACAGAGGAGATGGAGGCGAAACGGGCAGAGAGTAGAGAGTTAGTGACAGAGAGAAGAGCAGTTTCAGTGGGGTGTGCCGGGCGAAAACCAGATTGGAAGGTGTCGAGCATAGAATGTGTTGACAGGAAAGCAGAGCGCTAGCGATGTACTGCTCACTCGAAAGCTTTAGAGAGGAATGGGAGGAGGGAGACAGGACGGTAGTTCTGGAGGTATGAGGGATCCAGTGAGGGTTTTTTTAAGATGGGGGTGATGCAGGCTTGTTTGAAGGCAGAGGGGAAACAGCCAGAGAACAGAGAGGTGTTGAGAAGAGAGGAAATAAAAGGGAGTAGAGCAGGGCAGCAGCCTGGAAGAGGTGAGTGGGAAGGGGGTCCAGAGCACATGTGGTGGGTTTATGGCCCTGGAGCAGGGAGCAGGGAGCAGAGATTGGAGTTTGAGAGGGGTGAGAAGGAGGGAGTGAGCAGACGGCAGAGTTGAGTGTAAAAGAGAAGGAAGCGAGGAGTGAGTGTTAGAGATCCAAGGCAGCAGGGAGATTGGTTTTCTTCCATTTCTTTTCAGCAGAGCGCAGTTCGGAATGAGCCGAGCGGAGCACAGAGGAGAGCCAGGGCTGGGGTGCGGAGAGGCTGGCAGGTCGAAGAGTGAGATGGCAAAGGGAGTCGAGGCAGGAGGTGAGGGACGAGAAAAAGGTGGAGGTAGCTGAGTCTACAGAGAGTTTGGAGAAGCAGTCGATAGAGGGGAGGTGCGAGAGAGCAGCAGAGGAGAAGACAGAAGGGGGAGAGTGAACGGAGGTTTCGATGGAAGGTGACAGAGGGGGTGGGCAGAGCAGGAAGGGATGGGAGCGACAGAGAGAAGGAGATAAAGTAGTGGTCAGAGATGTCAAGAGGAGTGACCAAGAGGGCAGGGGGCAAGCAGTCCCTGGTGAAAGACGAGGTCCAGTTGACGGCCAACTGAGTGAGTGGGGGGAGAACGAGGAGAGACAGAAGGCGAAGGAGTGAAGAAGGGGAAGAAATCCAGCAGAGTGGTTAGGGTTGGACAGGTGGATGTTAAAGTCACCTAGTAGAACAACAGGGGTATAGGCAGAGGGGAGGGAGGAGGAAGTCAAGCTCATCAAGAAAGTGAGTAAGGGGTCCAGGAGGGCGGTAGAGAACAATGAGGAGGAGGCGACAAGGGGAGGTGATTTCAGCAGTGTGGAACTCAAAGGTGGTAACAGAGAGAGAGAGAGAGGAGGGGGACAGAAAGAGCAGGGAGGGTGAAAGCGGAAGTCCTGTTCCCCACCCTGTCCAGAGGGGCAAGGAGAGTGGGACAGGGCATATAGAAGAGAGTGGTAATGTTATCAGGGAGATCCAGGTTTCAGTGAAAGCTAGGAAGTCAAGAGAGAGGTGGGAGGCAAAGGCAGAGATGAAGTCAGCTTGGTTGGAAGCCGAGTGACAATTCCAGAGGGTGCCAGAGAGAGTGGGGGGTGAGCAGAGGAAAGAGGGAGAGGCAGGGAGATGAGGTTAGAGGAGTTAGATTTGCAGCAGGTAGGAGACAGAGGACAGGAACAAAAGGAGAGGATTCTGGGGATATTGAAGATAGTCATGGTAGGGAGCAGTAGAGGAAAGGAAGTAGGAATGGGTATGGGAGAGGGTGGTGCTGAGGTAGACGAAAACAGACAGGTACAGGAGGAGTGAGAGCATTAATTAATAAAAAGAAAAGAAAAAAAAAGAAATGTATGCAAACCTGGTCAAGAGTTGGAGCCTTCAGGTCGATGCTTGTGTGGAAGAATAAACACTTCAGTCTAAATTTAGATCCAAAGTTCTTCAGTGCACTTTATTAACATTCCAGCAATTGCAGGGAGAGACAATCAGAAGGCAACTGAATATAAGTTCTTCTAGTAACCCTTGCAGGTAGAAACAGAGAGTTTATATAGCTAAACAGGCATGATTCTACATAAGGCAGTAACCAATCAAGTCTTTACAAGTATTCTACTTGTACCAATCACATGTTAATAAGCTTCTTATAGTAACCTTGTATTTCTATCAACAGTGGCTAGTACTTTGCATTGTGTAAGAAAAGTGAAGAAGCAAGCAAAATGTTTATCTAGTTTCTTAGCAACTTGCAGTTACAGATAGTGACAGCTAGAACATTCTGAAGAAATAAGAGACCTATTGTACTCATTCTCCAACTTTCTATCATGTATACAATTTTTCCAGACACAAGTCTATGTCTAACATTGTTCACTTCCACACTTGGATAGAAAATTTTGCAGCCTGTACATGTTGGCCTGTCCTCATGTGGACCTCCACAGTGTAGACTACCAGCCCTTTTGTGATAAGGCCCTTCGGTGAGCTGGCGCAGAGTGATGGCGCACTAGCTTAGCATCAGTGCTTATATAATGCCCTACAGGTTGAGAGCTGGGTGCTGCAGACAATTGGTTGCAAATTATTCTAAATCCAGTCAGCTGTGCCCTGTGCAAGTTGCTAGTTTGTTACACCAAAACAACTCGCTCATGTTACAACCTCAACTGGCAATCATTCACTTTATAAATTCAATATTACTTACTTACAGAGCAATCGGTCCATTGACTGCTACCGACCTTTATTCATAAAACCGCCCAGAACACTCAGCTCCGAAGTTCCATTTGTGATGAAAATGATCAGGCCCAGATTAACCTATTCTGAGGCCCTGTGCATTACCATAAATGGGGGCCTGTGCCCAGGGTTGCCTGATCTGTATAACATTTGTAGCCAAAAGCTCAACCAAAATCTTCGAAATATAGCCAAAAGCTGAATCAAAAATAGCCCAAAAGTAGCCACATTTTTTTACTACATTTTACACACTGATAACCCAAATTAACTAATTTGCCTTAAACTGTACTAATTTAGGACATATACAAGTATTTTAAATGAATAGTAATATAGAATAAAATTTAACAGATATATAAATAAAAAAAATTTAAGAAGACTTCAATGCTTACTTTGCATTCTTGGTGAGATTTGAGAAGAAGCTGGCTGGCTAACTGGAGAAGCTAGCTGACTGGAGAAGCTGGCTGACTGGAGAAGCTGGCTGGCTGACTGCAGAAGCTAGCTGACTGGAGAAGCTGGCTGGCTGACTGCAGAAGCTAGCTGACTGGAGAAGCTGGCTGACTGGAGAAGCTGGTTGACTCGAGAAGCTGGCTGGCTGACTCGAGAAGCTGGCTGGCTGACTCGAGAAGCTGGTTGACTCGAGAAGCTGGCTGGCTGACTCGAGAAGCTGGCTGGCTGACTCGAGAAGCTGGCTGACTGGAGAAGCTGGCTGGCTGACTGGAGAAGCTGGCTGACTGGAGAAGCTGGCTGGCTGACTGAAGCTGGCTGACTGGAGAAGCTGGCTGACTGGAGAAGCTGGCTGGCTGACTGGAGAAGCTGGCTGACTGGAGAAGCTGGCTGACTGGAAAAGCTGACTGGCTGACTGGAGAAGCTGGCTGACTGGAGAAGCTGACTGGCTGACTGAAGCTGGCTGACTGGAGAAGCTGGCTGGCTGACTGCAGAAGCTAGCTGACTGGAGAAGCTGGCTGACTGGAGAAGCTGGCTGGCTGACTGCAGAAGCTAGCTGACTGGAGAAGCTGGCTGGCTGGAGAAGCTAAGGAGAGGCAAAGGAAGCCATTTCTCTTTTTCCTTCTCAAGATGGTATGGTAAGACCTCTATATCTAGTTGAGCGTTGATAGAAAAGAACTTCTCGAGTTGATTGTATTTCCCTTGCATTCGTGCTGAAAGCTGGCTCGCCGCTTTCCCGGAATCAATGACTTGAAAAAGACAAAGCCTTTTTGCCTTTCTGTCTTTCAGTGGCCTCCTCGCTTGCGTGGTATGCCGCTTTTTGTTATCTGTCTGTCGTGTGTGAGCGACTGCTTGTGCATCTGCTTCAACTCGCCCACCGCGGCTTCGGGCCTTGTGTCCCCCTGGTGCACGCTACTCGCTGACTAGGTGTGTGTGACCGTGCGGTTAGGGTAGGCACAATTGTGTAGCGTCCCCCCCCCGGTGCTTCGGTACCGCAGCGCACGCATAGCCCTTGGTACTTAGGTATCTCGGTGCACAAGTGCTCAGTGCATATGGCACACGGTGCCCAGTGCCACAGCGTCAATGCATAGTCACAGCACTGCATGGTAAACAATGCACATAGTGCTCTCGGTACTTGGTGCACGTGGTGTTTGGTACGCACGGTGCACATGGTGCTTGGTACTCACTGCTACAACGCTAGTGCATGAACGCACGGTGCTGCACGGTACGCGGTGCACGCTGTGACCGATGCACGCGGTGCTTGGCCACTGCCACAGAACTAGCGCAAGAGCTCATGGTGCTGCACGGTACAGGGTACATGGTGCGCACGGTGCTCGGTACGCACGGTGTGCACGTTGGTGCCCACTGCTACAGAGCTAGTGCAAGAGCGCACGGTGCTGCATGGTATATGGTGCACATAGTGCTTACGGTACTCACAGTGCTAGGTAGGCAGGTGTCTAGTACCTCGGTGCACACAGCGCCCTCGGCTGCTCGGTGCACGAGGTGCCTCGTTGCCCTGTGCCTGTAGATGATGCTCCACTCCACTGTAGGCTACGCGCTGCCCCGATTGTGTGACTGCATGTAGTCCAGGCTAGACACCCCTGTCCAGTTACTGTGCTGTGTTTACTCTTTTTCTGTTTAACAGCCTACATCGCTTTGCGATTGCAGTCTACTTTCAAACCTTACAGTGCTCGCTGTTTTGTGTTTTCCTCTGCTATTGCAGTTTTTTAAAAAGAAAGAAAAAGATGCAGACCCTGGTCAGATTGCTGGACATTCCTGCACATAAATGCATGGGAGCTGAGAGCAGCCCACCTATGGCCCAAAGCGTTTTTGTGCGCTTTCCCGCCTATACCGCTGCTCATGGTCTTTCTTGAAAAGGTCCGGTTAGAGGAAGCATCAGTTCTCCTAGTGGCCCCCAAGTGGTCCAGGAGAATCTGGTTTTTGACCCTGTGCCAGCTGTTGCATGGCCAGCCCTGGGAGTTTCCACTGCACATGGATCTCCTCAGTCAGACAAAAGGCTCTCTTTGGCACCCAGAACCGGGCAGGTTCCGGCTATGGGTTTGGCCCCTGAAAGGCACCACATTAGCCCTAGGGCTATCAGATGCGGTTGTGGGTACGTTGCAGAGCACTAGGGCAGACTCCACTAGGTCCTTGTATACCTATAAGTGGAGGCATTTCCAGGCTTGGTGTCTGGTTAGAAGCCATGACCCCATATCTTGCCCTATGCCGGTCATCTTACAGTTTCTGCAAGAACTGCTTGTAGGTCACCTTCGCCCTTGAAGGTGTATCTCTGCTTGCCATGCCCCCGTAGTTTCAATGTCTCCGGGCACGCATTTTTTGGCTACCCGTTTTCTTAAAGACGCTCAGCAATTACGCCCTCCTAGGAGGACTGTTGTCCCCGACTGGAGCCTCAATGTTGTACTGGAGGCTCTCACGAAGGCCCCGTTTGAGCCCTTACACTCTATGAAGACAGCCTTCCTCTTGGCTATCACCTCCACTAAGCGGGTGTGGCAAAGTGGTAATTAGTAGCAGGTGTATAGCAGGTGCGGTGCGGATGCAGTAATTCCAAAAACAAACAGACAACAAAGTACGAGTGACATGATGGTTTTAATGATTATAAATCCAATGGTCTGATGACCAGCCAGAAAACAATAATGATCTGGCAATACACAGCAATGTGTATTGCACAGTAATGAAAAAGGGTTGCAGTCCCGCAAACAATAAACACGGTACAAAACACACACAATTAGACACACACGATCACAGGTCCAAAGTGAGTGCTCTCAGTGCTTGTGGTGAAGTACAATATATTATGTGCTATTGGTGAAAAACAAGTGCTGTGGTGATCCGGCTTTGTGCTGGCCCTTGGCGACAGCTCTGGATTTGTGTTTAGCCGTCTAGTGCTATTTAAAAAAACAAACACAAACAGTTACTAAACAGAAAATACCAACAAAACACTCACAGACTCTTTTCTCTTAATTTTATTTTGGGGATATCTCCCGGTCCTTCCAGTCTCCTCGTATCTCTGAAACCCAAGCGAAGGAAAAGATTTACAATTCTCTGGCCCCTTTTATGCGATTGCAGCTGACTCTATTGCCTGCAGCTGCTACCTCATTTACCTTCCAGGTCAATGCGTTCCTGCACCGGAGTCTCACCTTTTTCCAGGCTGACTGACTTCCCGACCCAGGGAATGAACTGTCAGGCCAACCTGTCCAAAGCCTTTCCCTTTCGCTACTTAGTGCCCTCACAGGTCGAGAGGGAGATTTACAACCAGAACTCATTGTATTTCTGTCACAGCGGGACTTCAAAATCTTTCTGGAAATCTAAACAAACCATGCCATATGCTTTGCAGCTCCTGCATGCATATTTGAGAAGATGGCAGCAGAGTGTCTTTGGCACCAACCCTGCTTTCCTCCCCAAGGTGGTCACAGCCTTCCACGTTAATCAGTCTGTGGAACTGGAGTCCTTCCATCCACCTCTGTTTGCTTCAACTGAGGATGAGAGATTAAATTTCCTCTGCCCAGTGCGGGCATTGAGGTGCTACGTGCGTAGGACAAGAGCTCTGCATCAATCTGAACAGCTCTTCGTCTGTCACGGGACATGGACCCTAGGACAGCCCCTCTCTAAGCAGCGTCTGTCACATTGGATTGTGGATACAGTCTCGACTGTATATAATAGTGCTGGCTTGCCCCCACCTGGTAGAGTAGCCGCACACTCCACTAGAGGGTTGGCTACATCTTCAGAGGTGCCTCGATGTCTGATATTTGTACTGTGGCTAGCTGGACTACGCCGCATACCTTCTCCAGGTTCTACCGTCTTAATGTGGTAGACCCTACCTTGCCTTCTGTAGGCACAAGGGTCCTTGAGGGTGTAAGTTCACACCGCTAACTTCTGGGTTAGACAGTGCTTGTGCGTCCCTCATATGTTTCCGTTTCTTCTCCCTCGCGACGGCTCTGGTATACATTATCCTATACATAATGTCTTTGGTGGTCGTCTTCGAATTGAAAGGGAATGTTAGATTACTTACCATAACCCTGGTTCCCTGAAAGAGAAGACGACCACCAACTGCGAGGTCGCATCGGTCGCCCTCACGGGTTCGACGGAAAAAGAGAAATGGCTTCCTTTGGATGGCAGTTTTATCCCCTCAGTGGGCGGGACCGAGTGCATCATCCAAGGAAGGGGCCTATCGGCAGCTCTGGTATAGAGAGCTCAGCGATACCTACCCAACTGACATATCCCATACATAATGTCTTTGGTGGTATCTGTTGTAACAGTGAAAGTGTTAACCCCCCCTTTAAATTCAGAAATTCGCGCATGCGCAGTGTAGGCGATATCTACTTCTTTCACGGTCTACCAATTTCCCATGACACCATATTTAATTAATATATTCTATTGACATGCAGGTGCTCATACCGTTTTATGAAAGGTTTGTTATTGGCTACTTTTTAAAAATGTTTTTGGTAATCATGCTGTTTGTTGTGTTCATAAAGTTTATTCAAAGTGCTGTCAGGTGATCTGTTGCTGGTGATCGCTTAAATAAAGTCTGCATCCATTTGTTTTATTTTTACAACTTGTTAATGAAACCATAGAGTAGCCTAGTTTGCTATATTATTTACTAAATGTAAGCGATTCTATAAATCTACTGTTAAACTACAAGAACAATTTGACTGTGATTCTGCATCTCTCAAAATGTCTAGCTTAAGTCCGAAGTATTTTTTTTTTTTTTAATGTGGAAATTGATAATTACAGATAAAAATACGCTGGGTCCTACAGTATTTGTGCTAAATGAGCATGACTGTACAGTACAGTGTTTCGAATGGTTTTGGATATTTGGCATTTCCGTGTTTTTGTTTAATGACGGCTAATGGAGATATTTTTTTAAATTCTATACATTCCATGTTATTTACACTAGAGCATCAAAGTGCACAGCTATTTGTTTTACGTTAGAAAAAAACAAAAATGATTTCTTTGAAGTTCTTCTGGCTTTTGTGGTTATATGTGTGAGTGTTTTTGATTTTTGTAAGCCTAATGTAATGTAAATAATCGTTTTAGGAATACTCGTTCACCTTCTATCATAAGAACATAAGAACATAAGAAAGTTTACAAACGAGAGGAGGCCATTCAGCCCATCTTGCTAGTTTGGTTGTTAATAGCTTATTGATCCCAGAATCTCATCAAGCAGCTTCTTGAAGGATCCCAGGGTGTCAGCTTCAACAACATTACTGGGGAGTTGGTTCCAGACCCTCACAAAAGTGCCTCCTATTTTCTGTTCTGAATGCCCCTTTATCTAATCTCCATTTGTGACCCCTGGTCCTTGTTTCTTTTTTCAGTTCAAAAAAGTTCCCTGGGTTGACATTGTCCTTTTAGAATTTTGAATTCTGGTTACTCTTCTTTGCACTCTTTCTAGAGCAGCAATATCCTTTTTGTAACGAGGTGACCAGAACTGAACACAATATTCTAAATGAGGTCTTACTAATGCATTGTAAAGTTTTAACATTACTTTCCTTGATTTAAATTCAACAGTTCTCACAATATATCCGAGCATCTTGTTGGTCTTTTTTATAGCTTCCCTACATTGTCTAGATGAAGACATTTCCGAGTCAACATAAACTCCTAGGTCTTTTTCATAGATTCCTTCTTCAATTTCAGTATCTCCCATATGATATTTATAATGCACATTTTTTATTGCCTGCGTGCAGTACCTTACACTTTGCTCTATTAAATGTCATTTGCCATGTGTCTGCCCAGTTCTGAATGCTGTCTAGATAATTTTGAATGACCTTTGCTGCTGCAACAGTGTTTGATCACTGACTGACACGGTTTTTATTATTTATTTACTTACTCTGTACAGTACAATATGATGCTTTGTTACGCTTGTGAAAAGCTTGAAATATTAGCTATGATCAGCCATTCGTTGTGCATTCTGGGAGCTGTAGTTCAAACTGGAGAGCATTCTCAAGTGATTGTATTGTTACAGGTCCAGTCAGAACTACACAAAAACGGTTTAAAAATACACATTTTTAAACCTCCTCACCCACAAAAGACACTAAAGACTACTTAGATGCAGTAACTTGCCAAATTTCAGTAGTAACTGTCCAGCAGTTTTTTACCTACAGGTGAATAATAAAAAATGCTCTCCCAGCACCAAACTTACATGAAAAACCACCTATTTCTTAAAAGTGCTGTAGATCAAAAACTACAGGACAGAATAACACAAAAGTTGTAGAAAAAATTCAGCCTACCAATCAGACCTGAAATCCTAAACGGCAGGCAGATTGATTGAACTTAACCCCACTTTTGGAGCTGCACAAAATCAGGGCTTATAATGGAAAGAACATTGCAACCTTAACAATGGCAGGACTACCGTCCCGCCATAAAATGTTACACTTGTCAGCATTTGGTCAATCACCGAAAAAAATAATCATTTCGCGATTTGAGCATTTACAAATTATCAAATAACGAAATGAAACATTATTTTGGTCTTTCAGTAAATTATTTTGCTCTTATTAGGACTGAAGTCATTGTATTTTGTATCTTACTCTAAAGAGACAGCTATTGTGTTGAAAAAAAGCAAAAAGTTTGCATGGTTTCTGAAGTACTTTATAATGTTCCCCAGAGAGTTCTGAGAAGAAGGACACCATTTCCAAAATGCTACTGTAAAAAATATATATTTTTAGTGAATTTGTAGAAGAAGAGAGTCAACTATATCCAAAAAAGGTCCTGGAGGAGCATCCCACTGAAAAATGCTTGGTCCTGAAAGGGTTAATGGGTTCATTAGTTGGATTGATTATCATATCTCTGGGTAAGTGGGCTGTATTCCCCTGGTGTATGTCCATATTAGTTCCTCAGACTCCTCAGGATATGGTGCAGAGGGGGTGGTATTTGGTATTTGATCATGTATCTGTACATGAGAGGGTGAGCTGAGGTGAGTGCTCGGTGCTGACCTTGATTATGCACTTCTTTAGTCCTGTTTATCTTTTCTACCTCCTCTGTCATTATCTCGACTGCTGCTGTGGGGTTAAAAGGAGAGGGTCTGGTTATTTTTGGTCTGGTCCCTGTACATGTCTGTGCTCTGTGTTCTCTAGGAGCCAGTGGGTTGGTGGAGCTTGTGGTCTCCCTCTGTCCTGACCTGATGCCCCCCTTCTGGGTGGACTTACTGAGTGTTCTCTACTTGCAGCTGCTTCAGCCGACTTACTCCTTCGCTTTTCTTATTGCTTTTTCGTCCTTTCTTTGAATCTAGTGGTACCTTTAACCCTTTCAGGACCAAGCATTTTTCAGTGGGATGCTCCCCCAGGACCAGGCATTTTTTTGCTGTATTTGACTTTCTTCCTATAAAAATTTACTAAAAATCAATTTTTAACAGTAGCATCTTGGAAATGGTGTCCTTTTTTGAGAACACTCTGGGAACATGATAAAGCACAAACCAAACCTTACAAACTTTTTGCTTTTGTTTTCAACACTATTTGTTTTTTTGTTGTTTTTTAATGTAAAGTATTTTTGATTATGTATTTTGCTTAGAGATACATACAGTATATAAAAATGTGTTATTCTATGACCGGGGGACCTTATAATACTTTCTGAAAGTTTTGTTGAAACATATTGATGTTTGGGCAAATTACAAGACATTTTTTCACCTGAGTGATTGCAATGACATAATAAACGTTTATTCTCAGTCTTTATAAAGCAATAATGGACACTACTCTTGATTTTTTTCTCAAAATAAATATTTATAAATAAAATAAGTTACTCATTCAATTATTATCAGTAATAAGGAAAAAGACAAATTTAGTTCATGAAATAGTAACATAAAATATATCAGGAAGTGAACGTCAGTCCCTCCCCTATGCAATGATATGTGTTTCAATGATTGTGTTCCTGTATTGCAAAGTCTAGTGGCCCTGTAAGTCATCAAAACAAAGTGCATTTCTTATTGTGCTTACACAATCGCAGTCCTAGAAGCCCACTTCAGTATGATCGTGTTAACACAATCCTGGTCCTGCCCAGTTAACTGCCCAGTATTTCAAGGGTCGATATTTATTTTTTCTGGTTAGTTCCCCTTCTTCCTCTGACTCAGAGGTATAGAACTGAGATTGATGGGCGCTTTCCTGACTGACATCTTGCAGATCCTGCTCTACTCTGTCTGGAACCGGCCATGTTCCCTCAGCTACACCAGAGGCAGCATTACGTTGTGTAGTCTGTTCTGCTAATTCCTCTTCGGGTAAACCCCCCTCATGAAATGAGTCATCGATACCACTCATTTCAGTATCTCCTATAAGACTACCTTGTGTATTTCTCAGAGATAATCTTTCGAGGATGATAGTAACTGGTTCTTCTAACTCCTCGTTTATCCTGGTAAGTTCTTCTATTGTAGGCTCCTTTTCTGCTATAGAGTATTCTGTTCTTATTTTACTTGTTTAATTCATCTTTTTCACTGGTCTTCAATTTACCGGAATTTATACGCACGTTTTAAGGTTACCGCTTGTACTGGCTTATGTGAGTGAACAAGTGAACAAGCTGGCCGTACCTTTGGGTTCGTGCCCCTTTAAAAACGTGACCCAGAGTTAAAAACTTTGATTTTAAGCGCTTCTGCGCACTTTTATTCACAACAAACAAACAAACAAACAAGCAAAATGAAACAAAACAAAAACCTAGCTCAAACGTAGAGCAGTCATTACACATATGCAGGTCCCTGTCTAACGTGCAGGACAGCTAAGCTGTTTACCTGACATATAACTCCAAACACAAAACACACTGTTTACCATTCTTTTTTAAACAGCCAAACATCCAAACACTTCTCCTACCAGCTCCCTGGTGATCTCCCTCTAATGGAGCTGGAAGCTCTCTTTTATAGTTTGTGGCTGTTCCCAATCAACACCAATTACCTTGTTTGGGAACAGCCACATTCTGACATGTTTTTGGCAGGGAGAAGAATTAACCCCGTCCCTGCCAACCACCACCAAAACACAAACATCACCCAAACTATTTATACTGAGCCCTTACTGTGTTACACTTCCTCCCCCTTGTGCGTAGCACACCGGCCATTCGAAAGCCACCTACCTCCCCCCCCCCGAAACATAACCACCCACCCTCAAGTCCACAAAAGTCAATTTTCGCCCCTTCCTGCGGGCGGGCTTGAGGATGGGTCGGTCCCTCCGGCGCTTCTGGGTAGGGACCGCAAACCGGCGATGAGGGACCCCAACGGAGTGACAGGGGTGACAGGTGTGCAGGCCGGTGATCTGGCAGGAGCAGCAGCAGACAGAGATTCGAGGCTTGGCCACAATGGAGAGATGTCTGAGCCACCAGGGGAGCACAGCAAAGACAGGGGAGCCCAAGCGACGTCTGCCGACTGCGATGTGACATCTGGGGCCTCAGGAAGAACGGAGCAGGGGACCAGGCGAGGAACTGTGTCTGGTGGTGCGCCGGCTTGATCTCTAGGCCCAGCAGCTGGAGGTCCGGGCACTCTGGCAGGGTGTCCAGGAGCACGGGTTGAGGGACCGCACCATCTGGCGCCGGACTGGTTTTCAGGGGTGGTGGTCGGGGCTGTGGTGGAGGTATCTTCTTCAGCTCCTCCCCCTTGATTGTTGCTTCTCCTTCAGGTGCTGGAGACAGCGGGGCTTCTCCCTCAGGCGCTGGAGACAGCGGGGCTTCTCCCTCAGGCGCTGGAGACTGCGGGGCTCCTCCCTCAGGCGCTGGAGACAGCGGGGCTTCTCCCTCTCGCTCTGGAGACAGCGGGGCTTCTCCCTCTTGCTATGGAGACAGCGGACCTTCTCCCTCAGGTGCTGCAGACAGCGGGGCTTCTCCCTCAGGCGCAGGAGACAGCAGGGCTTCTCCCTCAGGCGCGGAGACAGCGAGGCTTCTCCCTCAGGCGCGGAGACAGCGGGCTTCTCCCTCAGGCGCTGGAGAAAGCGGGCTTCTCCCTCAGGCGCTGGAGACAGCGGGCTTCTCCCTCAGGCGCTGGAGACAGCGGGCTTCTCCCTCAGGCGCTGGAGACAGCGGGCTTCTCCCTCAGGCTGGGGACAGCGGGGTTTCTCCCTCAGGCGCAGGAGACAGCGGGGCTTCTGGTTCTGGTGTTGACCTCACCCATCTCTGGAACATTAACTCCAGCTCTGTTGGTGCTGGGTCCGGAAGTCCCCGCTCCTGTCTCCATTTTTTGATCAGTTCCTCCTGAACAGCATTATTTCTTTTTATTTCTTCAACTCTGGATCCATTTTTTTTTTCTTCTGGGTCAATAGGGGTGTTCACAAACTTCTGACACCAAATGTGAACAAGCTGGCCGTACCTTTGGGTTCCTGCCCCTTTAAAAATGTGACCCAGAGATAAAAACTTTGATTTTAAGCGCTTCTGCGCACTTTTATTCACAACAAACAAATAAACAAAATGAAACAAAACAAAAGCCTAGCTCAAACGTAGATCAGTCACTACACATATGCAGGTCCCTGTCTAACATGTAGGACAGCTAAGCTGTTTACCTGACATATAACTCCAAACACAAAACACACTGTTTACCATTCTTTTTTAAACAACCAAACATCCAAACACTTCTCCTACCAGCTCCCTGGTGATCTCCCTCTAATGGAGCTGGAAGCTCTCTTTTATAGTTTGTGGCTGTTCCCAATCAACACCAATTACCTTATTTGGGAACAGCCACATTCTCACATGTTTTTGGCAGGGAGAGGAATTAACCCCGTCCCTGCCAACCACCACCAAAACACAAACATCACCCAAACTATTTATATACAGAGCCCTTACTGTGTTACATTCCACATACCGAGAAAACATTTAATCAAGAATAATCACACAGACTGGGTGTGGAAGGGTGGTGGACAATTCACTGACACACTCGGGAGACAGAAGGTTTAATTGAAAACACTGCACTGGTGCCCAGTTTTATTATTTTTTGTATTTTCTTTTAGGGCGCTGTTTTCTGTGGCCTGAATACCGGCAACGGTAAACAGGACCACAGTAATACCAATACTGGTAAAACAGGTAAAGCTGGCGCACTCACAGGTGCTCAAAATAATAATGAAAACAAAAGGTGAAATGAGAAGGGAAAATAAAACACAGTAATAAAACTACAAAATAAAGGTGCTGCTTACACAGTGCCCCCACTGCCGCTAAGCCGGTCAGCTCGGGTCTCCGTCCTACGCTGTTATGCACTATACACTGGGGTGGCCAGGGTTCCCCTATCACTACACACGTCCCCTTGGCTACGTAACAAGAGATTTTAATAAAATTGTTTATTTTTTTTCTGGCTGTTTTCCTCAGCTGTGCTTGCCTGTTCTGGTTGCTTGCTCCAACTGCTGGCCTTCTTAGCCAACGTCTCTGTGTGTTTTCCAATTACAGCCACCCAAATGCAAAACCAAGCACAGTTCTTATGGGCCGAGCAATCCCCCAAGGCCTGCCTCTCATCCACTCAGAGAGAGGGAAAGCCAACACACCCTCTTCCCCACCTCTCTGAGTCATCGCCATGACTGACAGGCGGATCTTGCAAGACTGCTGCCCTCTTCCTGCAGAACCACGGATACATCAGAAAGTCAGCACAGATCTCCTCTGTTACACTTGATTATTCAAAGTTTAATGAATCAGAGCATATATTTACTCCTTCTGTTTATTAACACTTAAGTGGATCGAGTGACCCCCGCGAGAAGTATGTCTTAAAATATAAAACAGAACGAAGAAAGGACAGTCTGCCAAACCAGGGGCTATGAATACAACAGCAGCAATCAGGTTAGCAAAGAGGTCTTCAAAAGATGGATCAGGCAGTTTGTGTTACCAAACTGGTCTGATAACCAATAATTTTGATAACTGTAATTTTGCTCCCATATTTATAGTACTTTTTCTCTCCCTTAGTGTGTCAGAAGGCTTAATTAAGCTTAAAACATATTTTTAAGCGTTTGTTACTGCATTTATCTCTAAAATGAATAATATACTAGGCCCGGTTACCCTATATAATAAGTGTCCAGTTACGGCAAAGTCCAGAAATGTTAACCACTTCAACACCATGATGTACGCACGTACGTCAAATGAAAACCCACTTCCAGTACCATGTTGTACCTGTGTATGTCAAATGAAAACCCACTTACAGTACCAAGCCGTACGCACGTACATCAAATGAAAACCCACGTACAATACCACGTCGTACCTGCGCACGTCAAGTTTCCCATTCTATTCTATGATCGGTTTCTCAGTCTAGTGTTTCAGGTTTCATTCTCTAAGGCAGTGCTAGTACTGTGGAATGTGCATTGAAAGTCTGGGCAGGCTCAGGTGGCATTTGTATCCAATTGCATGTCATCAAAAATGGAAAATTGCCTATATGGGAACAATATCCTGGGAGACAGTCAGCATGGTTTTAGGAAAGGGAGATTATGTCTAACATCGACAATGGATAATTGCAAAGCATACAACATGGTTTATCTAGATTTCCAGAAAGCTTTTGACAAAGTCCCGCATAAAAGATTAATTTTCAAGCTGAACGCAGAAGGGATTCAGGGAAATGCATTCACATGGATTAGGGAGTGGTTAACATGTAGAAAACAGAAAGTACTGATTAGAGGAGAAACCTCAAAATGGAGCGAGGTAACAAGTGGTGTACCACAGGGATCAGTATTAGGTCCTCTGCTATTCCTAATCAACATTAATGATTTAGATTCTGGTATAGTAAACAAAGTTGTTAAATTTGCTGACGACACAAAAATAGAAGGAGTGGCAAACATTGCTGCTGAAGCAAAGGTCATTCAAATTGATCTAGACAGCATTCAGAACTGGGCAGACACATGGCAAATGACATTTAATGGAGAAAAGTGTAAAGTACTGCATGCAGGCAACAAAAATGTGCATTATAAATATCCTATGGGAGATACTGAAAATGAAAAAGGAATCTATGACTCAGAAATGTCTTCATCTAGACAATGTGGGGAAGCTATAAAAAAGGCCAACAAGATGCTCGGATATATTGTGAGAAGTGTTGAATTTAAATCACGGGAAGTAATGTTAAAACTTTACAATGCATTAGTAAGACCTCATCTAGAATATTGTGTTCAGTTCTGGTCACCTCGTTACAAAAAGGATATTGCTGCTCTAGAAAGAGTGCAAACAAGAGCAACCAGAATTATCCCGGGTTTAAAAGGCATGTCGTATGCAGACAGGCTAAAATAATTGAATCTATTCAGTCTTGAACAAAGAAGGCTACGCGTTGATCTGATTCAAGCATTCCAAATCCTAAAAGGTATTGACAATGTCAACCCAGGGGACTTTTTTGACCTAAAAAAAGAAACAAGGACCTGGGGTCACAAATGGAGATTAGATAAAGGGGCATTCAGAACAGAAAATAGGAGGCACATTTTTACACAGAGAATTGTGAGGGTCTGGAACCAACTCCCCAGTAATGTTGTTGAAGCTGACACCCTGGGATCCTTCAAGAAGCTGCTTGATGAGATTCTGGGATCAATAAGCTACTAACAACCAAACGAGCAAGATGGGCTGAATGGCCTCCTCTCGTTTGTAAACTTTCTTATGTTCTTATGTTCTTATGTAGCAATTTCAATCTACCTGTTGGCATTTAGAAGACAGAGATATATTGCGGGAAGCCATTAAACTTTTACAAGTATATATATAGTGTTTTAAATTATTATTTACCAGCTAAAGTGATGCTGACTTATCACTCAGCGATGATTGATGAAGAGGATGTGGAGCCAAGAACAGCACAAACTGTACAAACAGAAGAGCATGCAACTACTTTACAGGTAAGCCAGCTGCAAACAGGAAGATGTTTGGTTTGAAATGGCAGTGCTGTGATGAAATTATTATTATTATTATTTATTTCTTAGCAGATGCCTTTATCCAGGGCGACTTACAATTGTTACAAGATATCACATTATTTTTACATACAATTGCCCATTTATACAGTTGGGTTTTTACTGGAGCAATCTAGGTAAAGTACCTTGCTCAAGGGTACAGCAGCAGTGTCCCCCACCTGGGATTGAACCAACAACCATCCAGTCAAAAGTCCAGAGCCCTTACCACTACTCCACACTGCTGTGTTTTGAAATACTATCAAAACACAGCACTGGGTACAAGGCAATAAAGCAGGCGTCTGCGGCAGCCAGATCCATCACAATGCCTGCGCAAAGTAGCTGTGTACATGTATTTGTAACTATCCCTCCAACACAAGGAAAGCAGAGACCACAAAAAAGATGCAGGGTCTGCTACAAAAATGAAAACAAAAGAAAGGACACAAGAAAAATGTGCAGTGGTTGCGAAGGCTACCCCGGGTTCTGTTGCATTGCACATTTCAATAAATGGCACAGAGCAAGTCGATAGTGGCACACGTTTTGATGATTTTTATTTGATAATTACTGTTTACTGATTATTATTGTTATTAGCGTTATTAGCAGTGTTTTTCTTTTCATTGTTCAAAAAAAAAGTGTTTTTATCTCTATATTGAACATGGGTATGTAGTACACAGGAGCATAAAGGGTTAATGAAAAACACAGTTTAGGTCATTTATTTGTGTTTTATTCATCATATCTTAACATTTTATAGCAATTACAGGTTTGAAAACATTATTATTATTATTATTTTCAAAATCTGGTACCTGGGAAGGGGTTTTTACATCTGGAGTTCGAGTGGTTAAAGTGGTTAAAGGCTGGTTGCTGTTAACACACTTCCCCTCAATGCACCTAATTTGTTTGCTGTTAGCATACTTCCCCTCAATGTACTTAATTATTACATAATTTTGTTCAAATATTATATCCATATCTTGGTCCTAAAACGTAGGTACATCAAGGGGCGTTATCAAGGTACAGCAGCAGTTATCAAAGTACAGGAATGATTTTGTCCCAGCGGCTGATTCTTATATCAGTGATTCTTATAAACGGAGTGCATTGCATTTAAATGTGTGTCACATTAAAAACTTGGGGCAATTCATGATACCAAAATCATGTCATTGGGCAAAGCCTGATTGCACCATTTGTGCCCACCTCGTACCCACAATCAGATGTCAATGACCTTTGTCTTGTGCAGTGATCAAAACTGGGACATAACATTTTGAAACCAAAACCAATGTATGAGGGAATTTAGACGTCTCTGTGCAAACATAAACATCTAAAAAACATCTACACCCTCCTGAGTCTCTCTATAAAAAGATACTTTCACAGTCTATCCAAAATGTTGTTACCTTTGAATATACACCCCATTATGTTCACAGACAAAATGAATTATTAGCTTACCTATATGTGTATTAACACTAGAACTGCAGAGATTTTGGACTACATACAACCGGCGCACCCGCAAAATCCATTTTAAAACGGCTTCGATATGAAAATGAAAAACAAACAATTGGATACAACTTAATATTTTGATTTATGAAAATCATTGTGATGGAAATATAATGAGTTTTGGTTGTAAATCTCCCTCTCGACCTGGGTCGGGTAGTCAGTCAGCCTGGAAGAAGGCGAGACTCGCGGGTGCAGGAACGTATTGACCTGGAAGGTAAATGAGGTAGCAGCTGCAGGCAATAGAATCAGCTGAAATTGTTTACCAAGGGGTCATGCATAATTGCATAAAAGGGGCCGGAGAACTGTAAATCTTTTCCTTTGCTTTTGGTTTGGAAATAGACCCGGAAGGACCCGTGCACTGTGTATTAAAAGTATCGTGAGTGTTTGTTTTGTTTGTCTTGTCTATAATTGTTACTTGTGTGTTTGTAGACGGCAAACACGTTCCGGAGCTGTCTCGAAGAGCCAGCACTGAACCCGGAACAGCACTGCACTATTTGTCACTCTTTAAACTGTATCACCCACCACGAGCACAACAGCACGCACCCAGGACTGGTGACCGTGGTTGTATATTGTGGGAGAGATACTGTGTTTATTGTTTAGGGCTGCAATTCCTGTTACTGTTCTCCATGTTTTACGCATCGCTATGTATAACCAGAGTTTATTATTTGGTCACCAGACCGGGATTATAACAAAAATAAAACATCTATTTTTCATACCGGATTACAAATCTCTGTCTGTTTATAACTGCACTGCATCACCTCTGCTCTTGTACATAATCAGCAACCACTTTGCCACAATCATACATAACATTTTCAAAGCAAAAACACCATAACATGACAGACTGTAATAAAATAAACTTTACGCAATAAACTTCTGTGTAAACAAGTGTACAAAGCTCTATGCACATGTAGCAGGGAGGTAGAAAGCCCTGTACATTTATTTATTTATAGAACGGGGCACCCTTCCGCCCCTGTGCAATTTATTATTTGGTATTTGTTTTGTATTATTATTATTATTATTATTATTATTATTATTATTATTATTATTATTATTATTATTATTAATAACATTCCTCCGCCAAGGAGAGCAACCACCAAGAAAAGGTGTTAAAACCAATCTTCGCCCAGGACAACTGGAAGCTGCTAGAGACTGGAAAATGCTGGCAGATGTTGGTCAACGGCTTATTTTTCCACCTGAGATTGCCACCACTAACCTTCGACCAGATATTGTCTTGTGGTCTGGATCAGCACGCCTTGTTCACATGGTAGAGTTAACAGTGCCATGGGAGGATGCTGTAGATGAGGCGTATGAGAGGAAGAAACTGCGGCATGCTCAACTAGCCACTGAAGCGGAACAGCGAGGATGGAGAGTCCGGGTTTACCCAGTGGAGGTGGGTTGTCGAGGATTTGTGGCACACTCTACAACACGGTTTCTCAGAGACGTCGGATTCAGTGGCCAAGAGTTGCGTCACACAGTGAAGAAATTATCTGAAGCAGCAGAGAGGGGCAGCAACTGGCTGGGGATCTCAAGTACAATAGAAAGAAAGAAACGCTGATGCATGGGTAAGTAAGCTGGGCTGAGTTGAGTGGGGGACGGAGGGGGGGTGATGCTGGGACGCCAGAATTAGCGTCGAGCCCTCTTGAGGTGTCGTGGGCTAGTCGACGAAACACTGAGGATGGAAGGTGCCCACTTGAAGACCCCAGAGATGTACCCTACTTCGCTCAATCCAGACGGTTGTCATGCTGATGCACTGGGGAGACAGTACTGTGGTTGATCCCCAGAGCCAGCATCGCAGCCGTTGTGTGTGCTGATGCGCTAGGGAGGCAATAAGCTGATCCCTGGAGCCAGCATTACACTTCAGCCATCGACACCAGACAGAAGGATATCTACATCATCATATGGAAGGAAGCGCAAATGGATGGAGACACAGATGGATCACATTAGTTTACTGTAAAGCTACGTCTTAGTTGGTGCTTATCTTGGCGAGAGCCGAGTTCAAATCAGCATGAAGTTTTAACATCTACTCTCGTGTAATGGAAATCATTATTATTATTATTATTATTATTATTATTATTATTATTATTATTATTATTATTATTATTATTGTATTTGTTTGTATTGTGTAAATATGATGGCGAAAGCCATGTTATTGTTTATTTGCATTTATTTAAAAATGTATCACAGCGAAGCACCATATGTTTTGTTTATTTTACAACGTGTTCTAGCAGAGGCGAGATTGGGGCTCGTCCTCCGCCAGCAATAATTAATAAACTCGTGCAGAAGGTGGCCATCTCCCAAATTAATTAGATGATTTGTTGCTAATTGGGAGATGGTCACCTGCATATAAACCTGCAGCTCTCTACCCTCAGGGTGGGTGTTCACAGGAGGGACGAGAGCGAGTAAAGAGCGAGAGAAGCAAAGTCAAATTAAGTTAAATACAAGATCAGTGAAGGCTACTGCCCAGCCTGACCGGTATTGTTTATTTTGTGTTTGAGATCTGTTTTGTTTATCTTTTTTATTTCACTCTGTGAGCAAGTGTTTTTGTGTTTAAAGTGCAGGGGGGCTTGCATGGCTTGAGCTGTTGGTGATAACTCTTGTCTTGCCTTGTTTACAGTCCCTACCAAGGTGTTTCTTCAACTCCCTGGCCAAATGGAGAGAAGTAAAAAAAATTCTCAGTGGTGACATTTCGTCCTTTGCCCAGTAAGGCTCCATTAGCCTCAGCACAACACTGTCTCCCAGTCTCTCACCAGCAGGGTTTGTTTCGTCCTTTCCCAGGTAGGGGAAACCATTTACAAGGTGTTTCGAATCCAAGCCAGAATTTGATGCCAAACTTGTCTGGTTTGTTGGCCATGTACTGTGTCCAGCAACAGCGTGTGGGAAACAGCTGCTCATCCACGGTGATGTTAGGTCTAGGCTTATAGGGCAATGCTATTTCTGATGAAGCTGTCCCAAACCTCTGATGCCATGGCAAATTTGTTTGTAATAAGTTGGGCTGCTCTTGTTGTTCTCAAATCAAAACGTATGAATCTCAGGATTTCCCAAAAGTGATTCCGTGACATTGTTTCCTTGAAGAAGGGAAGTCCCCACTCTTGTGACCAGTAGCTCTCCACATAAATACTTTTGCCTGTATATGCACCCTGCACATACAGGATTGTAATGAAAGCTTGTAATTCCTCCAAAGACAGTTCCCAGAGGTTAACATTCAGTATCCGCTGTGCCTCTGCCATGGTACAGCGCTGAATGTGAAGCAGCAGTTGCATAGAGATCGACAACAGAAATGTACTGAGTGGGGTATCTATGTTTTATTTTGCGTGTGGCGTTGGGCCTGAAGCTTCAGACAAAACATTTTCTGATGTGCATTTTCTCAAAGCCTCATCACCGGGATTTATAATTTTCCAAACTGTCCCGTCTTTGCCTGTCTCCTGAATTATGCTTGGAGAAGCTGATGCAGCAGGTGTAGTTGTCCTTGGTGCTGGTGGTGCTGAAGCAGCAGATGCAGGAGGAGCCGCAGGTACAGCAGCTGTTTCTCCAGTACTGGATCTGGATCTGCCACGGCCACGACCTCCCCCTCTCCCCCTGGTCGGCACTTGTTGTGTTTGACCTGCAGGTAAATCTGGCTTGGTGTCCTCACTTTCACTGTCGGAACTGCTGGTTTCGACAGCCCAGGATGTGTCGCTGTCGTTATCACTCACCCCGCCGTCAGAATCTCCTTCAGCCAAACCTTGTAACAGTTCAAGCACTAATAAAGGCTAACACCAGCCAGCCTGTCGCCAGCCCTATACCTAATACAAAAGAATTAGCATCCATGATCAAGAGGTGCCTGATCAAGGCATTGATCACAACACCTGGGTTAGCAACGTTCTCAAGATTGAATTACAAAGGACAGTGCTGATCTGATTCAGCGGACAGGCAGAAGAGACTAAAGTAGCGTAGCTATATCACACTGTATTGTGATTCAATGTGTATATTTTGTGACAACTGCTAATAAAATAAATAATAATAATAATAATTTATTTCTTAGCAGACACCCTTATCCAGAGCGACTTACAATTGTTACAAGATGTCACATTATTTTTACATACAATTACCTATTTATACAGTTGGGTTTTTGCTGGAGCAATTTTAGGTAAAGTACCTTGCTCAAGGGTACAGCAGCAGTGTCCCCACCTGGGATTGAACCCACGACCTTCCAAGTAGAGTCCAGAGCCCTAACCACTACTCCACACTGCTGCCCTAAAATATATGATGTGTAGAATGACTTTCATTAGTGTTTCAGCACTCGACAGGAGTATATAATACGTTCTTTCACAATGACTTTTATTTTATTACAAAGCTCAGACTAAATTGTCAGCTATATCGTATTGATTTCAATATGCCGCATAAACTGCGGGTCTGGCGGTTGAAGAAGCAAGTGCTTATAACTTATTCATTTTTACGATTCTGCAGCTGAAACACCATATGTGTATTTAATTCAAATATTTAGTAACACTTAAGAACGGACATGCACGAGATATTCACATACGTGGAGATATTTAAATTTGAATTGCAAAAGCCGTTCAAAAAGCGGCTATGGCGGTGCTAGTGTTAAATAATTCACAAAAGCTGCACTTCTGCCTTGAGTTTAATTGCTAACAAAGTATTTTGCTATATGTTGTGTTAGCATTGCTGCCTGCCCACTGGATCCTGTGTGTATATCTAGCACCAGGAAATACTTTTATGATCATTAAAACTAGGTGTAGTTGCTGCCTGTGCAAAGACAGGAACTTAAATGTTAGAAGTCATAAATAAAGCATTTCCATTAATAATTATTATGTACAATAAAAAAATTTGCATTGCATCATTGCAGAAAAGAGGACACGATAACAGTGAACAGTGAGCAAACTAATAAGCACCATTCTCAGAAATGACACAGTTGTTAATAAGAGAACCCTAGAAAGGAAGGTGGGAGAAATCAACACAAAAACAGAAGGGAGACTACTAAAAGTCTCAAAAACAAATGTTAGAACTTGAAGCCACTGCACTAACAAGTAACTACAATGTGATAGGTGTTGGAGAAACTTGGTGGGCATACACTGTATAAGAAAGACAGGCAGGACAGAACAGGTGGAGGGGTAGTGCTATACATCAAAAATAGTCTTGTAGCCTTGGTATTAAATCTGGAAGAAGAAAAACCCACGCAGAATCAATATGGGTCAGAATAATGGACAAAAATTCAAAGGGCATAATAATAGGGACATGCTGTAGACCGCCAAATTCAGATACCAAACAAAATAATCTTTTATACAATGACATTAGAAATGCATGTAGTAAAGGAGAAGCCATACATATGGGGGATTTCAACTTCCCCCATATAAAATGGGAAAACCCGATGGGGATCATGACAGCCACAATTGAAATGGTAGAAATGACAAATGACTTATTCTTAACACAATTTGTCAAGGCACCAACTAGAGGGTGGGGAGATACCTTGATTTAGTCTTTTCAAATAACAAAGACAGAATAACTAAAACAGAGGTCAAAAAACCATTGGCAAACTCAGATCACAACATGCTTTTAAAAACCCCAAAAGTAATGATTAAAGCTAAGGTTTACAATTTTAAAAAGGCAAACTATGAAGGAATGAAACAGAGGCTAACAGAAGTAGAATGGAGTAAAATAGAGAAAACATCCTGTTTCAGGATGGCTTGCAGTGGTGAAGTGTGGTGACGTCACAGACCAGAAACACAGACACATAGCAGCTGCAGGTTAAAACCGAGACGCAAAAGTGCTCGGTTTCTTTATTAAATAATAATGAAAATAAAAGAGTTGAACAAAACACACACACAAAACAAACGGGCACAAGGGCCAAACAAAACAGTAAACAAACACAAACGGGACGAAACGGACAAACAAGTATCGTGCTGAATGAATAGCAATTGTTATGTTTAGCTTCTGTCTCCTCTCTATCTCCCCGTACCTCCTCTCTGTACACCCAACATTTAACACACTACATGCAACATATAAACAAACAATACGCACAAGGCGGGGTCACACTGCCACACATCCACAGAGAAAGGATGGCTGTTTTTCAAAAATGTAGTAATAGAGGTGCAAAACAAATACATCCCCAAGAGCAGACAAATCAAAATCTAAAACAAAATGGTTTAAAAGGTCAATTAAAAAAATATTCAGAGCAAAAAGGCACTTTACAAAACGTTTAAAATGGGCCAAGAACAAAGTACACAGAAAGACTACTTGAAACTGGAAGCACAAGTCTGCCACATATCACTGCCACATATCTCCCCCCTTGTACGCAGCACACATGGCCTTAAAAAGCCAGCTCCCCCCTTAGTCCCAAAGTCCCGGTCATTGTCCCGGCCCAGGAACAGGGGCACCAATATGTCCAGGGGGCGGCCATGGTGGGAGGTCCTCCTCCCAACCCTGTTTTGCAGCCAAGAGCTCCTTCTTCTGGGGCTCCGGCCACAGATTGTCCGGCAGCGAAAGTGCGGCGGGGGAAGGTGGTCTGTGGACCTCTCCCCCCTTCTTCGTAGCCGGCAGCTCCCCTTGGTGGGGCTCCGGCCACCCTAACTCCAACAGCAAAATTGTTGCGGGGGGAGGTGGTCTCCTGACCTCCCCCCCCCTTCTTCATGGCCGGCAGCTCCCCTCCGTGGGGCTCCGACCACAATTTCTCCTGCCGCAAAAGTGCGGCTGGGGGAGCTGTTCTCCTGACCTCCCCCCCTTCTTCGTGGCCAGCAGCTCCCCTTCATGGGGCTCCAGCCACAGTATTTCTGGTAGCGACCCCAGACGAAGCAGGACCCTCGGGAGGCGACGACAGCAGCTGCGGACCCTTGGAAGTCAACGGCAGCGGCAGCGGACCCTCGGGAGGCGACGGCAGCGGCAGCGGACCCTCGGGAGGTGACAGCAGCGGCAGTGGACCCTCGGGAGGAGACGGCAGCGGCAGCAGACCCTCAGGAGGTGATGGCAGCAGCAGCAGCAGCGGACCCTCGGGAGGCGACAGCAGCGGCAGCGGACCCTCGGGAGGAGACGGCAGCGGCAGCGGACCCTCAGGAGGTGACGGCAGCAGCAGCAGTAGCGGACCCTCGGGAGGCGACAGCAGCGGCAGCGGACCCTCGGGAGGAGACGGCAGCGGCAGCGGACCCTCGGGAGGCGACGGCAGCGGCAGCGGACCCTCGGGAGGTGACGGCAGCGGCAGCGGACCCTCGGGAGGCGACGGCAGCGGCAGCGGACCCTCGGGAGGTGACGGCAGCGGCAGCAGCAGCGGACCCTCGGGAGGCGACGGCAGCGGCAGCGGACCCTCGGGAGGCGAACTTGGGAGGGGAGCCCCTGGCCATGGAGGTGGCAGCGGGAGCTCCACTTCTGGTGGCTCTCCAGGCGATGCGGAGCAACAGGCAGCCCCAGGCGATGCATGGCAGGCATCCTTGGGCGGTGCGAGGCAGGCATCCTTGGACGGTGCGAGGCAGGCATCCTTGGGCGGTCGATGCAGGCATCCTTGGGCGGTGCGAGGCAGGCATCCTTGGGCAGTGCAAGGCAGGGCAGCAGCAGTCCTTCCCATGACGGTGGATGTGGAGCCAGCAGGTATTCACCCTCTGCTGGTGGAGGTGGAGATGGAACCAGCAGGTATTCACCCTCTGCTGATGGAGGTGGGAGTGGTAAGCTGTCCTCCCACGGCGCTTGAGACGGAACCAGCAGGCATTCACCCTCTGCTGGTGGAGCTGGGAGGGGCAAGCAGTCCTCCCACGGAGGCTGAGGCGGAACCAGCAGGCATTCACCCTCTGCTGGTGGAGCTGGGAGGGGCAAGCAGTCCTTTGGAGGATGCAGGTCCTCCCTCACTCTTGCTGGACGTTCTGGCTCCTCCTTCTCCTGCCATGGAGAGGGTTGGTCAGGTGCTATGTGCCCAACCTCACCAATAGCGAAGCACCACTCCTCACCCTTCAAGCAGGTGAGGCAGACATCCAGCGTGGTCGAGATGCAGTGGGACCTGCGACCGGCCCCACGCTGTTGTTGCTGCTTCTTCTGCCCGCTTCTTCCCATCTTCTTCCTTATTTTATTTATTTTATTTTTTTCCAAAAAAACAAATTATTTTCTTTTGTTTCCTTTTTTTCCTTCCTTCCCTTTTTCTTCACAAAAACAACTCTCCGGTCTGACTCCTGGAGGAGCTGTAATCCCACTTCTGGACACCAACTGTGGCAGGATGGCTTGCAGTGGTGAGGTGTGGTGACTTCACAGACCAGAAACACAGACACACAGCAGCTGAGGGTTAAAACCGAGATGCTGGCTTCGGTTGCTTTTATTAAATAATAATGAAAATAAAAGAGTTGAACAAAACACACACACAAAACAAACGGGCACAAGGGCCAAACAAAACAGTAAACAAACACAAACGGGATGAAATGGACAAACAAGTATCGTGCTGAACGAATAGCAATTGTTATGTTTAGCTTCTGTCTCCTCTCTATCTCCCCGTACCTCCTCTCTGTACACCCAACATTTAACACACTACATGCAACATATAAACAAACAATACACACAAGGCGGGGTCACACTGCCACACATCCACAGAGAAAGGATGGCTGTTTTTCAAAAATGTAGTTATAGAGGTGCAAAACAAATACATCCCCAAGAGCAGACAAATCAAAATCTAAAACAAAATGGTTTAAGGTCAATTAAAAAAATATTCAGAGAAAAAAGGCACTTTACAAAACGTTTAAAATGGGCCAAGAACAAAGTACACAGAAACTGCTAGTTAGAAAGGTCAACAGAGAGATAGAAATGAAAATTAACAAGGGGGCTAAAACCAATTCCAAAACGTTTTCCCAATATTATAACAGCAAAAGAACATTCAAGGAGGGAGTAAAATGTCTAAGAGATACAAATGGCAAAATCATAGATGAAGAAAAAAAAATAGCAAATATATTAAATGATTACTTTTCACAAATTTTTACAAAGGAGGATACGGACAAGATGCCCCACATGTCCACCTGTTCCTATCCAGTTTTAAATAAGTTTAGCATAACAGAGGCAGAAGTGTTAAAGGGAAATCCCCTGAGCCAGACTGGAGAATTGCAAACGTAATACCGATCCACAAAAAGGGAGACTTCTATTACATGTAAACTTATGGAAAGTATAATAAGATCCAAAATGGAAAATGACCTATATGGTAAAAGTATCCTGGGAGACAGTCAGCATGTTTTAGGAATGGGGGATCATGTCTGACTAACCTGCTTGATTTATTTTGAGGATGCAACATCGACAGTGGATAATTACAAAGCATATGGCACGGTTTGTTTAGATTTCCAGAAAGATTTTGAAGTCCCGCTGTGACAGAAATACAATGAGTTTTGGTTGTAAATCTCCCTCCCGACCTGTGAGGGCGCTAAGCAGCGAAAGGAGAAGTCTTTGGATGGGCTGGCCTGACAGTTCTTTCCACGGGCCGAGAAGTCGGTCAGTCTGGCAGAAGACGAGACTCTGTTCAGGAAACGACATAGCAGCTACAGATAGTAGAGACAGCTGCACTCATTTACCAAGGGGTCATGCGTGATAGCATAAAGGGGACAGAGAATCACAATCTTTTCCTTCGCTTGGTTCAAGAGACAAGGAACTGGAAGGACCAGGAGAAAACCCCTATAAACTAAAAAAAGAGTTAGTGAGTATTTTGTTTGTTTTGTCGCTGTTAGTAATTGTCTTTTGTTTTTGTAAATTACTAGATGGCTAACACGTCTCTGGAGCTGTCGCCTTGGGCCAGCACTACCTGGAACAACACTACACCACAGTCACTGTTAAATTGTTATCACCCACCACGAGCACTACTGCACGCACCTGGACTGGTGACTGTGTCCAGTATTATTGTGGGGCGGATAACGTGTCTTTATTATTTGGACTGTAATCCATTTATTATTGTTTCTTACACATTGGTGTGTATTGCCGGAGGTTTATTGTTTGGTCACCAAACCCGGATACAATTAAAAACTGTTTCCAACTGGATTATAACTCTCTGTGTTTCATTACTGTACTGCATTACCCCTGCACCTGCACGGACCATTTTGCCACACCCACATAAAAGATTAATTCTCAAACTGAACGCAGTAGGGATTCAAGGAAATGCATGCATATTGATTAGGGAGTGGTTAACATGTAGAAAATAGAAAGTACTGATTAGAGGAGAAGCCTCAAAATTGAGCAAGGTAACCAGTGGTGTACCACAGGGATCAGTATTAGGTCCTCTGCTCTTCCTAATTTATATTAATGACTTAGATTCTGGTATAGTAAGCAAACTTGTTAAATTTTCAGATGACAAACACCATTGCAGCAGCAAAGGCCATTCAAAATGATTTAGACAGTATTCAGAACTGGGCAGACACATGGCAAATGACATTTAATAGAGAAAAGTGTAAGGTACTGCACGATGGCAATAAAAATGTGCATTATAAAGACCATATGGGATGTACTGAAATTGAAGAAGGAATTTATGAAAAAGGTCTAGGAGTTTGTGTTGACTCATAAGAACATAAGAACATAAGAAAGTTTAAACGAGAGGAGGCCATTCGGCCCATCTTGCTCATTTGATTGTTAGTAGCTTATTGATCCCAGAATCTCATCAAGCAGCTTCTTGAAGGATCCAAGGGTGTCAGCTTCAACAACATTACTGGGGAGTTGGCTCCAGACTCCCACGATTCTCTGTTCTGAATGCCCCTTTATCTAATCTCCACTTGTGACCCCTGGTATTTGTTTCTTTATTCAGGTCGAAAAAGTCCCTTGGGTCGACATGTCAATACCTTTTAGAATTTTGAAACTATAAAAAAGGCCAACAAGATGCTTGGATATATAGTAAAAAGTGTTTAAATCAAGGGAAGTAATGTTAAATCTTTATAATGCATTAGTAAAACCCCATCTAGAATATTGTGTTCAGTTCTGATCACCTCACTACAAAAAGGATATTGCTGCTCTAGAAAGAGTGTAAAGAAGAGCGACCAGAATTATTCCTGATTTATTATTATTATTATTATTATTAGTCGTAGTAGTCCTATTTAAGGCCCATTAAATGGGAACTACACCAGCTGTCAAAGGACAGCTGGACAAAAAATCTACTTAGCACCCTTTTCAAGGGTGCTAACAGGAATGAGCCTTAACTAATGTAACAAAAAAATACCAGTAAAAGGACTGTAAATTAAATATTAAGTACAAAAGGGGAGGTGGTACAGAGCACGCCCCCTAGAGCCCACTGGTCGACAAAAGTGGCCATGTCGCCAGCAGACTCCGCGTGGGTGTGCTCTAACTGAATCCGGGACCGGACGAGGGCCCTGAACATGGCCCCACAGTCAAAGACACCCTCCCCGATCGTCTTGCGCTTCCTGGTCTTGTAAATGGCCAGTTTAGATAGAGCCAGGAGAAGATTCACAAGGAGTTCTCTCATCTTGCTGGAGCCACTGACAGGGTGCCCGAAAATGAGGAGGGTGGGGGAGAAATGCAGCCAGAACTGCAGCAACACATTCCTAAGCAGCAGGAAAAATGGCTGCAGCCTGGCCAGTGCTTTCCAGCCCAGAAGAAGTCCGTCAGCTTCCTCTGGACCCTGGCCACAAACTCAGGGGGCGGGCTCAGGACGGTGAGTCGATGCCAAAGCATCGACGCCACCAGTTGGTTAATCACTAAAGCCCGTCCCCTGAAGGATAGCAGTTTCAGCAGACCCGAACACGACCACAGCCTAGCAGCAACTTTGTCCTCCAACTCCACCCAGTTGGCTGCGACCGAGGTCTCCGCGGGGCTCAGGTGGACTCCCAGGTATTTGAAGCCGTCCGCGCTCCACTTGAACTGCTGGAGCGTGACGGGGAGGGAGTCCACCCTCTAGGGACCCACCAGTAACCTGGAGCATTTGTCCCAGTTGATCCTGGCAGAGGAAGCGGCAGAGTAGACGCTCTGGCCTACTGAGGGCGTCGGAGAGCTCTGCCAGGGTCAGTTGGCCCTCGAACTCGTCCCGCACGCCCTCGCCGACCGTGGGAAGCCCATCCCGCAGAACCCTGCACGCGTCGGAGTCGACGAGATCCGGAGAGAAGAGGGCAGAGTAGAAGGCCCTGGCCCTCTCGTTCACACTCTCCGGATCCGTCAGAAGGGAGCCGTCGTCCGCCAGGAGGCAGGTGATGTTTTTACGGTCCCCCTTCTTTTACTCCAACGCGTAGAAGAAGTGTGTGCCACGGTCCGTCTCCCGAAGGAACTGGACCCGCGAGTGCACGTACGCCCCCCGGGACCGCTGGAGCTGCAGGTCCCGCAGGGTGCACTTCTTCTCCTCGTACGCGCTCTGCTCGAGTTGGTCCCCGCGAGCCAGGCGGCTCTCCAGATCGAGCAGCTCCCTTTCCAGCCGCTCGATCCGCGAGTCCCTCCGCCTGCTCGTGCCCCTCGTGTACTCCTGACAGAGGATCCTGATCTACGCCTTCCCCACGTCCCACCACTGATGCCAAGTGGGGAAGCGAGATCGCCGGCCGTGCCAGACCGTCCAAAAGTCTCGGAAAGACCGCTCAAAGCGCTCGTCCTCCAACAGGCTGTTGTTGAAGTGCCAGTAGGCAGCGGCATGCCTAGCTGGCACCACGGCCACCGTCACGGCCACCAGGTTGTGGTCCGTGAACGGCGCCGGCCTGATGTCGGAGGAGCGAACGCAGTGCGCGTGGTTCCGCGACACGTAGAACCTGTCGATCCGGGACTGAGACACCCGCCCCTCCCTCACCCTCGTGAAGGTGAAGGCCGAGGCATCCGGGTGTTGCCACCGCCATATGTCGACCAGAGAGAGCCGAGGGATCAGCTCTCTCAGGGCGGCCGACGAGAGCGGGTAGGGCTCGCGCCCCACCCGGTCCGCAGCCTCGAGGGTGCAGTTGAAATCCCCCCCTGAGGACCACGAGCTCGTCGGCACCGATGGTGTTCAGGTGGGCCGACATCCGGCGGAAAAACTGGACCCTCGCCGGACCCGAGGACGGAGCTTACGTGTTCACCAGGTGAACGGTAGCGTCCCCGTCCCGGATCCGGTGGTGTAACAGACGGCCCAGCACGACGTTGACCACATCGAGTACCCTCGGAACAAAGGACCCGGAGAAGAGCGTCGCCACCCCACAAGATGACTCGGTGAAGTGGCTGAACGACACTCTCCCCCACTCCAGCAGCCAGTTGGCCTCGGCCTGCGGGGTGGAGTGGGTTTCCTGCAGGAAGCACACAGAGTAACCCCCTTTTTTCTGGAAGGAGATTACCTGGGCCCTGCGGAAATGGTCCTTACACCCATTGACGTTTACGGTCCTGATGCAATACATGATCCTCTGTCAGGGTTAGTTGGCGACACTCACGGGAGATCCTGAGATCTCCCGAAGTTCACCAACTGGTCGTGTAACTTTCAGGCACGAATGTGCACGCTCGTGCCCGAAGTCTTGCTGGCATGGCTGGCCCTGAGGAAGGATCTCACAGAGTGTAAGATCCTCTGGAAATCCCCCCATTTGTCCAGGGCCAGCTGGACCTTGTCCCTGCGGTGGATGGTGGCCTCCAAAAAATCCAGGAGCTCCGCCGCAGGGATGTCCGGAGAAGGGGCGGACAGACTCTCCGAGCCCATGCTGCACGCGGACTCTGAGTCCTCCTCCCCTCGTCCAGTTCTCCACCGCCCCTCGCGGTGGAGAAGCACAACGCACTCACGTTGGTGGGTGAGCTGCGTTGCGTCTTATTTTGATTTTAACCGACTCTCCCAGCGCCCCCAGGGACGCGGCGGGAGAGATCGGCGGAGGGACCCTGGCGGGGACCATCTGCACCCTGGACTTTGGGGGCAGACGGACGCTCGACGACGCCGCCGAGCCAGATGGCCTGGTCCCCGCTCTGGGTCCCTCTTTTGAGGTCCGAGGCACGGTCTCAGGCCCGTCCTCTTTCCTCGAAGGAAGGGGATCCACCCTCTCGGGTCCTTCCCCTCCCTCCCCTAGAGAAAGGGGATACACCCTTTCGGGTCCTTCCCCTCCCTCCACATCAGTCATCGGGACCGCCTCGGGCGATGTTTCCCCCCCGAAGGCCGCGCAAGGGCCGGAGCCCTCGTCGCCGCCAGAAAGGGAAGCCCGAGGCGGTTGTTCTTTCAGGGGCTCCTCCCCCCCTCGGTGACTGGAACCGCCCCTCGACGCTGGGTCGGGGATCAGTTTCTTGGCCCCGTTGCACTTCGGGGAGGGGATCCACTTCGAGGACACCACCTTCTGCCCTCTCTGGTTCTTCCCCTCCCTTCTGCGCTCCGGAGGCCATTATAGGCGCGGGCTCCGCGGAGCCCACCTCTGCCTCAGGGGATGTTTCCTCGTCCCCCTCCATGGCAGCACGAGGGCCGGAACCCCCGTCGCCGCAAGAGAGGGAAGCCCGAGGCAGCTCTTGTTCAGGGAGGGGTGGTTCTTCCCCCCCCTCCGGCCCCTCGGCGGGGGTCGCTTGCATGGGCTCCGCGGACAACGCGGAGCCCAAGACTGCCTCGTGTGCTGAGTCCGCCTACTCCCCGGAGACGGGAGCCCGAGGCAGCTCTTTTTCTAGGAGGGGCGGTTCTTCCTCCCCCTCCGGCCCCTCGGCGGGGGTCGCCTGCATGGGCTCTGCTTTATCCGCTGAGCCCGCTTCTGCCTTGGGAGCTGGTTCCACCACCCCCTCCTCGGCAACACAGTGTTCCGGACCCGTGTCACTGTCGGAGGAAGGTGGTGCCCGAGGCAGCTGCTCTTTCAGGGGCCACTCCTGCGCCCCCTCGGCGACCTCCTCTGCGGCCGGCCCCTCGAAGGTAGAGTCGGGGCCGGCTTCCGAGGTCTCTTTAGTGACGGGGAGGGCATCTATCCGAAGGGCTCCCTCTGCCCTCTCGGGTTCCTTCCTCCCCTTCTGCCCCTCAGTGGGGGCCTCTTCCAATGGCTCCGCTGCTTCTGCGGAGCCCCGGACCGCCTCGGGGGGTGGATCCTTCTCCCCCTCTGTGGCAGCGCGAGGGCCAGAGCCCTCGTCGCCGGTAGAGGCGGGATGCTGAGGCAGTCGCTTTCGTTTTTGGGGGCCCTCTTTCGCCCCCCCAGGGACCCTCACCAAGAGGCCGAGACGTGTGTACTTGCGTGCACACGTGGGAAGGCGCGCTTGCACCTTCCTCTTCCCCCTGATGCTGCCGGAGGAGGTCCCCTGCCCTGTCATGGGGAGCTCACCTCTGGCAGCGCTTCTCTCCTCACCCTCTGTGGGGATGAGGTGCTTGGTTTTACGGGCGGCTTTGCCGCCCTGCCTCGCTGGGGTGCCGTCGAGGAGTCCCTTTTCAGGGCCTCCCTCTCCCACCGCCAGACGGTGCGGGCGGGCTTCATCGCCCCTGCTCAGCCGCCCGGTGGCCCTGGCCGCTGCCTTCTTTTTGCGGTGGGCGACCACGGTCCACTCGGCGGCCTTCTCCCCAGGCGCGCTTTCGGGAGGCGCGGAGGGTCCGGCCGCCTCAGGGGCCTTCTCTCCCTTTCCCCCCCCCGGATGTTACTGGGAGGGGGGCAGGTACTTTTTTGCCCCCCTCTGCGGGCTTCTTTGAAGGCCCCGGGGGTGAGGTGGACTCAGAGGGGTGCGGTGCTGGCGCGGGTGGCTTTGCGCCTTGCTGGAGCCTGGGGCACCTCCTTTTCTGGTGCCCCAGTTCTCTGCAGTGATAACACCGCACCTCCTCCGAGGAATAAAAAACAACGCAGTTGGTCCCCTCGAAGGGGACCACAAAACTACCCTCCGCCACTTCCCGACCTGCCAGGTGGATGGTCACCTGGCGGCGGAAAGATAGAACGTGGCGGAGGGGCTGATCTTTGCAGCCCATGGGGAGGGGGTGGATGGATGTCTTAATCTCCCCCAGGGCTTGCAAGTGGGGCCTGAGCAGGTCGTCCTTCAAAAAAGGTGGGACGTTTGACAGGACGCACCCTGTGCCAAGGCCCATGAAGGTTCGACGGGGATAAAAATCCCTGCCACTGCGAGACCCCTCTCAATCGCCGTGTTCGCGGCGGCCTCCGATTTCAAGAAGAAGACGGCCTTGCCGTACATCTTGGAGGCCACCACGATGGCCGATGGCCCCACCACCTTGGCCATGGCCTTGACAAAACCCTCAATCGAGAGGGAGTCCTTCAGGAGGCACCTGACCCCGTGCCTCCTGGTAATGTTTTTAAAGGGGGCTGCAGCCTCCCCTGCAGCCACCTGTGCCCACTTTTTTGGGGCCTGTGGAGCTTGCCCACTCATTATTTTATTTTATTTATTTATTTATTTATTTATTTATTTGAAAACAAACAAACAATAATTCAAAACAAATACAAATTGCACACCCCTGCACTCCAATAGTGCAGGGGCACACAGAACACAAAGTTTTTTGTGTTTTTTTTTGTTCTTGTTTTTTTTAAATCAAAACAAAATTAGTTTATTTTTGATAAAAATGAAAAATAACCACCCCTGCACTCTAATAGTGCAGGAGTAGTGAAATTAAAAATAAAACAGACAAACAAAAATTATTCATTTATTTTTAAAACAACAAAATAAAAATAAAACAATCAAAAACACAAAAGTTTTTTTTTTTCAAACAAACATATTTATTTATTTTAAATAAATAAATAAATACAAATCACACACCCCTGCACTCCAATAGTGCAGGGGTAAAAGAAAATTCAAAATAAATCAAAGTTCAAAACTAAACAATCATTTTAAACTTTAAAGAAAAATCAAAAATCAAACTGAGGGCAAACAAAGGAGCACACGGCCTGTGCTCCATGCCTGCCCTTCCCCGACTCTGCACACAGCAGAGATGGGGGATTTTTAAAACAAAACGATTTTTAAATCAAAACCTAAAACAGTTTTATAAATGAAAATATGATGAATAAAAAGACTAAAATTAAACCTTTAAGGTAAAATTAAAAGTTTGGTGCAAATGTGGTTTTAAAAGAAAAGAAAATTCAAAGAAGGAAAAATCTCACCTGCACTTGCTGACAAGTGCAAGTGCAGGGAGAGAAAAAGAAAAACTAAAAAGTGTTTTTTATTTAAAAATAAAAAACAACTAAATCAACATGTTTTTAACAAAAAAGCTGCACTACTACTTTAGATAACTGAAAATATAAAAAGATTTCGAAAATAAAAGTTTAAACAACTGTTTTTTAAATGTTTTTAAATGAAAACTGAGGAGCTCAGAAAAGTGTGGCCTCTCAGTCCTATTTATTGCCCAGAGGGCGGACTACATCGACTGCCCAGTGGCAGCCGATGCACCGGCTGCCCAAAGGCGGCTGGAGAAAAAATTCAGTTTAGCACCCCTATAAAGGGGTGCTAACAAGACTGGGCGATAACTAATTTAACAGAAAAAAACGGTAAAAGGACTGTAAATTAAATGTTTAATACAAAAGGGAGGTATAGAGCACGCCCCTAGAGCCCACTGGTCGACAAATGATGGCATGTCGCCAGCGGACTCCGCGGGCGTGCTCTAAATTAACCCGGGATCGGACAAGGGCCCTGAACATGGCCCCACAGTCAAAGAGACCCTCCCCGATCATCTTACGCTTCCTGGTCTTGTAGATGGCGAGTCTAGCAAGAGCCAGGAGCAGATTCACGAGGAGGTCCCTCTTCCTGGTGGAGCCACGGACAGGGTGCCCGAAAATGAGGAGGGTGGGTGAAAAGTGCAGCCAGAACTGCAGCAGGAGGTTCTTAAGCAGCAGGTAAAACGGCTGCAGCCTGGTGCACGAAAAATAAATGTGACTTACCGACTCGGACAGACCGCAGAAAGGGCATGCGGCGTCCGAGTCGGTAAAGTGACGCAGGATCTCTCCTGACGCGAGCGCTCCGTGCAGGACCCTCCATCCCAAGACCCCAGCTCCTCTGGAGACCAGCGGGGAGTACAGGGCCTCCCACTGGGGACTCTCACCCACCAGTGGTCGGAGGGTCTCCCGCCAAGCGATGTCTCGGCGGGAGACGAGGGCGGGGAAGTGGAGGGTGTGGAGCGTCATCGTGTACAGGGTCCTCCTCGACGACGATCGGAGGGGGGTCGAGGAGAACTGCGAGATCCTGCTCAGGTTGTTCTCGAGGGGAGGCCGAGGGGGGTCTCGGGCCTTGGGTTCGATCAGCAGGACCGGAAAGCCGGGGGTAGGGGGGGATGGAAGATGGCTCCCCGGTCCTGAGAACTCCCTCGAGATACCTGACAGAGTCTGGGTGCAACGCTGCTTTGCACTCCCGGATCGCGCAGCCGGCCGTCCTGACGGATGCCCGAGCCGCCCTGGCGACCAGTTGATGTTTACGGTCCCGATGCGATACATGATCCTCTGTCAGGGTTAGTTGGCGACACTCACGGGAGATCCTGAGATCTTCCGAAGTTCACCAACTGGTCGTGTAACTTTCGGGCACGAATGTGCACGCTCGTGCCCGAAGTCTTGCTGGCGTGGCTGGCCCTGAGGAAGGATCTCACAGAGTGTAGGATCCTCTGGAAATCCCCCCATTTGTCCAGGGCCAGCTGGACCTTGTCCCTGCGGTGGATGGTGGCCTCCAAAAAATCCAGGAGCTCCGCCGCAGGGATGTCCGGAGAAAAGGCGGACAGACTCTCCGAGCCCACGCTGCACGTGGACTCCAAGTCCTCCTCCCGCTCCTCCGGTTCTCCACCGCCCCCCTCGCGGTGGAGAAGCACAACGCACTCACGTTGGTGGGTGAGCGCGTTGCGTCTGATTTTTATTTTCACCGACTCCCCAGCCCCCAGGGGACGCGGCGGGAGAGGTCCGCGGAAGGACCCTGGCGGGGACCGTCTGCACCCTGGACTTCGGGCGGCGCAGACGGACGCTCGACGTACGCCGCCGAGCCCGACGGCCTCGCCGTCCCCGCTCTGGGTCCCTCTTTTGAGGTCCGAGGCACGGTCTCAGGCCCGTCCTCTTTCCTCGAAGGAAGGGGATCCACCCTCTCGGGTCCTTCCCCTCCCTCCCCTAAAGAAAGGGGATACACCGTTTCGGGTCCTTCCCCTCCCTCCATATCAGTCATCGGGACCGCCTCGGGCGATGTTTCCCCTCTGAAGGCCGCGCAAGGGCCGGAGCCCTCGTCGCCGCCGGAAAGGGAAGCCCGAGACGGTTGTTCTTTCAGGGGCTCCTCCCGCACCCCTCGGTGACTGGAACCGCCCCTCGACTCTGGGTCGGGATCGCTTTTGGCCCTGCTGCACTCGGGAGGGGATCCACCTCGAAGGCACCACCTTCTGCCCTCTCTGGTTCTTCCCTCCCTTCTGCGCCCGGAGGCCATTATAGGCGCGGGCTCCGCAGAGCCCCCGTCTGCCTCAGGGGTGTTTTCTTATCCCCTCCGCGGCAGCACGAGGGCCGGAACCCCGTCGCCGCAAGAGAGGGAAGCCTGAGGCAGCTCTTTTCTAGGTGGGAGGCTCTTCTCCCACTCCGGCCCCTCGGCGTGGGTCGCCAGCATGGGCGCCGCGTTGTCTGCGGAGCCCAAGCCTGCCTCGTGTGCCGACCGAGGCAGCTCTTTTGCTGGGAGGGGCTGTTCTTCCTCCCCCTCTGGTCCCTCGGCGGGGGTCGCCTGCATGGGCTCCGCGTTACCTGCGGAGCCCGCTTCTGCCTCGGGAGCTGTTTCCGCCGCCCCCTCCTCGGCAACACCGGTTTCAGGACCGGTGTCGCTGCCGGATGAAGGCGGTGCCCGAGGCAGGTGTTCTTTTGGGGGCCCCTCCTGTGCCCCCTCGGCGACCTCCGCTGCGGCCGGCCCCTCGATGGTACGTTCGAGGCCGGCATCCGAGGTCTTTTCTGTAGCCGGGAGGGGATCTACCCGAAGGGCTCCCTCTGCCCTCTCAGGTTCCTTCCTCCCCTTCTGCCCCTCAGTGGGGGCCTCTTCCATGGGCTCCGCTTCTTCTGTGGAGCCCCGGACCGCCTCAGGGGATGGATCCTTCTCCCCCTCTGTGGCATTACGAGGGCCGGGGCCCTCATTGCCGGTAGAGGGGGGAAGCCGAGGCGTCGCTGTGGTTTTGGGGGCCTTCTTCGCCCCTGGGGACCCTCACCAAGAGGCCGGGCGTGCACACGGGAAGGCGCGCTGCCTTCCTCTTCCCCTGATGCTGCCGGAGGCTGCCCCTGCCCTGTCACGGTGACGGGAGCTTGCCTCCGTCAGTGCTTTTCTCCTCACCCTCTGTGGGGATGAGGTGTTTCGTTTTACGGGCGGCTTTGCCGCTCTGCCTCGCAGGGGTGCCGTCGAGGGAGTCCCTTTTCAGGGCCTCCCCTGACCCACCGCCAGATGGTGCGGGCGGCGGGCTTCGCTCGCCCCTGCTCGGCTGCCCGGTGGACCTGGCCGCCTTTTCTTCCGGGCGGGTGACCACGGTCCACTCGGGCGGCCTTCTCCCCGCGCTGGGAGGCACGGAGGGTCCGCCGCCTGGGGCCTTCTCTCCCTTTCCCCCCCCGGGTGTTACTGGGAGGGGGGCGGGTGCTTTTTTGCCCCCCTCTGCGGGTTTCTTGGAAGGTCCCAGGGGAGAGGTGGACTCGGAGGGGCGCGGTGTGGGCGCGGGTGGCTTTGCGCCCTGCTGGAGCTTGGGGCACCTCTTTTTCTGGTGCCCCAGCTCCTTGCAGTGGTAGCACCGCACCTCCTCCGAGGAGAAAAAGATGACATAATTGGTCCCCTCAAAGGGGACCACAAAGCTGCCCTCCACCGTCTCCCGACCCGCCAGGTGGATGATTACCTGGCGCGGAAGGACAGGATGTGGCGGAGGGCCTGGTCTCTGCAGCCCAGGGGATGGGGTGGATGCGTTGCTCGCAGCAGCCTTTGCCCATTGTGTGGGGGGCTGTGGTGTCTGCCCGCTCATTTTATTTCTCTTATTTATTTTTATTGAGTTTTTGTTTTGTCTATTTTATTTGATTAACAGACAAACAAAAACACACACACACACAATGACAGACACACCCCTGCACTGCAAACAATTATCAGTGCAGGGGTACACAAAAAGACAAACAACCACCTACACTGTAATCAGTGTAGGGGCACACACAAAAACAAAAATAAGTATTTATTTATTTATTTATTTTTAATAAATAAACGAACAAAATAACCACCCCTGCACTCCAATAGTGCAGGAGTAGTAAAAATAAAAAAATAAAAAATAAAACAACCAAAATTATTAATTTATTTTTAAACAAATAATTAAAAATTACACACACACCCCTGCACTCCAACAGTGCAGGGGCACACACGCACAAAAAATAAAAATAGAACAACCAAAAATAAAAAGGTTTTTTTTTATTTTTTTTCCCCACAAACAAACGTATTTATTTATTAATAAATAAATAAACAAACACAAATTCACACACCCCTGCACTCCAATAGTGCAGGGGTAAAAGAAAAAATCAAAAATAAATCAAAGTCCAAAACTAAAAAATAGTTTTAAACTTAAAAGAAAATCAAAAATCACAAACTAAGGGCAAACAAAGGAGCACACGGCTTGTGCTCCCTGCCTGCCCTTCCCCCACTCTGCACACAGCCTATTTAAAAGCCTAGTGGCCGGACTACACCGACTGCTCAGTGGCAGCCGGTGCACCGGTCGCCCAAAGGCGGCCGGAGAAAAAAATTCCATTTCGCACCCCTAAAATAGGGGTGCCAACAAGGACTAGGCCTTAATTAATTAAACAAAAAACCCGGTTCAAAAAAGACTGTAAATTAAATTAACAAAACCAAAGGGGAGGTGGTACAGAGCACGCCCCCCAGAGCCCACTGGTAGACAAAGTGGCCATGTCGCCAGCGGACTCGCGTGGGCGTGCTCCAACTGAACCCGATCGGACCAGGGCCCTGAACATGGCCCCACAGTCAAAGAGACCCTCCCCGATCATCTTACGCTTCCTGGTCTTGTAAATGGCGAGTTTACCAAGAGCCAGGAGCAGATTCACGAGGAGGTCCCTCTTCCTGGTGGAGCCACGAACAGGGTGCCCGAAAATGAGGAGGGTAGGTGAAAATGCAGCCAGAACTGCAGCAGGAGGTTCTTCAAGAAGATGAAGAAAGGCTGCAGCCTGGCGCAAAGAAAATAATGTGATTTACCGACTCGGACTGACCGCAGAAAGGGCATGCGGCGCCCGAAGTCGGTAAAGTGACGCAGGATCTCTCCTGACGCGAAGCGCCCGTGCAGGACCCTCCACCCCAAGTCCCCGCCCCTGGAGACCAGCGGGAGTACAGGGCCTCCCACTGGGGACTCTCGCCTCCGGTGGTCGGAGGGTCTCCCGCCAAGCGGTGTCTCGGCGGGAGACGAGGGCGGGAAGTGGAGGGTGTGGAGCGCCATCACAGACAGGGTCCTCCTCGACGCGGATCGGAGGGGGGTCGAGGAGAACTGCGAGATCCTGCTCAGGTTGTTCTCGAGGGAGGCCGAGGGGGCTCGGGCCTTGGGTTCTATCAGCAGGACCGAGAGCTGGGGGTAGGGGGTAGATGGCTCCCCGGTCCTGAGAACTCCTCGAGATACCTGACAGAGTCTGGGTGCAACGCTGCTTTGCACTCCCGATCACTCGGCCGGCCGCCCTGACGGTCCCCCGAGCCGCCTCTGGCGACGAGCCACTCGGCGCCAGCCACTCCGACCGCCGCGATCCAGGAGATCCCAGACTCTGGTCACCTTGGCCGAGATCAGCGCCGCACCGAGGGGACTCCAACGCCTGCGCACTCCAGGTGGGGGTTGTGCAGCAGGGGCTCCAGCAGGAGTCCTTCGCCTCGGTCGGAACGGCGCCTCGGCCGACAGAAAACATGCTCCGGTCCTGAGCAGGTCCTGGTAGAAGACCGCAGCTCGGGAGACGGATTCCCCGGAGGTCGATCCAGAAGAGCTGCCGGTCGTAGCCCAGGTCGTGCAGCTGGCGCAAAGGAGGGACGCCAGCTGCACCACTGCGGGCCGGGTCTGCGACAGGAATCTCTGCAGGGTCTGGAGGCGGAAGGTGTGCACCTGGCTCCTGATGCACACCAACCCCTGCCCTCCCTCGGCCAGAGGGAGGCTCAGAACCGCCGCAGAGACCCAGTGCTTTCCGCCCAGAAGAAGTCCGCCAGCTTCCTCTGGACCCTGGCCACAAACTCAGGGGCGGGCTCAGACGGTGAGTCGATGCCAAAGCATCGACGCCACCAGTTGGTTAATCACTAAAGCCCGCCCCTGAAGGAAAGCAGTCTCAGCAGACCCGACCACGACCTCAGCCTAGCAGCCACTTTGTCCTCCAACTCCACTCCAGTTGGCTGCGACCGAGGTCTCCGCGGGCTCAGGTGGACTCCCAGATATTTAAAGCTGTCCGCGCCCACTGGAACTGCTGGAGCGCGACGGGAGGGAGTCCACCCGCCAGGGACCCACCAGTAACCCGGAGCATTTGTCCCAGTTGATCCTGGCAGAGGAAGCGGCAGAGTAGACGCCTGGCAGCTCCGCATCCTCTCCAGGTCAACCGGGTCGGAGGCCACCAGGAGCACGCCGTCGGGCGTAGGCCGACAGGACCACCTCGTGCCGGGCGCCGAGCGCCAACCCCGTGAGCCTCCCGCCAAGGAGGCAGAGGAAGGGCTCGATGCACAGCGCGCACAGTTGTCCGGACAGAGGGCAGCCCTGACGCATTCTCTCCTGAACGCGAGGGGCGCGGTCAGGGACCAATTAACCTTCACAAGGCACTCGGCAGAGGCGCATAGCGCCCGAACAGGCCGACGGCGCCGCCCGAATCCGAACGCCGCAGGGTTCCGAAGAGATACTCGTGATCCACCCGGTCGAACGCCTTCTCCTGATCCAGGGAGAGGAAGGCGACCGACCGACCGGTCCTCCTGCAGTAGTAGGAGGTCCCAACCAGGGCGATGTTGTCAAAAATCGTCCGTTCGGGACCGTAGGACTGGTCGGGTGGATCACGCCTGCCAGCACGGACTTGAGCCTCAGGGAGGCGGCCTTGGCCACGATTTTATAGTCCGTGCACAGCAGCGAGACCGGGCGCCAGTTCTTAGGGCAGCGGAGATCCCCTTTCTGGGCAGGAGCGTGATAATCGCCCGCCTCATCGAAAGGGGCATCTCCCCGGTCTCAGAGGCTTCCGCCAGGACCCGCGCAAAGGCGGGCCCCAGCAAGTCCCAAAACTTTTGAAGAACTCCACGGTCAGCCCGCCGATGCCCGGCGATTTGTTATAAGGCATCTGACTGAGGGCGCCGGAGAGCTCGCCAGGGTCAGCTGGCCTCGAACTCGCCCCGACGCCTCGCCGACCGTGGGAAGCCCATCCCACAGAACCCTGCACGCTGCCGGAGTCGACGGGATCCGGAGAGAAGAGGGCAGAGTAGAAGGCCCTGGCCCTCTCGCTCACGCCTCGGATCCGCCAGAAGGGAGCCGCCGTCCGCCAGGAGGCAGGTGATGTTTTTACGGTCCCCTTCTTTTTCTCCAACGCCAGAAGAAGTGTGTGCCGCGTCCATCTCCGGCGGAACTGGACCCGCGAAGCACGTAGGCCCCCGGACCGCTGGAGCTGCAGGTCCCGCAGGGTGCACTTCTTCTCCTCGCACGCTTCTGCTCGAGTTGGTCCCCGCGAGCCAGGCGGCTCTCCAGATCGAGCAGCTCCTTTCCAGCCGCCGATCCGCGAGTCCTCCGCCTGCTCGCGCCTCGTGTACTCCTGACAGAGGATCTTGATCTGCGCTTTCCCCACGCCCCACCACTGACGCCAGGTGGGGAAGCGAGATCGCCGCCGTGCCAGACCGCCCAGAAGTCCCGGAAAGACCGCCAAAGCGCCGCCCTCCAACAGGCTGTTGTTGAAGTGCCAGTAGGCAGCGGCGTGCCTAGCTGGCACCACGGCCACCGCCACGCCACCAGGTTGTGGTCCGTGAACGGCGCCGCCTGATGTCGGAGGCGCGAACGCAGTGAGCGTGGTTCCGCGACACGTAGAACCTGTCGATCCGGGACTGAGACACCCGCCTCCCTCACCCTGGTGAAGGTGAAGGCCGAGGCGTCCGGTGTTGCCACCGCCAGATGTCGACCAGAGAGAGCCGAGCGATCAGCTCTCTCAGGGCGGCCGACGAGAGCGGGTAGGGCTCGCGCCCACCCGTCCGCGGCCTCGAGGGTGCAGTTGAAATCCCCCGAGGACCACGAGCTCGCCGGGCGCCGACGGTGTTCAGGTGGGCCGACATCCGGCGGAAAACTGGACCTCGCCGACCCGTGGACGGCGCTGCACACGCTCACCAGGTGAACGATACTGTCGCCGCCCCGGATCCGTGGTGTAACAGACGGCCCGGCACGACGCCTACCACATCGAGTACCGTGGGAACGAAGCGACCCGAGAAGAGCGCCGCCACCCCACAAGATGACTCGGTGAGGTGGCTGAACGACACTCTCCCCCACTCCAGCAGCCAGTTGGCCTCGGCCTGCGGAGTGGAGTGGGTTTCCTGCAGGAAGCACACAGAGTAACCCCTTTTTCAGGAAGGAGATTACCTGGGCCCTGCGGAAATGGTCCTTACACCCGCTGACGCTCACGGTCCCGATGCGATACATGATCCTCTGTCAGGTGTAGTTGGCGACACTCACGGGAGATCCTGAGATCTCCCGGTTCACCAACTGGTCGTGAAGCTTTGGGCACGAATGTGCACGCCGCGTCTCAAGTCTTGCTGGCGTGGCTGGCCCTGAGGAAGGATCTCACAGAGTTTAAGATCCTCTGGAAATCCCTCCATTTGTCCAGGGCCAGCTGGACCTTGTCCCTGCGGTGGATGGTGGCCTCCAAGAACTCCAGGAGCTCCGCCGAGGGATGTCCGGAGAAGGGGCGGACAGACTCTCCGAGCCCACGCTGCAAGCAGACTCTGAGTCCTCCTCCCTCTCCTCCGGTTCTCCACCGCCTCGCGGTGGAGAAGCACAACGCACTCACGCTGGTGGGTGAGCTGCTATGCCTTATCTTTATTTTCACCGACTCTCCCAGCGCCCCAGGGACGCGGGCGGGAGAGATCGGCGGAGGGACCCTGGCGGGGACCGCCTGCACCCTGGACTTTGGGGTGCAGACGGACGCCGACGCACACCGCCGAGCCAGATGGTCTGGTCCCCGCCTGGGTCCCTCTTTGAGGTCCGAGGCACGGTCTCAGGCCCGCCCTCTTTCCTCGAAGGAAGGGGATCCACCCTCTCGGGTCCTTCCTCCCTCCCTAGAGAAAGGGGATACACCCTTCGGGTCCTTCCCTCCCTCCGCATCAGTCACCGGTTGTTCTTCCGGGGCTCCTCCCGCCCCTCGGTGACTGGAACCGGCCCTCGACGCTAGGTCGGGACGGTTTCTTGGCCCGTTGCACTTTGGGAGGGGATCCACCTCGAGGGCACCACCTTCTGCCCTCTCTGGTCCTTCCCTCCCTCTGCGCCCGGAGGCCATTCTAGGCGCGGGCTCCACAGAGCCCACGCCTGCCTCAGGGGTGTTATCTCATCCCCTCCGCGGCAGCACGAGGGCCGGAACCCCGTCGCCGCAAGAGAGGGAAGCCTGAGGCAGTTCTTGTTCTGGGTGGGGGCTCTTCTCCCCTCCGGCCCCTCGGCCGGGTCGCCTGCATGGGCTCCGCTGTCCGCGGAGCCCACGCCTGCCTCGGGCCGAGTCCGCCTCCTCTCCCGGAGACGGGAGCCAGAGGCAGCTCTTTTCTGGGAGGGGCTGTTCTTCCTCCCCTCCGGCCCTTCAGCGGAGGTCGCCTGCATGGGCTCCGCTTATCTGCGGAGCCCGCTTCTGCCTCGGGAGTTGGTTCCCGCCGCCTCCTCGGCAACACAGGTTTCAGGACCCGTGTCGCTGTCGGAGGAAGGCGGTGCCCGAGGCAGGTGTTCTTTCGGGGGCCCCTCCTGCGCCCCCTCGGCGACCTCCTCTGCGGCCGGCCCCTCGGTGGTAGAGTCGGGGCCGGTTTCCGAGGTCTCTGTAGTGACGGGGAGGGGATCTACCCGAAGGGCTCCGTCTGCCCTCTCGGGTTCCTCCCTCCCCATTTGCCTCTCGGCGGGGGCCTCTTCCATGGGCTCCGCTTCTTCTGCGGAGCCCCGGACCGCCTCGGGGGATGGATCCTTCATCCCCCTCTGTGGCATTACGAGGGCCGGAGCCCTCGTTGCCGGTAGAGGGGACGCCGAGGCGGTCGCTTTGGTTTTGGGGGCCTTCTTTCGCCCCGGGACCCTCACCAAGAGGCCGGGCGTGCACACACGGGAAGGCGCGCTGCCTTCCTCTTCCCCTGATGCTGCCGGAGGAGGTCCCCTGCCCCATCACAGCGACGGGAGCTCGCCCCGACAGCGCCCTCGCCTCACCCTCTGTGGGGATGAGGTGCTTTGTTTTACGGGCGGCCTTGCCGCCCTGCCTCGCTGGGGTGCCGCCGAGGGAGTCCCTTTTCAGGGCCTCCCCTGACCCGCCGCCAGATGGTGCGGCGGCGGGCTTCGCCGCCTCTGCTCGGCCGCCCGGTGGACCTGGCCGCCGCTTTTTCTTCCGGGCGGGCGACCACGGTCCACTCGGGCGGCCTTCTCCCCGCGCTCGGGAGGCGCGGAGGGTCCGGCCGCCTCGGGGCCTTCTCCCTTTCCCCGGATGTTACTGGGAGGGGCGGGTGCCTCTTGCCCCCTCTGCGGGCCTCTTGGAGGGCCCCGGGGCGAGGTGGACTCGGAGGGCGCGGTGCTGGCGCTGGTGGCTTTGCGCCCTGCTGGAGCTTGGGGCACCTCTTTTCTGGTGCCCCAGCTCCTTGCAGTGAAAGCACCGCACCTCCTCCGAGGAGAAAAAGACGTAATTGGTCCCTCAAGGGGACCACAAAGCTGCCCTCCACCGTCTCCGACCCGCCAGGTGGATGGTCACCTGGCGGCGGAAGGACAGGATGTGGCGGAGGGCCTGGTCCTTGCAGCCCAGGGGATCGGGTGGATGGCCGCTTTGATCTCCCCAGGGCTTGCAGATGGGGCATTAGCAGGGCATCCTGTATGAAAGGTGGAACATTAGACAGGATGACCCTGCTGCCCAGCCCCGCAGTGGCTCAATAGGGACGAACATCCCCCCCACGCTGAGACCCCTCTCGATCGCGGTGTTCGCGGCGGCCTCCGATTTCAGGAAAAACACAGCTTTCCCGTACATTTTGGAGGCCGCCACGATTGCAGATGGTCCCACCGCCTTCGCCATGGCCTTGACGAAGCCCTCGATCGAGAGGGAGTCTCGCAGGAGGCACCTGACCCCGTGCCTCCTGGTGATGTTTTTGAATGGGGGGGCTGCATTGCTCGCGGCCGCCTTTGCCCACTGTTTAGGGGGCTGTGGTGTCTGCCCACTCATTTTTATTTGCAATTTAATTTTATTTATTTTATGTGTTTGTTTGTCTATTTTTTAAAAGATTTTTCCTAAATAGAAAAAACAAAAACACACACACTCAAGACAAACACACCCCTGCACTGCAAACAATTACCAGTGCAGGGGTACACAAAAGAACAAAGAAAATTACTTATTTATTTATTTATTTATTTATTTATGTATTTTAACAAAGAAATAAAATTAAACACACACACACCCCTGCACTCCAATAGCACAGGGGCAAAAATAAAAACAAAAACAAAACTAACAGAAAAAGGGTTTGTTTTTCCCCAACAAAATTATTAATTTATTTTTAAAACAAATAATTAAAAATTCACACACACACACCCCTGGGGCAGGGGCACACTCGCACAAAAATAAAAATAGAACAACCAAAAAGAAAAAGGTTTTTTTTTTTTTTTTTAAATACAAACAAATGTATTTATTTTTATTTATTTTTAAAATAAATAAACAAATACAAATTGAGACACCCCTGCACTCCAATAGTGCAGGGGTAAAAGAAAAATTCAAAAATAATTCAAAGTTTAAAACTAAAAAATAGTTTTAAACTTTAAAGAAAAATAAAAAATCACAAACTAAGGGCAAACAAAGGAGCACACGGCCTGTGCTCCCTGCCTGCCCTTCCCCCACTCTGCACACAGCAGAGATGGGGGATTTTTAAAACAAAAACTATAACAGTTTTATAAATGAAAATAATATCAATAAAAAGACAAAAATAAAACCTTTAAGGTAAAATTAAAAGTTTAATAAAAGAGTGTGTTTAAAAAGAAGGAAAAATTAAAGAAAGAAGAATCTCTCCTGCACTTGCTTATGCAGGCAAGTGCAGGGAGAGAAAGGGAAAACACTCAAAAGTGTTTTTAATAAAAAATAAAAACACTAAATCAAAATGTTTTGAACAAAAAAGGGGGCACTACTACTTTAGATAAATGATATTATAAAAAGATGCTGCAAATAAAAGGTGGAAATAACTGTTTTTATACCTTTTTAATGGGGAAACTGAGGAGCTCAGAAAAGTGTGGCCTCTCGGTAGTAGTCGTAGTATTCTTCTTCTTATTATTTATTTCTTAGCAGACACCCTTATCCAGGGTGATTTACAGTCGTAAACAAAAATACATTTCTAGAATCACAGAACAAGTATTAATACAATTAAGAGCAAGATAAAATACAATGACTTTGGTTCTAGCAAGTACAAGTATATGACAAAATACGATTCAATAACGGAGCAGATGACAGTGTCAGTGATAGTTACATCAGGATATAATTAAATAAAAAATACTACAGATTAAATGACACTTGGCAGATTACAGTACTCTAAAGTACAGGATTAAATGCAATAAAATAGGGAGCAGATAAGAGCAAAAAAAGCGCATTTAAGGAAGAGTGATAAGTGTCCCGAGGGAAAAGAGGAGTTCTACAGGTGCTGTCTGAAGAGGTGAGTCTTGAGGAGGCGTCGGAAGGTGGTCAGGGACTGGGCAGTCCTGACATCTGTAGGAAGGTCATTCCACCACTGCGGGGCGAGGGTGGAGAAGGAGTGGGCTCTGGAGGCAGGGGAGCGTAGAGGAGGTAGAGCCAGTCTTCTAGTGCAGGAGGAGCGGAGAGGTCGAGTGAGTAGTCATAGTAGTCGAGATGAGGGTCTGCGAGCGTGATCGGGAGCCAATGGAGTGAGCGGAGCAGTGGAGTTGCGTGGGAGAAGCGAGGCAGAGAGAACACCAGGTGAGCAGCAGAGTCCTGGATGAGCTGGAGCGGACAGGTGGCGGATGCAGGGAGGCCAGCTGGGAGGGATTTGCAGTAGTCTAGGCAGGAGAGTACCAGGGCCTGGACCTGGAGCTGGGTGGCGTAGTTGGTGAGTAGGGGTCGGATTCTTCGTGTGTTGCTCAGGAAGAATCGGCAAAGTGCGTGCCAGAGTGGAGATGTGCTGGGACCAGAGTCATATGTAGACAGGCTAAAATACTTGAATTTATTCAGTCTTGAACAAAAGACTACTCGGTGATCTGATTCAAGCATTCAAAATTCTAAAAGGTATTGGCAATGTTGAAAAAAGAAACAAGGACCAGGGGTCACAAATGGAGATTAGATAAAGGGGCATTCAGAACAGAAAATAGGAAGCACTTTTTTACACAGAGAATTGTGGGAGTCTGGAATCAACTCCCCAGTAATGTTGTTGAAGCTGACACCCTGGGATCTTTCAAGAAGCTGCTTGTTGAGATTCTGGGATCAATAAGCTACTAACGACCAAATGAGAAAGATGGGCAGAATGGCCTCCCCTCGTTTGTAACCTTTCTATGTTCTCGTGGTGTAACCCAGTAAAACTAATTAAATTAACATAAACCCAATTCTAGGAAATGGAATACAGTAATAAAACAATATAACTTCATACATATGATTGTTATCACAATTGATAATGTCACGGGTGGGGTGACATAACCTGGATGATAATACCTATGTAGCTGATGACTACGCCACATTGTATTTGATAAGGCAAGGACCTTAGTAACCGAATGGTAATTATACTCTCCCGTTCAGGTTCTTTGATCCCCATGTTCCCACACACACAATGGAACAGTATCAGGTAAAACCATTTTTATTGTTCTCGACAGGGTACTAAAAACACGGTAAAAATTTCCAAACTAAAATTTATAAAAGACCACACTATGGAATGCCAAAAAAACCCAGAAAAAGCAAAAATCCACAGCACACTGAGGCAATCCCCTCCTGTTGGTCACTGGCTCCGAAAAAAATAAAAACAAGGTCCACATAAAACACAATAGTCATGGACGTAACAACAAAATGAGACGAAACAGAAATAAATAGTCTGGGGGTAAATCCCACGCTCCCGTGGTCTCCCTCTCCGACTTGCTTGGTCCGTGATCGGACTCCTCGTCGCTGATAGGACAGCCGCTCTCTGCTAGACCTCTCCCAGCCGATCGACCACCACCCCGAAGATCCTGCGACCAGAAAGCGGGGTAAACAAAAAGGGGCCGTCAGGGACTGTACCACAGGTAAGTAAACTGCACCCCATCCTACAAAGTTCTGGTCACTTCCCTTCGGCCAGTCTTTCACTTCGTGTTTCCCTCTTTCCACGCTCCCTGGCGCTCGTTCTGTCCCTCCGTCCACCACTGTCCCCGTCGGACCTGGGAAAGAGGAGTGAAGCAGGGTGAAGCGTCAAGAACTGAAACGCAGGTAAGTAAATCAAAACTTCCACCCAGAAGCTCTGGTCAGTTCCCTTCGGCCAGTCTATCACTTCGCGATTCTCTACTCTCTTCCACGTCCCTGCCACGCCCTCGGACCTTGCCAGATCCTCTGTGCACTGCCACCACGCCCGACCTGGAAGCTGGACTGGAAGACCTGGGGGTAAAGTAAGTAGCACACCGTAGGCCTCGAATACGCCCAAAGGGTGGTACGGGGCCAACCAGCGTAGGTAAGTAGTCTCCTTTTTTGCAATATAAAAATAAACTAGGACTTTGTCCATCTGTAAAAAATAATAGCAGAAATAATCCTTTCTTCTTATTTCTTTCAGCGCAGATATAACTCAAAATATAACCCCTTTCCTAGATCCGTGGGGAAAAAAAGCTAGGTGTCCGGAAGCTGGGACACCAACCAAATACCCATATCTGGTTCCAGAAAACAGTCCAGTAACAAAACGCCAGTTAACCAAAAAAAGAAAAGCAACCAGCAAAAATTAAAGTGTCCAAATTAAATCAACAATAAAACAAGAAAACGTGAATGTAAATCCCTTTTTTTTTTTTTTAAATAGCCATGTTGGTCACCACATATAATAACAGCCACAAATACAGCCTTCCATCCTATACTGTCCCGCACAAAAAGATAAGAATAAAAAAATAGTTTTTCCAAACCCGTTGGATCCAATGATTGAAACTCCGGCCAGTTCCCTCAGCAGCGTTCCAGCCAGAAGAAAAATAATCCAGCAAACAGTCGATTTCCCAAGATTATTCCTCCAAGGCTACGCGCTTCTGCCTGCATGCACTCCTGTTGCCCTGTCCAGTCTTCTGTTTCCTGCCTCCATCTGTCCTTTCCTGTTTCAAATCCCTGCCTTATATAGTCCCACCTGGAGCGCCATTGGTCATGGCGCTAACCAGGCGGGGCTTCCTGTTGCTAGGCAGAACAGCACCCTGTCTATGAGTCATCACACAGCAAAGAAAACGGCAGGGGTTTAAGAGGAGCAGATTCTACACAAATTTAAAATATACAAATTAAACACACAGGAACCCATTAAAATTCATCACTTGTGACAATAACCCAACATATGTTATTGCAGAAACAACTGAAAGGCAGCTGCAGCCACATGTTGAAAGCTTACCTAGCTATGCTAAACAACACATTTTCTGCAAAGGATTAATGATATAAAGGTTAAACTTCCACAGAATACCATTTTATTTTGCATGGATGTAAAATCCCTGAACCCCAGTGTTCCCAGGCATGAAACTTTAGAAGCATGTAAAGAGGCACTGGAAAATAGAGTAGATAAGAACATGATACCTACAGAAGAAATATTAAATATTTATTTTTTAGGAAATAGTTATTTTACATTTGGAAATAAAAGTTACAAACAGAATGATGGCACAGCAATAGGCTCAAAATTAGGTATGCATTTTGCAAGCACGTATATTGGCAAATGGGAGGAAATGTTGTTGAGTAAGTGAGACAAGAAACCATTAGAATACATCAGATATGTGGCATATTTGGAATATGGACACATGGAGAAGAATCTCTCGTACATTTTCATATGGCAAATTATATCCACCCTAACATTTCAGTGGATTTAAGGTGGACAAAATGTGAAACTGAATTCTTAGACACCTTGGTTAAACTTGATCAAGGATCTATTAAAACAGATCTTTACTCGAAACCTACTGATATGCATCAGTACCTTCATATGTCATCTGCACATCCTATCTGTACCAAAAGAGCAATTCCTAAAAGACTGGGTATAAGGATAAAAAGAATCTGTTCTGATGGAAATGACCACAAAAAACAGAGAAAGTAATTAAAATAAATCTTAAGAAAAGAGGATATAAAGAACAAATTATTGAGAAAAGTTCTCATTCAGAACTGGGCAGACACATGGCAAATGACATTTAATAGAGAAAAGTGTAAAGTATTGCACGCAGGCAATACAAATGTGCATTATAAATACCATATGGGAGATACTGAAATTGAAGAAGGAATCTATGAAAAAGACCTAGGAGTTTATGTTGACTCAGAAATGTCTTCATCTAGACAATGTGGGGAAGCTATAAAAAAGACCAACAAGATGCTCGGATATATTGTGAGAAGTGTTGAATTTAAATCAAGGGAAGTAATGTTAAAACTTTACAATGCATTAGTAAGACCTCACCTAGAATATTGTGTTCAGTTCTGGTCACCTCGTTACAAAAAGGATATTGCAGCTGTAGAAAGAGTGCAAAGAAGAGCAACCAGAATTATCCTGGGTTTAAAAGGCATGTCGTATGCAGACAGGCTAAAAGAATTGAATCTATTCAGTCTTGAACAAAGAAGACTACGCGGTGATCCGATTCAAGCATTCAAAATCCTAAAAGATATAGACAATGTCAACCCAGGGGACTTTTTTGACCTTAAAATAGAAACAAGAACCAGGGGTCACAAATGGAGATTAGATAAAGGGGCATTCAGAACAGAAGATAGGAGGCACTTTTTTACACATAGAATTGTGAGGGTCTGGAACCAACTCCCCAGTAATGAACTGAACAGATTTTTAACATGCTGCTCAATCTGCGAATAGCAATTAATTGCGTTGTGTTAAAAATGGGCATCAAGTGAAGTATAAGCTTTTTAATACAATAATTTAACACCAAAATGACCTTTCATTTCATTCTTTGATCATTTGTAAATGCTCAAATTGCTAAATTGATATTTTTGTCGGTCATTGACTGAATCCTGAGTGTATATATGTTACAATCAGTATTCAGTCAATGACCGACAAAAATATCTATATATGTATATATATTTATTGTAAGACAGCAGAGAGGGGGTTAAAATCCTCCCTGCATAAAACACGTGCATATGCCCCAGTGGCTAATTGTTTTATTGTGTATTATCCCTGGCACCCGGTGGTGATTGAAAATTAGAACCGGGTGCAGGGTATTTAAGACATGCAGCCAGTCTGCAAGGGGCAGCTGCAGAGTAGTAGGCAGATAGTGTGCTCTGTCCTAGCTGTCATGAGGAAGTAAGTGCTGTGTTAAACCGGTGTGGTTTTTGTTTTGTGTTTTGTGACAGGTAAACGGCTTAGCCGTCCTGCGAGTTAGTCAGGGACGTACCTGTGTAGTCAGCTCTCCAAAAACGGAGCTAGTGTTTTTTTTTGTTTTGTTTATTTTTGATTTCGTGTTTGTGAATTAAAAAATAGCACATCAGCCCATGAAAAATCCATTTCTTGTATCCTGGGTCTGATTTTTAAAGGGGCAACGAACCTGAGAGTGGTGCAGTCATATCACTATATATATATATATATATATATATATATATATATATATATATATATATATATATATACAGTATTCAGACCCCTGACCAATTCTCTCATATTACTGAATTACAAATGGTACATTGAAATTTCGTTCTGTTTGATATTTTATTTTAAAACACTGAAACTCAAAATCAATTATTGTAAGGTGACATTGGTTTTATGTTGGGAAATATTTTTAAGAAAAATAAAAAACTGAAATATCTTATTGCAGGGGATAATTAATAATAATTTAATAATTTCTGGTGTCCTGGGTCAGTGTTTTTAAAGGGGCAAGAACCATGAGTGGTGCCGGCCGGTTCTTTCGGGACTAACTAAACTTTTGGGAACAACCTGACTACAAGGTTGTTCCCCTACCAAACAAAACACAACACAACAAATCAAAACCACACAAGTTTACACTGCTTACACTTTTCTCTAGCCTGCTCAGAAGCAGAGCACCTCTTCTGCCTCCTTCTACCCTGCACCTGGTTCTAATTTAACAATAATTACCAGGTGCAGGGGATAATTAATAATAAAACAATTAACAAATTAAAATAAACAATAAAGCAAAGCAAACCAATGTGCCAACAAAATGTGCCTACGCACCTGTTTTTCTGCAGGGAGGATTTAACCCCCTCCCTGCTGTCTTACAATATATATATATATATATATATATATATATATATATATATATATATATATATATATAGATAGATAGATAGATAGATAGATAGATAGATAGATAGATAGATAGATAGATAGATAGATATAGATTGTTGGTGAAACATTGTGATGCTGAGAACTTTCAGGTTTTTTTTTATTGAACAAATGTTTTTGTAAACATGTTCTTATAAACATTTATATTAAAGGTAATGTGTTTCTTTGTATTATTGTAAACATGTTTCATATCACATGTATGTGTTTAGATCTTGAATATAAGTAGATATGTAAACATGTCCAAGTGTTTAAAAAGTGTTACATCGAAAAAAAGGTGTTCTTCTGTTTAATGCTTAAATGCCTCCACATGTTTATATTTACACATGCTTACAATATGAAACATGCTGATGCGTTTAAAAAGTATTTATTTATACAGTCTAAAGTTAAACAATTGGATTTATACTGTATGGTACTGAAAATATAATGGATCATCTTTTCAAATTGATATTGTTCTGCAATCAACTCAAGCCCTTTCTTATGATGTGGTGCTTATGTCCTGCCTTATATAAATACAAACTAGTAGTTTAGGAGACACTGTTCCTGTGTTAATTCTATGTATATATTTGGACTGAACTATTTCAAAAGAACTGTTGCATTTTATTTTGATGGGTTAAATGCAATCTAACTTTGTGTTTGCTGTATTATGTTTTTCGAAGGTGTGTGAATAGATTTGACATTCTCACTTCATTTTGTGTGATAAGTTTTGAAAGTGTGCAAAGTGTTTTAGTATTTGAGTTAGATGCTTTGATAACTGTGTGCAAACCTGTTCTTTATCAAAACTGTAATATAATTATTGTTATTATTATGACCTATAATTAAGGACTGTATATTTAATGTTAATAATTACAGTACATGCCATTGTTTCTATTGGTTCACTGTTGGTCCAATCCCCATGGACAAGGCAGATTAAATTCAGTGCATTTCTACATTTCACACAAACAGGTGTTCTCACTCCAGAGACTGCGCTGAAAACTCACCAGCTGAACTTTTCTTCCTGTTTTGGGCAAGACTTTTTACACCAATTGACCAATATGGATCACGTCAGTGTTGTAAGTAAAATAATGCTGTCATATACTGTGTAACATATCACTTAATTACCACTCAAAATATGTAGTAAGATATTCTTTATTCTGGCAAGGAAGTTACAATAACATTGGATGCGTATTATGAGTGAAAGTGATAAATCATTACGGAAATTAAGTATATACAGAACATATATTTTTAAATATATTAAATGGAAAATAAACATATTTTAAAATATATATTACAATATACTGCAATACATAGCTGCTAAATATATTGCAATATGTTTTAATATATAGTAATATATTTTTAAATATGCAAATACATTTGTCACTATAAATAACATTTATTGCAATATATATTTTAAATATTCTGATATTTTCTTTTAAGAGGACTATATTGATAGTATATTTGAAATATATAAAGTTGATATCATTTAAAATAAGTATATTACATGTATTTGTATGGTGTAAATAGATCAGGGGCAAGCAGGCTAGCTGATAACATTGAACACCACGTAGCAAGGCATTTAAACTTTGAATTGGAGAGGGGAGGGTATCTAAAGATGCATGTCAAATTCAGGTTCAAGTATCCTGCCATTCCCGCTACTCACTGAGTAAACACAGAGGTGTGTGCTATAGTAACCTTCCTCAAATTCCTATTACCCCTGCGCAATCACATGCTCTTGACTTGACAATTTACACCTAGGTTTATTTAATTTAAGGTCTCTGTCTAATAAGGCTCTGTTAATTAATGTTTTTATTCAGGATTACAACATTGATATTCTCTCTCTAACTGAAACTTGTCTTGGACTGAATGACAGTGTTTCCCTGATTGAGGCTTCTCCACCTAACTCTTCTTTATCAGGGAGGTGGACTTGCTATTGTTTTCCGTAGTGAGCTTCCAATCAAACAGGAAATTGTTGAAGGTTATTCATCTTTTGAAGTGTAAACCTTAACATTAAACAGTCCATTACCTAGTCATATTGTAATTATTTATCGACCACCTAAGTCAAACTCGGTATTTCTGGCTGAATGTGGAGGTCTGCTATCTATATTGATAGTCAAATATGATAGGATTCTTATTGGGTGATTTTAACCTTCATATTGACATTGATTCCTTGGAATTTTTGAGGCTACTGGATTCCTTAGATTATATCCTGCATGTCAAAGGTTCTACAGATAATCGTGGCCATACTTTAGATTTGGTAATTTCGCGTGGTTTAGCTGTTAAGAACGTTATAACCCTAGATCTTACTATTTCTGATTATCTTTCCATTCTTTTTGAGGTGAATCTGCCAGTATCTACAAAGATGTGCACGGTACATTTAAATCCCGGGTAATTAATTCTTCAACTGCTGTTAAGTTTTCTGATGTATTGAGCTCATTACCACTCTCTGAGTCCTCATCAGTAGATGAGCTGGTTAATACCTACAACACCACCTTGACTGGTACCTTAGATACTGTAGCGCCAATCAAAACTCAGAGTGTGTCTTTTAAAAAAAGCTCACCATGGTTTAATGATACAACTCTTAAGATGAAATATGAGGCTCGTAAACTAGAACGGAGGTGGGGGCAATCTAAACTGCATGTTCATTACATCGCATGGAGGGCCATCTGGTTAAATATAGGAAGGCTCTGGTGTTGGCTAGATCATCATATTATTCTAATTTAATTGAAACAAATACAAATAATCCTAGATTTCCTTTTGCTACACTAGATAAATTAATTAATCATTCCCCTAATCCTTGACATTGGCTCCTCTCAAAACTGCATTGACTTCTTGCAATTCTTTAAAAATAAAATACTAGACGTCAGAAATGAGATTCCACAGACACCTTCTATTAAGGAGGACTCCAACACAATTTTACCAAGTAGATATATTAAGGCTACTATGGGGGCTTTTTCATTGATTACCTTACAGCACGGGTCTCCAACCCTGGTCCTGGAGAGCCCCTATCCAGCAGGGTTTATAGGTGTCTTTACAACATCAATGGCTAAAGATCTAGAACACCTGTTAATCTTGACTAATTAAGCCAATAATTGGTTCAATTAAGTAACTGAGAGCTTGGTTGAAATGAGAACCAGAAGACCCTGTAGCTCTCCAGGAGCAGGGTTGCAGACCCCTGCTTTACAGGAACTGACAGAGCTAGATCAACATATGAGAGCTACTACATGCTCTCTTGATCCTATTCCTACAAAACTATTAAAAGATGTTCTTGGTGTTATTAATGCCCACATTTTAAAAATGATAAATGGGTCACTTTTGCTTAAGAAACACAATTTGGACCCTAAAGTCCTCAATAACTATAGGCCAATCTCCAACCTACCATTCTTAAATAAGGTTCAAGAGAGAGTTGTTGCAATTCAATTCCAAAAATGTATAACTCTTAATGGTATATTTGAGAAGTTTCAGTCTGGTTTTTGTGCTGCACATAGCACCGAGTTGGCCTTCGTCAGAGTTGTGAATGATCTGCTCACAGAACCAACTAAAAGGAAATGTCAGATTACATGAGATCGACCCTTGCAGTCGCTCATCAAAACTTAAACTAGAAATTAAGTTTGGGGGTCATCTTTGATCCTGATCTCTCATTTGAGACTTACATTAGGGAAGTTACTAAAGTATCTTTTTACTATTTCAGAAATATAGCCAAACTTAGACCAATTATTTCCGTATCTGATGCCGAGAGACTAATGCATGCCTTCATCTGGAGTTGATTATTGTAATGCACTTTTTTCTGGTGTCCCAAAACGTGTGGTATCCCACTTGCAGCTTGTTCAGAATACCGCCGCTAGGATTCAAATGTCTAAGAGATACAAATGGCAAAATCATAGATGAAGAAAAAAAAAATAGCAAAAATATTAAATAATTTCTTTTCTAAAGTTTTTTCAAAGGAGGATATGGACAACATGCCTCACATGTCGACCTGTTCCTATCCAGTTTTAAATAACTTTAGCATAACAGAGGCAGAAGTGTTAAAGGGACTAGGAGCTTCCTAATCCATGTGCATGAATTTCCTTGACTCCCTACTGCGTTCAGTTTGAGAATTAATCTTTTATGCAGGACTTTGTCAAAAGCTTTCTGGAAATCTAAATAAACCATGTCGTATGTTTTGCAATTATCCATTGTCGATGTTGCATCCTCAGAAAAATCAAGCAGGTTAGTTAGACACAATCTCCCTTTCCTAAAACCATGCTGACTGTCTCCCAGGATACTGTTACCATATAGGTAATTTTCCATTTTGGATCTTATTATAGTTTCCATAAGTTTAGCAGAGCGAACAGAATTATCCCGGGTTTAAAAGGCATGCCGTATGCAGACAGGCTAAAAGAATTTAATCTATTCAGTCTTGAAAAAAGAAGACTATGCAGTGATCTGATCCAAGCATTCAAAATTCTAAAAGGTATTGACAATGTTGACCCAGGGGACTTTTTCGACCAGAAAAAAGAAACAAAGACCAGGGGTGCTGTGCAGTGATAGTGGTGCTCTGGGGTTTGTGCTGTGCAGTGATAGTGGTGCTCCAATATACAAAGGTTAATTTACAAGCACCACATATTGATAAATAATTCAGTGAAATCAATGCAAGCATGTTCCCATACTCATGAAAGAACCTTGTTTTTGATAGCAGAAGGAAAGACACCCATACAAGAACCTGTTGGTGAAGGTTATTGGGGCAAAAAACATCCAGTCAAGAGATATTGGTAAGTGTTGTTCTGTTTGATAATAATACATCACACAGAGTTGAGAAGGTCTGGCATTATGAGTGGATTGACGAATACACTTTGCTCCTGGGTGGGTAGCAGGCTAATTCCCCTGAATCATTGTGGGGGTCTTGGCTAGCTCCAATGGCAGCTTGTTGGGCAGTGAGGGGAAGCTCTCGTAGCGCCTCGCCTTTCTTTAGCACTGCATTCAATATTAATGAATCGCTGTTACAGGTTGAAAGATTAGTGCTCACCTGTCCCATGTGTCTCTCCCCCCAGGGTCGGAGTCAGATTGCTATGTGCAGGCTCACATCCCCACAGTCTCCTGCCAGCCCCAGCGCACAGTCACTGTGAACAACAGCCGCAACCCCGTCTGGAACCACATCTTCAAATACCACATCTACACGGGGATCAAGGTGACGGGGGGCAGGGGGGTTCAAAACCAGAGCACAGACTGGTGCACGTCTGCTTTATAACACAGAGAATACCATGAGAGTCTGAATAAGAGGTTTAAACTATTGTTTCTCAATCACTTGCAGCACAGCTCTCAGTAGCCACAGCCACAGTAGTAGCCACTGTAGTTGGGTAGAAATAATAATCCATCTGAAACACTGGATTTAAAGAGTGTCATGCTCTGGGTGTGAAATATCACACTTCTCATAACTGATGTATTCTTCTTTTTGTTAAGATTCACTTTGTATATCACTTTCTGTTTCAGTCAGCACATCCTGGTGTCTTGCTAAACTCAGAAGTTTAAAGCATCCTGTGGTCTCAATAGCTTTCAGCATCATGTATAACGTCCAAGTTCAGCTGGTACACCAAAGGGTAACCATTACATTTTAAATCAGCTAGAGGCAGTTGCAGGGGAGACGGGTTAATGGTTGGACTGTGGACCAGATGTACTTCCAGGATAGATTTGCATCTGCAAGCTCTATTGAGATCACTGGCTGCTTTTAAACTTTAACAAGCCACCAGGGTGTGATGACTAAAACAAAAAGAGATACAAAGAGATTCCAAAAAAGAACATGCCTTCACGCTGCAGGTTGCTCTTTAAAGAGTCATTTTAAATTCAATGTTCTTACTTTGTGAGTGTTCCCTTACCTTGATATGTTTTTATTTTGTGTTTTTTTAGGTTATTTCACCTAAGATCAGGTGCAGTTCTTCTAGCTGCCTGCCATATGTAACACACACTTGATCAGCCACAGTGTGTCTATAGATGTAAGAGCCAGCGCCATCTAGTGAGCTGCCTCTTTGGATCAGGCTTCCTTTTGTTTGCTGGTAATACACAGCAATACACAGCAATGCACTGAATTAGAACACTGCGTTAAGTAATGTTTCTGTGATACGAGGGGATATTCAGGGAGGCATTCATCAGATAATGAAATGTAACCTTTCATCTGTCTCATGCTGTGTAAACTGGTCTGTAGACTGGGCCATTTACAGACTCCTTCTGTGAACCTGCTCCTCTCCTCTCCTCCCTTCAGAATGTGCTGGAGCTCAGTTTGTATGATAAGGACTACATTCGTGATGACTTCTCTGCCTCTGTTCTGTTTGACGTGGGGACCCTGAGTCCAGGACAGCCTGTGAGGCGCACCTTCACCCTGAACCCAGAGGTGAGCCCTGGCCGGCTCTCTTACTGCTCATCCACTTGCTAATAGTGGGTAGCAGAACCCAGAGTCTGTTGAATTGAGGTTTTTGACAGACTTGAAAAAAATACAATTTCAACTTAGCTGAAGATTTTCAACAGACTTTTTCAACTTAGATGTGACAATGCAACAAAAATAAACAACCCAACACATACAAAGAAATTTTTATTTTTATTTTACCATTAGATTTTAATTGTAATTATATTTGTGTCTGCACACTTATTCACAAGGTGCATATCATTGATCTAAGGTTTTGGCTAACCCGTTGTTACATTAGGAGACAGTGTGGACCAGTGGATAAAGTCCAGGGCTTGTAACCAGAAGGTCTTGGGTTCAAATCCCACCTCTGCACCTAACTGACCCACTGTGTGACCGTGAGCAAGTCACTTAACCTCCTTGTGCTCCGTCCTGCAGATGAGATGTTAAATCAATGTCCTATTGTAAGTGACTCTGCATACAATGCACAGTTCACAGCCTACCTCTGTAAAGCGCTTTGTGATGGTGGTCCACTATGAAAGGCGCTATATAAAAAATAAAAATATTATTATTTGCCGCATTGCACACATTTAAGTGTATTGCACACAGAAATACCTTTATTATTGTATTTGTTTTCATCTGTATATAATTGCACACCAATATAACTGGAACCGGATGCAATTACAGTATTCAAAAATCATACTGGGTCTTTCTTCCAAGTGGAAACCTAACAAATGAGATGTATTGTCTGAATGGTTGTAAATGTTTAAAATCAATGTGGAAATTACAAGCAGCATATCATCCGGTGTTGTTTATTATTTAAACATCTTCAGCCCCAAACCCATGAAATCTCAAACAGCATATTAAGCAATATCATATATATCATTATCCACAAAGGCAGCGTACTCAATTATGGAAACAATCAGATGAAACTATATTGTCACTATATTTTATAAAATTGTGCAGCAACAATGAAAAAAAACAAAGAAGTTACAACTTTGCAAAATCTTTGAATTTTAGTAAACTGTATACATGCCCAGTGCTGATGAGAGGAGGGGAAAGGGGGGGACAACTGTACCTGGGCAAGCAGAGGCCCAACACACCAAGAGAGCAGGGGCCCAACACACCAAGCGAGCCGGGGCCCAACACACCAAGCGAGCAGGGGCCCAACACACCAAGCGAGCCAGGGCCCAACACACCAAGCGAGCGGAGGCCCAACACACCAAGCTAGTGGGGGCCCAACACACCAAGCGAGCCTGGGCCCAACACACCAAGTGAGCCAGGGCCCAACACACCAAGCGAGAGGGGGCCCAACACACCAAGTGAGCCAGGGCCCAACACACCAAGTGAGCCAGGGCCCAACACACCAAGCAAGCCAGGGCCCAACACACTAAGCGGGCGGGGGCCCAACACACCAAGCGAGCGGGGCCCACACCAGCGAGCCAGGGCCCAACACACCAGGCGAGCAGGGGCCCAACACACCAAGTGAGCGGGGCCCAACACAACAAGCGAGCCAGGGCCCAACACACCAAGCAAGCAGGGGCCCAACACACCAAGTGAGCGGGGGCCCAACATACCGAGCGAGTGGGGCTCAACGCACTAAGCGAGCCGGGGCCCAACACAAAGAGCGAGTGGGGCCCAATGCACCGAGCGAATGGGGCCCAACGCACCAAGCGAGCCAGGGCCCAACACACCAAGTGAGCGAGGGACCAACACACCAAGCGAGCCAGGGCCCAACACACCAAGCAATCGGGGCTCAACACACCAAGTGAGCGAGGGCCCAACACACCAAGCGAGCCTGGGCCCAACACACCAAGCGAGCCTGGGCCCAACACACCAAGCGAGCCTGGGCCCAACACACCAAGCGAGCCTGGGCCCAACACACCAAGCGAGCCTGGGCCCAACACACCAAGCGAGCCAGGGCCCAACACACCAAGCGAGCCAGGGCCCAACACACCAAGCGAGCCAGGGCCCAACACACCAAGCGAGCCAGGGCCCAACACACCAAGTGAGCCAGGGCCCAACACACCAAGTGAGCGAGGGCCCAACACACCAAGCGAGCCAGGGCCCAACACACTAAGCGAGCGGGGGCCCAACACACCAAGCGAGCCAGGGCGCAACACACCAAGCGAGCCTGGGCCCAACACACCAAGCGAGCCACGGCCCAACACACCAAGCGAGCGGGGGCACAACACACCAAGCGAGCGGGGGCCCACACCAAGCGAGCCAGGGCCCAACACACCAGGCGAGCAGGGGCCCAACACACCAAGTGAGCGGGGCCCAACACAACAAGCGAGCCGGGGCCCAACACACCAAGCGAGCGGGGGCCCAACACACCAAATGAGCCAGGGCCCAACACACCAAGCAAGCGGGGGCCCAACACACCAAGTGAGCGGGGGCCCAACATACCGAGCGAGTGGGGCTCAACGCACTAAGCGAGCCGGGGCCCAACACAAAGAGCGAGTGGGGCCCAATGCACCGAGCGAATGGGGCCCAACGCACCAAGCGAGCCAGGGCCCAACACACCAAGTGAGCGAGGGCCCAACACACCAAGCGAGCCTGGGCCCAACACACCAAGCGAGCCTGAGCCCAACACACCAAGCGAGCCTGGGCCCAACACACCAAGCGAGCCTGGGCCCAACACACCAAGCGAGCCTGGGCCCAACACACCAAGCGAGCCAGGGCCCAACACACCAAGCGAGCCAGGGCCCAACACACCAAGCGAGCCAGGGCCCAACACACCAAGCGAGCCAGGGCCCAACACACCAAGTGAGCCAGGGCCCAACACACCAAGTGAGCCAGGGCCCAACACACCAAGCGAGCCAGGGCCCAACACACTAAGCGAGCGGGGCCCAACACACCAAGCGAGCCAGGGCCCAACACACCAAGCGAGCCTGGGCCCAACACACCAAGCGAGCCACGGCCCAACACACCAAGCGAGCCGGGGCCCAACACACCAAGCGAGCGGGGCCCACACCAAGCGAGCCAGGGCCCAACACACCAGGCGAGCAGGGGCCCAACACACCAAGTGAGCGGGGCCCAACACACCAAGCGAGCCGGGCCCAACACACCAAGCGAGCGGGGCCCAACACACCAAATGAGCCAGGGCCCAACACACCAAGCAAGCGGGGCCCAACACACCAAGTGAGCGGGGCCCAACACACCGAGCGAGTGGGGCTCAACACACCAAGCGAGCCGGGGCCCAACACAAAGAGCGAGTGGGGCCCAATGCACCAAGCGAATGGGGCCCAACGCACCAAGCGAGCCAGGGCCCAACACACCAAGTGAGCGAGGGCCCAACACACCAAGCGAGCCTGGGCCCAACACACCAAGCGAGCCTGAGCCCAACACACCAAGCGAGCCTGGGCCCAACACACCAAGCGAGCCAGGGCCCAACACACCAAGCGAACCAGGGCCCAACACACCAAGTGAGCCAGGGCCCAACACACCAAGTGAGCCAGGGCCCAACACACCAAGCGAGCCAGGGCCCAACACACCAAATGAGCCAGGGCCCAACACACCAAGTGAGCGAGGGCCCAACACACCAAGCGAGCCAGGGCCCAACACACTAAGCGAGCCGCGCGGCCCAACACACCAAGCGAGCCAGGGCGCAACACACCAAGCGAGCCTGGGCCCAACACACCAAGCGAGCCAGGGCCCAACACACCGAGCGAGCGGGGGCCCAACACACCAAGCGAGCCAGGGCCCAAAACACCAAGCGAGCCAGGGCCCAACACACTGAGCGAATTGGGCCCAACGCACCAAGCGAGCCGGGGCCCAACACACCGAGCAAGCGGGGCCCAACGCACCAGTGGCAGCGCCAGACTCTCCCGGGTGAGGGGCTGAGGGGGTCTAGGCAAGAGCAAACGATCCCATCCGAGATCAGAGAGTACATTCAAACAGTATTCCAATTGCAAAAGAAAAGAAGGCAGTGACAGACAAGTTGAAAAGGCATGCAAATAATGTAGCTAGAAAAAATAAATCAAAATACTTTTTTAGTATTTTCATTTTTTATTATTTGTGCATTTTTCTTGCGGGGTATCAGACAACTTCCATTAGGTAAACTTTTCCCCCACTACTACCACTAGTTGAATGGTGGCGGCGGCAGATGGTGGCTGCTCCAGGGGTCTAGTTGGTAGCTTCCCATTAAAAAGTTTACCACAGTGTAATAAACCATAGTGAAGGCATAAAGTATTGTAAATCCCAAAGAGGTAAGGTACATGACAAACCATGACAAACCATAGGAAACTATGGTAGATGCACAGTAGGTAGGTAGGCAAAGTGCCTGCCTTGGGGAACGTAGAGATCCAAACAGTAAAAACATTGCTTGACAAAATTGGCTTTGTGATAAAGTGCAGTAGAATGTAAATACGGCTAATACAAGTAGTAAACAGACAGCAAGGATTTATATTTTAGATTCAAACTGAAACGCTACAGTGAATAATCTGTGAAATGCTGCAGGTGCAGCAGCTGACACTTGGGTATTTACTCTTGCTGTGATGAAGCAGCTCCACCCTGTGCCAAAATAATCCTGCATATAAGTCTGCTAAATAAACTAATAATAATAATAATAATAATAATAATAATAATAATAATAATAATAATAATAATAATAAAAGTGCATTGTGATCCCAAGCATTGGCACACCCCCATGTATAAGCTATGTGCTAGCATGGCTCTGATCCCAAGCATTGGCACACTCCCATGCACAAGCTATGTGCTTGCATGGCTCCACACAACACGCACTTAGTTCAGCTGTTTTGTTTTTCTCTCTCTGCAGAGCAATGAGGAGCTGGAGGTAGAGTTTGAGCTGCGGGAGTGGTGAGTGCTGTCTACACCCTTCTACAAACAAAGCCTGGAAAAGTGGACTTTCCTGCTTACCATTCAACACTGAGATACTGTGATCTATCAAAAGATCAAACAGCTGGCTGGGATGTTTCAGTATAGGAGTGCTCTAACATATCCTTTAACAATTGATTGTGTTAAAACTTGTCTTGAAAGCTGTGGATTTTACACTGTCCTTGTCATAATTGCATAACATTGATTGACTCTCTTATTACTCCGGCAGGGGGTTTAATGGAGACAATCGTGAATTATTTAGAAGTAATTGATAATATTAGATTCTGTGGATGGGGTGGGGGGGTCTTGCTTGTCTGTATATCCAATCCGTCTGTACACTCACATTTTACACACTTTTCCATATATCTGGAGAACCACTTCTCTTGAAACATGGTACAAACATTATTCAGCAGCAGATGTTGTGGATGTCACTGATGTTGTGTCAGGGGATCGATGTCACTGATGTTGTGGATGTCAGATAGAGTTGTGTCAGGGGATTGATGTCACTGATGTTGTGGATGTCAGATAGAGTTGTGTCAGGGGATTGATGTCACTGATGTTGTGGATGTCAGATAGAGTTGTGTCAGGGGATCGATGTCACTGATGTTGTTTATGTCAGATAGAGTTGTGTCAGGGGATCGATGTCACTGATGTTGTTGTTCCTTGCAGTGCGGATGCCCCGGGTGAGATTCTTACCAATGGAGTCCTGGCGGTGAGTGGAAGAGCAGACTCTCTTTGATTAGCCTCACTCCTGTCTGTATTATCTCATGCATTACAAGCAGACTCTCTTTGATTAGCCACACTCCTGTCTGTATTATCTCATGCATTACAAAGAGACTCTCTTTGATTAGCCACACTCCTGTGTCTGTATTATCTCATGCATTACAAGCAGACTCTCTTTGATTAGCCTCACTCCTGTCTGTATTATCTCATGCATTATAAGCAGACTCTCTTTGATTAGCCACACTCATGTGTCTGTATTATCTCATGCATTAGATAGGGTCTACGATTTCAATGGTAATTCAAATGTAGACTTTTTTTCCATTTATAGTACTGTTTTAAAGACTTTAGAACCATAACATATTGAGTATTGTATTACTGTTCTGTATCCTTTTATTATTTGCCAGATTGAAGGTGTAGATAGCAGGTGTCCACATTTAATAAAACCATTGAAAATTTAGGAAGGAGTTAGGAAGTTTTCAGACTTACGAACAAGCTCCATTCCCAAGGTGTTCATAACTCTGGTGTTCTGCTGTAGTTACAACAGGATACTTGCACAGTTTATCTGGCATACACCTACACCTACCTGTCTCTTACTGAGAACACCTAGTTTGAAGCTATGTATTTAACATTTACCAGCAATAATTTGATTATGGAAATGGGTTTTCTTATATCAATTGCAGAGATCATCTTGTTAAGATCAAATCCCTTATGTCACTGTTTTATTTGTGTTTATTAATTAAACTCCATTATATTCTCCTGAGGTCACAGAGTCATTCGCACATTCTCACTCCTGTCTTTATCTCTTCTGATATTTCTGATGAGAAGAAGTTTACTACCTCGAAAAGGTGAGCTATGTTTTTGTTGAGATGAGGATTTTTTGTAATGCATGAAGGCTAATGTTTTTACATTATTTACATTTTTATTCTATTTTTGCAATTCCACTTTCTTGAAGTTTAATTTTTTAATGTATTTTAACAGGCTCAAATATTATTTGATCCAAACTGTATTTCAAGAGGCTTCATTGAACTGTGGCCTGCCATAATGCTAAAAGCATCAAACCATGTCAGGCTGCACAGTACAGCTCTGCAGTTATGTTAAGGGCACAGCAAGAATACTGACCCCCACCCGCCCCCACACACACACTTCTTTTAATATGCACACTTATGGCTCATCTCATGAGGTGCTGCATCTACTCTGCTCAGTAGAAAGTGCTTGAGAGATGGCTCTGACAACTCAATCCACAATGAGGTTGTCCTTATTTGAACTCAGAGGGTTTGTTGTTCCTGAGCCGAGTGCATGTGTTCTCCCTGACAGCAGCGAGCTACTGGACGTGAGGCTGAGGAGCAGCCTCTGCCAAGAGGAGACCCATTTCCTGGAGCTGCGGCGGCCGCTGGTGGCTCAGGCTCTGAAGAAAGCACTGGGACTGAAGAAAGACCTGGATCCCAAACAGGTAGGATGGAAGTGACTGGAGTGGTAGTGCTGTGCCTGACAGGAGACTGAACACTGTGCATAGGCCCCATTCTATGAGACTGAACACTGAGCATAGGCCCCATTCTATGAGACTGAACACTAGAATAGGCCCTGTTCTATGAGACTGAACACTGAGCATTGGCCCTGTTCTATGAGACTGAACACTAGAATAGGCCCTGTTCTATGAGACTGAACACTGAGCATAGGCCCTGTTATATTAATCAGGCAGGCTATTTGTGCGCCAGCACACAGAAGAGCCTCAACAAAAGAGCCGGGAGTCTAGCTGTGGGAGTCTACAGGTAACCAGCATCTGAGGCAAGATAGGTAATTGATCCTGCTCCTAGTAATTTTAAATTAACTATTTAAGTATCGTTTTTAAGTTGGTGTTTCAAGTTAGAGAGGAGTGTGTGTATGTGATTAATACCAGGTAGTGTGGTTATTTGAATAGAGGTTCATTTGCAATTTGTATTAGTACCAGGGAGGGTGGTTAATTAACTTGAATAGAGGCTGTTTGCATTTGGATTGGTCTCCACACAGCCTCCTGTAGTGGTGTGATCCCATTGAAGTGTGTGAAAGTATTGTCTCTAGAGCAGTTAGCAGCTGTGCCAGTTCCCTTGCAAAGTGAGGTGGAACCTATTTAAGTGTGGGAATCTACTCGTGGTCAGTCTACAGGTAACCAGGGTCTGAGGCAGATAGGTAAGTTCCTGCTTCAAGTAATTTTAAATTAACTACATTCAGTAACATTGTAAGGTGGTGTTTGAATTAGCTGAGGTAGTGTGTGATTAGTACCAGGTGAGTGGTTAAATTGAATAGAAGTTGATTTGCTATATGATTGGTTTCCACACAGTTTAGCTGTTCTTTCCCCACCCAGCTGTTATATTAATCAGGCAGGCTATTTGTGCGCCAACACGAAGCGGCAGCAAACCGAAGAGCCTCAACAAAAGAGCCGGGAGTCTAGCTGTGGGAGTCCAACGAGGGGAGGCCTGCGCCGAGACGCTGTTGGAATAGATCCGAACCTAACAGCGCTCTGGAAGATGCCATCTACTAGTCAGGTCTGTACCCTCCACCCCACCGCTCCCACTGTACCTATTTGTCTCGCCTGTCCTGTTATGACTGTCTCTCACATCCCTGTTCTGTCCTCTCGCCCTCGTCCTCTGCCCTCTCTCCGCCGCTGCTCCTCCAACCCCTCTAACCTCATCCCTCTGCCTCTCCCCCCCCCTCCCGCACACTCTGGAAATGTCACTCTTCTGCTAACAAAGCTGATTTCATCTGTGCCTTTGCCTCCCACCTCTCTCTCGATTTCCTTGCTCTCACTGAAACCTGGCTGTCCCCTGATAACACTGTAACTCCTGCCACCCTGTCCTCTCACTACGTCCTGTCCCATACCCCGCGTCTCACTGGAGTTGGGACTGGTCTCCTCTCTCCCTCCTTACTCTTTTATGTCCCCTCCGACCTCTCCTCACTCTCTGTTAATACCTTTGAATTTCATGCAGTCCAACTAACCTCTCCCTGTGAACTCCTGCTAATTGTCCTGTACCATCCCCCTGGACCTCTCGCTCACTTTCTAGATGAACTCGACTATCTACTCTCCTCCCTCCCCTCTCTGTCTACCCCAACTCTCCTGTTAGGTGACTTCAATATCCATCTCTCCAACCCCAGCCACTCTGCCGGATTCCTCCCTCTCCTTCACTCCTTTGACTTCTGTCTCTCTCCATCCCCTTCTACCCACAAAGCTGGCCGTCAACTGGACCTCACCTTCTCCAGGGCCTGCTGCCCCTCCACCCTCTCTGTCACCCCCCGGGACCTCTCTGATCACTATTTCATCTCTTTTTCTCTGTCTCTCCCCTCTCTCCCTGCTCCTCCTACCCCCACTGTCACCTCTCGTAACCTCCGCTCTCTCTCCCCCTGTCCTCGCCTCCTCTGCTCTCACCTCCCTCCTATCGACTCCTTCTCACAACTCTCCGTAGACTCTGCTACCTCCACCCTCTTCTCCTCCCTCGACTCCCTCTGTCCCCTCCCCTCCCCAACCCTAGCTCTCCTCTGCGCTCCGCTGAGCAAGAATCACAAAAGAAATGGAAGAGAACCAAACTCCCTGCTGCCCTAGACCTCTACCGCACTCTCCTCTCCTCCTTCTCCTCTACTCTCTCCTCTGCTAAATGTACTTATTTCCAATCTGTAATCCAAGCCTCCACTAACAACCCACATAAACTATTCTCTACCCTCCCCCCTCCTCCTCCCTCCTCTATCTTCTCTGATGACTTTGCCTCCTTCTTCTCTTCTGAAATCTCAGATATCCGCAAACTCTTTAACACCTCTCCCTCCCCCGCACCCCCTCCTGCTCCAACCCCTACACCCACTGCATCCCCTACTAACTCACCCTCCTTCTCCACCTTCTCTCCACTCTCAGACTCTGACCTCTCCTCCCTGCTCCAGGGTCACAAACCCACCACGTGTGCCCTGGACCCCCTCCCCACTCACCTCTTTCAAGCTGCTGCTCCTGCTCTACTTCCCTTCATCTCCTCCCTTCTCAACACCTCTCTCCTTTCTGGTCTCTTTCCCTCTGCCTTCAAACAAGCCTCTATCACTCCCCTCCTCAAAAAACCTACCCTTGACCCCACCTCCCTCCAGAGCTACCGTCCTGTCTCCCTCCTACCCTTCCTCTCCAAAACCCTCGAGCGGGCTGTACACCGCCAGCTCTCTGCTTTCCTGTCCAACCACTCTCTGCTCGACCCTCTCCAATCTGGCTTCCGCTCTGCTCACTCCACTGAAACCGCCCTCCTGTCTGTCACCAACTCACTAAACTCTGCCCGAGCTGCCTCTCTCTCCTCTGTCCTAATTCTCCTCGACCTCTCTGCTGCCTTTGACACTGTCGATCACTTTATTCTACTATCCTCTCTCTGGCACTGCTCTGGCCTGGTTCTCCTCCTACCTCTCCAACCTAACTTACCAGGTAACCTGGCGTGGAGCAACCTCCACATCTCGCCCTCTCTCAACAGGAGTCCCCCAAGGGTCAGTCTTGGGTCCTCTCCTGTTCTCTCTCTACACCCGCTCCCTGGGCCCCCTCATCGCATCCTATGGTTTCTCATACCATTTCTATGCTGATGATGCTCAGATTTTCCTCTCCTTCCCCACTTCTGTCTCCACCATCCCCTCCTGTATCTATACCTGTCTGTCTGCTACCTCCTCCTGGATGCACTCGCATCACCTCAAACTCAACCTCTCTAAATCTGACCTCCTTTTCTTTCCCTCCTCCTCCTCTGATCTCTCTATCTCGGTTTCTCTGGAATCTACCACACTCTCTCCCTCCTCCTCAGTTAAGAACCTCGGAGTCACCCTGGACCCCTGCCTCTCTTATTCCCAGCACATCTCCACTCTGGCATGCACTTGCCGATTTTTCCTGAGCAACATACGAAGAATCCGACCCTTCCTCACCAACTACGCCACCCAGCTCCTGGTCCAGGCCTTGGTACTCTCCCGCCTAGACTACTGCAACTCCCTCCTGGCTGGCCTCCCTGCGTCCGCCACCCGTCCGCTCCAGCTCATCCAAAACTTCGCTGCTCGCCTGGTGTTCTCTCTGCCTCGCTTCTCCCACGCAACTCCACTACTCCGCTCACTCCACTGGCTCCCGATCACCGCTCGCATCCAGTTCAAGACTCTTGTACTAGCCTACAGATGCCTTGACCAGACTGCACCCAGCTACCTCCAGACCCTCATCTCTCCCTACACCCCTACTCGACCTCTCCGCTCCGCCTGCACTAGAAGACTTGCTCTACCTCCTTTACTCTCCCCTGCCTACAGAGCCCGCTCCTTCTCCACCCTCGCCCCGCAGTGGTGGAATGACCTTCCTACAGATGTCAGGACTGCCCAGTCCCTGACCACATTCCGGCACCTCCTCAAGACTCACCTCTTCAGAAAGCACCTGTAGAACTCCTCTGTTTTTCCCCCGGGACACTTATCACTCTTCCTTAAATGTGCTTTACTTGCTCTTATCTGCCCCCTATTTTACTGCATTTAATCCTGTACTTTAGAGTACTGTAATCTGTCAAGTGTTATTTAATCTGTAGTATTTTGTATTTAAATATATCCTGATGTAACTATCACAGACACTGTTATCTGCTCCATTATTGAATCGTATTTTGTCATACTTGCACTTGTTTGAACCAAAGTCATTGTATTTATCTTGCTCTTAATTGTATTATTACTTGTACTGTGATTCTTGAAATGTATTTGTTTACAACTGTAAGTCGCCCTGGATAAGGGCGTCTGCTAAGAAATAAATAATAATAATTCTATGAGACTGAGCACTGAGCATTGGCCCTGTTCTATGAGACTGAACACTAGAATAGGCCCTGTTCTGTGAGACTGAACACTGAGCATTGGCTCTGTTGTATGAAAGATGTTGTGTACTGCTGAGGAACAGGCTGTGTTTTTAATGTCTTTTCCTGAATTAAATCTCTTCAGCCTAGAAAAAAGAAGGGAAAGAGGGAACTTGATTGGTTTATAAAATCCTAAATGGTATAAAGTTTAACCTGAAACACTACTTCAGATTTAGCACAGAGAGAAGAACATGAGGGTAGTATAAATGGAAGCATGTAAAAGTAAGTTTAGAACAGAAGGTAGGAAGCACTTCTTTACACAGAGAGTTATAAATGCATGCAATAGCCCACCAGGTGAAGTAGTACTATGGACAATGCTGGGAACATTTAAAAAATGACTAGATCCTGTCCTTTTTAAATTAGATCCCCATAGTAGGAGTGCTAACAAGGGACGAGTTTTGATGGGCAGAACAGACTTTTCTCATTTCTAGACTTTTCTTATGAATTAACTGAAGCCACTAAGAATAATACTGAGAACTATGCTTGAAACTTGGCTTTGCAGCATGTCTGAATTGTTAAATCTTACATTCAGGCAACATTCTATTTTATTGTTGGTTTTAAAATGTCTCATAAGTTGGTTTCTTACTCATCTGAAGTGTATTTCAAAAGCTTTACAAAATTAAGATCATTTTTTTAAATATTGTGCTGCAAGAAAACAGGGTTGTCATTTCTGGAGAAGCTGCCCTAACACATCAGTGTATTTGCTTTACAGTTACACGGTGGAGTGGATTTCAAAGCTTTTCAAGCTTGCATTTCAGTGCCTTGAACAAGTCTGACAAGCTGAAAACCAACACAACTAACGACTGACGAGATGAATCCCATTGCTGGTCAGCGCTCCAATATCTAACCAGGAAGTTGTTTCCCCCCCAGGTTCCAGTGGTGGCAGTACTGGGATCTGGAGGCGGGACCAGGGCGATGACATCACTCTATGGCAGCCTATTAGGACTGCAGGATCTGGGGATGCTGGACTGTGTGACCTACCTGTCTGGAGTGTCTGGATCTACCTGGTAAGAGGCTCTAGAGAAGCCAGTGATCTGAAACACGCTGGACTGTAAACAGGACCCAATGTGCATATTAACATCTTCCACTGGGTTAATACACTTGCTGTAATGTTTTAGACAAAATGTTGGTTCCATGATCAGTCAAAATCTCCTTGGGGATCCCTACTCTAGCCATAATCTGCACTAACTCTGTGGCTATTGCAGAGGCACTAGTGGACCTCAATGGAACTGCCTCCGGGTATCGCGTTGCATAATCTACCACCACTAATATATATGCATTGTAGTCGGTGAAATGACTGATGACTCCACTCGATAGCAGTTCAAGAAGCTTTAATACAATTATAATACAAAGAGCAACAGCGGTTACAGGAACACACTCGCTCTTGATTATTGACAAGGTAGCACAATATTTATACAGGATTAGCATAGAAACAATAGGCAAATGAACACGTTAACATGAATATAGAACTTTCTAGAACTTTCTCAAAGATGAAGATTCCCTTATAAGTGGTTGTTTTCAATTAAGCAGTTTCGCCTCAAAGTAGACATAACAGCGTCCTAACTATATCCCTTTTATCAGCTGAGAAACACATTTCAAGCAGTTCTGACTAGAACGTACTGTGCTCAGAACACCACACAATCGTCCTTAACCCTTTAGATACCACATCACATATTACCTGCCTCTTCAGCATATACCCATAATCAGAAGGTAGCAAAGGGCCGACTATGTCCATTGCAATGCTCTCAAAGGGGGTGGAAATAATCGGCAGTGGAACCAAAGGGGTGGGGCGCAGTCGACCCGGTGCTACTCGCTGGCAGTCTGGGCATGTGGCTACATATTTTGACACATAATTATCCTACCCAATAGAATCAAGCCAATATCTGTTCCCTTGTCTTGTCAGCTCCGTGGTGCCCCGCAAAAGGGATATCATGCACCAGCCTCATGACCTCGGGCTGACAAAACGGGGGAACCAATAATTGTGTTACAGGCTGTCCTGTGCCTGTGGCTAGGTTTACCCTATACAGTAATTGCCCCTTGATACTGAAGTGTGGAAATACTAGCGGCCCCAGCTGCATCAACATCCTTACCTTCAATAGACCGGACCTGCCCCCAAGCCTGCACTAGTGACGGGTCATTATGTTGGCCCCACACTATGTTATCATTGGAGCAGTCTCCCACCAAACCCCAGCCTTGTCTCATTAATGCTCCCTCCCATTTTCATATCCATCTCTCTTTATTCATTTTTCTAGGACATTTCAGTTTGAAAGGAAAAATATGTCCAATTACTTCCCTTTCTTTTTTGCCACAATTACGTGTGTGGTAGCCTTTCCGCCACCCCCACTATTAGGTGACGTTTTATCGGTCCTACCGATAAATATGCTTTTATGGTGGGGTATAACATTGTGTCTCCATGGATACAGGAGATAGCCACCTGACCTTGTCACTTCCATGACACACCGCCTAGGAGAGCTGTCCTAATTAAGGTCTGCTCACACCCTGTGTCCACTAATGTGTGGTTATTCACACTCCCTAAAACCACATTAACAATACAGGGCCCCTCCCGACCATTTTCCCCTAAACACCTATTTCAGGTGCCCAATTACACAGCACCTGTGTCAACAAGTGCAGGTGTTTATACACTGACACATCTGCTGTGTCAACAAGTACAGGTGTTTATACACTGACACAGCCACTGTGTCAACAAGTACAGTCATACAAACACCTGTTCCTTTGAAGGAACATATCGTCCCACAAATACACTGTTATTTATTGAGAATGTTAGTTTCGGTCTCCTGAAGCAATTCTGCACACTTGCATATCAAGGGCTCTGTGTATCATTGATTTTTCTTTCCTATCTTGACTTTTCGTAGTTTTTTTGTGACTTCGTAGACTTACCCGCGATGCATTAAAGTCATTTTCACTCCCATAACTTAGTTTCAACCCTGCTGCAGTAGTTTCATCACGACTGTTCATTTCAAAGTAGTTTCTTGTGCAATTGTACAAATCTCATTATAATATCGAAGTTTCGCGCTTACGCTTGATGAATCATCATTTTTTGCTGATTTACGACTTTGGTTTGTGCCTGTTATTTTACGCATACCTCTCACTTCCAGTTTGAACATTTGAGTGCATTTAGTTACTTTAAAAAAAAAAAGAATCTCCCAAAAAATTATTTATTAATAGTCTATATTAAATAGCAATGGCAATAAATACATTTTGTTTTGGTTTAATTTATTTTTGAATGTGCTTTATTTTAAACTTACATAAAGCATACAGCTATTCCACTTTATTACTTGGTGGTAGAATGATAGACTGTGATACGCTGCTCCTTCTAATTGCTTTTATGTAGGAACAGGGCCGTCGAGAGCCGTCATGGGCCCCAGGGAAGGATTGGTATGTTCCGCTGCCGCCCCCGCTTTTTGGTGTAGTAAAATATGAAATGCGAAAGTTCAGATCATTGTGTGAAAGGAAGTGTTTGACAGCGCCTGGATACACAATCATTACACAACAGAAGCACATCGGCTCGGTGTGCAGTATGGGAGTTTTTAATGTTTCTTTTTAATGTGGTGGTGGGAACGCAAAGGGTCTTGTGCAGGGCTAGCTGTTTTAAAATATTTTATGTATATATATATTAAAAAAAGTTCCCCTTCATCAGGGCCCCTTCGGGCATTGCACCCGGGAAATTTCCCGTTCTCCCGCCCTCACGGTGGGCCTGGGTAGGAAAAATATCAAACAGCAACAACGAGATGCTTCACATAATCAAAACGAACTATACAGCTAACACCACTCGAGTACAGTAAAAACAGCCTTCATTTTCTGTCCCATCAGAAACAGTAAAATTGTGAAATCGTCCCTTGTTTTTAAGTACAAAACTGCATCGGTGTGCTCAGCAAGATAATAGCAGAGTAATTTATTTGGCTGTGTTAGCGCCATTCAAAAATAAAATAAACAACCTTATGGATTATGTTTTAATCATTCTGATTCTGTGTTTATCACAATGGTAATAGCAAGTCTATTTCAATGGTAATAGCGGGTCTATTTCAATGGTAATAGCGGGTCTATTTCAATGGTAATAGCGGGTCTATTTCAATGGTAATAGCGGGTCTATTTAATCTGGCTTTTTGTACATTTAACATGTTATGAGATGACAATATAAAGAAAACACGTAGTTGTTATCATCTGCAATACACACACCTGATGTACATTTTCTTAAGTTACTGTATTATTGCATTATTATACACTGTTATTTCAGGGGCGTAGCTAGGAATGGAAATTTGGGTGGGCCCCAACTTCGGGTGGACGGGCAAGTACCAAAGGTCTGACGTCACGGGAAATAGTTTACATTACAAACATGATTTAAATCAATTAAAACTCTGAATACATCAAATATCTCCGCGGGGTTTGAGAAGCGCAACGTAGCCAAGACTGAAAGTATGGTGCCGAGTGAAGCAAGGCGAACATGTTTTCAGTTTATAACAGTAGTTGCACGTATACACTACAAATACAAAACACATAAGCATACATACAACCTACCGAAACAAACACACTGTGCACAATAACTGCAAAAACCGTTTCATTTGACAAAGTGCAAACAGAAACTAAAAAAATCCCCAAACAAAAAAAGCTGTATTGCTTTTTTTCTTAGCTGTATTGTAATCTTTTAGCTATATTGTAATAACTTGTTACCTCTGTAAATCACCCTGCATAAGGGCGTCTGTCAAGCAAAAATAAAAAATCAGGCTAAGCTCCTGCTGCCTTCAAACCAAAACTAAAATCTTAGCTCTGCTGAGAATACCTCGTTTCCAGCTAAATATGGCTGCTTTCGTTTTCACTGCATTTTCTCAGGTACAGCTAAAGAAAGATATTGCGTTGGCTGAAAAAACGTAACAAGCAGACAAAAAAAGATTTTTTAAAACAACCTTGAGTGACACATTGAGCAACATGTTCAAGTTTTGTAAACCTTTTAAAATTATGTTGACACGCTAATGAAAAGGAACGTGCAATTTCCATATTTAGCTGCCGTTAAAATAAAAGTTAACAGCAAACCTTAAATGACAAAACCCAAGTTTTTGTATTTCTTTACATTTCTAATACTACGTAGAAATAATTCGGAAGTTTTAAAATCACAGATACCTTCAAATTATTAATAAATTGTATATTTTTTTATTATTCAAGAAAACATAATAAACATATATATATATATATATATATATATATATATATATATATATATATATATATATATATATATATATATAGGCAGATAGAGATAAAGTTACAAAGTTACAAGCTAAATTATAAAATATATATATATATATATATATATATATATATATATATATATATATATATATATATATATATATACAGTACCAGTCAAAAGTTTGAGCACACCTGCTTGAAACCAGGTTTTTCATGATTATCTATGCTTTTAACTGTATAAACTTGTCTATAAACACTTAATATTTCATTATATGATATGTGCACTTATATAAGCTGATAATCATAAGTGAATTGCATTCAAAAATGTTATTATTAAATGAAAATGTCAAGGGTGACCTCAGAATCAGAGAACGAGTTCATTCAAGTCACAAGTCTGTGAAACCAGCGATTAACTTCCCCTGAAATACAAGCTCAGCTAAATAATACTAGAAGTACAGATGTTTTAACATCAACTGTTCAGAGGAGATTACGTGAAGCTGGCCTAACTGGAAGAACTGCTGCAAAGAAACCATTGTTAAGAGTGCAGAATAAGAGGAAGAGCAAAATGGGTGGGCCCAGGCCCCTCAGGCCCAAGCGTGGCGCCGCCCCTGTGTTATTTTAACTTCTTTGGAGTTAGTGCGGCTCAAGGGCGGCGCCACGCTTGGGCCTGAGGGGCCTGGGCCCACCCATTTTGCTCATGGGCCCACCCAGTTATGGAGCGATTGACAATTAAAAACATTTCATGCCAAACCGTATCAGACTGTAGTCTGCTGCGGCGACTCTAGCTCATCCTTGTGGTTCAAAAAATATATCCGTCCCACCCACCTCAGCAGCGTTGTCATGGTTATGAAAAAAAAAGATTGGTGATTGGATGGCTGAGATATGAGATCTTACGTCTTCGATACTATAGTTCGAAATTACAGCGCGTCGGCAGCATACACACAGGAACTTTTCTTTCATTGCAAGGCATGCAACTAGCTTGTGCAGCTGCTGTTTAGTTATTTTTTACATTTGCAATTAGCTACCTAAGTACTTACACAGGGCAACAGTGTGGAGTAGTGGTTAGGGCTCTGGACTCCTGACTGGAAGGTCGTGGGTTCAATCCCAGGTGGGGGGCACTGCTGTTGTACACTTGAGCAAGTAAAAACCCAACTGTATAAATCAGTAATTGTATGTAAAAAATGTGATATCTTGTAACAATTGTAAATTGCCCTGGATAAGGGTGTAAGCTAAGAAATATAATACAGAATGTTTAGCCAACTTTGCAGTAAACCATAGCTATATTTGTGTCTTACGCATTAGCAATGTCCCAACAAATTTTGTAAAAAGAAAACGAACCGACGAATCAACAAATGCGCCAGTAATGTACCTACATTTCATTTTATTTCGATTTTACAATTGTGTATGTAGGCTTACTTATAACCAGTTTAGACAATATTTTGTTTTGAAGTGCTTATTTTATTATAGTTTTTCATTTTTTGAAGTCGTGCTATGCAGTAGGGTAATGTGAAAAAAAGACTTTTATGTTATTTTTGTAAATAATGACTTTGTTTTCACAATTTTGTATGCATATATATATATATATACACATGTAATTTTGTTATAATTTAGCTTGTAACTTTGTAACTTTATCTCTATCTGCCTGTAATTATATATATATATATTTATTATGTTTATTATGTTTTCTTGAATAATAAAAAATATACAATTTATTAATAATTTGAAGGTATCTGTGGTTTTAAAACTTCCGAATTATTTCTACGTAGTATTAGAAATGTAAAGAAATACAAAAACTTGGGTTTTGTCATTTAAGGTTTGCTGTTAACTTTTCTCCCGTGGAGAAGATTTATTTTAAAGGCAGCAAAATATGGAAATTGCACGTTCCTTTTAATTAGCGTGTCAACATAATTTTAAAAGGTTTACAAAACTTGAACATGTTGCTCAATGTGTCACTCAAGGTTGTTTTAAAAAATCTTTTTTTGTCTGCTTGTTACGTTTTTTCAGCCAACGCAATATCTTTCTTTAGCTGTACCTGAGAAAATGCAGTGAAAACGAAAGCAGCCATATTTAGCTGGAAACAAGGTATTCTCAACACAGCTAAGATTTTAGTTTTGGTTTGAAGGCAGCAGGAGCTTAGCCTGATTTTTTATTTTTGCTTGACAGACGCCCTTATGCAGGGTGATTTACAGGGGTAACAAGTTATAGCTAAAAGATTACAATACAGCTAAGAAAAAAAGCAATACAGCTTTTTTTTGTTTGGGGATTTTTTTAGTTTCTGTTTGCACTTTGTCAAATGAAACGGTTTTTGCAGTTATTGTGCACAGTGTGTTTGTTTCGGTAGGTTGTATGTATGCTTATGTGTTTTGTATTTGTAGTGTATACGTGCAACTACTGTTATAAACTGAAAACATGTTCGCCTTGCTTCACTCGGCACCATACTTTCAGTCTTGGCTACGTTGCGCTTCTCAAACCCTGCAGAGATATTTGATGTATTCAGAGTTTTAATTGATTTAAATCATGTTTGTAATGTAAACTATTTCCTGTGACATCAGACCTTTGGTACTTGCCCGTCCACCCGAAGTTGGGGCCCACCCAAATTTCCATTCCTAGCTACGCCCCTGAAATAACAGTGTATAATAATGCAATAATACAGTAACTTAAGAAAATGTACATCAGGTGTGTGTATTGCAGATGATAACAACTACGTGTTTTCTTTATATTGTCATCTCATAACATGTTAAATGTACAAAAAGCCAGATTAAATAGACCCGCTATTACCATTGAAATAGACCCGCTATTACCATTGAAATAGACCCGCTATTTCCATTCCTAGCTACGCCCCTGGTGCGGCTTCAGTGAATTGCAGAAAATAAAACAAAAGTGTTTCACTCTGCAAACATGGTCACCCTAAATAACATGGACAGTGCGAGAAACTTAAGCTCTGATACCAAAATCCAAGCCGAACAACTGGACAGAGCTCACAGATATTCAGTATGTTCTCAAATTGCCTATAGTCAGAGCACAGTGCATTGCCTCTTGCAGCACAGCGGGGGGCAGGTCTTGGCTGAACAATAATATTGTACAGTACCCGTTAGAAATTAAAAGTTACTGACGTAGTGCATAGACAAATGAAACACGGCAAAAAGTATTTACCTCCGTAGCCTGCTGTATGTAGGCTACCGCACTGATTTCCTTTACACAACTAAAATTGAGAGGAACGGTAGTTCCTCGTACAAGTTAGAAAAACTTGTTTGAAACTACCGAGAGTCTCTATACAGCTCATAGATTTTAGCTGTTTTTACCATGTTGCAGCGGCAAAACTAAATCACTTAGAATTACCATCTGTACCAGTATCAAAAGTCTGAAACTTTCTTACCTCAAATGTGAAAAAAACGTACATACCTCTTATACACAATGAGATATAAGTCGTCAAACTAAGGTAAAATTGTTATTCTCCTTCTTCCTCTTCCGTCGACTTTTTAAAGGGTGTGTAGCGACTATTCAAACAAAAAAGCCAAATAACTGGACATCTACCAATCATGTGATTCCACATGTTGGTCAACATCAAAACATACCGGGGAATGCAAGCAGTTTGATATCCACACCATTTATATTAAACACATATCGCAGGAAAACAAAACAAAACAAAACAAAAAAAAACCAAAAAAAAAAAACCTGTGGTTTGAACTCAGACTATGACGTTCTTGAAGAGCACACAACCTTAGCCCACAGCGCCACTGCGCAGTTGTTGAAATGTGGTCGTTTTTTAAGCTTACATCCAAGCCTGACCAGCTTCGATTTCCTGTCTGAAAATTTCTAGTTTCCTGTTTGTTTGGTAGATACCATAGAATGGAATTGCACACAAGAGTGGCATGTAGCTTCCTTGTCTAAATCCACTGCAATTGACATTTATATACCAATATAAAAAGTACAAGTTTCATGTAAAAAATAAATAAATAAATAAATAAATAAAAGAAATTAATTTAATTAAATTAAATTATTATATATATATATATATATATATATATATATATATATATATATATATATTGCAAGTTGCCTAAAATTAATAGCGCATCAAAGAGTCACCAAGGTTGAAACATTTAGCTATGAGTCAACAGTAGCTACCAACACACACACACACACACAAACGCGCGCACACACACACACACACAAACACACAATCAAGTCCTTTCGTATGTGAGAACGTGAGCTGATTCAAATAAAAACACTTTCAATCTAGGATTCGTGTGGTCTGTGCGTGTGAGGCTGTGTGGTCCAGTGGTAAAAGAAAAGAGCTTGTAATCAGGTAGGTCCCAGGTTCAAATCCCACCTCAACCACCGACTCATTGTGTGACTCTGAGCAAGTCACTTAACCTCCTTGTGCTCCGTCTTGCGGGTGAGACGTAATTGTAAGTGACTCCGCAGCTGATGCATAATTCACACACCCTAGTCTCTGTAAGTCACCTTGGATAAAGGCGTCTGCTAAACAAACTAATAATATGCAACCGCTTTGCACTAGAAATCGCCGTCATGGTCACTGGACCATACTGTCACTTTGTATGTTTTAAACACAGCAAACAACAGTTATTTTCGCAGCGGTAACTAGCTCATCTCCACAAAACACATTTTCGGCTTACAATCCTTCGAATAATAACTGTGCATGAAATGTCCCGTGAACTATTTTGCATAAACCTGCCCAACCTAATTGTACGCGATGTCAATTCGCTACTGAGAAAAATTTAGAGTGGCTATCTGCTACTCAAAAATGGATCAACAACATTACGAGTGGCTCTACAAAAAGGAAACTGGAGAAGGAGGCCAAAGCAACTTCGCTTTTACAAAACATCCCATCAATAAATAGGAACCTACTGTGTCACTTGATGGAAGCCAAAAGTTTAGAGTAGATAAGGTTACTGTCTTATCTCAATCACCGACTGGGTGCCTAAAGGGAGCTGAACAATCGCTTTGGGGTTCTCTTTGAAAACGGCGTGTGTGACCTCAGTGACACACGCAAACGGCCAGCAGAGCTTGCTGCTGTTTACTCAAATGACCTTGACCTCAACTTCGCTGATGAACTTATCCAGTTCAAATTCTTCATTCAAGAAGAGCCAAACAAATATCCTACTCAACTGCTTCTAATTCTGCGGCAAAACGGACTCCATTCATCATTTCCCAATGTGTTCATTGCACTAAGAATTTTTCTGACCTTGCCCGTTACGAACTGTGACGGGGAACGCACATTTTCATTGATGGCAAGAGTGAAAAGTGTATAAATGGAGAATTGTATGTTTAAAAAAAAAAAAAAAGTGATACCTGTATAATGTATAATGTGATATCTTGTAACAATTGTAAGTCGCCCTGGATAAGGGCGTCTGCTAAGAAATAAATAATAATACTCAATTTAAACATGTTTAATCAGGAAAGCATGCACAAAAATTGCAGTTATTTTATCACTGCATTGATCATTAATACATTTTAAAAACACAAAACATCAAAGTCACAGCATGCATTATATTCGGCCTGGGACATTTCAATTTCAGTGACATTAAATTTGACTGTATTATGGCTACATCTGTCTTCTTTTCATACATTTGCACTGTAAAACCACAGACGTGTGAAATGTTTGTAGGTAAATGGCATGTGTGTATAGTAAAAAAAATACAAATAGAAGTGCTCTACTCCTAAACAACAGTGTTTATACATCATTAGGTGTAACACTGGTGTTTAGTCTTTTGGAACTCTAAATAATTGTTAAACGTTATGTGTTTAATCTGTGCCATTTTTGTTTAGATTTTAAACACCAGCCCTGTTATAAATGTGTATGAATGTTTAAAAAGTGTTGCAAATCATAAACACGTCCAAGAGTTTATATTAAAAAAAAATACCACACGGTGTTTAAATCCTAAACACATTTCAAATCATAAACCCAGTGACAAGTGTGACAAGTGTTTTTCAGTGTAGCTTTTATACTTTTTGTTCTATTACTTCACAAACACAACATTTTAAACAAATGTATGAAGGTCAGACACCTGGTTTTGCTCATTACACACTCTTATCTTAGTCACTGTACTATACTGTGTTTAAACAATTTTCTGTTTTCATGAATTATCTGAAGTAGTTTTTTCTTTATATCAGTTTCCCCTAGAAAATGTCTCCAGAACCATTACTTTGGTTTAAATCGACACATTACTTTGTATCTAGACTCAGGGCCAGCAGTGTGAAGTAGTGGTTAGGGCTCTGGACTCTTGACCAGAGGGTTGTGGGTTCAATCCCAGGTGAGGGACACTGCTGTTATACCCTTGAGCAAGGTATTTTACCTAGATTCAGTATAAACAACTGGATAAATAGGTAATTGTATGTAAACATAATGTGCTATAATTGTGACAATTGTAAGTCAGCCTGAAACACTGGAACCATCATGCCTTTCACCATGAAACGACAAAGAAAACAACAATATAAATACTACATGAATACGATAGGACAGGATAAGGATCAACAAATAGGCAGCCCACTCACAACAACTACAATAACACCAGAGACACAGACACAACCACAATTTCAGCAAACTCCAGACCGATCACAGCACGTTGAGAGTTACTATCGTGCAACTGTCCATGTAGCATCTCCTGGCCAACCACAGCCCGTTGAGAGTTATTATCGTGCAACTGTTAATGTAAAATATTCTGAACGAAGTCCACCCATTGAGGAATACCGTCGTGCAACTGTCCAAGTGACATCTCCAGACCGAACACAGAACACTGAACAATACCGTTGTGCAACTGCCCAAGTGACATCTCCAGACCGAACACAGTACATTGAACAATACCGTCGTGCAACTGCCCAAGTAACATCTCCAGACCGAACACAGCACATTGAACAATACCGTCGTGCAACTGCCCAAGTGACATCTCTAGACCGAACACAGCACATTGAACAATACCGTCGTGCAACTGCCCAAGTGACATCTCCAGACCGAACACAGCACATTGAACAATACCGTCGTGCAACTGCCCAAGTGACATCTCCAGACCGAACACAGCACATTGAGGAATACCGTCGCACAACTGTCTGTAACACAAACCAGCAGAATCAGCATCGCAATGAGTCACACACCAGACCCCAACAGCAACAGGAACAACGTCATTGGGACCAACATCTACCAAACAATGTCAACAACAGGAGAATTACATGGCATTTATTCACAAACACCCAGATTTGCATTACTTGGAGACACAGCGCAAAACACAACAGCAGAAATCACGACTTTATCAAGAACCAGCACCACAGAAATTTCAATTACAGCACCACACCAATCATGCCTCAATACAACACCACACCAATCATGACCCAATGTTTAAAACAGAACAGCAAGGAAATTACAAACCACAGCCAGACCAAAAACAAAGACAGCTGGAATGTCGCCCAAACAACCCAGAACCAAAACAACAAAAACATTTACAACACCACGATAAGGACCCACATATCCAAACAGAAAGGCAACAACAACAGATTCCACTAGAGGCAAGGCGACTTCAGCAGCGAAAGCTACAATAAAACCCAGAGCCAAAGCGACTTCAGCAGCGAAAGCTACAATAAAACCCAGAGCCAAAGCGACTTCAGCAGCGGAAAGCTACAATAAAACCCAGAGCCAAAGCGACTTCAGCAGCCGAAAGCTACAATAAAACCCAGAGCCAAAGCGACTTCAGCAGCTGAAAGCTACAATAAAACCCAGAGCCAAAGCGACTTCAGCAGCGAAAGCTACAATAAAACCCAGAGCCAAAGCGACTTCAGCAGCGAAAGCTACAATAAAACCCAGAGCCAAAGCGACTTCAGCAGCGAAAGCTACAATAAAAACCCAGAGCCAAAGCGACTTCAGCAGCGCGAAAGCTACAATAAAAACCCAGAGCCAAAGCGACTTCAGCAGCGTGAAAGCTACAATAAAAACCCAGAGCCAAAGCGACTTCAGCAGCGTGAAAGCTACAATAAAAACCCAGAGCCAAAAAGAAACAACGAAAAGACAAAGTATGCCACAAATCCTGCTTTACAAACAACTGCAAAGAAAAGACAATCCCATCAGAACCTAAACAAAAAAAAAACTTTGTGCAGGGCATATTATGCTGACAAATATACCCTTGTGAGAGCTAAAAGAAGACAAACCTACAACATTTGCTACAAAGTGAAACAATTAACAAACACATACAAAAGGAAAAATATTTTAAGACAGCAACGCCGAAAACAATACTGCATCACACAACTAGTGAAAAACTTAAAAGGCAGGAGTCATGCTTCAAAACTCATGACAGCAACATATCTTGTTGACCTTTCCATCAAGGTTTCTTTGAAAATGCAGAACAGTCTACAACTTCGATTTACTGCAATACAAAGCAACACACATGTCCTTCTTAATCAAATACTTGTACAGGACAATGTCTCCCAAAAAGCAGAGATGATATATGGCCCAAGTCAACACACATCACACACTGAGGCCTACTTTTGGGAAGCCACATATACTAGCACTCTTCTGTCATGCATTCCCATTAATGAGAAAGGCCAATGCCAGATTTTCCCTGATGTGCCACTGAAAAAGGACAAAAAGCATAGTCAGCCTCAGCCACTTCCAGATGAAGATGACAGTGAAGAACGAGGGCAAGCAAAGGAAAAACAAAGCTCGCACAAATGGCAGTGCCATAAAAACATTTGTCGAATTGACTCAAGCTCTTCTCTTGTTCCTTGTGTACTGAACATCCTTCAAAGCATTGTTTCAGCAGACCCAAAACATGCACGTGCATTTATGGACACATTTGATGTCTGTGCAAATGAGGCTTTTCATGCATCTAACAAAGCTGGTCATCACATTACCTGCTACATGTCTAGGAGCACTTGTAAATCATCACTCCGTACCCTTGGCTGCCATTTTCCTTGTGTAAGAAAACTTGTACATAACATTTATTCTGTGGTTACAGTGTACTGCCAAATAACATCTTTCCAAAAAGCCTTGGAAGATGGTGATGAGCACACTATGACAGAACTGTGCAAACCTTATTTCAACACGTCGGACGTGCATTCCCAGGAACATCCAGAGCTCTTACTGAGTGACGCATCCATTCTCACAAAGTATCATGCACAAACTGCCCCCGCCAAACCAAGCCTTGCCAGATGACTTGGAACTGCACATCCTGGTACGCACTGCACCAACAAAATCCAAAACTGTTTGGGAAGACATTGTGGATCTCAATAAAGTGTATAATGCTTTACGGAAGTTGAAGGAAATCAATCCTTTGTACAAAGACAGTGTCATTCTGACAACGAACAAGAAGATGATGATGAAATCATTGTGGAGGAAACAACCAAAGAACAACCTCACCCCAAAGAAACTTTGCTACGTAAGGTTCAACCTGAGGAAGAAGCTGTCATTTACCACAATTACACAATACATCCCTGTCACAAAGACGGCAGCAGTGAGTGACGTCAGACCAGAGACCGGGAGCAACACAGAACAGACAGAGACTGAGGTTGGTGAAGCTGAGCACTTGGTTGTGCTCAGCATTAAATAAACAAAATAAAAGAACACAAAAACAGGACACGGCACTTATGCCAAAATAAACAGACAAACAAAACGAACTAACACTTAACAAACGGTGCACGGAGACAAACAAACACGGTGAGTAAAAGAACACATTATTATTATTTTCCTTAATTTTACGTTCTCCTTCTCTCTCACCCGTTCTCCACTCTCGAACACCCAACCCCCGAGTGAGTGAAACATGCATCTATATATACTGTTGTGCTGGGATTCAAATACTAATTAATTATTCACTTGAATCCCCGCACGTGAATTAATTAAGTGCAACCTCGTGCTCACATATTACATATTTTAAATGCATGTGAAGTGATGTGCCATCCTCGTGCCTAAATACAATTCTACATCTTTAAACACACGTGAAACACAGACCCGCTTATATCCCGTGTACCAATGCCTATACACCAACATTTACACACAACACGTAACCTATAAACAAACTACGCACAAGGACGTGGCCACATTGCCACAATCCCATACACAGTGAAAGAAAGGTACAGCTACTGATCTTTACCAAATGCTTCACATACAGGATGATGCTCTGGAAGACTGGGAGAAAAAACTAGACCTACTGTGTTTCCCAGACTTGTACACTCATGGCATTCATGGAATGCATGCTGAACGAATGCCCCATTTGAATCCAACAGAGTTTGTCAAAGCTCGGCTTCAGTCATGCCATGTGCAATTTAGGCTGAATCAGCAATATATCTTTCACCTGCAGCATCAGGCCAATCTTCGCCAGATTAACGGAGGCATTTACCACAAGCTGAAGGTACACTGTCCCCGGGAATGTATGACTGCAGCACAGTGGTTGCAACAGGTGTCCAATGATGACCTTGAATCTGATCTTTTTCTCCCGTTTAAAGAACACTCCACAATACTGGCGTAAACCAAGAAATGATGTGGATGCTATAACTCAAGCATACGGAGCAGCAACATGGTTTGTCACACTGAGTCCTGCAGAATGGACCTGGACTCACCTGGGACAATACATAAAGGAGGTGAATGGACCAGGGTTTGCAAACATGCCCATCAGTGAACTTGTTGCACGAGATCCTGTCAGTGTATCTCGGTTCATGCACAACAAGTTTCTTGCAATCTTGAATTTTATCACATCCCCAAATGGCCCTCTGGGCAAAGTTACACATTACTTTTGGCGTAGAGAGTACCAGGGTCATGGAATGCAGCACTTCCACGTGCTTCTTTGGGTGGAAGATGCACCACTTATTGGAGTTTCCCCCAACTCACAAATTGCACAGTACATTAATCAACATGTTGTCTGTACCATTCCAAATGACCTGATAGCACATGTACTCAGAGACCGTGTACTGAAATGGCAGCACCATAAATGCAACAAATACTGTCTAACATCCAAGAAAATCAAAAACAAGGTGGTGATAGTTTGTCGCTTTGGATTTCCCAGAAAAGAACAAACCATTGTGGTAATCCGAGATGTGGCTGAGGCCATTGCTGGATGGAAAGCACTCAAACCTCACGGCAGACTCTATGACCTCCCACGGAGTAGTACAGAAGTCAGAATCAATGATTACAATCCAGCCATTTTGCTAGCTTGGGAAGGCAATATGGATATTCAGTTCATTGGTGAACAATCTACAGCCCTCAACCGCTACATTACAAAATACCTTTCAAAACCTGAGAAGAGTTTTGCCCATGGCATCATGAATGACATCAACTCAAACAAGTCTCTGGCCAGCAGACTGTGGAATGTTGCACTCCGCAGCTTGTCCAACAGAGAACGTGCTGCACTTGAAGCAGCAGACAATCTCCTAGGCTTACCTCTCTATGGCACAGATCCGCAGACAACCATCAAGTGGATTGATGTATCAAAAGTATCTAGCCGCCGGCTGAAATCCAAGGAACACATTGACATGCTAGCAAAAGAAAATTCTGACTCAACCGACATCTACCTTTCCTTCCTGGATTGACTCCATACTACCCAAAACGTCCAGAGGCTCTGCAAGACATGAGCCTCTATGATTTCATTGCGTGGCATGATGTGGTGACAGAGAAGCCCAAAAATGAAAACATCCCTTGTTACAAGTTTCCCTTTGGATACATCAAAAAGAGAAGCACGCCCTACTTAATCAATCATTACCATTATAGTGTACAGGACTACCCAGAGAACTGCTTCTATGCTATCCTCCCACTTTTCAAGCCATGGAAAGACAGAACAGACCTTCTTCCTGAAGGGTGTCATTCCTATGTGGATTCCTTCTGTGCACATAAGGATAGCCTGCAAAAAGCTATGGCCTATCATGACCAACTACAACAAATAGCTGCAACTGATGAGGAGGTAACTCGACTAGGGGAGAAAAAACAAAAGGAAATAGAGGCTGAAGAGGACAATGAGCTTGAAACAGAAGGACCTGAAAATCCAGTTCACTTTGCTCCTCTGCAGGCTGCAGAGATAATGGCTGAATTCAGAGATGTAGTGGCACAACCTCTTCTACAAAATGTAGAAGACATGCTCAAGCACCTTAATAAAGATCAGCAGAGAGTGTTTGACCACATTGCCAAAACTTTGCAACAACAAACTGAAACAAAAGCTCCAATCCTCCGCATGTTTGTGAGTGGCACTGGAGGCACAGGGAAGAGTTTTCTTATTCAAACTGTCACAGCATGGGTGAGACAAAGCCTGGGAACAGAAGTGGCAATCACAGCACCCACTGGAGTTGCAGCATACAATATCAATGGGATGACCATTCACAGACTACTAATACTTCCAGTGGAGCATGGAAAAACACCGGTGTATTGTAACCTCTCTGATGAGGTACTGAAATGCCTTCGTACAGACATGCGAGATGTGACCCTCCTCATTATTGATGAGGTGTCCATGATTTCCAGTGTTACCTTGTTGTACATCCATCTTCGTCTGAGTGAGATTTTCCAGACTGCTAACACAGATGACGGCTGGTTTGGAAAAATCAACATCTCACTTCTGGGGGATTTGCTACAGCTTCCACCTGTGTATGAGCAACCATCTTATGTGCCAGTTACTCAAGAGGAATTGCACAAACTGACTGGCTCCATGGGATCTGTGGATCTGTGGAATTTGTTTGCATATGATGAACTCACACTTAATATGCGCCAGAAACAGGACACAACTTTTGGTAACCTCCTTAACCGTGCCCCGACTCGGAGCCACCAACCAAGCTGATCACAGATTGTTGACTTCACACTTGATACCTATGGAAAGAGGCGATATTTCCAGCTACAAAAAACACATTATCAAACACATGAAAGACTTAGATGACAAAGATCCAAGCTCAACCTGCATCATGCCTACTGTTGATGCCTGTAAACAGATCCAGACTGCCATGCTTGATAGTATGCCTGGAGATGACATTCATCTTATGGCAATTGACACTGTGGACTGCCCTCGTAACTTCCAGAGAAATGTGTTGAAAAAAATGAACGCCTACAAGGTTGACTGCAGTCGGACAGCTGGACTGGAAACTATCATACGAGTCAAAATAGGCTGCAAACTGATGCTTCGCAAGAACATTGACATTGCCACTGGTCTCATCAATGGGGCAATAGGGAAGCTTCAAGCTGTTTCCTACCATCTGGAAAACACAAGTATGGTCAAAACCATAACCATCAAATTTAACAATGGAGTCACCCATACCTTTGAACGCGTGCGCTCAAAGTTTGAAATCATGGACAGAGTCTACATTGTTCGAGAGCAGTTCCCAGTCATTGGTGCTCATGCAATCACCATTCACAAATGCCAGGGGATGACTCTAAAACAGTTATGATGGATCTTGGTAACTCCATTTTTCCTGTGGACAAAGTTTTGTTGCACTTTCCAGAGTTACTTCCTTAAGTGGTGTCCACCTTATCAACTTTGACCCCACCTGCATTTACGCATGTCAAACTGCAGTTGAAGAGTACCATCGGCTCAGAAGGATTTATTGTCCGAAGTTGATAAGCTTGAAGGAGACTAACATGCACAAGGGACACAAGGTAAAAGATTGTGTGCATTTCATTCACCGAGCCATCATTAATGTTCAGGAACAGCAAAAGCCTCAATCTTCTAAGAGAACACTTGTAGTTACACATCCATTCAGAGGCTTGAGCAACCCCAATTTCACCTCATGCTATGCAAATGCAACATTGCAGTGCCTTCTTCACTTGCAACCTCTGAAGGAGTCATTAAAACACAGTCAACAACAGGCTATCAGGAGCTTTGTTCACAAATATGATCACTTGCCATCCACTGCATCTGTAACTACTCTGGATATTTGTCACTTTTTAGGAGAACCTTTTAATAGAGGTGAGCAGCAAGATGTTGCAGAGTTTCTCACCAAATTGTCTGAAATTTGTCCTGAAGTATCTCGCACGGTTTCAGTCACAATAAGTCATGACATTCTATGTACTACATGTAACTACCGCTCATCAAACCGAGAGGTGTTGCATGTTTATCCTCTACATGTAACTCCTGGTACAGATTCCATGTGTTTGGAAGAACTCATTTGTAGAAATGACAAATGGGCAATGATTCCTGGTAGCAAATGTAGGCGATGTAAATCTTCTCCAATCGTGAAACGTGAACTTATTCAATCAGCAGGAAGAATGATTGCAGTCCAACTTATGCGTTGGGAAACCAAACCAGATGGGACCGTTACAAAGCGACACAATGCTAAGTTTACTGCTGTGCAGAAGAGCAAAATTACTGTGGACAACAGGAATTACCAATTAGCTTCCATTATTATACACCAAGGACAGGATGTTACTTCAGGACACTATGTGTCTGTTCTTGCTGTGGGTGCTACTGCAAAATGGGTGCATGCAAATGATGCACTTATTGAAGTCAAACCATGGCCAAGAAATGCAAAGGACATGTATATGGCCTTTTATGAAAAGATCTAATGCTTTACAAATGCCTTACATTAGCCTAAGTTCATAATACCACTATATCAAGGAAAATAATGTTTTTTTCCCAGCATTACAATATATTAGTATATATATATATTAGACATGTATATGTACCTTTTGAACCATTCATAATATTGTAGTTTTGTACCTACGTAAATATAATATATTAATACCTACCAAAATAGACATATTGTTTTCACTACTCATGCAACTATAAGAATACAATGTTTACACTTTCAATACTGTCCAAAAGTCCCATTTCTCTTCTATTACTCTACTTAGTACTCTCTTCTCTTGTCTGTCTGTCTATTTACCATACACATTCTCAAATATCTTTCCCTCGCTTTATTTATTATTTGATGAAGTAAAAAAAGGAGTGATATCTATAACAAAAACATTGTCAATGTAAAAAAACAAGTTAGAAAAGTGCAACAGCCGTTTAAAGGGGTGATATCGAACACAAAAGCCCAAGTTAGGAGAAGCAATTGGGGCAACCTGGTCAAGCATCAAGCAAATAGGCACAATTGGAAAGGTGCTGGGGCCCAACATTCACACAATTCTTGCTTCTAACTTGGCTTTTTTGATCGCCGCTCCACTTTATCGCCTCCACTTGAAATGCGAGTGGCAGCGGGCTAAGGTCGTGTGCTCTTCAAAAACTTCATGTTGCAAGTTCAAACCACTTGAAATGCTCTTTGTATGACTTGAAGTGATTGAGACACACACTCACACACTGAGACACACTCACACACACTGAGACTGTGTGTGTTTCTCAGTGTATGTGTGTCTTGGTTTGTGTGTGTCTCGGTGCACGTGTGTCAGTGTGTGTTTTTCAGTGTGTGTCTCAGTGTTTGTGTCTCAGTGTATGTGTATGTGTCTCAGTGTGTGTGTGCCTCAGTGTGTGCGATAAAGTGGAGCGAAGCGATCAAAAAAAGGCGCCGAGTTAGAAGCAAGAATTGTGTGAATTTTGGGCCCTAGCACCTTTCCAATTGTGTCTATTTGCTTGATGCTTGACCAGGTTGCCCCAATTGCTTCTCCTAACTTGGGCTTTTGTGTTTGATATCACCTCTTTAAACGGCTGTTGCATTTTTCTAACTTGTTTTTTTACATTGACAATGTTTTTGTTATAAATATACATAGACTGAAACAAAAGTTTTCTGCGATATTCTTAAATTAAATTAAAGCACCGAAAGCATGTATGGAAGCATGGGTGCAGAATTACCGTGCATATGTACCATGTTAAACTTCTGTATATAGAAACAAGCTTAGTTTTCTTCATGCTTTCCGTTTTTGGGGACCCTTTCTTTTAGATGACGTTTTGGTTTGTTTTCGCTTTTCCCAGTGTCTGTTTGCGCTACACTATTATTGCAGTGTAATATTTACTTTTACAGAAGTTCTAAATTTTGACTTTCGGCGTTATTAATCTATTTATAATGAGATGCAAACTCCGATCTCTCTCTAATGAGCAGTAATTTATGCTGTTAAGTAAACTTGCGGTGAAATTACGATAGTTGTTCATGAAAGAGTTGCTTAGTAAATTGTACGCAGAAATTCTACGAAGGACAGAGGCTACGAATTCGCAGTATTTACGAACACCTAAGTAATACTTAATACTTATGTGTCTGGAACCAACTCCCCAGTACTGTTGTTGAAGCTGACACCCTGTGATCATTCAAGAAGCTGCTTGATGAGATTCTCGGATCAATAAGCTACTAACAACCAAATGAGCAAGATGGGCTGAATGGCCTCCTCTCGTTTGTAAACTTTCTTATGTTCTTATGTTCTTAATTCAGTCAACGGGATGCGCCCCTATTATGACTTCTGGTCATTTCTGAATGAAAACAACACTGACAAACTATTTTTTTTTAAAAGATTAAACTATGAAGTAAGTGTGTCTAATTATGTCTGTTCTAAATTAGAAAATCTGACTCCTGTTATGCCTTTCGTTCACATAGCACTCTGTTGGTTCTTATTTATTATATATCTGCTATGACGAGCTCCACTGTGCTCTGGCTTTCAGATACTTCACCAGACACCTTTCCCAGCAAGCTGACCCCCTCAGAGCCCTTTCTGAACCTGGTGGACAGCGGCCTCTCCATCAACTCTGCCTTCCCACTCGTCCTGCGCACCGCCAGGGAGGTGGACCTTATCCTCTCCTTCGACTACTGCTGGGGAGGACACTTTGACGTGAGTCAAACTTGTGAAGTCTCAGATATATTCACTTATAAGCTTTTGCAGGGTGGAGGTGGGTGACTGACAAGATAAAACGGCTGTAAATTTGAAGCCTTGTGTATCTGTGGAAGGATTGGGGCATGGGCTCCTTCCAAGGCTAACCCTCCCCTCTGTGACTCACCCCTCCCCCCAGGTGCTGAAGCTGACGGAGCAGTACTGTAGTGAGCGCAGCATCCCCTTCCCTCGGATCACCCTGAGCGAGGAGGACTGGAAGAACCCCAAGGAGTGCTACATCTTCACAGACGCGAAGAACCCCAAGACCCCCATAGTGCTGCACTTCCCCCTCATCAACCAGTCCTTCAGGAAGTTCAAGGCCCCAGGTACAGTAAGGATTCTAGAATCAAACTGAGGTTCCACCTACAGCCTGCAATCTGCATCCACACAGGGTTCAGACACCGCCTGTGTGTGTCAGGTTTGTATATCTTTCCCATTCCCACCGTCTGTCTTCCTAAGGCATAGAAAATGCTCCAGCACAAATCCACTAGGCCCATATCTTTACACAGCCCTCCTGGGGATTTCACTAATTTCTTTCAAAAGCATTACCTAAGCTGATTTTAATTGATCAAAACAGACTGGAAGAAAACCTCAAAATTAAGTGGGCCATATTCAAAAATATGTTACCACTGTGCTAATTTTGAACCATTTGTTTTCCTTTCAGGAAATGAATACAGAACCGTAATGATACAGACCTAGCATGAAACACCTAAGGTGAATGCTGGAGCTCCTGATTTAACATACCGAGTAATTTATTTGAATCTTTATCATATAAAACAATATATATTGTTAGATAAATAAAAGGAGTAACTTTGCATGTTTTGGTCATGTCAGCCATGGTAAAGCAAGCTGAATGACAGTGTCAGCAATGGTAAAGCAAGCTGATGCAGTGAGCAGCAAGTGTGACAGCCATGGTAAAGCAAGCTGAATGACAGTGTCAGCAATGGTAAAGCAAGCTGAATGACAGTGTCAGCCATGGTAAAGCAAGCTGAAGTCTTGTTTGTCATGCAGGTGTCCCGAGGGTGACCCCGGAGGAGAAGGACTGGGGTGACTTTGTGGTGGAGTGCGCCGACTCTCCCTATTCCACCACCAATTTCACCTACTCTGAGCAGCAGCACAGCAGACTGGTGGAGCTGAACCAGTACAACGTGCTGAACAACAAGGATACCCTCCTGCAGGCACTGCGGCTGGCCTTGGATAAGAGAGCCAAGGAACTGTGAGGCTGAGAAAGAGGCAAGACCCCGCATCCCCAACTCACCTTCACTGCTGACAAGAGCGGGAAAGCGGCTCGTCACACAGTGAAACTGTACTTTATTAAAAACACATTTTGTTGTCCACTTATATCACCAAATGTGTACATTTTAAAGATATAAAATATATTGATGAATGCTGAACAGAGTCACGTTTTGTATTTCATAACTCATCCATGGGCTGCTGTATTTCACATGTTTCTTAAAAGGTTGACAACTTCCTAAATTTACAAAATTAATAACTAGTTAGTTGCTGTCCTAGCTGTGGATAAGGGGTGGTAAGTTTGACCCTTGTGGGGATCCCTACATACCCACTGTTACAGTTTTTCTCAATTGCTTAAATGCAATTCTTGAAACAGTGTTCACATTTTCAAAACAGTTAACACAAACCTCAAAACTATAAACCACACATTTCACCTGCAAAATGCCCCAACAGATTCAAAATATTTAACACGTTTCAAAATCAAATAAGTACATCAAACAGTACAACAGTGTCATATAATGGAAAGCTCTCTTTATCAGTGTTTAAACAAAGGCACAAAAAATACGAATTATCAGCATCAATATGACACGGTCAACCCTCACTGCATGTTCCTCTGCCTTACAGTCTAATTGATACTGGTGATCATTGAAACTGTAATCACTGTATGAATAGTGTTGCTGTAAATAAGGATGTTGCCACACACAAAAGAACAAAACAAAAACATGTTTATTCAGGAACAGGGTTTCCAATATTTTTCATTCAGTAAAATGAAACAGATGCAAATGCGTAAAGCAAAATAATGTTATATTGTAAACAGTAGCGTTTCAATATATAAATCCAATAAGTCGACAAAGGCAGGTGGTCCAAACTATAGAAGTGTAAAAGAAAACACACAAAGGATCAATTGTAACGTCTCTCTTATTTTTAAAACGTGTTCTGGCAGAGGCGAGACTGGTGCTCTTCCTCTGCCAGGAATAATTAATAAACTCGTGCAGAAGGTGGCCATCTCCTGAATTAATTAAGTGATTAATTTTGTTGCTAATCGGGAGATGGTCACATGAATATAAAAAGACTGCAGCTCTCCAGCTCGGGGAGTTCAGAGGGCGGCGAGAGAGAAACGAAACTTAAAAGAAAACATAACATAACATAACATAACATAACATAACATAACATAACATACATACAGGAACAGTGCTATTGCCCAGCATGACCTGTGTGGTTGTAGTGTTTTTGTTTTTTGTTAATAAAAACGGCGCCGCCGCGTCTTTCTTTAACTGGTGTCAGTTTCCCTTCCTGCTTCTGCCGTGACGTCACCGCCCAGCCATTCCTGTCACAGGGGTGAAAACTTTTCCTCTGCCGCCAGACTGGGGTAGTTGTTCAATTCTATAAATGAATACAGTAAGCATTGATGGACAAAGTCAATTTGTAATTTGCAAAACTGCATGCTTTGACAGAGATTGTACTGTAATACTGTGAAGAAATGTATTGTATGATCACATACCTGTTTTCATTACTGAAAGTCCTTATAATTGATGCAACAGAGGAATGGCTGAGATTAGGCTGCACCCTCTGCCCAGCTTCTGTCATTGTCAGGCCATGATTTATGACATGGTCTACAATTGTGGTCCGTATTTCGTTCGAAATATCTGGATGCCTTCCCCTTCCCCTTCCCCCAGCTCTACCACCACGCATATGGACCCCCCTTCCTCTTGCACCTCCAGGTTGTCTTTCTCCTACTTGTTCTTGCTTCATTTTTCAGCAACACCAACTCACTGGTAACCTAATATAAATTTGCATCTGTGCGGTAAGGTTGAAAGCATGTGGGATTGGTTGCTTTCAACTGCTTTCAACTGTGAACTAATTAATTCATTTAGTGTAACAAGACTTACTCGATTCATTTTTGTGTCAATTGCAGAGATTTGTATTCACTTATCTGCAAAAATGTGCTTGACATTTGCATTTTGTGTGAAAGCAATCATAAATGATAGTGTTATGCAAAACACGCTACTATTGTGGGGTTTGCATTAATTGTTATGAAAATATAGATCACGTTTCAAGAATTGCATTTAAGCAATTGAGAAAAACTGTAATAGTTTAATGTGCTGCCAACCAATCTTGAACATTTTGAATGTTTTCCATTGAAATTGATCTCCATTGATATTTAGATTCGATAGTCTGTTCAGACAGTCGGAATGGTATCATAGTGTCAAAGCTGTGGTCCTATTCTAACAGACACTTGTGTAGAAGACACTGTACACTGTTTATTATCCAAGGAGGGCATCTTCAAATTAAAGAGCTGAAGACAAGCATCAAATGAATATTTTGCGTATAGAAAATATTTTCAACTGTCAAATTCAAATACATTTTAAGGGCCTCATTTACTAAGCGGCAGTAATTTGGCCAGAATTGCAGGAGGAAAATTGAGACGACTGGTATATCCCAAAGTGTCACGCCCTATTTACTAACTAACTAGAAGCAAAAACACCAGTCGGAAAAATTCTAATTAGCATATAAATTGTGGGTGGCAACAGGTCTGAAGTTGTGCACGGTATGTATTCTATTGATGTGAAGGAGCTCACTTCCTGGTGGAGGCAGGGATACAAATATGAGAGAGAAAGAGAGAGGGAGAGCGGAGACAGAAAAATGTACATTACAACTGTGATGAATATTGTAACATTGTGTCAAACAGCTGATGTTTTCTTCTAACCATGTTTGATCAATGAAGATATTTAAAGGTCGTCTGGGTAGGTTTTTTTCAGTAGAATTATGTTATACTTATCTACTTTTATTACATGCATTGTTTTCATCCCAAATGGAACTTTGGAACCAAGTGTTCCGGGCGGTTTTATGTAAAGGTAGGTATTTATCGTAAGGTATGTGAAACAAAGGTCGGTTCGAGCAGGTTTATCATCAGCACTATGGTGCTCTCTCCTTATTTATAATAAATAGTAATAATAATGTATTTATTTGGCTGATGCTTTTTTTCAAAGTGAGTTACAATTAGTTATTTTACATACAAATTCTGGTACCCATTTAAACAGTTGTGTACAGCAACAGTGTGTGGGTTTTGAACCCACCATCCCCAGTCCAGAGCCCTAACCACTGCTCCACACTGCACACATGTATAATGCGTAGCTCTCAGGACTACAAATCTAGATTTGTTCCATTGTAGGTCGGACCTGTTTTGTTTTTTTGTTTGAGGTTAAAAATATTTACTTTTTTTGCTACATTTTTTTATTCAGGATTTAGGAGGTGTTTCTTTATCTTTCTTTTGAGACACATATCAGGAACATTAAGTTATTATATATCTGCCTTAAATATCTGCCCCCTCACCCCCCCCCCCCAATCATACACAGCATCCGCCGCCTAGCTCTCCGCTCTGCGGCAGCATTCAGTCAGCGGAATTCAGACCTTCGTGAATAGCTCATGAATGCATGGCAGCTCATTTTCTGTGTTTAACATGCTGATTTGCATATGTAAACATCATTAATTCAATGCAAATGAGGCGGCGCGCTTATTCTGCCCTTTCATTTTGCATCCGCTATATCCTTGTTTCCCTCACGGAAATGAGAATAGTAAATATGACAGGGACAGAGCTGCGCACGGTAATCACGTTTTGCGTACGGTAAACGCTTCCGTAATGAGTCCCTAAGCGTGTTTTCCAGAAATTACATTTTTCAAGCCAACCTGTGCCAAAAGAACACCCTATTGTCCCAGCTGGCCTGTGAAGATCTCATATTGAAAGCCTAGGGGTGGCAGCTCTTTCCTCAACTAGGCTGAAGCAAAATATTATGAAATGCAATGCTATTGTAGAATTCAGCAGCAAAGAAAGGCTACATTGTCTGTCACATCAAGGGGCAAATCCTGTATTGCTTTGCCCATGTATGTTTCATATTATTAGTAGTATTAGTAGTCGTAGTATTAGTAGTCGTAGTTTAGTGTTTGTAGAATTACAATGAAACTTTGACTGTCAAATAGGGGACATCTGCTGAAATAGGTAGATTTAACATTGCAATATTGTCAAAGCTTGTCATGTAAACAGTAAATCCTAAATGCACTCAGTCATTTTCTTGTATTGCCCTTTTTATCTGCGGTCAAGACTCAGACACTTACGAAATATCGGTCAAGCTATTAGACACTTCACTTATATGGATAGTTTTCCTGTTTCAGGCGGTGAAAGCCTTAGAAGCTTATTCTATAACGATCCAATGACACAACAATGTTATAACTTGAGACGATAAAAAATTGAAAACATTTCTGCTACTTACTATTAACATGTTATTATGTTACACGCACGCACGCACACACACACACACACGCACAAGCGCGCATATATACAGTACTGTGCAAAAGTTTTAGGCAGGTGTGAAAAAATGCTGTAAAGTAAGAATGCTTTCAAAAATAGACATGTTAATAGTTTATATTTATCAATTAACAAAATGCAAAGTGAGTGAACAGAAGAAAAATCTACATCAAATCAATATTTGGTGTGACCACCCTTTGCCTTCAAAACAGCATCAATTCTTCTAGGTACACTTGCACAAAGTTTTTGAAGGAACTCGGCAGGTAGGTTGGCCCAGACATCTTGGAGAACTAACCACAGTTCTTCTGTGGATTTAGGCAGCCTCAGTTGCTTCTCTCTCTTCATGTAATCCCAGACAGACTCGATGATGTTGAGATCAGGGCTCTATGGGGGCCATACAATCACTTCCAGGACTCCTTGTTCTTCTTTACGCTGAAGATAGTTCTTAATGACTTTCGCTGTATGTTTGGGGTCGTTGTCATGCTGCAGAATAAATTTGGGGCCAATCAGATGCCTCCCTGATGGTATTGCAAGATGGATAAGTATCTGTCTGTACTTCTCAGCATTGAGGAGACCATTAATTCTGACCAAATCCCCAACTCCATTTGCAGAAATACAGCCCCAAACTTGCAAGGAACCTCCACCATGCTTCACTGTTGCCTGCAGACACTCATTCGTGTACCGTTCTCCAACCCTTCGGCGAACAAACTGCCTTCTGCTACAGCCAAATATTTCAAATTTTGACTCATCAGTCCAGACCACCTGCTGCCATTTTTCTGCACCCCAGTTCCTGTGTTTTCGTGCATAGTTGAGTCGCTTGGCCTTGTTTCCACGTCGGAGGTATGGCTTTTGGCGCAAGTCTTCCATGAAGGCCACTTCTGACCAGACTTCTCCGGACAGTAGATGGGTGTACCAGGGTCCCACTGTTTTCTGCCAATTCTGAGCTGATGGCACTGCTGGACATCTTCCGATTGCGAAGGGAAGTAAGCATGATGTGTCTTTCATCTGCTGCAGTAAGTTTCCTTGGCCGACCACTGCGTCTACGGTCCTCAACGTTGCCCGTTTCTTTGTGCTTCTTCAAAAGAGCTTGGACAGCACATCTGGAAACCCCTGTCTGCCTTGAAATTTCTGCCTGGGAGAGACCTTGTGTCTTGTTGCTGTGCTCAGTCTTGCCATGGTGTATGACTTTTGACAGTAAACTGTCTTCAGCAAAATTTCCTTTTCAATAAATCTTATTTCACTTGAAATGCAATGTACACATTGAACCCTATTTTATCTTACAAAAGGTTTTCTAAGCCAAATATAGCTCAAAGGTTACATTTAAGAGATTTTAGATTATTTCTCATACAATGAAGAAAAACTCTCTTCTCATTGTATTAGAAATGTGTTGTACACATGATCCTCTCTAATATCTTGCAATTTGGGGTCATTTTGCTGCAGCTTTTTGTAACATACAGTAAGCTCAAATCAGCCCTGTGGCCATAATAGGCCATTTTAGCTGATTTCCACGTACAGCACAGAAGAAATATCCATTTACCTGACCTCCTTTTATTATAACGGTATTGTACATATGTCAACTCTGTAATATCTCACTTTATGGAGTCATTTCACTGTAGCTTCTTACACAAATTTATATGCAAAAAGCAGCCTTTTGGTTACAATAGAACATGTTCTGTGTTCAAGAAATACAAAATTGGCCATTTCCAGAACTCTTTTCAATTGAAATATTTTTCTTATCCTCCCCTCTATGTGCCCCTAAAAGTTCATGAAATTGTAATATGGCTTTTTTTGGAGAAACGTCATAGGTCCTATTTAGCAACGTTCGCAAACCCCTAAGGCAATCGCAAAACACTTTTGCGGACACATAGTGCACCAAAATCAGGCGCACGTGTGGGCAAACACTTTGCTCACTTATGTGATTTACCAGCTGTGTTTTAGTGCCCACTCGACAAGTCAGCGTTAGCGCTGGACATGGGATGAATTGGATTTGTTGGTAAATTCCAATTCAATTCAAGAATTTGAATTGGAATTTGAATTGAAAAAATCTTCAGGATACAGAATTGGAATTGGAATGAAAGGAGATAGAATTTGATTCCATGAAATTCCACTCATTTTAGAAAGGTTGAATGCCACATTTATTTTATACAGCATTAATATATACTTTCAAATAGTGTATCTTAAGCATGGCTCAAAGCTTTCAAAACTTATTTTTTTGCAGTTTTGTAATGAGATGTTTAAGAGCTACAGTAGTCCTTAATTATTTTTTTTTTCTTTATTCATCTGTTACTTAATCCTTTAGTTTTTCACTCCTATGTTGTTACATGCCACTCATTACCAACAAATTCCAATTCCATTCGGAATTGATCCCAACCCTGCCAGGCATGAGCCAGTAGAATTCATCCACTTCCCTATCTCTCACGAGCTGCAACAAAATACAAAGCAGGACTTTCTTGGGAGGTATGGCTTTCCTGGTGTCCTGGGTGCTATTGATTGCAGACATGTGCAGCTATGCACACCAATACAGAATCGGTACCTCTACACAAATTGTAAAGGGACCTATTCTGACCTAAGTAGTGTGTGATGCCAGCAACTACATCACAAATGGGTATGAAAACTATCCTGGCTCTGCTCATGACTTGTTTATCCTCGCTAATTCACAGGTGGCAGCTGCGTTTCAGCGGGATGACAGTCTGAGAGTCTGGTTGATAGGGGACAACGGGTATCCATTGAAGCGGTGGCTACTGACACTGCTGCTGGAAACTATAATAAGATCCAAAATGGAAAATAACCTATATGGTAACAGTATCCTGGGAGACAGTCAGCATGGTTTTAGGAAAGGGAGATCGTGTCTAACTAACCTGCTTGATTTTTTTGAGGATGCAACATCAACAATGGATAATTGCAAAGCATACGACATGGTTTATTTAGATTTCCAGAAAGCTTTTGACAAAGTCCTGCATAAAAGATTAATTCTCAAACTGAACACATTAGGGATTCAAGGAAATGCATGCACATGGGTTAGGGAGTGGTTAACATGTAGAAAGTACTGATTAGAGAAGAAATCTCAAAATGGAGCGACGTAACCAGTGGTGCACCACAAGGATCAGTATTAGGTCGTCTGGTATTCCTAATCTACATTAATGATTTAGATTCTGGTATAGTAAGCAAACTTGTTAAATTTGCAGACGACACAAAAATAGGAGTGGCAAACACTGTTGCAGCAGCAAAGGTCATTCAAAATGATCTAGACAGCATTCAGAACTGGGCAGACACATGGCAAATGACATTTAATAGAGAAAAGTGTAAGGTACTGCATGCAGGCAATAAAAATGTGCATTATAAATATCACATGGGAGATACTGAAATTGAAGAAGGAATCTATGAAAAAGACCTAGGAGTTTATGTTGACTCAGAAACATCTTCATCTACACAATATGGGGAAGCTATAAAAAAAAAGGCCAACAAGATGCTGGGATATATTGTGAGAAGTGCTGAATTTAAATGTTAGCTTGCGTGGTTCAGGGGGCGTGGAGCTGGGGGGCTTCTAATCTTCTAATCTTCTAATTTCCTGTTAATTAGCATCTATCTTCTATTTAAGCCCTGATCACCTGCACCTTTTCTGTCTAGTGTTTCATTTTTTGTAGCAAACGCTCAGACACCGTCGTTTTGTGCTCCAATGCTAATATCTAAACTTCGTTGTCTAGCTCACTGCAGGTCATTCCTCTGCCCATCGCTGCCAAGATATTATCAATCATTTTCCTACCTGTTCAGGTGATCCTTCTTTTCATTCAGCTTCTCTTTACGCTTCAAGAGCTCCAACGTTAGTCTTTCCTGTTCCATCCAGTCTCCACCCCAGCAACAGCGCCATCCAAAGTGCAGCTGCATTACTCAACTTGTCTGCAACTTTATCAGAAAGGCAGGTCCTCCGCTAAACTTTCAAGCTCCTTCGACGCTCCTTCCCGTTTTCAGTGATTGCCTTACTTTAGCTCTATTTAAATCCACCACGAAGCTTTGTCTGCAGAATCTTTCTTTACTCCTCGCCGGCAATCAGACGCCCCTCCCCCGATCCCACAGAGCCAGCACAATTCCGTTCCATCAGAATATCCTGCTCTGGACCTCCATCAGCTATGTTCAACCTTTTAAAGACGTATCCAGCCCATTACAAACTCAATTTCAGCCAGTGGCAGCTCGTGATTTGACTGGTCACAACATGCTCCAACAACAGAGCTGTACTGCAACTTTTCCACCGGCGCCTTAAGGGGCGTTCACACGGACGCAGCGCGCATGCGCCAGCTTGCGCGCGCTGCAGTACTGTTCACACCAAACCCGGAAGGGTAGTCAGTGAGCGGTCCGTTGTTAAGTCACCGCTGCAGGTACAGTGGGTGCGTTCACGACACGCAGATTTTCGTCATTCTGCGCAGAATCTGCACAGAATCGGAGCAAGTAGCCAATGAATTTTCAGAATCTTTGCAGAATCTGCCTCTCGTGAACGCACCCAGTGGCTTTTGGTTACCGAGCAACAAACAGTAAATGCCAGCAGGAAAATAACTCTTTTGACGTAACTGAAGACACTGCCAAAAGACAAAACTGAGGAGCGAAACATTATAAATATATATATATTTTTAAACGTAATTGTAACCCCCACACCACCACCCTTTTTGTATTAACTTTGTTAAAAACGGTTAAAAATATTATATTTGTACACCAAATAAAACGTTTTGCTTTATCTTTTAAAAGTCTGTCTGCAGTTAATTTAATTTATCCAAAAAAAAAATGCTTACGTTATAGTAGCACCACAATCACCCCGAACGACCCGACCAACAAACTGAGGGAGGGACAGATAAGTGAAGTGGCAGGAGTCAACAGCCAGACACCATTTATAGAGCACCCATAACATCAGGCAAGTGTAAAAAAATAAAAACAAGTTGCTTTTATTATATATATGACATACACTCACACAATACTTCGAAGAATGCACAGCAAACAAAAAAAAATAATAATTGCGATCGCTCTGCTCTACCAGAGAAAGAAAAAAACTGTAAGATCGTTGTGGGCAAATGACATCCTGAAGAAAAGAAAACAGTACGGCGAATACCATCGGCTGCTCCATGTGAAGTGGCATGGCAGCATGGCATCGTTTAAATAAATTAATTCAGCGGGTCTTTAAGTTTACTATCCCATGTTTTTACATTCCGTGTCAATACATCATTGTCACCCATAGGTCTCAGATTTGGATAAAACGTTTTGCTGTATCTTTTAAAAGTTAATTTATCCAAAAAAATGCTTACGTTATAGCAGGTGCATAATTATTTTCAATGTGCAGTTTAGCACACAAAAAATATATTACCTAATTTACGTAATTATGTATATTTAATATTCACTCGGTAATCCCATTTGTAGACCCTCAGACTACCATTCTGCAGCTTTTTTATTAATATCTCGGTAACTAATTGTTGTATTATACAACGCCGGGAAATCTGAAATTAAAGCGAACAGCTTTTCCTCCATTTTATTTTTTTATTTCTTCCTCGCAAAGGAACCTCCTACTTCTCCCTGATTGGCTGCTTGTAGGTTACGTCACGAAGTGGGGCGGCAAGACGGACGACACACGCCTGACACCCTTATAACTCCGCCTCTACAGTTTCGCAATTTCCAAGTGCTCACATTGATGCACTGATCCCACCCATGTGACGTCGTTTTTTTTTTGTTTACGGAATCTACTTTTCTCTGTATTGTCAATGTCGTAACATGTAATATGCCTATTTTATTTAAGAACATAAGAACATATTAATTAATGCGCTTACGTTTCCATATATTATATACAAAAGCAGTAATCGTTAACTATTTGCGGTATGTAATGTATATAACAAAAAAAAATACAATCTGCAAGCATTGTTGGGAATGGTCTTGATGTCAGCGTATTTTAAAAATATTGCTTGATACTCTCTGATTAACATACTGCCCTCCGCTGCTTTGGAAGTTGTTCAATTATCCGTTTGTTTCTATTGCAACAAAACTGTTAGAACGGAACCCTATAAAAATGTACCACTGGATTTTGGAACAAGGTACGATGGTATCTGTGAAAGTACAATTGTATTGTATAATATATGTATCCTACACCATCAATGTACAATTCCCTGTGTTACAATAATGCAGTCCATCAGGTTTTTGTAGCTGTCTGTAAATCTCCAACTGCTTATGAGCAAATAAAAGGGTAAACTTGTCCAATTAAGCAAATTAATTCAAATCAGGTAATGAAGGCCTCAGGGGGATCAGAAAATGAAAACCTTCTTGCCCCAGAGTTCTGCACCCCTGACAAAGTAGATAACAGTCATTCATTCACAGTTGTCTGAAGGTTGTTTTTTTTTTTTAAGCACTTATTTATCTGTTTTGATTGAAGTCCTGCTTTCATGTCAAAAGTACTATGAAAACAAACAAGGAGATCAAAATTGCAAACAAAGAACTTTATTACAAATATATAATGCAGTTTGGATATTAAAAATTAAAATGCAGTTATTTTTGACAGATATGTTTTTATGAAATATAGCAAGAAATAATGAATGTAAACTTGCTTTTTGTTGATATTTTAAAACCAACTTTGGGGGGATTAAATCAACATTTAGACCCATCCACTAAAACCAAATTAGAAATATGTACTTAATAGCAGTTTGATTTATCATAAATGGGCACTTTCTTCTACTAATAAATACAACCACCATTAAATTCTGAATTTGCGATTAGCTGGTGGGTCAAGTTTTAATTTAATTCTCCCATTTCATTTACACTGAATAAAGGGTATGAATAATTATGGAGCCTACTGTATTTGCAAGTGAGTATTCCTGAGCATTCTCTATAAAGATTTAAATAAACATATGTAAACAATAAGTATTAATGACTTTATGCACAATATTTTACTTGAAATGCATATTGGCAAAATGGACAGTGGTACAATCTGCAGCATTGGGTACACCGGTTCACCTCAGGCAACACTCCTCCTTTCACTGCTGTTATATGTAACTGAAATACAAAGAGCAAATTACAACATGATTAATAACCTACAATTAATATACACCAGTGTATCTACATTGAGATTGGATGAAAATAATGTGTGAAAAAAAAATGTTTTTATTGTATGTAAAAATAATGTGATATCTTGTAACAAGTCGCCCTGGATAAGGGCATCTGCTAAGAAATAAATATTAATAATGATCTGTAGCTAAAGTGAAATTTAGAAAACACTGATGTATATTGGCACAGTGAGGTATATTGAAGAACTAGTGACAATGGCCTATTATCAAAGCATTTTTTGCAAATTTTGTATTAGCATCATTTTTTGTTAGAGCTGTAAATGTTGACATAAAATGCAAGTTATGAAGTACGATTTCCTCATACACAACATCTATACATATTAAGCAAATATGCTGTGACTTCTTACATTTCATTCCTTTTAGAAAAACTGTCAATAATAGCAAATTTGTGTGAAATGCTTTGGTAGAGAGACCAATGTTTCTGTAATTGATGCATTGTTAGGGTGTTTTACATATATATTACATTACAATGCAAAATGTAAGTTTTAAGTTTTGTTTTCTGGGGACACAAGCCTGGTGTAACCTGAGCTGTTGCATCAGATCAAGGCAGTACAAACTAGTTTATGCAGGGAATGCTGAGTGCTTGGCTTGATGAAAAACTGGTACTGCAGCTTTTGGATTCTCCATTTCAGGCTGCAGAGTTCTCACAACTATCTTTTCAAACACACTTCTTAAAGTCTGAGCCTTGTTTACTTCTGATCATTTATAGTGGGGAAGTCAAGAGAAAATACAGATTTTTAGATATCGAAGTTTTATTTTCAGATATGTTTAAATTCGATGAAAACTCTTTGTAAGAGTCAGTTTTTTTGTGCTTAATTTCAATCTATAGATATACACATAAAATTATAATATAATGTCACCTCAATGATAAAAGGCCACTGTCCGATGTAAGTCCAGAGTAATTTATGGGGGGATTATATAATATATATATATATATATATATATATATATATATATATATATATATACCACAGATGACAAATGAATAAACATTTAATATCTGAAAAGTGTATATATTTTTTATTCAAAATTGTACAACTTAAACGACGTAACCAAATGAATAATAATTATAAAAATGAAAGTTAAATCATTGGTGTAACTTCGGATGTACCGCATGCTAACCTGAATCTCTGTTACTTGTAAGTGGAATACAATATCCGCTTAAATACATTGTTTTCGGTAAATTAGCATTTTTGATTGCCCAATGTACCTAAATCTATGGCGATAGTTAGGATTACAAAGATAAAAGTTAGTTGAAAAAGTGTGTAGACCTAATTGGCATTTTTACCGTTATATATATATATATATATATATATATATATATATATATATATATATATATATATATATATATATATATATATATATATGGATAATTAAGTACAAAGCCGAATTTAACAAGTTAAACATACCTTGTGTATCCGTTCTGTCAAAATTTAAATGCAACTGTGCTTGCAACAACCGTGCATGTGTTTCTCCTTCTCAAATGTGACGTCTTTCTTTTTGCGTCACTGTAGAGGCGGAGTTAAGGGTATCAGGCTTGGGGTGTGAGGCGTCTTGTCGTCCGTCTTGCAAGTATACCCTTCTCGCAAAAGTTGAAAATATTTTATCTCTTGTGCGCCGCTCTGCAGCAGCGTCCGTCTGCCGCTGCACGTAACCGCCTTCATTGAAAACCATTGGTTTTGCTGCCGCGCCAAGTCCGGTGTGAACGCCCCTTTACAGACCATGGTTACCACGGCAACGCCCTCATTGAATGACTGCGGGGAGTGGTAAGTTGCCATGGCGACCAGGCAGCTTCATCAGGCTTTGCGCGCTCTGTGCCTCAGTAGTGAAATCTTCTGGCTTCCTGTTGCTGCGCTTTCACAACTGGTGGAGACGAATTCAACGCGCCGAATCATGACATCTAAATACTGCGTTAACTTATTTATATACATGACTAACTGTCCTAACATGTCTAGAATATTTATTATTCAAATCTAAGGGAATAAGTTGTTGTTCTACATAGACAAGGATTTTAATCTTAATAACCTCATATATTCTACCCTGCTTAACTCAAGTCAATGGTTAATTCCAATCGTAACCTCTGGATGGCAGTATAATACCACAAGTTCTGTCTCTATTTTAAGCCGGATTGCTATCGCTGCCAAGCTCGGACACTACAGCTGTTCTCACTCTGATGGATTCTCGGGAGTTCCCCTCCTGCCTCGACCTTTTTGTCTACCTATATCAACTGACATTCTTCAATTTCATCTCTCCCAGCCACAGTCCACCATTCACTATTGCAGATCACTGCTTCAGCAGATCTCTGCTCTCTACAGCAGGCCACTGTTCATTATTGACAGCACTTCATTGTTACATCCTCAGATCTCTGCACTGTTCAGCAGATCCTGTCCTCTTCCGTTAATTGCTCCTAACTACAGCAGATCTCTGCTCCCTCTTCAGATCTACTCACTATTATAGCATGCAAAAGTTGCTTTAGTTTACAGTCTAAATCTGTAACTGCACTATTCCAGAGCTTCCAACGCTCCCGCTTTCCTCCAATATGCAGATCGTGGCAGCAAACCGCAATCAAGGCTAATGCTAATCCCCATCTAATCAGAATACGAGGTGCTTGAATTTCTCGGCAATATATTCATATGTCCACACATCCTCTCAATTATTACAGCATTAATACATGGTGAGAGACGTGGTATGAGACTGGAAATCTGTCTTGATTATGAGTTAAGGAGTTCCACTACTAGGAGAATGACTGGAGTTGTGAAACCCAATCTCTGAATGTGAGTTCACCTTTTCCATTTCAAGCAGACATGAAGGTAGCAAACCGCTGATCGATCCCGTATTAACTAACACATTGGATGGTCGACATCTCATCTCTGCCCTCGTTTCCAGAAAATGGAGCACAAAGGGTGCTGAGCTTCCCCAGCAGTCGATTTACACATGTTCATTCAGTTCCAGCTGCTACCTCAACTGTCAGTTCCAGCTCCCCTTCTGCCTCTACTTTCAGTATCCAAGTTCCGTCGGCTGGTCCCGTCTGCTGCCCCCCCCCCCCTCCAGACTCCCCAACTTCACCAGCTGCTATTTGACTGAATCCTACTCTCAGTAACCTCCTTCAATCTGCTCAGCATTTCATATCTGCAGCCCTTGCCCTTCTTCGAGAGCTTCATATTCTACAGCTTGGTCAGTGTTTTCAACGTTCTGTGCCCAGAATCGGATTCATCCTATTACTTCAATCAAACCAGATCCTGGCTTTCATCGTCCATGCTAGGGATTCTCTCTCTTCCCCCATTTTTTCCTTACCAGCAGTTCACCTGACCCTCCGTGGGATTCTTAAGAGCTTTCCGTTCTGTCTCACCTTCCTGCCTGTCTACATCAATGAACATTCTCAGTTTGCTCATTCTACTCTTCGGAAACGCCACTTCTCCCCATACAAGGATCTACCTATGGAGATCATCTGCATCTTAGCCTTCTTCGGTCTGCTCAGAAGCTCAGAATCCACAGTTTCTTCTGCTGCTAATTTACTTCATCATTCGGTTGTGTACCTCCAAGACGGATCAATTTCAGCGTGGTCAGTTCATTCAGCTGTCAAGCAGAGTCCCCTATCTGCCCCTTCTTTTCAACGTCAAGGTATCTCCCCAGCAAGAACCCCACCCCCCCGACCCTCAGTTCATTGATTCCTCGCTCCTATAATCACTCGTCACTGGTTCTCAACCCACCTCTCTACCCTCCAGAGCAAGCCTCCCTCCTCGACTCTACCCCCCACCGACCTCTCCACCCCCAGAGCAGGCCTCCCTCCTCGACTCTACCCCCTGCCCCGTACCCTCAGTTCATTGATTCCTCTCGCTCCCATTATCACTCCTCACTGGATCTCGACCCACCTCCCCACCCTCGCCTCCGGAGCATGGCCTCCCTCCTCGACTCTACCCCCTCCCCTCCCCCTCCCCACCATTCTGTATAGGCACAGCCCCCTCTACCACAAGGGCCAACATCAATCACAGCCAGATCATTTATTATTATTATTATTATTGTTTGTTTATTTAGCAGACGCCTTTATCCAAGGCGACTTACAGAGACTAGGGTGTGTGAACTATGCATCAGCTGCAGAGTGACTTACAATTACGTCTCACCCGAAAGACGGAGCACAAGGAGGTTAAGTGACTTGCTCAGGGTCACACAATGAGTCAATGGCTGAGGTGGGATTTGAACCGGGGACCTCCTGGTTACAAGCCCTTTTCTTTAACCACTGAATGTGGGGAGCTGGTCCTCTTCCGCGGTGGATTTGTACATTCATTCATCCTCCTCTCGTATAGTTGCTGCTCATTTTTAAAATTGCTAGTATACCCGGAGTGGGGGCTTCCTGTCTGCCGGGGCCACCAGAGGTTTTCCCCTAATCAGCCTCAAGGGGTTTTTTCCTCTCCACTGAGCGGCAGGTATACACATAGTCACATCCTACTAACAAATTACTAACCATCGCTCTGTTTGTCCTGTTTGTCCTTCTGGTCTTTTGTTTATGTTATGCGTTGGCATGTGTTGTCTTTGTTTGTCTCACGGTGTGGGAGATTTCGTGAGGTGCTGGGGGTCCATCCTTTTGGGGGCAAGGGAGTCTCACTTCCCCGACCACAGGGCTAGGCATCCGCCTCCCTTACCTTCAGGGGGGTTCTCACCATGTGAGTCAGAGCGGACCCCCGGCCAAACTCTGTCCTCTCGCAGCTCCTGCGCTTATCTTACCTCACTCGAGGCTCTGTTCTATTCTGCCTCTCTTTCAGGACGTGGCCACTCATGCTGAGTCCTATACTAACCTCTATACTTTGTCCTTATTTCAGGTCCCAGGCAGCGTGACGTCTCGGCCAATCAGGGGTTTTACGAGCGCCCCATACAGATGCTGGGTACCTCTCTCTAATCTCTTCTCGTGTCCCGGCCTCCGGGACCGACTTTCTCTCGAGGGGCGGCTCTCCGAGTCATAACCCTTGTATGTGTTTTCGGTTGCTGGGTCCTCTGCCCCTGGGATGTGTCGGCATCGCCGCCCTCAGTCAGGGACCATCTTTTCTATCCTACTAACTGCTCCTTGCTGCTTCTTCTGCCTTATCCTTCACCCCAGCTCACGCCTGAAATTAAGGGAAGTAATGTTCAAATTTTACAATGCATTAGTAAGACCTCACCTAGAATATTGTGTTCAGTTCTGGTCACCTTGTTACAAAAAGGTTATTGCTGCTCTAGAAAGAGTGCAAAGAAGAGCAATCAGAAGTATCCCGGGTTTAAAAGGCATGTCTTATGCAGACAGGCTAAAAGAATTGAATCTATTCAGTCTTGAACAAAGAAGACTATGCAGTGATCTGATTCAAGCATTCAAAATCCTAAAAGGTATAGACAATGACGACCCAGGGGACTTTTTTGACCTGAAAAAAGATACAAGGACCAGGGGTCACAAATGTAGATTAGATAAAGGGGCATTCAGAACAGAAAATAGGAGGCATTTTTTTACACAGAGAATTGTGAGGGTCTGGAACCAACTCCCCAGTAATGTTGTTGAAGCTGAAACCCTGGGATCCTTCAAGAAGCTGCTTGATGAGATTCTGGGATCAATAAGCTACTAACAACCAAACGAGCAAGATGGGTTGAATCTTTGGGATACAAATTAAATATTTGTGAAACTGCAACAGTGTTAAAATATTGTAATAACTGTACTGTGTTTTAAAGAATATAAAGCCAATAGAAATACTAAACAAATTGTCAAAACACACTGTTCTGAAAAAATGTTATAATGTACTCTGTATTAGTCTATGAGAATATTGTAGGATTCTATATTCCTGTTCATTCTAGTATAACAGTAGAAATTATTATTAAAGAAATCATTGTAAGTCTGAGTAAAGAAGGAGCTGGGTTGGGGTCACGCTGACCAGAAATAAACACCCGTGAAATTAGGTAAACTCTCGTTAACTGAGAGCTACAGGTGCCAAAAGCCTTATAGCTTTGAAAGAAAAGGCAGAAGTGAGCATTTCATTAATTAAATTAGAAAAGTTGTCTACAGTGTAAATTCTTATCAGGAAGGTAGCGACTTTAATTGGGATGATGTTTGTGAGCCAAAAACACGGGGCCCTTTAGGTATTGCAAAAGAAAAAGCAACCCTTTTGACAGGATTATATTTGAAACTAAAAAAGTCACAGTGTTGCATTTATTTAAGTTTTGCTGTGTGATAGAAAACAGAAGTATTTATTACAGGGAAACTGTTAAATTTAAAAGTGAAATAATTTAATACAAAGCTGTAACCTAGTTGATTAACTTGGGCAACATCCATAAAGCTACAAGCTTTTCTCAGTAGATTTACTGCATGGTACTCCTCGGTAGATTTACTGCAGGGTACTCCTCGGTAGATTTACTGCAGGGTACTCCTCGGCTCTTCTTGCCAGAGTGAAGCAATATTGAGGTATTTAAAGCTGGTGTGCTGGTTAGTTGCATTTCTCATTCAGACCCCCTGTATAAACTGTTATACTAAAAAAAAAGTATTGCATGAGCGAGGCAACTGGACACTAACAGAAAAAAATAACTCTAGTTTAGAAACAGGTTTTAAACTAAACCCAGAGCAACAAACTCTATGAAAAGAGCCAATATGTGTGAGTAAAGCTGAAATAAAAATAAGTGTTTTACTGAAATAAACAGAAGTCTTGTTACAGGAAGACTGAAACAGCAGAAAACGAGCCTCTAGTTTAATTGGCTCAAGAATGTGTCCACAGTCAAGTTTCTCTTGGGATTGGTGGCTGGTGCACTGGGGGCGTGCCCTGGACGCTGGGCTGCAGTAGGGAGATGAACAGGCTGCTGCTGAGACGAACAAGCTGCTGCTGGAGTGAGACGAAAGACAGCAGAAGAAACAGCCAAGGAGACCAAAGAGAAGCAGGACTTGAAAGGACCAGAGACCTCACTTAGTGGGATGTAGCACACTGTAACGGTTTCCAAAATTTATGGAATACTGTCAGAAAAATAAATAGATTCTGGACCCAGTTCAATTAACCAACAAACAAGTGTATTGTACAGAAACATTAACGATGTAGATACAACAATTACAAGTGACCAAAAATAACGCCAAACCAACACCCCACAAATATACACACAGTCCCAAACAGAATAGTCAAGTTGCTGTAGCTCCTCAAGTGGAAAAACAAGAAAAAATAAGAAAAAACAAAAATAATCCAAAATCTAGAGAAAAAAAAAAAAGATTGGTTTGATCTCACCAGGTCTGATGAAGCTGTTAATGTAGAAAGTCCTTGGTGTTGCTGCCCATCCAAAACAAAACCAGAAAAACTCCAACAAAAAAACAAACAAAAGTATTTGAAATCCAGCAGAAAAAGGAGGAGGATTGTCAGCAAACTATTCTATAAAATGTGTTTTTAGTGCTTTTAATACTTTCTTTTTCCTGAAAGGACCTTACAACCTTTTATTTAGTAGATGAATTTGGTGGCCCGTATGGGGACCCAGTTGATGTAAGTATTCAATATAACAGGTGTGTTGTTCAGATATGGCTACTGGTGGGCCAGATACCCTTGAACTTCAGTCCTTTCAATTGCCATTAGATTTCACAGCTGATCAATTTGTAACTCGTAGAGATCCAGTGCGTGATCTTGTCACTAGCTTGGATGATTTGTATATTACTGACCCTGAGCCTGAAATTAATAATGACCGTCAACCAGATCTGCCTTCTCCCCCTACTGAAGCAGATTTGCATAGCATGCTTGATTTACCCAGTATTCGTGATATCTGTGATCAGCTTCATTCTCGATTAAGTAGTGTTGAGACTGAAGTAAAAGCCCTAAATATTAGTTCTATCAGACAAGATGATTTGCTTAGATATTATGTGGATCGGAAATGTACAAGATTGGAGCAAGAATTTAATTTGGCTTTTCAAAATTTACAACAGTCTATAGTTGATTGTTTACAACGCAGTGACCAGCAAATAGAAGCTAGATTTAATGGCAGGGCCAACAAAGCAAGTACTCCTAACAAGCCTAACGCCCCTACTGTGAGCTTTCAGGAAGCAAGACCATTCAGCCAATCGCAAACTGCGTGTGACAGGGTGTTCACAGTGCCTCCCAGGTGAAGAAGTGCCAATTACCATCACAAACTTCCAGTGAAACTAGAGTTTCCTAGTTTTAGCGGTGTTGGTGAAGAAGATGACCCTGTGTCATACATTGAACGCTGTGAAGAATTTTTGGCACTCCGTCCCATGTCAGATGAAGAGGTTTTGGCTACTCTCAACACAGTTCTGAAGGAGACAGCTAAAGATTGGTGGAGGGCTGAGCGAGCTTCAATAGCCTCATGGACTCAATTTAAGCATGCCTTTATGAAGCAGAGGGAGAACGACGCATCCGTGATAGGATTCAAGGATCTACAGAGACCATCCGAGATTTCGCTTTCCACTATCGTGCATTGTGTATGCACTGGAAAACTGGTCTCAGTGAAAAGGAGTTGGTGCAGCTAATCCTACGCAACAGCAACCCTAAATTGGCAAGTAATCTGAGAGGTACTGTGACCACTGCTGATGAACTGGTTAGGATTGGAACGTTAATTGAAAATGATTGAGCCGTTCAAAAGGAGTATTGGGCCAAAATAAATGCCAATAATAAAAATGAATCTAGTAGAGTGAAAAAACCAGCAGCTCTGTTACCAACGCCAGGAGGAAGCAAAACCCCTCTGGGAAGAGGTAATATCAGCTCATTACAGCCTGAAGGACCTGACTCCACTTCCACCTTCCCCATGATCAAGCTTGTTGTTCCTGTAGGAGTGAGAAGTGTAAAGTGCCGGGCTTTGCTGGATACTGGTTGCTCTTATACCCTGATGCAAGAGTCGCTATGGAAGCACATTCAAAAGCCTCCAGAAAGCCTTGCACCATGTACAGAACGTACATTTGTCCTAGCAGATGGACAAAGTCATCAAGCTGTCGGATGTGTCCAACTTGTGTACTCTCTGCATGAAGAGCTTTGGACTCTGATGACCTACATCATGAGGGATTCACACTTGGCATTTTCTCTTGTTATAGGTCTGGATTTCCTGAAGAGAACTGGAATTTCTATTGATTTTAAGAAAGGGATGTATGGCATGAAGCATGACCAGGGATTGCGATTTTATCCTTTTTTACAGGACTCTGTGGGATGGCAGGAACAGAAACTTGAGAAATCATCCACTTTCATTGGACTGTATTTGTCTATGCCTGAGTCAGCAGGTTTGCTAAGATCCTCGATGGTCGAAGCCACAATTCAAGCTATGGTTGAGAAAGCTGAAACATCTGTGTCAGGAAAACAGCAACTTAGTACCCTGTTACATCACTGGCCTAGGGTATGTACTGGTCACTTGGGGTTAACCAACATAGTGAAACATAAGATCATTACCAATGATAATGTCCCAGATAGCATTCTGACGTTGGCCCAACGTAGGCTAAGGTTGGCAGGTCGCAGTGGGATTTCCAACGTTGGCCCAACATCGGCAAAAGTTGGAAAAATGGCGTCTTTTGCCAACGTCGATACAACGTTGGCAAATAGTTGGCAGCCGACGGTTGGCAAACGGTGTTGATGGGTGGGCTGCTGAAACTCGATAGACAATTGCATGAAAAGAATCCCGGGAGTTCTCGAGCATACATTTTTATTATTTTATGTTTTGCTGCATCATTTTCACTTAAAAAATCCGAGTTTGGAGGATTGCTGCATGTGCGAATTTAACGCTGTGTGTTTTTTGTGATTTTTTTTTTTTTTTGTTATAGCGCAGTCATCAAGCTTGCATTGTAATGTAGTGCAAGTGACTGCTGTGCTTAATGCTCCATCCGGGTTCAAAGCACACGTTCAGTTTTTTTCTTTTCGCCTCTAAACAAAATATATTGACTATTCTGGACGGACGTGTGCTTACGCCAGATGCACAAGTGCAGTGTTTACGTATAAACTGTTGCTGTTCAATTTATTTTCAAAATATAGTGCGGTGTATCCCTACGCGTGGGTCTGGCTTTCCCAGCTGGGACTACAGTTAGCAGACTTCCGCTCATTTGATTGCTAGCGAGTTTGAATGTGAAGGGTTTTTTTCTGTCCAGTCGTTGGCATTAGTGTTCATAGCCACACTCAAACAAGGTATTTATACATGTTATTAGATAGGCTTATGATTTTCTGTTAAGTTTAATGCATTTATGTAATTGGTTTGTATTTGTTGTTATGGCTGCAGTTGGTAAAATATATTCTGAGACAACTCTCCGCCGTCAGGCAAAACAAAGGGCTGATGATTTAGTGAGTGCAATTTTGGAAGAACTAGTGAACACGTATGTAAATAAACAAAATAGACATGGTGATAGTGAAAGCCAAGTGCAATTTGCAGTGAATAACAATACTGGCAGTAGTCGTAGTAGTGCAGTGTGGAATTGTGAAGAGCATAATGAACCAAAATACTAGTGATAGTGAAAGCCAAGACATTGTGATGCAGTTTGAAATGAATGACGATCTTATTGTCAGTAATGACAGTGCTGATTTTGAAAGTGAAGATACGATGTCTGGATCAGATAGAGAGGATGAGAAGGCATGTAGCTTAAGGGGTGAACTGAAGGATTGGGCTGTTGGCAGTAACATCCCAATGTGTCACATGAACAGTTTGTTAGGCATTTTAAGACGATTCTTTCCCAGTCTGCCAAAAGATGCTCGTACTTTACTGGCTACTTCCACTTCATACAATTTGGAGACGGTTGCTGGGGGAACATATCATCATTTTGGTGTTGCACAGGGTATACTCTCTCAGCTGGCATCAAATATGGAGCTAGCTTCTAATGACTGTAACTCTGCAAATAAATATTGATGGCATTCCACTTTTTAAAAGTAGTAACGTTCAGTTTTGGCCTATACTTGGTCTTCTTGAGGAAGACAAAAACAAGAACCCATTTATCATTGGTTTGTTTGTGGGAAAATCTAAGCCAAAAGATGCAAACTCTTATTTAAAGTACTTTGTTGATGAAATGAAACACATTCAAAATTAGGGAATGTCATTTGATGGCAAACTTGTAAAAGTTAAATCTTTCATTCTTTTTTTCCAGCTGCAGCCAAGAAGTCTTCTGTCATGGAGGCAGACACAGAGGCCAGGATGAGGAGCTGGCTAAAGTACAGTGGAGACCGGGATGGGGGGAAGAGGAGGGCAGAAAAGAAAAAGGGTAAATATATGATGCTTCCATGAATTATATGTACATTTTATTAATTGGTAAATTAATTTAAAACGATTCAATAAGTTTCCTTTATTTAATGCAATGTACTGTTCAAATACGTTTTGCTTAAATACTTTGCTTTTTCATTGCCATTGAAATGCTTTTTTAAAAATATTACACCACAAGGGTATATAATATGTTTAGTGGTTAAATTAAGTAATTGTTACTGTCACTTATACTTCAGTGGAAAAATTACTTGCACTCCGATTGCCTGAGATAGCGATATATAATCCCTAGTACTGTATATGCCCTTAGAATGTTTGTAACAGCATTACAAGAAAGAATTACATTTGCAACCAACAAGACATTTGAAGTCAATTTCAATCTATAAAAAATATATTATTCAAAGAAAGGGTAGGTCTTTGTTCTCAGTTTATTCAGATAGAATTGTACATGTCCATTGTTTTAAGAACGTTTCATACACTTTTATAGAGACATGGGTACAAGTTAAAATAAAAATGATAATTGTGCTGTAACTTTGAAGCCAAAAGCAAGACCCGCCACATTGGGCTTTAAGTGCTATTTGTATGTAATCCCTTTACTTTATTCAAAACAGCCAAACAGTCCATAATAATAAAATAATAATATCTTTATTTGTATATAGCGCCTTTCATAGTGGACCACCATCACAAAGCGCTTTACAGAGGTAGGCTGTGTAATGCCTGGTAATGCCCAATGTGGAGGGTCTTATTACTTACTTCATTCATTCTCTTATTATTTACAGATGCAGAGCCTGCAAATGCTGCTACAATTGCTGCTGCTAGTGCTGCCAGTGACATTGAAGAAGATTAAGAGATTGTTTGAGCCATCTTTTGCATTCCAGACAGATATTTGAACACAAATAAGCTAAAAAGTGAATATTGGCAGGTCGGCATGGATCCGCCTAGCATACAGAAAACTGCCTTTGTAACACTCTCCGGTTTGTATGAATTCAAAGTCATGCCCTTTGGTCTCAAAAATGCAGCAGCGACCTTTCAGAGGCTTATGGAAGCTGTGCTGGCTGACTTGAAAGGGAAGATCTGTTTCGTATATATAGGTGATATAATCACCTATTCAAAGACTGAATCACAACATCTTCAGGACCATGCAGCTGTGTTTCAAAGATTGCAGACAGCAAACTTAACCTTAAATCTGGGGAAGTGTCATCTACTACAACATAAAATCAAATCCCTTGGGCATGTAATTTCCAGTGAAGGCATTAAGATGGACAACCAGAAGGTGGAAGCCATCGAATCCCTTCCTACTCCTCGCTCCTTAAAGGAAGTACAGAGGTTTTTGGGCATGGCGGGATGGTACCATTGATTTATTCCTGGGTTCGCAGAAAGATCTGCTCCCCTGAATGCCCTCAAGAAGAAAGGAGCTAAGTGGATTTGGTCTCCTGAGTGTCAAGCTGCCTTTGAAGATCTAAAACATGCCTTATCCTCTTCTCCAGTTCTACAGCATCCTGACTACAATCAACCCTTCCGTGTCCATACCGATGCCAATCATATTGGCCTGGGAGCAGTTTTGACCCAACATGTGGGTGAAGAAGAGCATGTTGTGGCATACTGTGGCGGAGTGTCCCTCCCCTATGTATTTATTTATTATTATTTGTATTTTTGTTTGCGGCGCGGATAAAAGCGCTGCGTCTTTTGTTATTGTTTTTATATTTAAAAACCCCGAGAGGATGCGTGGCTGATCAGCTACTGATTATTTAACTAGCTGACAGTCACGCATCCTTACCAAACGCGTGCAGACTGTGGCCGAGGGGTAATAAGATAATTAACAGCTAGTTAACCCCTCGGCCAGAGTATAAGAACCTGCAGCTGTCCGTGCTGCGGGGTTGAGGGTACAGAGGAGAGTACGGGAGAACACGGGAGAGCAAGCGGAAAAAACAATTGCTATATTTAAAAATATATTTGTTTCTGTTTATTTGTTTGGCCATCATGCCTTTTTGTTTTGTGTTTTGTTGTTTGTTTAAATCTTTTGTTTTGTTTTATGAGTTAATAAATACGCTGAGTGCAGTAGCATTCAGCTTCACCCGCCCATCCACTGTTTTGGTTCTGTTACTTCCTGGTCTGTGACGTCACCACACTTCACCACTGCAAGCCATCCTACCACATATGGTGTCCTGCGTGGGACAAACAACGCCTCCAGGAGCCGGACCAGGAAAGAAAAGGTTGTTTTTTTTTGTTCGTTTTTTTTTCGAATAAGTGTTTTTGTGTTTGGAGAAAAAAAATTAAAAAATGGATAAAGTGGATGCCTACATGGAGAGGTGGCATGAGCATCGAGGGAGTTGAAGGAAGGAGGGGCTACATGGTGCCTTGCCTGCCTGGAGTATGGGCACCTCCCTGATGTGTGCCCATATGAAGACCCCCTCTTTGTGCAGGCCTTTGATCGAGGTGAGGTGGAGACCGCAGAGGAGTGGATCCACCTGAAGGCCATTCCATCACCGCAGGTGTATCAGGAAACCTGCCTCACCTGCCTCAAAGGGGAGGAGTGGTGCTTTGCCATCGGCAACATTGGGCACAAAGCACCTGACCAACCCCCTCCATGGCAGGAGGTGGAACTGCTGGTCCCGAAGAAGGGAAGGAGGGGCGGTGCCAAGAAGAAGAAGAAACAGGCTCCAGCGCCCAGAGGGGGGAGCACGTGCATCCAGCGCCCAGAGGGGGGGAGCCCGTGCATCCAGCGCCCAGAGGGGGGGAGCCCATGCATCCAGCGCCCATGAAGGTAGAGCTCGAGCATCAAGAGCCCAAGAGAGGGAAGCTCAAGAGTGGACGATGGGATGGCTACCTTCGCCTGGTCGAGGCCTCAACTTGGTGCCCTTCCTGTGGGAAGGGGGGCCACTCCGTCGTCAACTGCCCCCGCCCTGGAAAGGAGGAGGAGGGACGACCGAAGGGCAGCTGGGAAGCATACCTCAGCGCACTTGAGTCCATGAACTGGTGCACTGCCTGTGGGGAGATGGGCCATTTTGTGGTCAACTGCCCCATTCTCCAGGAAGAGGAGGAGAAGGAGAAGCACCGGTTCCCTGCAACAGGAGGAGACTACACACTGTCCCCACCTCCATCGCTTCCACCAGCAGGGACAGAGCAGCAGGAGCTGCCTCTGCCTCCGCCACCTCCACCGCCAGGAGCAGAGCAGCAGGAGCTGCCTCTGCCTCCACCACCTCCACCAGCAGAGGGTGAATGCCTGCTGGTTCCGCCTCAACCACCGTGGGAGGACTGCTTGCCTCTCCCACCTCCACCAGCAGAGGGTGAATACCTGCTGGTTCCGCCTCAACCGCCGTGGGAGGATTGCTTGTTCCTCCCAGCTCCACCAGCAGAGGGTGAATACCTGCTGGTTCCACATCCACCGTCATGGGAAGGATTGCTCCTGTCCTGCCTCGCACCGCCCATGGATGCCTGCCTCGCACCGCCCAAGGATGCCTGCCTCCCACCGCCCAAGGATCCCTGCCTCGCACCGCCCAAGGATGCCTGCCTTGCACCGCCCAAGGATGCCTGCCTCGCACCGCCCAAGGATGCCTGCCTCGCATCGCCTGGGGCTGCCTGCTGCTCCGCATCGCCTGGGGCTGCCTGTTGCTCCGCATCGCCTGGGGCTGCCTGTTGCTCCGCATCGCCTGGAGAGCCACCAGTTACAGGGTACGAGGGAGAAGTAGAGCTCCCGCTGCCGCCTCCATGACCAGGGGCTCCCCTCCAGCAAGTGGGTTGAACTGTTTCCAATTCGTGATTCAAAGACTCCCAAACTAGTCACTATTCTTATCCAAGACATCTTTACTAGATGGGGATCTCCATTATATTTGGTATCTGACAGGGGGGCACAGTTTACTAGTCAGCTGATTAAGCAGGTCTGCCGTCAGTGGGGGGTTGTACAAAAGCTTACTACTAGTTACCATCCACAAACCAATCTCACTGAACGGGTCAACCGTACTCTCAAAACAATGATCTCTTCATACGTTAAAGCGAATCATGCTAACTGGGATCAGTGGGTTACAGAGTTTCGCTCTGCCATAAACTCTGCCACTTATGAGAGTACAGGGTTTTCGTCTGCTGAAATCGCTCTGGGACGTAAACTTAAGGGTCCTCTGGAAAGACTCATAGGAAGACCGCCAGATCCAGAACAGGATTTGTACACTCTGATAGAGCGACAGCAGAAGTTGTTGGAGCAGGTAAAGGAAAATGTATACCATGCTCAGTCAAAACAGGCTCGCTATTACAATCCCAAAAGACGTGCTGTTAGCTTCCAAGTTGGAGACAAAGTGTGGGTACGTGATCACCCTATGTCCGATGCCAAGGTGGGATTTGCTGCAAAGCTTGCTCCAAAGTGGAGAGGTCCTGCAACAATCAAAAAGAGATTGGGACCTGTGAACTATCAGTTAGTTCTAGACAGTAACCCTGATAACCACGAGACACACCACGTCGAGAACATTAAAATATTTTTCGGTCCGTCTTCCCATACCTCAAGTCTGGGGGTTATGTAACACTGTTACATTAAATTGAAAGCTGTAAATGAAAAAAAAAACAACAAAATAATAAATAAAGTGTAATATCCCTTTAAGAGGAGCCATTGGACTCCAGTACCCTTCCGTTCCGCCTCCAGGTCTTTCCACAGGTGGCCAAATTATTAGGAAAACCTGTTTTTTCACTTTTTTTCCTTTCAGGTCAGGTGGTCATCAGGGGAGGGGTGTGTGCTTGTTCTGTGTTTGGTAACAGAGTTAGGTTTCTGGCTTCTCTGATTTTAACCAAATTCATCTACTAAATAAAAGGTTATAAGGTCCTTTTAGGGAAAAGAAAGTATTAAAAGTACTAAAAACACGTTTTAAAGAATAGTTTGCTGACAATCCTCCTCCTTTTTCTGCTGGGTTTCAAATACTTTTGTTTGTTTTTTTGTTGGAGTTTTTCTGGTTTTGTTTTGGATGGGCAGCAACACCAAGGACTTTCTACATTAACAGCTTCATCAGACCTGGTGAGATCAAACCAATCTTTTTTTTCTCTAGATTTTGGATTATTTTTGTTTTTTCTTATTTTTTCTTCTTTTTCCACTTGAGGAGCTACAGCAACTTGACTATTCTGTTTGGGACTGTGTGTATATTTGTGGGGTGTTGGTTTGGGGTTATTTTTGGTCACTTGTAATTGTTGTATCTACATCGTTAATGTTTCTGTACAATACACTTGTTTGTTGGTTAATTGAACTGGGTCAAGAATCTATTTATTTTTTTCTGACATTATTCCATAAATTTTGGAAACTGTTACAACACGACCAAAATATTTTATCATTTTAGATTTTATTATTTTGTCACAGTCTGAGTAGCACTACGCTGCTCAGCTATGTGGTACCACTGGTTGGTAAAGCAGCGCGCTTCACCTGTCAAGTGTAGAGTCCCGGCTTCATAAACTACTGCATTCCAGAACCTGCAAACCCTGTGTGAGTCTGTGAGTCTGTGTGAGTCTGTGTGAGCCTGTGTGAGCCTGTGTGAGTCTGTGTGAGCCTGTGTGTGCCTGTGTGAGCCTGTGTGAGCCTGTGTGAGCCTGTTTCATTTCCACATAGTGCTACTATATAAACAACTGGTTGCAAAGAATGATAAATCTGTGAGTGATACTGGCAATGCATGACCTAAATCTTAATTAGCTTAAATGCAATATCATAACCTTATCCATTCGATATCTTCATAGTTCTTGCTCTTCTGTAAGGTGTTGGTCCTTTGACAATACACCTGTGGAGTATACCTTCGGCGTCATCTGCATTTCTTTAATGGGGGGTAGCTACATTATCCCTTTCATCCTCTAAAATCGCAGCAATCCTGAGCAGCACACAGTTTTAGCAGTTCAAGGACTGGAGACATTCATGTGATTAAAGATTGAACATATGAATGCAGTCATGTATAAAAACATTCTACAAAGTACAATGATACCTGCTAGTAGGCAGACAGTTTATTTTCCACCACGACAGCAACCCAAAGCATACAGCTAAGTCAACTCTGGAATTCTTGAAGAAAACAAAGATAGAAGTTCTTGAACGGCCTTCGTAATCACCAGATCTCAATCCAATAGAAAGGTTTTGGACTTATCTGAAGAAAAAAACTCTAGCCATGCATTGTGTATCCAATCTGTCTGCGCTGAAGGAAATCTGCAAGACAGAACGGGCCCAGATTTCACCAACAAGATGTAACATACTGGTTAAGAATTAAAGACTTAATAAAAGCAGAAGGAGGACACACGAGATACTAAAGCAGGGGGGCCAATACTACTGTCATGAATGAATACTTTAAATGAAATAAGTTTGTGTTTTGATAAAGTTTATTTGTTAAATTACTATAGATTGTGTATTTTGCTCTTTGTTTAATTACAAAGTGCTTCAAGTTTACTAAATGTTTGTGCTAAATAGAATTCTTGCAAAAAGCCTGTCTGCTGGATTTGGTTGGCTCGCACTGAAAAGAAACATAGCGATACAATTAGACAACTGTTTGGCCGGTAATTAGGACTGCTTCTCTTTTTAAATGGTTTATTTGTAGTTTTATTCTATTAATTTGCACATGAAGTGTACTGTTGTAATTATACACAAATATAGAATAAAGAAATGTAAGAAAACACCTAAAACAGAGGTTTAAAATGATAGTTGAAATACGCAGTACAAGAATGCAACACTGTTACTCCCCCGGCCCCGCCCCATCCACTCACCAAGTAGAAATGATCAGTTTAACCCAGAGGGCTGTGCTATCAAAGAACAGTGATAGAGGAAGAGTGTCAGCAGCTTTTTATAAGACAACTTTCAATGTGGGAAAATCAGTCAGGTTGTCTGATCAATTATCAGTGTTTACTGCAGAAATGATTGCCATTCTATTAGCTATGGAATGGATAAATGATGTCTGACCTGACAGTAATAATATTCTCAGACACTATGGCTTCTATTATGGCAGTTGAATCAGAGGTATCTAAAGCTAGACAGGATATAGTATGGGAATCAGACATCTGTATAACGTGTTGCTTTATAAAGGAATAAGTGTGAGTTTTATTTGGATTCCTGCACATAGCGGAATAAGGGGAAACAAAGGAGCAGATTTAATGGAAAAAATGCAACACAACAGGATGCAATAAACATGAACATTTCTCATTGGGTAGGACAGAGGTACACAGGATTGTCAAGAGGAAGGTTTCGATAAAATAGATGAGCAGTGGAATAGTGATGAAAAAGGGAGACATTGTTGTAGCATTTGTCCAGTGGTTGATAAGAAGGTACACAGGATTGTCAAGAGGAAGGTTTCGATAAAGTAATTGTACAAAATATATTCCACAGAGAAGAAAGATGATGGGGAAACTGAGAGAGGAAGGATTGACAAGTCCTGTATATTTAGACTTTTTTAAAACATATTACCACAGAACATACACCACACAACACGATAGTTAAGTACATCAAGGATAAAGGGAGACACAACTCCATTTAGAATTAAAATAAATATTAGTGTTCTGTTTTATGACCAGTAGTCGGCAGCAATGAGTCGCATCAGTGATTCGAGCAGCCACACTTTAATTAAAGAAGAAAAAGAGGTCTGTACTAAAGGTGTGTTTTCCGTTGCAGTTGGTATTAAGATAGTTCAGCGGTGGGGGTGATCCGCAGACCGTACCGTACAGAGCTAAGCTCTACATTTTCAATTAGGTTGCAACTGACCAACAGTTACGCGAAGAGAAGTTGGGAACCTATATATAAACGGAACTTTTCTTCCTCGTTGAAGGCGGGTGGGGAAGGGGACAAGTAGAGAGATGGGCTGTATGAGTTCCGGAAGTCGGTCTTAGTTTAAAATGTGGATGAAACTTTCATCCTTGAACTATGTGGAACAATCGGAAAGCCATGCAAAGGAATAAGACTGCGAGGTACGGCATCCCAATGCTGGTGAGTAGCGAGCTGCTGTCTTGTGATGACGAGTGGAGTGGTTACTTTTCCGTTTCTGAGACTCGTCTAATAACTGGTGGTATTTCAACGAGTGAGCCCCTGCATAATACTGTCTAAACATAGCAAGATTAAGCACAGGAGTTGGGACATATCTTGAAATGTATAATTCAATTAAAACAGTTGTGTACGTATTAGTTGTAATGGGTTAATTGAGATGAGTGGTAAAACATTTTGTCAATGCCATTTTATATTTTCACTTATCAAAACGATTGTTTAGGCTACATCGTTTTTTCTTTGTATTTAAGCAAAATAACTCGCAGTGCCTCAGGTCCCGTTCACGTGATTTAGGATGACAGAGTGTGTGATTGCCATGGTAACCGTCACAGGGTAGATCGATGACAGCTACATTTGGTGCTGGAAGAAGTATTCCTGAAAAACACAATATATATACTGTATATTAGTCAAACTATATTTAATTTAATGTTTATAACGTGTCAGAACGTAGGTCAAGTGAGAGTGCTGTTTTTTTTCAGCTTTGACAGCTCTTAATGTCATTTATGATTTCATAAATATATAATTGAGTTGTTTGTTGATCAACTGGAATGAACTGCTGCTCTATTGATTAAAGAAAGATTGAACAATAACCCTTGTCATCAACTGTTATCATTGCATTGGTACTGTATGTATTGTACTAGCATCAAAATGTTTGATTCTTTTGCAATTCATACAGCTTATGACACAGACTGCTGTGGGAAGTTCCACCACTCTTCTGTGCAGCTGCAGCCAGCTTGCGAAGGTTGGCTGGCCGCGATTGTTTCCTGTGGATGGCAGTGATGATTTGGTCCCACAGATGTTCTATTGGACTCAGGTCAGGAGAAAAAGCTGGCAACGGCAAGACCTCGACATTGTTTTCTTGAAGTCGTGCAATTGTAATCCTAGCACTCTGTGGTCTTGCATTGTCCTGCTGGAAAATCAACACTTCGGGTTTGGCTTGCAGGAACGGAAAAACTGTTGCCTCAAAGACTTTGTCAATGTATTGCTGAGCATCATCACACTTTCACCGCCCCACCGGTTGGCTTGAACAACGCAACAGTCAGCAGACGGTCCTGGGCCAGCGTGGTGACCCTCTGCCTTCCAGGACATGGCCTGTATTTTGTTATCCCAAGGAACAATACTACTCAAACAATCAACAAACTTATCTGCCCACTCTTTAAAATCTAAATAACATTATGCATGTGCACAATGAGCTATTGATGTAAAACTTAGACTGTTGTGTTTTTATTGTGCATCAGTATGTGTAATTATATATATATATATATATATATATATATATATATATATATATATATATATATATATATACACACACACACACACACACACACACACACTGCTGTACAAAAGTTTTAGACATGTTGCATTTTTCTACTCTGATGCATTGTGAGCATCAACAATTTACTCAAAACCTCGACTAGTGTTTTCTACTATTATAACAATCTTGACTTGCATAAAGAAGGAAAAACATTGAGTGAAGTAGCTCACATCACTCGATTTTCAAGCTGTGGTATCCTAAGCGAAGTACAGAGAAACATCATCTGTAATTGACAAACCCAGGACGGGAAGACCCAAAATGCTATCTAACAACGATGAGCAATACATGAAGATAACATCCTTAAGGAATAGAATGAAGGCAAGTATTGAATTGACAACAGAACTGGCAGAAGGCACAGGTATCGGACGTCGAGGCTGCACAACAGGAGACCCTGGCGAACGTAACTGCTTCACAACAGGAGACCCTGGCGAACGTCGAGGCTGCACAACAGGAGACACTGGCGAACGTCACCGCTGCACAACAGGAGACACTGGCGAACGTCACAGCTGCACAACAGGAGACCCTGGCGAACATCACTGCTGCACAACAGGAGACCCTGGCGAACGTCACTGCTGCACAACAGGAGACCCTGACGAACGTCACTGCTGCATGACAGGAGACCCTGGCGAACGTCGAGGCTGCAGAACAGGAGACCCTGGCGAACGTCGAGGATGTACAACGGGAGACCCTGGCGAACGTCACAGCTGCACGACACGAGACCCTGGCGAACGTCGAGGCTGCACGACAGTAGACCCTGGCGAACTTCAAGGCTGTACGACAGGAGACCCTGACGAACGTCGAGGCTGCACGACAGGAGACCCTGGCGAACGTCACAGCTGCACGACAGGAGACCCTGGCGAACATCGAGGATGTACGACAGGAGACCCTGGCGAACGTCGAGGCTGAACGACAGGAGACCATGGCGAACGTCGAGGCTCCACGACAGCAGACCCTGGCGAACGTCGAGGCTGCACAACAGGAGACCCTGGCGAACGTCGAGGCTGCACGACAGGACACCCTGACGAACGTCGAGGCTGCACGACAGGAGACCCTGGCGAACGTCGAGGCTGCACGACAGGAGACCCTGGCGAACGTCACAGCTGCACGACAGGAGACCCTGGCGTACGTCGAGACTGCACGACAGGAGACCCTGGCGAACATTCCAGCTGCACAATAGGAGACCCTGGCGAACGTCGAGGCTGCACGACAGGAGACCCTGGCGAACGTCGAGGCTGCACAACAGGATACCCTGGCGAACGTCGAGGCTGCACGACAGGAGACCCTGGCGAACGTCACAGCTGCACGACAGGAGACCCTGGCGTACGTCGAGACTGCACGACAGGAGACCCTGGCGAACGTTCCAGCTGCACAATAGGAGACCCTGGCGAACGTCGAGGCTGCACGACAGGAGACCCTGGCGAACGTTGCAGCTGCACAACAGGAGACCCTGGCGAATCTCGAGGCTGCACAACTGAAGACCCTGGCGAACGTCGAGGCTGCATGACAGGAGACCCTGGCGAACGTCACAGCTGCACAACAGGAGACCCTGGCGAACGTCACAGCTGCACAAGAGGAGACCCTGCCGAACGTCGAGGCTGCATGACAGGAGACCCTGGCGAACATAACAGCTGCACAACAGGAGACCCTGGCGAACGTCGAGGCTGCACAACAGGAGACCCTGGCGAACGTCGAGGCTGCACGACAGGAGACCCTGGCGAACGTCGAGGCTGCACGACAGGAGACCCTGGCGAACGTCGAGGCTGCACGACAGACCACGGCGAACGACACTGCTGCACAACAGGAGACCCTGGCGAACGTCGAGGCTGCATGACAGGAGACCCTGGCTAACGTCACTGCTGCACAACAGGAGACCCTGGCGAACGTCGAGGCTGCACAACAGGAGACCCTGGCGAACGTCGAGGCTGCACAACAGGAGACCCTGGCAAACGTCACTGCTGCACAACAGGAGACCCTGGCGAACGTCACTGCTGCACAACAGGAGACCCTGGCGAACGTCGAGGCTGCACAACAGGAGACCCTGGTGAACGTCACAGCTGCACAACAGGAGACCCTGGTGAACGTCACAGCTGCACAACAGGAGACCCTGGCGAACGTCGAGGCTGCACGACAGGAGACCCTGGCGAACGTCGAGGCTGCACAACAGGAGACCCTGGCGAACGTCGAGGCTGCACGACAGGAGACCCTGGCGAACGTCGAGGCTGCACGACAGGAGACCCTGGCGAACGTCGAGGCTGCACGACAGGAGACCCTGGCGAACGTCGAGGCTGCACAACAGGAGACCCTGGCGAACGTCGAGGCTGCACAACAGGAGACCCTGGCGAACGTCACTGCTGCACAACAGGAGACCCTGGCGAACGTCGAGGCTGCACAACAGGAGACCCTGGCGAACGTCACTGCTGCACAACAGGAGACCCTGGCGAACGTCGAGGCTGCACAACAGGAGACCCTGGCGAACGTCACTGCTGCACAACAGGAGACCCTGGCGAACGTCACTGCTGCACAACAGGAGACCCTGGCGAACGTCGAAGCTGCACAACAGGAGACCCTGGCGAACGTCACAGCTGCACAACAGGAGACCCTGGCGAACGTCACAGCTGCACAACAGGAGACCCTGGCGAACGTCGAGGCTGCACGACAGGAGACCCTGGCGAACGTCGAGGCTGCACGACAGGAGACCCTGGCGAACGTCGAGGCTGCACGACAGGAGACCCTGGCGAACGTCGAGTCTGCACGACAGGAGACCATGGTGAACGTCGACGCTGCACGACAGGAGACCCTGGCGAACGTCGAGGCTGCACGACAAGAGACCCCGGCGAACGTCACAGCTGCACAACAGGAGACCCTGGTGAATGTCACAGCTGCACAACAGGAGAACCTGGCGAACGTCGAAGCTGCACGACAGGAGACCCTGGCGATCGTCACTGCTGCACAACAGGATACCCTGGCGATCGTCACTGCTGCACAACAGGAGACCCTGGCGAACGTCACTACTGCAGAACAGGAGACCCTGGCGAACGTCGAGGCTGCACAACAAGAGACCCTGGTGAACGTCACAGCTGCACAACAGGAGACCCTGGTGAACGTCACAGCTGCACAACAGGAGACCCTGGTGAACGTCACAGCTGCACAACAGGAGACCCTGGCGAATGTCAAGGCTGCACAACAGGAGACCCTGGCGAACGTCGAGGCTGCACAACAGGAGACCCTGGCGAACGTCTAGGTTGCACAACAGGAGACCCTGGCGATCGTCACTGCTGCACGACAGGAGACCCTGGCGAACATCGAGGCTGCACAACAGGAGACCCTGGCGATCGTCACTGCTGCACGACAGGAGACCCTGGCGAACGTCGAGGCTGCACAACAAGTGACCCTGGCGAACGTCGAGGCTGCACAACAGGAGACCCTGGCGAACGTCTAGGTTGCACAACAGGAGACCCTGGCGAACGTCGAGGCTGCACGACAGGAGACCCTGGCGAACGTCGAGGCTGCACGACAGGAGACCCTGGCGAACGTCGAGGCTGCACGACAGGAGACCCTGGCGAACGTCGAGGCTGCACAACAGGAGACCCTGGCGAACGTCGAGGCTGCACAACAGGAGACCCTGGCGAACGTCGAGGCTGCACAACAGGAGACCCTGGCGAACGTCGAGGCTGCACAACAGGAGACCCTGGCGAACGTCGAGGCTGCACAACAGGAGACCCTGGCGAACGTCGAGGCTGCACAACAGGAGACCCTGGCGAACGTCACTGCTGCACAACAGGAGACCCTGGCGAATGTCGAGGCTGCACAACAGAATACCCTGGCGAAGTGCAGCTGCACGACAGGAGACCCAGGCGAACGTCGAAGCTGCACAACAGCAGACCCTGGCGAACGTCACTGCTGCCAACAGGAGACCCTGGCGAACGTCGAGGCTGCACAACAGGAGACCCTGGCGAACGTCGAGGCTGCACAACAGTATACCCTGGCGAACGTCAAAGCTGCACGACAGTATACCCTGGCGAACGTCGACTGCTGCACAACAGGAGACCCTGGCGAACGTCGAGGCTGCACAACAGGAGACCCTGGCGAACGTCGAGGCTGCACAACAGGAGACCCTGGCGAACGTCGACAGCTGCACAACAGGAGACCCTGGCGAACGTCGAGGCTGCACAACAGGAGACCCTGGCGAACGTCGAGGCTGCACAACAGGAGACCCTGGCGAACGTCGAGGCTGCACAACAGGAGACCCTGGCGAACGTCGAGGCTGCACGACAGGAGACCCTGGCGAACGTCGAGGCTGCACGACAGGAGACCCTGGCGAACGTCGAGGCTGCACAACAGGAGACCCTGGCGAACGTCGAGGCTGCACAACAGGAGACCCTGGCGAACGTCGAGGCTGCACAACAGGAGACCCTGGCGAACGTCGAGGCTGCACAACAGGAGACCCTGGCGAACGTCGAGGCTGCACAACAGGAGACCCTGGCGAACGTCGAGGCTGCACAACAGGAGACCCTGGCGAACGTCACTGCTGCCAACAGGAGACCCTGGCGAACGTCGAGGCTGCAAGACAGGAGACCCTGGCGAACGTCGAGGCTGCACAACAGGAGACCCTGGCGAACGTCACTGCTGCACAACAGGAGACCCTGGCGAACGTCGACGGCTGCACAACAGGAGACCCTGGCGAACGTCGAGGCTGCACAACAGGAGACCCTGGCGAACGTCACAGCTGCACAACAGGAGACCCTGGCGAACGTCACAGCTGCACAACAGGAGACCCTGGCGAACGTCGAGGCTGCACAACAGGAGACCCTGGCGAACGTCGAGGCTGCACAACAGGAGACCCTGGCGAACGTCGAGGCTGCACAACAGGAGACCCTGGCGAACGTCGAGGCTGCACAACAGGAGACCCTGGCGAACGTCGAGGCTGCACAACAGGAGACCCTGGCGAACGTCGAGGCTGCACAACAGGAGACCCTGGGGAACGTCGAGCTGCACAACAGGAGACCCTGGCGAACGTCACGGCTGCACAACAGGAGACCCTGGCGGACGTCGAGGCTGCACAACAGGAGACCCTGGCGAACGTCGAGGCTGCACAACAGGAGACCCTGGCGAACGTCGAGGCTGCACAACAGGAGACCCTGGCGAACGTCACTGCTGCACAACAGGAGACCCTGGCGAACGTCGAGGCTGCACAACAGGAGACCCTGGCGAACGTCACAGCTGCACAACAGGAGACCCTGGCGAACGTCGAGGCTGCACAACAGGAGACCCTGGTGAACGTCGAGGCTGCACAACAGGAGACCCTGGCGAACGTCGAGGCTGCACAACAGGAGACCCTGGCGAACGTCGAGGCTGCACAACAGGAGACCCTGGCGAACGTCGAGGCTGCACAACAGGAGACCCTGGCGAACGTCGAGGCTGCACAACAGGAGACCCTGGCGAACGTCGAGGCTGCACAACAGGAGACCCTGGCGAACGTCGAGGCTGCACAACAGGAGACCCTGGCGAACGTCGAGGCTGCACAACAGGAGACCCTGGCGAACGTCGAGGCTGCACAACAGGAGACCCTGGCGAACGTCGAGGCTGCACAACAGGAGACCCTGGCGAACGTCGAGGCTGCACAACAGGAGACCCTGGCGAACGTCGAGGCTGCACAACAGGAGACCCTGGCGAACGTCGAGGCTGCACAACAGGAGACCCTGGCGAACGTCGAGGCTGCACAACAGGAGACCCTGGCGAACGTCGAGGCTGCACAACAGGAGACCCTGGCGAACGTCGAGGCTGCACAACAGGAGACCCTGGCGAACGTCGAGGCTGCACAACAGGAGACCCTGGCGAACGTCGAGGCTGCACAACAGGAGACCCTGGCGAACGTCGAGGCTGCACAACAGGAGACCCTGGCGAACGTCACGGCTGCACAACAGGAGACCCTGGCGAATGTCGAGGCTGCACAACAGGAGACCCTGGCGAACGTCACAGCTGCACGACAGGAGACCCTGGCGAACGTCGAAGCTGCACAACAGGAGACCCTGGCGAACGTCGAGGCTGCACAACAGGAGACCCTGGCGAACGTCGAGGCTGCACAACAGGAGACCCTGGCGAACGTCGAGGCTGCACAACAGGAGACCCTGGCGAACGTCGAGGCTGCACAACAGGAGACCCTGGCGAACGTCGAGCTGCACAACAGGAGACCCTGGCGAACGTCGAGGCTGCACAACAGGAGACCCTGGCGAACGTCGAGGCTGCACAACAGGAGACCCTGGCGAACGTCACAGCTGCACAACAGGAGACCCTGGCGAACGTCGAGGCTGCACAACAGGAGACCCTGGCGAACGTCGAGGCTGCACAACAGGAGACCCTGGCGAACGTCGAGGCTGCACAACAGGAGACCCTGGCGAACGTCGAGCTGCACAACAGGAGACCCTGGCGAACGTCGAGGCTGCACAACAGGAGACCCTGGCGAACGTCGAGGCTGCACAACAGGAGACCCTGGCGAACGTCGAGGCTGCACAACAGGAGACCCTGGCGAACGTCGAGGCTGCACAACAGGAGACCCTGGCGAACGTCGAGGCTGCACAACAGGAGACCCTGGCGAACGTCGAGGCTGCACAACAGGAGACCCTGGCGAACGTCGAGGCTGCACAACAGGAGACCCTGGCGAACGTCGAGGCTGCACAACAGGAGACCCTGGCGAACGTCGAGGCTGCACAACAGGAGACCCTGGCGAACGTCGAGGCTGCACAACAGGAGACCCTGGCGAACGTCGAGGCTGCACAACAGGAGACCCTGGCGAACGTCGAGGCTGCACAACAGGAGACCCTGGCGAACGTCGAGGCTGCACAACAGGAGACCCTGGCGAACGTCGAGGCTGCACAACAGGAGACCCTGGCGAACGTCGAGGCTGCACAACAGGAGACCCTGGCGAACGTCGAGGCTGCACAACAGGAGACCCTGGCGAACGTCGAGGCTGCACAACAGGAGACCCTGGCGAACGTCGAGGCTGCACAACAGGAGACCCTGGCGAACGTCGAGGCTGCACAACAGGAGACCCTGGCGAACGTCGAGGCTGCACAACAGGAGACCCTGGCGAACGTCGAGGCTGCACAACAGGAGACCCTGGCGAACGTCAGGCTGCACAACAGGAGACCCTGGCGAACGTCGAGGCTGCACAACAGGAGACCCTGGCGAACGTCGAGGCTGCACAACAGGAGACCCTGGCGAACGTCGAGGCTGCACAACAGGAGACCCTGGCGAACGTCGAGGCTGCACAACAGGAGACCCTGGCGAACGTCGAGGCTGCACAACAGGAGACCCTGGCGAACGTCGAGGCTGCACAACAGGAGACCCTGGCGAACGTCGAGGCTGCACAACAGGAGACCCTGGCGAACGTCGAGGCTGCACAACAGGAGACCCTGGCGAACGTCGAGGCTGCACAACAGGAGACCCTGGCGAACGTCGAGGCTGCACAACAGGAGACCCTGGCGAACGTCGAGGCTGCACAACAGGAGACCCTGGCGAACGTCGAGGCTGCACAACAGGAGACCCTGGCGAACGTCGAGGCTGCACAACAGGAGACCCTGGCGAACGTCGAGGCTGCACAACAGGAGACCCTGGCGAACGTCGAGGCTGCACAACAGGAGACCCTGGCGAACGTCGAGGCTGCACAACAGGAGACCCTGGCGAACGTCGAGGCTGCACAACAGGAGACCCTGGCGAACGTCGAGGCTGCACAACAGGAGACCCTGGCGAACGTCGAGGCTGCACAACAGGAGACCCTGGCGAACGTCGAGGCTGCACAACAGGAGACCCTGGCGAACGTCGAGGCTGCACAACAGGAGACCCTGGCGAACGTCGAGGCTGCACAACAGGAGACCCTGGCGAACGTCGAGGCTGCACAACAGGAGACCCTGGCGAACGTCGAGGCTGCACAACAGGAGACCCTGGCGAACGTCGAGGCTGCACAACAGGAGACCCTGGCGAACGTCGAGGCTGCACAACAGGAGACCCTGGCGAACGTCGAGGCTGCACAACAGGAGACCCTGGCGAACGTCGAGGCTGCACAACAGGAGACCCTGGCGAACGTCGAGGCTGCACAACAGGAGACCCTGGCGAACGTCGAGGCTGCACAACAGGAGACCCTGGCGAACGTCGAGGCTGCACAACAGGAGACCCTGGCGAACGTCGAGGCTGCACAACAGGAGACCCTGGCGAACGTCGAGGCTGCACAACAGGAGACCCTGGCGAACGTCGAGGCTGCACAACAGGAGACCCTGGCGAACGTCGAGGCTGCACAACAGGAGACCCTGGCGAACGTCGAGGCTGCACAACAGGAGACCCTGGCGAACGTCGAGGCTGCACAACAGGAGACCCTGGCGAACGTCGAGGCTGCACAACAGGAGACCCTGGCGAACGTCGAGGCTGCACAACAGGAGACCCTGGCGAACGTCGAGGCTGCACAACAGGAGACCCTGGCGAACGTCGAGGCTGCACAACAGGAGACCCTGGCGAACGTCGAGGCTGCACAACAGGAGACCCTGGCGAACGTCGAGGCTGCACAACAGGAGACCCTGGCGAACGTCGAGGCTGCACAACAGGAGACCCTGGCGAACGTCGAGGCTGCACAACAGGAGACCCTGGCGAACGTCGAGGCTGCACAACAGGAGACCCTGGCGAACGTCGAGGCTGCACAACAGGAGACCCTGGCGAACGTCGAGGCTGCACAACAGGAGACCCTGGCGAACGTCGAGGCTGCACAACAGGAGACCCTGGCGAACGTCGAGGCTGCACAACAGGAGACCCTGGCGAACGTCGAGGCTGCACAACAGGAGACCCTGGCGAACGTCGAGGCTGCACAACAGGAGACCCTGGCGAACGTCGAGGCTGCACAACAGGAGACCCTGGCGAACGTCGAGGCTGCACAACAGGAGACCCTGGCGAACGTCGAGGCTGCACAACAGGAGACCCTGGCGAACGTCGAGGCTGCACAACAGGAGACCCTGGCGAACGTCGAGGCTGCACAACAGGAGACCCTGGCGAACGTCGAGGCTGCACAACAGGAGACCCTGGCGAACGTCGAGGCTGCACAACAGGAGACCCTGGCGAACGTCGAGGCTGCACAACAGGAGACCCTGGCGAACGTCGAGGCTGCACAACAGGAGACCCTGGCGAACGTCGAGGCTGCACAACAGGAGACCCTGGCGAACGTCGAGGCTGCACAACAGGAGACCCTGGCGAACGTCGAGGCTGCACAACAGGAGACCCTGGCGAACGTCGAGGCTGCACAACAGGAGACCCTGGCGAACGTCGAGGCTGCACAACAGGAGACCCTGGCGAACGTCGAGGCTGCACAACAGGAGACCCTGGCGAACGTCGAGCTGCACAACAGGAGACCCTGGCGAACGTCGAGGCTGCACAACAGGAGACCCTGGCGAACGTCGAGGCTGCACAACAGGAGACCCTGGCGAACGTCGAGGCTGCACAACAGGAGACCCTGGCGAACGTCGAGGCTGCACAACAGGAGACCCTGGCGAACGTCGAGGCTGCACAACAGGAGACCCTGGCGAACGTCGAGGCTGCACAACAGGAGACCCTGGCGAACGTCGAGGCTGCACAACAGGAGACCCTGGCGAACGTCGAGGCTGCACAACAGGAGACCCTGGCGAACGTCGAGGCTGCACAACAGGAGACCCTGGCGAACGTCGAGGCTGCACAACAGGAGACCCTGGCGAACGTCGAGGCTGCACAACAGGAGACCCTGGCGAACGTCGAGGCTGCACAACAGGAGACCCTGGCGAACGTCGAGGCTGCACAACAGGAGACCCTGGCGAACGTCGAGGCTGCACAACAGGAGACCCTGGCGAACGTCGAGGCTGCACAACAGGAGACCCTGGCGAACGTCGAGGCTGCACAACAGGAGACCCTGGCGAACGTCGAGCTGCACAACAGGAGACCCTGGCGAACGTCAGGCTGCACAACAGGAGACCCTGGCGAACGTCGAGGCTGCACAACAGGAGACCCTGGCGAACGTCGAGGCTGCACAACAGGAGACCCTGGCGAACGTCGAGGCTGCACAACAGGAGACCCTGGCGAACGTCGAGGCTGCACAACAGGAGACCCTGGCGAACGTCGAGGCTGCACAACAGGAGACCCTGGCGAACGTCGAGGCTGCACAACAGGAGACCCTGGCGAACGTCGAGGCTGCACAACAGGAGACCCTGGCGAACGTCGAGGCTGCACAACAGGAGACCCTGGCGAACGTCGAGGCTGCACAACAGGAGACCCTGGCGAACGTCGAGGCTGCACAACAGGAGACCCTGGCGAACGTCGAGGCTGCACAACAGGAGACCCTGGCGAACGTCGAGGCTGCACAACAGGAGACCCTGGCGAACGTCGAGGCTGCACAACAGGAGACCCTGGCGAACGTCGAGGCTGCACAACAGGAGACCCTGGCGAACGTCGAGGCTGCACAACAGGAGACCCTGGCGAACGTCGAGGCTGCACAACAGGAGACCCTGGCGAACGTCGAGGCTGCACAACAGGAGACCCTGGCGAACGTCGAGGCTGCACAACAGGAGACCCTGGCGAACGTCGAGGCTGCACAACAGGAGACCCTGGCGAACGTCGAGGCTGCACAACAGGAGACCCTGGCGAACGTCGAGGCTGCACAACAGGAGACCCTGGCGAACGTCGAGGCTGCACAACAGGAGACCCTGGCGAACGTCGAGGCTGCACAACAGGAGACCCTGGCGAACGTCGAGGCTGCACAACAGGAGACCCTGGCGAACGTCGAGGCTGCACAACAGGAGACCCTGGCGAACGTCGAGGCTGCACAACAGGAGACCCTGGCGAACGTCGAGGCTGCACAACAGGAGACCCTGGCGAACGTCGAGGCTGCACAACAGGAGACCCTGGCGAACGTCGAGGCTGCACAACAGGAGACCCTGGCGAACGTCGAGGCTGCACAACAGGAGACCCTGGCGAACGTCGAGGCTGCACAACAGGAGACCCTGGCGAACGTCGAGGCTGCACAACAGGAGACCCTGGCGAACGTCGAGGCTGCACAACAGGAGACCCTGGCGAACGTCGAGGCTGCACAACAGGAGACCCTGGCGAACGTCGAGGCTGCACAACAGGAGACCCTGGCGAACGTCGAGGCTGCACAACAGGAGACCCTGGCGAACGTCGAGGCTGCACAGGAGACCCTGGCGACGTCAGGCTGCACAACAGGAGACCCTGGCGAACGTCGAGGCTGCACAACAGGAGACCCTGGCGAACGTCGAGGCTGCACAACAGGAGACCCTGGCGAACGTCGAGGCTGCACAACAGGAGACCCTGGCGAACGTCGAGGCTGCACAACAGGAGACCCTGGCGAACGTCGAGGCTGCACAACAGGAGACCCTGGCGAACGTCGAGGCTGCACAACAGGAGACCCTGGCGAACGTCGAGGCTGCACAACAGGAGACCCTGGCGAACGTCGAGGCTGCACAACAGGAGACCCTGGCGAACGTCGAGGCTGCACAACAGGAGACCCTGGCGAACGTCGAGGCTGCACAACAGGAGACCCTGGCGAACGTCGAGGCTGCACAACAGGAGACCCTGGCGAACGTCGAGGCTGCACAACAGGAGACCCTGGCGAACGTCGAGGCTGCACAACAGGAGACCCTGGCGAACGTCGAGGCTGCACAACAGGAGACCCTGGCGAGCGTCGAGGCTGCACAACAGGAGACCCTGGCGAACGTCGAGGCTGCACAACAGGAGACCCTGGCGAACGTCGAGGCTGCACAACAGGAGACCCTGGCGAGCGTCGAGGCTGCACAACAGGAGACCCTGGCGAACGTCGAGGCTGCACAACAGGAGACCCTGGCGAACGTCGAGGCTGCACAACAGGAGACCCTGGCGAACGTCGAGGCTGCACAACAGGAGACCCTGGCGAACGTCGAGGCTGCACAACAGGAGACCCTGGCGAACGTCGAGGCTGCACAACAGGAGACCCTGGCGAACGTCGAGGCTGCACAACAGGAGACCCTGGCGAACGTCGAGGCTGCACAACAGGAGACCCTGGCGAACGTCGAGGCTGCACAACAGGAGACCCTGGCGAACGTCGAGGCTGCACAACAGGAGACCCTGGCGAACGTCGAGGCTGCACAACAGGAGACCCTGGCGAACGTCGAGGCTGCACAACAGGAGACCCTGGCGAACGTCGAGGCTGCACAACAGGAGACCCTGGCGAACGTCGAGGCTGCACAACAGGAGACCCTGGCGAACGTCGAGGCTGCACAACAGGAGACCCTGGCGAACGTCGAGGCTGCACAACAGGAGACCCTGGCGAACGTCGACGGCTGCACAACAGGAGACCCTGGCGAACGTCGAGGCTGCACAACAGGAGACCCTGGCGAACGTCGAGGCTGCACAACAGGAGACCCTGGCGAACGTCGAGGCTGCACAACAGGAGACCCTGGCGAACGTCGAGGCTGCACAACAGGAGACCCTGGCGAACGTCGAGGCTGCACAACAGGAGACCCTGGCGAACGTCGAGGCTGCACAACAGGAGACCCTGGCGAACGTCGAGGCTGCACAACAGGAGACCCTGGCGAACGTCGAGGCTGCACAACAGGAGACCCTGGCGAACGTCGAGGCTGCACAACAGGAGACCCTGGCGAACGTCGAGGCTGCACAACAGGAGACCCTGGCGAACGTCGAGGCTGCACAACAGGAGACCCTGGCGAACGTCGAGGCTGCACAACAGGAGACCCTGGCGAACGTCGAGGCTGCACAACAGGAGACCCTGGCGAACGTCGAGGCTGCACAACAGGAGACCCTGGCGAACGTCGAGGCTGCACAACAGGAGACCCTGGCGAACGTCGAGGCTGCACAACAGGAGACCCTGGCGAACGTCGAGGCTGCACAACAGGAGACCCTGGCGAACGTCGAGGCTGCACAACAGGAGACCCTGGCGAACGTCGAGGCTGCACAACAGGAGACCCTGGCGAACGTCGAGGCTGCACAACAGGAGACCCTGGCGAACGTCGAGGCTGCACAACAGGAGACCCTGGCGAACGTCGAGGCTGCACAACAGGAGACCCTGGCGAACGTCGAGGCTGCACAACAGGAGACCCTGGCGAACGTCGAGGCTGCACAACAGGAGACCCTGGCGAACGTCGAGCTGCACAACAGGAGACCCTGGCGAACGTCGAGGCTGCACAACAGGAGACCCTGGCGAACGTCGAGGCTGCACAACAGGAGACCCTGGCGAACGTCGAGGCTGCACAACAGGAGACCCTGGCGAACGTCGAGGCTGCACAACAGGAGACCCTGGCGAACGTCGAGGCTGCACAACAGGAGACCCTGGCGAACGTCGAGGCTGCACAACAGGAGACCCTGGCGAACGTCGAGGCTGCACAACAGGAGACCCTGGCGAACGTCGAGGCTGCACAACAGGAGACCCTGGCGAACGTCGAGGCTGCACAACAGGAGACCCTGGCGAACGTCGAGGCTGCACAACAGGAGACCCTGGCGAACGTCGAGGCTGCACAACAGGAGACCCTGGCGAACGTCGAGGCTGCACAACAGGAGACCCTGGCGAACGTCGAGGCTGCACAACAGGAGACCCTGGCGAACGTCGAGGCTGCACAACAGGAGACCCTGGCGAACGTCGAGGCTGCACAACAGGAGACCCTGGCGAACGTCGAGGCTGCACAACAGGAGACCCTGGCGAACGTCGAGGCTGCACAACAGGAGACCCTGGCGAACGTCGAGGCTGCACAACAGGAGACCCTGGCGAACGTCGAGGCTGCACAACAGGAGACCCTGGCGAACGTCGAGGCTGCACAACAGGAGACCCTGGCGAACGTCGAGGCTGCACAACAGGAGACCCTGGCGAACGTCGAGGCTGCACAACAGGAGACCCTGGCGAACGTCGAGGCTGCACAACAGGAGACCCTGGCGAACGTCGAGGCTGCACAACAGGAGACCCTGGCGAACGTCGAGGCTGCACAACAGGAGACCCTGGCGAACGTCGAGGCTGCACAACAGGAGACCCTGGCGAACGTCGAGGCTGCACAACAGGAGACCCTGGCGAACGTCGAGGCTGCACAACAGGAGACCCTGGCGAACGTCGAGGCTGCACAACAGGAGACCCTGGCGAACGTCGAGGCTGCACAACAGGAGACCCTGGCGAACGTCGAGCTGCACAACAGGAGACCCTGGCGAACGTCGAGGCTGCACAACAGGAGACCCTGGCGAACGTCGAGGCTGCACAACAGGAGACCCTGGCGAACGTCGAGGCTGCACAACAGGAGACCCTGGCGAACGTCGAGGCTGCACAACAGGAGACCCTGGCGAACGTCGAGGCTGCACAACAGGAGACCCTGGCGAACGTCGAGGCTGCACAACAGGAGACCCTGGCGAACGTCGAGGCTGCACAACAGGAGACCCTGGCGAACGTCGAGGCTGCACAACAGGAGACCCTGGCGAACGTCGAGGCTGCACAACAGGAGACCCTGGCGAACGTCGAGGCTGCACAACAGGAGACCCTGGCGAACGTCGAGGCTGCACAACAGGAGACCCTGGCGAACGTCGAGGCTGCACAACAGGAGACCCTGGCGAACGTCGAGGCTGCACAACAGGAGACCCTGGCGAACGTCGAGGCTGCACAACAGGAGACCCTGGCGAACGTCGAGGCTGCACAACAGGAGACCCTGGCGAACGTCGAGGCTGCACAACAGGAGACCCTGGCGAACGTCGAGGCTGCACAACAGGAGACCCTGGCGAACGTCGAGGCTGCACAACAGGAGACCCTGGCGAACGTCGAGGCTGCACAACAGGAGACCCTGGCGAACGTCGAGGCTGCACAACAGGAGACCCTGGCGAACGTCGAGGCTGCACAACAGGAGACCCTGGCGAACGTCGAGGCTGCACAACAGGAGACCCTGGCGAACGTCGAGGCTGCACAACAGGAGACCCTGGCGAACGTCGAGGCTGCACAACAGGAGACCCTGGCGAACGTCGAGGCTGCACAACAGGAGACCCTGGCGAACGTCGAGGCTGCACAACAGGAGACCCTGGCGAACGTCGAGGCTGCACAACAGGAGACCCTGGCGAACGTCGAGGCTGCACAACAGGAGACCCTGGCGAACGTCGAGGCTGCACAACAGGAGACCCTGGCGAACGTCGAGGCTGCACAACAGGAGACCCTGGCGAACGTCGAGGCTGCACAACAGGAGACCCTGGCGAACGTCGAGGCTGCACAACAGGAGACCCTGGCGAACGTCGAGGCTGCACAACAGGAGACCCTGGCGAACGTCGAGGCTGCACAACAGGAGACCCTGGCGAACGTCGAGGCTGCACAACAGGAGACCCTGGCGAACGTCGAGGCTGCACAACAGGAGACCCTGGCGAACGTCGACGGCTGCACAACAGGAGACCCTGGCGAACGTCGAGGCTGCACAACAGGAGACCCTGGCGAACGTCGAGGCTGCACAACAGGAGACCCTGGCGAACGTCGAGGCTGCACAACAGGAGACCCTGGCGAACGTCGAGGCTGCACAACAGGAGACCCTGGCGAACGTCGAGGCTGCACAACAGGAGACCCTGGCGAACGTCGAGGCTGCACAACAGGAGACCCTGGCGAACGTCGAGGCTGCACAACAGGAGACCCTGGCGAACGTCGAGGCTGCACAACAGGAGACCCTGGCGAACGTCGAGGCTGCACAACAGGAGACCCTGGCGAACGTCGAGGCTGCACAACAGGAGACCCTGGCGAACGTCGAGGCTGCACAACAGGAGACCCTGGCGAACGTCGAGGCTGCACAACAGGAGACCCTGGCGAACGTCGAGGCTGCACAACAGGAGACCCTGGCGAACGTCGAGGCTGCACAACAGGAGACCCTGGCGAACGTCGAGGCTGCACAACAGGAGACCCTGGCGAACGTCGAGGCTGCACAACAGGAGACCCTGGCGAACGTCGAGGCTGCACAACAGGAGACCCTGGCGAACGTCGAGGCTGCACAACAGGAGACCCTGGCGAACGTCGAGGCTGCACAACAGGAGACCCTGGCGAACGTCGAGGCTGCACAACAGGAGACCCTGGCGAACGTCGAGGCTGCACAACAGGAGACCCTGGCGAACGTCGAGGCTGCACAACAGGAGACCCTGGCGAACGTCGAGGCTGCACAACAGGAGACCCTGGCGAACGTCGAGGCTGCACAACAGGAGACCCTGGCGAACGTCGACAGCTGCACAACAGGAGACCCTGGCGAACGTCGAGGCTGCACAACAGGAGACCCTGGCGAACGTCGAGGCTGCACAACAGGAGACCCTGGCGAACGTCGAGGCTGCACAACAGGAGACCCTGGCGAACGTCGAGGCTGCACAACAGGAGACCCTGGCGAACGTCGAGGCTGCACAACAGGAGACCCTGGCGAACGTCGAGCTGCACAACAGGAGACCCTGGCGAACGTCGAGGCTGCACAACAGGAGACCCTGGCGAACGTCGAGGCTGCACAACAGGAGACCCTGGCGAACGTCGAGGCTGCACAACAGGAGACCCTGGCGAACGTCGAGGCTGCACAACAGGAGACCCTGGCGAACGTCGAGGCTGCACAACAGGAGACCCTGGCGAACGTCGAGGCTGCACAACAGGAGACCCTGGCGAACGTCGAGGCTGCACAACAGGAGACCCTGGCGAACGTCGAGGCTGCACAACAGGAGACCCTGGCGAACGTCGAGGCTGCACAACAGGAGACCCTGGCGAACGTCGAGGCTGCACAACAGGAGACCCTGGCGAACGTCGAGGCTGCACAACAGGAGACCCTGGCGAACGTCGAGGCTGCACAACAGGAGACCCTGGCGAACGTCGAGGCTGCACAACAGGAGACCCTGGCGAACGTCGAGGCTGCACAACAGGAGACCCTGGCGAACGTCGAGGCTGCACAACAGGAGACCCTGGCGAACGTCGAGGCTGCACAACAGGAGACCCTGGCGAACGTCGAGGCTGCACAACAGGAGACCCTGGCGAACGTCGAGGCTGCACAACAGGAGACCCTGGCGAACGTCGAGGCTGCACAACAGGAGACCCTGGCGAACGTCGAGGCTGCACAACAGGAGACCCTGGCGAACGTCGAGGCTGCACAACAGGAGACCCTGGCGAACGTCGAGGCTGCACAACAGGAGACCCTGGCGAACGTCGAGGCTGCACAACAGGAGACCCTGGCGAACGTCGAGGCTGCACAACAGGAGACCCTGGCGAACGTCGAGGCTGCACAACAGGAGACCCTGGCGAACGTCGAGGCTGCACAACAGGAGACCCTGGCGAACGTCGAGGCTGCACAACAGGAGACCCTGGCGAACGTCGAGGCTGCACAACAGGAGACCCTGGCGAACGTCGAGGCTGCACAACAGGAGACCCTGGCGAACGTCGAGGCTGCACAACAGGAGACCCTGGCGAACGTCGAGGCTGCACAACAGGAGACCCTGGCGAACGTCGACGGCTGCACAACAGGAGACCCTGGCGAACGTCGAGGCTGCACAACAGGAGACCCTGGCGAACGTCGAGGCTGCACAACAGGAGACCCTGGCGAACGTCGAGGCTGCACAACAGGAGACCCTGGCGAACGTCGAGGCTGCACAACAGGAGACCCTGGCGAACGTCGAGGCTGCACAACAGGAGACCCTGGCGAACGTCGAGGCTGCACAACAGGAGACCCTGGCGAACGTCGAGGCTGCACAACAGGAGACCCTGGCGAACGTCGAGGCTGCACAACAGGAGACCCTGGCGAACGTCGAGGCTGCACAACAGGAGACCCTGGCGAACGTCGAGGCTGCACAACAGGAGACCCTGGCGAACGTCGAGGCTGCACAACAGGAGACCCTGGCGAACGTCGAGGCTGCACAACAGGAGACCCTGGCGAACGTCGAGGCTGCACAACAGGAGACCCTGGCGAACGTCGAGGCTGCACAACAGGAGACCCTGGCGAACGTCGAGGCTGCACAACAGGAGACCCTGGCGAACGTCGAGGCTGCACAACAGGAGACCCTGGCGAACGTCGAGGCTGCACAACAGGAGACCCTGGCGAACGTCGAGGCTGCACAACAGGAGACCCTGGCGAACGTCGAGGCTGCACAACAGGAGACCCTGGCGAACGTCGAGGCTGCACAACAGGAGACCCTGGCGAACGTCGAGGCTGCACAACAGGAGACCCTGGCGAACGTCGACGGCTGCACAACAGGAGACCCTGGCGAACGTCACAGCTGCACAACAGGAGACCCTGGCGAACGTCGAGGCTGCACAACAGGAGACCCTGGCGAACGTCGAGGCTGCACAACAGGAGACCCTGGCGAACGTCGAGGCTGCACAACAGGAGACCCTGGCGAACGTCGAGGCTGCACAACAGGAGACCCTGGCGAACGTCGAGGCTGCACAACAGGAGACCCTGGCGAACGTCGAGGCTGCACAACAGGAGACCCTGGCGAACGTCGAGGCTGCACAACAGGAGACCCTGGCGAACGTCGAGGCTGCACAACAGGAGACCCTGGCGAACGTCGAGGCTGCACAACAGGAGACCCTGGCGAACGTCGAGGCTGCACAACAGGAGACCCTGGCGAACGTCGACAGCTGCACAACAGGAGACCCTGGCGAACGTCGAGGCTGCACAACAGGAGACCCTGGCGAACGTCGAGGCTGCACAACAGGAGACCCTGGCGAACGTCGAGGCTGCACAACAGGAGACCCTGGCGAACGTCGAGGCTGCACAACAGGAGACCCTGGCGAACGTCGAGGCTGCACAACAGGAGACCCTGGCGAACGTCGAGGCTGCACAACAGGAGACCCTGGCGAACGTCGAGGCTGCACAACAGGAGACCCTGGCGAACGTCGAGGCTGCACAACAGGAGACCCTGGCGAACGTCGAGGCTGCACAACAGGAGACCCTGGCGAACGTCGAGGCTGCACAACAGGAGACCCTGGCGAACGTCACGGCTGCACAACAGGAGACCCTGGCGAACGTCGAGGCTGCACAACAGGAGACCCTGGCGAACGTCGACGGCTGCACAACAGGAGACCCTGGCGAACGTCGAGGCTGCACAACAGGAGACCCTGGCGAACGTCGAGGCTGCACAACAGGAGACCCTGGCGAACGTCGAGGCTGCACAACAGGAGACCCTGGCGAACGTCACAGCTGCACAACAGGAGACCCTGGCGAACGTCGAGGCTGCACAACAGGAGACCCTGGCGAACGTCGAGGCTGCACAACAGGAGACCCTGGCGAACGTCGAGGCTGCACAACAGGAGACCCTGGCGAACGTCGAGGCTGCACAACAGGAGACCCTGGCGAACGTCGAGGCTGCACAACAGGAGACCCTGGCGAACGTCGAGGCTGCACAACAGGAGACCCTGGCGAACGTCGAGGCTGCACAACAGGAGACCCTGGCGAACGTCGAGGCTGCACAACAGGAGACCTTGGCGAACGTCACTGCTGCATAATAGGAGACCCTGTCGAGCGTCGAGACTGCACAACAGGAGACCCTGGCGAACGTCACAGCTGCACAACAGGAGACCCTGGCGAACGTCGAGGCTGCACGACAGGAGACCCTGGCGAACGTCGAGGCTGCACAACAGGAGACCCTGGCGAACGTCGAGGCTGCACAACAGGAGACCCTGGCGAATCTCGAGGCTGCACAACTGAAGACCCTGGGGAACGTTGCAGCTGCACAACAGGAGACCCTGGCGAACGTCACAGCTGCACAACAGGAGACCCTGGCGAACGTCAAGGCTGCACAACAGGAGACCCTGGCGAACGTCAAAGCTGCACAACAGGAGACCCTGGCGAACGTCACTGCTGCACAACAGGAGACCCTGCGAACGTCGAGGCTGCACGACAGGAGACCCTGGCGAACGTCGAGGCTGCACAACAGGAGACCCTGGCGAACGTCGAGGCTGCACAACAGGAGACCCTGGCGAACGTCGAGGCTGCACGACAGGAGACCCTGGCGAACGTCGAGGCTGCACAACAGGAGACCCTGGCGAACGTCGAGGCTGCACAACAGGAGACCCTGGCGAACGTCGAGGCTGCACAACAGGAGACCCTGTCGAATCTCGAGGCTGCACAACAGAAGACCCTGTTGAACGTCACTGCTGCACAACAGGAGACCTTGGCGAACGTCACTGCTGCATAACAGGAGACCCTGTCGAGCGTCGAGACTGCACAACAGGAGACCCTGGCGAACGTCACAGCTGCACAACAGGAGACCCTGGCGAACGTCGAGGCTGCAGAACAGGAGACCCTGGTGAACGTTGAGGCTGCACGACAGGAGACCCTGGCGAACGTCGAGGCTGCACGACAGGAGACCCTGGCGAACGTCGAGGCTGCACAACAGGAGACCCTGGCGAACGTCGAGGCTGCACAACAGGAGACCCTGGCGAACGTCGAGGCTGCACAACAGGAGACCCTGGCGAACGTCGAGGCTGCACAACAGGAGACCCTGGCGAACGTCGAGGCTGCACAACAGGAGACCCTGGCGAACGTCACAGCTGCACAACAGGAGACCCTGGCGAACGTCGAGGCTGCACGACAGGAGACCCTGGCGAACGTCACAGCTGCACAACAGGAGACCCTGGCGAACGTCGAGGCTGCACGACAGGAGACCCTGGCGAACGTCGACAGCTGCACGACAGGAGACCCTGGCGAACGTCGAGGCTGCACGACAGGAGACCCTGGCGAACGTCGAGGCTGCACAACAGGAGACCCTGGCGAACGTCGAGGCTGCACAACAGGAGACCCTGGCGAACGTCGAGGCTGCACAACAGGAGACCCTGGCGAACGTCGAGGCTGCACAACAGGAGACCCTGGCGAACGTCGAGGCTGCACAACAGGAGACCCTGGCGAACGTCGAGGCTGCACAACAGGAGACCCTGGCGAACGTCGAGGCTGCACAACAGGAGACCCTGGCGAACGTCGAGGCTGCACAACAGGAGACCCTGGCGAACGTCGAGGCTGCACAACAGGAGACCCTGGCGAACGTCGACTGCTGCACAACAGGAGACCCTGGCGAACGTCGAGGCTGCACAACAGGAGACCCTGGCGAACGTCACTGCTGCACAACAGGAGACCCTGGCGAACGTCACTGCTGCACAACAGGAGACCCTGGCGAACGTCGAGGCTGCACAACAGGAGACCCTGGCGAACGTCGAGGCTGCACAACAGGAGACCCTGGCGAACGTCACAGCTGCACAACAGGAGACCCTGGCGAACGTCACAGCTGCACAACAGGAGACCCTGGCGAACGTCGAGGCTGCACGACAGGAGACCCTGGCGAACGTCGAGGCTGCACGACAGGAGACCCTGGCGAACGTCGAGGCTGCACGACAGGAGACCCTGGCGAACGTCGAGGCTGCACGACAGGAGACCCTGGCGAACGTCGAGGCTGCACGACAGGAGACCCTGGCGAACGTCGAGGCTGAACGACAGGAGACCCTGGTGAATGTCGAGTCTGCACGACAGGAGACCCTGGCGAACGTCGAGGCTGCATGACAGGAGACCCTGGCGAACGTCGAGGCTGCACGACAGGAGACCATGGGGAATGTCGAGGCTGCACTACAGGAGACCCTGGCGAACGTCGAGGCTGCACGACAGGAGACCCTGGCGAACGTCGAGGCTGCTCGACAGGAGACCCTGGCGAACGTCAAGGCTGCACAACAGGAGACTCTGGCGAACGTCGAGGCTGCACGACAGGAGACCCTGGTGAACGTCGAGGCTGCACGACAGGAGACCCTGGTGAACGTCGAGGCTGCACGACAGGAGATCCTGGCGAACGTCACTGCTGCACAACAGGAGACCCTGGCGACCATAGAGGCTGCACGACAGGAGACCCTGGCGAACGTCGAGGCTGCACAACAGGAGACAGCAAATCGACAAATTAATATCTGTAAATGTTCCCTATGGTAGTTCCATTAAAGGTGAAAGAACTCCCCCAGTAAATATTTCATTTTAGCAATTTTTAGTCCAGATTCCGATCTTAGAGACACCTGTAATAATGTATTTCATGTAATTGCATTTCAATGTCATGTAAGCAATCATATAATATCCAGCGCTCATGTGGAATGATCATTAATCATTCATTTCTATGTATTCTATGATCATTAGTCATTCATTTCTATGTATTCTATGATCATTAATCATTCATTTCTATGTAGTCTGTAAATAGGCGTTCATACAGTAGAGGGTTCGTCCTTGCATTGCTGTAGGGCATGTAGACTGCAAGAGGCTGTGAAGATTGGATATACACAGATAAATGCAGCGTAAGTCAGGGCTGATGCAAGTGTAAAATAACGAAAGCTATTCCAGTCGTTATTCCAGATAAAGGGGTTCCAAAGGAGTAGGCTGCAGATGAACTGCAAAGCCCTTTATCTGATCATTAAAAAGGCGTTTCATTTTGTAAATAAATGTATTGACAGCACAGAGGTTATCACAGGCAGAGCAGTCATGGTACCTCCAGTCTTAGCGTGAGATACTTGTAATTACCCATCTGGGCAGGATTTTCAAAAACCAGTGTTATTGTATCGAGCTTGCGGTATAGTAACGACAGCTTTAGTAGCAAGTGATAAACGACATTTGTTAATAAAATGAATCCGTTAACACTAGAATCGCCACAGTTATACTCATAGCTGGAACCATCGCCGGCAGTCATTATGACGGTTACATTTTAAACAACCTCAATATTAAAATGAAAGACAAACTATCGGATACAACTCAAAACTTATCATACATCTGCACAGCCAAAACTGTATTTAAATGAACAATTAAACATAAAAGGGTTTATTTTCTAACTTACCACATAGAAAGCACTACTTCAAAAAATGAAAAACTATAATAAAACATTTAAAAAGAAACTAGTGTGTAAAAAGTTATATGTACATACAAAACTAAAAAAAAAAAAAAACGACTTCAAAGTAGCACCATAAGTAGCACAATCCACATAGATGTAATGCTTCTCAACTTGTCGTGTGCATTTACCACATACTGCTCTTTCACACTGGGCACAGATATCAGAAGTTTGCGTGTGTCACTGGGTGCAGCACAGAATCCAGGTTGAGCTGCTGCAGTCTGCTGCTTTGCAGTTTTCTGATCGAAATGTTTCTGCTGAAACTCTGTAGCAAGCTTCAAGATGAAATCTCTCCTACTGATATTTTCCCCGGTGCATTCCTTGTACAAAACGAAGGAATTGATGGCTGCCAGGTCTAGTACATTGTAAAATGCAGCAACTGGCCACTGGGGAGAACCAGCTTTCACTGAGTACTGACGTGCCATCTGGTCTAAACGTCCACACTACATACTGTGTCATTGTAGAAACCCACAGTCTCCGTTGTTTTCTTGTCAACAGTCCCGATTGCAACTGATGTATGAAGGGAGCTCAGAATAATTACATTCTTTCTCGGCTTGCACTTGTAAACAGTTAGTGTAGCACAGTCGTGTTTCAAAATTGTGCTGGAGTACAGCTGTAGTTGCAAGATTTGCGCAGATGGTGGAAGCTCTCTTCTTGCCTTGTTCACTTTTCCAACCAGGATTTTTTCAATATGCCAACCAATACATGTATTTGGGAAAGTCATAAACACACAACCGCATAACTTTCAGACACGCAGAGTAATTTAAATTTGAAAACTTCAAACTGTGACAATGACTGCCGTGGCGGTTCTAGTATTAATGCTTTGAAATTGAGTTGATGAGGTTGTTAATGAACGCATAATTCAGTGTTGTGAAAACTACTAGTGTACGGGAGACGGCTCTCCCACCAGCGAGCAGCAGCCATATGGAAATAAAAAGTAGCAATATCTATTTTGTGTATAATGTTGGCATCCAGAATGTTATTTAGAACACTTCACATATAAAACAGCAGTGTGGAGTAGTGGTTAGGGCTCTGGACTCTTCCGCTAAGAAATAAATAATAATAATAATAATAAAAATACTGATTTATGATTACCTGGCATGTGGGTAAAAATCAAACGTCACAGTTAAAAATAAAAAAGAAATAATTAAGTCCCACCAGTCATTTCCCCTCATGGGGGATATTTTGCCACAGCTTTCTATATACAACTCTTTTAATGTGCATTTGCAATCTTTTTTTGGTTAAAGAAAAAGAACATTGGGATGGGGTGGTGGGTGTGTAGACGTGTCAGCTCGTGAAGTGTTGACTATGTAGGCTTGGTTGGAATTTACTTTTGTATGTATGCTAGTATGTATGATTGTAGGCTATAAATAAATACATTTGAAATGCCATTTGTGTTTGTAGTTGTTAGTTAGTTGTTAGTTATTATACATGTATACCATTTATGTAACTCCCTAACAAGGACGCATTGCAAATCCACAATCACCTATAAGCAAGCTTTATTGTAATAGTATGCCATTTTCTAAACCAAGATTTCATTATTTACTCTTAGGTTTTTATTTGTATAATTCAAATAAAATCTACAGTACAGGTCAGTGGTCATATAATGTACATATCCAGAGTTCAAATAGGCTACAGTTCTATTGATAATTTCTTGGTAGTAACATTACACTGGGTGCAAATAATGGCATATCATTTTAGCAATACAACAAACATTCTGTAAGGTTACAAATGGTAAATAAATCCCATTTATAACCACAAGTATAAAAAAGACAAAAATATTTTCCTAACTACAAATATTGAAATATTATCAAGGTAGTCTTGCAATACTTACCTCCTAACATGCCATCTGGTATATTGGGTCTCTGAAATGATTAAACACAGAGGAGTGTGTCAAACTGTAAGAGTCATGACAGGAGCCAGAGAAATTTGCACATACGTTCCAGATGTTCCAGGATGCATCACAAATCACCTGCACGTTTAGTGAATGGAACCCCTTCTTGTTCACATATGTATATGCATGGTGCTGCGGTGATTGGTGTGCAATCGATGGCTCATTACTCTGGGAAATACAGCAGTGTCATAAAACTCCCTTTTAATATTTGGATCTGCTCCTGATTAAGTGGGATACTGATATAATCGTTAACCCTCTTTAACAATTCTGCCAAGGCATCGCCTTCATATGCGGGGGTACGGCACGGCCCCTTTTCAGAGGCAATTCAAGGTGTTCCCACAGAGTCTGACAGAGGAGGACAAATTCACAGATACAGACGCAATTGAGTTTTTAGATCGTCATCTGGTAAATCTAAGAAATGAACCCTGGTCCAGTACACCCTCTCTGTATCGTCAGCGTCGCAGCCGGGGTCTGTCAATCTCAGGCTCGACTCAACCTCTAAAATTTAATTTGCTGCGACAGCTGCTGCCACTCCCAGCAAATCCATACTGTAGTTTGTTTATTTATTGATTTTTAACACCAAATAACTTAAATACTGTTTTAAGGTGAGTTATATCCTCTTTTGTTAATTAAAACCCTCCTTTTACAATTGCAAATGTATTCCTGATAAATTATGACAAGTCCCACGCAAACAAAAGAAATAGTCGCAAGAAACACTGCTCGTTTAGATATTAACATTTCATAAATCAACATAATTTTGGAAATCACATTATTACGATTATTTAATAAGGAAATATCCATAACGCCTGCTTGAAAATGCCCAAATCAATGCTACATACCGATTTGTTGACTTAACACTGCAATTATCATTTACGATCTTTTGAAAATCCAGCCACTGGTGTCTAATTAATATCATTACAGTGGTCTGTATCATAGCTATAGCCAGTGTTTAAAGTAGTTCAGCAGAGAAAGGGGTTCATTTTTACTGGACAACCCTTGCAATGGGACAAATTCAAAAGTCTCTATTTAGCTTTCACTTCAAAAGTCACATGACCTCAACATGGCAGCCATTTACACGTGGGTAGCATTAGTAAACACAAGCTGAGGGCTGACCAAGTGTACTATTCCTGAGGTTACCTGGTGAATAGTAACGAAGGGGAGATGTACTTCAACCATGGCAGAGAAGTTGCATGCCATTCAATTGTGAAGTTTCACCCACGGCTGTAGTATAACGACATGGCTTTCATTACAGGCTGTAGTATAACGACATGGCTATCATTACAGGCTGTAGTATAACGGCATGGCTATTATTACAGGCTGTAGCGTAACGGCATGGCTATCATTACAGGCTGAGCAGTATAACAGCATGGCTATCATTACAGGCTGTAGTATAACAGCATGGCTATCATTACAGGCTGTAGTATAACAGCATGGCTATCATTACAGGCTGAGCAGTATAACAGCATGGCTATCATTACAGGCTGTAGTATAACAGCATGGAGGGGAGGGGGGGAGAGGTTGCTAAATGAATCCCTGTAGTGTTCTTCATTTTATCAGGTCATTTTGGTTTCACTCTCATGTCAGTTCTCATGTGAGGGGTTCAGGGACAGAATATGAGCCTTGAAGAGGATTAACATGGTGATGTGAACACTGATAAAGATGAAGAGGATTAACATGCCGATGTGGACACTGATGAAGATGAAGAGGATTAACATGCCGATGTGAACACTGATAAAGATGAAGAGGATTAACATGGCGATGTGAACACTGATAAAGATGAAGAGGATTAACATGCCGACGTGAACACTGATAAAGATGAAGAGGATTAACATGCCGACGTGAACACTGATAAAGATGAAGAGGATTAACATGCCGACATGAACACTGATAAAGATGAAGAGGATTAACATGCCAATGTGAACACTGATAAAGATGAAGAGGATTAACATGCCGATGTGAACACTGATAAAGATGAAGAGGATTAACATGCCAATGTGAACACTGATAAAGATGAAGAGGATTAACATGCCGATGTGAACACTGATAAAGATGAAGAGGATTAACATGCCGACGTGAACACTGATAAAGATGAAGAGGATTAACATGCCGACGTGAACACTGATAAAGATGAAGAGGATTAACATGGAGATGTGAGCACTGATAAAGATATGGGCTGTACCACTGTGTCCTGGGCGTCTCATTGTTGTGAGCACCTCAGGTACCTAAAGCAGGATGAACGCCTCCAGCTGGGCTCGGTCACTGCCAGCACGCTACAATATCAGATCAACCAGCTGGGCTCGGTCACTGCCAGCACACTACAATATCAGATCAACCAGCTGGGCTCGGTCACTGCCAGCACACTACAATATCAGATCAACCAGCTGGGCTCGGTCAGTGCCAGCACACTACAATATCAGATCAACCAGCTGGGCTCGGTCAGAGCCAGCACTCTACAATATCAGCTCATCCAGTTGGGCTCGGTCAGTGCCAACTTTACTTTAAAAGTCCCTGTCACATCTGATTAGCTGAGCACAATTCAGGTCAGATTGACATGATCAAAATATCACTCATGTTAGTGTCACCCTCTGCTTATTATTCAGATGTCCTGGCTAGAATATAATGAATGGGGACAGGCTCCTGAGTATCACTTTGCCTACTGAAACCATTTTAACAAACATATTCTAAAAACTTTACTGAAACCATTTATTTTTGTTCAGTCCCTTTGAAGGGTTATTATTATTATTATTTATTTCTTAGCAGACGCCCTTATCCAGGGCGACTTACAGTCGTAAACAGAAATACATTTCAAGAATCACAGTACAAGTATTAATACAATTAAGAGCAAGATAAAACACAATGACTTTGGTTCTAGCAAGTACAAGTATATGACCAAATATAATTCAATAACGGAGCAGATAACAGTGTCAGTGATAGTTACATCAGGATATAATTAAATACAAAATACTACAGATTAAATGACACTTGAGAGATTACAGTACTCTAAAGTACAGGATTAAATGCCGTAAAATAGGGAGCAGATAAGAGCAAGTAAAGTGCATTTAAGGAAGAGTGATAAGTGTCCAGAGGAAAAAAAAGAGGAGTTCTACAGGTGCTGTCTGAAGAGGTGAGTCTTGAGGAGGCGGCGGAAGATGGTCAGGGACTGGGCAGTCCTGACATCTGTAGGAAGGTCATTCCACCACTGCGGGGCGAGGGTGGAGAAGGAGCGGGCTGTAGAGGCAGGGGAGCGTAGAGGAGGTAGAGCCAGTCTTCTAGTGCAAGAGGAGCGGAGAGGTCGAGTGGGGGTGTAGGGAGAGATGAGGGTCTGGAGGTAGCTGGGTGCAGTCTGGTCAAGGCATCTGTAGGCGACTACAAGAGTCTTGAACTGGATGCGAGCGGTGATCGGGAACCAGTGGAGTGAGCGGAGCAGTGGAGTTTCATGGGAGAAGTGAGGCAGAGAGAACACCAGGCGAGCAGTGGAGTTCTGGATGAGCTGGAGCGGATGGGTGGCAGACGCAGGGAGGCCAGCCAGGAGGGAGTTGCAGTAGTCTAGGCGGGAGAGTACCAGGGCCTGGACCAGGAGCTGGGTGGTGTAGTTGGTGAGGAAGGGTCTGATTCTTCGTATGTTGCTCAGAAAGAATTGGCAAGTGCGTGCCAGAGTGGAGATGTGCTGGGAATAAGAGAGGCAGGGGTTCAGGGTGACTCCGAGGTTCTTAGCTGAGGAGGAGGGAGAGAGTGTGGTAGATTCCAGAGGAACGGCAATAAAGAGATCAGGGAGAGGGAGGAGGAGAGGGAAAGAAAAGGAGGTCAGATTTAGAGAGGTTGAGTTTGAGGTGATGCAAGTGCATCCAGGAGGAGATAGCAGCCAGACAGGTAGAGATACGGGAGGGGATGGTGGAGTGGGGGGGGGAATCTGAGCATCATCAGCATAGAAATGGTATGAGAAACCATAGGATGCGATGAGGGGGCCCAGGGAGTGGGTGTAGAAAGAGAACAGGAGAGGACCCAAGGCTGATCCTTGGGGGACTCCTGTTGAGAGAGGGCGAGGTGTGGAGGTTGCTCCATGCCAGGTTACCTGGTAAGCTCGGTTGGAGAGGTAGGAGGAGAACCAGGCCAGAGCAGTGCCAGAGATTCCCAGGTCAGTGAGAGAGGATAGTAGAATAGAGTGATCGACAGTGTCAAAGGCAGCAGAGGTTGAGGAGAATTAGGACAGAGGAGAGAGAGGCAGCTCAGGCAGAGTTTAGTGAGTTAGTGACAGACAGGAGGGCGGTTTCAGTGGAGTGAGCAGAGCGGAAGCCAGATTGGTCGAGCAGAGAGTGGTTGGACAGGAAAGCAGAGAGCTGGCGGTGTACAGCCCGCTCAAGGCTTTTGGAGAGGAAGGGTAGGAGGGAGATAGGACTGTAGCTCTGGAGGGAGGTGGGATCGAGGGTAGGTTTTTTGAGGAGGGGAGTGATAGAGGCTTGTTTGAAGGCAGAGGGAAAGAGACCAGAAAGGAGAGAGGCGTTGAGAAGGGAGGAGATGAAGGGAATTAGAGCAGGAGCAGCAATTTGAAAGAGGTGAGTGGAGAGGGGGTCCAGGGCACACATGGTGGGTTTGTGACCCTGGAGCAGGGAGGAGAGGTCAGAGTCTGAGAGGGAAGAGAAGGTGGAGAAGGAGGGTGAGTTAGTAGGGGATGGAGAGGTGTCAAAGAGTTTGCGGATATCTGAGATTTTAGAAGAGAAGAAAGAGGCAAAGTAATCAGAGGAGATAGAGGAGGGAGGAGGAGGGGAGGAGGGTTAATTTTTTATTATTATTATTATTTATTTATTAGCAGATTGTATGGGGTGGTTTCTCAAAGCTCCAGGACCAAGGGGGCCCATAGCAGGATGTCCACAGACATTTAAGAATTAAAACAGGTTGAATCTCAAAGCAGGCAGTCTGGTTTTCAAGTGTGAGGTTTGGCCTTGTTTGAAGAAAACTGCACCAGCTGCATCCTGTTCCAGCTCTCCCTTACAAGGTAATGCACATGTGCTAATCCATTTTTTATTAAAATGCAAGAAAATGGCCATTAAATATTCATGGCCTGGCTAAAAAAAGAATGTTAAATATTTACTGTGCACCACATTTCAAGAAACTAAACAGGAGCATGAAACCTTAAAGCCGCAGTAACTGTTCCTGCTCCGCTGAGGCAACAGCATTTATGCAAGTACATGTTTTAATGCAGTCTTTACTATCTTAATCGCTTCTAGACTTCTGGAGCACACAGTGATGGAGTAACACATAGAGAAGCTGGGATATTCCTTCTAGAAGATAAGCAATGACCCCTACTGGTTAAACACTACCAATATTCACTCTGCATGGGCTAGGTAAGCCACAGCGTGGAGGGATGCACTCCAGGCTCCATCCCGCCAGTCCTGAACGGCTGCATATGCAGCAGTTTGTAAGTAAAAGCCCAGCGATGTTAGGATGACTCGGGGGTGTTGGGGTGTGTAGGCCCACAGTAGGTCCTGTATGGGAAGAACGGCCAAGGTGGTTTACTGCTTTGGAGGTGAACACTAGAATTAATTGCAGAAATCAATCTTACAATTGACTCGTGGCCAGTGGAGCTCAGCTAAAAGTGATGAAATATGCTGACCAGATTCACATACAGCTGCATTTTGTACCAGCAAAGCTGCAGTCTAGAAAGACCATTCTGTGGGAGATCTGCAATCACAGGCGAAGTTTACAAACAGCCCTACAAACCAACATCCATGATGTCAGCACACATCGATATCACTGTAGTCAAAGGTGCTTGATTAAGAAGCAGAAGATAAAAGGAGAAGGCTGACAAATGTAACGGTTTGGGTGTGCAAAGACGGAGTGGAAAGGGTCTACACATGGTCCTGAAAGGGCAAGTAAATTCAAAAGTTATTTTATTTATTTTTCACTTGATAAAATAAGATTCTGGTCCAGAAAAAAGTGAATATGGTTCAATATTGAACCATATATATTGAACCATATATTGAGGCTGTGTGGTCCAGTGGTTAAAGAAAAGGGCTTGTAACCAGGAGGTCCCCGGTTCAAATCCCACCTCAGCCACTGACTCATTGTGTGACCCTGAGCAAGTCACTTAACCTCCTTGTGCTCCGTCTTTCGGGTGAGATGTAATTGTAAGTGACTTTGCAGCTGATGCATAGTTCACACACCCTAGTCTCTGTAAGTCGCCTTGGATAAAGGTGTCTGCTAAATAAACAAATAATAATAATAATATTGGATCAACAGAGGCCTTTCTAAGGTAGAAAAGAGTTGAAATTACATGAAAAGCTCTGGAAACACAAAAGCATGAAAGAAATACAGTCAAAAATGTATTAAAAACAAATACAGTGATCTGTCTGCAGAGAATATGAAGCCGTTATTGTTGTTGAAGTGTTTGCAGCTTATAAAAGAACTCCAATAATCAAAGACATCTTTACATATATCATCTGGAGCTTTTGGCACTCTTCCTGGCACTGAAACACTTCACCCCAGTTACTAGTTCTCTGAGACAACAACACGCTGTAAAAAAACATCAATCGTCAGGGAGGCACAGTCGTGGAAGCTTTGCCTCCTGTCCATGGAGATCTGGAACAGGTGCAGGACACAGGACATCACAATCTAGGCAGTCTACTTGTCTAGACTCGACAACAACATTGCGGACCTTCTCAGGAGAGAGATGGTCCCCACGAGTGGCAGATCTGCCCAGAGGTTTTACACTGGGTATTCAACAAACAAGGTCACAGAGGTAGACTTGCCACAAGAGAGAACACACAGCTGCCACCTTTTTTGCTCCTGCTTCCAGCAGAGAGCAGCCATGGCAACAGACCATTTCATAGTCAACCAGCCTAATGTATGCATTCCTGCCACTGATCCCATCAGTGCTCAGGGAAATAAGGAGACAAGGGCATCCCCTCCTAATAGCCCCTTACTGGCTCAAGAGGTTCTGGTTCTCAGAGATCCTGGAAATGGCAGAAGCTGGGCCCCTGCACCTACTGGTGAGATGCTATCTGCTGTCTCAAAACAACAGGAAGATGCTCCACCAACTACTGAAGAACCTGGGGCTATCTGAACAATTAATGATCTTGCTTCAAATACACCTTTCACCTCCGAGGCCTATACAGGCAAAGGGAGAGAATTTGTCCTTAAGAATTCCAATCCAAAACCTCAGAAATCGGAGTAGGAGGCCAGACACTACCTTTTATGTCTGGAGAGCCCTGAATTTCTACATTCATAGAATCTATAGGGGAGTATGGTATAGCTACATTGATATATGTAAGATATAAACCACGACTGGCCGTGCAGTTCCCATGAAATATACGCACGTCTGTGTGGTGATTAGGCCGACAGCAAAGCGTGCACAGTTGTCATTGTTACTTTCATCACACAACAAACCTAAAGTCAAAGCTGAGTGTGGTGCAGCACATTGACCTCATCAAAGGATGAGTTATGGCACCTACTTCATAACAAAACAAAACCCTCTAAATTCAACAAGTCCATCAACAATTATTTGTTTTTAAATGGCAAAGTCCACAACAACATGTTTTGCAATGTTATTCATTACACTGCACATGTGTGGTGGATCACTATACCACTGTCAGTAACATTTCATCAAGTCAACTATCTTCTATTTTAAACAAACACACACTATTACTGTATATAAAACACATTATCAATCAATCAGAATTTCTTAAGCAGTGGTGATGCAGAGATTGTAATAGACACTGAAAGGTTACCTCACTATCTGTGTGACTTAGTCTTTCCTGCAAAATACTTTATAATTTTACTTTGCAATGTGTGAATCTGGGAACATATGGTAAGCCAAATTATCATTTAGAGATATCTCAAAATGCACTTCCAGATACCTTAAATTGAATTGCAGATATCTCAAACTAACTCGATTTCAAGATATCTCAAACTCATTTCGAGATATCTCAATTTGACTACCTGTCCTGTTTGAGATATCTCAAATTGACTTCCTGTCCTGTTTGAGATATCTCAAATTGACTTCCTGTGAAGATGCTCTATTTTGATTGGACTTCCGGCCCATTTCAAGATATCTTAAACTAGACAGGAAGTCAATTCGAGATATCTCAAATTCAATTTGAGATATCTCAAACTGGACAGGAAGTCATTTTAAGATATCTCAAATTCAATTCAAGATATCTCAAACTGGACAGGAAGTCAATTCGAGATATCTCATATTTTCAATCCTTTAAGAATAATGCACATTTGATCAAAGCGGAAAATGTTCAGCTTCTCTGAGAAATGGTGGAGAATCTTGTTTCCTACTCAATTCAATCTGATCCATGTCTCAAACGATTCTCCACTATTGGAGAAACAAACTGAGTAATAAATGAGTCATATTTCAAACTAGACATATTTCAGAATCTTGAAATTTCAACAATCAAGACACAAAAGAGAACTACTTTATTTGATGTTGAGTGTGTATTCCACAATACCCTGGCATGTGTCCGAGCTGCTTCCTCTCCACACAGTAACACAGTAGAAGTGCTTGATTCCAATCCACAAAGGGGTTTACGACGCAGTTTCTTATGTGGCTCTGCTTTTGTAATCAGTGAGTTTTAGATTATGGGTGGCAGTCCCCACACACCCTTGGTAAGCTGGCAGTGCAGGAATGCGATACATCTCTCACTGACAGGGTTCATTTACACAGTAATGGTCATCTTGGTAGACAGTTGCCCCCCCCTTTACCTGTGCCTTGCCACTCGATCGCTCACAATGGTGTCCTGTTTATTCGCTCTCTCCAGCTCCTCCTCTCAAGTCTGTATATTCCCATGTAGCCAGAGCACAGCAATAACACCATCAGCTTGCTTTTCTATGTGAGTCTTGCACAGTCCAAACTCTGCCTCCTGCCAGGGAACTCTCACTACTCTACACAGTTCCCCTTATGTACCCCAGGCCACGCCTCTATCAATCCGTCACAGCCAATTGCTATTCGGTTGTGCGTGTGACCTAACCTGGTTCTAATATTAGCGCAACCTGAAACAACTGTGCTTCTGACCTTCCCAAGATGGCTGCCACAAAATGACCCTCTACTTGAGACATGGTCCATCTTGGTTAGGTCGTGTCAGTAGTTCCCTTTAGTGCCTTTTTCATGCCTTTTACCAGGCTTCACCCTGCTACACCACATAACTGCTACCTCTATAACATGTTCCTTAATTAGTATAAATACATTTTTTAAATATTTGTTTTCATTATATACACAATGGATGGTATTTACTGTACACCTAATTCTTACAGAGGAATACACTTTCTGTGTACCATTCTGTACACAAATGTGGAAGGCAGTAGGTTTGAGCAGCTCAGTGGTTAGAGTGATGGGCTGCAGCGTGGAGGGCAGTATGTTTGAGTAGCTCAGTGATTAGAGTGATGGGCTGCAGTGTGGAGGGCATTGGGGTTGAGAAGCTCAGTGGTTAGCATGCTGGCTACAGTGTGGAGGGCAGTATGTTTGAGTAGCTCAGTGGTTAGAGTGATAGGCTGCAGCGTGGAGGGCAGTATGTTTGAGTAGCTCAGTGGTTAGAGTGATGGGCTGCAGTGTGGAGGGCATTGGGGTTGAGTAGCTCAGTGGTTAGCATGCTGGCTACAGTGTGGAGGGCAGTATGTTTGAGTAGCTCAGTGGTTAGAGTGATGGGCTGCAGCGTGGAGGGCAGTATGTTTGAGTAGCTCAGTGATTAGAGTGATGGGCTGCAGTGTGGAGGGCATTGGGGTTGAGAAGCTCAGTAGTTAGCATGCTGGCTACAGTGTGGAGGGCAGTATGTTTGAGTAGCTCAGTGGTTAGAGTGATGGGCTGCAGCGTGGAGGGCAGTATGTTTGAGTAGCTCAGTGGTTAGAGTGATGGGCTGCAGTGTGGAGGGCATTGGGGTTGAGTAGCTCAGTGGTTAGCATGCTGTCTACAGTGTGGAGGGCAGTATGTTTGAGTAGCTCAGTGGTTAGAGTGATGGGCTGCAGCGTGGAGGGCAGTATGTTTGAGTAGCTCAGTGGTTAGAGTGATGGGCTGCAGTGTGGAGGGCAGTATGTTTGAGTAGCTCAGTGGTTAGAGTGATGGGCTGCAGTGTGGAGGGCAGTATGTTTGAGTAGCTCAGTGGTTAGAGTGATGGGCTGCAGTGTGGAGGGCAGTATGTTTGAGTAGCTCATAAAACATGTTATTGTAATGCCCTTAGAAACACCAATTGTTGTGATTCTATTGCGCTCTGAAGAAGCTTGACGTGATGAGGATGTGTCTCGGGTGCATTTATATATATACATTTAATTTGGTTCTATAAATAGCTGGCTGCTGGCAGCTGAGACATAGAGTCCATGCAGAACACCTCTTTCTCCCGGCTTCTGATTTAGTGAGCGAGCCTCACAGTTGGCTTCACATCACCTCTCCAGGTCTGAGCGTGTGGGATGCACTGATTAAGATTTCCCAGGCTGGGGAGGGAATGGGAGGCGGGTTACAGCTTGTAGGGAAACACAACCGCCATCCATCATAGTATCTTTGGAATGAACGGCAACAGAATCCTATCTCTTTCAGATGGGTTCACTCTCTGTGAAAGGTGGTGCACTGTCCCTCGGGCAAACTGTGTGTTGAGTGTATGTGATAGGTGAGGCAGTGACAGGGACTGGAGTGGTCTGTCTGTCTGTCTGTCTGTCTGTATTTGTATCTACAAGGCAGGCCATTGTATGGCCATTTCTTTTTTATGTCCAACATTTTAAACTGTTTACCATCCCTAAAATGATAGGCCTTTTCGAGCAGGAATAAGTCACTCTGAGTCTCAGTTGTGACACATGTACATGTTGTTCCCTTCAGTGCAAGCTTCATGTGCCCAAATATGCTTGAGCTAATGTTGTATGATGTCAATTTGTAACACGTGTTACAACTGACTCCAACCCAGGGAGCTGTTACTAAACTTCATGTTCCAGCAAGAAACAACAAAACTAAGAGCGAGCAATTGTGTCAGAGATCAGGGATGAGAATGCTGAAAGTCTACTGTATCCATAAACTGGGTAACACAGCTACATAGCACAAAAAGAAAATTGGGGGAAAAAATTACTCTCCAAGGTTGAAAATTGGCTCTGAGACTAAGGCAATGAGAATGTGAATGTAATTAAGTCTTATAAATTGAATGTAAGTAGTTTGAGACTAGATAAAGTAGGTAACTCCAAATTTAATTAAGTAGTTTTACTACTAATTAAGCCCAAGCATGTCTGTTGTACCATCACTAGAAGTGGTAGCTGCTGAATGGAAATTAGTTTTTTGTCTAAAGGAGTTTAACCCTTGTCTATATATCTAACTAAATGGAGTTAATCTCAATTGTAAATTATTTTGTTGTAAACATAATCTTGTTGATGGATTATTACAACTACTTTGGTAATAAGCCTACTCTGCAGTTTAAAAGCGTCTATCTCTTATGAACTGACCTGTAGAATGTAAGTTACATATATAGAACCAAGAGTTCTGTTTTTAGACAATCGTGTGTATCCAGAAAATGATGGTAAGGCCGGACTAATATAGTTTGTAGGAATACAACTAATTCAGTCCAAGATTAAAAAACCATCATGCAATATGATCCTGAGTAACTGACTTATATTTTAAAAGGGATCAAATAATCAATGAAGTAAACATGATTAAATTCCTAGAAGGAATAAAAGCAGAAATTAACCAAGTAATAATTTTCTGAAAAATATTGAATGTAATATACTGAACAATATAGATGTGTTTGTGAAGGATGCTATAATGATACTCTAAGTAACCTATACATTGTACAACTGATATTCTCCATAGTTTGGTTATGAGACTGTTGTGTGCAAAACAACGTAATGTAACATTAATGTATGAATGGATCTATACAATGATTACTTCATTCTCCGTGGAGATTTAGTTCTCTTAGTGAGCAAGCAGTTTATTCCAGAAAGCATGGAAGCATTCATTGCCAGAGGCTTATGACGTGTCGCATGGATATTGTCTTAGAGATTGAATTCTCTTAATCAACAAATAAGTTTGTAAAGTTTCTTAGCCTATGGTTTATAATGTAGTTGAATTGAATTCTAGACATTTTAAGAGCAAAGTATTTCACTTGTTAAAGATGTTACATAACCTAATTCTTCTGTGGGAAATTACTGGGTATGGTTTTAATATAGACTGGTAAAGGTGTGAAAATGTTTTATCAAAACTATCTGCATATGTATGTCATTTCTTATATTTTGATGTCCCTGGGTGGGCGACTAGAGACTTATTTATTATTAATTAAATTGTATACCTAATTCACTACAGTGTGGAACAACGCAAGATCGGCTGGTGAAATCTATGGACAATGGAACAGAGCAGGATCAGTTTCCACATCAGGTCAACATATGATGTTCTCCCATCACCACAGAACCTTAATCTAATAGGAGAGGATCTGTGGTGTCCTTTGTGTTAGATTTAGTATGTTAATTATATAAATACGTTTGTTAAGTTCATACCATTTGTTGTTTATGGATTTAATAACTTTGTAATGTCTATTTTAAAATCATGTTTCACATTTTCTCTTTCTTTATATATCAAATTATAATTTGATTATTGGCCCGTCCATTCTAATTCAACAGACACTGGTGATCGTAATTGCTGTTACTGATGTGGAAGGACAGTTTTCTCTGTCTGTATTACACTGATCAACTACCAGATGTTTTGGGACCAAGTTATAGTGAACGATTTCCCAGTGTTATGGCCATTCTTCGGGGAGCATTTGTCATGTGATTAGTTATGTCATCAGTGATGTCATAGCTGACGTCAAATGTGATGTCATACATACGCATGATTTAAGGTTGAGTTAAGGTTGCGTGTTAAGCTTACTCGCAATTTCCTCACTTTTGAGGGTTTTGCTTGAGTAACCTTAACATTACTTTAATGCAGCTTTTGCAATGAATTTCCTTTGGGGTTTTTTTTGTTAAAAAAAAAGAAAAGAAGTAAATAAATGTTTATGTAACTTGAAAGTAGAAAAATGTTAGTATTCAGGAAAAATTATCAGTCATAAAAAAGCATATATGAAACTGTTATATGAAACAACAAGCTGTATATAAAAAAGAATATAATAATTTTGCAGAGCATTTTCTACATTGCACGACTTTGTTTCAGCCAGACTTGTCCTTATTTAATTGACCTTTTAGGACATGTCTGGTTGAAACTTAAGTCCTGCAGTGGAATGGATTTGAAGTGGGAAGCTTGATACTGATATAAATACTGATATAAATAACACAGACATATACAATTCATTATATTTATAGCACAAACAATATTTTAAAAAGGCAACTCGCTACCCAAAATAAGTTGTTTAAACACCACTCATAGCACACAGAATACAGAAATGTATTTTAAAGACAGATCACATATGTTATATAAATTACAGATTTATGTCTGTATTTATTATTCAGAAAGTGCTTTACACTGCATACAACTCATAAATTGTACTATGTTTACATTACTGTATCATTAGACCTATAGGCTTGTGACCGAGAGCGAATGAATCCCAGTCAACAATCTCCCTCCTGACCTGTGAGGGCGCTGTGTAACAGGAACAGTGTGCTTCGTACTGGATGGTTCGGCAGTTCATTCCAGGGTCAGTCAGAAGCCGGCCATCCAGGAAGGGGGCGGAGTCACAATACCACAAGTCATGGCCCTGGTACGGTCAGCGATGTGTCAGTCATGGATTGGAGGAGACGTGCTTGAACTAGCTATCAGAGGGGGCGTGATGAAGGGTATTTCATGGGATGTGACGATGCAATCTGTTCCTTTGTTTTGGTTACTGCAAGGACCTGTAAAGGAAAGTGTGTAAAACGAAGCTGTGAGTGTTTGTATTTGTTTTGTTAATCACTGTTTATTTATATTTAATAGACGGCTAACAACCGGGAGCTGTCACTGTTCCAGCCAGCATTAAACCTGGATTCCAAATACTGCACTCGTCACCAAGAATTGTGTATTCACCACCAGAACTGGAGCACCACGAGAAAGGATGCTGAGTCATGCTTGTATTATTGTATTGGACAATATACTGGAATAGGGCTGTGAACAGATTCCTCTCCACAGAATGGCCCTCCAGCTTGAAGCCTTGATTGCAGCAGCGGAAATACAAATAGGATTAAGATACAGTTTTCTGTGGTTATAAACATCTTCAAATAAATATATCAGGGCATTTACTGTGGTTATAAACATCTTCAGATAAATATATCAGGGCATTTTCTTTTTTTTTTCTTTATTTAGTAGTCGCTAATTATTTTTTATTATTTTCTCCCAGTTTAGAATATCCAATTAGTATTTAAGCTCGGTTCACCGCTACCACCCTCGGGAGTGGCGAAGGCGAACACATGGTGTCCTGTGAAGCGTGTGCCGTCAGCTGACCGCTTCTTTTCACACTACAGACTCATCATGCAGCCACCTCGGAGCTACAGCGTCGGAGAACAATGCTGCTCCGGGCAGCTTACAGGCAAGCCCGTAGGCGCCCGGCCAGACTACAGAGGTAGCTAGTGCGTGGTGAGCCGAGGACACCCTGGCCGACCTAAACCCTCCCTCCCCCCGGGCGGTGCTTGGCCAATTGTGCGGCGCCACCTGGGAACTTCCATCCACGGTCTGCAATGGCATAGCCTGAACTGGAACCGGCGACATCCAGGCTATAGGGCGCATCCTGCACTCAACGCGGAGTGTCTTTACTCGGGAGCCTCGGGAGTCCACTCGGGAGCCCCCCTATCAGAGCATTTCTGTAGGTAAATATTTAGGACCCCCCTCTCCCCCAACCCCCTTGCTAAAGCTTCTGTGTGTCTGTCTGTCGCAGTCTGTGGCTGACTGTACCCGCATGGAAAACAGACAAAACAAAGCAGCTTACTGATATCTGGGAAACTTTTTTTCTTTTCTTTTTTTAATCATTTAAGACATGTTTAATTTGTACAAATCATAAATTCTGTCACGTCAAGTAGACAAAATGCCAACACACTGCAGAAAGTATTAGCTGAAATGTCTGTCTTCCTAACTTAAGTCACATTTTGTTCTAGTGATGTTTATTAATATTTAAATTCAAAAACCAACCACAAGTCCCTTATGGCTAAAGTCTCCTAATTAGTTGTACTGTTAAACACAATTTAAAATGGTGTTATCACATTATCATTAACCCTATTGCCTTTTATCAACTCAGACATTTCAAACTAAAATAAAACATGCATCAAACATGCTAGCTGGAAAAAGCCAAGGATCATTTTTAACCCTGTGCACGCACAGAGGACCCTCTTAATCACGCATTAAAAAGAGGTTGTACTGTAAGAAATAGTTTGCAGTAAACCAAGGGTTTAGCAGACTACAGTCCGATGCTATCTGAAACGTCTGTACGAGGGTTTAGCAGAGTACAGTCCAATGCTATCTGAAACGTCTGTATGAGGGTTTAACAGAGTACAGTCCAATGCTATCTGAAACGTCTGTACGAGGGTGTGACAGGGTGACTGGGCGGTGACGTCAGGCAGATGCAGGAAGTAAAATAAACTGACACCAGGTAAGTACTGCAGTTAAAAAGAAAGATTCGGCTGGCTGCCGTTTTATTTTTAATACAAAAATAAATCAAATATTTTAACAAAACAAATCTCGAACACAAAATACCAAATAAGACCCAGGTCAGGCTGAGCAACTGCCTTCACTGTTCCTGGAGTGTTATTCTTTTGCTTCACTTTCGCTTAGTTTCGTTTGCCTTCTCTCCACTCTCGTACCAAAACAGTCCACCGCAAGCGCAGAGAGCTGCAGGCTTATATACCGTGGCTGAGGGGTTTAACTGGCTAGTAATTATCCTATTACCCCTCGGCCACAATCTGCATGAGTTTATTAATTACAATGCTGTGGATGGGGCTACCCATCCACGCTAAACAAAACAAACAAATCGCTCATGCGTCCTAAATACATAAACAACAAAATAAACAAGCTGCCGTCATAAATAATAATAATAATAATAATAATAATAATAATAATAATAATAATAATAATAATATACAAAATAACACGGGGCGGAGGGGGAAAACCCAGTTCTAAAAATAAATAAACAAAACAATGTACAGGGCTCGCTACCGCCCTGCTACATATCCCCCCCCCTTGTGCAACGCACACATGGCCCCAACTGCCATGGTGGTGGAGGCGGAGGCAGAGGCAGCTCCTGCTGCTCCCCCTCAGGTGGTGGAGGCAGAGGCAGCTCCTGCTGCTCTCCCTCAGGTGGTGGTGGTGGAGGCAGAGGCAGCTCCTGCTGCTCTCCCTCAGGTGGTGGTGGTGGAGGCAGAGGCAGCTCCTGCTGCTCTGCTCCTGGCAAAGGCGGCAGGGGCTCTTCCCCTTCTGGCTGCGAAGGCGGCAGGGGCTCCTCCCCTTCTGGCTGCGAAGGCGGCAGGGGCTCTTCCCCTTCTGGCTGCGAAGGCGGCAGGGGCTCCTCCCCTTCTGGCTGCGAAGGCAGCAGGGGCTCTTCTCCTTCTGGCTGCAGTGGGGAAACCAGCAGGCATGCTCCCTCTGCTGGTGGGACTGGGCGCAGCAAGCACCCCTCTGGTAGGAGGGGGCAGTTGAGGGGGGTATGCCCCCGCTCTCCGCAGATGGGGCACCAGCAGGACGCCTCTACAGTGTGGAGGATGGCCTCCCAGCTGATCTCCTCTGGTGATGGTGGTGGGATCAGCAGGCACTCTTCCTCTGTTGGTGCAGGCTTGGGCGGTGGCATTCGGGCTCCTCACTCCTGGGCGTTGAGGACACCTGGTTATGGTCGACTGCCCAGAACCATTCGGCGGCATCCCCAACCAGGCCCTGGTTCCAGGCCTCTTCATACTGGGGATCACCGTAGGGGCAGTCCTCCCTGTCATGCCCAAACTCGCCGCAGGCGTCGCACATGGGGGCCCCTTCAGCCCTCCATTGTTCCTGCTCAGCCGCCCAGTCCGGGGGTCCAAACTGACTGGGGACCCGGGACCACCACCTCTTGCACCGCTGTTCCGGCTGCTGTTGTTGCAGCACCCTACTTCTGCCTGAGTCTAGGAGGCGCTGGTGATCCCACGCTGGACACCACGTGTGACAGGGTGACTGGGCAATGACGTCAGGCAGATGCAGGAAGTAAAATAAACTGACACCAGGTAAGTACTGCAGTTAAAAAGAAAGAATCGGCTGGCTGCCGTTTTATTTTTAATACAAAAATAAATCAAATATTTTAACAAAACAAATCTCGAACACAAAATACCAAATAAGACCCAGGTCAGGCTGAGCAACTGCCTTCACTGTTCCTGGATTTTTATTCTTTTGCTTCACTTTCGCTTAGTTTCGTTTGCCTTCTCTCCACTCTCGTACCAAAACAGTCCACCACGAGCGCAGAGAGCTGCAGGTTTATATATCGTGGCCGAGGGGTTTAACTGGCTAGTAATTATCCTATTACCCCTCGGCCACAATCTGCACGAGTTTATTAATTACAGTGCTGTGGATGGGGCTACCCATCCACGCTAAACAATACAAACAAATCGGCCACGCCGTCCTAAATACTTAAACAACAAAATACGCGGCGCTTCGCCGTCATAAATAATAATAATAATAATAATAATAATAATAATAATAATAATAATAATATACAAAATAACACGGGGCGGAGGGGGAAAACCCTGTTCTAAAAATAAATAAACAAAACAATGTACAGGGCTGCTACCGCCCTGCTACAGAGGGTTTAGCAGAGTACAGTCCAATGCTATCTGAAACGTCTGTACGAGGCTTGGCATGTATGATGCAAGTCTGGTGAAGGTTCAAGGCAGGTACAAGTTCACCTAGAGTGTGATACTAGACAGACAGACCGACGGACACGGTCCTTAAAAATGGAATGTATCTGTGATAATGTGTAAAAACTGAAAACAAAACACCATTTAAAATACATTTTAGGCTGCACAAGATATATATATATATATATATATATATATATATATATATATATATATATATATATATATATATATATATATATATACAGTACTGTGCAAAAGTTTTAGGCAGGTGTGAAAAAATGCTGTAAAGTAAGAATGCTTTCAAAAATAGACATGTTAATAGATTATATTTATCAATTAACTAAATGCAAAGTGAGTGAACAGAAGAAAAATCTAAATCAAATCCATATTTGGTGTGACCACCCTTTGCCTTCAAAACAGCATCAAGCATCAATTCTTCTAGGTACACTTGCACACAGTTGTTGAAGGAACTTCGGCAGGTAGGTTGGCCCAAACATCTTGGAGAACAAACCACAGTTCTTCTGTGGATTTAGGCAGCCTCAGTTGCTTCTCTCTCTTCATGTAATCCCAGACAGAGTCGATGATGTTGAGATCAGGGCTCTGTGGGGCCATACCATCACTTCCAGGACTCCTTGTTCTTCTTTACGCTGAAGATAGTTCTTAATGACGTTAAGCTGTATGTTTGGGGTCATTGTCATGCTGCAGAATAAATTTGGGGCCTATCAGATGCCTCCCTGATGGTATTACATGATGGATAAGTATCTGCCTGTACTTCTCAGCATTGAGGAGACCATTAATTCTGACCAAATCCCCAACTCCATTTGCAGAAATGCAGCCCCAAACTTGCAAGGAACCTCCACCATGCTTCACTGTTGCCTGCAGACACTCATTCGTGTACGCTGTCCAGCCCTTTGGCGAACAAACTGCCTTCTGCTACAGCCAAATATTTCAAATTTTGACTCATCAGTCCAGAGCACCTGCTGCCATTTTTCTGCACCCCAGTTCCTGTGTTTTCGTGCATAGTTGAGTCGCTTGGCCTTGTTTCCACGTCGGAGGTATGGCTTTTGGCTGCAAGTCTTCCATGAAGGCCACTTCTGACCAGACTTCTCCGGACAGTAGATGGGTGTACCAGGGTCCCACTATTTTCTGCCAGTTCTGAGCTGATGGCACTGCTGGACATCTTCCGATTGCGAAGGGAAGTAAGCATGATGTGTCTTTCATCTGCTGCAGTAAGTTTCCTTGGCCGACCACTGCGTCTACGGTCCTCAACGTTGCCCGTTTCTTTGTGCTTCTTCAAAGAGCTTGGACAGCACATCTGGAAACCCCTGTCTGCCTTGAAATTTCTGCCTGGGAGAGACCTTGCTGATGCAGTATAACTACCTTGTGTCTTGTTGCTGTGCTCAGTCTTGCCATGGTGTATGACTTTTGACAGTAAACTGTCTTCAGCAACCTCACCTTGTTAGCTGAGTTTGGCTGTTCCTCACCCAGTTTTAGTCCTCCTACACAGCTGTTTCTGTTTTAGTTAATGATTGTGTTTCAATCTACATATTGAATTGATAATCATTAGCACCTGTTTGGTATAATTGTTTAATCATACACCTGACTATATGCCTACAAAATCCCTGACTTTGTGCAAGTGTACCTAGAAGAATTGATGCTGTTTTGAAGGCAAAGGGTGGTCACACCAAATATGGATTTGATTTAGATTTTTCTTCTGTTCACTCACTTTGCATTTAGTTAATTGATAAATATAATCTATTAACATGTCTATTTTTGAAAGCATTCTTACTTTACAGCATTTTTTCACACCTGCCTAAAACTTTTGCACAGTACTGTATATATATAGTAAAAGGACTTCACCACTTTTGGTTCGTTTGCCCCTTAAAACACAGACCCAGACACCAAGACTTTTTAAGCGCTATTGTGCAGTTTAATTTTCACAAAACAAAACAAAACCCTAGCTCAAACGTAGAGCCTACCTTCACTTTAACAGGTCCCTGACTGACATACAGGACGGCTAAGCCATTTACCTGTCAACACACACTTTAACAAAACAGTTCACCTTCTTTTTAAACAGCCAACCATTTTTCATACCAGCTCCCTGGTGATCTCCCTCTAATAGAGCTGGAAGCTCTCTTTTATAGTTTGTGGCAGTTCCCAATCAACACCACATTCTCACATGTTTTTGGCAGGGAGAGGAATTAACCCCGTCCCTGCCAACCACCACCAAAGCACACAACACCCAGACTTTATTTACATGCAGAGCCCGTGCTCTGTTACTATATATATATATATATATATATATATATATATATATATATATATATATATATATATACTGTATATATATTATTTTGAGTTGAATTTTGGCTTCGGTTCTTTCAGTATGTGTTTCCCGTCCTTCCTGTACACCATTGATACAGTAATAAAGGATAGATCAGCAAAAAAGAACACCAGAGGCAATCAGTAGAATCTTAACAATATTTTATTCCATTTCACCTGAAAATGCTGTCAAAAAATTAACCAACAGATTATTTCAGTAATACTGGCCCCTATTCATCAAAGTGTCGGCGTTCACAATTTTTTTTAATGTTTTCCGAACATTTCGACGGTTCAGTCCATTTAAATGGGCAGTGATTCATCAACCTTTTATTAGAAAACCTGAAATTCGAAAAGCCTTATTCATGAATACATTAAAGGAAGCGTTTCCCATGGACTGCCTACAGGACAACATAATCTAAATAACAAGGGAAGCAAGTCAGTCACTTACTGCTGATACGGGATAAAACAAGCAATGAATCAAGAGCAACAAATATCAACACAGGTAAAGTTTTTTATAATGCTGATGATCATTATAACATTTGAAATATTAAGGTTGTGTCACTGCTTTTATTTCTTTTAAGTGTTTAGTGTCCTTTTTTCAAATGTTATGTTAAGATGTTTTTTCTTTCTTCTTCTTATATTGTATCCAGCCATGGAGATGTCTTTCTGTTTTTGTTGTATATGTGAATAGCTCAATAAAGCAATAAAGCCAGCGCATATGTGACTCATTATGCAAACTTGCATGTGTTGAATGCATGTGTTTATATATATATATATATATATATATATATATATATATATATATATATATATATATATATATTGATGCATGTGTTTATGTATATATTGCAACGACACTGGGTCTGCTGTAACCGCGTTCTGGAAGATTCTGTGACCCAGGGTCAAAGGTTCAATGGCAGCAGGTGTTCAGGGACGTCAGAGACGGGAGAATCGCCACCAATCGGAGGCTCAGCTTGCCGTGCGAGTGGGACCTGATTGCAACATTGCTGTCACAAATCAGGGGACAAGATGTTGCAACAATCAAGGGATCGAGAGCAGGAAACAGTGCATGCTTGGGATTGGTGGCTGGTGCACCGGGGGCATGGCCTGGACGCAGGGATAAGTAGCGGGCTGCTGACATGAACAGGGGCTGCTGGAGTAAGAAGAACAGAGAGAAAGACTGCAGAGAAACGGGACTGAAAAGCAACCAAGGAAGACCAGAGACTGCACTTTCTTTTGGACTTTCTTTTGTTTTCTTTTCTTTTCCTTTATTATTTTGTCACAGTCTGCTAAGCTATGTGGTACCACTGGCTGGTAAAGCAGCGCGCGTCACCTGTCAAGTGTAGAGTCCTGGCTTAATAAACTACTGCATTCCAGAACTTGCAAACCCTGTGTGAGTCTGTGTGAGCCTGTGTGAGCCTGTGTGACCCTGTGACCCTGTGTGAGTCCATGTGAGCCTGAGTGAGCCTGTGTGAGTCTGTGTGAGCCTGTGTGAGTCTGTGTGAGCCTGTGTGAGTCTGTGTGAGCCTGTGTGTGCCTGTATGAGCCTGTGTGAGCCTGAGTGAGCCTGTGTGTGTCTGTGTGAGCCTGTGTGAACCTGTGTGAGTCTGTGTGCCTGTATGAGTTTGTGTGAGTCTGAGTGAGCCTGTGTGAGTCTGTGATCCTGTGAGCCTGTATGAGTCTGTGAGCCTGTGACCCTATGTGAGTCTGTGTGAGTCTGAGTGAGCCTGTGTGACCCTGTGTGAGCCTGTGTGAGCCTGTGACCCTGTGAGCCTGTGTGAGTCTGTGTGAGCCTGTGTGAATCTGTGTGAGTCTGTGAGTCTGAGTGAGCCTGTGTGAGTCTGTGTGAGCCTGTGTGAGCCTGTGTGAGACTATGTGAGCCTGTGTAAATCCATCTCAGTTACATATGTGAGCGAGCGGATGATGAGAAATGTAGTTCTGAGAGGTCCATGTGGGTACATGTGAAGACATCTTGAGGCAGGGAATGCAATTTAAAAGTTTAAAAAAGGGGTCAAAATGTAAAAAACAAATAAAACAATACACACACCTTGCATAAAGAGTTGTAGCAACACATGGGAACATGTAACATAATAAAATAGAAAGGTCCTATGTACCCTTTAAGCATTCTTTAGCTTAGCTGGTAGCCATGACTGATCTGTAAAACAAAAGTGATAAAACAAACTTGCTCAATTATTATGTTTATTTGCTGGAAACATAGAAAACTACCTTACCTAAAAAAAAAAAGTAACTATATCAGGAAACAGGAAAGTGCCTCCCTTTGAATAATCAGATTATTAACTCAACTCACTTGTTTTGTTTTTTGCTGGCGTTGCTGTATTGTGGGGAAGGAGATGTAGGTGCCTGCCCTCCTTACCAAAGATTCTGTCACTTGGTGAACCACACGTCACAGGGTTGCTTGACTTACTCCAAATTGACCCCGACCCCCTCCCCCAGATACAGTGCTCCTTCTAATTGCTTTTAAAAAGGAAAAATATCAAACAGAAAAACAACATGCTTCACAATCCAGTTCTCTCCTGGCCCCTGTGGTTCTTATTGTGCTGTGGTTGTAGGTGTCTGATTTGGCAGCAGCCAGTACTTTGTAAACAGGTCCACTGTAGTTGATTTTGCACGACAGCAAAGCATACACAGTTGGACTTGTTACTTTCATCATACAACAAGCCTAAAGGACGAGCTATGGCACCTACTTTAAAACCAAAAATAAACAAGAAAAGCCAAAATACACAACAATGTGGAATCGCAACATTATTCATTACACTGCACATATGTGGCGGATCAATAATACCACTGTCAGTAACATTGCATTGTCAACTATCTTCTATTTGAAATGCACACACTGCTGCTGGATCTACGTTTTTCCTTTGGAAATAAAAGATGTTATAAATTGAAGCTCTGGTTTTCTGAGCGTCACTGTCTTTTTATTATTATTTTGATTTCTTAGCAGACGCCCTTATCCAGGGCGACTTACAATTGTTACAAGATATCACATTATTTTTACATACAATTACCCATTTATACAGTTGGGTTTTTATTGGAGATCTAGGTAAAGTGCCTTGCTCAAAGTACAGCAGCAGTGTCCCCCACCTGGGATTGAACCCACAACCCTCCGGTCAAGAGTCCAGAGCCCTAACCACTACTCCACACTACTTTTTGGTGTTTATGTGATCTCTCTGCTCATCACAAACATCATTCTTGCATCCATGTCCCACTCTTAAAATCAGTCCTGCATAGTTGACAGAAAGTATGTATTTCTCCAGCGTTGCTTAGATTATGTTGTTGTCCAAGAAGCTTGAAATTTGCATCAATATTTTTTTTTTTACCAGGAGGGCTGATTGCATGCAAAGCCATCTTAAGCACCTTTCACACCGGCATTCTCTACCTGGTTCAGAACCTACCCGGGTCAGGACCCGGTGTCATGCGGGTCGGGTATGTGATTTCACACTGCTTTTGATAAAGCAAGGCTTGACCTGGGTGACAGACGCAGGTGCACAATGTGCGTATCAATGCCCCGGAAGCAGCTTGTTACTGATGCTTCCATCCCAGCTTCTCTGGATTGAATCGTCGGCCCAAATGTTGATTAGAGCAAATGTTTCTACATCCCTGCTGCAATCTGGCACATGCTGTGTCTGAATCAACAAAAATATGGCTAAACAGAATAAACAGAAATGTTCCTTGTGGAAGTTAAACCTTCACGCAGTCATGGCTGTTTGTTATTGTGTCGACTCACGAACAGCCGTCATGCATTTTGTCTCGCTCAACCCGGGACAAAGCGTGTCGACCCATTTCCTGAGGTAGGTAGCAGGTGTCAGGTAAACAAAATCACAACACTTTGTTGGTGTTTCAAAAACTCTATGACTTTATAGACTCACTACCATAACAGCATCTATTAACTCTAAGCTGTATGAATGTATCTCTGCCAGTAGATGGCAGTATTAACTTGTTATCTTACATCTCCCCCTTTTTCTTAATAATGAAACTGTAACTGTAAACTTAACTAAAAGTCTCATTATTTGTTTTATTGTCACACTATAGGACTTTTTTTTAAAAAATTGTATTCATGTGTAGTCTTTGAATCAAGCTGGCCTGTTGATAACACATTCTGAGTGTGCTGTAACCACTGCAGAGGAGGGAATTGTCGAAGGTTCTATCTCGACAGCTGGCTCGGCAGAAGTAGAACTGGATTGAAAGACTTCACTAGAGCTTTCCACGGAACTTGGAATGAGCTGAAGGTGTCTCTTCAGCACTGCATCATAGTCGCCTCCCTCAATTTCGTCTAGGCCAAACGAGTTGACGATATGTTCAGACGCCGTTCCCATGGCATAGATGAGGGAGCTTACGTGTACATCCTCTGGTTCTTTATTTAGTTTCATAACGACTCGGAACCTGGAAACCCTTTGTCTCCAGTCTGGCCACTTGGATATATTTGTGAAACTGAACGGTTCGGGGGATCATATTGAATTGAACGGTTCGGGGGGCTCATATTTAAATGAACGGTTCAGGGGGCTCATATTTAATTGAACGGTTCGGAGGGGCTCATATTTAATTGAACAGTTCGGAGGGGCTCATATTTAATTGAACGGTTCGGGGGGGGCTCATTTAATTGAACGGTTCGGGGCTCATATTTAATTGAACGGTTCGGGGGCTCATATTTAATTGAACAGTTCGGGGGCTCATATTTAATTGAACGGTTCGGGGGCTCATATTTAATTGAACAGTTCGGGGGCTCATATTTAATTGAACGGTTCGGGGCTCATATTTAATTGAACAGTTCGGGGCTCATATTTAATTGAACGGTTTGGGGGCTCATATTTAATTGAACGGTTCGGGGGCTCATATTTAATTGAACGGTTCGGGGGCTCATATTTAATTGAACAGTTCGGGGGCTCATATTTAATTGAACAGTTCGGGGGCTCATATTTAATTGAACAGTTCGGGGGCTCATATTTAATTGAACGGTTCGGGGGCTCATATTTAATTGAACAGTTCGGGGGCTCATATTTAATTGAACGGTTCGGGGGCTCATATTTAATTGAACGGTTTGGGGCTCATATTTAATTGAACGGTTCGGGGGCTCATATTTAATTGAACGGTTCGGGGGCTCATATTTAATTGAACAGTTCGGGGGCTCATATTTAATTGAACGGTTCGGGGGCTCATATTTAATTGAACGGTTCGGGGGCTCATATTTAATTGAACGGTTCGGGGGCTCATATTTAATTGAACGGTTCGGGGGCTCATATTTAATTGAACGGTTCGGGGCTCATATTTAATTGAACGGTTTGGGGGCTCATATTTAATTGAACGGTTCGGGGCTCATATTTAAATGAACGGTTCGGGGCTCATATTTAATTGAACGGTTCGGGGCTCATATTTAATTGAACGGTTCGGGGGCTTATATTTAATTGAACGGTTCGGGGCTCATATTTAAATGAACGGTTCGGGGGGCTCATATTTAATTGAACGGTTCGGGGGCTCATATTTAATTGAACGGTTCGGGGCTCATATTTAATTGAACGGTTCGGGGCTCATATTTAATTGAACGGTTCGGGGCACATATTTAATTGAACGGTTCGGGGGCTCATATTTAATTGAACGGTTCGGGGCTCATATTTAATTGAACGGTTCGGGGGGCTCATATTTAATTGAATGGTTCGGGGGGGCTCATATTTAATTGAACGGTTCGGGGGGCTCATATTTAATTGAACGGTTCGGGGGGGGCTCATATTGAATCATTTTGTTTTCATTTTTTCTCTTCTGACACCATGTCAGGTAAACACAATCATGACTGTTGGTTTTTCAAAAACTCTGCAGTATGGCAGTATTAACACAAATGAACTCCTTATTTTACAGCTGGGACCCAGGTAAACCCGGGTACGACTCAGGTACGTGGATTCACACTACGTGGGATTGTGATTGTTACAGGAAAATACAACGTGCTGCCTTGATGTGGATACGTTTTAAAATTACAACATTTTGGTGAACAGAAAATGATCTCACATTCTCCAAGCCTAGAACATGTTAAAACAATGCTGTTGTAAAATTTACAGTTGAAAAAAAGTGTCTGCAGTTGAAAAAGAAGCCATCAAAGAACTTATTCGTGACAAGCCAGTGGCTGTGACATTTGATGAGGCTCCAGATATTGAGGGAAGATGTGTGCTCAGCATAATGGTTTCACCATTAATGAAATATGATTCTGTAAAGCTGAGGGCCTGTCTCATCAATACAGTGTTCCTTCACAAATGCAATCATTCCAATGTTTCAGTTGCTACTGTCAATGCTCTGCAAAACTACGAAATTGCTAATCAGAATGTAGTTTCAATTGATACTGACAATGCTGCATACATGACAAAAGCCTACAATTCAGCTCTCAGTGTTCTCTTTCCAAATTCTGTCCACATTACCTGCCTTGCACACATAATGAATCTTGTGGGAGAATCTTTTAGAAAACCATTTGAAGAAGTGAATGCGTTTATGAGGCACTTCTCACAGGTTTTCTACATGACAGGTGCAAGGAAGAGAAGGTACTTGAGTTATCTTACAGCTGAGCCTCTGGCAAAAAAGCAACCACAGCTCCAAATCCATGTGGCACAGGGTGGAATTCCTGGTACAGAGCAGCAGCCTACCATGCAGAGCACTTTGCTTTATACAAAGCATTCTCCAACTCTCTGGAGAGCCTGCATCAAATGACACAGAATATGATGCTTTCCAAATTACTGCAGTTGCAGCTGCATATTTGAACAGAAAAATTATTCTGCAGCTTAGCAATCTGTTTGAAAGCAATAGGCCTGTTGCAATGAAAGCTTTTGACTTTCTTGAAGATTTGCAGATCTGTTTTGCTGCAATCAAAGTTCTGAAGTTAGAAGTATGTTCCTCCTTTTTTGAGCCTTTTGGTGCCTTTCTCAAAAAAGAAAGATACATTAGCAATCTTAGAGCAGGCTTACCATTTAGCTGAAGAGAAACTCTCGAAGTACATAAATGGCGCACAACCAGCAATACATTTCCTCAGAGAGTGCAGGATTTTTAGCCCTTCAAGTTTCCAGAGGCTAAGACAGAATTCTCACATATCCCAGGGTTCACAGATGTACCAGATGAAGAGCTTACAGAGCTTACTTTCTACAGGCACTTACAGTGCCTGTAGAAAGTCTACACCCCCTTTCAAAATTTTCACCTTTTGTTGCCTTACAGCCTGCAATTAAAATGCATTAAAATGTATATTTTTTTCATTTATCTACACATCCTACCCCACAACTTCCAAGTGAAAAAAATATTCTAGAAATTTGTATTTAATTAATTAAAAATAAAAAAACGGAAATAGCTTGGTTAGATAAGTGTCCACCCCCCTTGTAATAGCAATCCTAAATTAGCTCAGGTGTAACCAATCGCCTTCAAAATCACTCACCAAGTTAAGTGGCCTCCACCTGTGTTAAATTGTAGTGATTCACATGATTTTAGGATAAATTCATTAGTTTCTGTAGGTTCCTGCTGGGTAGTGCATTTCAAAACAAAGACTCAACCATGAGCACCAAGGAGCTTTCAAAAGAACTCCAAGACAAAGTTGTTGAAAGGCACAGATCAGGGGATGGGTATAAAAAAATATCAAAGGCCTTGAATATCCCTTGGTGCACGGTCAAGACGATTATTAAGAAGTGGAAGGTGTATGGCACCACCAAGACCCTGCCTAGATCAGGCCGTCCCTCCAAACTGAATGACTGAGCAACAAGGAGACTGATCAGAGAGGCTACCAAGAGGCCAATGGCAACTTTGCAAGAGTTACAGGCTTTTATGGCCAAGACTGGTCAAAGTGTGCATGTGACAACAATATCCCAAGCACTCCACAAATCTGGTCTATATGGTAGGGTGGCAAGAAGGAAGCCATTACTCAAGAAAGCCCACCTTGAATCCCGTTTGAAGTATGCAAAAAAACACTCAGGAGATTCCGTAGCCATGTGGCAAAAAGTTTTGTGGTCTGACGAAACTAAAATGGAACTTTTTGGCCTAAATGCAAAGCGTTATGTTTGGCGCAAACCCAACACAGCGCATCACCCAAAGAACACCATCCCTACTGTGAAGCATGGTGGTGGCAGCATCATTATTATTATTATTTATTTCTTAGCAGACACCCTCATCCAGGGCGACTTACAATTGTTACAAGAGATCACATTATTATAGATATCACATTATCATGTTATGGGGATGTTTCTCATCGGCAGGGACTGGGGCACTTGTCAGGATAGAAGGGAAAATGAATGGTGCAAAGTACAGAGAAGTCCTTGAGGAAAACCTGCATCCCTCTGCAAGAAAGCTGAAACTGGGACGGAAGTTCACCTTTCAGCATGACAATGACGCAAAGCACACAGCCAAAGCTACACTGGAGTGGCTAAGGAACAAAAAGGTAAATGTCCTTGAGTGGCCCAGACAGAGCCCTGACCTAAATCCAATCGAAAATTTGTGGCATGACTTGAAGATTGCTGTCCATCAACGCTCCCCAAGGAACTTGACAGAGCTTGAACAGCTTTGTAAAGAAGAATGGTCAAATATTGCCAAATCTAGGTGTGCAAAGTTGGTAGAGACCTATCCCAACAGACTCACAGCTGTAATTGCTGCCAAAGCTGCTTCCACCAAGGTGGAGACTTATCCAATTATGATCTTTCAGTTTTGTATTTTTAATATATAATTTTTTTCTCAATAAAAACTTTTTTCCCCTTAACAGTGTGGAGTATGGTGTGTAGATAAGTGGAAAAAAATCCTCATTTAAATGCATGAAACTCTGAGGCACTGATACAACAAAATGTGAAAAAAGTTCAAGGGGGTGTAGACTTTCTATAGGCACTGTATTAATTATTACGTTTTTCATTCTTTTTGAATATGTATAAAGTGTATTTCATCGCTCGTTGTATTCCAGTGCAATTCTAAATCTCTCGGAGTGAAGAATTTCACTGACTGAACAGGGAAACTATCTATACAAGTTAAGCGTCTGGTTGTGAGATAAGTGTCTGATAGCTTGACCGACATTTCAGAAGTGTCTGATACCAGCATTTCTGAAGTGTCTAGATAGCTTGATGGGCATTTCGGAAGTGTCTGATAGCTTGACCAGCATTTCAGAAGTGTCTGATAGCTTGACCGACATTTCAGAAGTGTCTGATAGCTTGATCGCAGTAAAAAATCGCTCTGGATCAGTGTTGCCAAGTCTCACGAGAAAAAAAAGCGGCAGTGCCTTTCAAAACAAACACAACCCATTTCAGAGGCGGGGGTATACAAATGCCATTTTTAAAATTTATTTTTGTAGTGGTTCTTTTTTTTTTTAGTAGTTCTAGTTTTAGTTGAACTGGTGGGGATAGAATTCTAAAATTCTAATGATATGCATATGCAAAAAATGAAAGCGCTTTTTTTTTATAAGCGGACTGTGCTCTGGATTTGATTTGAGCGGTACTCAGTGTCACAGCAGTATACGGTATCGTCCCGCGTAGATCTGTCCAACACAGCGATACAGGCGGCAAAATGCCTGGCGTGCCGCGCCGCGCCTGTCTGTTCAGCGCTGGCTTCTGGAGTCCTGTGTACTACAAGAGTCTACCATGCTGCAGTAAGTAAGTAAACATATCTATTTAGTGCCTGCATTTGTCGCGTTTTGTGTCATAACCAAAGTGTGATTTTCTGTTGAACGCATTTTAATTTCATCAAACTAATACGTATTTGGAGTACAATATCCTTCAACACCATGTGAAGTAAGTGATTCACAATATTGTTCAGTCCAGGCCCAGCGGCAGCATGAACGCTGTGGGGGGGGATCCACTTATTTAGGGCGGGCTCAGTTTGGAAAAGACAAATCAAATTAGCTTGTATTCTCTACCATTTTACTTCACTGTGATAACAATAAAGAAAGAAATAAATCATATGACAGCGAAATATTATGAACTATCCACACAGCACGAATTATCACAGCTCTTTCCGAAAAGTTTTTTTTCGTTTAAATTATTATTATTACCGCATTAGCAACAACGGGGTGTCTGAGCAACAGTACTTGAAAGGAATACAATCATACAATGAGCAGGCCCTCTACAGAGATTGCAATAAACAGCTTCCCACACACACCACATTACTGTAAAGTAACGAATGTACATATAATGCTTACTATCAACTGACTATTCAACACTGAATATAGAAAGCAGACGCTCTTGTAAACAATCCGACAAGGCGACCCTAGAAGGGGTTTCCAAACACCAGAAGCAGCTAGACATTGTTAAATTATTATTTAGGAATTTATTTGTTTATTATGATTGTGCTTTGCTTTACGTTAATTTGATTGACTAATGATTTCTCATAGATTTTTTTAAAATTTAAGCTATAATGCCCGTCGATGATGGCTGTACGTGTGATTGACCGCGATGGGAGCTATGCGTCCCGAGTCCATGGCGAGGACAGTAACGAAAGTCAAGGTCAACTACCACACGGTACAGCCATCATCAAGAAGGCACGATCGCTATTAGAAAATTATTTTACCATTGTTTTCTAAAAAAAAAACAACACATTAAAACCTAAATTTACCTTGAACTTGTACTGATTCGTCGGGTACCTTTCCGCTGAGTAAAGACGTTCTAAGAAAATAGTCCAGCACATTTTTTTAAATAAATAACAAGGATCACATACATATAAAGAAAAAACAATACATTTTAAATTAGTAAATCGATTTAAATGTTTTATTAACTTATTAGGGTTTTAAACCACTATTTATAATCTGGACCTTGCCTAAGGAATGAACGAAGCAATTACTGGACAGTCGGTGTAGGATGGAGTCTGAACTACCAATACAATCTCTCATTAAATCCTACTCTAAAATGCCTCCTAATTCACCATGTTTCTACCTTCAGCCAAAACCTTTCTCTCTTGAATATATACAGTACTGTGCAAAAGTTTTAGGCAGGTGTGAAAAAATGCTGTAAAGTAAGAATGCTTTCAAAAATAGACATGTTAATAGATCATATTTATCAATTAACTAAATGCAAAGTGAGTGAACAGAAGAAAAATCTAAATCAAATCCATATTTGGTGTGACCACCCTTTGCCTTCAAAACAGCATCAAGCATCAATTCTTCTAGGTACACTTGCACACAGTTTTTGAAGGAACTCGGCAGGTAGGTTGGCCCAGACATCTTGGAGAACTAACCACAGTTCTTCTGTGGATTTAGGCAGCCTCAGTTGCTTCTCTCTCTTCATGTAATCCCATACTCGATGATGTTGAGATCAGGGCTCTGTGGGGGCCATACCATCACTTCCAGGACTCCTTGTTCTTCTTTACGCTGAAGATAGTTCTTAATGACTTTCGCTGTATGTTTGGGGTCGTTGTCATGCTGCAGAATAAATTTGGGGCCAATCAGATGCCTCCCTGATGGTATTGCATGATGGATAAGTATCTGCCTGTACTTCTCAGCATTGAGGAGACCATTAATTCTGACCAAATCCCCAACTCCATTTGCAGAAATGCAGCCCCAAACTTGCAAGGAACCTCCACCATGCTTCACTGTTGCCTGCAGACACTCATTCGTGTACACTCTCCAGCCCTTCGGTGAACAAACTGCCTTCTGCTACAGCCAAATATTTCAAATTTTGACTCATCAGTCCAGAGCACCGGCTGCCATTTTTCTGCACCCCAGTTCCTGTGTTTTCGTGCATAGTTGAGTCGCTTGGCCTTGTTTCCACGTCGGAGGTATGGCTTTTTGGCTGCAAGTCTTCCATGAAGGCCACTTCTGACCAGACTTCTCCGGACAGTAGATGGGTGTACCAGGGTCCCACTGTTTTCTGCCAATTCTGAGCTGATGGCACTGCTGGACATCTTGCGATTGCGAAGGGAAGTAAGCATGATGTGTCTTTCATCTGCTGCAATAAGTTTCCTTGGCCGACCACTGCGTCTACGGTCCTCAACGTTGCCCGTTTCTTTGTGCTTCTTCAAAAGAGCTTGGACAGCACATCTGGAAACCCCTGTCTGCCTTGAAATTTCTGCCTGGGAGAGACCTTGCTGATGCAGTATAACTACCTTGTGTCTTGTTGCTGTGCTCAGTCTTGCCATGGTGTATGACTTTGACAGTAAACTGTCTTCAGCAACCTCACCTTGTTAGCTGAGTTTGGCTGTTCCTCACCCAGTTTTATTCCTCCTACACAGCTGTTTCTGTTTCAGTTAATGATTGTGTTTCAACCTACATATTGAATTGATGATCATTAGCACCTGTTTGGTATAATTGTTCAATCATACACCTGACTATATGCCTACAAAATCCCTGACTTTGTGCAAGCGTACCTAGAAGAATTGATGCTGTTTTGAAGGCAAAGGGTGGTCACACCAAATATGGATTTGATTTAGATTTTTCTTCTGTTCACTCACTTTGCATTTAGTTAATTGATAAATATAATCTATTAACATGTCTATTTTTGAAAGCATTCTTACTTTACAGCATTTTTTCACACCTGCCTAAAACTTTTGCACAGTACTGTATATATATATATATATATATATATATATATATATATAATATATATATATAAATGGAGTAATAGACCTGTCCGCGCCTCGCTTTTTTTGTTGTTGAAAGATGCTTTGTCTGTGCTCCAGTCGAGCTGACACAGGCTGTGACTGGCTCTCAGCAGTTGCAGGTACAGGATTAGCTGCTTTCATCGGTGCAAAGTATTGATTGGCTGATTTTGGTGGATAATAAAATTAAATTTGGACCAATTGTGTCTTTGTTTAGTATTTACTGTCCAATAGTGAAATATGCTTAAAAATACAGCAAGTCAAAAAGAAACATTGATTTTAAATGTGATTCACAGTTGGTGCTGAGACATTCCAGCGGGCATCTACCGCTAGAACTGGAAGCTGACGGTGCTGAATCAATTTAGAATCTGAAACAGGGGGGGGGCACTGGACCTAAACTGGACGGGCCAGGACCCCTAAGGCCAGCCCATGATGCCGGGCCTGGTTCAGTACCATGTTGAACTACTTTAAATTGCTCAATTGTGCATTACCGTAAGCTTATTAATGATTATTTTGTTAATGGAAAATGTGTTTGCAGAAATAAACATATTGTAGCGATCTCGGTTAACGCAGGGAGGCGCGCATCACACAGGGCGAGGCAATCCACACACAGGCGAGGGGCGGGCGTGAGCCCGGGGCCTCTCGCACTAAGCTTGCGTTAACCGAGATCGCTGTATCGGTGTTAGAAGTGGACGCAGGGACGCCGGCACGCACTCGCCTGACTGTAGCCTGGTGAACAAGTCCAGGGCGGACTTGAGGCTGGCAGGGGACAGTGCAGCGTGCACGGGGGGAGGCAGCAGCAGGGCTGGTAGGTGACATAATCACACACGAAGACATAAGCCCAGGATCTGCTCTTTTGTACAGCGGTATCGGCGCTATGGTTTAGTGCGAGAGGTCTCGGGTACACGCCCGACCTCTGCCTGTGTGTAATTTTTTGTAATTTTTTTGTTTTTAATGGAACATTTGTATGCAGAAATACACACGTATTGTTCCAAATCAATGTTTTTTGTAAATGGAAAATGTGTATTCAGAAATAAATATATTCGACATTTATTATTATTGTGTTAATTGACAATTATATGCAGGAATAAATACATTCTTCGATGATATAGGCTGCATTTACCAACACGCTTCGGTAAATTAAAAGATTAACAGGTCTGGGATGCAATCTATTTCTTCATAATCTCGATTATTTATCACCGTATTTAAATGTAGACATTTACCACTAAAAGTAAACCAGGACCAGATTCGGACTTCTACAGTAACATATATGTTGCTAGTTTTTTGTTTTACTCAACCTTACGAACGAGAGAGGGACAGGAAATTCAGGACATAAATTATAATAAAGTTTACAATTCTTTCTTATTATTTTATTATTTATTTCTTAGCAGACGCCCTTATCCAGGGCGACTTACAATTGTTACAAGATATCACATTATTTTTTTATACAATTACCCATTTATACAGTTTTTTTTTTTTTTTACTGGAGCAATCTAGGTAAAGTACCTTGCTCAAGGGTACAGCAGCAGTGTCCCCCAGCAGGGATTGAACCCACGACCCTCCGGTCAAGAGTCCAGAGCCCTAACCACTACTCCACACTGCTGCCCCTTTCTATTTATTTAGGAGGGGATACAAGTCTAGATAAAGGCTTTTTTTTAATCTATAATAGATATTCATGAGCGGTATTGTGTTGCAGCTGATGTGTGTGTATTTTTTTCCGGAGGGGAGGGGCAGGCTGCACTTGGATTTCGATGCTTGGAGTATGGGTATCCCGTTAGGAGCACAGTGAAATAAACATTGCAAATAAAAATAAACACAATCCAGATGTTTAATACAGATGGCTGTATCTCCTAGGAGAATAGGCTGTTAATATAACAATAAAATAAAATACACTATATAATATATATATATATATATATATCTTTTAGTCTCTTTCTATATTTTTTTCTAGCACCCGCTCTTTAATCGCAATACAACCAAAATTGAACAGGCCGGTAGGAGGCAAAATGAAGCATTTTTGATCTAAGGAGACCTGTGCGCGGACCCAACGCCTCAGCAGCAGCAGCATTCCCAGGACGCCTTCCCTTCTCCACAGCTGCGAAAGCACGAGAGAGCTGTTCAAACCAGCAAAAGGCCAGGCAGGGGAAGGGGATAGCAGTCCCTCCATCAAGCAGATCAATGAGCTACCAAAGATCAGGCGCTGGAATCGGGTCTGCGTGAAGCGATTGCTCCGGGGGTGCTCTAAAGAGTGGGGGGCGGACATACGTTTGAAATAAAGACAACCGGAATTAAAACGAAGAGAGAAAGAGCTGGCGAAAAAAAGAAGGGGACAAATTTCCCTGAAATACAAAAAAAACAACAACAGGTAAGTGGGTAAGTGAATTTGGAATTGTTTAAGAATGCTGTTGATTGCATGGTTTACCGAGTGTCAGAATTTATTATGGGCGCAAGACAAGTGGCAATGGATTCTAAAGCCGGGTGTCAATGTACCGGCGTGAGACAATGCAGCGGGCAAATAAAATATAGTTTTTGTGTGTTAATAGTAATATATAGTTGGTATAGTTAAATGAAAACGGGAATTCGAATGATTCTGTTTGCAAACATATTCTTAGAGAATTAACACATGATTTACACCGTTGTTTCATTCCTCTGGTATGTACACATGTTATAATATATGAGAAGAGGGGATACATATTATAAACAGAAACATAGCAATGCCGGCTGTTGTGAATGGCTTTAATTCGCACGGTTATCGGTTTCATTACATCACAATTCTTGACAAAACATTTGGTGATGTCCTAACACATCTAGTACTGTCCGAATGATAAACACACGCCAGAGGGTAAATTGCAACCAAGCAGCACAGAATCGACAGGCTGAAATTAAAAGCGATTTTCAGCATTCTTCATTTGCGGTTCAGAATGATATTTTAAGTGGTCAGGTTTTCAACAGCCCACCGTTTATTAATTTTTAAACAGATTCAACATTGATATTTTCTCTTTCCTTCTGTGTTTTTAATTTCACAAAAAGCAAAGGCCCGTCTGTAGTAGTGCATGTATGGTGTCCCACTAGACTGGACGAGTTGATTGATTAAACAGATAAATAAAACATTCAAATCAAAAGGATCGCTTTACAGAATGCACTTAAGACTGACGGGGGTAGAACTGTATTCCCTCGACTCTCCAGGGATTAAGATGATTTGCAATGCAATTAAATCTAAACGCGAACCACAAAAACATTGTCGCGTGAAGATGAAGAAAACATCGAATTTCTGTCGCTTCAGCAGTTCCTCTGCCCTGCACACACACACAGCCTTCTTTTGCGGATTTTATTTGACCCACACGTATGTATTACTATGTATTTTTGTATGAGTGACGGCGGTACTAAACCACGCATGTTTTAACAATACATCAGAATCCGGTCTTCTGAAATGTCGCCATCAGGTGTGTGGGGGGCGCGCAAGAGATGGGGTTGTTTTAATTTCCTCCGCAAAATTGAAATAATGATGAAAAACGGATTTATTCCCGGGTTTCCCAGGAAAGGAGGGCGATTACAGCGACGGACTGGTGTAGCGAGTGGGAGGGAGAAGGTAAAGGAAACTCGCGTACATTTATGATTAATTCAAAACAGCTGTTGTGCTACTACAAGTGCTGAGTTCTTGTTTACAGGGTTCAAATATAGCCTGCTCTCTGCATGTCCCTTCCCAAAATAGGGAATGATTGAGCCGTCGTTTCGCTCAATCATTCCCTATTTTGGAAGGTCAGCAGAGTCAGCGCACTCACTCACTCACTGCATTGCACGTGATCCTACACTGCCGTGCACTGTACTGCTCTGGAGTAAAGAGAATACCACATGTTATGCAAAAGAAATGTACCTTATAGTGCCGGTAGGCATATTTTTAATATTTTATATTCCATTAAAATGCATACACTTGCCTATATTTATTATCAGACACTGCTTTATCAGAAAGCAGGACTGAGTTGACTGTCCAGTTTGTTTATCCCCAAAGCCTTCTTGTTTTAACGTGAACAGTGTTCTGGCAGATACAGTGCGCTCCTGCTAATGTAGGAGGTTAGAAATAATAATAATAATAATAATAATAACAATAATGAAAAAATACCTGAAAAAGGCAGATTTTTACAACAAATACCTTTCTGAAATACATTATGTATTTATTCAAATAGTTTGTAAAGCATCTGGTAAAGCATTATGTTCTTTCATTATTAGATTATCATGTAAGTTTATAGGCATTATAAAATGAATTATTTATGTTACAGGAAAAGTCTGAATATTGGCACATCATAAGATTTACTGGTAAATGTTGACATTTACCAAGTAAAGCAGTAGATGTCCTAACTAAACAGACAACGCTTGACTTCGGTCATTTACTGGTGAATCTCAAGAATAACCAGGTGCCTTTACCTATAAGCTTCGGTACATGTCTGAAAAGCCAGAGATTCCAGACATTTACCACCAATGTTGACAGTTCCAGTAAAACTTAACATTGACCAGATTCTGATTCTATCGTAACATACACACCTAGTTATTTCATCTGTTGTTGTATTGTGCATAGCAGGGCTACATTGTTATGTCATGATTTATTGACATGACCTGCCTTTACAGTTCTGCTTCTCTGCTGCTCCTCAGCATTGTGTGTTACCTGCCACAACATTTCATTATTTTGTATTGCAGCCTACTGTATTGTATATTTATAACGTTTTCTACAGTATTTGTCCATTCCTCTCCTTTTTTAGGTTTTGAATCTGCTCAGAAATAATAGAAAACAACATAGTTGCAGAGCATCCATGTATACTTGATATACTCTATTACATTTCATACCTGTGTGTTCTTTTGCAATAGTTTCAGAACAGAGCGTAACTTACAATACTTATTGACTTTTCCTTACAGAAATGTCAATCACTGTTCAACCACTGGGTCTGCTTCTGAATTTCTGAAGGTTATTCTGCTTTGAAAAATGACCACTTTAGGGATTTGTGATTTTCTATAGAGATTTTTAGCCACAGTTGCAGAGGGGTGTAAATACAGTCCCCCTAGTGTCAGCCCCTGGGGTTGCAGTTTTAATTGCAACCTTTATCCAAGAAGCCTTTATCCAAGGTGACTTACGGAAACTAGGGTGTGTGAACTATGCATCAGCTGCAGAGTCACTTACAACTATGTCTCACCCGAAAGACAGAGCACAAGGAGGTTAAGTGACTTGCTCAGGGTCACACAATGAGTCGGTGGCTGAGGTGGGATTTGAACCGGGGACCTCCTGGTTACAAGCCCTTTTCTTTAACCCCTTACATAAGGTTTTAATGATCAAGCCATTTCAGATTTTACCCCAAACGTGTCTGCAATGGTGACTGAAATTCTACCGGTGGTACCAGTCTAGGCAATCACCATTCCAGCAGCATGGTTTGGGGTGAAATGAAGATGCTCCACAAAGTAATTCTGCATTATATTGATAATATGGGCAAAAGTTTTAGGCAGGTGTGAAAAAATGCTGTAAAGTAAGAATGCTTTCAAAAATAGACATGTTAATAGTTTATATTTATCAATTAACAAAATGCAAAGTGAGTGAACAGAAGAAAAATCTACATCAAATCAATATTTGGTGTGACCACCCTTTGCCTTCAAAACAGCATCAATTCTTCTAGGTACACTTGCACACAGTTTTTGAAGGAACTTCGGCAGGTAGGTTGGCCCAAACATCTTGGAGAACTAACCACAGTTCTTCTGTGGATTTAGGCAGCCTCAGTTGCTTCTCTCTCTTCATGTAATCCCAGACAGACTCGATGATGTTGAGATCAGGACTCTGTGGGGCCATACCATCACTTCCAGGACTCCTTGTTCTTCTTTACGCTGAAGATAGTTCTTAATGACTTTCGCTGTATGTTTGGGGTCGTTGTCATGCTGCAGAATAAATTTGGGGCCAATCAGATGCCTCCCTGATGGTATTGCATGATGGATAAGTATCTGCCTGTACTTCTCAGCATTGAGGAGACCATTAATTCTGACCAAATCCCCAACTCCATTTGCAGAAATGCAGCCCCAAACTTGCAAGGAACCTCCACCATGCTTCACTGTTGCCTGCAGACACTCATTCGTGTACCGCTCTCCAGCCCTTCGGTGAACAAACTGCCTTCTGCTACAGCCAAATATTTCAGATTTTGACTCATCAGTCCAGAGCACCTGCTGCCATTTTTCTGCACCCCAGTTCCTGTGTTTTCGTGCATAGTTGAGTCGCTTGGCCTTGTTTCCACGTCGGAGGTATGGCTTTTTGGCCGCAAGTCTTCCATGAAGGCCACTTCTGACCAGACTTCTCCGACAGTAGATGGGTGTACCAGGGTCCCACTGTTTTCTGCCAGTTCTGAGCTGATGGCACTGCTGGACATCTTCCGATTGCGAAGGGAAGTAAGCATGATGTGTCTTTCATCTGCTGCAGTAAGTTTCCTTGGCCGACCACTGCGTCTACGGTCCTCAACGTTGCCTGTTTCTTTGTGCTTCTTCAAAAGAGCTTGGACAGCACATCTGGAAAACCCTGTCTGCTTTGAAATTTCTGCCTGGGAGAGACCTTGCTGATGCAGTATAACTACCTTGTGTCTTGTTGCTGTACTCAGTCTTGCCATGGTGTATGACTTTTGACAGTAAACTGTCTTCAGCAACCTCACCTTGTTAGCTGAGTTTGGCTGTTCCTCACCCAGTTTTATTCCTCCTACACAGCTGTTTCTGTTTCAGTTAATGATTGTGTTTCAACCTACATATTGAATTGATGGTCATTAGCACCTGTTTGGTATAATTGTTTAATCATACACCTGACTATATGCCTACAAAATCCCTGACTTTGTGCAAGCGTACCTAGAAGAATTGATGCTGTTTTGAAGGCAAAGGGTGGTCACACCAAATATGGATTTGATTTAGATTTTTCTTCTGTTCACTCACTTTGCATTTAGTTAATTGATAAATATAATCTATTAACATGTCTATTTTTGAAAGCATTCTTACTTTACAGCATTTTTTCACACCTGCCTAAAACTTTTGCACAGTACTGTATTTTTTGGACATATTTAAATAAGAGACAATGATCTATTCCGAGATACCAATATATTTAGTGAGTAAGGGGCCTGAGTGGGATAAACTGGGTGATAAAAGCCCTGCCCCCAGTCATTCTGCATTCCTAGAAATGGATGGAATGTTGGGAACCACTGCACTGGATCATTTTGAATGTATATAAAGAGGACCTCTGTTCTAGGAAGGATCACTCTTTAAATGTGTGCTGGTGCAACTCATTCAGAGGGCTGCATTCCAGTTAGACTGCTTTAAATCACGTTGCTAATTCATAGTAAAAATGAACCCTTATTATTACTCTATCTGACATCAAATGATTGTGAAATATTGAAGGTAGTAAATTAACGGGGGAATATACACTACAGTACAGGGCTCTAGTGAACTGTACACATGGCCTGACCTTAAATGAACTTCATTTTGAGATTTACTAAATGAAAAGCTGCTTCGTCAGTTAGCTGCTGACCTCAGAGTAGGAATTGATGTCAAAGCAGTGCTGAATATGTTATGTTAAACCAATGCAAAGTTATACTGACCGTTCTGCAGACAACTAGTCTGTCAAAACAGGTGGGCTCCTGCATCTGCTGGTATTTAACACAGACTTTAGAAAGCAGCTGGTAACGCTATGGGGGTCCTTTCCTTCTCTTGTTGTGACTGTTTGGCTGAAAGGTGTTAAACTACTTGTTTGTGTTTGGTTTGCAGGAGGAGTGTGAGTGGGTGAAGACTGCACAGTTCTGGAGAGTTCTCTAGACACGGGTGTGTGGATGGCGTGGGCAAGGCTGGTACAGCCGGGGACGTACACCTTCCTCTGGTTGGGCCTAGTCGCTGTGGCATCGGTGTTCCTACGTGCAGAGGCTGATTCTACAGGAACCGAGAGCCCCACCAACCAAAACGCATCATGCGGGGGCAACTACGTGTGCAAAGAGGGCATCATCCTGCCCATCTGGTACCCAGAGGACCCTTCCCTGGGTGACAAAATAGCCCGGGTCATTGTTTACTTCGTGGCCATGATCTACATGTTTTTGGGGGTCTCAATCATTGCTGATCGCTTCATGGCAGCTATTGAGGTCATTACCTCACTGGAAAAAGAAATCATCATTAAGAGGCCAAATGGTGAGACTTCCACCACCACCATCCGCGTCTGGAATGAGACAGTCTCCAATCTCACCCTCATGGCTCTGGGCTCTTCAGCCCCCGAGATCCTGCTCTCCGTAATTGAGGTTTGCGGTCATGGCTTCAAGGCTGGAGATCTGGGACCCTCCACCATCGTGGGGAGTGCTGCCTTCAACATGTTCGTAATCATCGCTATCTGTGTCTCTGTTATCCCACAGGGGGAGACCCGTAAGATCAAGCACCTGCGTGTCTTCTTCGTGACCGCGGCCTGGAGCATCTTCGCCTACATCTGGCTCTACATGATCCTTGCTGTCTTCTCCCCCAACGTGGTGCAGATTTGGGAAGGCCTGCTGACCCTGGCCTTTTTCCCCATCTGCGTGATGCTGGCCTGGGTGGCTGACCAGCGCCTGCTGTTCTATAAGTTCATGCACAAGAAATACCGGACAGACAAGGGACGAGGGGTCATCATTGAGACAGAAGGTGAGAGGTCTAAAGGGATTGAGATGGACGGAAAGATGGTCAACTCACACTTTTTGGACGGTGGAGCAGGTAACCTGATAGGCCTTATGGATGGGAAGGAGGTGGACGAATCTCGTCGGGACATGATATGCATCCTTAAGGATCTCAAGCAGAAGCACCCAGAGAAGGAGATGGACCAGCTAGTGGAGATGGCCAACTATTACGCCCTTTCCCACCAGCAGAAGAGCAGGGCTTTCTACCGTATCCAGTCCACCCGGATGATGACAGGTGCAGGCAACATCCTAAAGAAACATGCGGCCGAGCAGGCCAAGAAAAGCAACAGTGTCCAAGAGGTGAGGATTGACGAGCCTGAGGAGTTTTGTTCCAAGGTCTACTTTGACCCGTGCACCTACCAGTGCCTGGAGAATTGCGGCGCAGCCATGCTTACCATCGTGCGTAAGGGTGGTGACATCTGCAAGACACTTTACGTGGATTACAAGACGGAGGACGGCTCGGCCAACGCAGGGGCTGACTACGAGTTCACCGAGGGGACGGCGGTCTTCAAATCAGGTGAGACGCAGAAGGAGATAAGCATTGGGATCATTGATGATGATATCTTTGAGGAGGATGAGCACTTCTTTGTGCGGATCAGCAACGTACGAGTGTTGGAAACAGAGGAGCTGCAGTCCGGAAACAGTCTGCCCTTCCCAAAAGCCATCCTGGGTGCGGCATCCGTCGCCACGGTCACCATCCTGGACGATGATCACGCCGGCATCTTCACCTTCGAGTGCGAGGCGTTACATGTTAGTGAGAGTGTTGGCGTGGTGGATGTCAAGGTGCTGAGGACCTCAGGGGCCCGAGGCACTGTCATCGTCCCCTACCGCACCCTGGAAGGGCTGGCCAAGGGTGGAGGTGAGGATTTCGAGGACACCTATGGAGAGCTGGAGTTCAGGAATGACGAGACCTGGTAGGTGACACTTTACTCCGGTTAGGAATGGCAGGGTGTGGGAATAGAATAGAATAGATGGACTTTACAGGTACTCCTTTGACAAACACTCTCTTAAATGGGTGGCCAGCATCAAGACCTGTGTAGTTTCCTATCAATACCCCAGTCCAACCCTCCTCCCTAAGCCTCTTGTTTCCTGCCCTCCAGGGTTTCTCTGTTTTTTTTTTTTTTTTAAACCAATAATTTCGCAAGTAATTAATAATTATATGCAAGTGCTTCAGAAAAGGTTAATCGTTTTGAATCTATTGACCAGAAGGCACTCTCAGGAACTGGAATGACTGTCGCATGATATTTTATGGTATAACCCAGAACCTTCTATGATTTCAAAGTTATAGAGATGAACAGAAGTTCAGTGTCATTTCTAAGACTGCTCATTATAAAGCCTCGTCTAGGTCTGTCTCAGTGCTGTACAATGTGGGACTTTGTAGTTGTGGTGTATTATGCAGTCCTGCTGGCCAGGAAACATTTCCATTTTTAATTGTTTTGCTTTACCCATCACAGCAGCCGAATGCAGACTAAAATAACCTGCAGACCTGAGTGAGGCTCGCACACCGATTACTATTAATAGACCCGATTTGTCTCTGCCTTGATCATAGTTCTGTACTGTATGAATGTATGTGGGCTGTATATCCAGAGATCTGGCTGGATTGCAAGTGTGTGTCTCAGGAAAGCACTTTGATTTTGTCCGCAGATAAGATGCGCTCTTCTGGTTTTGTTGATTCATTTATATTCCTGGGTTGCTGTTTAAAGCAGAGCTAATAATCTCCTAAAGGGGAGAGTCGACTAAGGAAAGATCACAGCTCCTATCCTTTAGTGTCTATCTTGTCAATAGTCACCGTGCTGTAAACCCTGTATCTCCTGGGGTGGCTGGTTTTGATGCAGTGGAGGGATCAGTGGACTTTAGTGGAGGGATTAGAATCTTCTGAAGCTCAGTCTCTGTGTTGGGGAGCTCTTATTAGAGTTTGGTGTTTAAATTGATTTTATAGACTACTTTTTTCTGACAGGATCATTGCAAAGCATTGCACATTCAAATAAGACAAGACATTACTTTGCCTCTTTACCAGGATGTCCTCACCGACTGGGGATATGCAAACACATATTAAAGCAGATAGTGATCTCAATAACATGCTGCCAACTGTCTGTGATTGGACTGCGATTATCAGCTCCCACCAAGTTACTTGTAGTTGCATACCCTTAAAGGGGCAGCATACATATTTAAAACGACCTCCAAAGAGCATGAGAACAGAGGAAACGTTGAGAGCATAAAGATACTGTTTGGACTGTGGAAGACTGGGTAGATTTCTCCACAGATGTATTATTCAATGGGTAAAAAAGAAAGTGCTTTTTAACTTGTGTTGCAACCTTCCTTTTTTGCTGGATTTTAAACAGTTGCTGCTATCTTCACAACTCAAAACTATAGGGATGGAATCAGAGGTCATGCAACACTTGCTAATATAAAAGCGTGCAATTTATAAGTAGGGCTTCTAATTTTCGGTTTTAACCGATAAAACCCGATAAAACACCCCTGATACAAAAAAAATTAAATTGGTGGATCGCCAATAAACACCGTAAAAACTGTGGAAAAGGTTCATCTATTCACGTTGACTTTACCCTTTCCACATTTAAAAAAAATAAAACCTACTACAAAAATAATAATAAATACATTTCCCTGTGCTGCTGGGCAATGTCCCGCCTTCCTGACTTGATTAGTTCTGAATACTTTAAACCCACTCCAACTACTGAGTGACAGCACATTCCTACATTTCTGTTGGAGACTCCGCTTGCGAGATTTAAAACGAGATTACAATCAGGATGGAGGCTTGTTAGTGGGATTTAAAGCTGTATTACAGTTAAGACACAGAGGATTTAAAACAGAATTGTGGCGAAATGTACAGATCGTGCTGGGGAATGCCCGGGACTCTTGTATGAGGACGGGGGTTAACTGTTTTGCAGACCGTGCATGTCGTTTCTGAAGAAGCCATCAGAGCCCTGTTTCCTCTACTTCAATGGGAAAGCAGGATTAAACACCTGACACACCGTCTTGAGAAAATGGAGAATATTTTTAACATTTCTTTTTCTTTTTCTTTCAATCAGTTTTATTCAGAATCAACACTATTTGAAGGAATATGACATTTGAGGGAATTGAGCAAAACACTTTCAGTATTGTTTCTCGTTCCAGTTGCTCTCTTTCAAAGTATTTTGTCCTCATAGCAGTAACGGGTTAAAACTGCAAAACACCAGTATTTATTTGATAATTTATTTTACTTTTCTACCTCCTGACAGTGGCCTCACAATTTAGTTTTTGGAATTAATAAAAGTTATTAAAGTTTCAATAAATGTTTTTGTGGTTTCATTCTGCTATTTGTTTTAGCATGTACTGTAATAAACTTTGAAAATAGCCCTATAAAAAAAAAAAGAAATGAACAAAGAACCAGGTTGTTTTTGACTTTTAAAAGGCTACCACAGAATTCAAGAATTTCTGTTGCAGAAATCATGGACCCTTGCCGCAGAATTTGGAAAAAATTGCCATGCTTTTCACGGGGGGACTATATTATTAACACTGCATACAACTAGTGCTGGGATGAACACGGGATTTTCATGTTCGGATATTCGCTCGTAATTTAAATATTTGTTCGGATATCTGTTCGTTTTCAGAAAGTGGTAATTGCTCAGAACGCAGGCAGAGACAGCATAGCAGCAGGGGCAGGGGGCGTGGCCTGTGTGCGTGTGTCTTTATTTTACAGCAATACGTAACAGTAGAAAAATATCCCAGGAGTAAAGAATATGTTGTGTAGGCCTTACTTTGCCCCAGTGAATTAACTACAAAACAACTACAATGCCAAGTTAAACAGCTTTTTGTTTATTTTCAAAATAAATAGTACATAAAGTTGACAACGCATTTTATTTATTTTTTTCATTCCTTGCCATTGCCGTTTCTTCACAGTAAGCAGTGGCCATCGACACGTTTTCATAAAGTATTAACATGAGGTTTACTTGTGCCTTTTTGTAGCTGAACAAGCAAACGAAAACTGAAATTTAACTTGAACACTTCAAATAAAACAGACTTGGAAATGGCGTTGTAAAATGAAGGGGAAAAAAAACTCACCATTTTGATTCTTCTTTATCACATTTCACATAACAGAAAGTCAGCAAAAAAATATATGGTATATAAAATCTGTATAGAAATCACTTCATAACATTTCCAGCAAGTTGGGTACTGTTTAAGCAAGGTATTTCAGAATGACGTGCTTGCCGTTTTTCAGTCTCATGAGATTCTGACTCGCTCTAAAGCAGCACAATGCTTTTTTGCTGTGTTGATTCTGTATATATATATATACAGTACTGTGCAAAAGTTTTAGGCAGGTGTGAAAAAATGCTGTAAAGTAAGAATGCTTTCAAAAATAGACATGTTAATAGATTATATTTATCAATTAACTAAATGCAAAGTGAGTGTTCTAGGTACACTTGCACAAAGTCAGGGATTTTGTAGGCATATAGTCAGGTGTATGATTAAACAATTATACCAAACAAGTGCTAATGATCATCAATTTCAATATGTAGGTTGAAACACAATCATTAACTGAAACAGAAACAGCTGTGTAGGAGGAATAAAACTGGGTGAGGAACAGCCAAACTCAGCTAACAAGGTGAGGTTGCTGAAGACAGTTTACTGTCAAAAGTCATACACCATGGCAAGACTGAGCACAGCAACAAGACACAAGGTAGTTATACTGCATCAGCAAGGTCTCTCCCAGGCAGAAAGGCAGACAGGGGTTTCCAGATGTGCTGTCCAAGCTCTTTTGAAGAAGCACAAAGAAACGGGCAACGTTGAGGACCGTAGACGCAGTGGTCGGCCAAGGAAACTTACTGCAGCAGATGAAAGACACATCATGCTTACTTCCCTTCGCAATCGGAAGATGTCCAGCAGTGCCATCAGCTCAGAACTAGCAGAAAACAGTGGGACCCTGGTACACCCATCTACTGTCCGGAGAAGTCTGGTCAGAAGTGGCCTTCATGGAAGACTTGCGGCTAAAAACCATACCTCCGATGTGGAAACAAGGCCAAGCGACTCAACTATGCACGAAAACACAGGAACTGGGGTGCAGAAAAATGGCAGCAGGTGCTCTGGACTGATGAGTCAAAATTTGAAATATTTGGCTGTAGCAGAAGGCAGTTTGTTCGCCGAAGGGCTGGAGAGCGGTACACGAATGAGTGTCTGCAGGCAACAGTGAAGCATGGTGGAGGTTCCTTGCAAGTTTGGGGCTGCATTTCTGCAAACGGAGTTGGGGATTTGGTCAGAATTAATGGTCTCCTCAATGCTGAGAAGTACAGGCAGATACTTATCCATCATGCAATACCATCAGGGAGGCATCTGATTGGCCCCAAATTTATTCTGCAGCATGACAACGACCCCAAACATACAGCGAAAGTCATTAAGAACTATCTTCAGCGTAAAGAAGAACAAGGAGTCCTGGAAGTGATGGTATGGCCCCACAGAGCCCTGATCTCAACATCATCGAGTCTGTCTGGGATTACATGAAGAGAGAGAAGCAACTGAGGCTGCCTAAATCCACAGAAGAACTGTGGTTAGTTCTCCAAGATGTTTGGGCCAACCTACCTTCCGAGTTCCTTCAAAAACTGTGTGCAAGTGTACCTAGAAGAATTGATGCTTGATGCTGTTTTGAAGGCAAAGGGTGGTCACACCAAATATGGATTTGATTTAGATTTTTCTTCTGTTCACTCACTTTGCATTTTGTTAATTGATAAATATAATCTATTAACATGTCTATTTTTGAAAGCATTCTTACTTTACAGCATTTTTTCACACCTGCCTAAAACTTTTGCACAGTACTGTATATATGTTGTAAAAGGGTGGTAGTGTGGTGCTGCTGGACACCGGTAATTTCTCTTCACAGACTGGAGTGAACACGTCACTGATTCAGGTGAATACTTTTATTTACAATATTTACAACAAAACACACTTATTCAATTATTCGCCCTGTACGGGCCACTAACTATCTCACTTCATCTCCCCTCTCTATGCTACTGCGAGGCGACCATGTGGTGACAGGCTTCGCTTGTAAGATGTCCCAAGTCCACAAGACAGGTAAGCTGGGTTTGGGCTCCCTCTGGAGGAGCACACCAGGAACACAGGTAAGTAAAAGCTGGGGCTCCCTCTGTTGGAGTGAGCCAGAAACACAGGTGAATGGTGGTTGGGCTCCCTCTGGTGGAGTGAGCCAGGAACACAGGTGAGTAGTGATTGGGCTCCCTCTAGTGGAGTGAGCCAGGAACACAGGTGAGTAGTGATTGGGCTCCTTCTAGTGGAGTGAGCCAGGAACACGGGTGAGTAGTGATTGGGCTCCCTCTGGTGGAGTGGGCCAGGAACACAGGTTGGGCTCCCTCAAATGATTATGTCCTGGAACACAGAAAAGAACAGCGGCATCCTCTGCAAGAGGGTGCCTGGAAGACAACAAGGGAAAATCCACGATATGCAACAGTGATCCGACTACAGCCAGGTTTCCGAACACCTACGAATGAAGCTGAATCTCTACTTATCAGCAACGACGTGTCACTTTGTCTTCCTGCCGTGACTGTATGAAAAGCCAGGTAGAAACAGTAATAATAAAAATTATTCCAATACCACGGTCTTTTGTTTGGTAGTTTCCTTGAAATATACGCCCTTCCTGCTTATAAGTGAATCGCTGCTCCTGCAGCTGGAAACCACGCAGTGTTTTAACCTGTCCCGCTCATATAAACAACACACTTGGTCAAAATATCGCTGCTCCTGCAGCTGGCAAACAAACAGTGTTAATACCGTGACTGCGCCACACAAGTACCTCGGCTAACCCCGCAGGTCTCCTAGTAGACGTGGCGTAGACAACGGAACACAGTATTACAGTTCAATCCGCACTGCGAAATAAAACCGAACAATTCAAAACAAAAGTCTGCCTCACCAAGATGTAAAATCGCTCTATACTAGACTTTCACAAAATAGCTACGACAAAACAAGTCTGCCTCACCAAGAGGTAAAAACGCTCTATACTAGACTTTCACAAAATAGCTACGACAAAACAAAAGTCTGCCTCACCAAGAGGTAAAAACGCTCTATACTAGACTTTCACAAAATAGCTACGACAAAACAAAAGTCTGCCTCACCAAGAGGTAAAAACGCTCTATGCTAGACTTTCACAAAATAACTACGATTGAAACGAACCGCACTTACTGTCTCTTTCCCAAGACACAGGAATACTTGCAAAGGCAGGACAACCGGGCGGAGTTCCCCACAATCACTCAAGCCCAGATTGTTCTGCCCTGCTTCCTTTTAAACTGCCTAACCCCGCCTTTCCAATCAATACTGAGGTTTCTGGGTTGTGTAGTTTTTCCCCAGTGACGCCATTTCTTAAAGGCGACACTACTCCTTCTTATATATATATAAAGAACATAAGAAAGTTTACAAACGAGAGGAGGCCATTCAGCCCATCTTGCTCGTTTGGTTGTTAGTAGCTTATTGATCCCAGAATCTCATAAAGCAGCTTCTTGAAGGTTCCAAGGGTGTCAGCTTCAACAAGATTACTGGGGAGTTGGTTCCATACCCTCACAATTCTCTGTGTAAAAAAGTGCCTCCTATTTTCTGTTCTGAATGCCCCTTTATCTAATTTCCATTTGTGACCCCTGGTCCTTGTTTCTTTTTTCAGGTCAAAAAAGTCCCCTAGGTTGACATTGTCTGTACCTTTTAGGATTTTGAATGCTTGAATCAGATCACCACGTAGTCTTCTTTGTTCAAGACTGAATACATTCAATTCTTTTAGCCTGTCTGCATACAACATGCCTTTTAAACCCGGGATAATTCTGGTTGCTCTTCTTTGCACTCTTTCTAGAGCAGCAATATCCTTTTTATAACGAGGTGACCAGAACTGAACACAATATTCTAGGTGAGGTCTTACTAATGCATTGTAAAGTTTTAACATTACTTCCCTTGATTTAAATTCAACACTTCTCACAATATATCTGAGCATCTTGTTGGCCTTTTTTATAGCTTCCCCACATTGTCTAGATGAAGACATTTCTGAGTCAACATAAACTCCTAGGTCTTTTTCATAGATTCCTTCTTCAATTTCATTATCTCCCATATGATATTTATAATGCACATTTTTATTGCCTGCGTGCAGTACTTTACACTTTTCTCTATTAAATGTCATTTGCCATGTGTCTGTCCAGTTCTGAATGCTGTCTAGATCATTTTGAATTAACTTTGCTGCTGCAAAAGTGTTTGCCACTCCTCCTATTTTTGTGTCGTCTGCAAATTTAACAACTTTGTTTACTATACCAGAATCTGAATCATTAATGTAGATTAGGAATAGCAGAGGACCCAATACTGATCCCTGTGGTACACCGCTGGTTACCTCACTCCATTTTGAGGTTTCTCCTCTAATCAGTACTTTCTGTTTTCTACCTGTTAACCACTCCCTAATCCATGTGCATGCATTTCCTTGAATCCCTACTGCGTTCAGTTTGAGAATTAATCTTTTATGTGGGACTTTGTCAAAAGCTTTCTGGAAATCTAAATAAACCATGTTGTATGCTTTGCAATTATCTATTGTCGATGTTGCATCCTCAAAAAAATCAAGCAGGTTAGTTAGGCATGATCTCCCTTTCCTAAAACCATGCTGACTGTCTCCCAGGATATTGTTACCATATAGGTAATTTTCCATTTTGGATCTTATTATAGTTTCCATAAGTTTACATATAATAGAAGTCAGGCTTATTGGTCTGTAGTTACCTGGTTCGGTTTTGTCTCCCTTTTTGTGGATCGGTATTACGTTTGCAATTTTCCAGTCTGTTGGTACAACCCCTGTGTCACGAGACTGTTGCATGATCTTGGTTAGCGGTTTGTAAATACCCTCTCTTATTTCTTTGAGTACTATTGGGAGGATCTCATCCGGCCCAGGGGATTTGTTTATTTTAAGAGCTCCTAGTCCCTTTAACACTTCTGCCTCTGTTATGCTAAAGTTATTTAAAATTGGATAGGAACAGGTCGACATGTGGGGCATGTTGCCCGTGTCCTCCTTTGTAAAAACCTGTGAAAAGTAATCATTTAATATATTTGCTATTTTTTTTTTCTTCGTCTATGATTTTGCCATTTGTGTCTCTTAGACATTTAACCTCCTCTTTGAATGTTCTCTCACTGTTATAATATTGGAAAAACATTTTGGAATTGGTTTTAGCCCCCTTAGCAATATTGATTTCTATCTCTCTCTTGGCCTTTCTAACTTCCTTTTTGATTTGTGTTTGCAGTTCCAAGTACTCTTTCTGTGTACTTTGTTTTTGGTCCTTTTTAAACACTTTGTAAAGTGCCTTTTTTCACTGAATATTTTTTTAATTGATCTATTAAACCATTTTGCCCATTTTGTTTTAGATTTAGATTTGTCTACTTTTGGGACGTAATTGTTTTGCGCCTCTAGTACTACATTTTTTAAAAACAGCCATCCCTTTTCTGTGGATGTTTTCTCTATTTTACTCCAATCTACTTCTGTTAGTCTCTGTTTCATACCTTCATAGTTTGCTTTTCTAAAATTGTAAACCTTAGCTCTAGTCATTACTTTTGGGGTTTTAAAAATCACTTCGAATGAGACCATGTTGTGGTCTGAGCTTGCCAATGGCTCTCTGATCTCTGTTTTAGTCATTCTGTCTTCGTTATTTGAAAAGACTAAATCAAGGCATGCCTCCCCTCTAGTCGGTGCCTTGACAAATTGCGTTAGGAAGCAGTCATTTGTCATTTTTACCATTTCAATTTCGTCCGTCGTGCTCCCCACCGTGTTCTCCCATTTTATATGGGGAAAGTTGAAATCCCCCATTAGTACGTCTTCTCCTTTTCTACACGCATTTCTAATGTCATTGTATAACAGATTATTTTGCTCGGCGTCTGAATTTGGCGGTCTATAGTATGCTCCTATTATTATGCCTTGTGGTCGAGCAGCTGTTGAGTGGCGTGTGACTGGTGACGTCACGGACCAGGAAGTAAACGGAAAACAAACAAGGAATGTAATGGTGGAACTGAGCTCTACGGCGCTCAGCGTTTTATTAAACAAAACAAACAAAAGATTTAAACAAATAAAAAGGCACAAGGGCCAAACAAATAAACAAATAATTATCATGCTGGTGTAAACCAGCACGCTTAGCAGTTATTTATAAGTTTTGTTCTCTCTCCTCGCTCTCTCCTCTCTCACTCCTAACACACTCTCCCCTGAGGGTAGCGAGCTGCAGGTTTATATACAGTGACCATCTCCCGATTAGCAACAATTAATCAATGAATTAACTTGGGAGATGGTCACCGTCTGCACAAGTTTAATAAGGATGCATGACTGTCAGCTAGCTAAATAAATCACTAGCTGATCAGTCATGCATCCTCACAAGGTTTTTAAACTCTAAAAACAATAACAAAATATGCGGCACTCTTATCCGCGCCGCAAACAATAATACAAATAATAAAACAGTGCACAAATAGATATATACAGTACTGTGCAAAGGTTTTAGGCAGGTGTGAAAAAATGCTGTGAAGTAAGAATGCTTTCAAAAATAGACATGTTAATAGATTATACTTATCAATTAACTAAATGCAAAGTGAGTGATCAGAAGAAAAATCTAAATCAATTCCATATTTGGTGTGACCACCCTTTGCCTTCAAAACAGCATCAAGCATCAATTCTTCTAGGTACACTTGCACACAGTTTTTGAAGGAACTCGGAAGGTAGGTTGGCCCAAACATCTTGGAGAACTAACCACAGTTCTTCTGTGGATTTAGGCAGCCTCAGTTGCTTCTCTCTCTTCATGTAATCCCAGACAGACTCGATGATGTTGAGATCAGGGCTCTGTGGGGGCCATACCATCACTTCCAGGACTCCTTGTTCTTCTTTACGCTGAAGATAGTTCTTAATGACTTTCGCTGCATGTTTGGGGTCGTTGTCATGCTGCAGAATAAATTTGGGGCCAATCAGATGCCTCCCTGATGGTATTGCATGATGGATAAGTATCTGCCTGTACTTCTCAGCATTGGGGAGACCATTAATTCTGACCAAATCCCCAACTCCATTTGCAGAAATGCAGCCCCAAACTTGCAAGGAACCTCCACCATGCTTCACTTTTGCCTGCAGACACTCATTCTGTACGCTCTCCAGCCCTTCGGCGAACAAACTGCCTTCTGCTACAGCCAAATATTTCAAATTTTGACTCATCAGTCCAGAGCCCCTGCTGCCATTTTTCTGCACCCCAGTTCCTGTGTTTTCGTGCATAGTTGAGTCGCTTGGCCTTGTTTCCACGTCGGAGGTATGGCTTTTTGGCCACAAGTCTTCCATGAAGGCCACTTCTGACCAGACTTCTCCGGACAGTAGATGGGTGTACCAGGGTCCCACTGTTTTCTGCCAGTTCTGAGCTGATGGCACTGCTGGACATCTTCCGATGGCGAAGGGAAGTAAGCATGATGTGTCTTTCATCTGCTGCAGTAAGTTTCCTTGGCGACCACTGCGTCTACGGTCCTCAACGTTGCCCGTTTCTTTGTGCTTCTTCAAAGAGCTTGGACAGCACATCTGGAAACCCCTGTCTGCCTTGAAATTTCTGCCTGGGAGAGACCTTGCTGATGCAGTATAACTACCTTGTGTCTTGTTGCTGTGCTCAGTCTTGCCGTGGTGTATGACTTTTGACAGTAAACTGTCTTCAGCAACCTCACCTTGTTAGCTGAGTTTGGCTGTTCCTCACCCAGTTTTATTCCTCCTACACAGCTGTTTCTGTTTCAGTTAATGATCGTGTTTCAACCTACATATTGAATTGATGATCATTAGCACCTGTTTGGTAAAATTGTTTAATCATACACCTGACTATATGCCTACAAAATCCCTGACTTTGTGCAAGTGTACCTAGAAGAATTGATGCTGTTTTGAAGGCAAAGGGTGGTCACACCAAATATGGATTTGATTTAGATTTTTCTTCTGTTCACTCACTTTGCATTTAGTTAATTGATAAGTATAATCTATTAACATGTCTATTTTTGAAAGCATTCTTACTTTACAGCATTTTTTCACACCTGCCTAAAACTTTTGCACAGTACTGTATATATAGGGGCAGGACACTCCGCCACATGCCTTTTGAATTTTTATCCATTATTCTGACCCATATTGATTCGGCGTTGTTTTCTATGTCCAGATTTAACACCTGGGCTTCAAGACTATTTCTTATGTATAGCACTACCCCTCTGCCTCTTCTGTTGTGCAATGCTTGTGTATATGATAACAGTATGATATTAATGCTTTGTTTTTAATTGTTTTGTATATTTGTGATGTGCAGTACAAAATAAAATAAAACAAACAGTAATTCTAAGTGAAATTGTCGATGTAAAGTGCAGCTAAGGCATGCGTAGTTAGACTGTAAAAATGGGGAGCCAGCTCCAGGACCGCGATGTAGCCGAATCCACAGTATAGCAAGGGGTGATCCCCAGGTATTCTGTACAGCCAGGTGGCAGAACATTAAAGCCAGGAGCACGTAACGGATAAATAAACTTGCCTTACCTTAAATATATAATAAGACAAAGAATTTGAATAATGTGTTGTCTTTCGTTGACTATGTCTGGTTGCGTTTTTTTATGTTCCACATTTTCTTTTTCATTGCTGTTTTTTTTTTATTATGGTAAATTACCGTGCTTGTTTAGGCACTCTACAATTTGACTGGGGAAAGATAACGTAGGGTTATTGGAGTTCACACAAAACCCCCCAAAGAACAGTAACTTTTTCACTTATAGTTTTTGGCTTATTTATTGAGCTTATTGCTTCATTTAAATTGTTTTCTTTATGTTAAGTTTTCAGGGGATTTTGTTAATGCATGAAACAGGAGTGTAATAATCCAGCACCTTTGCACTTAAGCATTTGTATATCAGCTGACAAGTGTTCAGCTGATATCCCATCATTCCTTTCTTCTTAAAGGCGTACAGCCTCTATATATGAACCCCCAATATCTCTCACAGCACCTGGGTACATATTTTTTATGACATCACAACAAAAGGAATATGCTTTTTTTATGCATATGTATAGCTATTATAGTACAATAATATGACAAAAAATGGACTGAATGATAATACCTGAAAATAATCTTAATATTTTTAATAAAGTTGCCGGCGTAAATATAGTATTAGGCGGTGGATTGCGGCGATCGCTGGCTTATTTTGAAAACCCTGCATTCATTTTCACTATTTTTGCTTTGAAAATAATCGGTTATTTTTTAGCAGTCATTTTAACGTTTTAGCCTATCGAAGTGTTTAACACAGAAAACCTGCCCCTTTAAATCTCTGATTGGTTAAATGTTGTGTCAAGACGTAACACAGCTGTCATGTGGTTCCAAGATTTTTTTTTCACCCAGCAAGCGCAAGTGGTGTAGTCTGCTAGAAGCGCAATCAATCCTTATTGAGCTTGGGTTGGGATTTGTGTCCCCTCCACTGCTCCGAATACGTTCGGTAACGCGCGATTTCAAACCAGCCTCTATATGCAGCTTGTCTTCTTGGGAAGGTGACGAAATGAGGTATCTTCCTTGCTAGGAATCACCCCTCCTCCAGGCAGGCATCAGGCATCAGTCCTCCTCGAGGTTTTTTTAATTCTTTCGAGGAGACTGAGTGGTTGGATGGAGTTGTCTGAATCACCCAATCAAACGAGAGCAAAAAAACTTTCGGTGCTTCCATTGGATGACACAGATGTCAGTGTAGCTGCTGATTGGTCCATGCATTTTTACCTTTCTTTAGCATTTAATATGTATATTTTAAAAAATACTTTAAAAGTTACTGTTGTGTAATGTAGTAGGTGGGAACCTTTATTACAGGGAGATGCGGTCTGGTAGGATGGTTATTCAGAACAGGATTCTGTGAAGAGCTGAGTGTGTGGTACCTATGTGTGATTAACAATAAAGCATGTTCATTTAGAAGTAATACACGGTGTGAGTCTAATCGTTTGTTGAAACCCCCCAATCTACAGCAGTTACGATGTGCAATTTCATTATTTTAATTAGTTTGGATTTAAATTGTAAGGCAAATCTTAGCATACGGCATCAGACATAACGCTATGTTAAAATAAATTGATTGATTGATAACCCCGTCATTAATCATTTTTTTGTTTTAATAAAGTGGGTGTTTGTGTAGGGACTGGGTAAGCTTAATTCTACCTAAATGGACTGCAGTTATTCTGGGGGATTGATTATATTACCTGGGACAAATGCTTTGGAACAGTAGTAGCTAATGTAATATACGTAAACAGCGTATATGGAAAGCTTGATTGAAAAATCCCACTTTCTGGAATTATTCCCCAGGACAAAACTACTGCAGTTTAATAGGGGACACTTCATCCTATCAGAGTAAGGGTCAAAAGCCCCCTGACACTCAGCTGACCACTTTAACAAATTTGGAGCCGGCTTCTTAGTGAGATCCATTAACGGGGTAGCAATAGTGGAGAAATCGGGGAGGAACCTACGGTAATAACCCGCTAACCCGAGGAGGGATCTCACCTGGGTTTTGGTCTTCGGAATCGGAGTGTCCACCAAAGCCTGGACTTTGGAGGCCATCGGCTTCACCTGACCATTACCCATAATATAACCCAAATATTGCGTTTCTAGTTTGGCAAACGCACATTTCCTCAGGTTGGCTGTTAGCCCCGCTTCCCTTAGAGACTGAAGGACGGCTGTAAGTCTAACAAGATGCTCTTTCCAGGAAGAGCTAAACACTACCACATCGTCAATATACTGGCGCGCATATTTCTGATGTGGAGCTAGCACTTGATCCATCAGTCTCTGAAAGGTTGCTGGAGCCCCATGCAGCCCGAACGGCATGGTCACAAAATGGAACAAGCCTTCCGGAGTCGAAAATGCGTTTTTCTCGCGAGAGCTTAGAGTTAAGGGAATCTGCCAGTATCTCTTCGTCAGATCGAGGGTGGAGATGAACCGCGCCCCTCCTATCCGGTCCAAGAGCTCATCCACCCGAGGCATAGGGTATGCGTCGAACTTGGAGACTGCATTCACTTGCGGAAATCCACACAAAAGCGATTGGTGCCGTCCTTCTTGCCAACCAAGACAATCGGGCTGCACCACTCGCTCCGTGAAGGCTCTATGACTCCAAGCTCTAACATATCCGCTACTTCTCGGCTCACCGTCCCCCTCCGACTTTCAGGGATGCGGTACGGTCTCTCTCGCACCCTCACACCTGGGGAAGTAACAACAGCATGTTCAATTATATTCGTTCTACCTGGCAAATCAGAAAAAACATCACCGAACTTCCCAATTAACCCTTGTATCTCTCGCTTTTGACTGGGAACTAATTGATCCCCCACCACCACCTCCGCGTTGCTAGGGGGATGAATGTCAGGACCAAAATCGTCCTCGACACTATCTCCCGCAATGAACAGTGCCTCCCTTTCCCTCCAGGGTTTCAACAAATTAATGTGGTAAATTTCAGTTTTATTCCGGCGGTCGAGCTGCCGAATCTCATAATTTACCTGTCCCATTGCCCGCACCACCTCATATGGGCCCTGCCATTTAGCAAACAGCTTTGATTCGCTTGAGGGCAGGAGCAACATCACCAGGTCGAAAGGTCCGAATCCGTGCGTTTTTGTTATAATGTCGCTCCTGACGATGCTGAGCCTGTTTCAAGTTATCATGCGCCAGTTTGCCAATTATTTCTAGGCGCTCTCTCAACAGCATTACGTGCGGACTACATTTTTGGTTTCATTTTGAGGCTCCTCCCACCCTTCTCTTATTAGGTCGAGAATGCCTCGGGGTTGTCTTCCGTACAGCAGCTCAAATGGGGAGAACCCAGTTGAACTCTGTGGCACCTCTGTCACTGCAAACAGAAGGTATGGGAGAAGCTTTGCCCAATTTTTCTGCTCTTGGTTTACAAACCGCCTCAGCATCTGTTTTAAGGTCTGATTGAACCGCTCCACCAAGCCGTCAGTCTGCGGATGGTAAACTGACGTGCGGATGGAGCGGATTTGCAATAATTTATACACTTGAACAAGATATTTAGACATAAAATTAGTCCCTTGATCAGTCAAAATTTCTTTGGGGGTCCCTACTCTAGACATAATCTTTACTAATTCAGTTGCAACCGCAGTTGCACTAGTGGACCTCAAAGGTACTGCCTCAGGATATCGCGTTGCGTAGTCCACCACTACTAAAATATGCGTATATCCTGAGTCAGAGGGAATCAATGGGCCCAATATGTCCATTGCGATACGCTCAAAGGGAACCCCCACCAAGGGCAGTGGGACCAGCGGGGCAGGGCGAACTCGACCCGGCGCCACCTTTTGACACTCAGGGCATTCCGCTACATATTTCCTCACTTCACCACATACCCCAAGCCCGGCTCAGCAACCCAGGATTAGTATTACCTCAAAGGCCTCGCACTTACAGAATGACAGCCCTTATATACTAGGAGACTCCACCCCATGATCAGCGCGACTCAGCACTCCTGCCAGTTGTCTAACGCAGCACAGCTGATCACAGTAATCTTGTCCCCTAATATGGTCATTCCGCCCTGCACCAAGATGGCCGACTTCCTTTTCCGCCCCTCTCTCCATGCCGGCCTGTCTCTGAACAGGCGTGCAAGTACCTCTGCTTAGCGCCCTCTTGGGTCGGGAGGGAGATTTGCAGCTCAGATCCTCACGCTCCCTGTCACACAGGGTTATCAATCAAATAATTTATTTTAATATAGCTCTTTTCATGTAAGACATCTCAAAACGCTTCTCATAACAAAAATTAAATAAAAAAACACATCAAAACTGTTTAAAAAAACAAACAAACAAAAAAACTGTTATGTCTGATGCAGAGGGCTGAGAAGATTTGCCTTACAATTGAAATCTGAAAAAATTCAAATAATGAAATTGCACATGGTAACTTTTAAAGTATTTTTTAAAATGCTTAAAATATACATATTAAATGCTAAAGAAAGATAAAAACGCCTGCACCAATCAGCAGCTACACTGACAAACTTGAGGACTGATGTCTGATGCTTGATGACTGACTCGAGGAGGACTGATGCCTGATGACTGACTCGAGGAGGACTGATGCCTGATGCCTGATGACTGACTCGAGGAGGACTGATGTCTGATGACTGACTCGAGGAGGACTGATGTCTGATGACTGACTCGAGGAGGACTGATGCCTGATGACTGACTCGAGGAGGACTGATGCTTGACGACTAACTCTAGGAGGACTGATGCCTGACGACTGACTCGAGGAGGACTGATGCCTGACGACTGACTCGAGGAGGACTGATACCTGACGACTGACTCGAGGAGGACTGATGCCTGATGGCTGATGCCTGACGACTGACTTGTGGAGGACTGATGCCTGATGGCTGATACCTGACGACTGACTCGAGGAGGGGTGATTCCTGACGACTGACTCGAGGAGGGGTGATTCCTGACACGGGAAGGAGTGATGTCTGAGCATGTCCTAAAATGGACACCGTACTCGTAGATCTCTGTGCTGTGAGGACTGGGGCGAGCTGGGACTGACAGCAGGCAAGGAGCATTAGCCAGGTTTAATTTGATCTATTTCTGTTTTAGAATCATAAGGTAAAACCAGGAAAAGAGAAAAGAAATACAGCACTCACTTCTTCTTTATTTCACTACCTGACGACGTACACATCAAAAAACCTGAAATATTGAAAACAGTGAATTAGTGAACCTGACAATTTACTGTCAACATAGCCTAACCTTGAAGTAACCAGATTAGTGAATTATCAGATTGTGAAATATCAAAGCAGCGCTGTATATCTTGTTGGCTTAAAAAACGGTATAACAAAATCTGCTTTTATAGCTGTTTAAATGCCTTTCTCAAGATACATACTGTACATCTCCCCACTAGGCTGTATATTCAATATAACAGCTATTAGTATCATGTAAAAGAATGAAACTACATCCACGGCATGTATATGGTGTGTGATTGTGTGTATATCTATACGTTCATACAGACTGATGAGCAGATGCTTCCCAGTATATCCAGATTATATTAATAATCTGTTAGTAATTTCTGATAAAGAATATCCATAGCAAGTTTCAGCACAGTATGATGTGCAGATCTCAAGATACACAGCCTAGCCACTTTATTGTGACCTGTCTGCCCGATTGGATTTGGCATCGCCCTGGTGTGAGGCACGTTATTGTGACCTGTCTGCCCGATTGGATTTGGCATCGTCCTGGTGTGAGGCACGTTATTGTGACCTGTCTGCCCGATTGGATTTGGCATCGCCCTGGTGTGAGGCATGTTCTTCTGTTATATCCTGGGTCCCATGATTACTCTATAAGTAGTTTACTCTAGCATCATTGCAGATCAAGTCCACCCAACAATGCTGCACTAGTACCCTGATGGCGATGGCTATTTTCAGGATGATAATGCACCCATCCACTGTGCCAGAATCATGCATGAATGGTTTGAGGTGCATGACAGAGACTTCAGGCATCTTCCATGGCCACCACAATCCCCAGATCTCAATCCAATTGAGCATGTTTGGGATGAACTCATATATTTAATTGTTGCTTGAGACACCTACCAGCCCCTTGTGTAGTCCATGCCACACTGTGTCAAGGTGTTAATCAGTGCAAATTGGCCAAACCCAATATTAAGTATACAATGGCAAGGCGGGTGCATATACAGTACTCGGAATAGATCATTGTCTCTTATATAAATATGTCCAAAATACAGTATATGTAACATTTTCAAAGGTGGCTTCATTCTTCAATGGTGTGAATCGCTGAAAGCTATTTCTAGTCTCCCAGGTCGTGCAAGTGCCTGGCAATCCAAGGGAAACTGGTGGCTGGTCACATGAATAAAATATGAACCATCCCTAAATGTGCCAAATTGTACCATGCACCCCCTAAATGAATCCTTTATTCAGGGAGTGTGGACCATTTTCTTAACATTCACACTGCTGTATACTATACATGTTTCTATGTGCCTCTGTGTGTTGTGTGAAACTGGCTGTGTGGTCCAGTGGTTAAAGAAACGGGCTTGTAACCAGGAGGTCCCTGGTTCAAATCCCACCTCAGCCACTGACTCATTGTGTGACCCTGAGCAAGTCACTTAACGTCCTTGTGCTCCATCTTTCGGGTGAGATGTAGTAAGTGACTCTGCAGCTGATGCATAGTTCACACACCCTTGTCTCTGTAAGTCGCCTTGGATAAAGATGTCTGCTAAATAAATAAAAAAATAAAATAGCTGAATAATGCTAAAGTACGACAGTTTTGAGTAGCCCATTGTGATTTATGATTGCGGAGTGTGTTCGACAGAAGAAAAAAAAAAAAGAAAGCAGTCTTTATGCTGCTGCATTTCAAATTGAAATCGATGCGTCATTTCTTTTCCATTACATTTTTGTCTGGAATTGGAAAGCAGACTTTTAAAGGAGTAACTGTATAAGCTGTTCTGATGGGTTTGAATTTCTCCTTATTGCTCAGTACAAGGAGTTCCCTGTATGAGTCTTTGTAAACATAGATTAGCAATAAGACCCTACACATCTGGAATCAGGAACTCCAATCGGGCCCATTAGCCCTGGTAATTAACATGTCTCTGTGCCACTTGGGCTTTCTAATTATCTTTAAACAATAGTGATGTATCTAGTCATCTGTACCTTTAATTAGTCCCAGGTCATTGATTGGCAAATGAGCCACGGAGGAAAGTTGAAGCTACAGTAAGACTGTTTGAAAGCTTTGAAAGTATTTTTTCCTGATGAAATTATAAAAGGAAATAAAGCTGAAATATCAACTATGACATATACCATATAAACACTCAAGTATGCTTATACTTGGGTACTCGCTGTTTTCTGACACAATGCAGTTACTGCTTTGGTTTCCTATACAATCCCATGCGCCTGTCCCTGAGTATAAGCGGTAGGGCTGCTACGATTAAATCGAAAATCGATTTTTCGATCGATTCCATTCCTCATTATATACATCGATATAAATGCTGGATAATCGATTCAAGAATTACATTTTTGAACACGCATAGTTAATAACATTATTTAAGTTTATTAACGAAACTGCACCGAACGCCCTGCCTTGCTATTTACAGTATTTCTGCCACACAAGCAGTGGGCGTGCTCTTCTTCTCCTGCTCGTGTTAGCTAGCATCTGATTTGCTGGCCCCATCCTACCAACGAATCAGTTTTGAAAATGCTTTGTAAGTACACTCCCCTCTGTGTATTCGATGGAAACAAAAAAGAAAGCGCGCCACCTTGCCTGTTCGGAGACAACCGCCGATCCAGTACAGTGAGAGAGTTCAGAGTTCAGACTGGAGTTGCTAATAGTTGAGTTTAAAAAGTTTAGAATTTTGCCTAAACGCCCAACCGTAGTCAAAAATATGTAGGCCAAATATAACCTTACATAGTATTTACATAGTACAGTCAGCACCGTTTTATAAGGGCGCCTCGGGAGATGTAAAAATATCTCAAAAAAGCGGCTGTCCCAATTAAACAAGAGGCATTTCAGAGGACCTGAGTCATGCTTACAATCATAATTTACGACATGAACAAGAGAGAAGTAGTTTTTACTGTTTTTTTTTATTTCTAAATGAAAAGAAATCTAATAAAATCACATCACATTATGAATAAATGCTAAATACATCATCTGAAATACGAGTCAATTTTTTTTTTATTCCTAAACAAAATGAATTGCTGTTTTTTATTTCTAAGTGAAATCAAAAATAATGAAATCCCATCTTATCACAAGGCGAGGCATCTGCAATGTTGACACGCCACATTTCTTTGCCACAGCAGCCTGAGAAACCACAGGAGACTCCAGCTCCTTCAAGAGTTCAATGAGGTTTACACAAGTCACAGCTAATCACGTACTCACTGCGCTACGCAAACCTGTCTTGCTCTGAAAAACAATCTCTGTTCATCATTTGAAAATACAGTATCCCAATTAAACAGAGTGACGTCCCAATTAAATTACATAAATAGCATTGGGAAGAACCGTCTCCGAGAATTCTGTCCCATTTCAGCAGAAATCCATATTATCAGTGTCCCGATGATGTGGCGCCGACTGTAGTAATTGTACTGTGAAGACAATTTATTTTGTATTCAATATTTCTTCACAGTCTTTTCTATATACAATGAAATGCTTCACACATGCAGTGCTATACACAAATACACGTTGCAGTCATTTATAAAAAGCATTGGAGGCTTCTTATGATTGCTTTTATGATTGATTACCAATAAGTTAACAATTTAAACATGTTTTATACTGACGTTTAGGAAATTAAAAGGAAACTAACAACCCTAGTACAAAGATGGCTCATATTGCATTCGAATGAACTCAATTAAACAAAAATACAGCAAGTCACGAAAAATAGCTCCATGCTGTGTTTTTGCTTTCTCAGAGCAGAAGCGATGGGGTTTGGGTTAGATTTTGTAAAGTGACACAGCTGATTATGAACCTTGTAGGGAGTAGGTCATGCCCGGCACTCTTCACAAGTGCAGATATTGAAATGGCTGCACATACTCGAATCCATGATAGTAGTTGGCTGTAAAAATGGGTTGTAGCAGATTAATTTGTAATGGGCATTATATGGCAATATTCGGGGATGCACCCTGGACTGTAGATGCAAGTTTTCGAAAAACCCTGCCATTTGAATTGGTCTACTGGCAAATTGGTTACTGCTTGATGGGGAAGATGATGGCTGCAGTAAACACTAAAGGCTGATAAGCAGCAATCAATATGCACAATTACCCAGACACTTGAGGCAGGCAGTGGAAGCTGTATCGACCAGGATAGTGCACGGGGTTGAAAATGTGGCCACTTGTGGAATGAAACAATTAATCACTGGGAATCATGCTCACATAGCAAAATAGTGAGAACCATGGAATAGGATCAGGCTGTCATTAAAATTACAAACGCAGAAGCAGCTTGTGCTATTTTAAGAACTGGAGTCTTCAGAAAGCAGAAGGGCAGACTAAGGGAGTTGTGAACCTGTAGGTATTTTAATTCTTCAGTCAGCTGTCACCAGCTTGCTGTTTGTGTTAAACTTGCTGGTGGCTCTTCAATTGATCTAAACAGTGAAGGATCTTCGTAGGGCTATGGTTTTACAACACAAGGGATTCTGTGAATATATATTTTTCAAAAATCTGTGAAAAAAATGACGTCTTAAGCAAAAAGTTTAAATTGTGCAACATATTGTGTTTTGATTTGTGGGGAGATTGTTGGCACTTTCCTTTGCGTACATCCCTGGAACACGACTCCTAATTATTTGTGCAAGGGCTCTGCAGTGCCTGCCAGATGGGAAGCACTCTGAATAAATCACATCTAACAACATACAAAATGGCTTATTAATTATTATTTATGAACTACCATGAACAACCATCACATAACCGCCCTGATCAATTAACTGTCCCGCTAAATAAATAAATAAATAAATAAATAATAAATTAATTATTAAAATTAGGCTACGAGGGTAATGGTATTGGCAGCAAGTGCAGCGTCAACGATGGAAACAGAAAGAAAACGTTATAGCAATCAGCCTTTTGGTGCGTTAAGAACATAAGAAGAACATAAGAAAGTTTACAAACGAGAGGAGGCCATTCAGCCCATCTTGCTCGTTTGGTTGTTCGTAGCTTATTGATCCCAGAATCTCATCAAGCAGTTTCTTGAAGGATCCCAGGGTGTCAGCTTCAACAACATTACTGGGGAGTTGGTTCCAGATCCTCACAATTCTCTGTGTAAAAAAGTGCCTCCTATTTTCTGTTCTCAATGCCCCTTTATCTAATCTCCATTTGTGACCCCTGGTCCTTGTTTCTTTTTTCAAGTCAAAAAAGTCCCCTGGGTCAACATTGTCTATACCTTTTAGGATTTTGAATGCTTGAATCAGATCACCACGTAGTCTTCTTTGTTCAAGCCTGTCTGCATACGACATGCCTTTTAAACCCGGGATAATTCTGGTTGCTCTTCTTTGCAGTCTTTCTAGATCAGCAATATCCTTTTTGTAATGAGGTGACCAGAACTGAACACAATATTCTAGGTGAGGTCTTACTAATGCATTGTAAAGTTTTAACATTACTTCCCTTGATTTAAATTCAACACTTCTCACAATATATCTGAGCATCTTGTTGGCCTTTTTTATAGCTTCCCCACATTGTCTAGATGAAGACATTTCTGAGTCAACATAAACTCCTAGGTCTTTTTCATAGATTCCTTCTTCAATTTCAGTATCTCCCATATGATATTTATAATGCACATTTTTATTGCCTGCGTGCAGTACTTTACACTTTTCTCTATTAAATGTAATTTGCCATGTGTCTGCCCAGTTCTGAATGCTGTCTAGATCATTTTGAATGACCTTTGCTGACCTTTGCCACTCCTCATATTTTTGTGTCTTCTGCAAATTTAACGAGTTTGCTTAATATACCAGAATCTAAATCATTAATGTAGATTACGAAAAGCAGAGGACCTAATACTGATCTCTGTGGTACACCACTGGTTACCTCGCTCCATTTTGAGGTTTCTCCTCTAATCAGTACTTTCTGTTTTCTACATGTTAACCACACCCTAATCCATGTGCATGCATTTCCTTGAATCCCTACTGCATTCAGTTTGAGAATTGTTTATGCAGGACTTTGTCAAAAGCTTTCTGGAAATCTAAATTAACCATGTCATATGCTTTGCAGTTATCCATTGTTGATGTTGCATCCTCAGAAAAATCAAGCAGGTTAGTTAGACACAATCTCCCTTTCCTAAAACCGTGCTGGCTGTCTCCATTTTGGATCTTATTATAATTTCCATAAGTTTACATATAATAGAAGTCAGGCTTATTAGTCTGTAGTTACCTGGTTCGGTTTTGTCTCCCTTTTTGTGGATCAGTATTACATTTGCAATTCTCCAGTCTGGGGTGGGTTTAAAGTAGGGCTGCAACGAAGGGTACATTTTGACCTTCAAAGGTTCGGAGCACATTACTGAAGGAAGGTTCGAACCTTCGACGGTACTAATTTGCATAATTTACTGGTGACGTCACCATAGCTTCTTGTTTATATTTGATTGAAAATCCTATTATTTTACAGGGAATCCATATAAATGGAATAAAACATTCACATGTAGTTTAAAAATTCGTTATATAGAACAGTAATCATGTTTTTATAATTTAAATAAAAATCCACGTTGTTTATGTACATGTAATTGATGCTGCTTCCGATGTATACAAGCTTGCATTGCAGCAGCACCGCATTGCAGCCAATTAAAAGAACTGCAGTGGCTTTATTTAACAGTCACCATTCCAAGCAGGTTATCAATCATGGTCACATTTTACTACTACTAAAAATAATAATAATAATAATAATAATAATAATAATAATAATAATAATATGAACTTACACTTGTCAAGTGACCCCAGAGATTGGTTTTGCCTCCATGATAATGAGTCGCTTGCACAGTTTTTTTTTTTGGTCGTCTGGGCATTTAACAAAAAAATCCCGAAGAGCAGAGGGGTTTCGAGACATTTCTTTTAATACAGCTTACACTATACAACGCTTTGCTGTTGACATGGAGAATGAAGAAATTCAAGTTCTGCCTCTGGATAACACAGCTGGCAATAACACGGTGCTCAGTTTTTGAAATTACATTTTTTAGTGTTAGGGTATATTTTGTATGTTTCAAACATATTCTACCATAGCACTTCTGTTACACTGTCTTGTACACCAGGTATTCAGTACATATTTTACTGAAGCAATACAACCGCTACAGTTACCCACCCAATGCTTTGGCATAATATACCCTGCTCCATACACGGCAGCGGTGCCATATAGAGTTCCTAAGTATAACAATTTGATAGTGGATTTCATTTTTTTTTTAACAGGGGTGTTATATAGGTTTTTATTGGTTAAAACTGAAGATCTGAAGCCCTATTATAATGTATTTGCAAAGGGTCCCTTGAGGTCTTGGCTTTGGCTGAAGGCAGCACTGATGTGATGAGCGTGTAGCATTCCTGTCTCTTCAAGGTGCTTCCTGTTCAGGCTGTGCACACACTCAGATTCAGAGGGCATTCCCTTGAACATGTTTTTGGATGGCAAGTATTAATTAAAACAGATAAAGAATCCTGTTAAAATTGCAAAGCACAAAATTATGCCATTATTTGCAATTTACACATACATTCCAATCAATGGTAATAACACATCATCTTCAGGCAGTGTGTATTAATTTAAAATGATCTAATAACTTGTCAGAGTCTGTTAAAAGCACTCATATTTTATCTGTGATTATCTGTCTTGTCTTTGTTTCATACGGTTCATATTGGTCTTCTAATAACACTTCACTAAGACCCGACTCTTCTAAAGAGTGTTCAATAATTCCGCAGTTTCAGCAGCTCGGAACTTGTCTGAACTTCTCTGCTCCGTGATTCAAGAGCCAATAATGATGTGAATCTGTATTTGACAAAGAAATTGAGATTCGTGTGTTCATTGGACACAAATGTTGAATACGGATCCAAGTTAAGTCATGTTAAAGGGAATTACTTGGGGAAAATGTGAGCATCTGCACATCACTGTTCTGTAGCTACTGTAAATAATGCGCTCTTCAAATCTGGCAGTGTTCTGGAGCTTTACAATGTCTTGTTCCTCAAAAAAATGCCAGGTGGACTAACTGACAGCACCATAGGGTATGTGCTACAGTGTGAGAATATCACACTCACTGCAGGGCTTGAATTTCATTTTTGTGTGCTGCAAGGATTTCCTCCCTATGCTGCAGCCAATGGGGGGGATTCCAAATTTTAAATATATATATATTTTACTGCATCGTCATTCACGCTGGTGTTGCTTTAAAATAAGCTGCTTTCAGGAGACCTACAGCTGTTCATGACTGTGAGACAGAGCACTCTCCATTGCTTTTGCCATTGCCTGACGTGAAGTTTTTGCATGCAGCAGAAGAAAAAGGTGCTTTTCTTTTTAACCAGCACTCCATTTCTTTTTTAACTCTTTACACTCAGCCCTATTTCCGCCTGTTTTTCACGGTTTTCATTTATGTATACTGCATGCATGTAACATATCAAATAAAAGGCCACAAAATTTCCTTTCATATTATGTAAGTTGCAACAGGATCAGGCATACTATATGAGGTAGAGATGAGAAAATAAATGCTTTTCCAAAAAAGAATGTTTGGTCACTACTATACAGTATATATTGTAATCATAGATGGCTAAAAAAAAACAAAAAAACACTGCACCATTGAACCTCAATATAAAATGAACATTGGGGGGGGGGAGCTGAGCTTCTAAGCTTTCCAACGATACTGCCCCTTTCAGTCTAGCTGCTACAGTGACGGAGCAATAGACTCAAAATGAAACCTAAGCTGTGAACTCTGTCACATGATGAGAGGCTTAACTTCAGGCGACTGTAGTTCCTGCTAGGAGTACCGCATAGACACACTGGATACGTCTTTGGAAAGCCCAGAATCTGTACTTTGAAACATGAACAGGGTAGGTTGCTTTTACAGTGCCTGAGTAATATTTTTTCCAATATTATAACAGCAAGAGAACATTCAAAGAGGAGGTTAAATGTCTAAGAGACACAAATGGCAAAATCATAGATGAAGAAAAAAAAATAGCAAATATATTAAATGATTACTTTTCACAGGTTTTTACAAAGGAGGACACGGACAACATGCCCCACATGTCGACCTGTTCCTATCCAATTTTAAATAACTTTAGCATAACAGAGGCAGAAGTGTTAAAGGGACTAGGAGCTCTTAAAATAAACAAATCCCCTGGGCCGGATGAGATCCTCCCAATAGTACTCAAAGAAATTCAAGAAGTTATTTACAAACCGCTAACCAAGATAATGCAACAGTCTTTTGACACAGGGGTTGTACCGACAGACTGGAAAATAGCAAACGTAATACCGATCCACAAAAAGGGAGACAAAACCGAACCAGGTAACTACAGACCAATAAGCCTGACTTCTATTATATGTAAACTTATGGAAACTACAATAAGATCCAAAATGGAAAATTACCTATATGGTAGCAATATCCTGGGAGAAAGTCAGCAAGGTTTTAAGAAAGGGAGATCGTGTCTAACTAACCTACTTGACTTTTTTGAGTATGCAACATTGAAAATGGATAATTACAAAGCATACGACATGGTTTATTTAGATTTCCAGAAAGCTTTTGACAAAGTCCCACATAAAAGATTAATTCTCAAACTGAATGCAGTAGGGATTCAAGGAAATGCATGCACATGGATTAGGGAGTGGTTAACATCTAGAAAACAGAAAGTACTGATTAGAGGAGAAACCTCAAAATGGAGCGAGGTAACCAGTGGTGTACCACAGGCATCAGTTTTAGGTCCTCTGCTATTCCTAATCTACATTAATGATTTAGATTCTAAATATTAAGCAAACTTGTTAAATGTGCAGACGACAAAAATTAGGAGGAGTGGCAAACACTGTTGCAGCAGCAAAGGTCATTTAAAATCATCTAGACAGCATTCAGAACTGGGCAGACACATGGCAAATGACATTTAATAGAGAAAAGCATAAAGTATTGCATGCAGGCAATACAAATGTGCATTATATCATTTGGGAGATACTGAAATTGAAGAAGGGAACTATGAAAAAGACCTAGGAGTTTATGTTGACTCAGAAATGTCTTCATCTAGACAATGTGGGGAAGCTATAAAAAAGGCCAACAAGATGCTGGGATGTATTGTGAGAAGTGTTGAATTTAAATCAAGGGAAGTAATGTTAAAACTTTACAATACATTAGTAAGACCTCACCTAGAATATTGTGTTCAGTTCTGGTCACCTTGTTACAAAAAGGATATTGCTGCTCTAGAAAGAGTGCAAACAAGAGCAACCAGAATTATGCCGGGTTTAAAAGGCATGTCGTATGCAGACAGGCTAAAAGAATTGAACCTATTCTGTCTTGAACAAAGAAGACTATGCGGCGATCTGATTCAAATATTCAAAATCCTATGTTGACCCAGGGGACTTTTTTGACCTGAAAAAAGAAACAAGGACCAGGGGTCACAAATGGAGATTAGATAAAGGGGCATTCAGAACAGAAAATAGGAGGCACTTTTTTACACAGAGAATTGTGAGGGTCTGGAACCAGCTCCCCAGTAATGTTGTTGAAGCTGACACCCTGGGATCCTTCAAGAAGCTGCTTGATGAGGTTCTGGGATCAATAAGCTACTAACAACCAAACGAGCAAGATGGGCTGAATGGCCTCCTCTCGTTTGTAAACTTTCTTATGTTCTTATGTTCTTAAACAACGAGGCAGGCGTGGAGACAAGCTGGGGCACACTGTCACTCTGATTACCAGCAACACGGTGCAGGCGCAGCTTCACTGTTTAAAAACAGGTTTGACACAAGGCCTTGTACCAGGGGACATCGGGGTAGTTATTTATTTCAAACTCTCCAAACAGGTAGGTAGCCTGCTGAAGCACAGTGTCTCACTTACAAAGGTGTCTAGTGGACTTTTCTTCATTTGTTACTGTGACTTCTGCATTGTGTGTTCTCTGCTTCTGTCTCTGTGTATTTCTCTCTCTATCTCTTAAGGTTCACCCCGCGTTACAGGCCTCTGCAGGTAATATGTGCCTTCCTCTCACAAATGTAGGGACTGTCGTACGCAAGCATGTTTTTTTTTCATAACTGTAGGAGTGTATTATAAAAGTTTGGTGCAAACTTAAGCCAGTTATTGTACTAACAGACACAATCAGCGCACAGATGACCTCGTGTTTTAAGCAAGGAGCACTCTACAATGTAATTTCTTACATATGTGTTTGTAATTTGACAGTGATGTTTCTGAAACTAGAGATATACATATTTATAATATATGGATAAGTATTATAATTGCATCTCAACCCAAACAAAAAAGTCATAATTAAACAACACATCGGCTGTATATGACTTTCCCAACTTGCATCGCAGGGTTTGTGGGATCTGTATATTACAAAACAAAGCATAACAAATGGGGCTGAAGTGAATTTCCTTAGGTTATACTTGCATCGCAGGGTTTTGGTGAATTTATCATGAAGCACTTGAGCTTCACTCTTGTAGTTTATGGTGTCACCAGAACCCCTCGATGCAATTATAACCCTGTAATTCACTGCAGCCCTTCTATTACTCTGTATACAATCCCTCTAGCTGTTACAGATTTACAATCTCCTGTCCACAATCTATATCTGATCATTCACTAAAGTGATTTCTCCTTATATCTGTAATGGAATGTTAAGTGGTGGTAAAATGCCGACACAAATATTTTAATAGAACTATGTGACGTTTCTACTACTTATCCTGTGAAAAGGTTCAATCTCATGCTGCATGACTCCATTCCTCTCTGGCAGCAGCTCTGCTCACCTATGACAATGAATGCATGTTTAAAAGCAGACTGTACAAGTTTTCTTCCAGTCGTTCAATGTTTTTATCCTTGAAACAAAATGACACAGCGATGGCAGTGAATATTAAAACATTTACGTAGACGGGCTTATAACCAGGAGGTCCCCGGTTCAAATCCCACCTCAGCCACTGACTCATTGTGTGACCCTGAGCAAGTCACTTAACCTCCTTGTGCTCCGTCTTTTGGGTGAGACGTAATTGAAAGTGACTCTGCAGCTGATGCATAGTTCACACACCCTAGTCTCTGTAAGTCGCCTTGGATAAAAGCGTCTGCTAAATAAACAAATAATAATAATAATTCACATGCGTGGTCCAGTGGTTAAAGAAAAGGGCTTGTAACCAGGAGGTCCCCGTTTCAAATCCCGGCTCACTCACTGACTCACTGTGTGACCCTGAGCAAGTCACTTAACCTCCTTGTGCCCCGTCTTTCGGGTGAGACGTTGTTGTATGTGACTCTGCAGCTGATGTGTAGTTCACACAACCTAGTCTCTAAGTTGCCTTGGATAAAGGCATCTACTAAATAAACAAATAATAATAATATAAATATGGTTAAACTGTTGGAAAAGTTCCTATTAATAAGATACAAGCCCAGAAGGCTGATTTGAGTACAGCATTATAAACTGGGCATAGCCAATATAAAGGCCCATATTGCTTCCAATCCATCCAAGACAGAGACAGTAATCAAGGTCAAGTGAGATCTTCAGCAAGCACCACTGAATCAGTCAGCAATAGCATTTTAAAATATGGAAATAAAAAACAAACTTAGATGAATTTGAAGGCATTGAAAAATACTTCGCCAAATGTTTGCCATTGAATTTATTGCATAAATACAATTATAATTAATACATATTAGGAATACCAAAATAAACATAATTTAATTTGAATTTGAATTTGAATTATGTTTATTTTGGTATTCCTGAATATATCACTACATTAATGAAAGAGTAAGTAGCTTCAGATTTCGGTTGTATTTATGCAGTCCCCTTACATAAATAAATGGTTATTATTGCAATTACTCAAATACTGTGCTTTCTTATTTCTTGACAAGTGTTAAGTACTTTAAAGAATGATTGCAAATGCCATACAATAGTATGGGTAATTTAAAAAGGAATTATAATGATATTAGAAGTTACCTAAAAGCAACCTTACACATAAATGAGATATTCATGTGACATGAGTCCTTAAGCTTACGCCTTTTTCCTTTGCTATAAATCTGTAGTAATGGAAAATGAAAGGCTAGTTATAGCGTAATATGACCAACATCTTAACAAGGGGGCAAAAATGACTTCTGGGCATCCCTCTGTTGGCAGTCATGTAAAACACTCAATCCCCTTGGCCTGTAATGGGCACCCAGCTGTTCGAGTGTGCAGAACTACGCATTACAAATTGAATCGCAGGCTTGTTAAAGGAACAGCAGAGAGCAGGAATGCAGCTGGGAGAAGGTGTGCCTGTGTGGAGAGATATTCTCGGAGGGCTTTGATTTAGTGATTGGGTTCAGCGATACACACCTGAAGAGAGAGCCTAGTGGTAATCGCATCAGGGCTCATTAGGACACAAGGACACACAGCAAGGCTTCCCTTTTATCTCACACACACACAATCTGCTTGTGTCATTCTGCAGGCAGGCTCACTGAGCTGCTGCTCCTGCATACTAACCATCATGGCACACGTGCAGGGAAGTGCACGCTTACAGGAAGAGGACAATATTATTATTTGTTTATTTAGCAGACGCCTTTATCCAAGGCGACTTACAGAGACTAGGGTGTGTGAACTATGCATCAGCTGCAGAGTCACTTACAATTACGTCTCACCCGAAAGACGGAGCACAAGGAGGTGAAGTGACTTGCTCAGGGTCACACAGTGAGTCAGTGGCCGAGGTGGGATTTGAACCAGGGACCTCCTGGTTATAAGCCCGTTTCTTTAACCACTGGACCACACAGCCACTCAATATCAGCGTCTCAGCTATAAGCCTCATTGTGACATACCGTGATACACTTTCTCATGTAGGAATTCTAAATAACTGATCAAATAAACAAAACTGTTACCTTTGTGAACCCTTTCTTGTCCATTTGTTTGTACAAAGGACAATTTAAACTTTTGGGGGTTATTTCTTCATTTAGCAAAAGCGACTAGAATTAAGAGAATTTTAGAGCTCGTAATATTGCAGGAAGACAATGCTGGAGAGCTGAGAATGAACTGTTTATTGCTGGTGAGCGGAGCATTTCAAACAGCGATTCTAGAGGGGTGATGTAGTTCAGCAGCTTCCCGCCCTAGATGTGGTGCAATACCTTCTCTGAAGCAGTGATGATGTCACCTTTTCTGTCGCAGCTCTGGTGAGTGATTGCCCTCACACAATGGCATTATTTATGGGTGTTGTTCTGGACCAACTCCGGGGAGGCTCATTGCTGGTCCCAGATCACACGACTGGTGGACAGAGAATTGGGTTTTCTGGTGACTCAGTAGCTAACTATCCATCTCTGAAGGCCAGCAGACATGCATTGATGGCCAGAATCCATGTTGTTGAATGGCAGGACGTACGGATCTCACCTTGTACAGCAATGCCGTTTGGAATCCAGATTCCAATCCACTCCCAGTCAAGTTCTTGGTCATGGCTGTGGACCTGTAGCGAGTGCTGCAGCTCTGCCACCTTGCCTGCATACCTATGAACCACCGCTGCTTTCCAAACAACCACCTTCAAAATCATTATCAGAACAGTGGAATCTGATGTTACAATTCCACTATGAAACCAAGCTGGATGTTAAAAACAAAGATCAATGGATGCCTATGTACTTGCAGTAGGTCATGGTGATCTGCTGTTTTATGATACCAGTACCTCTAATTTTAATGGCCTCTTGGAACTGATGCTGAGGCATTTTTACGAACTCGCTCCGTGAACTTCAGCTGTTACAAAATACTGCAGCCTCTTGTGCTGAAACACATCTGCACTCCCAGAACTCCTCCCCAACCTTGGTATCCCTTCACTGGCTTCTGCTTCTCAGGAATTAATGTTTCAACATGCAAGGCTATCAAAGGCCAGGTCCCCTCACACATTTGACCCAGTGGTACCCTTCCAAACTCTTCTGGGTCTGCACCGTGAGTTCCTAGACTTGGAGTACCCACTGCGTCTTATTAGGGATTCTGAGATGTGACAGTTTTAAAATCTCACTTCAAGGATTTTTTTGTTTTAACTGTAAATACATTTACTAAGGCAAATATTGGTAAGGATCCTGGGGACGTCCTTGGTCATGAAGGTCGGTCGCTATGTATATACATTTTATTGTTGTTTCCCCCAGGCTTCTCAGAGCTGATTTTCATTCTCCACAAAGGCAAGTCTTTCCAAGAACCACGTCTGACCTGTTAACAGGGAAGTTAAGTCCTTCTTGAAGAAGACATTGCAGTCAGTTTGTTAGTTGGTGCTTGGGGCAGGGTTCAGTTCAGCATGCTGGGGGTGATTGTGTGACAGGACTGGGGGGGAGATGGCAGCAAGCAGGTTATAAATACCCTGAGTGAGTCCAGCACATTCCGCTGCTGTGACAAGTGTCTGCGAAAGGCATGGACGCAGCACTGAGCTGCAGCTTGTGCTAGAGGCTAGAGTTACAAAGCCAGGCCTGGTGTCTTCACACCCGAAACTTGGATCTGCACTCTGTACTTTTTTGACAGGACCGGGACAGTAGCTGGTCATTTACTGCTGAAGTGCAAACACTGTTTCATTGCCCAAAAATATCAAAACCTCTGTAAATAGGCCAGTAAAAGATTCACTAACCAAAGTTTTAAAACCATTAGTTAAATGTGAGAATAGCAACAAGTTCAGGGATGGGAATAATAACTTTGCATTCCTGTACAGAGACATGCCACGCCTGGTCTTGTCATGAAGCACACTCATACGCATGCATGGTGCATGTGCGTTTTTAGCAATTTAAAACTGTTTTTTTGGTCTGCCTGGTCATACTAATTGTTTGATTCCAGCTCAGCATTGGGTGCTGACTCTAACTCTGACTCTTTGTTGCAGAACATTGATATTCAAATTAAGAACTGAGTCACTGTGGTCTCTGGTTATCCTTTCAAGTTTCATTTGTCTCTTTTAGTGTTTTGAAGGTCATTTTTTCCAAAGCTGTGATATTGACTGTTGAATGAGTCCAATTTTATCTTAATAAGATCAAAAACAACACCTCTCCTTGCTCATATTTCCAGTAAGCCTCTTCCGTGTGACTAGCGTATATAAAGACCATCTTGACTTCAGTAACTCACACATCTCTTTATTAGGATCTGTTCTCTATTAAGACCATCTTGACATCACAGAGATGGAAATAGGACTCCCATTGCACAGCACAGTGGTTCCTAACCTGTGGTCTGCAGACAAGTTGTGGTCTGTGAGTAAACTCCAGATAGTTCGCATACAACTCCCAAAATTCGGTGACGCAGTTCTTGCAAAAAACCATTTTTACACAATCACTTGTTGTGCACCTTCAGTAGTGGTTAGGGTTCTAGACTGACTGGAGGGTCGTGGGTTCAATCCTAGGTGGGGGACACTGCTGCCATACCCTTGAGCAAGGTACTTTACCTAGATTGCTCCAGTAAAAACCCAACTGTATAAATGGGTAATTGTATGTAAAAATAATGTGATATCTTGGAACAATTGTAAGTCGCCTGGATAAGGGCGCCTGCTAAGAAATAAATAATAGTAATAATAATAATAATAATATTACATCTCCCTGTGATGCAATACCAAGCATCGCCTTCAAATATATTACAGCTCCCTGTGATGCAATACCAAGTATCACCTTCAAATATATTACAGCTCCTTGTGATGCAATACCAAGCACCACCTTCAAATATTATTATTTGTTTATTTAGCAGTCGCCTTTATCCAAGGCGACTTACAGAGACTAGGGTGTGTGAACGATGCATCAGCTACAAAGTCACTTACAATTAGATCTCACCCGAAAGACGGAGCACAAGGAGGTTAAGTGACTTGCTCAGGGTCACACAGTGAGTCAGTGGCTGAGGTGGGATTTGAACCGGGGACCTCCTGGTTACAAGCCCTTTTCTTTAACCACTGGACCACACTGCCTGTAAATATATTACAGCTCCCTGTGATGCAATACCAAGCACCACCTTCAAATATAGTACAGCTCCTTGTGATGCAATACCAAGCATCACCTTCAAATATATTACAGCTCTCACTTTCAATGCACAAAATGACAACATTCCTTGATGAACTGGTAGCGAAGATTCAAGCCCAGGGATCTCATTAAGTTAGGTATGTTATATAAATACTTTCTACATGTACTTATACATATACACATAACAAATAGTTTCTAAATGCTGTTGTGAAAAAATGCGTGGCAAGTGGTCCGTGAGAAAAATCCAAACACCAAGGTGGTCCCTACATTGCAAAAGGTTGGGAACCACTGGCATAGCAGTTTGATCCATTTCTGGTTTTACTATGAGTTTAAGAAGACACAGCTGAGCTTGTTACCTATACACTGTGGCTAATCAAGCTCATTTTAAAACCTGGAATGGGTGGAAGTGCTATGCAATAGGAGTCCTTATTTCCAGCCCTGCACATTAACTCTCAATGTCAATATCTAACGATATATCTTTATTGGCACCTGTTCTCTATTAAGACCACTGTATTAGCAGCAGTAAACGATTGTATGAACTTTTCCTGTTACATGTATTTGTAAAAGATCACCTCACTGCAACTAATGAGACAGCCTAGGATCACACTGTCTAGCAATCTTGGCACAGCACAAGATAATGGATCTTGTGTTGTTGGGGGCTGGGAATTCATACATTTAGTGGCAATATGAATTTTGTTTCACAACTGTAATTTCTATTAAGCCGCAGAGACAAGGATGCAGTGGAGGTTTCCATGCCTTTTTTCTGTACGTCTGTATGATACATTTACAGTTAACTTATTCAGTGGAATCCTCTGATCTGACTGGCGAAGGAACTAAAGAGAATATCATTAGTCCAGGGTTTAGGTTTTATTGACCTTCATTGGGATCTAGCCAGGAAAGCGTGGTTACCACCCAGATCTTCTTCCATGTCAGCAGATATGTACTGCACCTGGACAGGACCTTGGCTGAATGTCTCAGGTGTTAGAGCCACTAACACCACAGTGGTTACCAAAAAGCAAACAGTTATTTAAACAAAAATCCCAGAAAATATGAATCGATAATATTTATATCTGGCCCAATTATTTCTCTGTGTCGCCATATATTTTTACTGTGTGTCCACCCAGAGCACAATACAAACACAGACAGGAAGAATACACAGGCACAAACAAGTGATCTACCGCTCTGTCTCCCAGTCCCTGCACAATACTCCCAGTGTGTGCAGATTGGAGAGGAGCTATGGGGTGTGGGTTTGTCCGCGAGGAGACAAGCCTGTCTCTCTGCACATACAGGAAGACTGGTTGCTATGGAGACCTTATTAAATTTGCGTCGTATGATTCTTTGACTGTGTGGGTTTTTTTTTTTTTCAAATCACTGCAGGCTTTATTTTTAGCACGTGGCAGTTATATAATCAGGGTGACACTGGGAGAAAAAAGAGGCAGGGGATTTGAAAGGGAACATTCCTTTCATACTCTCTCTCTCTGCTCAGGGGATCAGATTAGGGACTGTAATAAAAGGAGCTGCCTTTTACAGCAGCCGTTTCCTACGATGCTGTTACTTTTTATACTGAAATATAACATTCATCAGAACCTTATTCACAATCTAGTTTACATCACGAAAAGGTATGGCCTTTTGTAAGCGATTAAGCCCTCTCTACCATTCAGTTTGTCTTCTGAAACATGTTGGGCATGCATATGTCCACTGGCAGATACAGTGGAGGCAATCATATATACGCACGTATGTCACACTTGCATGTTTTCAGTTATCTAGAGAACTCCTTTTCAAATTCCCATGAATTGTGCTCAGGACTGTCTTTGAGTATCATAACCTTGGGGTCTTCTATCTGTCTAGAGAAATGCTTATCCAATTATTATGAGATTTAAAAATAACGTTCTAGTTATTAAGAGAATAAGAGTCTGTGGGAGTATGAACGCACCTGTCCATCTGTGTGTCTGCCACACGTACAGTATATGTTTCTCTGTGTGTGCAGTGGATATATGTCATGGTGATCTTCTTTTTCATGTTACTGATAGATCTGGGTACCTTTCTAATTATTCAAAGTCCATGTTAGACTGTGAATGTTTGTCTCTGCAGTTTAAATACAGAGTGGGATGGAGTTTTGTTTTATTGCTTTCAGTCAGCACAGTTCGGATCCATGCATTAGGAGCCAGAACTGTGAATTACAACCCTTTTTTTAATAGTCTGAGCGTGGCTAAATCACATATTCTATTTTAATAATGAATTACCCCTTTTTTTAATAGTCTGAGCGTGGCTAAATCACATATTCTATTTTAATAATGCATTCTGTCTCAATACATCAACATTAAATAGCCTCCAGCAGATGTGAGATTCCACCAGTTGTGTACAGAGACCTTGTGGAGTTCATGCCTTGCCACGGTGCAGCTTTAAAGTGTTTATAGCGAACAAAAACATAGCTATCATGAATCTAGCCTGTTTCGCCCTTCAGTTAGCTAGCTGGGTCTCAGAGGCGTAGCTCTGAAAGAAGCATGCTGTGCATTGTCATTTTAAAACATGGTATCTGGTGACACACAATGCTAAAGAAAGTTCTCAGTTTCAATGCCTTACTTGCAGGAAATCTGTTGCACTTGCACTGCCTGCGTCATTTCACCTAGCATGTTTCTGGATGCAAAGCAAGTCAGTCAACAGAGGAAGCAGCTGGTTAATGACAGGGAAGAGGCCCTTGAAAGTGTGGGGGCAATTTCATTATATCTGTGAAATGACCAAGGAAGGGCAACACTGTGTGTGAGTGTGAGTATATATACAGTACTGTGCAAAAGTTTTAGGCAGGTGTGAAAAAATGCTGTAAAGTAAGAATGCTTTCAAAAATAGACATGTTAATAGATTATATTTATCAATTAACTAAATGCAAAGTGAGTGAACAGAAGAAAAATCTAAATCAAATCCATATTTGGTGTGAACACCCTTTGCCTTCAAAACAGCATCAATTCTTCTAGGTACACTTGCACAAAGTCAGGGATTTTGTAGGCATATAGTCAGGTGTATGATTAAACAATTATACCAAACAGGTGCTAATGATCATCAATTCAATATGTAGGTTGAAACACAATCATTAACTGAAACAGAAACAGCTGTGTAGGAGGAATAAAACTGGGTGAGGAACAGCCAAACTCAGCTAACAAGGTGAGGTTGCTGAAGACAGTTTACTGTCAAAAGTCATACACCATGGCAAGACTGAGCACAGCAACAAGACACAAGGAGGTTATACTGCATCAGCAAGGTCTCTCCCAGGCAGAAATTTCAAGGCAGACAGGGGTTTCCAGATGTGCTGTCCAAGCTCTTTTGAAGAAGCACAAAGAAACGGGCAACGTTGAGGACCGTAGACGCAGTGGTCGGCCAAGGAAACTTACTGCAGCAGATGAAAGACACATCATGCTTACTTCCCTTCGCAATCGGAAGATTTCCAGCAGTGCCATCAGCTCAGAACTGGCAGAAAACAGTGGGACCCTGGTACACCCATCTACTGTCCGGAGAAGTCTGGTCAGAAGTGGCCTTCATGGAAGACTTGCGGCCAAAAAGCCATACCTCCGACGTGGAAACAAGGCCAAGCGACTCAACTATGCACGAAAACACAGGAACTGGGGTGCAGAAAAATGGCAGCAGGTGCTCTGGACTGATGAGTCAAAATGTGAAATATTTGGCTGTAGCAGAAGGCAGTTTGTTCGCGAAGGGCTGGAGAGCGTACATGAATGAGTGTCTACAGGCAACAGTGAAGCATGGTGGAGGTTCCTTGCAAGTTTGGGGCTGCTTTTCTGCAAATGGAGTTGGGGATTTGGTCAGAATTAATGGTCTCCTCAATGCTGAGAAGTACAGGCAGATACTTATCCATCATGCAATACCATCAGGGAGGCATCTGATTGGCCCCAAATTTATTCTGCAGCATGACAACGACCCCAAACATACAGCTTAAAGTCATTAAGAACTATCTTCAGCGTAAAGAAGAACAAGGAGTCCTGGAAGTGATGGTATGGCCCCACAGAGCCCTGATCTCAACATCATCGAGTCTGTCTGGGATTACATGAAGAGAGAGAAGCAACTGAGGCTGTCTAAATCCACAGAAGAACTGTGGTTAGTTCTCCAAGATGTTTGTGCCAACCTACCTGCCGAGTTCCTTCAAAAACTGTGTGCAAGTGTACCTAGAAGAATTGATGCTTGATGCTGTTTTGAAGGCAAAGGGTGGTCACACCAAATATGGATTTGATTTAGATTTTTCTTCTGTTCACTCACTTTGCATTTAGTTAATTGATAAATATAATCTATTTACATGTCTATTTTTGAAAGCATTCTTACTTTTACAGCATTTTTCACACCTGCCTAAAACTTCTGCACAGTACTGTATATATATATATATATATTTTATAATATATATATATATATATATATATATATATATATATATATATATATATATATATATATATATATATTTTTATGAACGTTTACATGCTATGCAGGTGTCAGCTCTTTATATTACATTCTGATGTATACTCACAGCCCTGGTTAGTATTTCATAAGCAAAGAACCCCTAAATAAGCAAATAACGTTTTAACATTGTTTATTTGTTTATTTAGCAGACGCCTTTATCCAAGACGACTTACAGAGACTAGGGTGTGTGAACTATGCATCAGCTGCAGAGTCACTTACATCTACCTGAAAGACGGAGCACAAGGAGGTTAAGTGACTTGCTCAGGGTCACACAATGAGTCAGTGGCTGAGGTGGGATTTGAACTGGGGATCTCCTGGTTACAAGCCCTTTTCTTTAACCACTGGACCACACAGCCTCCTGCAAACATTGCAGACTTAACTACAAAGTAATTTATGGGCATTAGTTGATTAACCGGTAGATTCATCTGTGCACATTTTTAATAAAGGTAATAATCTTATAACAAATGTCCTGCATGTAATACTAAAAAATCAATAGAATCTAAAAAAAAATACATGTTACATTTTCTTTTTTTTTTTTAAATATCCCCTTTAAATATCCCCTTTTGTTGATACAATTGTTGCAATTTTATTTGGCATAATTATTTACATACCACGGTTTTCTCGCCCGGATCCTCAAAGTAATTCCAAACCTGGCTTTGCCTCATTCCTTTGTTTAGAGATGCAATTTTAATAAAAATATATAACAAACGTCAGGAAAAAACTTTTTTTACCCTGTGTGGACTGAACCACACCACACCCACTACAGCATGAACACAGAGTGCACCAATGAAGCTCCAGATCAGCCGAGAATAAAACCCGCCCCAGTGTCAATCTTTCTGTTGCACCAATTAGAAAAGCTACTTGGAGGCAATTGCCAACCCCCTTCTTTTTATAATATCCACCCTTACTGTGGCACTAGAGCAGTCTGACTGCTTACCACTTCCATAGTTTATACGTTTACACGTTTAAAATTCCAATCCCTAATATATATATATATATATATATATATATATATATATATATATATATATATATATATATATATATATATATATATATGACATGGATATGATACTTTTTCTTCAGCTAACTAAAATAGAATAGCACTCAATAAATTCAATTTATCTCCAGCTAACCTAAATAATATACAGTATATATTACTGTAAATTACCATTTGCACTACAACCTAGAATACTGTATTTAACCGTCCCGTTTGTGTTATACCGTAAGCTTTCAAGTTTCAGACTAATGAAGGTAACTTACTGAGGGCTATGTTGTTTAGGTTACCTGAAGACAAATGTAATTTATTGAGTGCTATTTTATTTTTGTTAGCTGACGATAAAGTACAATATAGCTGTTCATTTTCTGATACCGTTTGAAAGAAATACATTGAAAAAGAAAAATCTGCTCCCTTGAGAGTATGATAAACGTGTGGTACTTTATGTTGGAGTTGGAGCCAGAAACATGCTAGGTGAAATGATGCAGGAAGTGTAGGTGTAGTAGTTTATGTTGACTCAGAAATGTCTTCATCTAGACAATGTGGGGAAGCTATAAAAAAGGCCAACAAGATGCTCGGATATATTGTGAGAAGTGTTGAATTTAAATCAAGGAAAGTAATGTTAAAACTTTACAATGCATTAGTAAGACCTCATCTAGAATATTGTGTTCAGTTCTGGTCACCTCGTTACAAAAAGGATATTGTTACAAGAGCAGTTCAATGAAATAAATGCAGCAGTGGCAGGTCGTCAGCCGAGGTAAGTGGGGCATGGCCTCACCAGTAATTCCCAAAGGCTACTTTTTTTTGCATATTAATATTATTTAATTGAGAAACATAAACACATTTAAGCATATTAAATACATTTCAGTCCTCAGAAGCGCTAGTGACATTATTTAAAAGTCACAGCTCGCTTTCAGCAGTGTAAGCGCAACGCCAGAAAGCTGGAAGAATGAAGTGCTGCCTCACTGCCGCGTGACACGCAAACCTTGAGTGCCTCACAAAGCTGCTTGATACCATGGCAACTCACCACGCTGGGGAGTCCCTTTCTGAAGGCGTTGCTATGGTAACCAGCCGTTTGTGCGATTTTAATGTGTTCAGTAATGGCTTTAATTGAATCTGATATATGCGACCTGAGGAAAATAAGTTTTACAGTAAGATCCCAAGAGAGACGTTCAATTGTTAAAGACGCAGAATAACCCAAGCACTGGAGATTGTGAAGAAAGACGGTAAATGAACGCGGCAAGAGTTCATAAAATGGAAGCCGTGTTTCCTTCTTTCAACTAATAAGACAAAATCTCTTCTCTTCTACGCCATCTCTTCTCATCTCTTTTAATGGTGTGGAACTAAATATGTGGTTTAATTTTCTGATTTGCGAATTGATTATAAAAACTTGTATCCACAATTCTGTAAATTGTGTGTTGTTTACAGTGCTAATGTTTTTTAACTGATGGGGGTATATTTTACATTGCGACTGCAGTCTATTATTTGAATGCATTAAAATGCTCTCAGCGGAGGCATATGCAACGAGCTGAACAAAGTAAATTTACCTTTAGTACGTTAGCCATTGAGTGGGGGTGGTAATAACTATCTTGTGATTTGTGCCTCGCCTGTCAAAGCAGTCACAGGCCGCCACTGAAATGCAATAAAAATAACGAACACAGGATAAATAAAAGGGTTTAATAAACAGTCAGGTAACACACACAAAGCTAACAGTCTCTGCATGTCTGACTTGGTAATTAAAAAACAAACAAGAAAAAAAGAACCCAGCAGGTTTTCCCACAGCTCCGAACCCACCCACAAGCTTACAGGCTCCGTCATGCGTGCTCCCCCAAACACAGGCACGCATTCCCATCCCACCACCCACATAGTCCATCAATCCCCATGGAGGCTCTCCTGCAAATTCCCTGCAGTCCCTGGGCTGGCTGTTGTGTGAGAGAATGTTCATAGAAGCGCCCCAGGTTTGTCTGCCTCGTCGTTACAGTATGTTAGTTTAACACCATTTTTATTTTTTACAAATAATTAATTTGATAAAAGCAAACATTTTAGCAACCTGTAAAACTATCAAAGTCTGAATGCCTATATAGTGTAGTGTAGTTACAAATACATAAAACGTCGATTTTTGATTGGTTAAGAAGTATTTCAGTTAAAATACAGAATAGTGAATAATTTTGGGTCATGGGCTCATTATTCCTGTGCTCATTTGGGTCACCAATCAAAAAGTTTGGGAAACACTGCTCTGTATAATGCACATATAGTGAAGCAAAAATGTAACTTTCCGTGAATTAACCATGCATAAAGCACCATGTAATCAACGCTATTTTTTTTACAAAAAAAAAATAAAAAAAAAATCCCACTTTAAACTATAAATAGTCTGGCTAAACAGAGGGCGAAGTTCAGTTCAAAGGGACAGACAAGCAAACCAAGTGTGAGAAGGAGAGCAGGTCGGGCGAGGGGAAGAGGGAATGGGCTCGCCCCAGGTTCGGCTGTCGGAGCGGGGCAGAAGAGTCTCATCTCCCGGAGACAGCTGCAGCTCCTCTCGCAGGAAAAAAGAAAATACATTAGGAAAGGTAACCACGTAATAGGCCTAATATTTATATAGTTATAAAACGAATGCTGAATAAGATGTCTGTGTTATAAAGTGCCAGAGCAGCTTTTCTTCGTTCAGATACTGTATCAAAAAGGAGACAGAAATGGAAGTTAGACTGAGAAGTTGTTTACAGTTTGAACACCAGTACTGTATTTACTGTAGAAATATTGCATGAATCACTAGTATATGGAATTGGGGGACATGCTGTAGGAGCGTTATATCCAGGAGCCGTACTAACCGAGAGCCTTATAGCGAGGGAGCACTGTTGTAGCGAGCACGGGAATTATTGGAGACACACACAAAGGATCTCGGGTTTAATGCTGTTTATTAGGCAGCTAACAGCAAATCAGCACCATTGCCACATAGACACACACAGCCCTTCCCCACCCCAGAGCACTACTCTCAAGGTGGCGTCCACATATTTACACAAATAACACCAGAAGGGTAATAACAATTACAGGGTAATGCATTTAACAATATTGGAACTTTACAATAACTAATAACGAAACACAACAATAATAATTCAGCTTTCCCCTACCATATGTCTCACTCCCAGCATCCTCTTCTACACATTAACCCAAGTGTAGAAAACTGGCTCTGGGCACGGCACTCCATTCGCCAACAGGTGGCAACGGCGAATCAGTCCAGGCGTGCCTGTTACAATATATACAGTGCCATGAAAAAGTATTTGCCCCCTGTTTGAATTTCTGCATTTTTGCACATTTTTCACATTGTATTTGGTCAGATTTTTTTGTGGGTTGTAGTAGTATATAGAGGGAGTCTGAGAGAAAAAATGACAGTTTGGTGCTTCTTTCATTTGTTTGGTGTGCAAGGTAATCAAACATGCAATCTTCAGGTGTGAAAAAGTTATTGTCATGGAAACCCGAGATGGAATTGTTTTCCTGTAAGTCACTGAAGAGGCTTATCTATTATTTTTTATACTACATGGATATGCTTGTGCTGCTAATATTAAAGAAGACGAGGTTCAGGCATATCTCCCTGCCTGCGTTTTTGGTCTCCATTCTGTCTTGTATCTGTTTAAAAGGCATTGGGGTTTTAGAGGAGTGCTGGAGACGGGCTGTATTGGTTTTGTTGTTGTTTTTTATTTGTGAGCCCCGTCTCTGTGCAGGTATTGAGCCGCACTGCCCTTTAGTTTTAAATTGTAATTCTGTGTTTAGTTATTGTTTTAATTAACGGGCAGTGCAAACCACTTGCCGTGACTGTGTATTCTAGATCTGCCCTGTTTGTTAAGTATAGTTTACCACCTGTATTTAATAAAACAATGTTAATTGCCTGACATAGTAGTTTGGTCTAGTTTATTTTCCTTCTGGTATTCTGCCTGGCTGATCCCACCCCGAAATAACGACTGCCCCTCCCGGGTGCTACATATGTTCAGCAGCAATCTGCCACATAAATTAAAGTGTATTTAAAAAAATAAATAAATATAATAATTGATTCAGCATAATGCAATTGACATATCCACATTCAATCATGATTTCATATTATTTCATCAACAGTATACCACAAATACATACAATAGAAACTATCAAGTTTGAAAATACTTTGATATAATGTAATTGACATATCTGAGATTTCATATTAAAGAACACAAATTGACTCCGTCATTGAGACCAATTGGTTCTAATGTTTGTAGGGCAAATATCCAGTATGCTTCTTTTCGTAGTGACAAAAGTATCAAATTCCCACCTCGAGCTGGTAGAGTTACTTTCTCCACGCTCACAAATCGTAATGAGTGTGGAGATGATCCGTGACCAGCTTTTTTTATAGTTTTTGGCTCTTGCATATTCTTGATTTTGGTTCCTAATTGCTGTTTTATGTTCAGAGACCCTTATTTTTAAGGCTATTTTCGTTTGACCTATGTAAACCAGTCTGCACGGACAAGTTAACATATAAATTACTCCTGTGGTATTACAGTTAATGAAATCTTGAATTTAAATAGAAAGTGACAGCATCAATGCCCCCTGTATGTGGGATGTTGGTGTACAAACTAGTGACATCAAGTGACACAAGAATATTATCAGGGAGCACCGTGATTTCATTAATACGATTAGGAACATATCATGCATCAGAAACAAATGAAGGGAGTTTACGGACAAAGGGTTGTAAATAAAAGTCTATATATTGACATGGTGGTTCAATAACTGAACCATATACCTGCTACAATAGTTCTTCCGGGAGGTTTACTGTAATATGACAAATGCATGATGTTGAATCAACAATAATGTTTAATAAGATTGTTAAGTATATGCAATGTGAATTGAATGCATTGATTGCTAGATTACTATTTCTAGTAATCGGATAAGGTGATAAATGACAATGAGTACCGAGTGCATTTAATAGATCTAATGAGTCCTGCTTTCAATACCCAAGACATGCTTCCAATGCAGACGCCATAGCGTTCACGCCACCAAGTTTGTACTTCCATTTCACAACATTTGCATGTAGTATAGCAGTAAAGTTACAATTTTTAACACTTAACGAGATGAACAAGATTTTGTAAATAATGATTATGTATTATCCCGATTGTATTGAAAGCTTTCATATGATTCTGCAAACTATCATAATGAGCTTGATCTGTTCATTTAGTATATTGTAACGTTTTCATGTTTAGAAAGTAGTACTCAGGGAGCCGGTGTTGAATTCTCAAAATGCTCTCCAACCTCTGTAAACAACAACACACATTCTCCCCACTCATTTACTCCCTCCCCCTTCCCATGCTGATGCAAACATAGCGTATATATAAAACTTATGGCTCCTTATGAACAACCTTTATTTATTTATTTTCTTTACATTATATTTACAGCTTCTGGATTTTTGGCATTAAAAAAACACAAAACAAAAAAAATAATTCAGGACCATGAAACAGGTAAAACAACTCTTCTACCCATGTTCCACAATATAAACTAGTAAAAATCGGCAAACATAAACAACTTGAACAGTAATGTAATATTAACAGTACTAACATCAATAAAACTAAACGTTATAATCCCCGCTTGTGACACTAGTAAAAGGCATTTACTGGCCTGAAACCATGCCAGGCCAAATGAAGGAATCATGAAGAATGAATGCTGCACTGCACAGTCAACTCTGTTGAAATGAACTTTGTACATCCAACTTAAACATGAAAACTCCCTTTTCACCAACACAGTTTTAAAATGAATAAAGTCTGCTCTTATTGTAGTAAATGCAGACGTATTTTTCCAAGCTGGCAGCAGACATTGAGGATCGTTCTAGACGTTGTGGAAAATGTAAGAAGTGTGTGTGTGTGTGTGTGTGTGTGTGTGTGTGTGTGTGTGTGTGTGTGTGTGTGTGTGTGTGTGTGTGTGTGTGTGTGTGTGTGTGTGTGTGTGTGTGTGTGTGTGTGTGTGTGTGTGTGTGTGTGTGTGTGTGTGTGTGTGTGTGTGGCAACAACAAACCAGATATCACCTGACACAGGAAGCCTTCTCGCGCGCATTCTTTCTCAGCAGGGGATGTTGGGAAATGGAGTTCAAAACGCCCAGCCAAAAAAAAATTTTTTTTTAAAAAGTGGCCGATTAAATTGTAAAAAAAAATAAATCTGCGATCAACTATTTAGTTGATTAATTGGTCCGATTAATCTGTTAATCGGAGCAGCCCTAGTGTGTATATACAATGCCTTGCATAAGTATTCACTCCCCTTGGACTTTTCCACATTTTGTAGTGTTACAACCTGGAATTAAAATGGATGTAATTGGGACTTGGGAATTTAATTGGTACACAACATACTTAACACTTTGAAGGTGCAAAATATTTTTTTATTGTGACACAAAAGTTAATTAAACAAAAAAAAAGACATTTGTTGGTTGCATAAGTATTCACCCCCCTGGTAGAAGCACCTTTGGCAGCAATTATAGCTGTGAGTCTTTTTGGGTAAGTCTCTACCAGCTTTGCACATCTGGATCCTGCAATTTTTGCCCATTCTTCTTGGCAAAATTGCTCAAGCTCTGTCAAGTTGGATGGGGACCGTTGGTGAACAGCAATTTTCAAGTCTTGCCACAGATTCTCAATCGGATTGAGGTCTGGGCTTTGACTGGGCCATTCTAAGACATTCAGGTTCTTGTTTTTAAACCACTCCAGTGTGTTTAGGGTCATTGTCCTGCTGGAAGGTGAACCTCCGCCCCAGTCCCAGGTCTCTTGCAGACTGAAACAGGTTTTCCTCTAGAATTTCCTCTCTCTCTCTCTCTCTCTCTCTCTCTCTCTCTCTCTCTCTCTCTCTCACACGCACTGTACCTTGCCAGAAGGAACAGAACCCCGGGCCACGCCCCCTTTTGTACACCCCGTCCCGTCCCCATTGGTCAGCGAGGGCAACCCCGTCAGCCAATGCGTGATTGCCACCAGCTTCCCGACCGGTCTGTGGCGTTGCATCAGCGGTTCGCCTGCTCCTCCTCCCCAGCGTCCTCACCGGTCGGGAGGGGAGGGAGATCTAAAACAAGAGTTCACTCTCTCTTTGTCACAGTGGTATATTTAGTTTTTTAGCTATTGTTTTCTACTCATTGCCTGATTTACGAAGGTCAACAACCATTTGTCTCTTTTCATTTGTGAGTTCTTTGCCTTTCCCCATGGTGATGGATGACAAATGGATTTCATATGCGTGTTACCTCATTTTTATACCCCAGTGAAACAGGAAGCCATGGAAGGTCACAATACAGTTTATTACAGTTTATTAAGACTGAGATGAACTTAAAGAAGACTTTTTTGCTCATCTTTATCAAGGGTGCCAATAATTTTGGATGACTGTATATATATATATATATATATATATATATATATATATATATATATTAACGCTGGGACGAACACTTGATTTTCATGCTCGCATATTTGCTCATAATTTAAAGATTTGTTTGGATATTTGTTCATTTTCAAAACGTAATAAAAACCATTATATTGCTCAGAATGCAGGCAGGGGCAGGGGGGCGTGGCCCCTATGTGTGTGTGTCTTTATTTTACAGCATGATAAAGTAGAAAAATATCCCAGGAGTAAAGAATACATTGTAGGCCTTACTTTACCCTACGAATTAACTACGAAACAAAGGATGCCAAATAAAAGTTCAAGTTAAACATTGTTTTGATTATTCCCAAAATAAATAGTACATGACGTTGACCGCATTTTATTTATTTTTTTCATTCCTTGCCATTGCCGTTTCTTCACAGTAAACAATGGCCATCGACACGTTTTCATCAAGTAATAACATGGGGGCTCCGGTGGCGCATCCAGTAAAGGCACTCGTGTGGTGTGCAGGATGCGCCCTATAGCCTGGAGATCGCAGGTTCGATTCCGGGGGTTCCCAGAGGGCGGTGCACAATTGGCCGAGCGCCGCCAAGGTAGGGAGGACTTAGGTTGGCAGGGGAATCTACACCACACACCAGTGACCCCTGTGGCTGATAGAGTGCCTGCGGCTTTGCAGTGGAGCCATTCAGATCTGTGTTGTCCTCCAGCACTATAGGTCTGGTGGCCTCGCTGTGGATCCGCAGTGCGAAAAATGATGGATTAGCAGGAGCACGTTTCAGAGGATGCATGTTCCAACCTCCATTTCCCGAGTCGCCAGGGGGTTGCAGCGATAAACTGGGATACAAATAACAATTGGGCATTCGAAATTGGGGAGAAAACCAGAGTAAAAACTATTGACAACGACTAAATTAAAAAAAAAAATTAAAAAAATTAAAAATAAATTAATACCATGAGGTTTACTTGTGCCTTTTTGGCCTTCAGCCAATCCTTCCTGTCAAACCATGACACACAAAATCTTTGGTTTTGTTTCTTGTCATTTTGTGTAACTTTAATATCATGAGGCTGGTGTACACCCAGCCTTTTAACCTCCAACTTTTCTATAAACAGAAAAGAAAAGGCTTCTGAAGCAAATTGTCGATGTAATTCATTGTACTCTACCAGCCATTTACCCTCGTCCCTCACCGAATAACTGAGTAATCAAGTAATCAAATAAACTATAAAATGATACCTAATAGTCTACCTAATAGTTGTACAGTATTTCATGTTAGATTTTGAAATGTAAAATTTTGCAGTTTTTGTCAGTTTTTCATTAAGTATATGGAAAACTACAAAGCGGTATGTCATTCAATGTTATTCAGGTATGTTGAGTGCAGGTACTGCAGCCGAGCTCAAGGGAGATTCAATGTAAAAGCCTGTTTAAAGCTGCTTTGTTGCTGCTATGTACGAGTGCTGGGAGAGGGGGCTGGCGGAGCTGCAGACTCTCCTGCTTGGCCCTGGGGCTGTGGTGTGCGTGGGCTCGGCTAGGCCTGATCGTATTGTCACGTTGCAGTGTGACAGCTCAGGGACACAGTCACACACTGCTGATGACAGCTACAAGAGATGCCTATTGGGGTCAGTCTGGAGAAGTGGCTTTTGCTGTCCTTTGACACTGACAAAAATGATATTGTCTGTCCCAGGACTGGTCTATTTTCCACCATCTCTTCAGAAAGTTTAGCACTGTAAATGTGCACAGTAATTTGGGATTTACTACACTTTTGCAATGCTGTACTATCAGCTAGTCTTGGTTTCTGTACGTAGTTTGCATTGCCTTGGAAACTGCTTATTAAATTGTGATTACACTTGGTATTAACATTTTTACCACTTATTATATTGAGGTGTCTGTGGCTGCAGATCTGTCCTTCTGTATGCCACACTTATTATATTGGGGGTGGGGTGGGGGTATATTGAGGTGTTTCTCTGACTGTAGATCTGTCCTTCTGCATGCCACACTTATTATATTGGTGGTGAGAGGGGGGGTATATTGAGGTGTTTCTCTGGCTGTAAATCTATTCAGAATATAGTGTACAATTACATTGTCCAGAAGTGCCGGCAGATAGTCTTTAAAAATAAATATGAACAAAAGACAGGTGGAGGATGTGATATACTGTACAGGGCATCGTGGGGATTGAAGACAGGGAGGATGTGATATACTGTACAGGGCATCGTGGGGATTGAAGACAGGGAGGATGTGATATACTGTACAGGGCATCATGGGGATTGAAGACAGGGAGGATGTGATATACTGTACAGGGCATCATGGGGATTGAAGACAGGGAGGATGTGATATACTGTACAGGGCATCATGGGGATTGAAGACAGGGAGGATGTGATATACTGTACAGGGTATCGTGGGGATTGAAGTTCTGCCCTGGTGATGACCTCATAGTCGAAAGGAATATAAAAAAACATGCATGATAAACATAGCCAAAAAAATAACCAAACCACCAAAGACAACATTTACCCGCTAGATGCTTTCAAAACAAGCTGGAAAACCGCCATCTGGCAGCACTGATCAAGGGGGAGTAGCCTAAAAAGTCTCATGCGAGACGCATGCATTACCTATTAAATGTTACCTCAAGTTCAATGTACAAATAAAACGTGAATTCACATAATTGTTTTAGAAAAATCTATATTGTAATTGGCGTTCCAGTACTTTAAGATGTAGGACGACACCGCTGTATGTAAGGTTGATGGTACCGCCAGCATATTTGACTTCAGCCTTGCATAAACAACATACCACAATGTTTGATGCTATACAGCCATCCTTTTTAGATTTTTTTATTAGGAAATGATTCCACATGTGTGACTTTGCTTTGCAGAATTTAAGCAGCTCAAAATCTCTGTGTGATTCTGCCATATTTTCTTTTGTGTTAGCACTGCTTGCATTACGAGTTCTCACAGGAAGTGATTATCTTGCGAGGTAATAGCAGTCATTTTCCAGTATGTCCCTGAATCAGTTTAACCAAAAATCCTGGTGTTGTTCAAATACCGATTATTGTATTGCCTGATGAATATCGCAATATATCGGCATATTGGTATTATTGTATTGCCTGATGAATATCGCAATATACCGGCATATTGGTATTATTGTATTGCCTGATGAATATCACAATATAACGGCATATTGGTATTATTGTATTGCCTGATGAATATCGCAATTTACCGGCATATCGGTATTACTGTATTACCTGATGAATATCGCAATATACCGGCATATTGGTATTATTGTATTGCCTGATGAATATCACAATATAGCGGTATATCTATATTATTGTATTGCCTGATGAATATCGCAATATACCGGTATATTGGTATTATCGCGCACCCCAAGTAGAATCACATATCAAATGGTGATGAAACATTTCTTTGCCATTTCTAATCCTATACTATTCTGTACGTACTACTGCCATGTTATGGTCCCCATCATTTTCATCGTGCTGATAGCTCTGATGTATGTTACTGACATACTTGTTCTTCTCTGATATAGCAATAATGCAAATAAACTGCATTTCACTGGTTCTAGTCAACCCTGCCTGTATTTGTTATGGTACTGTATTAAAACGTGCATATTGTTTCCTTTTTAAAAAGCTGTGATTGTGAAATTTGAACTGATGTATTAGTTAACACTAGAACAACCAAGGAGGTAATTTTGACCGTTTTTGGGATTTAAATTGAAATTGCAGTTTGTGTGTTTAAGATACAGAGCTGTGCTTTCCTGCCTTTTCCTAAATATATGTACTAATTACCCTGACAAAAAAATAATCACGTAGCTGCAAAAATTAGCGAGATAAAATACTGTCATACCTATTCAGACCAGGAGCGGTCAAATTGACTGATACATACAAAACACATTATAACAATTAAATGTTGCGGTATTATTTGTGTTGATCAGCCAGGACTTGCAGCTGTATTGAAGTTTGATTATATCAGTCTGCATTCCTCAAGTGAGCCGTCTGTTGACATTTCTATTGTTTCTATGAGCCTCCTGATAGCCCATCAATCAGCCTTGACAGCTCACTGTGCCAGTCTGTCTGTCTGCACTGGTTACTATAAGTCACTCGTTGTTACCTAAATACACATTGCAAATGGATCGCTGAAGAAGCAAGACAGAAAAGAGTGTTTGGAATTACTGCAAATTTTACCAAACAATGATTCTGATGCAGCAAAGACGGACAATGACGAATCTGGCTCTGAATCTTGAATCTTCCAGCAGCAGTGACACCAAGATGATCGGAGGCTGTGTGGTCCAGTGGTTAAAGAAAAGGGCTTGTAACCAGGAGGTCCCCGGTTCAAATCCCACCTAGGCACTGACTCATTGTGTGACCCTGAGCAAGTTACTTAACCTCCTTGTGCTCCGTCTTTGTAAGTGACTCTGCAGCTGATGCATAGTTCACACACCCTGGTCTCTGTAAGTCGCCTTGGATAAAGGCGTCTGCTAAATAAACAAATGATAATAATAATAATGATCCCCGGTCAATGCCCTTGGAGGAATTAGAGGAATTTTGTATGTACATTATATAACTGTATATACACAAATCTGACTGTAAACTTAGCTTCAGTTGTGTTTATGTGCTTTGTTATGTAGGCAATATAAACTATTTTTAAAAATTTATACTTATTTACATCATTTCAGTTGTACAGTTTTGTATGTATATGATATACCTGTATATACACACATTTATTTTCAAATATTTATTTCATTTTTTACCGTTTTTTTGAGGTTGTGCTTCATTTAATATGTCTGAATATAAACACATTTCTGTTTATTTACAATATTTCGGTTGTGTAGATGCTTTATATGACGTTCATGAATAAAACTATGACTTATATTCAATTGTCTGCCCTTAATGTTTATGTTATTTTTAATATGCTGGTCAAATCGACCGGTCACGGTTGTTCTAGGTATGCCTATAAATGCGTCCGTTCTAGTGTTAACACTTTGGGTCTGATTTTCCAAATTGAATAAGGCTTCGTAACCTGTGTTGTCACAGAAATGTTTTAATTCTGGAGAGAAATCAGTTAACTTCATAAAGGTCATGCAGTAATCTAAGCAAGATAAACGGGTGATTCATCAACAACACACCATAGGGAAAAAAGAACATGATTACAGAGCGATCTTACTTTGTGCTTTGTATTTAAAGGTAGACAGTCATTGTGGGCAGAAACAATTCTGCCCACAATGACTGCGGTAAAGCACTTTGACTTGCACACATGCACACTGAGATCAGGGAGCAGGCACTTTGACTTGGACACTGAGATCAGGGAGCAGGGACTTTGATTTGGACACTGAGATCCGGGAGCAGGCACTTTGACTTGGACACTGAGATCAGGGAGCAGGCACTTTGATTTGGACACTGAGATCAGGGAGCAGGCACTTTGACTTGATGGACACTTAGTTCAGGGAGCAGGCACTTTGACTTGGACACTGAGTTCAGGGAGCAGGCACTTTGACTTGGACACTGAGATCAGGGAGCAGGCACTTTGACTTGGACACTGAGTTCAGGGAGCAGGCACTTTCACTTGGACACTGAGATCAGGGAGCAGGCACTTTGACTTGATGCACACTAAGATCAGGGAGCAGGCACTTTGACTTGGACACTGAGATCAGGGAGCAGACACTTTGACTTGGACACTGAGATCAGGGAGCAGGCACTGACACTGAGATCAGGGAGCAGACACTTTGACTTGGACACTGAGATCAGGGAGCAGGCACTGACACTGAGATCAGGAAGCAGGCACTTTGACTTGCACAGATGCCCACTGAGATCAGAGAGCAGGCACTTTGACACTGAGATCAGGGAGCAGGCACTTTGACTTGGACACTGAGATCAGGGAGCAGGCACTTTGACTTGGACACTGAGATCAGGAAGCAGGCACTTTGACTTGATGCACACTGAGATCAGGGAGCAGGCACTTTGACTTGCACACTGAGATCAGGGAGTAGGCACTTTGACTTGGACACTGAGATCAGGGAGCAGGCACTTTGACTTGATGCACACTGAGATCAGGAAGCAGGCACTTTGACTTGGACACTGAGATCAGGAAGCAGGCACTTTGACACTGAGATCAGGGAGCAGGCACTTTGACTTGGACACTTAGATCAGGAAGCAGGAACTTTGACACTGAGATCAGGGAGCAGGCACTTTGACTTGGACACTGAAATCAGGAAGCAGGCACTTTGACTTGCACACATGCCCACTGAGATCAGGGAGCAGGCACTTTGACTTGGACTCATAAACAGCACTTTGACTTGCACATTGAGATCAGGGAACAGCACTCCTCACTGGAAAGGGCAGGTCCGCCTCTCTATTCAATTGCCAGAAGTGTTTCCCCATGGTGATCGCGTGATGTCTCAGTGCACTGCAGCACTTCACTTCCGCTCTATTTACAGTACATTTTAAACTAAGTTAACCCCATTACATCTGGAATAGCTTCTTTCCAGTCCATTCAGCAGATTCCAAAATAGGTGATGCAGACATTCAGCAAACTGTGCAGTGCTGTTTGCGGAGGGTAGTCGAAGGAGACCCTGCAGATTGATTTTCTTGAATAGTTGTAATTTTTTTTTTGACTGACAATTGTGTCTTTAGACTTGTTGACTGTAAAGTTAGCTCCTTGAGTCCCTGTGGTCATAAGTAAAGGTGCTGAGTTTATAAGATAGAGTAGAAAGAGTTATTGGAAAAGATCAATGAGTTCAAATAGTTCTAATGTGAGCTACCTCAAATTAAACAGTAAGACAACACATAAACAGAAATTTCAATTGAAACAGCTTTTTTTAAAAACACAAATGTAGCTGCTGCATACTGTCAGGACTCCCTTGAAATGAGATATATATCTCAAGGGTTCTATCCTGGTTAAATAAATACATTCGGAATTTTGAATACCCTCTGGTTATTTTTTTTACCTACTATACGCTTAACCGAAAAACCTCACTTTAACAGTGCGTTCAACAGAAGGTATACAGTATGAAGCACAGCGTGTTCAATAGAAGGTATACAGTATGAAGCACAGTGTGTTTAATAGAAGGTATACAGTATGAAGCACAGCGTGTTTAATGGAAGGTATACAGTATGAAGCACAGCGTGTTTAATGGAAGGTATACAGTATGAAGCACAGCGTGTTCAATAGAAGGTATACAGTATGAAGCACAGTGTGTTCAATAGAAGGTATACAGTATGAAGCACAGCGTGTTCAATAGAAGGTATACAGTATGAAGCACAGTGTGTTTAATAGAAGGTATACAGTATGAAGCACAGCATGTTCAACAGAAGGTATACAGTATGAAGCACAGTGTGTTTAATAGAAGGTATACAGTATGAAGCACAGTGTGTTTAATAGAAGGTATACAGTATGAAGCACAGCGTGTTTAATGGAAGGTATACAGTATGAAGCACAGCGTGTTCAATAGAAGGTATACAGTATGAAGCACAGTGTGTTCAATAGAAGGTATACAGTATGAAGCACAGCGTGTATACAGTATGAAGCACAGTGGGTTTAATAGAAGGTATACAGTATGAAGCACAGTGTGTTTAATAGAAGGTATACAGTGTGAAGCACAGCGTGTTCAATAGAAGGTATACAGTATGAAGCACAGTGTGTTTAATAGAAGGTATACAGTATGAAGCACAGCGTGTTCAATAGAAGGTATACAGTATGAAGCACAGTGTGTTTAATAGAAGGTATACAGTATGAAGCACAGCGTGTTCAATAGAAGGTATACAGTATGAAGCACAGTGTGTTTAATAGAAGGTATACAGTATGAAGCACAGCATGTTCAACAGAAGGTATACAGTATGAAGCACAGTGTGTTTAATAGAAGGTATACAGTATGAAGCACAGTGTGTTTAATAGAAGGTATACAGTATGAAGCACAGCGTGTTTAATGGAAGGTATACAGTATGAAGCACAGCGTGTTCAATAGAAGGTATACAGTATGAAGCACAGTGTGTTCAATAGAAGGTATACAGTATGAAGCACAGCGTGTTTAATAGAAGGTATACAGTATGAAGCACAGCGTGTTTAATAGAAGGTATACAGTATGAAGCACAGTGTTCAATAGAAGGTATACAGTATGAAGCACAGTGTGTTCAGTAGAAGGTATACAGTATGAAGCACAGTGTGTTCAATAGAAGGTATACAGTATGAAGCACAGTGTGTTTAATAGAAGGTATACAGTATGAAGCACAGCGTGTTTAATAGAAGGTATACAGTATGAAGCACAGTGTTCAATAGAAGGTATACAGTATGAAGCACAGTGTGTTCAGTAGAAGGTATACAGTATGAAGCACAGTGTGTTCAATAGAAGGTATACAGTATGAAGCACAGTGTGTTCAGTAGAAAGTGTGCTTGTGTGCAGTGGGTGAGGTGATACAGTGTGCCCCACACCCTGCACCCCCGCTCTGCACTGCCTTCCACAGCTCCACTGCTCAGGAAGAAAGGGAGACTGTCTTATCTTAGTCCAATGACATATAAAGCGTATGCATTGTGCTAACTAATATATATTTACAGTTCTTGTTGGTTATCTAGCCATGATGTTGATGCTGAATTATTGGGATCCTCTAAGACCCGTCTTGACAAAGTTTTTAGATCAACCAGCTTCTGGGAACCGGTTGAGCCCCGAGGGGCTGAATGATCTCCTCTCGTTAGTACATTTGTTATGTTCTTATAGAAAAGCTTGCTACTGTTCTTCTGATTTTATGTTTAAACTTGATAAGGACCAATATCTACCCACCTGAATACATTTGGGTTAAACCTGATTCCACCTGAATAGGGTATAAAGGATATTAACCTGTCAGATCCATTCATTAATGTTGTAGCTATTATTGAAAATAACTGACTGAACCAATAGTCAAAACGGGACATTATGAATTGGGCAGAGACAAGGTCCAAGTTACAGCCCGTGCCAAGACAAGCGGACTGTGCCAGGCAGTGGTTGGTGCTGTTTTAAATATGCTGGCAGCCCTTAGAAATTAAATGGTACCCTATCACAGGAAAACAGCAGCAATATTAGTGAGGATTAAAGTTTTAAAATGTGTTTATCCAGGCTGTTCCTCTGTTTAATAAGAACATTCATTAACTAACATGTTTAATACATTAACTATAACTTTAATACATATTTAATTTCACATTACTTCAATGCATTGGTGGTGTATACAGTGAATTCCTTTTAATTATTAGTGCCATTCCCACAGGGGTGAAGTGATATGAATGTGTCTGCCATTCTTCTTGCACTCTGTAACCATGGCACCCGACTTACAGTTCTGCTGCAGTACCCTGAAGGAGCTCCATGCCTACTGTACATGATGTACTCTTATGGAAGTTTCCGCTACCAAAGCTGTAAAAATTAGGGCTATCAGCATGAACAAATAGATAATCCACATGTACCGTAAAAGATTGTAATTGTTTCCTACAGTATAAAAGTTTACCATAGTAAAAGCATAGGGAAAGCATGTTCAAGCATAGGTAAGCATTGAAAAGACCAGCATGGTATGGCAAAGCATATTAACAAACATGACAAACCATGGTAAATTATTGTAAATGCATGGGAAAATAACCATGGGAAAAGCATGGAGAAACTGCAAGATTACTGTGCAAATGTAGTGTGGTAAACTGTAAGGGGTAACAGAAACTGTAAGACAGGTGGGCTAAAAGACAGGTCCCTTCATATAGCCCCAGATTCTGTTGCTCTTAATATCTTATGGTAAGAATTGGTTACCTGCAGTTGTATCCCAACCCCTTTAACAAATCGGGATTTTACTGTGTCCTGTGTGCTCTACTGTAGAGTAAGCACATTCAGCTGAGCTGCACAGTGACAGATCTAAATCCTGTGCTTGTATAAAAAACAATTCTTATGTTAAGCCAAAATACAAAAGAACGCTTCACAGAAAATCAGTGCATGCAGTTTGAAAGCAAGAATAGCACATTGACTGGGTGCCTGCCAGTGAAAGTACATGGCGGAGCTATTTATAGCGCTGGTGTCTTCTCTAAGCCACGCACTCTTCTGTCAGTGAGCAATATACTTTAGAAGTTATGTTCCAGCTTTTGTAAAAATGAGATGGCTATATTTAGCAAAATTAGAAATGCAATGGACTGCTAAAAAATGCTCTGTTATAATGTTGTTATGTTTGGTTTACACTCTTCTCATACCACACTGTGACAGGATGCGAGTGACGTGGTGCAATAAATACAATGTCCAAACCAGATTCTCCCAAAAAATATCCGGGATTTATTGTTTTTAACAATAAATAATAATAAAAATAATAATCAATAACAAAAAGAAAGACACTCCTAAACCACAATGAAACTGTGCTCCTTTCTTCAGGGATTGTGGTGAGTGCTCAGTGGCTGCAGCCCCTCGCTCCTACTCCTTCTCTGTGAAAACACACAAAACAGACAGCACATAACAAAACAACAAAAACACCGCTCCGGCTGCTTGCTCATCATCTCCGTGCAAGAGTAGGTACTGACGTAGGTGCTTCCCCTTTGTACCCACCAAACTCCCCCCTGCAATCAACCCGTCGCCATGGTTTCTCCAATAGAGGGCCGCCCCGCAGCTGACTGCAATGGAGTCGTCCTGAGTACTTGCAACAACGCGCTTCTCCTAATATGGTCACCTTCCGGTTTCCACCTACCATCAAGGCGGTCCATCTAGGAGGCAGCATACCTTCCCCCTTACACAGCGCCCTTTCTGGTTGGGAGGGAGATTTACAACATTAATCCTTTCTCTCTCTATCACACACACTTATTTATAAAATAGTTGAAAAATGCGCATAGTTCACAAGGTCAAAATTGTGAGTAAGACTATTAAAGTAACACCTACAGGATTTGATAAAAATACACACAGCACTAGTGATAGCTATTGATAGTTGCATCCCTGAAGTCGCAAGCCTCTGTAGTCATCATCTTCTGCAATCTGCTTGGCTTTCCATCTAACTGTTTATTATACCCTGCTAGGGGTGAAGTCTCCTGCCAAGGGGATCCACGTACATACTGTATGGCACATCTTTCCATTAGAACCTCTTATCCAATGATCATGAAGCTCGGTGTTACCATTGTTTGACATCAGTTATTGAGAGTGTCAGATCTGCACTTGCCGAGTGTTACCGCTGTCTTAGTCGGGTTTCATTAATGAGGTGGCTGCAGTTGCATAAAAGCAAACTGGTCTGAGCAGGGAATATCCAAGTCCTAAAGCTGTATAGATTCACGCCATGTCATTTTCTATGTCATTTATCACTTGTTGGTGACTTTATAAACTCTGGAGTTTAAAGTGGCCTGAATTGAGCTCTGATGTCCAACCATCAAGTACATCAGGAGTGTAACCATTAACCTGGCCCCTTGCAACACTCTGCCCCTAGTGGGTGTAACACAGTCCCACATTCTCTGAGAGTAAAAGGATGACAAAGAGAATACGGTTCTGTGTTTCATTCATCTGCTTGCAGGGGGACAGTTGATGGTTGCACGCTGGTGTAGGTTGTGCTTTAATTAGAAGGTTCTTGTAGACAAGAAGGAATCTTGTGGCTTCCAAAGTGTTCAATAAATATTAAGAAATAGAAGTAGAAGAAAACAGCGTTTCAGAGACCACGTGGTTAAGGCAAGTATCAAGTAATAAATGTTGAAAAGGAAATAACGAAAGCGTAATAAAAGGAACCCTTCAGCTCGCCTTTGTATGGAGATACAAGAGCAGATAGAAGAGCAGTATCCTTTGCATCCTGGAGGACAACACAAGCTGCTTGTCACACAAACCTAGGTTTCACATGATCAGCCGTGTTCCGGCAGGGTTATGATATTAATAGATAAACATTCTCTTAGGTTAAACAGCGCTTTGAAAAATAAGAATAAACCAATAAACCCTGATGAAAAGATTGAGTGGACTGTAAACATGATTTAATAAATACAATGGGCTTAACAAAACATTCCTTAAAACAGTCCTTAAGGTTTTTGAATCTAGCCATTTTGAAGGCAATGCTCGTCTGTCAGGTGATCTACGTTTTCATGATAGGTATCATTTTGTAATTGCAGCTGTGTTGAATGTATCTCCTCCTAGCGGCTTATGAGTTAATAATACTGGCATTCAGCATAAGTGCTGTACTCAAACAGAGAGTGTGGTTCTCGTCCAGCCCTTACCTCTCTATTCAAGTGGTTTGGGGTGTCATGGGAGGTGTACAGTATGTTACTCATATACTTGCTCTAGTCAGTGAAATGTGTTGGGATGTCTCAGGCTTCCTTCAACAGCAGCCCACCTGACAATTCAGGACAGGATTACTATTGAAGTGAAATTCAAGCAAAACCTATAATATGCTTACAGAGCCGCCATGGAAAAGCTTCCTTCCTTCCTTTGCAGTTCTCAAGTCATCTCAACAAGTTACACCTTTTCTTCCTGTCTATAATGTCTGTTTTGATGAAAGTTACAAGTTTGAGGCCAATGTTAATTTCATAATAATCTCATTCATTTTACCTGCACTTCTGTTAGTTACATAGGGTTCAAATGTGCAGTTTTGAAAGAAACACATGTTATAGCAAACATGATATTGGTACTACAAAGGATAATAGAAGTCCTCAGTTTATATGCCTTATTCTCAGGAAGTCTGTTGTACTTGCACTTCCTGGATTATTTCACCTCAGTAGTGTCTAATGGGTCAAAGCATATTACTGGTTGAAAGTACTGTAAAACAGTCAACAGGAAAGACAGGTGATTGGTTAATTTCAACAAAGAAGAAAGGGTGGGGACAATTTCACCCTCCAGGTGAAACAACGAAGCAAGTGTAACACTGTTGAAAGCATGGCTTGCAAATTGAGATTTCTTTAACCTTGTGTAGTACCAGATAATAAAAATACCTGTTTTCCATAACATGCATTTCTCAAAATTGGACTTTTGACACCAATATAATGATCAAAGTGCACCAGATGTATGGGATTGTTTTGCTAGCTCCTGTCACTTTAAGGCTGATATTAATTCCTGCTTTCATGGACTCAGTTGGCTGATGCTGTTCTCTCGTTGCTGGCCTCCCAGATGTATCATTGAACAGGCTGCACTTACTGCTGCCAGAAAACTTACTCTTAATAAATCATTTCATCATATCAGTGGAGTCCTCCGATTTCCCAGTTCTATTTGATGTCTGTGCTTGGATGTGTTGAAGCACTCTGAAGGCTTGCAGTGTGCTGGTATTGGAGAGCTTTGCTATCTGTGCTTGGATGTGTTGAAGCACTGAAGGCTTGCAGTGTGCTGGTATTGGAGAACTTTGCTATCTGTGCTTGGATGTGTTGAAGCACTCTGAAGGCTTGCAGTGTGCTGGTATTGGAGAGCTTTGCTCTCTGTGCTTGGATGTGTTGAAGCACTCTGAAGGCTTGCAGTGTGCTGGTATTGGAGAGCTTTGGAAGGGAGAGGCATATTGCCATGCTGTTCTGTGCTTTACCTGACAGGAGCCAGTTATTAGTCACTCACTTTTCAAAAGCACTGCAAATACATTGCACATCCCAAATATAGTTTCTGCTCATTTTAGAATGACCTCTTTAACCGATCAGGGAAATATTCCATTACCAGTAAAATGTTTTTCATTTGTTTCCATTAGTTATGCATAACTTACAGTAAGGGTCCTTTGGGGTAAACCCTTACTTCTTTAGGTAGTCGAGTAAACAGTTACTCAAAGAAATGATTTATTTTCAGAAACAAAGGTAGAGAATATCCTGCCTTGTTCAGGCCAGGTCTTCTCTCCTGGCACAATGCAGAGCTCCAATAAACATGTGGGGTCACTGCTCACTGAAGGGGCAACAGTTATATACAACAAGCAAAGAGTACAGTAAAGGGGTGACAGTTATATACAACAAGCAAAGAGTACAGTAAAGGGGTGACAGTTATATACAACAAGCAAAGAGTACAGTAAAGGGGTGACAGTTATATACAACAAGCAAAGAGTACAGTAAAGGGGCAACAGTTATATACAACAAGCAAAGAGTACAGTAAAGGGGCGACAGTTATATACAACAAGCAAAGAGTACAGTAAAGGGGTGACAGTTATATACAACAAGCAAAGAGTACAGTAAAAGGGTGACAGTTATATACAACAAGCAAAGAGTACAGTAAAGGGGTGACAGTTATATACAACAAGCAAAGAGTACAGTAAAGGGGTGACAGTTATATACAACAAGCAAAGAGTACAGTAAAGGGGTGACAGTTATATACAACAAGCAAAGAGTACAGTAAAGGGGTGACAGTTATATACAACAAGCAAAGAGTACAGTAAAGGGGTGACAGTTATATACAACAAGCAAAGAGTACAGTAAAGGGGTGACAGTTATATACAACAAGCAAAGAGTACAGTAAAGGGGTGTGGCAGGCTGGCTTGCAGTGGTGACGTCACGGACCAGGAAGTAACTGAGTCAAACAATGGATGGGCGGGTGAAGCTGAGTGCAACGGCACTCAGCTGGATTTATTAATAATTAAACAAAACAAAAGATTTAAACAAAACAACAAAACACAAACCAAAGGGCACGAGGGCCAAACGAATAAACAGACAAACAAGTAAGTGGCGTGCTGGCTAAACCAGCACGTTTTAGCAATTGTTTTATGTCGTCTCTCTCCGCTCTCTCTCTCCGCTCTCTCTCTCCGCTCTCTCTCTCCGCTCTCTACTCCAAAACTCCACCAACGCAGAACAGACAGCTGCAGGTTCTTATACTCTGGCCGAGGGGTTAACTAGCTGTTAATTATCTTATTACCCCTCGGCCACAGTCTGCACGCGTTTGGTAAGGATGTATGACTGTCAGCTAGTTAAATAATCAGTAGCTGATCAGTCATGCATCCTCACGAGGTTTTTAAATATAAATAATAATAAATACGTGGCGCTGTTATCCACGCCGCAAACAATAATACAAATAATAATAATGGGGCGGGACACTCCGCCACAAGGGGTGACAGTTATATACAACAAGCAAAGAGTACAGTAAAGGGGTGACAGTTATATACAACAGGCAAAGAGTACAGTAAACGGGTGACAGTTATATACAACAGGCAAAGAGTACAGTAAAGGGGTGACAGTTACGATTTGAGCTTTGAGGTCCTGAAAGCTAAGTGTTTGTATAAAACTGTTAATCTAATACAGTATCATCTGTTCAAATCAATCATCACCTTTTTAAGCAAATTGAAAATGAAAGAATACTCTGATAGAATATTCGAACATTAAAAAGAACATATTCACCCCAGCGCTAGTTTTGTCTAAGCCTCTAAACTTGGTAATCTCCCTTTGTTACCTGGTCAGGGTGCTACAGCATGTGATATAACGTTGAGCACTGCAAGATTAGGATTAAGGGTTTTGAGGAGGTGCAGTCTTTGTGTTCAATTTCAAGTCTGTCTCTTTGCATGAGTGGATCCAGGGAGATGAAAGGAGCAGTGATGTAGGAGATGAAACCTGTGACACTCAAAGAAAGGTAGTACATTATTCCTTCCTTTACACTGGCTTCAGGGGCACTGCTACACTCTGTACTAAACCTGGAATCTTTGATGTCTGTGTACTCAATTATCATATGGGTTAGCTTTATTTATACCCAAGCCTTATTTGCATTCCATTTAGTTTGCGTTCCCCAGAAACATGAACTGATTTTTTGGAAAACAATTGTGTAGCTGTATTGGTCTACGGTATTACTCAATTTCGCTTGATAAAGTTACAGGTTTGTATGTCACATTGTACTCATTTTTTGTATTAACGTCCTCAGGTTTTAGATCAGTCATTTAAAAAAAAACACTGACAGCAAGCTGATACAGCCGTGACAGTCTGCGTATGTGACATCACAGAACGACAACGAGACCTGTGATTCTCTGACCTTACTTGACCTGGATTCAGAGTGTGGGAGCTACATACGCATACAAAAGAGAAGCTCAAACAAAAGAGTTAGGAATTTTCGCCTACTGTTGGTAAACAGATGAGAGATTTAATCTGTTCCCGCAAATGACCGCAATCTGAACTTTTTGCCCACCCAGTCATTTTTCCCGCTCCTGCTGCAGGGCTCTAGTGCAGAGCGCTCCATAGCAGACGCCTGCTTCACCCACCCTAATACCAGAGTGCAAATCCACTCAATCGAAATCACGCATGTGTACAGGTGGGTGATCATTTTGAAATTATACTGTACTAATCTTTGAGCTGCTAAGCAAATATGAACTATTTATGCAAAGTGGTTTAGAGATAAATACTGTTAAAAATTAATCATTATTTTCTTTTCCTGTCACTTAAATCTTTGCATTTCTGAGTCACCCTGCACACCTTCAGTTGAGACCCCTGTTACCACTTCAACCTTAAGAGTCAAAGCTTCATAGCTCAAAAACCCTTTGAGGTCCTCACATAATATTGCAGTGTTACAGTATGCTGTTGGGTCATGCCAATGTGTTGGTGACAATGGCATTGATCTCTTATCTCATATGTCTGCCATATTGAGGTCATGTGAGGTCTTGTTTGAGTTCTTGTCTTAATGTTTGGTCAGTGTGGTGCCGTGACATTTTAGCAAGGCATGCAACAACGTTTAGATGACAGATAAAAACAGTTTCTTATAATGTAGGCTACTAATAGCAATTCAGTAAACCAAATACCACAGATCCATTCACAATTGTCCACCACTTCGCTGAAATATCGTTTCAACTCTTCCTGTTTTTCTAACTACTTGCAATTTTGGTTTTGGCCTTCTGTTTTTTATAATTTCTGTTTTTGTTGCAAAGTCTCTTGCACTAAACGGATTAGTCAACCTCCAGGAAGTGAGGTCACCAGGAACGCCACCAGGAAGTGAGGTGCACGCTGCGTTGCGTTGCCTAGGCAACCCGATACAACTTGGACCAACAAAACAAGAAGACTGAACCGATTACTTGCATACAAGGCTACATATAGAATGTTGTAGAATAAACATATTTTTCTATCATCTTCTTAAAAATGTTGTGGAATCAAATATATTCCAAGGCATGCAATGCATGATTAAAATACATAGACGACACGTTGCAGGGTTTGGTACACAGCTCTATTCTTTGATTTTCTAGTGCCATTGCGAATTAACCCATTCACTACCACCTTGTTTAGAGTTTTATATAAATTTGGATTAATCAAAGGGAATATTTACACATGGCTAGCATTAGAAAACACATGTGCTTTGCTGGAACTAAGCCGTGACACGTTCAAATGGGATGCAAGGTCAGACGGGGCTGTAGGTATATCTGCACGGCTCTATGTTTAGCTGTAGAATTTACTGACAGAGAAGACTAAACAACAACATAGGCTGGGCTGGACTTAGGCTCCTGATATGTAAATAAGAAATTAATATCAGTGCTCTAATTGGCTGAAATAACCAACAAGTCGTGCTTTGATTGGCTGTTGAGCAAGTTTTATTGTATATATAAATGCATTCAAACACAGTGATTACAAAAACCTTTCACGTGCAGTTTAAGATAATGGATTGGAGTCTGTGTTTCTCAGGGTTTTCATTACCCCAAGAGGATTGCATAGTTATCACAACCTCCAGGCATTGCTTGTGCAAATCTAACCTCACCATTGCAAAACATTAGCACATGCTTACGCTGACACTGCAAACATTTTGATATTTGAGAAACTTTTTTTTCTTTGCAAAATACTGTCAGTTATTGCATGAATGGTAACCGGTCATAATTAGTTGTGCAAATAAGTATGTGTGACAGTGTGCGTGTGTATGTGTGTGTGTTTGTTAATTGTTCACGTGTGGAATGTGAGGTTGTTTATTGATTAATTGTCACGTCACTAATATATAAGGAAGGAAGGTGCACTGTTTGGAGAGAGTGTGTTGGAGAGTGTTGTGAGCCATGTTATAGTTTGTTTTGTTATAAATAAATAAAATACAGGTAAAAACTTCCCATTTTGCCTCCGGGTCTGTCACAGTATGTCAGTAAAATACCACACCTATAAATTCAACATGAGATCTATCAGTATGATAAGCAAGTTGTACCAAAAGTCACGGAGCAGCTGGGGTAAATTTGAACAAAATCACAGAGGAAAGGAGGAAAGGGGAAATGGTGTGTGAAGTCATGGGGATGAAATTTCAGCAATGTCTTTTTAAATACAATATATCTACATACAAATAATATTAGTCTGTCTATGAAAGTAGGAAAAAAAAGAAAATTAATTTAAATATTACTATTTATTTATTATGGTTTTCACAATATAAGTGTGACAAACTGATATTCACTAAATTCAAGTGATTTAATCCTGTAAATCGGTAAACTTCACAGCATATAAACAAAAATGTTAATTTTATGTAACATTTGGTGGGTTTTTGTCCCAGCATTACAAGGCAGCAAACAAAAATGCAGGTTTAACCAACTTTTAGAAAATCACGTTTACAGTTAACAAAGAGAGTTAACAAAATCTCTTGTGTGCTTCTGCTTTGGTACAGTTTGCAGTTATTTTTGCTTTTTTGTTTTTATGTTTTTGTTTATCACAGCTTCTTTTAGACTGTAATCTACCGGTATGTTGCACGTTGAACAAAACAATAAATCTCCGCTTTCACGACATGCATTTTTGGGATATTGTGCAGATCGTGCTTATTTTCTGCTGTGTTGCTTATTTTAATTATGCTTGCAGTGTGTTGAGTAAAGTTCCACAGCTACATTGCAAAGGCACCCGAGCTGTTCAACATCATTCATGCAACCTTGAAAAAAGCGGGGTTTTTTTGTAAAGGCGGAGTTTCAAGTAGTGTTGGTAAAGTTCATTGCTCTCTATTTAATTACAGACTCCAACAAAAATCACGTGACCATCGTGACTTAATCAGGCGAGCGATATTTTGAGGCAGCAGCAACTCTAGCCAATCAGATGGGTGGATTGGGATCGCTTGATACGTCATATCTGGATGAAAACTTCAGAATATGCATCAACAGAATTAGTGTGATTTCATATCTTATACTACTTCATCACACACATGAGGAACAGGAAGACATGTTCATCCCAAATCACATTCAAAACATGTTCATCCCAAATCACATTCAAAACATGTTCATCCCAAATCACATTCAAAACATGTTCATCCCAAATCATATTCAAAGCATGTTCATCCCAAATCACATTCAAAACATGTTCATCCCAAATCACATTCAAAACATGTTGGTCTGGTTTCATTTGGTGCCTGTTAGGGACTTTATATTTAATTATGTAAGAAAAGTGAAGCTTTCAGTAACATAAGGCAAATACGTTTTTTTTTAAAAAGCATAATGAATGGTTGCCCTTTACCACCTCTTTCATTGCCGTTTATTTATGATGTAATTAAGAAATCTCAAACACAGAGTGAAGCAATACATGTGCATTTCAAATCTGTACCCTTTAAATCAGCTCACTATTCATGAATGACAAGGTAGCGTTGAGATGATGGGAAACACACTGTTGCACAGTACAAGTCCTCCCGTTACTTTCCTGGTCCGTAAATAACAATATTTTCTTTAATAAATAAAATTCAGTTTGAAATTCTTTCTCTTCCGTGTCATCATCACTGGAACTCCAGTCCATCATTTGTGGCCAGTTTGTCTGTGTTGGTAGGGGCATGGTTTACTTTGGAAACCGCCACTGCACACGCTGTTGTGCAGTGACCAATTGTGCGATATTGCCCCTCAGCGCTCCCTGCCAGCGGTGGCGCGCCGCTCATGTGTGTCCCAGGCTTTAACCATGATGTATAACAACATATACAGAACAGGTTAGAAAAAGAACTGGAAATGAATCATTTCATTAAATTCAATAAGTGGTATGTAGGACAGATGTGTTAGTGTCATGGTAAACTATATTAAAATGACTGATTTACAGTAAATGGAATAGCTTCTTGTGTTCTCAATATACATGCAACAATGTGAGTGTGATACACAGGCAGATGGATGTACAGACAGAGACCTCCATACAGTATATCCCCTCTCTCTAACTTATGTTAAATAATGTTAAGAATAGCATACCCCACAACTGCTCAGGAGATTTGCTACTGCATCAGGTACTACAGAGCTACCTCATTTTAAATTGCATGGGTGGTTTTTTGCAAGCAAAAACCTGCCTTGTACTGTATTCCGTTTTGCACTGTGTGAGGGAGTAGAGGTTCAAGCACCACCTACAGACTGAAGTGTGCTTTGCGGCTGTATCTGAAACACCGAGAATTACAACTTTGCAAAGCAGCTGCTGCCTTTCCCCTGGGACTGTAATCAATAGGCTCCTCTCCTCTGCCCACTTGTTAAAGCACGTGACACAAGCTCATTCAGGAGCTGCCAAAAAAAGCATTTGACAAAAAGAGAAAAGAAAAGAGAGGGAGAAGAGCAGCACATCTTCCCACTGCCTGTTTGGGCGTAGTAGTAATCTTACCAGCCCCTATATAACTAATAGAATCATATTAACAGCACACTGTGCTGACAGTAATGGCCGATGAGTTTTTCCCATGATGGCGGCTTCTCTCTGCCAGACATTCTCACTGGAGCGTGCCTGACTCCGGCCTGCCCAGGAGGAGGCTGCTGAGTGCTGGGAGAGACGCGAGTGTGTGGAGGGGGGCTGTATCAGTGCACTGGCATTTACACAGCAGAGAAAGGGCAGCAGCTCTGAAGGTGACACTTGTCTTTGACAGATATCAAAGAAAATAGATGGTGCTGGGGGCGGTGTTTTTAAATATCACAGGGGTTTTACAGTGAGCAAGAGAATCAAAGAGACTGAGAAGCAGTGTGGGGTTTGCTGTGCCAGTCATGACAGGACGCCTTGGCTGGTGTGCTTCCCTATGTTGGGGTTTGTAATGTGTGGAGGCAGTTATTGCTTGTGTTGTTTTATTTACATTTTAGTTTCTTCAGCTTGAGGAAAAGCAGTTCATTGTATTGCTCTTCTTGTGGTGTGCAGCCAGTGATATGCAGTCACTCTGGTTTCACAGTAATGTAATACTAAAATAAATTGTTTACATCATATATTTTATTGGACGCTTCCTGGACACTGTATCATGCACTCAGTATTCCCCATACTAGGGATGCAAGTCGTTAAGAACGGTTTGGTTTTTTATCAACTCTTTCAGCTGTTTGTTTTTTTTATCAACTCTTTCAGCTGTTTTTGACATCCACTCGGTAAAACCGAAATGAAAGTTTAAAACCGGAAAAAAAACAAACTGCTTGTGCAGCCAAGGGAACGGCACATACCAGTATTACACGCATGCCGTTATTTCAGATGTGACAAATAAGCTCAATACAATGTAATTGCATTATTCATACCAATGTGTTATACGATTGCTAAAGAGAAATGACTGCAGCCTTATGCTGACAACACAAATGGCTGTGAGTTGCTGTGTGCTGCATAACATCTGTGAAGAAGTGGGTGAGGTATTACGAGGACTGGTCAGCGTTTACTCTGTCAGAGCAGCTTGTGCAGCCGGTGACCATCGTGCCAGAAAACAGACATGCTACAGACAAGCCCTGTCTGCATTTTACAATGGTGAACTAGTAGGCAGGAAAATGTTTTATGATAAAATTGTTATTGTTGTCGATGTGATGTTAACGACTAATAAACTGCATTGCCAACATTTATGTACAGGTGTATTGTTTTGTATAGCGTAGTGGACTGCCAAGGGAATTTAAATAGAAACAAACTCAAATAGCCAGAACAAAACACTTTTAGTACAAATTTTAAACAAATAACTTTAAATTAGCAATGCTACATTTAACAAACAATCAAGCTAACTATTTACATAAAGTGCCAAGTTTTGTTTGTGGTTAGAAGGGTTTTAGTTCTTAGCCAGGTTTTGCCCCAGTGATGTTGCCCCAGTGATGTTGCCAGGCTGGACAAACCCCTCTCAACAATGTGTGGTTCTGCCGATTCGCTTCTCTGCCTTCGTGTTTCTCTTGTATTTCATTCCTCTGTCGTTGTATTGGATTTCTCTGCCGTTGCATTGGATAACTCTGTCGTTGCAATGTATTCCTCTGCCGTTGCATTGGATAACTCTGTCGTTGCATTGGATTCCTCTGTCGTTGCATTGGATTCCTTGGTCGTTGCATTGGATTCCTCTGCCGTTGCATTGGATTCCTCTGCCGTTGCATTGGATTCCTCTGCCGTTGCATTGGATGCCGTTGCATTGGATTCCTCTGCCGTTGCATTGGATTCCTCTGTCGTTGCATTGGATTCCTCGGTCGTTGCATTGGATTCCTCAGTCGTTGCATTGGATTCCTCTGCCGTTGCATTGGATTCCTCTGCCGTTGCATTGGATTCCTCGGTCGTTGCATTGGATTCCTCTGCCGTTGCATTGGATTCCTCTGCCGTTGCATTGGATTCCTCTGTCGTTGCATTGGATTCCTCTGCCGTTGAATTGGATTCCTCTGCCGTTGCATTGGATTCCTCTGTCGTTGCATTGGATTCCTCTGCCGTTGCATTGGATTCCTCTGTCGTTGCATTGGATTCCTCTGTCGTTACATTGGATTCCTCTGCCGTTGCATTGGATTCCTCTGCCGTTGCATTGGATTCCTCTGCCATTGCATTAGATTCCTCGGTCGTTGCATTGGATTCCTCGGCCGTTGCATTGGATTCCTCGACCGCTCCTTTGCTCATTCCATTTTCTCCTCTTTGCAATTTGAAATCTCTCTCATCTGACTCCTGGAGGTAGCTGGTCAACTCACTTTCCACATCAGCCTTCCTTTTCCTTCCTGTTTTACTAAAAAAAAAAAGAAACACTTGAGTTTTTACATATTTCCAAAACATTTTACATATTTCCCTATTGACTTCAGAACCAAAGGGCCATTGCAAGTTAAAATCTCTATGGTTCATAAATGTATGGTTATACGGACAGAGTGAGAAGCAGCCTTCTTTGCAATGTGCTGCAAGGAAAGGACTGTGTTTATTAATCTCATACACTGTACAGCAGTGGACAAGAGATATCTAACAAAGGGAGAATATTCACATGACATGTAGCTGGTGATGCACTGTAATGACTCTGTAAAAACACCTCCCTCTGTGGGATGCTGGTGGTCTTCCACACAGCGACGATGACAAGCTGCCAGCACCCTCCTGCTGATCCTGGCACCGGGGAGAGCTGGCACACATCTGTGGCTGTTCTGGAGGTGGCGAGGGTCTGCAGTTGTCAATTGCAGGTCTTCTTGAGAATTAAAACACATTTGGTAAGATCACTGAGTGTAAAAAAATAAAAACAACATAACATAAAAAAGCACAGCTTCCAAACTGCCACTGAAGCTTCATGAATGTTATGAAAATAACTGGCCATGTTCGTTAAACATTCCATGTTAAAAACAATACATGAATCTAGCACCACGAGCAAGGAACGCATCTTTAACATGCAGGATTTACAAGCATGTAACATTCGTGTTTTATCTATGCCAGAAACAGACATTCTTAACATCGGCCCAATGCAAATAAAATATTCCAAAAAGGGGGCAGACAGCAGCCAAAACAGAGGGTTTTGTCTTAGTTGCGTTTATCTTGGGCAACAAAGTATTGTGATCTCTCCCGTAAAGCTGTAACAACCCCCAAGACACGTTTTACTCTAGAATCAGTGTAGTGCTCTGAATGCTTAACGAAGCATGATTACTGTTAGAACATTACTGTTAGCAGACACAGTTTCCTGCTTTCAGAGAGAACAGTAAAGCTTATATGTATTTATCTACAGAAATGTCACTGGATGTTTTATCTACAAGAAAGAAAAACAGCTTCTATAAGCTTCCGGTTTACTAAGCTTTACATAATTTTTTTTTTTTAAATGATAATATGCAAAACCCTACCTGTAGGGTGCTGTTCCATCATGGTGTTCTCCACATTGGTACTATTCAAAAGACCCTGCAGCTCATTCACAGGCCGGCACCCTAAAACACTGTCCATTTGTTCATAAAACAATAATGTTTTTCAGCTGTTCCTGCTCCGATTTTTGCTGTCTTTCATTTTTCTGGAATCAACCCACAGTTTGTTTATTTTCTCCTGGCCCTGTTGTGTGTTCGTGTGAATCCATTATCTGCAAGACTCGAATATTCCGCACAGCCCCTTTCATTGTTTCTGTGTTTCCGAGTCAGCCCATACAGATACAACAGTGCAGTCTCCTCGTTTTCCCACATGCCACCACAATGTTGTTCGACGGCAGCCATTGTAAAGGGTTAAATGTGTTTCTGTTCCCTGCCAGCTTCCTATTCAAGCACACGCCACCCTGCTACGTGATGACGTACTTCCTGTGTCAGCAGTCTGGACACATCGGGTACGATAAAGCAAAGCGGGTCAGAAGAACCGTCCGTGTCCGGCCAGGGCTGCTGTGGCAGCAGTGGAAACACCCCTTTACTGTCCACGGCCGGCTGTGACCGACCATGGCCAGCAGTGGAAATGAGGCATTAGACACAACGTAGAATAAAATAATGTATTAAGAGACATTAAAGTTTTGTATTTATTATTTTCCTGGTACCACCTTGTCGCTGCAGTCGGTTGTAAATGGCAAATCACTTCTCAGTAGAACTGCAGCTCATGTGATATTTATGTTACGGTAAAAGTCTGAATATTGGCAAATCTTCGACATTTACCAAGTAAAGCGGTAAATGTCAGAAAAAACATTATAACACTTTACGTTGGACAAAAAATTATGCACTCGGAGGAAATCACTTGTAAACTAATGAAATCCAGCGCACATGTCTGTAGCACAGTATATGACATACTGCTAAATGGACTTTTAGTATTCCACATACTACTAGGGGTATCCCTGAATAGTCGACTAATCAAATAGTAAAGTGACAATTGACCTCAGAAACTGGTAGTCAACTAATTGCAGGAACTGCAGAGCACTGGAGTGGCAATGCCCAGCCCATCAGTACCGCTGCAGAGCACTGGAGTGGCAATGCCTAGCCCATCGGTACCGCTGCAGAGCACTGGAGTGGCAATGCCCAGCCCGTCAGTACCGCTGCAGAGTACTGGAGTGATAAGGCCCAGCCCATCGGTACCGCTGCAGAGCACTGGAATGGCAATGCCCAGCCCATCGGTACCGCTGCAGAGCACTGGAGTGGCAATGCCCAGCCCGTCGGTACCGCTGCAGAGCACTGGAGTGGCAATGCCCAGCCCGTCGGTACCGCTGCAGAGCACTGGAGTGGCAATGCCCAGCCCGTCGGTACTGCTGTAGAGCACTGGAGTGGCAATGCCCAGCCCGTCAGTACCGCTGCAGAGCACTGGACTGGCAATGCCGAGCCCATCAGTACCGCTGCAGAGCACTGGAGTGGCAATGCCCAGCCCATCAGTACCGCTGCAGAGCACTGGAGTTGAAATGCCCAGCCTGTCAGTACCGCTGCAGAGCACTGGAGTGGCAATGCCCAGCCCATCAGTACCACTGCAGAGCACTGGACTGGCAATGCCCAGCCCATCAGTACTGCTGCAGAGCACTGGACTGGCAATGCCGAGCCCGTCAGTACCGCTGCAGAGCACTGGAGTGGCAATGCCCAGCCCGTCAGTACCGCTGCAGAGCACTGGAGTGCCAATGCCCAGCTGCACAACCTGTAGAGCTCGAAAGGGGTTGTGATGCCTTAGTCTACAGCCTGTAGTGTCTCATCCTGATCATGTTTTATTTCCTTTTCTAATTTGATGTTTTTTTTTTCTTCTTTTCTTTCTTGTCTATAAAACTTGCACTAACTAGCCATTCACACCCCTGTTCGGTTAAACGTCACATTCATGATAATTAGCACACACACACTGCTCTTAATGGGGCCATCAAGAGACCATTCACACTTTATCAGAAATATGTGATTCCAACTCAATTTAGAGTGCCCAATTATTTTACCACTGATTTTCTGCCTGTCAAATTATGTTCCCTCACTGCTGCAATTCCCCACACAGCTCAGGAGAACTGAAGGTTGAGTGGGCGTCCTCCGATCCCACGACTGAGCCAATGTCTTCTTTTACATCCAGGAACTTGACAGCAGAGGCAGGGTGGGGGTGGGGGTGGGGAGAGAATGCATTAGAAACATTCTGTGCACTCGAGAGGTCTTACTCAGCTCTTTTAACTGTGCAGTCAGAACTGTAAGAATGGACTGAATTGCCTCGCACTAGGGACAGGATTCAGGAAGCTTCACCGCGCTCCTCCAGCCTGCTACCTTCACCTGGTTCTACAAACTACATCCCCTCCTGACCCCAGAGTGACCATGTTGCTGTCATACCTGCAGGGACTGTGTCCGTGTACAACCATCTAAACACCTTACCTGCAGGGACTGTGCCACACTCACAGTGTCCATGTACAACCATCTAAACACCTTACCTGCAGGGACTGTGCCACACTCACAGTGTCCATGTACAACCATCTAAACACCTTACCTGCAGGGACTGTGCCACACTCACAGTGTCCTTGTACAACCATCTAAACACCTTACCTGCAAGGACTGTACCACACTCACAGTGTCCATGTACAACCATCTAAACACCTTACCTGCAGGGATTGTGCCACACTCACAGTGTCCATGTACAACCATCTAAACACCTTACCTGCAAGGACTGTACCACACTCACAGTGTCCATGTACAACCATCTAAACACCTTACCTGCAGGGATTGTGCCACACTCACAGTGTCCATGTACAACCATCTAAACACCTTACCTGCAGGGACTGTGCCACACTCAGTGTCCATGTACAACCATCTAAACACCTTACCTGCAGGGACTGTGCCACACTCACAGTGTCCATGTACAACCATCTAAACACCTTACCTGCAGGGACTGTGCCACACTCAGTGTCCATGTACAACCATCTAAACACCTTACCTGCAGGGACTGTGCCACATTCACAGTGTCCATGTACAACCATCTAAACACCTTACCTGCAGGAACTGTGCCACACTCACAGTGTCCATGTACAACCATCTAAACACCTTACCTGCAGGGACTGTGCCACACTCAGTGTCCATGTACAACCATCTAAACACCTTACCTGCAGGGACTGTGCCACACTCACAGTGTCCATGTACAACCATCTAAACACCTTACCTGCAGGGACTGTGCCACACTCAGTGTCCATGTACAACCATCTAAACACCTTACCTGCAGGGACTGTGCCACACACAGTGTCCATGTACAACCATCTAAACACCTTACCTGCAGGGACTGTGCCACACTAGAGAGGTCAAAGGTCACAGGAAAGGTGATTTTTTGGATAGACCATATATGGGTTCCTATGTATGTTCCATAATAACCATTAACCTATCTGCACTTTGTAAGGAGTTATAAGCTAGTTTTACATTTGACCGAAGATTTTGAAAGGTTTTTAAATAAATGCGTCAGGTGGCCATATTGGTTTACGCACAAACACTATTTTTGATAAAGTCAATTGTATTGACATAGGGGTAATGTTTCTCAACTTTGGAGTTAATCGAATAAACAATTTTTCAACTGAAGCTGTTTTAAACTTAAGAAGAAAATGTAGATGGGGCGGCCATCTTGTTTTACAAAAGAACAATGAATTCCATTGTCCCCAGGATGATGCCTACCAAGTTAAGAGTTAGTTGGTTAAACAGTTTGCAAACAGAAGCAGTTTGATGTTTGGGGTGCGTTTTGGCGAATTTGGTGGCAGCCATTTTGATAGCAAAATTTATCGCAGCAACTTCTGCTTTGCAAACTTGAAGCGAGTTTGGTTGTTGATGACTGTGACAGGATAGCTGAGTGTGTGGTGTGAATAATCGCCAGCCCAGTCCAGGTTTGGTGGTATATGCTCCCGGTTTTAATTCACCACACAAAAAACCCAACAAAAATAACACCGGGATACACAACAATGTGTAACCCGATCAAATAATAATAGCGCCGGGATACACAACAATGTGTAACCCGACTAAACAAAGGGGAAAAAGGTTGCAGTCCCAAAAGAAAATGGAGAAACCAAAAACAAGTATAATTTAACACAAAAAAACCACCGCACGTTCTTTCCCAATCCAGCCCGAGGAGAACTGCGGTGAAAAGTCCGCACTTCGGTCCGCGCTCCTCTCACGTATTCCCGAGCGTCCGTCAGTGCTCTATGGACAAACAAAAAGTGCAGGGGTTAGCAGGTATATCCACGCGTGCAAAAAACACTCTGCTTATCCCTTGCCCTGTGTATTTCCCTGCTCGTCTTTCTTGCAGTCAAATCGCTTTCTCTCTCTCTCTCTCTCTCTCACACACACACTGTACCTTGCCAGAAGGAACAGAACCCCGGCCACGCCTCTTTTATGCGCCCGTCCGTCCCCATTGGTCAGCGAGGGCAACCGCCGTCAGCCAATGCGTGATTGCCACCGCGCTTCCCGACCGGGTCTGTGACGTTGCGCACCGCGGCTCCGCCTGCTCCTCCTCCCCAGTGCCCTCACCGGTCGGAAGGGAGATCTAAAACAAGAATTCACTCTCTCTGTGTTACATATCCAACCGCTCAGAGTGGAGCCGAAGGAACACTCGGCCAAACCTACCAACCCCATTACTCCCCCCTCCCGGGAAAAATAATCCGCATTTTGGTGATCTTTCCCTGCACGATGTACCATACGATACATGTAAGGCTGCAATGCCAAATACCACCGAGTTATCCGGGCATTGCTATCCTTCATAGTGCTTAACCATCTGAGTGGGGCGTGGTCCGTGACTAGATCAAATGAATGTCCCAGTAAATAATATCTGAGGGAGTGAGTCGTCCATTTAATGGCCAAGCACTCCTTCTCTACAACCGAGTAATTGTGCTCCCTAGGAAGCATTTTTTTGCTGATGTAAAGAATGGGGTGCTCCACCCCGTTAACCCTCTGGGATAAGACCGCCCCCAAACCAACCTCTGACGCGTCAGTATGGAGGAGGAATCTCTTGCTAAAGTCTGGTAATATTAGCGCAGGAGCCTGGCACAGTTTGCACTTAATGGTCTCAAACGCTCCCTGACACTCTTCTGACCACTTGACTACATTTGGCGCACTTTTCTTAGTGAGGTTCACCAGAGGATCGACCACGGTGGCATACTCGGGGATAAAGCGGCGGAAATAACCGGCCAATCCTAACAGTGACCTCACCTGGGATTTAGTTTTGGGGACCGCCGCGTCCACCAAAGCCTGGACTTTGGTGGCTACGGGTTTCACCTGTCCGTTTCCCATGATAAATCCTAAGTACTGGGTTTCAGATTTCGCAAACGCACATTTTTTTAGGTTGGCTGTCAGCCGGGCAGCCCTTAGAGACTGAAGGACGGCTGTAAGTCGAATTACATGCTCTCTCCAGGTGGAGCTATATATCACCACATCGTCAATATAAGCTGCTGCATACTCACGATGGGGATGTAACACCTCGTCCATCAGTCTCTGAAAGGCGGCGGGCACACCATGTAGCCCAAACGGCATGGTTTTAAAATGGAACAGACCATCCGGAGTTGAAAATGCCGTTTTTTCACATGAATCGCGGGTTAAAGGGATCTGCCAATATCCCTTCGTCAGGTCCAAAGTTGAGATAAACCCGGCCGTCCCCAGTCGGTCGAGGAGTTCGTCGATCCGAGGCATGGGGTAGGCGTCGAACTTGGTGATAGCATTGACCTTTCAAAAATCGACACAGAAGCGATTAGTGCCGTCCTTCTTGGCCACTATAACAATAGGACTGCACCACTCGCTTCTGGAACTGTTTGACAGGCTGTCCTGTGCTGTCCTGTGCCCGGGGCTGGGTTTACTCTATAAAGCAAGTGCCCCTCTACCACGAAATGGGGATATACCAGCGTCCCAATGCCTTCAACATCCTTACCCTCAATAGACCGGACCTGTTCCCAAGCATGCACCAGTGTGGGGTCGTTGTTCTGCTCCCACACTAGGTCCGCGCTTGAGGCCCACATGTCCGGGATATTGACAGGGGCTGGAGCAGTCTCTACCCTCGAGGGTCCAGTAACCTCGCTCGCCCGGTCACACTGCGTTCCGACTCCCTTCGATTGACGTTTGGGACCATCAGCACCTCCTCCCGCCAGACCCCGTGTCTTATCGATGTGCCTTCCCATTTTTCCTTCCGTCTCTCCTTACGTGTTTTTCTAGGACGAAAAAGTGGAGAAAACAGCTCTGTATGGAAGGGAAAAACAGTACCAATTACTTCCCTTCCCCGGGGGTCTGCCGTGTCTACATGTGTGGTCGAGGCTGCCGATATTTTTACTAAATCTTTATATTGCGGCCAGTCTCGACCCAGAATAACTGGATATGGCAACTTTTCGGCCACCCCCACTACTAGGTGGCGCTTTATCGGGCCTACCGATAAATATACTTTTAGAGTGGGGTATGTCGCCGTATCCCCATGGATACAGGAGATTGCCACCTGGCCTTGTGGCTGCCACGACATACAGCCAAGGAGAGCTGTTCGAATTAAAGTTTGCTCACACCCTGTGTCCACTAACGCGTGGGTGTTCACATTCCCCAATACAACATCAACCATACACGGGCCCTCCCGACCATTTCCCCATTTCCTACCTGTCTCAGACGCCAGGTGACACGCAGCCACGTCGCACTCCATGGCCGCCGGGCAGTATCTGGCAATGTGTCCCGGCTGCTGGCACCTAAAACAGACGGGTGGGGCAGAGGGTAAGGCGGTACATATTTGTCCCGCTGCTGGGATGACAGCGGGGCAGGGGAACCATTCTACCCCAGCTGGGGGCCAACCTCTGCCACCATGGTAAGGGGGCCGGATGGCCCAATGGGGTCGGTGGTCTGGCAGATCTTGGTCCGGGGGGGGGGTTCGATGGTGATTTGGCAACGGAGGAAGAGGAGTAGTTCAGCAGGGTGGTGTGGGCGGACATGAGGGCGTCCTCAAAATTTTCGGCCAACATCACGGCCTGATCCAGGGTAGTGGGGTTGTGCTGGCGAATTCAGGCTTGCATGTCAGCCCCGACCACATGGCAGAACTGCTCCATAACGATGGCTTCCCCCATCTGGACCCCGGTTTTCTGGCTGGGGTTCAGCCATTGTGCCATGTGGTCGCACAACCGCTGCGCCACCACCCTGGGCCGGGTGTTCGGTGGCCGCCGGAACTGCCGGAACCTGACCCGGTGGGTCTCCCCCGTGATGTTAAGACGGAGGAGGATAGCCTCTTTCACCAGGTCGTACTGGGCAGCGTTGACGTCCGTCATGGCCCGGTACGCCGCTTGCGCTTCCCCAATTAAGCAGGGGCCCAGTTGGCTCGTCCAATACTCCCAGGGCCACGCTGCAGTGGTGGCTAGCCGCTCAAACGCCACGAGATAGGCTTCCGGGTCATCCTCCGCCGTCATCTTCTGGGCCCGGACGCCGGGGCCACCATCACGGGCCCCGCTGACACTGCCGACGACATCCCCATCCCAACCCTCTCGATGAGGGCTGTGTAGCGCTCCTCCCTCCTCCGTTCCTCGGCCTCCCTTCGGCTGTCCAAAGCCTCCAGAACCGCCGCCAACGTAGCTGGATCCATCCCACGATGACACCACGTTGTAACAGGATAGCTGAGTGTGTGGTGTGAATAATCGCCAGCCCAGTCCAGGTTTGGTGGTATATGCTCCCGGTTTTAATTCACCACACAAAAAACCCAACAAAAATAACACCGGGATACACAACAATGTGTAACCCGATCAAATAATAATAGCGCCGGGATACACAACAATGTGTAACCCGACTAATCAAAGGGGAAAAAGGTTGCAGTCCCAAAAGAAAACGGAGAAACCAAAAGCAAGTATAATTTAACACAAAAAAACCACCGCACGTTCTTTCCCAATCCAGCCCGAGGAGAACTACGGTGAAAAGTCCGGCACTTCCGGGTCCGCGCTCCTCTCACGTATTCCCGGAGCGTCCCGTCAGTGCTCTATGGACAAACAAAAAAGTGCAGGGGTTAGCAGGTATATCCATGTGTGCAAAAAAACACTCTGCTTATCCCTTGCCCCTGTGTATTTCCCTGCTCGTCTTTCTTGCAGTCAAATGCGCTTTCTCTCTCTCTCTCTCACACACACACACTGTACCTTGCCAGAAGGAACAGAACCCCGGGCCACGCCCCCTTTTGTACGCCCCGTCCCGTCCCCATTGGTCAGCGAGGGCAACCGCCATCAGCCAATGCGTGATTGCCACCGCGCTTCCCGACCGGGTCTGTGACGTTGCGCACCGCGGCTCCGCCTGCTCCTCCTCCCCAGTGCCCTCACCGGTCGGAAGGGAGATCTAAAACAAGAATTCACTCTCTCTTTGTCACAATGACGAATGCAAAGTTTGTTGACACTTGTGCTGCAGTGCAACAGCTTGCCAAAATTTCCAACTGGTACTGCGTTTGGAAGCCGTAAAACTGCCTGGCAGTTCTAGTTATTATTATTTTTCTTTCCTCCAACAAAACCTTAAAAGTTACATAAAATGAAAACCGTTGCACGAAAACTCTTGAAATTTCACAGAGTGGTAGATGCCAATGGGAACTAATGTCCACAGCTGAATGAACACAATTGGTCACATGGTTTGGCAGTCATATTGGATTTTACAAACATCTTGTCAGAAACCACTTATTGCAGAGTTCTGAAACTTGTTATACATGGTTAGGGATTGTCCAAGATGCACAGTGCTCAAAATGAAGCTGATTGGTTCAGTGGTATGGCGGCCATGTTGAATAACCTAATTCTACACGTTATAGAGTGTAGATAGGGTCATGGTTACTATGGAACGCTATTCAAAAATTACCTTGATCGTGACTTTTGACCTCTCCTTAAGGTCATATGTTACTATTAATGTCACATTTGTAAAAAAAAAATACACGATTACACAAAAATAAAAACTCACTTAGTCTTAAACCCTAAATCAGACATTGTTTTGCCTGTTGCACCAACCAACAATCTAGCCTGGCTTAGCTCCATCCGACATTAATATTCCACGTCTGTTTGAAATTGTTGCCAGTTTTGTCACTTGAGTTACCCTGTGTAATGACGGCACACAGCAGCTGTTGCTAGGCAGTCGTTAAACAGCTTCCGATGTAGTGTCGCATGGCAGGATTCGACACCTTAGGTGACAAATAGTGTCACACAATTGTAATAATAAAGTAGTAATGTGCAATTTATTGTATAACCGTATTGATTTGATATTTTAATTGTTTTACATGCTTTGTTTTTGAAGATCAGAGAACACTGTACTGATAATTAGTGCATTTACTACTGTAGTGGAGTACAATACGATCTCCGCTTCCCTTTTAATGTGTGGAATCATGCTGAGGAGGCAAAGATAGTTCTCACTGACTCTTATTTAGAAATATGTTTATATTTAAAAAAAAAAAAAGATGTTGTGTAATAGACCTAAAATTAAGACATATGAAGGTTGAGATACTCAGTAACAGGTTCTTACAATAATTAAATATCTACTGTATATGTTCAGAGCATAGCTTTTATTTAAACAGCAGTGTACTCAGCTAAGTTCAGTGTTACTGTATAATTAATTTGTATCTGTTTACTACATTCTTCAAAAGCTTAGCCTGCTTCGGTACACACGAGAGAAACCGGGTCTTTCGTTTGCGTATTCATTATTAAATTTCAATACAAAACTATGGAAATGTGACACTTTTTGGCAGACATGATTCAAAGATGACAGAAAAAATAAACTAGGCATGCTCAAATTAATTTGCATGCGTGCTACTACAAATGTGACACTTTTCTACCAATGACACTAAGGTGGGGACTCTCAAAAACCAGTGTTATTGTGGTACAGTAACGATGTCTTTAGTATCAAATGATTCTCAAAAACCAGTGTTACTGTGGTACAGTAACGATGTCTTTAGTATCAAATGATTCTCAAAAACCAGTGTTATTGTGGTACAGTAACAACGTCTTTAGTATCAAGTAATTCTCAAAAACCAGTGTTATTGTGGTACAGTAACAATGCCTTTAGTATCAAGTAATTCTCAAAAACCAGTGTTATTGTGGTACAGTAACAATGTCTTTAGTATCAAGTGATTTTTAAATGAAATTTGTTAATAAAATCAATCCGTTAATGCTTTGAAACAAGGTCGTTAATTAACGCATTTCTCATTAAAAAGCTTAATTGTCACAGGCCATGTATATCACTTCCAAGTTTGCTTACTATACCAGAATCTAAATCATTAATGTAGATTTGGAATAGCAGAGGACCTAATACTGATCCCTGTGGTACACTGTGGTAGTAATATTACACTGGGTGCAAATAACGGCATATCATTTTAGCAATACAACTAACATTCCGTAAGGTTACAGGGCAGCAGTGTGGAGTAGTGGTTAGGGCTTTGGACTCTTGACCGGAGGGTTGTGGGTTCAATCCCAGGTGGAGGACACTGCTGCTGTATCCTTGAGCAAGGTACTTTACCTAGATTGTGCCAGTAAAAACCCAACTGTATAAATGCGTAATTGTATATAAAAATAATGTGATATCTTGTAACAATTGTAAGTAAGCCCTGGATAAAGAGCCTGCTAAGAAATATCAAATAAATATCAATTTAAGACAAGTGAATAAATCTCATTCATAGCTTCAAGTATAGAAAAGGTGATTATGGAAGTCTGGTTGCTTGTCCATGGTCACTGATGACTTGACTGATGCCCAGGATCAGTATGGGTTACACATTGTATTTGTTTTGCAAGACCTAAATGGTGAACATGCATCTGACGTACTAGAAGCTGTCCTTGCAGATACACTTTACCTACAGGCTGTTAATTACAACACCATTTCACAAGCTATTGTAACATGCTTGAATAACTTTGACATTGATTTTGATGATGTCAGTGCATTTATCTCTATATTTTATGTTTTAAAAAAAGTAATAATCTGTACACATAATTTATAGAATAGTGCACATTCCGCGAAATACGATACTTTACCCGTGACACTGCCGTGAATTTTAAAGAAAATTTCCGCGATTTTCACAGGGCCTTAATCATACATACCGGGCTTATCTAGTTCCTTCAAAATGGACTCCCATATATTGTTTTTCAAATTTGTATCTTATAATTGTGACAACCTTTGTCATAAAGCTCTGGGTATTTATTCAACTGCAAGTATTATTGTTTTCTCTGTCATTTTGAATAGTGCTTCACCCTCCTGGACCACATGCATTAAAGCTGTTCTCTGATTGGTTAATTCCCTAGTTGTCGCGCAACAAATCGTAAAAAATAGGATTCAACAGTGTCGCCTTGGTACCACCCCAGCGTCGCCGATCGTGTTGCCTGTGTGCAGGGGCGTAGCTAGGAATGGAAATTTGGGTGGGCCCCAACTTCGGATGGACGGGCAAGTACCAAAGGTCTGACGTCACAGAAAATAGTTTACATTACAAACCTGATTTAAATCAATTAAAACTCTGCATACATCAAATATCTCCGCGGGGTTTGAGCAGCGCAATGTACCCAAGACTGAAAATCTACGGTGCCAAGTAAAGCAAGGCGAACATATTTTGCAGTTTATAACAGTAGTTGCACGTATACACTACAAATACAAAGCACATAAGCATACATACAACCTACAGAAACAAACACACTGTGCACAATAACTGCAAAAACCGTTTCATTTGACAAAGTGCAAACAGAAACTAAAAAAATCCCCAAACAATGAAAGCTGTATTGCTTTTTTTCTTTGCTGTATTGTAATCTTTTAGCTATATTGTAATAACTTGTTACCTCTGTAAGTCACCCTGCATAAGGGCATCTGTCAAGCAAAAATTAAAAATCAGGCTAAACTCCTGCTGACTTCAAACCAAAACTAAAATCTTAGCTGTGTTGAGAATACCTTGTTTCCAGCTAAATATGGCTGCTTTCGTTTTCACTGCATTTTCTCAGGTACAGCTAAAGAAAGATATTGCGTTGGCTGAAAAAACGTAACAAGCAGACAAAAAAAGATTTTTTAAAACAACCTTGAGTGACACATTGAGCAACATGTTCAAGTTTTGTAAACCTTTTAAAATTATGTTGACACGCTAATGAAAAGGAACGTGCAATTTCCATATTTAGCTGCCGTTAAAATAAATCTTATACACGAGAGAAAAGTTAACAGCAAACCTTAAATGACAAAACCCAAGTTTTTGTATTTCTTTACATTTCTAATACTACGTAGAAATAATTCGGAAGTTTTAAAATCACAGATACCTTCAAATTATTAATAAATTGTATATTTTTTTATTATTCAAGAAAACATAATAAACATATATATAATTACAGGCAGATAGAGATAAAGTTACAAGCTAAATTATAACAAAATTATATAAATTTATATATATATATATATATATATATATATATATATATATATATATATATATATATTTTTTTTAGCTCAAAGAGCCATCTGCCCAACGTTTCGATATGTTGTACATATCTTTCTCAAGGGAGCCTGTGTTTGAATCAAAACATTGGAGGTATTTATAGGTTTTTGACGGCATGACAACTACTTGTTATTGCTTACATTCAAATCCATGATTTATTCTTACATGATGTAATGGTGTTCTAAATATTGTGACATCATTTCTACTTCTATCTTTGAATCTGTATTAATTCTAATTAACATTACTTTATATAAACTTATATTTTTACTATATCATGCAATACTGGCTCTGAGGATCAGTCTTGATTTGGCCTCCCCAGCGCATCAGCATGCACAACTTTTGAATGAATTTTGTTTATTTATTTAAATGTTATATATTTATTGAAGTTAATTAGTTCATTCTTTTCTGTTGAGTCCCGTTGGCATAATCGTGTTCAGTCTATTTATCCATTTACTTTCTTTTATTCTTCTATATGTCGCATTGTCTAATCTTAGTTGTTCTAATACTACAAACTTTACATCATTTATGCCATGTCCTTGACTGGTGAAGTGCTGTACTATTGGTTCATTCATTTTTTTATTTCTAATTAATGAAAGGTGGTTCTGAATTATTTTATATAAAGTGGTTCCAGTCTCTCCAACATATTTGATTTCATCACATTTTTCACAGGCTATTCCATAAACAACATTGCTATTTTACAGTAGGCATTAGTTTTAGTGGATATGTGGTGTTCTTACGTTTAATTATATTTTTACTTTTGTCCATGTATTTACACACTTTACATCTACTGGTGCACATGTTCGTAGAACCTATTTTGTCAATTATTCTTTTATGTTTACTGTGAACTAAAATATCACCTAAATTAGCTTCTCTTTTGAATGCTACAACTGGGGCCTTAAGAAATACTTTTTAAAATGTTTCTGAATTATGTAGAATCCCCAAGTGTTTCCAAACTATCTTTGAAATATTGGGCAAAAGTTTAGAGTAAGTCATTATTAATGGGACTCTTTTGACCTTTTTATCTCTATTTTTATAATCTAGTAGATCATCTCTTTTTAGTTTATCCACTTTTCTTAACTCTGTCTCTATAATTCTTTCTTTGTATCCTCTTTTTTTAAGATGTGTTTTTAATATATTTCTTTGTTTTACACTTTCTTTTGAGCATATTCTTTGTTTTCTTATTCCTAGACCCTTTGGGATTGCCCTTTTAGTGTTTATCGGATGTGCAGAGGACATGTGTAAATACTGGTGCATGTCAGTAGGTTTACAGAAGAGGTCAGTCTCAATTAAACCTTCTTCAAGTTTTACTATGGTATCTAAAAATTCTATTTCTTTTCTTGTCCATCAAAGGTCCACCTTAATATTACTGTGTATTTCATTTGCCATTTTATGAAACTGGAAAAGAGATTCTTCTCCATGTGTTCAAACCCCAAAAATATCATCTACAAACCGAATGTATTCTAAATGTTCTCTTTCCAATTTTCTAAGTAATTGTTCTTCCCATTTCCCCATGTATGTACTGGCATAATGCATTCCTAATTTAGATCCTATTGCTGTACCATCGTTTTGTTTGTAATTCTTATTAACAAATGTAAAATAACTGTTTTCTGTGTTCATTATAACTATTCCTGAGCCTTTATCTGCTGGTATTATTATTATTATTATTATTATTATTATTATTATTATTATTATTATTATTAGGGAGACTAGGGTGTGTGAGCTATGCATCAGCTGCAGAGTCACTTACAACTACGTCCCACCCGAAAGACGGAGCACAAGGAGGTTAAGTGACTTGCTCAGGGTCACACAATGAGTTAGTGGCTGAGGTGGGATTTGAACCTGGGACCTCCTAGTTACAAGCCCTTCTCTTTAATATATATAAAGAAATATTAATACTACAAAAGAAGAAAAAACAAATCAATAAAAAAACCTAGGGGTGTAAATTAAAAATCTTATCATAATATTTTATTGTAATCAGAGTTTTACAGTTTTTTGTTTGTTTTAAAGAATCTAAATAATATTTAAATTCTTCTAAGAAAACTCTGCATTTGGGAATAGAATCTGAAAACGTATAATAGAATAAACATTTCAAAAGAAGATATTGTGTAAACAGGTGTAAACTGCTGTATGTACCTACACCATTGTAAAAACGAAGTAATTGGTGCATATAATGCATGATGCAAAAAATGAAAAACTATAATAAAATAAACATTTCAAAAGAAGATATTGTGTAAACAGATATTGGGTGGAACAGATATATTTTTTGAATCACAAGGATGAGCTAGACTCGCCGCAGCGGATTACAATATAATGTAAAAAAAAAAAAATGTAATTGTATGTAAAAATAATGTGACATCTTGTAACAATTGTAAGTCGCCCTGGATAAGGGCGTCTGCTAAGAAATAAATAATAATAATAATAATAATTACAGTCTGACACGGTTTGGCATGAAATGTTTTTAATTGTCAATCGCTCCATAACTGGGTGGGCCCATGAGCAAAATGGGTGGGCCCAGGCCCCTCATGCCCAAGCGTGGCGCCGCCCCTGCTGTGGTGTGAAAGACACTTAGCAAAAGTATAGGTTCTATTCATTTTGTCGCATTGCTGCACAGTTTCGCATTGCATCTGGTGGGTAGTTGCATTTACTATACACAGTGATGGTGCAAGACCCATGTTTTATTTAATTGTCCATGTATAATAAGGCTGATGCTAACCTTACATTTTTTAAAATAAACTCTACCTCCAGTACACAACAATACACTGTCAATACCAAAACAAACAACAATAGCCTGCAGATGTAATTTTTTAGTTTTATTTAGTGTACCCTCGATTTTCTCCGAAGCCAGTGCGCTGCTCTGTATGACTTACACTGCACACCACGCTGTCGTGCTTTTACCAGGTGAGCCACCCTGGGACTCCCAGTGGCCTGCACATTTCAGGTTCTATCCACATAAGACAGGGAGAAATTTGTGAAGAGCAAAAGTACTCTTAGAAAAACAATAAGCAACCAAAATTAAGAAAAAAATGACCTGAGCCACATGCCTTCCACGGGGTGTTAGGAAGTTTTGACCGATGGCCCTTAGAAAGCAGAAGCTCTTGAGTGAAGATTAAATCATCCAACTCCACCCTCCAAAGAAGCCAATACATGTCGATTCTTACATGTAGTTTTCTTGTGCCCCCCCCAACCAAAATGTTTTTAATAAAATACAAAACATACTATAGTTTAAAATCAATTGTTAAAAACAAACGTGTTTCTTTTTTAATATATACAGCACTGTATATATATATATATATATATATATATATATATATATATATATATATACACACACACAGGTAGTGAACAAAAAAATGGAAACACCTGTGTGAATGAGGGACACCACGTATATTGAAAGCAAGGGCTTCCACACAGGTGTGACTCATGTGTTAATTAAGCAAATAACATCCCAGCATGCTTAGTGTCATGTATAAAAATGCTGGACATGCCTGGTTGCCTATAATTATGGCTAGCATGGCTGCAAGAGGAGACCTCAGTGACTTTGAAAGAGGGCTGATTGTTGGGGCGCGTTTGGCAGGAGCTTCAGCGACCAAGACAGCTCAACATGCTGATGTTTCACAAGCAACGGTGTCTAAGGTGATGTCTGCATGGAATTCCAAGAGAAAGACATCATCAGCAAAGGGCAACAGTGGGCGGATACTCCAAGATCATGATATCTGTTTCAACCTGGGGTGTGAGCAGCCAGTTTCATCAAAAAAGGTCCGCCGAGAACTCCACAGAGCGGGATACTATAGTGGCCCAACGCCCTATTAAGTGACTTTACATTGGTGTTTCCATTTTTTTGTTCACTACCTGTATATATATATATATATATATATATATATATATATATATATATATATATATATATATTGTGGAACGATCGCTGCCACATGGGTTCGTTGCCCCTTTAAAAATACGACCCAACACACTGGAATGGATTTTTATGCGCTAACGCGCTATTTTAATGCACACAAAATAAAACAAACACGAAATAAACACCTAACTCCGATTTTGGGCTGACTACACAGGTTATTCCCTGACTAACTTCATGGGGCGCCTAAGCCGTTTCCCCGCCAAACACAACAAACAAAAACCACACAGGGTTAATCCAGCACACTCTTTCCCTCACGTCTGCTAGGAAGCAGAGCACCTCTTCTGCCTCCTTCTCCTCTGCAGCCCCGAGCAAACGAACTGCTTTTCTTTTATACCCTGCACCTGGCTCTAATTTAATAATAAGCACCAGGTGCAGGGGATAATTAAGCAATAAAACAATTCACCAATTAAACAAACTGATTAAACAAAAGGTGCATATGCAGATGTTTTATGCAGGGAGGAATTAACCCCCTCCCTGCTGTCTTACACATCCCCCCCTTGTCTTTTCAAGACACCGGCCACTCGACGGCCACCTCCCTCCACCCTTAAAACACCACCCACACTCAAGTCCAGCAATGTCCATTGCCGCCCTCTTCCACGGGTGGGCTTGAGGGTGGGTCGGTCCCTCCGGCGCTGCCAGGAAGGGACCGCGACCCGGCGACACGGGACCCCACCGGGATGACAGGGCCGACTGTAGCGACGACCGGGACACCGGAGGCTGCAGCAGCAGGCAGAGGTCTTCACCTGGGGACTGGCGTAGCGATGTCCGATCACCCAGGGGGAGCGAAGCAGAGAACAGGGGGAGCTTCAGTGACGTCTGGCAGCAGCCCAGCGACGTCTGGGTGATCGGGGAGAGCGGAGTGGGGAACCAGGTGTGGAACTGTGGCTGATGGTGTAGGCTCCTGGGTTCCAGGTCTAGCGCCGGGAGGTCTAGGCAGACCGGCAGGGTGTCCAGGAGCAAGGGGTAAGGGACCGTACCCGGCAGCACCGGACTGGTTTCCAGGGGTGGTGGTCGGGGCTGTGGTGGTGGTAACTCCCTCTCCTCCTCTGGCTCCTGAGACGGCAGCTCCACCCCCTCTGCTCTCGGGACGGCAGCTCCACCCCCTCTGGCTCTCGGGACGGCAGCTCCACCCCCTCTGGCTCTTGGGACGGCAGCTCCACCCCCTCTGGCTCTTGGGACAGCAATATATATATTGTAACACAGCAGGGAGGGGGTTAAAATCCTCCCTGCGTAAAACATGTGCGCAGGCACATTTTTGTTAGTAATTGTTTTGCTTTATTGTTTAGTTAGATTTGATTAATTGTTTTATTTGTTAATTATGACCTGCACCTGGCTGTTATTGTAAATTAGAGCCAGGTGCAGGATATAAAAGAGAAGCAGTCAGTCTGCTCGAGGTGGCTGTGTGAAGAGCCCACTTGCGAGTGTGTGCAGGCGTACAAAGAGAGTAAGATAGAGTGAAACCTGTTAGAGTGTAGTGTTAAAACTGTGTTTATTTTGTTTTGGGTTTATGTTACAGGGAAACAGCTTAGCTGTCCTGTTTATAGTTAGGTCCTGTCCAGTGTGTTAGTTATTGCTCAAAAAAGAGCTAGGTGTTTATTTTGTGTTTTATTTTTCTTTGTTTATTAAAAGTAGCGCGTCAGCGCAATGAAAATCCATTTCTTGTGTCCTGGGTCAGTGTTTTAAAGGGGCAACGAACCCGAGTGGGTGCGAGTTTTGTTACTATATATATATATATTCTGTATTTAAATTAGGTATATTAATGAATTACTGAGTTAGATTATTTCCATTTCAGGAAGTCTGTTGGTGGGTGCTTTATTTAATGCATTTAATGCAGCTGGTGAAAGATACCTGTATTTAGTTGTAATAATTCAAGTGAAACAGAGAAAGGTTTAACAATTTTTTTTTAATGTGTTTCATTTATTTTTTATTTATAAAATATATAGTATATTTCGAAATTCATCTAATGTTTGTAAACACATGCATTGTTTTCCAAAAATTACAGTGTCGGAAAAATCATCTACCAGGCAAATTTAAAAACTATCTAGACCAAGCATGTGTTTTCACTTACCTGTGGTTTATAAACCCTATCTGCTTGTCAGCAGGTTATGGTGACCGAGTGGAAATGTCAGGTTGTCTTCCACTGGGGACTTGAAAAAGATTAGATTAATATTGAGGGAGAATACTTGAGAGAAGGGCAGATCAAAAGACATTGTAAAAAACAGGACAGAGGAAGGTGTTTTGCAGATTAACAAAAACTCTTCACTAAAACACGTATTGATATTATTTTTTCTCTGAAATAAGTATTGGATAAATTTTTTTTGGGGGGGGGGGATGGGGGGGGTGCTAGACCATACATCATATACAGTGAGTCAGTGGCTGAGCCGGGATTTGAACCAGGGACCTCCTGGTTATAAGTATGTTTCATTAACCACTGGACCACACAGCCTCCCGTAGTGCACGCTTTTGTGGAAGTGGGCTGCCCCTTGCATGACTGGTGCTTCAGAATCCAAGTCTGAATCCAAATGACTAATAATTGAAACACTTTGAAGACTTGTTACTTAAAAACAGAAGCATCTGTCCACGATGGTCACACTCTATAGAGACAGCAGTGTCTGTCCGCAATGCTCACACTCTATAGTGACAGCAGTGTCTGTCCACGATGGTCACACTCTATAGAGACAACAGTGTCTGTCCGCGATGGTCACACTCTATAGAGATAGCAGTGTCTGTCCACAATGGTCACACTCTATAGAGACAGCAGTGTCTGTCCACAATGGTCACACTCATAGAGACAGCAGTGTCTGTCCACAATGGTCACACTCTATAGAGACAGCAGTGTCTGTCCACAATGGTCACACTCTATAGAGACAGCAGTGTCTATCCACAATGGTCACACTCATAGAGACAGCAGTGTCTGTCCGCGATGGTCACACTCTATAGAGACAGCAGTGTCTGTCCACGATGGTCACACTCTATAGAGACAGCAGTGTCTATCCACAATGGTCACACTCATAGAGACAGCAGTGTCTGTCCGCGATGGTCACACTCTATAGAGACAGCAGTGTCTGTCCACGATGGTCATACTTATAGAGATAGCAGTGTCTGTCCGCGATGGTCACACTCTATAGAGACAGCAGTGTCTGTCCACGATGGTCACACTCTATAGAGACAGCGTTACAGAAACGAAGCAGTACAGAAAACAGTAACTGAAAAACACTATGACGTCTATGATGAAGGTGCCTTGGCTTAAACACGGTAACCGCCCCACACAATAAGTACAGTTATTTCCCTCACTATACTTGTTTTATCTTCACTAGGCTTTTCCTAAGTACCTAAGAACATTAACACTATTTGTTCAGTTTCGATTTTCACCATTATCAGTCACTCACTCCTTTCAACAAAATGCTCCCCCAATCTGTCAGAGCAGACTATTTATATCCTCCCACCTGATCATTGATTAATTGAATTCCCCACCTTTCCTACTGAAAGCATGAACTTTCCAGAATTTACAATTATGTTATGAAGTTTCTTTGTCAAGGGTCACTGACCTGGCCTGGGTTGGCATCTAATAGTATCAGAAATCTTGTGTTCGTTCAGGCTGTGTATGATGTCCATCTAATAACTATGTTGCCTGAGCTATTAAATAAGTATTTAATGCACAGATCCTTGTGTTAGGCGTCAGGTACACGCCTGCCTATGTGACCCATAGTGGTGAGTCTGGATCTTGTTGTGTCTCCTCCACCTGCCCTGTTTAACTGCTCTAGAGTTACCGTTTCTTTTCTAAGGTGGGTGGGGACTGCTCTGGAATTTACTACTGTACAGATTATATTATTGTTAAGACTATGGTATTGTGCTGTAAAAAAAACACATTTTTGTTGCTTGGCATGTGGTTACTTTCACAGTGACTCAATAATGAACGCGTGGAACACATTTGATTGGGCTGGTGTTTTGGTGCATTATGTGTTTTTTTGCGTTTTTTAACCTGTAATTTAGTCCTCTCGCCACACGATGTCGCTATAGCCTCCACAGTAAGCCACGTAATGAGCAATCATCCCATCACGGTACTTTTTTTTTTTTTTTTTTTTTAATTTTAGTCGTTGCCAATTAGTTTTTATTATTTTCTCCCCAATTTGAAATGCCCAATTATTTTTAGGCTCAGCTCACCACAACCACCCCTGTGCTGACTCGGGAGGGGCGAAGATGAACACACGCTGTCCTCCGAAGCGTGTGCCATCAGCCGCCCGCTTCTTTACACTCTGCAGACTCACCATGCAGCCGCCTCAGAGCTACAGCGTCGGTGGAGAATGCAGCTCTGGGCAGCTTACAGGCAAGCCCGTAGGCGACCGGCCAGACTACAGGGGTCGCTGGTGCGCGGTGAGCCGAGGACACCCTGGCCGACCTAACCCTCCCTCCCCCCGGACGACGCTCGGCCAATTGAGCGCCGCCCCCTGGGAGCTCCCGTCCACGGTCGGCTGTGGAATAGCCTGGACTCGAACCTGCGACGTCCAGGCTATAAGCGCATCCTGCACTCTAGCGAGTGCTTTTACTGGATGCGCCAGCCCCCTCATCACGGTACTTTAACCATTTGAATTGCTCATCCCATTAGTACAAAATATATATTAGCAGATTAATAAACAGAACACTGTAGATGGCGATTGACATTTATTTAACCCTTACATCCCTGTGAATAATTTTAAAAGGACATTTAGGACATTATTTCAGAGAACTCATAACTATAAATGTATTTATAAGTTTTAATTTACCAGTACACTTTTACGCAATCATTTGTTTAAAAAATTCATTACATTTCCTTGCTATATGGATCACACCGGCACAAATATGTAATTCATCAACAGAACGGGAGATATTTCTTTATTTATTTTTTTTAATGGATTTCCCGTTTCTGGCACCGAACAGTACAGTTAATATAGCAATTGATTGGAATCTGGGCATTTGATAGATTATGTAACATATATAAGCTTTGTGGGTTTTTGTTTTATTGGTTTTGTTTTGTTCTTTGAATATAATGTGAAAAAAGGTTGTTCATAAGGAGTCCATAAGTGTTACTTATCTTTTAGCCTTTCTTGTTAAATTGGGAAATAGTTATTCTGCATTTCTCCAAGATTCCACTACCATTTCCTTTTGCATATAGCTGATATCCCTACATTTCTGATTTACTACTGTATCAAATAGTAGCATCAAACCCTGGATTCAAATAGCTGAATCAAATACTGTATCAAATAGCATCAAACCCTGGATTCAAATAGCTGAATCAAATACACTATCAAATAGCATCAAACCCTGGATTCAAATAGTTGAATCAAATAATGTATCAAATTGAATCTAACGGGAGGGTTTCTTTATCCAAACTGCAAACTTGCTGTGGGTCGAAAATCTGTCCTGCCTTCAGAAACTTGTGAGCTGGTTGAATATAATGTGATTGTATTCTGCATTGATCAGGGCTGTAGTAGCTCATCAGTTTTTGAAGAACGTTAATACACTGTTTGTTTATACTGGCATCTGTGCTGTGCAGCTCTTGTGCCAATGCTCGGTATGTATTTATGAATTCTGCAGCTTTATTTTACGTGTAATGAACTCTAACGTTACGGCTGTCAACCCACTGTATCAGATATACTAGTCCCTTACCATGCGTTCAATCAGGGAGTTGAGACACCCGGGGATATTGCTGTGTGCGATCTCTCAGAGAAATGCTTTTGTTGGTGCATCCATTTTTTCTGAAACAGCAAGTCTCAAGGTAAGCTTTTGCTTTAAACACATCCATTTCTAGAATGGCCATAACTGTCCCTCGTAATTAGGGGTATTTTCTAATTATCCAGAATTAAGTGTGTTGATTCATTAATTATTCTATAGACATGTGGAGGTTTAGGACTGAATTGCAGGTTAGCCCTAATTATGTGGCATGTAGCTGAAGTTTGGTAGATGGAAATTGGTGAATTCAGCCAGTAAACTAATTGAGGGAATTCTTGGGAGAACACCTGGAATTTACTTGTAGTGCTCAGCTGGTCCCCAGACCACAGACTGTGAACCTCTGCTCTGGGGTGCATGTCCTCTAAAGAGGAGTAAAGGGTCACAGTGGCTTAATAATCAACTGGAATGCACTTTCTGTACTGAGTAAAATACTATAGAGCAGTTAAGAGACCATCATCTGTAGATCATAGAGCAGCTCGGCCCATTGGGGTGAGTGGAATGAGACAGTAACCATCATGTTAAATGGACTTGGTGGGATTCCCATTGTAATGATAATGAGCACAGGGACTGGTAATCATTGTAACTCATTAAATATAAAGGCTTTGGTAAGATCATTGTTAGAAGGCCTGTCTGCTTCCCTTGGGCAGAACTGTCTGTCTGTTGAAATGTACATAGTTTCTGTTTTAGCAAGGAATTGTCTTCTTTATAGTAAAAGGTGATGAACTGATAGCAAGACTCCCAGGTGTCAGAGGCCAGTGAAATTAGCCCTCTCAGAGAGACTTTGAAATGGTGAAAGGTGCTGGACTGATAGCACGACTCCCAGGTGTCAGATGCCAGTGAAATTAGCCCTCTCAGAGAGACTTTGAAATGGTGAAAGGTGCAGGACTGATAGCAAGATTCCCAGGTGTCAGAGGTCAATGAAATTAAGATGTCAGTGAGCTACCAGGATGAGCTCATGGGGTTCATCCCTAACCTGTGGGAGTGACATACCCAGTGGCAACTTCTCACACCCAGGACATGGTCCCTGTGCTCCCTGGCTGTATGACTCACCTGCACCAGGGCATGGTCCCTGTGCTCCCTGACTGTATGACTCACCTGCACCAGGGCATGGTCCCTGTGCTCCCTGACTGTATGACTCACCTGCACTCCAGGGCATGGTCCCTGTGCTCCCTGACTGTATGACTCACCTGCACTCCAGGGCATGGTCCCTGTGCTCCCTGACTGTATGACTCACCTGCACTCTGGGACATGGTCCCTGTGCTCCCTGACTGTATGACTCACCTGCACTCCAAGCATGGTCCCTGTGCTCCCTGACTGTATGACTCAACTGCACCAGGGCATGGTCCCTGTGCTCCCTGACTGTATGACTCACCTGCACTCCAGGGCATGGTCCCTGTGCTCCCTGACTGTATGACTCACCTGCACCAGGGCATGGTCCCTGTGCTCCCTGACTGTATGACTCACCTGCACTCTGGGACATGGTCCCTGTGCTCCCTGACTGTATGACTCACCTGCACTCCAGGGCATGGTCCCTGTGCTCCCTGACTGTATGACTCACCTGAACTCTAGGCAGTCGTGATCCTCACTGACCCGCACCTGAAATTATATGTGAAACAATAGTGAAACAACAGCTGGTGGTTTGAAATACAGCTATGGCCAAATGTTTTGCATCACCTAGAATTAAAAAAAAAACTGATATGAACATAATTGAAATATTTTATTTAACATCATGTAATCAAAGAAACTACAAAATGATATCGCAAAAGAAACCATAATAGTAGTGCAATATCTCAGGTTAGATTTCAAAATGTCACATTTTGTCATTTTTGTCAGTTTTTTGTTAAGCATTAACTCATTTTGCTTCATAAAGTCACATGAAACCTGCTGAATAATGTTAAGTTAACATATTGAATTACATACCGCTTTGTAGTTTTCCATATACTTAATGAAAAACTGACAAATTAAAAAATGTGACATTTTAAAATCTAACTTGAGATATTGCACTACTATTATGGTTTCTGGTAGACTTTTGCGATATCATTTTGTAGTTTCATTGATTACATGATGTTAAATAAAACATCTAAATTATGTTAACATAGTTGTTTTTTTTAATTATGTCCAAATTTTAAAATTCTAGGTGATGCAAAACCTTTGGCCATAGCTGTACCACTGTATATAAACAGAAAGGTAAACGAAAACCTTAAAGGAGGAGTATTTTACAGCACTGTTCAGATTTTATTTTTTGCATACACAATATGTGACAAGAGTTAGGCAATGACAAAAGTATAAAACAGAAAGGAGTGTATGCTGAATTTCCTGACCTTTGCCCTGTAACCCTTTTCTTCTGCCCTATTCTCTCCTGATTTTTTTTGTGACATTGTTCTTGTTTTCTTTCTCTTCTCTCTCTCTCTCTTCTCATCTTCCCTGTCCTCTGTTGCAGCAAAACCATTCAGGTGAGAGTTATTGACGACGAGGAGTACGAAAAGAACAAGAACTTCTACATCGAGCTGGCCGACCCACGTATGGTGGACATGAGTTTGCAAAAAGGTGCAGTAGATGCCCCCTCCCTGGCCCCAGACTAACCCTTCTCTAACCCCCAGACTAACCCTTCTCTAACCCCCAGGCTAATCCTTCTCTAACCCCCCAGACTAACCCTTCTCTACCCCCCAGACTAACCCTTCTCTAACCCCCCTAGACTAACCCTTCTCTAACCCCCCCCCGGACTAACCCTTCTCTAACCCTTCTCTAAATTAAAATGTTTTATTTGCTGTAAGATTAAATCATGAAATAGATCATTGACTTTCTTCCCTGGTAATAATAATGGACGGGTCTGAATGGAGCTTAAACACAGTTATCTGGAGCATTGTCCCACCATATTAATGCCTGCCCTGTTATTCCCACCACACTAATTTCAAATATCCATCCCACATTGGCTCAGTGTTTGAATCATTACAGTTATCAAAACTTCTTCATTGTGTTGAATTATTACAGTTATCAAAACGTCTTCATTGTGCTTGAATCGTTAGAGTTATCAAAACGTCTTCACTGTGCTTGAATCATTACAGTTATCAAAACTTCTTCATTGTGCTTGAATCATTACAGTTATCAAAACTTCTTCATTGTGCTTGAATCATTACAGTTATCAAAACGTCTTCATTGTGCTTGAATCATTACAGTTATCAAAACGTCTTCATTGTGCTTGAATCATTACAGTTATCAAAACTTCTTCATTGTGCTTGAATCATTACAGTTATCAAAACTTCTTCATTGTGCTTGAATCATTACAGTTATCAAAACTTCTTCATTGTGCTTGAATCATTACAGTTATCAAAACGTCTTCATTGTGCTTGAATCATTACAGTTATCAAAACTTCTTCATTGTGCTTGAATCATTACAGTTATCAAAACGTCTTCATTGTGCTTGAATCATTACAGTTATCAAAACGTCTTCATTGTGCTTGAATCATTACAGTTATCAAAACTTCTTCATTGTGCTTGAATCATTACAGTTATCAAAATGTCTTCATTGTGCTTGAATCATTACATTTATGAAAATGTCTTCATTGTGCTTGAATCATTACAGTTATCAAAACGTCTTCATAGTGCTTGAATCATTACAGTTATCAAAACGTCTTCATTGTGCTTGAATCATTACAGTTATCAAAACTTCTTCTTTGTACTTGAATCATTACAGTGATCAAAGCGTCTTCATTGTACTTGGTGAACTGAAATGGCTGAAACGAGGAATATCAGGTCCGGGGGCGACGAAAACAACAAAACATTTTCATTGCTTTTTTTCACCTCGCCAAAACTTCTCCGAAACCCAGGGGCCAAGAAATAGAAGATATACCCACTTGCATGTTATGAAAAAAAATACTCGGCCAAGCTGATCTATTATGCTGCACAGTTGTGAGCTATTGTTTCATATCAAGCTCAGTCGGGTGCAGTATTGGACCCTACTTACAAACTTTAAGGACTCGTTTTGAAGAGTGTTCATAAACGTTTTACTCTTTTATGTATGACTAGAACTAGAAACAAACAATTAAAGAGATTCAGATTAGTCGTGAATCAGGCCTCTTAAGCTTGTTTCTCATAGCGTAACATTTACATGGCTTTTCTCCTTTCATAAAATAGGAGTGAATAATAGACTAAACACTTTGGAAATAAGCCCCCTACTGTTCATAGATCTGCACATGAATTCAGACAGAGGTTGGACAACAAAGTAATGAGTAAACTATGCATTTATTAATAGCAGCAACTGTGGAAGCTGATGGGGTAGATGTACTAAAGTGTTGTGGCTGTCGCAATAGTTTCAAACCAGTTGCAAACGAGTCGGAAGTCTAGGGTGAAATGTACTAAACAAGCGCAATGCTGTTAGCGACTTTTTAAGGAATGCTTTGCGGCAGCAGTTTTGCTTTGCGGTTCAGCCTTAGATGAATATCTAATTATGTGCGTTCCTGCATACATTCGGAAAGATGGGGTGGAGATAGTGCGAGTGAGGGTTCTCAAATATTAGAATGAGATGTGCTAAACCTGCCGGCAATTGCGACAGTTACAATTGCATCAATTTGTTAAGAACTTTTAAAAGCAAGATTAAACAGTCGCAATTGTTGCTGGCATTTCCCAATCCGCTTTTTCTCGTGCGTTACCAGTTGAGCTCAGTGCATTTTTGAGGCGAACACCCAATACCTATTTTTCCCTACAAGCAGGATGTACTTACAAGTCTTGAAAATACATTTCTATGACATTTCTGGTTTCCCAGTGTCCACTGGGAAGCGCTCAGAGTGCTACAAAGCGCTCAGAAGTGAAGCCCAGACCTCCAGAGGTGAAATGCATGAAGGACTAGTGAATTAGTGTACACCACCTAGCTGCCATCTGACCTCTTAGTGACCTGCAGCTGCAGGAGATCCCCCACCCCTTGTAATAATTACCACAGTGTTTAATATGTCTGCACTTTGCGAATTGTTGCAAAGTTGTTTTTAAACTTCATGAGCATTGTTTTCATCATTGCTCCAGAAGTAATTTCCTTACCCATCTATTCACTTGGACTTGGATTAATTCCCAGTTCTAGTCTAGACATCACATTACCAGGCTTTTCAGTAACTAAAAAGTGTCTACTGCTGGTGCAGCCCCAGCCATTGTGGAGACAATCAACAGCATGGCTGAGGGGAGACTGGATTTCTACAGATTTGCAGCGATATGCAGAGTGTACCATGCAGAAAATACTAGTGACGCAGTGTTCAATTGGGAAATACTTCACAGCTTTAAAAACATTTCTTACCTAGTTTTTCTAAAGATTTCACTTTAAATTGAGTGAACCCTTGTATCCTGTGCAGCAAATGTTAGGATTCATCCTTGCACAGCTGAAATGTCCTAAGTGCTTTTAGGATGTAAAAAGTTTAGAATTTTGCTTAAATGTTTAGTTAAAAAAAATATTCAGGCGTTAGTGCACACATAGTAATACGTGTACACTGTTGGCCAATTTATTGTGTCAGTCTTCCATAGACAGTGCTCCCTCTGCAAAAAAACATTCGAAACTATTGAAAGCGGTGAGTTAGTAAAGGGCCCTTGGACACGTACAATAAAATATTGTACTTGTCCAATTTAATGTCAACCTGGTCTAATCCTGAATTATTGCATCCTCATAGGATTCAGTACATATGGAAAACTAAAAATGTGACAATCGACAAGTTCATTCTTGCAAATATACCCCACAGCACTTCCTGTAAAAGTGAAATAACTGCCATTATAAAAGCTCAGTTTTGGTTGTCACTTGATGGCAAAATTTCCAGCTTTAGGCCTTTGTCGTTTAAGAAATTACAGAAAATGTACTTGGTAAAAGTAAAGGTGTAATATCCAAGTTTGAAAATCATCATAGTTCTCATTAGCGAGACAACATTATCACAAGGTATAAGTGCAGCCCATTTAACACAACACTGTAAGCGCTGCTGCACAGGAAGTGAGCATGATGGTCTGGTGGGGTCCTAGTACCTGCTGCACAGCAAGTGAACTTATAGTGGGATAAGGGCTACATTCAAATCAAAGCAAAAAAGAAAGTCTGGAAAGCTGTCAAATTTCTCAAAATAATAAGATATTCATGAGAATGTTATTTTGCTAACAAGAGGTAAAACAATGGTTTTGAAAGCCTTGGTTCTTTCTTTAGAAAACTGCTAGCTAGGCTCCCACTTTCAATTCTACAAGCTAACTAGCCCACTGTGCCATCCCAGTGCTTCATACATTCCCACCAACCCCTTGTTGGGACCAGCTGAATTCCCAGGGGGCAGCATGCCGAAGCAACACTACCCACCTCACTGGCTTTCCTTCTTTATAAGTGCTCCAAACCTCGATGGAGAAATCCTTTGTGCACTTGCCCTGTTTCGGTGCTGTGTGAGCTTGTTTGTCTCATTGCAAACCCTTTACTGTCTCAGTTTGCATGACTTTGTTGGATGGTTCAGTCCAGTGCAGATTGTACAATTTTAAAACCCTGTAATGCCTGTCTAATAAAAATAGCAACACTCCCACATGCTGTCAGCATAAAGCAACAAGTATGATTACAACCAATTTACACAGAAAACTTTTTATACTTGTCAGGAGGTGAGTGGTGTGGGAATAAGGGAATGCTCAAACAGCAAGTACAGTTGTTTATAAAAATGGCGTATTTAATAAAACTAATTCAACCCCCCTCAATGGTATACGGCGGGTCCAGTCCCAAACAAAAAGAGTAAACAGGTAATAATACAATTATACAGGTAATAATACAATTCAATAATCCAATTTAAACAGCAGGGCTTACTACCGCCCTGCTACACGCACGAAAAAGTGCTCCGGGTGGTGAGTGCTGTGCAGGGTAGTGGTGCTCTGGGTGAAGGGTGCTGTGCAGGGTAGTGGTGCTCCGGGTGAAGGGTGCTGTGCAGGGTAGTGGTGCTCTGGGTGGTGAGTGCTGTGCAGGGTAGTGGTGCTCTGGGTGAAGGGTGCTGTGCAGGGTAGTGGTGCTCTGGGTGAAGGGTGCTGTGCAGGGTAGTGGTGCTCCGGGTGGTGAGTGCTGTGCAGGGTAGTGGTGCTCCGGGTGGTGAGTGCTGTGCAGGGTAGTGGTGCTCCGGGTGGTGAGTGCTGTGCAGGGTAGTGGTGCTCCGGGTGGTGAGTGCTGTCAGGGTAGTGGTGCTCCGGGTGGTGAGTGCTGTGCAAGGGTAGTGGTGCTCCGGGTGGTGAGTGCTGTGCAGGGTAGTGGTGTTCCGGGTGGTGAGTGCTGTGCAGGGTAGTGGTTCTCCAGGTGGTGAGTGCTGTCAGGGTAGTGGTGCTCCGGGTGGTGAGTGCTGTGCAAGGGTAGTGGTGCTCCGGGTGGTGAGTGCTGTGCAGGGTAGTGGTGTTCCGGGTGGTGAGTGCTGTGCAGGGTAGTGGTTCTCCAGGTGGTGAGTGCTGTGCAGGGTAGTGGTGCTCGGGTGGTGAGTGCTGTGCAGGGTAGTGGTGTTCGGGTGGTGAGTGCTGTGCAGGGTAGTGGTGCTCGGGTGGTGAGTGCTGTGCAGGGTAGTGGTGCTCCGGGTGGTGAGTGCTGTGCAGGGTAGTGGTGCTCGGGTGGTGAGTGCTGTGCAGGGTAGTGGTGCTCGGGTGGTGAGTGCTGTGCAGGGTAGTGGTGCTCGGGTGGTGAGTGCTGTGCAGGGTAGTGGTGCTCCGGGTGGTGAGTGCTGTGCAGGGTAGTGGTGCTCCGGGTGGTGAGTGCTGTGCAGGGTAGTGGTGCTCGGGTGGTGAGTGCTGTGCAGGGTAGTGGTGCTCGGGTGGTGAGTGCTGTGCAGGGTAGTGGTGCTCCGGGTGGTGAGTGCTGTGCAGGGTAGTGGTGCTCCGGGTGGTGAGTGCTGTGCAGGGTAGTGGTGCTCCGGGTGGTGAGTGCTGTGCAGGGTAGTGGTGCTCCGGGTGGTGAGTGCTGTGCAGGGTAGTGGTGCTCGGGTGGTGAGTGCTGTGCAGGGTAGTGGTGCTCGGGTGGTGAGTGCTGTGCAGGGTAGTGGTGCTCCGGGTGGTGAGTGCTGTGCAGGGTAGTGGTGCTCCGGGTGGTGAGTGCTGTGCAGGGTAGTGGTGCTCGGGTGGTGAGTGCTGTGCAGGGTAGTGGTGCTCGGGTGGTGAGTGCTGTCAGGGTAGTGGTGCTCCGGGTGGTGAGTGCTGTGCAGGGTAGTGGTGCTCCGGGTGGTGAGTGCTGTGCAGGGTAGTGGTGCTCCGGGTGGTGAGTGCTGTGCAGGGTAGTGGTGCTCCGGGTGGTGAGTGCTGTGCAGGGTAGTGGTGCTCCGGGTGGTGAGTGCTGTGCAGGGTAGTGGTGCTCCGGGTGGTGAGTGCTGTGCAGGGTAGTGGTGCTCCGGGTGGTGAGTGCTGTGCAAGGGTAGTGGTGCTCGGGTGGTGAGTGCTGTGCAGGGTAGTGGTGCTCGGGTGGTGAGTGCTGTGCAGGGTAGTGGTGCTCCGGGTGGTGAGTGCTGTGCAGGGTAGTGGTGCCCTGGGTGATGAGTGCTGTGCAGGGTAGTGGTGCCCTGGGTGGTGAGTGCTGTGCAGGGTAGTGGTTCTCCGGGTGGTGAGTGCTGTCAGGGTAGTGGTGCTCCGGGTGGTGAGTGCTGTGCAGGGGTAGTGGTGCTCCGGGTGGTGAGTGCTGTGCAGGGTAGTGGTGCTCGGGTGGTGAGTGCTGTGCAAGGGTAGTGGTGCTCGGGTGGTGAGTGCTGTGCAAGGTAGTGGTGCTCGGGTGGTGAGTGCTGTGCAAGGGTAGTAGTGTTCCGGGTGGTGAGTGCTGTGCAGGGTAGTGGTGCTCCGGGTGGTGAGTGCTATGCTGGGGAGTGGTGCTCCGGATTGAATATTGGCTCCTTGGCTGCAGCTCCCAAGTTGCTACTCGTCTGCATCAACAAACATTCAACATAGCTGCATCCCTTTTGTACTTCCAAACTCCTCCCTGTGATCAGTGTGGCACCACGCTGTAATCAATCGCCGCACCCCACACAGCTGATCACAGTAGAGTTGGCCCATCCCACCATACCACCAACGTTACTTAACTTCCTGGTTGGGAGGTAGATTTGCAGCTCAGATTCCTTCTCTCCCATTCACAATACTTCAAAGGAAAGTACATGCATTCGTCCTGGAAATTGCACATTTAATACCTCATGGGGCAACCTTAAGCATAGCTGACATTGGAAACCCTTCTCAGAATTTGTCTCCATTCTTCACATAGTGAGTGGATTTGACTGACACGTCAGGTTTTCTCGTTTTTGTCTGCGTTCTTCACATAGTGAGTGGATTTGACTGACACGTCAGGTTTTCTCGTTTTTGTCTGCGTTCTTCACATAGTGAGTGGATTTGACTGACACGTCAGGTTTTCTCGTTTTTGTCTGCGTTCTTCACATAGTGAGTGGATTTGATTGACGCATCAGGTTTTCTTGTTTTTGTCTGCGTTCTTCACATAGTGAGTGGATTTGACTGACACGTCAGGTTTTCTCCTTGTCCTTTGACTGACCTCACATTCCACGTGGCTGCTTCTGGATGCCTGGGTTCCAGGGCTGTGCAGATACGCAAACAAGGGAGAGTAATTCCCTTTAACAAGTTTGAAGTGGTTAGATATGAATTCAAATGAAATAAAACGTTGAAAACACAAAACAAAGTGTTCCCTCGTTTGGGCTTGTCTACACAATATTTGAATACTTATTAATCTGACTTGGCTCTTCAGGTCTAAGGAAAGGTTACAATACAAATCTGTTGCATGTTTTGTGTCCATTTATAGCACCACCTGGCAGTATGGCAGTACAAAATGTCAGTGCCCCGGGTGAAAGGAAAATAGACAACCACACATTATTGTCATTAATTGGTACTAACTATAGATGAGGGCAAATAAGAGCAAAGCAGCTTTAAAGTTTTGACTCAGCCTTTTTATACCTGCTACCATCGCTAGGCAGCACCTGACGAGAGGCGGTGCAGTAGATGTGTACAGTATTCTCAACCAAGCAGCCTTACACACCCTTGTCCTGTACAAGCGCCAGACCGACTACCTTGATGTAGCAGTTTGTATGGATGCCTTTTGTACAGGTGATTTGTGCCCCCAGCTAAGAAATTGACCACTGTGGAGTAGGAAAGATAATCTTAACAGGTTAGAAGGGAACATTGATGAAAGTGACTTGGCTCCAAAGCCCTCATGCTGGTGAGAAGATGAGTGCTAAAAGCTATAATGGGCACTAGAAACTCTGTATGCAATGTCACTAAGCACTTGTAACTCTGAGCAGCTGGGAACAGAAGCATAGATACAGTAATAGTATGCTGGCAGTGTACCTCTGGGAGTGAGGAATTAGTGCACTGAATCTTTCAAAAGGAAATTGACTGAAATAGCATAGAGTAGATACAGAAGAAACTGCTCTTAAAACACTCTCCACTTTATTATGATACATGTTTAGAAAGAGGCCCTGTCACACCTGTTTTCTGTAGAGCTCATGTAGTGCATTTAGTAGGACTATGCTATTACATACAAGGGTTGGACGAAACATTTTGTGTAAGGGGCTGTCCGTCAAATGAAGGATTCATTTGCAGTTCCTGGTTTGTATTCTGTCATATGCAAAAGCTGTATCCTCCCAATGGACAAGACAGCACACCTGGCAGGCCAGACAGTGCCGCAGATTTAAAAAGTAGGGCCTCCAGTACTGTTAATTAGTACAGTCTTGCTTTTATATAACAGGCAGGAAAGCACTAGTTTCAAAGAAAGGAGTGTCATTTAAAAGTCAGGCTCAGTTACCAGATCATCCAAGATATTGATTCTTCACTGTACTAAACTTTTCAATATCAGTAAGTATGTGGATCTTAACACCAGCGTTTCATTTTACACCCAAAGGGAAAGTGGCAAGGTCTTTCCTCTGCCAGACAGCCAATAGGAACGGAGACATGCCATCCTGTGAAGCCTCATCAAGCTGTGATATTCCTTGAGCCAAAAATACACCCGGAACAGACAGCGATCATTTCCAATATCTGTGATGAGAATGTATGTGACAGCATGTGCTGTCCTGTCGGAAAAGCAAACAGCTTCTACGCACATTGCATGCATGGAAACATTCTTACCAGCACTGTGTTGTACATATCCCCACAGTGTAGTTTTCAATGGAATCCCCCCAGCTGTGATGCTTATTATCCAGGAACACCACGTAGGAATCGGTACCAGTGTACAAGACATACATCTAGAGAACTGCTTATCCAATGTGGAGGACATTCTGTAGCTCAAATTATTGAGAATCTGAGGAATCCCAATCCGGTGATTTGCAGTATAAGGAGGCGCCTCTCTCAATGTACCTATATCTAGAGATCCGCTTATCCAGTTGTCTTCAAACATGTTTACATGCTGTGGATATACAGTAGGTTGTAGTGGTCTGCTTTTCCATGATCCTGATTGCTTATTTACAATCGTGGGGATGTATGCCACTTACATATTTGTTCTCCATTAATCTAAACAAACGCCTGCACACCTGTAACTTTGTAGAAACTCGGCTCATACAGTATCAGCTTCTTGAAGTTTTGAACGATGCTTTCTGCTGTCCTTTCCTAAGAGGCCCGTAACAATCTGTCTAATCTTCTCTTGCACCTTTTATCATGGCGAAGGCAAGGTGGGACTCCTTGTGCGTGCTTATTAGCGAAAACCTAAGTGCTGTCATAGACGTGGGTTTTTTTTCTTGTTCAAATACTAAATCTAAACGGGTATTCAAATATTCTTTCACTAGTATTTTTATACTCATTACATGGTGGAACACAAACAGCACAGTCTTGTAACCTGGCTTCCGACGCAGTAGAGTCTCTTAACTGAACTGTTGCTTTGAGGCGATTTATCATGAAAGGTGCTATATAAAATAAAGATTGATTGATTGTAAATAAAACGCTGAAGCAAATGGAAAATTGGTTTGGTGTTGGATGGGTTAATGGCTGGAGCGTAGCCTCCCTGGTAAACTGTAATCCAAGAACTTTCACAGCAACAATCCTGAACATGTCAGAAAAGACCATCCACAATGATAAAGTGTCATTTTACAGGAGAAAAAGCTGAACAGAATGCCAAGGGGCCTATATTCATCCTCTATGAAAACATACTGTACTGTAGTGTCTTAAGGACTACATTAATAAAGTACGCCTGTCCCTTAATACTATATAACTTATACGCTTTATTACATTTTTGGCAGAATTTAGAGTTTCATATGGTATTGTAACAATAGTATCAAGGGCCAAGTACTTATTTATTTTTAGTGTTGCTTTCAGTGTGTGCCTAGTTTTGCAGAGACATTTTCCTGTGGTGATAACCATTACCCCCATTCTCACTCCCCTGTGCAAGAGCTGAGAGGAGGTGGGAGGGGGTTGGCCGTTGATCAATGCAGCTGCAAACCTGAAAACATGTATGTGGCAGGTGGCCAGGGGTCAGGGAATATAGAGGAGAAACTTCTGATCTTTAAAACGTCAAACTGCAAGAGTCACGGGAAACACTTGCTGGTGTAAATGCTAACTTTCAGGGAATACACTAGTGAATGAGCACTTTATGAGCTGATGCATCTAGAAATAGATTCAGGAAATGCTAATATATTGTATATGTTTTTAGTTTTAAAAAGAACAATACATACAGTTGTAAATATGTATTGCTATAAGTAGATGACCATGACCTTCGTCTACTGAAACATGTAATGATAGCCAGATGGATGGACAGACAGGCCCGTCTCTAAGCTCAATGCCTTCATCACAATGAGATATGTGGAAGAATGCTACAGTTAAAGCCAGGCAGGCAGGTGTAGCAGTGTCACAAAGACGGCCGGAGTGGGTGGCGTCAGACCAGAAGCAGGAACTGGAAAAAGGATACCGCAGGTAGTGAAAATGGCGTTTGCGCCGTCTTTATTTTAAATACAACAAACATAAAGTAAATGTTTGTACAAAAAGAAGAAACTGTGCTCACCGAGCAAAATAAACAGTTAAACAAAACAAGTCACGTACACAAAAAGAAATACAATAAACGATCCAGGTCAGGCTGGGCTGTAGCCGTCACCTTTCCTGGACTTATTCTTAAAGCGCTCTCTCGCTCTCTCGCTCCCTCGTTGCTCTCGCTCCTACACCACCCCCAAGCTGGAGAGCTGCAGACTTTTTATACAGGTGACCATCTCCCAATTAGCAACAAATTAAATCACCTAATTAATTCGGGAGATGGCCACCTTCTGCACGAGTTTTCTAACAAACGGCTACGCCGTCACAAATACATAAATAATAATAATATACGCGGCGCTTCGCCGTCCTAAAACACAATAAATAAACACACAAACAAACAAGCACAAAATAACACAGGCGGAGGGGGACCCCGTTCTAAAATAAAACAAACAAATACTGTACAGGGCTGCTCGCCCTGTTACAAGCGGGCAGTGCTGTGTGATGTGCTGCCGGTACAGATTCTGTCCCTTGTCGGTGAGATGAGGTTAAAGCATTGTGGATTGTGGGTAAGATGCTCTCTTGCGGTGTGCGAGGTCACCTTCTCACACCCAGCCCCCATCCTCCTACACAAGCACCTTCTTACTTCCCCAGGTAACTCAATGATTACTCAATGAAGGTTCACGATATTTGGCTAAGTGGTTTACTGGATATAAGTAGAACTTGAAAGTGCAACATACTTACGAACACACATACAGCCTTTCATTTGTTCATTTTAACCAGTCATGTTGGTGATAATAACAGCCAAGCAAATTTCATCTTACTTGGGGACTAACTAAAAGTGAAGGAACTAGATCATGTTTTATAGCTTTAATCACATTTCAACAAACAGATTTAAAAAAAATATTTTTGTACTTATTTGTGTCTTAATTTTGATTTACACTTATAAAGCACACAGTCTTGTTCTGCAGCTAACTGACGCCCACGTGGCTCTGTACCTTCCCTTAGAAAAGCTTACTGCAGTATAACATGGTAAAAGCATAGCAAAGCGCAATAAAGCATTGTAAATAAACACATAGACCAATCCCAGTAAAGCATGACGAAAGCTGTGGTTAACCACGATAAGAAACTACCGTGCTAATTTACTATGTAATTTCATCTCACAGCTTGAATTGGACATGTGACTGACTGTCTCTCTCTCTCTCTCTCTCTCTCTCTCTCTCTCTCTCTCTCTCTCTCTCTCTCTCTCTCTCTCTCTCTCTCTCTCTCTGTCTCTCTCTCTCTGTCTCTCTCTCTCTCTGTCTCTGTGTCTCTGTGTCTGTCTCTCTCTCTCTGTCTCTGTCTCTCTCTCTCTCTCTCTCTCTCTCTCTCTCTCTCTGTCTCTCTCTTTCTCAGCTCTTCTCTTGGCACAAGGTAAGTGGTCCTATCTGTGACTCTACAATAAGGCCGAGGCCTAACCGTAGACAGATTTTCATCTTTTGAAATAGCCAGCTTCTGTAATAGCATGAGGTGTTGGAGGCTTGGTGGTCCAGTGGTTAAATGAAGGGGTTGTTTGCAGGAGATTCCCAGTTTAATCCCAGCTCAGCCACTGACTCACTGTGTGTGACCCTGAGCAAGTCATTTAACCTCCTTGTACTCTGTCCTTTGGATGAGCCCGAAGTCCTATTGTAAGTGACTCTGCAGCAGCAGTTGTGATGCATAGTTCCTCCCCTGTAAGTTGCTTTGGATAAAAACGATAAAAGCCTGATGAATTATAATAATTAAAAAAAATATAATAGTAATATTTAATGCTGGGGGGCTTAGAGTCAGCTGCTGACTGTGTTTAACCCCCTGGGCTTCTGTCATACACTAGACTCCAGAGCAGCCAGGGGCACGGGTATCCCCAGGGCTCCTGTCTCATACACTAGACTCCCGGAGCAGCCAGGGGCACGGGTATCCCCAGGGCTCCTGTCTCATACACTAGACTCCCGGAGCAGCCAGGGGCACGGGTATCCCCAGGGCTCCTGTCTCATACACTAGACTCCCGGAGCAGCCAGGGGCACGGGTATCCCAGGGCTCCTGTCTCATACACTAGACTCCCGGAGCAGCCAGGGGCACGGGTATCCCAGGGCTCCTGTCTCATACACTAGACTTCTATCTAGTACAATACTAGGGTAAAGAGATCTAGTACTATACTAGGGTAAATATATGTGTACTATCCTAGGGTAAAGAGATCTAGTGATATACTTGGGTAAAGGGATCTATTACTATACTAGGGTAAATAGATCTAGTACTATACTAGAGTAAAAAGATCTAGTACTATACTAGGGTAAAGAGATCTAGTACTATACTAGGGTAGAGAGATCTAGTACTATACTGGGGTAAAGAATCCCCTGTTAGTCTGCACATCTGAGATCTAAATAGCAAATGGATGCACGGCTTCTGGACTAATCTCATCAGCTGCACACACTTCTATTGATATGCTTTAAACCAAGGATTATGATAGGTTATACTCTTTTACTGAAATAAAAAAAGATGCTGCTTAATCTGTGCACTTTCATTACAAATTTCCATCTCAATATGTGATGACTTCTCTTAACTGCCCCTCCTAATGTTAACACATCTTAAATGAACATAAGAACATAAGAAAGTTTACAAACGAGAGGAGGCCATTCAGCCCATCTTGCTTGTTTGGTTGTTAGTAGCTTATCCCAGAATCTCATCAAGCAGCTTCTTGAAGGATCCCAGGGTGTCAGCTTCAACAACATTACTGGGGAGTTGGTTCCAGACCCTCACAATTCTCTGTGTAAGTAATGAAGTAAAGCACAGGATCAAATCACTGTTGTTATTACAACAAATCACTGTTGTTATTACAGCAGCAAAGGTCATTCAAAATGATCTAGACAGCATTCAGAACTGGGCAAACACATGGCAAATGACATTTAATAGAGAAAAGCGTAAAGTATTGCATGCAGGCAATAAAAATGTGCATTATAACTATCATATGGGAGATACTGAAATTGAAGAAGGGAACTATGAAAAAGACCTAGGAGTTTATGTTGACTCAGAAATGTCTTCATCTAGACAATTTGGGGAAGCTATAAAAAAGGCCAACAAGATGCTCTGATATATTGTGAGAAGTGTAGAATTTAAATCAAGGGAAGTAATGTTAAAACTTTACAATGCATTAGTAAGACCTCATTTAGAATATTGTGTTCAGTTCTGGTCACCTTGTTGCAAAAAGGATATTGCTGCTCTAGAAAGAGTGCAAAGAAGATCAACCAGAATTATCCCGGGTTTAAAAGGCATGTCGTATGCAGACAGGCTAAAAGAATTTAATTATTCATTCTTGAACAAGGAAGACTATGCGGTGATCTGATTCAAGCATTCAAAATCCTAAAAGGTATAGACAATGTTGACCCAGGGGACTTTTTTGACCTGAAAAAAAGAAACAAGGACCACGGGTCACAAATGGAGATTAGATAAAGGGGCATTCAGAACAGAAAATAGGAGGCACTTTTTTACACAGAATTGTGAGGGTCTGGAACCAACTCCCCAGTAATGTTGTTGAAGCTGACACCCTGGGATCCTTCAAGAAGCTGCTTGATGAGATTCTGGGATCAATAAGCTACTAACAACCAAACGAGCAAGATGGGCTGAATGGCCTCCTCTCGTTTGTAAACTTTCTTATCTTCTTATGTTCTTATGTTCTTACATGCATTTCCACATAGCATTCTAAGCCCAGAATTCGGTTATGTTTTAAGTAAGCATGACATCTTTTAGGAGACTAGAAGTCTGTACACTGAACTGAGGGACTGTGGAGCAATAATGGTATGGATTCAATCAGTGTTAATACAAAACAAAACCCAGACCCGCTCATGTTACATGATTAGGCTTCCCTGTCAGGGATTTTGTGCTGTGCTTCAAGTAAAGGGTTAACGTCATGGCCCCAAATTCTTCATTGTTGTAGGCTTTAGGTTATGTATAATGTTTAAACAACCAGATTCCAGAAATCTGCTCTGTTAAGTGACCAAATACTTCCATAAACTTGACCTGTTTTGCACTCATCTGTCTCAGATGAAGACGTGCTATAGCAGGTGAAATGACCAAGGCAGTGCTACGCTATCTGAAAGCGTAATACCAGATTGCATGATTTAAATAAAAATGTAATGGGACATGTTTGCAGTGTAATGGGACGTGTCCACAGTGTAATGGGACGTGTCATGTCCACAGTGTAATAGGACGTGTCTGCAGTGTAATGGGACATGTCCGCAGTGTAATGGGACGTGTTGTGTCCGCAGTGTAATGGGACGTGTCATGTCCACAGTGTAATGGGACGTGTCTGTAGTGTAATGGGACATGTCCACAGTGTAATGGGATGTGACATGTCCACGGTGTCTGCAGTGTAATGGGACGTGTCGTGTCTGCAGTGTAATGGGACATGTAGTGTCTGCAGTGTAATGGGACTTGTCATGTCCACAATGTAATGGGACGTGTTGTGTCCGCAGTGTAATGGGATGTGTCATGTCCACAGTGTAATGGGACGTGTCATGTCCACAGTATAATGGGACGTGTCGTGTCCGCAGTGTAATGGGACGTGTCATGTCCGCAGTGTAATGGGACGTGTCCGCAGTGTAATGGGATGTGTCCACAGTGTAATGGGACGTGTCCATAGTGTAATGGAACGTGTCGTGTCCGCAGTGTAATGGGACGTCTCGTGTCCGCAGTGTAATGGGCCGTGTCCGCAGTGTAGTGGGACGTGTCGTGTCCGCAGTGTAATGGGACGTGTCGTGTCCACAGTGTAATGGGACGTGTCGTGTCCGCAGTGTAATGGGACATGTCTGCAGTGTAATGGGACGTGTCGTGTCCACAGTGTAATGGGACGTGTCGTGTCCACAGTAATGGGACGTATCCGCAGTGTAATGGGACGTGTCGTGTCCACAGTATAATGGGACGTGTCGTGTCCACAGTGTAATGGGACGTGTCATGTCCGCAGTGTAATGGGACGTGTCCATAGTGTAATGGGACGTGTCGTGTCCGCAGTGTAATGGGACGTCTCGTGTCCTCAGTGTAATGGGCCTTGTCCGCAGTGTAGTGGGACGTGTCGTGTCCGCAGTGTAATGGGACATGTCGTGTCCACAGTGTAATGGGACGTGTCGTGTCCGCAGTGTAATGGGACATGTCTGCAGTGTAATGGGACGTGTCGTGTCCACAGTGTAATGGGACGTGTCGTGTCCACAATGTAATGGGACGTATCCACAGTGTAATGGGACGTGTCGTGTCCACAATGTAATGGGACGTATCCACAGTGTAATGGGACGTGTCGTGTCCACAGTATAATGGGAAGTGTCGTGTCCGCAGTGTAATGGGACGTGTCCGCAGTGTAATGGGACGTGTCGTGTCCACAGTATAATGGGACGTGTCATGTCTGCAGTGTAATGGGACGTGTCCGCAGTGTAATGGGCGTGTCGTGTCCACAGTGTAATGGGACGTGTCCGCAGTGTAATGGGACGTGTCGTGTCCGCAGCGTAATGGGATGCCCTCATTGCTGGTTATGGACGCTTCCATCATGTCAGCAGCATGACTTTTCTTTAAGCTCTGGAATCTGAGGTTTCATTTTTTTATCATCTTCTTTTAGATCAGGCCTCTCACGTCTCACTCCCTGTAATATGTAACTGAAAGGGTCCCCACAGGACTTCATTAATTAACTGATGGTGTAATTAAGTCATGGAGGTTCAGAGGAACACTTTCTGTTTTCTCCTCTCCCGGGACTGGTCCTGCTGCCTGGTTAACCGCGGACTGACCTCCTCTCTGTGGCTTGCATGTTTAAAGTTCCTAATGGAATAATTCCACGCCATGCACGTTCATTCACCGTGTGGGTCTGAAACGTGTTGCTTTGAAAGAATGATGGCCTAGCTGTGTAATAACAGGGCCTGAGCTCTTGTTAAAGGGATGGCAGCTAAATAGTTCCACACATTTTGCACTTCCATTAGTTGCATGGGTATTCATTTAAAACATGAAAGTTCTGTGCCTCTTTTCCAGGATATCTGTTACACTGTTGCACTTCCTGGGTCACCTCAGCAGTGTGGGTCAAAGCGTGTTACTGGCTGAAAGCATGTCAGTCAACAGGGGAAGCAGCTGGTTGGTTAATGACAGGAAAGAAGCCATTGAATGGGTGGGGAGAATGTCACCCTCCAGGTGACCAAGGTGCAACAGTAACAGAAATGTACCAGATTTATTTAACTAGTACCATCTAGCATGTGTTTAAATGCAAAGTCATGTTTACTACAAAATGTGTTTCTTTCATAACTTCACATCTGAGACCTATTTCATGCATGGAAGTGCTCAGCATGTCATATTTATGGAATTAATTGGTTGGCTGCCATCACTTTAACATAGCACATTTAACAGGCCTGGCCCTAGGACCTGGTTGTTTAAATATTATACATGAACTGAAGCCTACAACAACTTAAGAGAGTGGGGTAAAGTTAACCCTAGCCTATACTGTAAGCACAGCACAGAAACCAGGACTAGAGGACACAGATGGATATGAGTAGAGCTAACTAGAGGGCTGGAGACACTTCTTTACACAGAGAGTGGTGAGGGGGTAGAATAGGTTGCCTTGCTGATGGTGAATGGTCAGCTACAATCACTGTATGCTTTGCGCTAAACCCTATTTCATAGTGCTTTCATTTACAGACAATAACACAAGTCAATGGAAGAGTTGAGTTCTGACACAATAATGTAAGACTGGCAAGGGAGCCAGGCTTTATGGAAAAGCTCTTCAGTGCTGCCGGGGGTCTGTTTATTTAACTAAGTCGTCTGTCCTGAAGTTTAACGGCGCTCTAAATATTTAATACATCATGACTTCATGGCTTAGCAATCAGAAACAAAGAGCTCATATAAGAGATGACAGGCTTTTCTGAAAGGAATGGGTCTCCAGGGGCAAGACAACTCTTCTGGTAAAAGGCAATTATTCAATGAAATATTTATTGTCAGAGTGGGCATGAGCAATCCTGATCTCCTGCAGCGTTAGTGAAAGAGCAGCTTGGTAACATCACAGTTATCTGATAGAGTCTTTAGATTCGCTTTGTATATCACTTTCTGTTTCAATCAACACATCCTGGTGATTTAAAAAAAAAAGAAAAAGTTGAAAGCAACTCTGGCCTCAAAAGAACTCTGAAACACGTCTTCATTTGGTTCACCAGTAACTGTAAACACTGCCCCCTAGTGATGTAAACAGGGTTTCATTTGTAATTTATTTACTTATTTATTTATTTATTTATTTATTTTTAAATTAAGTTGCTGTGCAAAGGGCTTGGAGATACTGTACTGTATGATTAAGTGTGACACATGGCACAGGAAAATGTGATCATCCACTGAAGCCGCCATTGCATGTACATGTCATGTATCAATGCCTTGTGAGTCAGTGGTTTAAGCAGTAGGCAGGTAGTTGCAGTTTCATGTGCCAACGTATCGAACCTCTCTGAGTAGCAGTGTTTATGAACCTGATATAAATTCCCCCTAAGAAATCCCTCAGTAACTTCAAAGTGACTTGAAGGGCTGCACCCCTAAAGAAAGAAATCTCTAAGGGAAACACATGGTGTTTGATTCAGAACCAATTCAATGCACTTCATTTGGTTTCCATGGATGTGGGAGTGAAGGTAAGAGGAGGAGGTGAATCTGATTATTCATCTCCCCTTCTACACCCTGCAATGAGAAAACAACATGCTGGGATCAGCCTTTTTAAAATAAGTTTGTAATGCTTTTTATTTATTATTTTTACAACCTCCATGGTCCAGATTTGAATCGCTGACCCTCGGCACTAAAGGCAGACATGCTACAGTTTCACTGAAGGGGAATCCCCCCTCCTCTGGGGTTTGTAGTCACTGTCTTTATGCACACATACAATGTGCCTATCCGACCAGTTTAGTCGTTCATTACAAGTTATAAAGATATAAACTAACAACATGAGAATTGGAAACCAAATACCATGAATGATATGTGGGTGAGAACATGATTTCATTTTGTACATCCTTTTGTTCTGCCCATCTTTCCATTTTCATTGACATGGCGCCATGTATTGTGTGTGTTTGTTATTTGCCAGTATGTGGTCTGTGTCCATGCTGCTCTGAAAACAGACAGGCGATCTCAGGGACAAGATGGGTATTGACAAGCAAAGGGAGATTATTGAAGTGCTAGGACTGAGATTCTGAATCAGGGGATCTGAAAATACACAGAGCTAACAAAAGAATCCCACTGAATCTCACCTGATATGTATTCCAATCATTTTGGAAATCTGTGAGAGATGCACACATTCTGTTAAATATAGATTTGATTTTAATGGTATTTTTTCATAGCTTTGTGTGAACAATACAGTTGCAGATGGCCTTTTGAATGCTGCACTGCCCCTCATGAAGGAAAGCTGTTGCTACTGAAATGAAGCCAGTTGCTTTTTGTGAAAGGAAACCCATTGGCTTGACTTCCTGTAAGCAGGCATTGCTTTTTGTAAAAGGAAACCCATTGGCTTGCCTTCCTGTAAGCAGGCCTTGCTTTTTGTGAAAGGAAACCCATTGGCTTGCCTTCCTGTAAGCAGGCGTTGCTTTTTGTAAAAGGAAACCCATTGGCTTGCCTTCCTATAAGCAGGCGTTGCTTCTTGTAAAAGGAAACCCATTGGCTTGCCTTCCCTGTAAGCAGACGTTGCTTTTTTAGCCTGCCTTCGTGCCACCTCCGAAATGCAATGGGAAGTGTAGCACTGAAGTATCTGCAAGGGACAACCAATAGACACAAAATAGTACTGACTATAGATAGTCACCGCCCCCTTGTGGTGTGTTTGAGAATGACCCTGAGAAAATGTTTCTAAAATATCCAGTAATAAAGACTTCAATCAGTTATTTTAATTAACTAGGTAAAAATAAAAAAGGCTTAAATACAGTGTATCATAGTGATAGCTAGGCCAAAAAGAAGCACATTATTCTGTGATAAAAGAATGAATACATGCTTTAATTAAAATCAAAGAAAACACAAAGGAACACTCTACATGTTTCTGGTAGTTAGGTATAAATTAAGATCTCATTAAATCTATTTTTTGCTGCAAATTTTCAAGTGCTCTTAATTTCTTTTCTCAAAGTAAGATGTTGGAGTTGGTTCCTCTCCCTATCCCCTCTGTGTCTGTCTCTCTCTTCTCAGAAGCTGTGGACAGCAAGTTGTCGGTGGAGGAGGAGGCAGCGAAGCGGGTTGCGGAGATGGGGAAGCCGGTGCTGGGGCAGCACTCGAAGCTCGAGGTGATCATTGAGGAGTCCTACGAGTTCAAGGTGCGTGACCCTCCTTCTGCTCCGCTACTTAATGCTTCCACACAGACCAGGGCTGTCCAATTGGGCTTTCTTGAGCATTTCCCATACTGAACAACAAGAACAAGACTGTTAATACAGCAAGCACTGACCATACTGAACAAGAACAAGACAGTTAATACAGCAAGTGTTACCCATACTGAACAAGAACAAGACAGTTAATACAGCAAGCATGACCATACTGAACAAAACAAGACAGTTAATACAGCAAGCACTGACCATACTGAACAACAATAACAAGACAGTTAATACAGCAAGCACTGACCATACTGAACAAGAACAAGACAGTTAATACAGCAAGCACTGACCATACTGAACAACAATAACAAGACAGTTAATACAGCAAGCACTGACCATACTGAACAACAATAACAAGACAGTTAATACAGCAAGCACTGACCATACTGAACAAGAACAAGACAGTTAATACAGCAAGCATTACCCATACTGAACAACAAGAACAAGACAGTTAATACAGCAAGCATTACCCATACTGAACAAGAACAAGACAGTTAATACAGCAAGCCTTACCCATACTGAATAACAATAACAAGACAGTTAATACAGCAAGCATTACCCATACTGAACAACAATAACAAGACAGTTAATACAGCAAGCACTGACCATACTGAACAAGAACAAGACAGTTAATACAACAAGCACTGACCATACTGAACAAGAACAAGACAGTTAATACAGCAAGCACTGACCATACTGAACAAGAACAAAACAGCTAATACAGCAAGCATTACCCATACTGAACAAGAACAAGACAGTTAATACAGCAAGCACTGACCATACTGAACAACAAGAACAAGACAGTTAATACAGCAAGCATTACCCATACTGAACAAGAACAAGACAGTTAATACAGCAAGCACTGACCATACTGAGCAACAATAACAAGACAGTTAATACAGCAAGCACTGACCATACTGAACAACAAGAACAAGACAGTTAACACAGCAAGCACTGACCCATACTGAACAATAACAAGACAGTTAATACAGCAAGCACTGACCATACTGAACAACAATAACAAGACAGTTAATACAGCAAGCACTGACCATACTGAACAAGAACAAGACAGTTAATACAACAAGCACTGACCATACTGAACAAGAACAAGACAGTTAATACAGCAAGCACTGACCATACTGAACAAGAACAAAACAGCTAATACAGCAAGCATTACCCATACTGAACAAGAACAAGACAGTTAATACAGCAAGCACTGACCATACTGAACAAGAACAAAACAGCTAATACAGCAAGCATTACCCATACTGAACAAGAACAAGACAGTTAATACAGCAAGCATTACCCATACTGAACAAGAACAAGACAGTTAATACAGCAACGTTACTGTCAGGAGGCGAGTGGTGTGGGAAGAAGTGAATGTCCATTATCGTGTAATTTGTAATCCAAACAATTAAAACAATCACAGTCTCCCTGTACCAGCAATGGAGTAAAACGGCAGGTTTTCAATACCCAAACAAAAATATCAACAACTAATAAAGTCTTGCTGTTTATTCCACCCGTGCACGGAAAAGTGCTCTGGGAGTGGTGTTGCTGTTGTGCTCGTGCAGAGGTAGTGGTGCCCCAGGTTTGTGCTGGCTCTGTGGCTGCAGCTCCCAATCCGCTGCTCCTCTGTAACACAAATACACAAAACAGAAACAAAACGCCGGTGCGTTAGTATTTTCAGCATAAGGGGCCGTACTCACGTAGCTGTGTCCCCTTTGTACTGCCAAACTCCTCCCTGTGGTCAGCAGTGTGCCACGCTCTGTCCAATCACTGCGTACAACACAGCTGATCACAATAGATTTGTTTAGCACTTACAACTACGCCCTTTCTCCAAGATGGCCGTCTTCCAGTTCGTCCTCCCATCGAGTCGGCTCAGCCCTGTGAAGGTGTTCCACCAGCCTTACTTAGCGCCCTTCCTGGTCGGGAGGTAGACTTGCAGCTCAGATTCCTTCTCTCCTCGTCACATATCCCACCCCTCAGAGTGATGCGGAAGGATCACTCGGCTAACCCAAACTCCCGAGGTGGTCCCCCCACCTGAGAACAAAATCTGCATGTTGGTGCTCTTTACCTGCATGGTGCTTCACCTGGAAGTTAAAGGGTTGCAGCTCCAGATACCACTGCAGGGGAGTGCAATTTGTATCGCCCAGTGCCCGCGACAACATCATTTGTGTGAGGGACAACCAGTTTTGCCGTTATACTTTTCCATCTGACAACAAGTTTTTATTTATTTATTTTTCCTGTGTTCGTTCTGTTGATAGCACCTACACACAAACATTTTAAAAAGTGTTTACCTCCCACCCCTATCACTTCTGATTGGCTAGCTGTGGGAAAAGCTGATCTTCTGTTGGTTACAAAGAAACTCAGAAATGGCTGCCAAGAGAGCTCTGGAAATACACAGACTAATCTTTTAAATTTAAGGTATTATTTAGTTTTTTGTAAATGAGCAAATAAGTGGTGCTGCTTTCTTAATGCATGAACCTGGCATTTAAATGCAGCAATCTAGTAAAGTTACAACAACAAAAAGACACCAGTCGCTAAGATATTAGCGGATTAGAAATAATCGTGTTGTGTAATTTATAAAATTATTTCAGAGTCAACATTGTGGTCAAGCGTGTACAGTACTTGTTGGGATGTTTTTAAAAAAGCAAAGTTTACTGTTTAGAAGCATTTCAAGAAAACAAACATTCCCTGGCAAAAAATGAAATAATTTTTTCTTTCGCTTTTAGTGTTGCTAACCTAGTTTGCTATTTACCATATTTACATATTTCTTTAGATTTTAACGCTATATTAAAAAATATATACTTTTTTTATTAGATTCGAATAGAAGCAATAATAGTTCCATCAATTTGTGAAACTATTAAAACATGAAGATATGTTTATACTGTAATGATAGAAGTGAAATGCTTATATATCAGATTATCACTCCAAGATATTATTATTATTTTAAAATAAAATAGAGACTGTAAATCGCATGGCAATGTGTTTATGTAGTAATTCATTTATGTATTTATTTTTCAGTGAGAGTAGTGCAGAGAAAGAATGTTGCCCTCCCAAAAAATAAAATAAAAAGCCATCAGGGTATGAAACCAGGATCACCTGCTGCAGCAGCATTCCAGTTACCATCATGGGACGAGATGTTAGATGAGGAAAAATAGCTGTAAAATGCTGTACGTTATCTAAAAATAAATAAATAAACAAAAAAAAAACAGAATTTGCAGAATTTGATGGAGCCTATTGTAAATATTGTGTGCATTTTGGTAGAAAAACAGAAACTTGACAAGTTATACACAAGTCCTTTACAAATCTGGGGTTCAGCAGTTACAAAACTGAAAGAACGTCAAGAAAAATCTGAATTCCACAAAGTAGCAGTAATAGTTGGCAATTATTTCGTATCTGATGCAACAAACTAAACACCTGTACATCACTAGTTGGATTCAGCTTATAGAGAAAGAGTGGAACAAAATAGACAGAAACTGTTTTTATATTGAATAACTCCCAAGTATTGCTTATAACAGTTGTACTCTTAGTATGTTACTTACATTTACTATCAAATGTGTTCCACACTGCACTGAAAGGAACATTTCCTTAAAGTATATTTTACTTTTGTTGAGGTGAGGTGGGGTCACAGGGAAGCTTTTGTGAATTTAGTGAAGCAGTCAAGCTACAAGGCTAGATCCGCCCCTGTTAATCACTAATTGATTGATTGTGTTCACTGTTAAATAAAACCAAAATCCAACAAGTTATATTCTACTTTTTTGTGTGTTTTGTGCGATGGGGAGTGGGCGAGTAGATTTTTAAGAAGGACAAGTAGATTTTTCTAGCTTGCCACTTTCAAGGGGTGTGGGCTGTACAGAAGGAAGGAACGTCCCAACAGGTGATAGTGAAGAGCATATGTAACCCATTAGATGGCCAAAGACTCGTTCTCAATGATGGAGTAGTTCCTTTCCCTGGGACACATTTTCTTGCTCAGGTACACAATGGGATGTTCTACTCTGTGAACTTGTTGGGGCAGGACAGCCCCCAGACCAATGTCAGAGGCATCAGTCTGAAGAATGAACTCTTTGCTGAAATCTGGTGTAATTAGGCATAGTTTCCTCTTAATCATATCAAAGGCCCTCTGACACTCCCCTGTCTACTTCACTAAATTTGGTGCGTTCTTGGTGAGATCACCCAGGGGGTTAACTATAGTGGAATACTCAGGGATGATCTCACCTGAGACTTTAGAGGCTACTGTCTTTCCATCTGCGGATGATAAACGGAGGTCCTAATGGACCCGATTATTAACAATTTATACACTTCATTCAAACATGTAGACATGAAGTTAGTTCCTTGATCAGTTATAATTTCTTTCGACATTATCTGATGTAACTCTCGGACGATTGCCGATGCACTAGTGGATCTCAATGGTACTGCCTCTGGATATCTTGTGTAGTAAACCACTACTAAAATATGTCAGACAAGCTCAATCGACCCACTCGTCCATCGCAATTCTCTCAAAAGGCGTTCCAATAAGGGGCAATGGGACCAGCGGGGCCAGGCAACCCCGCCCTGGCGCAACCTGTTGGCATTCCGGACACTCTGCCACATATTTCTCTACTTCCTTATAAACTCCCAGCCAATAAAACCAGGCCAATATTTGTTAAAAAGTCTTCCCACTACCTAAATGTCCCGATCAAGGGATATTGTGAGCCAACCGTATGACCTCAGCTTGGAAAGGCTTTGGAACCAATAATTGGTTTACAGGCTGTCCTGTGTCCTGGACTTGGGATACCCTATATAATAGATGCCCGGTTACAATGTGACAGGGAAATGTGAGTGTTCGGTTTCTTTCAACCTCCTTCCCCTCTATGGACCGAACCTGCCCCCAAATGTTCACCAGAGCTGGGTCATTATTTTGCTCCACTCTAGGTCAACCTCCTGGTCCCAGAACTTCGGTATATCGACCGGGGCTATAGTAGCTTGTGCACTGGGGGTCTCGGTAACCCCTCACCGCCCCCACAGGTCACACTGGATACCAATTCCCTTCCCTGGCGTTTAGTAGACATCGAGGATTCTCCCACCAAACCCCAGCCTTGTCTCATTGACATTCCCTCCCATTTTTCCACCCTTCGCTCTCTTTTTGTTTTCTTTGGGCGGAACCAGGAATGGAACAAATCAGCTTGCAGCGGGAAAATTCTGTCAATAGAATCTTCCGCTGCCCCAACGGTCCTACCAGAGACTGGCCCCACCTTCTTAATCATTATATTTTTAAAGTACGGTCAGTCTCGACCTAGAATTACTGGATACAGTAATTTTTTGGTGACAGCCACGGTTACGCGGCCTGTCTGACTTCCGACAGTCAAATATATTTGAGTGGTGGGATATGTCTTGGTTTCCCCATGGATACAGGAAATAACCACACTTCCCTGTGTCTCCCAAGACACCCCCACCAAAAGAGCATCTTCAATCAAAGTCTTCCAGCATCCCAAGTTCACCAATGCGGGGGTGCTCACAAAATCAAAAATGCATGGCTGAAATCGTGGTGCACACAGGAAGGCTTCAACTTTCTTGAACATTGGAGCACATTCTACAACAAGGACTATCTATACAGGTGGGATGGACTGCACTTAAACAGAAAGGGAACCAATCTACTCGGAGAAAGGATCCTTCAGGAGGTCCAGAAGCATTTAAACTAGAAAGGAAGGGGGGAGAAAACAAAAAAACAGAACAAAAATGGCCAAAAAAACAAAATAAAAAATGGCCAAAATGGTTTAATAGATCAATTTAAAAAAATATTCAGCGAAAAAAGGCACTTTACAGAGCATTTAAAAGGGACCAAAAACAAAGTACACAGAAAGAGTACTTGGAACTGCAAACACAAGTCAAAAAGGACGTTAGAAAGGCCAAGAGAGAGATAGAAATCAATATTGCTAAGGGGGCTAAAACCAATTCCAAAATATTTTTCCAATATTATAACAGCAAGAGAACATTCAAAGAGGAGGTTAAATGTCTAAGAGACACAAATGGCAAAATCATAGATGAAGAAAAAAATAGCAAATATATTAAATGATTACTTTTCACAGGTTTTACAAAGGAGGACACGGACAACATGCCCGACATGTCGACCTGTTCCTATCCAGTTTTAAATAACTTTAACATAACAGAGGCAGAAGTGTTAAAGGGACTAGGAGCTCTTAAAATAAACAAATCCCCCGGGCCAGATGAGATCCTCCCAATAGTACTCAAAGAAATGAAAGAAGTTATTTACAAACCGCTAACCAAGATCATGCAACAGTCTCTTGACACAGGGGTTGTACTGAGAGACTGGAAAATAGCAAACGTAATACCGATCCACAAAAAGGGAGACAAAACCGAACCAGGTAACTACAGACCAATAAGCCTGACTTCTATTATATGTAAACTTATGGAAACTATAATAAGATCCAAAATGGAAAATTACCTATATGGTAACAATATCCTGGGAGACAGCCAGCATGGTTTTAGGAAAGGGAGAGCGTGTCTCACTAACCTACTTGACTTTTTTGAGGATGCAACATTGAAAATGGATAACTGCAAAGCATACGACATGGTTTATTTAGATTTCCAGAAAGCTTTTGACAAAGTCCCGCATAAAAGATTAATTCTCAAACTGAACGCAGTAGGGATTCAAGGAAATGCATGCACATGGATTAGGGAGTGGTTAACAGGTAGAAAACAGAAAGTACTGATTAGAGGAGAAACCTCAAAATGGAGTGAGGTAACCAGCGGTGTACCACAGGGATCAGTATTGGGTCCTCTGCTATTCCTAATCTACATAAATGATTTAGATTCTGGTATAGTAAGCAAACTTCGTCAAATTTGCAGACGACACAAAAATAGGAGGAGTGGCAAACACTGTTGAAGCAGCAAAGGTCATTCAAAATGATCTAGACAGCATTCAGAATTGGGCAGACACATGGCAAATGAAATTTAATAGAGAAAAGTGTAAAGTATTGCATGCGGGCAATAAAATGTGCATTATAAATATCATATGGGAGATGTTGAAATTGAAGAAGGGAACTATGAAAAAGACCTAGGAGTTTATGTTGACTCAGAAATGTCTTCATCTAGACAATGTGGGAAGCTATAAAAAGGCCAACAAGATGCTTGGATATATTGTGAGAAGTGTTGAATTTAAATCAAGGGAAGTAATGTTAAAACTCTACAATGCATTAGTAAGACCTCACCTAGAATATTGTGTTCAGTTCTGGTCACCTCGTTACAAAAAGGATATTGCTGCTCTAGAAAGAGTGCAAAGAAGAGCAACCAGAATTATCCCAGGTTTAAAAGGCATGTTGTATGCAGACAGGCTAAAAGAATTGAATCTATTCAGTCTTGAACAAAGAAGACTACGTGCGATCTGATTCAAACATTCAAAATCCTAAAAGGTATAGACAATGTCGACCCAGGGGACTTCTTTGACCTGAAAAAAGAAACAAGGACCAGGGGTCACAAATGGAGATTAGATAAAGGGGCATTCAGAACAGAAAATATTAGGCACTTTTTTACACAGAGAATTGTGAGGGTCTGGAACCAACTCCCCAGTAATGTTGTTGAAGTTGACACCCTGGGATCCTTCAAGCAGCTGCTTGATGAGATTCTGGGATCAATAAGCTACTAACAACCAAACGAGCAAGATGGGCTGAATGGCCTCCTCTCGTTTGTAAACTTTCTTATGTTCTTATGTTCTTACCAACTAATACATCAATAATACAAGGCCCCTCCCAAGCATTACCCCTGGACTTACCTGCTTCCGGTGTCAAATAGCGGGAAGCCACGTCACACTCCATCACCGCCAAGCAATTCCAGGCGATGTGACCGATCTCATGGCACCGGTAGCAGACCGGGGTGAAGGGCACCAATGTAGCCTGTGTGTCCTGCAGCATGGCTGGCAGAGTGGAGGGGGCCCTTGTTCTAACCCAGCTGGTGGCCGACCTTGGTCTCCATTTTTGTGGAGGGAGGCCGCTTATTGGGTTTCAAGGGAGTGCAGGCCAGGCGGATTGCTTCCTCCAGCATGGTGGAGTGGTGCCGGCCAACCAAGGCTTGTGTCTCTGCTCCCACCATGTGGTTGAACTGCTCAACGGCGATCAGTTCATCCACGTCCACGATAGTTCTGGTGGTGGGGCAGAGCCACCGGGTCAGCTGGTCTGTCAGCTCCAGGGGGCCGCTGGTATTCCCGGAACTGGCAGCAAAGGTCATTCAAAATGATCTAGACAGCATTCAGAACTGGGCAGACACATGGCAAATGAAATTTAATAGAGAAAAATGTAAAGTATTGCATGTAGGCAATAAAAACGAAACCCACCCGCGATACACGGCTATAGAGACTAAATGAAACTCACCCGCGATACACGGCTATAGAGACTAAACGAAACCCACCCGCGATACACGGCTATAGAGACTAAACGAAACTCACCCACAATACACAGCTATAGAGACTAAACGAAACCCACCCGCGATACACGGCTATAGAGACTAAACGAAACCCACCCGCGATACACGGCTATAGAGACTAAACGAAACCCACCAGTGATACACGGCTATAGAGACTAAACGAAACCCACCCGCGATACACGGCTATAGAGACTAAGCGAAACCCACCCGCGATACACGGCTATGGAGACTAAACGAAACCCACCCGCGATACACGGCTATAGAGACTAAACGAAACCCACCCGCAATACACGGCTATAGAGACTAAACGAAACCCACCCGCGATACACGGCTATAGAGACTAAACGAAACCCACCCGCGATACACGGCTATAGAGACTAAACGAAACCCACCCGCGATACACGGCTATAGAGACTAAACGAAACCCACCCGCGATACACGGCTATAGAGACTAAACGAAACCCACCCGCGATACACGGCTATAGAGACTAAACGAAACCCACCCGCGATACACGGCTATGGAGACTAAACGAAACTCACCCGCGATACACGGCTATGGAGACTAAACGAAAGCCACCCGCGATACACGACTATAGAGAGTAAACGAAACCCACCCGCGATACACGGCTATAGAGACTAAACGAAACCCACCCGCGATACACGACTATAGAGAGTAAACGAAACCCACCCGCGATACACGGCTATAGAGACTAAACGAAACCCACCCGCAATACACGGCTATAGAGACTAAACGAAACCCACCCGCGATACACGGCTATCACAGATCAGACAGTATGGTTATTGCACTGCGATTATTTTTAAAGTAAAATACTTCTTTACTTTTGCAAAATTACACATAGGCTTAAGCCCGGGACAGACAGACAGGCGCGGCGAGGCACGCAAGACATTTTGCCACCTGTATCACTGCCATTGCTTTCATATGGTGTTGGACCGATCAGCGCGGGACGATACTGCTTGTCCTGTGGGTACGCTGAGCGGTGCCGCTCACATCGAATCCAGAGTGATTTCTTCTTGCTGCCACGTGGTACCATCGGTGGATAAACCAATCACAGCCAAGTGCTGAGTACACGTGCTTGCCAGGAAAAATCATGAATGAAACTGTTGTCTATGGAGGTGTCCATGCACCCTGAAGGGTATGATCCCTCCCATATTTCATACAAGGACAGGCAGGTCAGTATTAATCCCCCCTGATAAGCATCCTTCCTGTAGCCAATTTGATACTGTTATCACTTTTTTATTTCATACACCTGCATATAGATGACAGAAAAACAACTTTGATAAACAAACCAGTGTTTTTAATTAGTAGATTATATGGGGGCATTACAGATATGGCCAAAAGTTTTGCAACCAACCCGATAGAATTAATCTTACGGTAACATATTGAATTACACATCGCTTTTGTAGTTTTCCAAAAATTGAAAAATGTAACATTTAGAAACCTAACATGAAATACAGTACTACTTTGTAGTTTCTGGGAGTTTTGTGATATCATTTTGTAGTTTTTTTGATTGCATGATGTTAAATAAAACATTTATTTTGTTCAATTTTGTTCATATAGTTTGTTTTTTTTTAAATTATGTTTGCATCCTAATATTCTACTAGGTGATGCAAAACTTTTGGCCATTATGTAAATTATATTTGAGGACATCGCCTACGGTGTGGTACTGACAACTACTATACTGTACCATTCAATTTTTCTACAATATTGTAAGAAAAGTCACGTAGTGCATACCGCTCATGTGTGCCCCGGTGCAGACTAGCGGTACCGCACCGTGAAAATGCTCAGTGCAGAGATGCCAACGGCTACGATTTGGCCGTAGCAGCTACTATTTTTTGGAGGTTCTGCTACTGCACTGTGTCGAAGAGGTATAATACTACAATTTTTATTAAATAAATAAACAAATTATGGATACTCCCTGAATGTTTATGAAATACTATTTCAATACCATGTGTGGTTTTTTTTTTTCATTTTTTAAATTAATTAATTTCTTAATATTGTATTTCACTGACAGTTTATTGTGGCATTTTAACTGACATAGTAAAAGCTCTGAGCCGGGTTGCTTAGTAACCAGTTTAGGGGTCCTTCAGAAACTGCTGCACAAATGTCGCCTTGCTATCGTTATCAACCGCATGTTTGCTTGGTCGTTTATCAGTTATTAAAATAGGAATCACAAATCAAACAAAAAATGTCACTCTCCTCTATCTAAAAGATTGAGGTTGGCTTGTCAGAAATATTGAGAGGAATTTACCACAGAATGGTCATTCATTAAAAGAAGTGGAGTGTCCGAATCTCACGTCTGCTGTGAATACTGCCGGACAGACTTCTCTGTGAATACTGCCAGACAGACTTCTTTGTGAATACTGCCGAACAGACTTCTCTGTGAATACTGCCAGACAGACTTCTTTGTGAATACTGCCGGACAGACTTCTCTGTGAATACTGCCAGACAGACTTCTTTGTGAATACTGCCGGACAGACTTCTCTGTGAATACTGCCAGACAGACTTCTCTGTGACTATTGCCGGACAGACTTCTCTGTGAATACTGCCGGACAGACTTCTCTGTGAATACTGCCAGACAGACTTCTCTGTGACTATTGCCGGACAGACTTCTCTGTGAATACTGCCGGACAGACTTCTCTGTGAATACTGCCAGACAGACTTCTCTGTGACTGTTGCCGGACAGACTTCTCTGTGAATACTGCTGGACAGACTTTTCTGTGAATACTGCCGGACAGACTTCTCTGAAACGTGGTCGGAGTCATGACTGTATCACACCACCAATATGCAGAATCTGACACTCCCCATTACTGTATGTTTGTGCAATGGGTTTTGAAGTTTAATTTGCTTTAAATAATTCATTAATTATTGGATATTACACAGCTTTTTGTGTTTTGATAGTTTTGAAAATTGAATTCCAAATATATATATATATATATATATATATATATATATATATATATATATATATATATATATATATATATATATATATATATATATATATATATATATATATATATATATATATATTTTTTAATTTCTAAATGATGTGTGTTTACAATTACCAAAATTATAGATTGAACAGCAAAAAGGTCATTGGCTTGCCAGAACCTAAGAACTTTTTAATTTCTAGGGGCTAGCAGCCACTGGCTTTAAAAAATCTGCCTCGCTTTACTCGGCACTATTTTCTGCTTTAATAAGTTGGCATCTCTGCCAGCAGTGCCACGCCTGTCTGTTCCGGGCTTTAGCTTCCGTAGCCTCTTATGACGAGCCGCCACTGCTTAGCAACAACAATCATTGTCAAGAAAAATATTCTTTGAAATCCTCTGCTTACTTCTACTACTTACACATTTCTTAAAACCAAAAAATAAAAATAGTGTAACAGGGGAGTACTGTTACTGTGTGGGTATCCACTGAGAGACGAGAGACACAGAGGGTTTGTTGTTGAAACGTCGCTCAGGCGTTCAGGTTCCTTTTCAAGTACAAAATGTATTCCATTACACAATGGGTTAAGCTATTACGCCCGATTCAACTGAACACTAAAAAGCTGCATCTTACGCCTACGACATCAGCAAGCCTGTCTCCGCCCCACAGGATTGAAAACTGCGTGCAGGACGGCGCTCAGGGCCATTTTCTGTTTCAGCCTTTCAGCTACACAGAGAGTGACTCAGCATTCGAGAGAGTGAACAATTTGCCATCTTTGACCAGAAGCAGTCAGATAAGCCTGTCTTATTATATTTCTGCTTGTTTTTTCCCCCTGGGATAAACCACTGAAGCAAAAAATTGTTTAAATAATGTAATTGTGTTTTTTTACTGTTTTCACGGTCTTCTGGCCAGCGGCAGCAGCGGGCTTGCCTGCTCCTGCACTCCGCAGATCAGTACACAATATAATTAATATGATTTATTCTCTGTTTTATACCTTAACTCCAGCTGGAGTTATTAGGCTTGTTTTTTACATGCATATTGTGAATTTAAACTACATTTAAATATATATTGTGGTTGAAGCTGCTGTATTTGTGTTTCTCCCTTGTTTATTCTCCCTTGTTTATTCCAGGTGCTGTGCGCTCGACTTACTGCTTAAGCAGTCGCAGCAGTTTGGTCTCAGACTTGCTTGCAAGCCAGCGTTCCTGGGTAGGCTCTCCATTTTTGTCAGGCCCTCAGCTCCTCTAGAAGGACCTCGATGCCCCTGTCCACCGGACTTTCTGCATGAGGTCCAATCAACTTGGAGACACCCCGCGATGGCCCCGGCCATCCCCAGGGCTGGTGACCTTTAATATCGGGTCCACGACACAGAGGAGTTGGGGCTTGGCCACTTTGTTCCTGTCGCAGCATCCATTGCCTCCCTTGTACAAGGCACACATCTGGCGGTCCTTTCCAAAGATGTATCATGCCCTAACAAACAGTGCAAGGTTACGGAGGCGATGTTAAAAAAGGCCTATGTGGCAGAAGCTCTAGCTACCCGGCTGGGTAACTACACGAGCATCCTGGTGGCTTACCAGTCGATGCTTGTGCAGAGTTGTGGCAAAGTGGTTTGCAGTGCGCAGGTGTAGAGATGATGTGATACGTAACAAAAGTCAGACAACAAAGTTCACGGTCCAAACTGATCTTTATTTGTAATGCGTGGTCGTTGCGACCGTAAATAATAATCCCAGGCAATTCACAGTGGTGAAGTGTTGTCCGGGTTGGTGCTGGCCTTAAGTGACAGCTCCCAGTACGTGTTAGCCGTCTAATAAGAACAAATGAGTACAATTAGAAACGACAAAACAAACAAACACTAAACACTCACGGTACGTTTTGGTTTTCCTTTTAGCGGTTCACTCTCAACCATAACAAAGGAACAGATTGCTTAGCCTCATCTGCTTTTGTACTGTCAGTCACGCCCCATTGGTTAGTGAGTGCAACCGTTTCTCGTCCAATCCGTGGTTGCCACATTGCTTCCCTTCTGGGGCGATGACTTGGTGTACCGTAGCTCCGCCCCCTTACTAGATGGCCGACTTCCATCTTTCACTGGAATTAATTGTCAGTCCATCCAGTCCGAGGCACTCTGTTCCCTTTACACAGCGCCCTCACAGGTTGGGAGGGAGATTTATAACCAAGATTCATTCTTTCTGTGTCACATATCCCACCGCTCAGAGTGGAGCGGAAGGAAAGCCTGGACTTTGGTCCAGGCTTTCCCATAATAAATCCCAAATATTGAGTTTCTGCTTTGGCAAACGCACATTTTCTCAAGTTGGCTGTCAGCCGGGCTCCCTTAGAGACTGAAGGACGGCTGTGGTCCTAGCCAGATGCTCTCGCTAGGTGGAGCTGTAGATAACCTCATCGTCAATATACACGGCTGCATACTCACAATGTGGGTGTAAGACCTGGTCCATCAGTCTCTGAAAGGCAGCGGGCACACCATGTAGCCCAAACGGCATGGTTATGAAGTGGAACAGACAATCAGGAGTCGAAAATGCAGTTTTCTTTCTAGAGCTGCGTGTTATGGTGATCTGCCAGTATCCCTTCGTCAGGTCCAAAGTGAAGATGAACCTAGCCATTCGGAGTCTGTCGAGAAGCTCGTCAACCCGAGGCATGGCGTAGGCATCGAACTTGGCAATAGCTTTTACCTTACGGAAATCAACGCAGAAGCAGTTGGTGTCATCCTTTAGGGCGACTATCACAATCAGACTGCACCACTTGCTCCTGGAAGGTTCAATCACCCCAAGTTCAAGCATCGCCCATACTTCTTTGCTAACGCCACCTCGTCGACTTTCTGGCATCCAGTAAGATCTCTCTCGCAATGTGACACCAGGAGGAGTGATAATAGCATATTCAACAAGGTTAGTTCTACCGGGCAAGTCAGAAAAAACATAATTTAACTCCTCAATTAACTTACGCTGCTCTCTTTGCTGATCTGGAAGTAACTGTTCCACCATTAGAATGTCTCTGGTGCTAGACAGGGGCCTAAACCATCCCGTACTTCGCTTGGGGCCTCCCTGGCCTGCCAGGGCTTCAACAAATTAACATGGTAAATTTTGCGTTCATTTTGATGATCAGGCTGCTTAATTTCATAATTTACCTTTCCTATAGCCCGAATCACGTCATATGGCCCCCACCATTTAGCACATATTTTCGACTCTGATGTGGGGAGGAGCAACAGTACTTTGTCTCCTGGTCGAAAAGTTTGAATTTGAAAGTTTGCATTTTTATTGTACTGTTGCTCTTGTCAGTGCTCAGCTGATTTTAGATTGGCCTGGGCCAGTCGACCAAACAAATCCAGGCGATCTCTGAGTAGGAGCACATGCTTCACTATATTTTTGGACGAGCCTTTGTGCTCTTCCCACCCCTCTCTCAACTGATCAAGCATGCCGGAAAGCTGTCGGCCAAAAAAGAGCTTGAAGGGGGAGAACCCTGTCGAACTCTGCAGCACCTCTCTCACAGCAAAAAGGAGGTAGGGAAGACGCAATGCCCAATGTTTTTGCTCTTGAATCACAAAATGTCTCAGCATCTGCTTTAAAGTCTGATTAAAATGTTCCACCAAACCATCTGTCTGTGGATGATAAACAGAGATTCGGATGGGACATATTTTGAGTATTTTGTATACTTGCTGTAACGTTTGAGGCAAGAAGTTCGTTCCATGATCAGTCAGTATCTCTTTGGGGATCCCTACTCTGGCTGTAATCTGCACTGGTTCTTTGGCTATCGCAGATGCACCTGTAGACCTCAATGGAACTGCCTCCGGGTATCGCGTTGCATAATCTACCACCACTAAAATATGGGTATACCCAGAATCAGAAGGTAGCAAAGGGCCCACTATGTCCATCGTAATGCGTTCAAAGGGGTTGGAAATAATCGGCAGTGGGACCAAAGGGGTGGGGCGCTCTCGACCTGCCGCTACTCGCTGGCAGTCTGGGAATGTGGCTACATATCAACACATCATTATAAAGTCCTAGCCAATATGCGTTCACTAGTTTTATCAACTCTGTAAAAAAAAAGGGGGCGTATCTCATGAATACTGATAGACCCGACACCACATAGATAACACGGACATACACAAACAAGATAGCTGCTTCCGCATCCAGCGCTCAGAGAATATCACAGACATTTGCAGAGCTTTTTGAGATGTTATAGTATCACCCGAAAGACGGAGCACAAGGAGGTTAAGTGACTTGCTCAGGATCACACAATGAGTCAATGGCGGAGGTGGGATTTGAACCGGGGACCTCCTGGTTACAAGCCTTTTTTTCTTTAACCACTGGACCACACAGCCTCCTGAAAAAAAATACTTTTAAAAAGCGCATCTAAAATAAACTGCGCGTGTGAAAATAAATCGGACCTGACGCGCCTGACATGCGCTGAATAAATGGACCGCTAAGGGTTAATTGTGTTACAGGCTGTCCTGTGTCCGTGGCAGGGTTCACCCTATATAACAATTGCCCTTTTATAATGAAATGTGAATATATTAGCCGCCCAGCGCCTTCAACACCCTTACATTCAATAGACCGGACCTGCCCCCAAGTGTGCACCAGTGTGGAATCGTTTTTCTGGTCCCACATGTACGGTATAATGAGAGGGGCCGGAGTAGCCTCTGCTGTGGATGGCCCAGTAACCTCGCCCACTCGGTCACACTGCGTACCAACCCCCTTTGTTTGGCGTTTGCTGCCATCAGAGCGTTCTCCCACCAGACCCCAGCCTCCTCTCATTGATGCTTCCTCCCATTTTTCGATCCTTCTCTCTTTTGTTGTTGTTCTAGGATGAAAAGTGGGGGAAAATATATCAGTTATAAAGGAGAAAATCTCACCAATCGGTTCCCCCTTCCCTTTTTCTGCCACGTTTACACTACCGTTCAAAAGTTTGGGGTCACTTAGAAATTTCCTTGTTTTCGAAAGAAAAGCAAATTTTTTGTCCATTAAAATAACATCAAATTGATCAGAAATACAGTGTAGACATTGTTAACCCTTTGCGGTCCATTTATTAATTCTGCGTCAGGCTCTCCAGGTCTAATTAATTTCACGCGCAGTTAATTTTAGACGCTGTTTAAAAGTATTTTTTTCACAGTCAAACGGGTTTAAATGGCCCTGCAGATCAACAAAGCACTCACTAGGGCTCTCCAGCCCCGCCCACCCTTTCGTTCGCTATAGCTTTCACCTATGTAAGAAATAAATAATAATAATAATAATAGTCGTACATACCGATCGATCATCTCCTGATCACTCGTTTTATCATCAAACTCCTCAATAATGCGATCCAAGTCATTATTTTATTACTATAACATCTCAAAAAAGCTCTGCAAATGTCCGTGTTAGTCTCTGTGCGCTGATTCACAGTCAGCCAGCTTGTTTACTTACGACCGCCCCGTTATCTGATACCAGATACCATGTATGACTATTCATGAGATACGCCTTTTTTTTTTTTTCGACTTGTCTCGGCTGCTGTCGCTCCCATTCGGCAATTGAATGGTTTTCTCGGCTTTTCGGAGAAAAACGACTAGAAACCCGTTTTTGCGTTGCTAGAATGATGTCGGACCCAGTCCAACAAAGGACCTGTGAGGAATAATTGCAACGTCGGACCCAGTCCGACAATGGACCGCAAAGGGTTAATGTTGTAAATGACTATTGTAGCTGGAAACGGCTGATTTGTAATGGAATATCTACATAGGCGTACAGAGGCCCATTATCAGCAACCATCAGTCCTGTGTTCCAATGGCACGTTGTGTTTGCTAATCCAAGTTTATCATTTTAAAAGGCTAATTGATCATTAGAAAACCCTTTTGCAATTATGTTAGCACAGCTGAAAACTGTTGTGCTGATTAAAGAAGCAATAAAACTGGCCTTCTTTAGACTAGTTGAGTATCTGGAGCATCAGCAATTGTGGGTTCGATTACAGGCTCAAAATGGCCAGAAACAAATAACTTTCTTCTGAAACTCGTCAGTCTATTCTTGTTCTGAGAAATGAAGGCTATTCCATGCGAGAAATTGCCAAGAAACTGAAGATCTCATTACAACGCTGTGTACTACTCCCTTCACAGAACAGCGCAAACTGGCTCTAACCAGAATAGAAAGAGGAGTGGGAGGCCCGGTGCACAACTGAGCAAGAGGACAAATACATTAGAGTGTCTAGTTTGAGAAACAGACGCCTCACAGGTCCTCAACTGGCAGCTTCATTAAATAGTACCCATAAAACACCAGTCTCAACGTCAACAGTGAAGAGGCGACTCGGGATGCTGGCCTTCTAGGCAGAGTTGCAAAGAAAAAGCCATATCTCAGACTGGCCAATAAAAAGAAAAGATTAAGATGGGCAAAGAACACAGACACTGGACAGAGGAAGATTGGAAAAAGTGTTATGGACAGACGAATCCAAGTTTGAGGTGTTGGATCACAAAGAAGAACATTCATGAGACACAGACCAAATGAAAAGATGCTGGAGGAGTGCTTGGCGCCATCTGTCAAGCATGGTGGAGGCAATGTGATGGTCTGGGGGTGCTTTGGTGGTGGTAAAGTGGGAGATTTGTACAGGGTAAAGGGATCTTGAAGAAGGAAGGCTATCACTCCATTTTGCAACGCCATGCCATACCCTGTGGACGGCGCTTGATTGGAGCCAATTTCCTCCTACAACAGGACAATGACCCAAAGTACAGCTCAAACTATGCAAGAACTATTTAGGGAAGAAGCAGTCAGCTGGTATTCTGTCTATAATGGAGTGGCCAGCACAGTCACCGGATCTCAACCCTATTGAGCTGTTGTGGGAGCAGCTTGACCGTATGGTGCGTAAGAAGTGCCCATCAAGCCAATCCAACTTGTGGGAGGTGCTTCAGGAAGCATGGGGTGAAATCTTTTCAGATTACCTCAACAAATTGACAACTAGAATGCCAAAGGTCTGCAAGGCTGTAATTGCTGCAAATGGAGGATTCTTTGACGAAAGCAAAGTTTGAAGGACACAATTATTATTTCAATTAAAAATCATTATTTCTAACCTTGTCAATGACTATATTTCCTATTCATTTTGCTATATTTCCTATTTAAACTCATTTCATGTATGTTTTCATGGAAAACAAGGAAATTTCTAAGTGACCCCAAACTTTTGAACGGTAGTGTACGTGTGTGACCGGGGCTGCCATTAATTTCACCAATTCCTTATAGATTGGCCAGTCCCGGCCCAGAATTACTGGGTGTGGTAACCTTTCAGCCACCCCTACTACCAGGTGACGTTTGATCAGTTCCACAGATAAATACACTTTTAGTACGGGGTATGTCGCCGTGTCTCAGTGGATACAGGAGATCCACCTGACCTTGTGCCTGCCAAGAAACACCGCCCAAGAGAGTCGTTCGAATTAAGGTCTGCTCACACCGTGTCCACTAATGCGTGGGTTTTCACTTTCCCTATAACCATGTCAACAATACAAGGCCCCTCCCAACCATTTCCCCATCGCTTACCCGCTTCTAATGCCAAATAACATGTCGCCACGTCACACTCCATTATCGATGGGCATAACCTGGCAATGTGTCCTGGCTGTTGGCACCTGAAACAAAAAGGAGGGGCAGAGTGAGCTGCGGTTACATATCTGTTGCGTTGCTGGTAAGGCAACGGGGCAGGGGCAGCAAACCTACCCCAGCTGGTGTCCAACCTTGGTCTCCATGATGGGGAGGTAAGGTTGCCCATTGGGGTTGGTGGTCTAGGAGGTCTTGGTCCAGTCCCAGGTAGTGGTGGAACTGGGAGAGGAGTCGGTGCTCGGCTGCTCCTTGCTGAGGGAGCGGTAAGTGGGCTGGTCTTGGTTGAAATCAGGGAGTCCTCAAAATCCTCGGCAGCTTCAAGGGTGGTGGAATTGTGGTGCGGAATTGTGGTATCCAGGCCTGGGTTTTGGCGCCGACCACATGGCAGAACTTCTCGGTGACGAGAGCCTCCCCTATCTGTATCCCCGACTTCTGGGCAGGGCTTAGCCAGTGCACCATGTGGTCACACAATCACTGCGCGACTACCCTGGGGTGTGTCTCCGGTGATCTCTGGAACTCCCAGAATTGTACCCTGTGTGATTCCCCCGTGATGGTCAGGCGACGGAGATTGGCTTGCTTCACCAGGTCGCATTGGGCAGCTTCGGCGTCTGTCATGGCCTGATAGGCTGCCTGAGCCTCCCTGATTAGACAGGGCCCTAACTGACTAGCCCAGAACTCCCGTCGCCATGACGCAGTGGTAGCCAACCGCTCGAACGCGACCAGGTATGCCTCTGGGTCATCCTCTGCCGTCATCTTTTGTGCCTGAGCCTTTGGGGCCGTCATCACAGGTCCTGTTGATGCATTGAGCATCATCACAATTCCAACCCTCTCGATCAGAGCTGTGTACCTCTCCTCTCTCCTTCTCTCCTCAGCTTCCCGTCTGCTATCCAGCACCTCCAACAGCGCCGACACTGTAGCGCGATCCATCCCGTGCTCTGACACCATGTGTGGCAAAGTAGAGGTGATGTGATGCATAATACAAGACAGACAACAAAGTTCACGGTCCAAACTAATAATCCCAGGCAATACACAGCAATGTGTATTGCACTGTTCTAAACAATGTGTTACCGTCCCGAAATAATAAACACAGTATAAACACACACAAAGACACACACATGGAGGCTCCCCACCATAAGGACAGACAGACACAGAGGGGGCACTGCCGGTAATATCGCGGACCACTTTATCCACAAAAAGCAATGGCGAAACCACCAGCAACTCAGCAGCAGCCCTAGTGGTGGAGTGACATTAGGACATCTGGGTGCTCGCCACAGTACAGCTTGGCTCTCGCTTCAGTTCAAAAAGGGCCCTCCACCCTTTTCGGGAGTGGTTATAACTTCTGAATCATCCCCTCTTGCAACCACATCTCCACCTGTCGGTGTCCCGACAGTGTATGGAGGCCCACTCGTGGTGGAAACAGCCAGCTCACCTGTGTCTAGGTGTGGCGTTAGGCAGTATCACCAGGGAAGAGGTGATCACCCGGACTATCATCAACTCCAGCTCAGACTGGAACGTGTGAAACGGACGAGGAGCACAAGGTGTGTGGCAGCCCCCTTGGGTGGGGCGACACATAAACGTCCTGGAGCTGCTGGCAGTTTTTCTGGCTTTGCAGAGTTTCTTCCAGGAGGTGCAAGGAAGACACATGTTGATCAGGATGACAACACAACTGTGGTGGCTTAGATCAACCACAGGGGTGGCCTGCCCTTGCCCTGTCTCCATTGGTTAGCCCATAAAATCTTATTGTGGGCTAACGAGCACCTGCTCTCCCTGAGAGCGATACATCTGCCACAAGCAGAAAACCATGCCGCAGACCTCCTATCAAGGGGAGTCCCTTGCGGCTCCACCTCAAGGTGATAAGCCTGATTTGGGACAGGTTCGGGAGAGCAAAAGTCGACCTCTTTGCTTTCCTGGAATCTGCTCATTGTCCCCTCTGGTTCGCCATTCTGGGGAACAGGGAACCACTGGAAGTCTCCTTTATGCCTTTCCACCGGTAGCATTGCTTCAGATGTGCCTGGAAAAAGTCAGGCAGGAATGAGCCAGGGTGCTTTTAGTGGCCCCGTACTGGCCCCGGAGAACGTGGTTCTCCACGCTGGTGCAGCTATTGCGCCACCAGCCTTGGCAATTGCCCATGCGCCACGACCTGCTCAACCAGGCGCAAGAGACGTTGTGGCACCATAACCCATCGAGCCTACAGCTCTGGGTCTGGCCCGAACGGCTCCGGTTCAGCCAGTTAGGCTTGTCAGAGAGAGTCATATCGACTCTCAGAATGTGAGAGCTGCTTCAATGCACTCTCAGTATGGATACAGGTTGGGCGTGTTCCAAACTCTGTGTTTGGCACGTCAGGTTGATCCCACGACTTGCCCCATGCCAGTCATTCTGCAGTTTTTGCAGGACCTTTTTGATGAGGGTAAGACCCCCTCGACTCTGAAGGTTTACTTGGCAGCCATCTTGGCTTGCCATGTTAAAATTGACTCAGTGTCCCCAGGGGCTCACTTTCTGGCTGGCCAGTTCCTGAAAGGGGCACGGAGGCTTCGGCCTCCTTTGAAGGACAAAGTTCCTCAGTGGCGGTTAAATGTGGTGCTGCGTGCACTCAGAAACCACCCTTTGAACCTCTGCATTCTACAGAGCTTAAATACCTGTCTCTGAAGCTAGACGCGTGAGTGTGATGCAGGCATTTTCAGTGGCAAAAGCTTGTTTGTTTTTTTACGGAGTCTAGGACTAAGGTCATGCTCCGTACGAATACGGCCTTTGTGCCCAAATGCCTAACGACCTTCCATGTCAATCAGTTGGTGGAATTGGAGGCTTTTCATCTCCACCATTCCAGTCAGATGAGGAGCGTCGGCTCCATATTCTTTGCCCGGTTAGGGCACTAGCATGTTACGCTGACAGGACAAAAAGTTGGCAGCAATCCGAGCAACTGTTTATATGCTTTGGAGCTAAGAACCAAGGTCAAGCCCTGTCAAATTGGATCGCGGAAACAATCAAGATTGCCTACGAGCAAGCCAACTCCCCCACAGAGAAGGTCACAGGTCATTCCACCAGGGGTCTTGCTACCTCTTGGGCGTTGTTTCATGGTGCATCAGTCTGACATTTGCGATGCAGCGGTGTGGGCCACGCCCCACACTTTCACAAGGTTTTACAGGCCTAATGTCCTGGATCCTCGGAACCCTGCCTTTGGAACCAGAATGCTGACAGTGGCGTATCAGCAGGACTCAGAAGCACATGCATAGGTAATCCTGCATTCTGTGGCGTTACCGTGCCTTATAACTGTGGCAGGCCCTGTGTCTCGCCAGATTGGCTGTTTTGCCAATCAATCAACTGATTGATTGATTGATTTTATGCTGAAACACCTGCCCAATTTTGTAGTTTGCAATTACTAAAACTATTTGCTTGGTTTCTTAGAGCTTCTTAATTGTAAAAAAATAAAATAAATCAATGCATTTGCCTCTCTAAGCTTCGCAGTTAGACCTTTCGTTTGCCGCCCACTTTTTAACAAAGTTAGGTGCCTATGATTGAGACACAAAATTCATTAAAACATTGATTAAAACACTGAATTGGTATACTACTTTTAGAATGAAACACTCATCTCTAGATACCAAAACTGACACAGTGTTATTGAATAAGAACGTTTTCTGGTCCAGCACTTATCTGCATTCAAAGTGAGTATAATTTAGATTTTTGTTATTATACAGTTAAGTAAAATAATGCAAAAACGTTATTTTTATAGATGAATATTAGTTATCAACATTGAAATTATGTCAAAATCCTTAATTAGGTCTTTGAAACTTGTCAAAATGGTCCTTGAAAAGTCCTTGAAATTTGTATCAGAAAAACTATGAACCCCGGAATCGGTTTTATATGAAATATGATGATTGCCCAAATACTTTTGACAGTATAAAATTAGTTTTTGTTATTTTTCATTTTATGCACGTTATGTAATAATTTGTTGTTTTATTATAAAGCTGAATCTACTTTAATTAATATGTTTCAATAGAACAATTAGAAATTATAGAAATCACTTTCGTTATGGTTTTTCTCATTTTTTTAACTGCCCAAATACTTTTGTCTGCAACTGTATATATTTAATAATAGATTGATAAAGAATTGGTTATATTCTATTAATTAGAATTCATCTGGATTGTATTTGAAATATTCACTCAAACAGTTATCCTGCTTGCATGTTCATATTATTATAGCTGTTGCCTGGAGTAGTATTAGTTCTTATAGAAAGACAAGTTCTAGTTCTTATAGAAAGACAATGAATGTATGCAAGCTTTCACATGTAATTGATGTTTACAATGAAGCTGAGATACTACATGAATATTATTGCTTGTTGAGATTATTATACTCACTTCTGCTATATTGATACACATTTTCTTTTCCGTTTTTGTACCATATTCATTTTACTAACGTTTGATAAAATGAATGCAAGAGGGTGGCAAAGTGGTTAATAGTGTGCAGCTGCAGGTGATCAAAGAACAGACAGACCATTGGAATCCAGGTGCAAAGGTTTGTTTTTATTTCTTTTATGTCCAAACAGTAAATAATAATGCTGGTAAGTAATACAGCGGTTTGCATTACTTACGTTATAATCCCCTGGTTAGTCCCGAAATAATAGTCCTGTTCTTGTATCCCCACATTAAACACAAAACACATACACAAGTCCGGTTAGTGTGTGAATTAGTGATTGTGGTTCAGATACAGTTTACAGTGATACGTGTGAAGTGCTGATCTGGGTTTGTGCTGGCCTCTGGCGACAGCTCAGGAACATGTTAGCTGTCTAGTGAATTCAAACAAACAAATAGACAAAACAAAACAAACACTCACGATTATTCACAACAATACAGGTCCTTCTGGGTCACTCACAATAACCAAAACGAAGGAACAGATAACATTGCTTCGACCACTATTTATACCATCACTCATGACCCCTTGGTAAACGATTGCAGCCGCTCCTCCAATCAGCGGCTGCCACATCATTTCCCTTCCGGGTCAATGAGTTTGTGTACCGAAGCTCCGTCTCTTTTCTACATGACTGACTTCCTTCTAACCCTGGGAATGAAGTGTCAGGGCAAGCAGGCCAGAGCACTCTGTTCCCGTTACTTAGCGCCCTCAAGGTCGGGAGGGAGATTTACCACCAAGAATCATTGCCTTTCTGTCACAAAGAGATAACAGTGTCGTTTCTTATGTATTTGATCTTGAGCTTTGTAACTGAGAGTGCTAATTGAAGTAAAGGCATTACACATATTCATTCATTATCTTTATTGGGTATTTAAACACGTATTCTCTGTACGCTTTGACCTGGGACCTGACATGACAGCTATATTGGGGTTGTGTAGCCTTTTGGTTTCCAGATGATAAAGACCTAACGCTCTGACTCCTTTCCTTCATAGTCGGTACACAGCTGTATTCTGTGATTCTCTGGGTCAAGTTCAATCGTGGTGTTGCACAAGAAAAATGTACCCTTTCTTGCCCGTTTTTTGGCAAAGTGCCAAAAAACAGGCTACCATCTGACGTAGGGACTACAATTGAAGGTACACATCTGTATTCTGTGATTTTCTTACTTGAATTCCATTAGCTGTGTTGTCTAGTAAAAATGTACCCTCTCACTGCTGGATTGCTTTAACCTCTGGCCATGTCAATGATACAGAACACATGTTTTGACAAACGGTTTTTGTAGTTGGTACACAGCTGTATTCTGTGATTCTCTCAATTCCATTACCGGTGGTGTCCAGTGAACATTAACCATTTCAGTACCACATTGTTTTTAACCTCTGGATATATTAATGATATACTCAGCCTGCATCATATTGAAGATACTTAGGAAGAGACCTGCTGGTCTAGCTCTGTGCCCATTCTGCATTGCTATTGAAGATCCAAAGGGACCTGCTGGTTTAGCTCTGTGCCCATTCTGCATTGCTACTGAAGATCCTAAGGGACCTGCTGGTTTGGCTCTGTGCCCATTCTGCATTGCTATTGAAGATCCTTAGGAAGGGACTTACTGGTTTAGCTCTGTGTCCATTCTGTTGTCTTTTCCTTGCAGAGCACTGTTGACAAGCTGATTAAGAAGACTAACCTGGCCCTTGTGGTGGGCACTCACTCCTGGAGGGACCAGTTCATGGAGGCCATCACAGTCAGTGCAGGTACTTGGGTGCTTTTTGATTTGATTAATGTTGCTCCCTCACTATGACCCCTGTTAAACCACCATCCCTTCAATCTACCAAATTGATCAGAAAACTGCATTTAACCCCTGTAAAGCACCACACCCCCTCCTATTGCCATCATGACACCTCATTTGAAGTATATTGGACTTAAATCTCTCCAACGATACACCACCAATTCTGACACTTCTTAATCTGATAAGCGACAGTCCAGATATATGTAAACATGTGACAGACAGATGGACGGATGAACGGACAGATCCCCCCCCCCTGTATCCCAGAATCTGTGCTTCTCCAGACATATGCAAAGATGTAAGTGTGACTTACGTATGCACACCTCCTCTATATATAGGGTGTAATCACTGTGGGGCATAACAGCACACATTCTACTGTGCACAAGAGTACTTCTCTGCTTTGTTTAGAAGATCATTTGATGAGCTGCTGGGTTTATTTTACTTAATGAGATTTTGTATTACTGTAATATTGTATTAAATCATCATTAGCACATATTTTTCAGAAAAAAAAACCCTCAATATACAGTAGATACCAAACTAAAATAAACAACTAGGACAATACATGTAGGGGGAAAATGTTTCTTATTAGTTATCTGCTATTTTAAATCTTCAAAATGGCAATGCCCTCTACCAGGGTTCTATTGCTTAACACCGTGTTATAGGCACACCTAGAACAACCGGTCAGTTTGACAGGTGTATTAAAAACAACATAAATATTATAATGAAAGGACAAACCACTGAATATAAGTCGTAGCTTTATTCAGGAATGTCATATAAAGCATCTACACAACCGAAACATTGTAAATAAATGGACTTTTGAACAGAAATGTGTTTATATACAGACATTACATAAGCGCAATCTCAAAAATGGTAAAAAAAAATAAACAAATATTTTATATACAGTTTTATATACGTTTATATACAGTTATATCATATACATACAAAACTGTACAATTGAAACGATGTAAATAAGTATCGATTTTATTTTTAATAAATGGGTTTATATTGCCTACATGATTTCCATTACATGAGAGTAGGTGTTAAAACTTCATGCTGATATTGAACTCCGCTCTCGCCAAGATAAGCACCAACTAAGACATAGCATATTTTACTGTAAACTAATGTGATCCATCTGCGTTTCCTTCCATCTGATGATGTAGATTTTCTTCTGCCTGGTGTTGATGGCTGTAGGCTGTGTAATGCTGGCTCCAGGGATCAGCCTATTTTGCCTCCCTGGCACATCAGCACACACAACGGCTGCAATGCTGGCTCCCGGGATCAACCACAGTGTGGTCTCCCTAGCGCATCAGCATGACAACCATCTGAACTGAGCCAAGTAGAGTACTTCTCTGGGGTTTTCAAGTGGGCACCTTCCATCCTTGGTGTTTCATCGACCAGCCAATGACACCTTAAGAGGGCTCGACAGTGATTCTGGCGTCCCAGCATCACCCCCTCCATCCTCCACTCAGCTAAGCCCAGATTACTTACCTTCCTTTACATCGACGTTGCTTTCTTTCTACGATGCTTGAGGTCCTCAACAAGAATCTTTTCGTCTCAACCAGAGCCAGTTGCTGCTCCTGTCTGCTAAGTTAAGTTCTTCACTATGTGTCTCAACTCAGAAACTGGATTGTGGAGTGTGCCACAAATCCTTGACAACCCACCTCCACTGGGTAAACCTGGACTCTCCATCCTCGCTGTTTCGCATCAACAGCTAGTTGAGCATACTGAAGTTTCTTCCTTTCATATGCATCATCCACAGCATCCTCCCATGGCACTGTTAACTCTACCAGGTGAACAAGGCGTGCTGATCCAGACCACAAGACAATATTAGGTCAAAGGCTAGTGGTGGCAATCTCAGGTGGGAAAATAAGCCATTATCCAACATCTGCCAGCACCTGGTCATGACGCCAAGTAAACCGTCCTTGGCTAAGACCCACCTTACATGTAGCTGCCGATGAATACAAAAGATACCACGGATCCTCTCCTACCCATAGATTAAGGTTCTGTGATGATGGGAGAACATCATATGTTGACCTGATGAGGAAACTGATCCTGCTCTGTTCCATTGACCATAGGTCTTACCAGCCAATCTTGCGTTGTTCCACACTCTCCCATTTCATCCATCCTCCCTGCTTGGCCTGGGAAACTGCCTTTACGCACCTCATCCTCTACTCCTGCTTTTGCACCTTGTTGACTACCAGCTTCCTCCGTTGAGCTGGGTCTGCTTAGTGCCATGTAGGAGGAGCTGAACTGAGACCAAGGCTTCCTCTTCCTTGCTGAACTTGCCCCATGATGTCACTGATACGAAGGACAGCCTTTGCATCTTCCACAGCTTCCTTTGCCACCCACTTTCTTCCTGTTTTCAACACAGGTGCTGCCTCCCTCACACATTTGTTGTGTCACTCTACCAGTGTCATTTCCAATCGAACCTTGGCACACTTAAACTCCTCGGTTAGAGCTGAGACTGACAGCTGCAGTATCCCTTTACCATACAGTCCCACTCTGCTGAGGCAGCGTGGAAATCCTAACCATTTCCTGATGTATGAACTGATTAACGTGTCCAGCTTCTCTGCTGTTGTCAAGGAAACCTCATACACAGTGAGTGGCCACAGAAGTCTTGGCAGTAGACCAAACTGAAAGCACCAGAGTTTATGTTTGCCTGGTAAAGTGCTGCTGTCTATGCTCTTCAACCCTTCCACTGCTTGTTGTCTCACTTCTCCCACATGAACTGTGTCCTTTAGGTCCTCATCATACCATCTCCCAAGACCTTTCACAGGCTTCTCAAACACTGTTGGTATTGCCTCACCGTTATTGTAGAACCTCTTATCCACTACTTTACCTTTAATTATAGAGATGCTCCTTGACTTGGTGGGCTTGAATTGCATTCGTGCCCATTCAATGTTATTGATTAGTTTTGCCCAATAACCAATTAATTGTCATATCACCCATGTATGCTCTATAATTGGTGGCAGTCGCATTCCAGAAGCCAAGCGTTCTTCTCCCACTACCCATTTTGACGCCCTAATAATTCCATTGCCATGGTAAATGCCAGTGAAGAAATGGTGCATCCTGCCATTATTCCAGTTTTTAGACATTGCCATGTAGTGGTGAATTCTGAAGTTGAAAAACAAAATTGCAAATCTCTGAAGTAGGCTTTCACTAAGTTTGTTACTGACCTCGGTACACTGAAAAAATCAACTGCTGTCCAAAGAAGCTCCTGTGGTACTGAACCGTATGCATTAGCTAAATCCAGGAATGTCACATGGAGCTCCTTCCTCTACTTTTTAGCTGTCTGAATTTGCTGCTAGATCACACTGATCTGCTCTAAGCATCCTGGGAAACCTGGAATACCGGCTTTCTGTACTTTAGTTGCACTAAAGCAGAACATAACACAACGCAACCGAAGCTATGCGTTTATATACAGACATATTATAATCGAAATTACATCAATAAATAAACATTTGAACAGAATGGGCTTCATGTACAATTATTTACAAAGTCTAAGTCCTGGCACAAATCACACAGATACTGCTTTTCAAAATATGCAGTTCACTTACCACTTTGTCCATCTCTGCTGCATCAGAATCTTGTTTGGTAAAATTTGCAGTAATTCCAAACACTCTTTTCTGTCCTGCATCTTTAGCGATCCATTTGCAGTGTGTATTGGGGTAACAATGACTTTCTTAGAAAGACGTGTGACTTATAGTAACCAGTACAGACAGACGCAGTGCCTGGCGCAGTGACCTGTCAAGCCTGATTGATGGGCTATCAGAGGCTCATTGAAACAATAGAAATGTCAACAGATGGCTCACTTGAGGAATGCAAACTGATATAATCAAACTTCAATACGGCTGCAAGTCCTGGCTGATCAACACAAATAATACCACAACATTTAATTGTTATAATATGTTTTATATGTATTGGTCAATTTGACCGCTCCTTGACAGAATAGGTATGACAGTTTTTTATCTCGCTAATTTTTGCAGCTACGTGATTCTTTCTTTGTCAGGGTAATTAGTACATATATTTAGGAAAAGTCAGGAAAGCACACGAACCTCAATTTCAATTTAATTCCCAAAAATGGTCAAAATGACTGCCTTGGTTGTTCTAGTGTTAAATAGTTTTTATTTTAGAAACAAATTGTGCTTCTTGGAGTTGGAGTAAACATGTTTCAAATCATGCCCACTTTCAAACAAAAGAAAGATAATTGTACTTTCGAAAAGAAAGAAAGAGATTGTACTTTCAAAGTTGATAAAGGAGTGAAAAAAGCAGCAACAATAGACAAAAAACTTGAGCTAAAAACATCCAGTTTTAATAGGAAATGAATGTACATACCATCTGTGTCATGGACATCAATCAATCAATCAATCAATCTTTATTTTTAAAGAGCGTCTTTCACGATAGTTCGCCGCAAAGTGCTTTATAAGTATATGCATTTACAAAGATACAACCTCGATTACGCTGCTGTATCATACAAAACTGACACGAAACAGTGTTGTTGTAGATTAACCACAGAGCTTGTTTATTGTGCTGCGTACTGTATAATACTTAAGATGGCGTCTCTGTCGTACACACACCACCACTCACTTACAGCATCACACATCCCGGAAACAGCAAGCACGACACAACACTCCTCAACATCAGGCAAATAACCCAGCAATCACAACAGCATTGATCGCATTGCAAACACAACAGCATTGATTGCATTGCAAACACAACAGCATTGATCGCATTGCAAACACAACAGCATTGATCGCATTGCAACCACAACAGCATTGATCGCATTGCAAACACAACAGTCAGAACCTGTTTTTCTCCCAATTTGTAAACTGTGGTATTGCTTGGCATGTCGAAAAATACAAGGGTCTGAGCAGCATTTCCGATCTGTCCAAGCTGATACTTTTTGTTGGAAACGTTGAAATTGTAAAAGTTTCTCTTGGTATTCCTCATGAAGCTAATGACGCTTCTTTGATTCAAGATCGGGCAGTAATGTTTTGGTTCGTTTTTGTTCCTCACTTGTTCTCAGCAGTCAGTCACGTTGCTGTCTGTGTACTCAGATAGTCATCTTTTGTTGCAGGTTTTAATACACACATCACTATACTGACTTGAATTTAAGACGCAGGCTATTTTTGCAAAAAATGGTTCAAAAAGTGCATCTTAAATTCAAAGGAATACGGTATGTCTTGGTCCAAGTCATTTATATAGATTAAGAAAAGCAATGGTCCCAATACTGATCCCTGTGGTACCCCACTTGTTACGTTACTCCAGTTTGATGCCTGTCCTCTAATTATAACTCTCTGCTTCCTGTCTTGTAACCAGTTATGAATCCATGCTGCTGCTTTACCATTTATTCCTACTGATTTAATCTTTAGATATAGCCTTTCATGCGGTGCTTTGTCAAATGCTTTTTGAAAATCTAAGTAGATGATGTCATACACACTACCCTTGTCCACTCTAGTAGTCTCCTCATGAAATAAATCTAGTAAATTAGTTGAACAGGATCTACCCTTCCTAAAGCCATGTTGGCTGTCACCTATAATATTGTTACTATATAAATATTCCTTCGTTTTGGTCCTTATTGTAGTTTCCATGATTTTACATATGATTGATGTAAAACTTATAAGTCAGCAGTTAGACAAAAATATTGAATTTTAATGCTAAGAACATTTCAATTTACTGAAACTCATGGCATAAAAAACATGGAATACTGTATTGAATACCTTGAATTTACAGTGTAATGGTTTTAATATATCTCAGATGCCAAAATATATTGTTATTTATCTCTCACTCCCTCTCGCTCTCCCTCTCCCTCTCTCTCTCACTCCAGGTGATGAAGATGAGGATGACTCAGGGGAGGAGAGGCTGCCGTCCTGCTTCGACTACGTCATGCACTTCCTCACGGTGTTCTGGAAAGTTCTCTTCGCCTGTGTGCCGCCTACTGAGTATTGGAACGGCTGGGCCTGCTTCGCGGTGTCCATCGGCATCATCGGGATCCTGACTGCCATCATCGGAGACCTGGCGTCCCACTTCGGCTGCACCATCGGCCTCAAAGACTCCGTCACCGCCGTGGTCTTTGTGGCGCTGGGCACCTCCGTCCCTGGTCAGGCTCCTGATTTCAACATGATTTAAAGTTAGAGCAAATGAGGGTATAAAGTAAATCGTTTTCTCACCCACGTATCATTGATGGAGTCTTCCATGTTCCATTTTTTTAGTATCTATTCTTCATCACATCCTGGAAACTTACTGGAGCTAGTTTCATAGCAATATACTAAAACTGTGAGACTAATCTGATTATTAGTCTCATCTTCAACACCTGTGCATTGTGATGCACTGGCTGAGTTCACTTACTGCTGCTAACAAAATGCAAGGAATGGTTTTCATCACAGGGAAGCTCACACTGGTGATGAAGGTGAGACTAATAGTCAAACTTTGATGATGCAAAAAGCCCCTGTGGGGAACTAACTAGAACAGGGGTCTCCAATCCTGGTCCTGGAGTGCTGGTGTCCCTCCTGGCTTTTGTTCCAACCATACCCTAAATTATTTAATTGGACAAATTAAGTGTTAAATAGAAACTTAATAGGTCAAATTAATTAATATAGGGTACAGTTGGAATAAAAACCAGGAGGGACACTGGCCATCCAGGACCAGGCTTGGAGACCCCTGAACTAGAAGCATCTTGTCATGGTCTTCAGTAGAGAAAATATCGCTGTGAACCAGAAAATTGAAACAAAACAAGAATAGGAAGTAAAGACCATGAATGATGCAGAGGTGAGAGAATGATATGGAGATGAGAGAATGATGCAGGTGAGTGAATGATGTGGAGGTGAGAGAATGCTGTGGAGGTGAGAGAATGATGTGGAGATGAGAGAATGATGCAGAGGTGTGAGAATGATGTGGAGATGAGAGAATGATGCAGGTGAGAGAATGATGCAGGTGAGTGAATGATGTGGAGGTGTGAGAATGATGGAGATGAGAGAATGATGCAGGTGAGAGAATTATGTGGAGATGAGAGAATGATGTGGAGGTGAGAGAATGATGTGGAGGTGAGAGAGTGATGTGGAGATGAGAGAATGATGCAGAGGTGTGAGAATGATGTGGAGATGAGAGAATGATGCAGGTGAGTGAATGATGTGGAGGTGTGAGAATGATGGAGATGAGAGAATGATGCAAGTGAGAGAATGATGCAGGTGAGAGAATGATGTGGAGGTGAGAGAATGATGCAGGTGAGTGAATGATGCAGGTGAGAGAATGATGCAGAGGTGTGAGAATGATGTGGAGATGAGAGAATGATGCAGGTGAGAGAATGATGTGGAGGTGAGAGAATGATGTGGAGATGAGAGAATGATGCAGAGGTGTGAGAATGATGTGGAGATGAGAGAATGATGCAGGTGAGAGAATGATGTGGAGGTGAGAGAATGATGTGGAGATGAGAGAATGGTGCAGGTGAGTGAATGATGTGGAGGTGAGAGAATGATGCAGGTGAGAGAATGATGTGGAGGTGAGAGAATGATGCAGGTGAGAGAATGATGCAGAGGTGTGAGAGTGATGTGGAGGTGAGAGAATGATGCAGGTGAGAGAATGATGTGGAGGTGAGAGAATGATGTGGAGATGAGAGAATGATGTGGAGATGAGAGAATGATGCAGGTGAGAGAATGATGCAGAGGTGTGAGAGTGATGTGGAGGTGAGAGAATGATGCAGGTGAGAGAATGATGTGGAGGTGAGAGAATGATGTGGAGATGAGAGAATGATGCAGGTGAGAGAATGATGTGGAGGTGAGAGAATGATGTGGAGATGAGAGAATGATGCAGGTGAGTGAATGATGTGGAGGTGAGAGAATGATGCAGGTGAGTGAATGATGCAAAGGTGTGAGAATGATGTGGAGGTGAGAGAATGATGTGGAGATGAGAGAATTATGCAGGTGAGAGAATGATGTGGAGGTGTGAGAATGATGTGGAGATGAGAGAATGACCTTTTAATTAGAACGTGCTACAGTATCACTTATTCTTAGTTACTAAGCTGATATTTAAAAATAAATCTAGTTTTGAAAATAAATTAAACATTTTGCTTTCTACAATGTAAACCTATGACTTAGTTGTGAATGCATTCTGTACAATTTAGGTCTATCTCTGAAGTTTGATAAATTGAACAACTGTATTTGTGATGTGGTAATTCTCAATTCATTTTACCTTAATCCACTTTGTACATTTAACTGCTTACTAAGCAATACAACTAGTGAGAGGTGTTCAATGAAACTGGGGTGAAGAAGTTAGTGTGGTTCCTCAAGGGTCAGCGTGGGACCCTTACTGTTCCTCAACATGGTTAGCCATGTTTCCTTTTATTTCTGATTTACCATGATTGCATGTGCTTTAGCATGCTTCCGTACTCACTATACTTCTTAACACTACAGTGCTTTTAGAAGGGCATTCTGAGTACTGAGCAGCCATCTCCAACACTGCCTGTCTGTCTATTGCAGACACCTTCGCCAGCAAAGTGGCCGCAGTGCAGGACTCCTATGCGGACGCCTCCATCGGCAACGTGACGGGCAGCAACGCTGTGAACGTGTTCCTGGGCATCGGCCTGGCCTGGTCCGTGGCGGCCATTTACTGGAAATCGCAGGGCAAGGACTTTGAGGTGCAGGCCGGCTCCCTCGCCTTCTCTGTCACCCTCTACACCATCTTCGCCTTCCTGGGCATCACCGTGCTGCTGTACCGCCGCAGGGCACACATAGGGGGCGAGCTTGGGGGCCCGCGCAAACACAGACTCGCCACATCGGGATTCTTTATCTGCCTCTGGCTCCTCTACATCCTCTTCTCAGCACTGGAGGCCTACTGCCATATACAGGGCTTTTAAAAGGGCAGTCCGGGGGAGCGTGAGAGAGAGCGGGGCCCTTACCCTTTCTCTGGACCCTCTCACTGGGACTCTTGAAATCTAGCAGCCCACACTTTCAAAGTACTCTTTGGTATATAGCTGAGTGTGAGGGGAGAGAAAATAAAGGGAACGCGTCTCCCTCACTGCAAGTGTGTCGGGGGATGCACACTTGTGTTGTTTATTTTATTTCAGCCCTTACAGAAAAAACGGGTTTTAAACAAACAAAGAAAAGAGAGATCAATTACAAAGTCTGTGAAAGCAGAAGTCGTCTATTTTTCCTCAGGGTGACTGATATTTTTAAATTAACTATTTAAAATAAAAATGACAAAAAAAAAGAAAATCTAATGAAGTTTCTTCCGAGCTGCCAATGAACGTTTAAAAAGAAAGCAAACTGAAGCATGGCACTCCGCTGCCAGGAGACAGCTTCAGGAGGATCTACTACAGAATTAATACACTTTTTTTTTTTTGGTTTCAAAGAGTGTTACAGGATTTGTGGATTTTAAAAGTGGACAAAGTCTGAAGCAAGACCCAACTGGACAAATACAAATTGCCTGGGACAAAACTTCCAATATATATTAACATACTTTCTGTATATTTTGGATATCCATTTCTATGTGTTATTTACATATGAATGAAAAGAGGTGGCCGGAGATTGCGGTCTTGTCTGTTAGCTGAAGCTCATCCCCGTGGAGTTGAGAGTCGCTCTGGGCTTATAGACTCACCAATGGGCAGGAGAAGTGCTATTCTACAAACACAGTGACTGGTATTGAGGGCTTTGTGTAAAGCTGGGGTACAGTGGCTGATCTGATGGTTGATGGAACACATCCACGTTCTCTCTTAGATTTACAAATCACCAGATGCAAGTGCCTCGCTTAGTCTGACACATCTATGTCCAGCTGATGCAACGGTCTTACTGTTCTGTTCTAGAAGCCTAAAACTAAAACTGAATTGCCTTCCATGTGGTAAAGAATATCATACTGTACAAACCCTTTGGTTTAGTAGTACATAACTGCAAGACTAAATAGGTTGGGTTGCAGGTAATGCTTTCAAAATGAATTCTCCACCATTCTTTGTAGTGCAAGCAGTCAATCCTTCAACATATCTTCATCTTTATCAGGTACGTCTACATTGGTGAAGGCCAACATGATAATAAACATGTGCCTACAGGATAAAGACGTTCTGTGAAAGATTCACCTAATCCTTTAATACCTGAGCTCTTCTCATTACCTGGTGGCTAATGTAGGACGTTACACTGTAGACAGTGAGCGAAGCTGCAGGCTTTAACAAATGCTTGTTAAATACACTTCAGACAACCTTAACTAGGGCCCGCCTGTGCCACTGAAAACATGACGAGGGAATGATCCCTTTAGAATAGTGAATGTGGAGAGTTCATACTGACTGCAGCCTCGTGTCATTAGTGGGTGAGGGGGCTCTTTTAAACATACCCCACTCCACCGGGGGTTCCTTTATTGTGGGAATGGAAATTCATGCTGAATGTCATTCTGAATGTATGGATTCCATACCTCCTGTGTTTAATGCACTACTCCAATGGCAGTTTAGAAACCCTTGCTGACTCTCAGGTTTACAAACCAGCTAGCTTCCCACCTCATGGGTCATGTGTTTGTCCTTCTGTTTAGTTCCTGGTACGCGCAATGATACACAAGGTACTGAAAATAGGTCTGATCTGGTTTTACAGTTCTGGGAGGATGTTGCTTTTGTTTCCTTCTGTTAGCTTTGAAAGGGCCTTAACTGGCAAGTCTGGACACAGGGTGAGGAGCGGAGTCTCTAAACTAAATCCTGAATAGTTTGTAATATGAAACAGAGCAAGGTAGTTTTTTTTAAGAATACCTTCTCCCACCACCCACCCAAAATGTATCTTTGTAAATATCCAGTCAAAGAGCACATTTAAAGCAAATAAAAAAAAACACATTTTATTTTCTTAAAACTGTTAAAAAAGAGGGTGATGGATGAGGTCCTGGATTAGCCACACTTCTCTAGGTGTGCTCACTTCACAAGCTCAATGTCCTCGGTTTCCTACCTTTGTACCTTCAGCTTTCACTTTAAATGGGAATTGTTGACTGTGGAGTGCTGGTGATGTTTTTATTTTGTTTATTGTCTTTGAAAAAAAAGCAAAATAAAAACAAGTATTATTTTATTAGTATAAAAAAAGTAAACAAAAAAATCACCATAGCATTAGAAGCTCAATTTCCCTGTATGTTTTATCTGTTCACTGCTGCCACACAAGGTCCAAGTTTTAAAGTGGTACTGCAACCGCAGTTCTACCAGATTCCACTTAGTTCCACTTCATCACAGGCATTTTGTACAACAATATCCATCAATGCACTTTTCCCTGTTGCTTTTTAACTCGTGAATTTCCTTCATTCTTTTGTCAGCTCCTGCTGGAAGGGTGCAGGATTCTGATTGGTTTGTCTCCAAAGGCGGGGCTTATGGTGGGCAGGTTCCATTGTTTCCAGTGGGTTTGCAACACATACGAAGGCAGCTCGATCCATTAACAACATCACTTAAAAACTAAGCACCCAGAGGTTTGTTAGCCTTTATTATTCCCTGCAACAGGGGTGTAGTTAAAAGCATATTTATTCACGATAGAATTCACACAAATATAGTTAACAAATATTTAATTGTTTAATGATGATACAAAAACACACACACACACACACACACACACACACACACACAGCCTTGCAAAAGTATTCAGACCCCTGACCAATTCTCTCATATTACTGAATTACAAATGGTATATTGAAATTTCGTTCTGTTTGATATTTTATTTTAAAACACTGAAACTCAAAATCAATTATTGTAAGGTGACATTGGTTTTATGTTGGGAAATATTTTTAAGAAAAATAAAAAAAACTGAAATATCTTGCTTGCATAAGTATTCAACCCCCACACATTAATATTTGGTAGAGCCACCTTTCGCTGCAATAACAGCTTTAAGTCTTTTGGGGTAAGTCTGTACCAGCTTTGCACACAGTGTCGGAGTGATTTTGGCCCATTCCTCTTGGCAGATTTGCTCCAGGTTGTTCAGGTTGGTTGGATGACGCTTGTGGACCGCAATTTTCAAATAGTGCCACAGATTCTCAATGGGATTGAGATCAGGACTTTGACTGGGCCACTGTAGGACATTCACCTTTTTGTTCTTGAGCCACTCCAATGTTGCTTTGGCCTTGTGCTTGGGATCATTGTCCTGCTGAAAGGTGAATTTCCTCCCAAGCTTCAGTTTTTTAGCGGACTGAAGCAGGTTCTCTTGCAGTATTTCCCTGTATTTTGCTCCATCCATTCTTCCTTCAATTTTAACAAGATGCCCAGTCCCTGCTGATGAGAAGCATCCCCACAGCATGATGCTGCCACCACTATACTTCACTGTAGGGATGGTGTGTCTTGAGGCATGGGCAGTGTTAGGTTTGTACCACACATAGCGCTTTGAGCTTTGGCCAAAAAAGCTCTATCTTGGTCCCATCTGACCACAAAACCTTTTCCCACATCGCAGCTGGGTCACTCTCATGCTTTCTGGCAAACTCCCGACGTGCTTTCAGATGGTACTTTTTGAGTAACGGCTTCTTTCTTGCCACCCTCCCATACAGGCCAGTGTTATGCAGAGCTCTTGATATGGTTGACTGGTGCACCATTACTCCACTCCCAGCCACTGAACTCTAGCTCCTTCAAAGTGATTGTTGGCCTCTCTGTGGCTTTCTCACAAGTCTCCTTCTTGTTTGAGCGCTAAGTTTTGAGGGACGGCCTTTTCTTGGCAGTGCCTGGGTGGTGTGATGCAGCTTCCACTTCCTGATTATTGATCCAACTGTGTTCACTGGGATATCCAAACACTTGGATATTATTTTGTACCCTTTCCCTAATCTATGCATGTGTATTACTTTATCTCTAACTTCTGTAGAATGCTCTTTGGTCTTCATTTTCCTTGAGATTCACAGCCTGGCCAATAATCCTTCAACAGTGGGGTTTTTATCCAGAAAATGTGACAGCAACTTTAATGGTTCACAGGTGGAGGCCAATGGTAAGGTAATTGTATCCTCATTAGGGCAATTTCTTTCATCGGTGTAAACTGGGAGCTTCCACAGCACGGGTTGAATACTTATGCAAGCAAGATATTTCAGTTTTTTTATTTTTCTTAAAAATATTTACCAACATAAAACCAATGTCACCTTACAATAATTGATTTTGAGTTTCAGTGTTTTAAAATAAAATATCAAACAGAACGAAATTTCAATGTACCATTTGTAATTCAGTAATATGAGAGAATTGGTCAGGGGTCTGAATACTTTTGCAAGGCACTGTATATATATATATATATATATAAATTTAAAAAAAAACCGAATAAATAAAAAAAGCCTTAACAGTTAAAACAAAAAACTACATGTGGTTCAATTTAGGTACATTTATATAAAGGTCAGTTGTACACAGTTGTAACACTACATTTTAAAAAGATTATTATATAAAATGTGTGATTCACTTCACTATGAGAGGCACTGCCAGTGTGATTCACTTCACTATGAGAGGCACTGCCAGTGTGTGATTCACTTCACTATGAGAGGCACTGCCAGTGTGATTCACTTCACTAAGAGAGGCACTGCCAGTGTGTGTGATTCACTTCACTATGAGGCACTGCCAGTGTGATTCACTTCACTATGAGAGGCACTGCCAGTGTGTGTGATTCACTTCACTATGAGAGGCACTGCCAGTGTGATTCACTTCACTAAGAGAGGCACTGCCAGTGTGATTCACTTCACTATGAGAGGCACTGCCAGTGTGTGTGATTCACTTCACTATGAGAGGCACTGCCAGTGTGTACTTGGGTCCTGATTATTGCAGAGACGCTAGTTGCCTGGTTTAGTTAATTATATATAGGGCAGCAGTGTGGAGTAGTGGTTAGGGCTCTGGACTGTTGACCGGAGGGTCGTGGGTTCAATCTCATGTGGGGGACACTGCTGCTGTACCCTTGAGCAAGGTACTTTACCTAGATTGCTCCAGTAAAAACCCAACTGGGTAATTGTATGTAAAAAAAATAATGTGATATCTTGTAACAATTGTAAGTCGTCCTGCATAAGGGTGTCTGCTAAGAAATAAAATAATAATATATATTACATATTTATACAGCTGTGCATACAACTGAAAGCAAACCATTTCTAATACCAAGGCAGATGAGGAATTATAATTCTGGACACATTTTAGATATAGATACTGTGATACATGCCTACTGTGACAATGCAGCATAGACTGTGATTGAAATGTAGCACTTGAAGAGTTTGTATTATACAGGCATCCATAGGTATCTGATTGGATAAGACCTTGTCCAATGCTTTTCAAAAGCTGTTGGTAGGTAAGCCAATCAGGTGCTGCAGCCACCTCACAGCCCCGCCCCTGTGTGACACACTGAGGAACCTGGAGCGTGCTCAGTGCCTCCTGTCAGACATGCCTCTATCCACTCCAGCACGAGAACAGTTGGATTGTTTGATTAGTTAAAATAACAATATTCTACCTTTTTTTCCAGGGAATTTTGCATGAGATCAATCTAATTTATTTAAATGTACTTATTTATAATTTATTATTATTTTTATTTTTCTCATTAAGAGTTTGAAAAAATAAAAATTGAAAAAAAAAAACCCTGTGGTTAGTTTGACTCCTGGATGTTTCACTTACAGGTAGTGCTCTCCACCCCTCAGCAGGTCTTCAGACTCCATGTGGATCTGGTCAGGATTACTAAGCTTGTGTTTCCTCTGCCTCGTGTTGCTGTGGTCAGATGTGCTTCATGCCACCCTGTCTAGATAAGCAATATAAAATAATGGCATGGTTCAAGAGGGTTTTTGTGATTACAGGGGCTGCACTGGAGATATTATTTTATATGTTTCATGAAAACCAACCTGACAGTGAATCAGCAGCACCCTCCCCATGAAGACGCACCCTGTGGTGATGTAATACTTTCCTAGGGTGTTGTGCGAGGGACATAGGCGCAGATCACAAGGGGGACAATACTCTCCACTCTTCATGACCTGCCCCCACTTTCATGACCTCTTAATCTTTTTAAATGGTTTTAGGATTCAGAATACTTAAAAATATGGGTAACTTGTTTTCCTGAGACTGGAACGCACCAGATCTCCACCCCTCCTTTTTTTACACAATGAACGGGTCCTGTGAACGTGTCGCGCATCACTGCTTGCACGCATGTCATTGCTTCAGTTGCGTACAATAACAGTTTTGATTTTAGAAATGGATATTAGCAACATTTTTAATAAGCCATCTGCAAGATTCTGTTTCACCAGACTCTTTCGCCCAAGCAGAACACAGTTTCAGCAGCCTACGACAGCTGAAGTCCTGGCTGCGCAGCGGCATGACACAAAGCAGACTGAACGCTGTAGCAGTTTGTCACTCACACCAACACATTCTGGATGACATTAATCTGCCTGAACTGGAAAAGGAATTCTGTTCCAGATCAGACATAAGGAAAATATTAGTATGCTATTCCTTTATAAATACATTTGTGTCAAAATGTCATTTTTTTTTTTCTAATTGCCATAATTAAATCACTCTAATTTGTCAAGTAACAATGCAATGAAACATAGCGTTTACAAAGCAGATTAGTTTATCGTTAAAATACACATTAAAAACATTTCTTAGCGCTATTACCGTTTCAATACTCGCCATCTGTGTTTATAAAAATTTGCCCTAAATAGCCACACATTTTGTCCCCCCCACCTTACAGTGGAGATTGGCACCCGTGGCAAGGGATCACCTGATTACCCTGTGATGATGTAATACTTCCAGGGTGCTGTGTGAAGGATCACGTGATCACTCTGTGGTGATGTAGCACGTCTAGGGTGCTGTGTGAGGGATCACGTGATTACCCTGTGGTGAAGCAAGCTGATCTTTGGGAAACAAATTGAACATTTGAGAAACTGCAACAGATATTGTAATGACTGTAATGTGTTTTAAAGACTATACAAACATTAAAAAATATTATTAGCAGATCTGTGTAAGGCCTGTGAGAAGGTGATCATTGCATTGAAGGTCAGACTGACCTACTGAAAGTTCCAAACCTCCCTTATCAGACGAAAGCATCTTTTTGAATTAGACTCAGAGTCTCAAAACATTCTGATCCAGAGAGAGCAGAATGGCAGAATCTATGGAGCACAGTTTATGCTAGAGGCAATTGAACTATGTTTGATTATAGTAAGAAAAAAACAAAAGTATTTAAATAAATAAGAAACCTAATATAACAACATGAAGTAAATGTATGAGCTGTACTAAGTTTAAATATTCAATTAATATTAATATTAACATTAATAATAAAAAAATTAGCCTCTTGCCTTCTGTGTGTATCAATGAAGTAAAATAGAATTGTAGTTTATAAGAGATTGCTATATTGACGTATCTGAATGTTATAAAATCATTTAAAGTATAAACTGTAACTCTAACACTAAACTTGCTGAAGGAATACAACTAATGTTGTAACCTCGTTCTCACCTGCTTGTGGTACAGGCAGTGTTGAAGATGACTCATTGGTTTTGGCCGATGAAGCGGGGATTTTTTCTGATGGTCAGTGATTTAAAAGCCAAGATCATCTCTATAATGAGCGATCTCGTTCACATTAACGAACGGAAATACCTTTCGTATAACAGAAGATAGGAGTTTATCTTACAATAATCATTTTCTATATATAACAGAAATGAATTAGAACCTGTCAGGAAGAGATGGGAATGGAAAGTGTAGGACGTGTTGATACGTTAAGTTAGATATTGGTTTGAAATAATGAGTATTGGAAAATACTTACGATAGTGTTTCATATTAATCAACCCTAAAATTGGCAAAAAGCAGAGGTCTTAAAACCTGCTTTGACTGGATTTTGTATGAACAGTAAAAGGTGGTCAGACTTATTTCAGTCACTGTAGCACTATGGCATTCTGGTATATTAATGCTAGCCTGTATTTAGATATAAATAACTGGACCTTCCATTAAAATCTTGAAAGATTTATCAAAGGAGTAAAATAATATTACAATTTCTAGGAGTAACTGTTATACTGAAGTAATTTAATTAGAAATACATCTTATAATGCCATTTAAAGATAAACTGTTGAAAGAACACAGTAAAAGTTTATTATAACAGAAGCATGGCACTGACAATATTGCAACCATATTGTTGACACGTTTGCGATAATGTTCATTTCATTTAATCGATTTAAGAATTAGTTCAGTTTCCCCAACTAAACAAAAAGTCTAGACATTACAATATCAATTAAACCAAAGAATATACATGTTTATATAAAGATTTTACTGCAGTAATAAACAAAGGTACTTATTTTACAGGGAAACTGTAGAGTGAAATATTTAGATGTTTGTCTCAGACACACAGTAGAATTCTGGAAGAGCATTAGACCTTCAAAAAATAACGCTTAGTCTTTGGCACCTCAAAGCAGGATTTGGTGTTGGCTCTTGAAAGCGGGATTTGCCAACCTTGAAAGACAGGAGTATGCATCTCTTTATATTATAAGAAAATAATGAGAAATTAGGATATAAGCATTTTTTGGTATTATCTGAAAAGATACCGGTCCAGGTGTCTCTTGAATTAGCCAAAAAATTACTTCATGCAGTGAATTTGGAAAAGTGCTTACAGTGGAGTTTCATATTAATTAAAACAATAGTCTTGGCAAGAAAACAGGGTGTCTGAAACCTGCTTGTGCAGGCAACTTTTAGAAACAGAGAGAGGTCAGGCATAGTCCAAGAATGGAACAGTTAAATAAGGCTGTGTGACAGGATGGCGCAAGGGATGAGGCCCAGAGACTGCAGTTCAAACAAAATACCTTTATTAAATAAAAAACACAAAATAAACTGACATAAGGGCCAAACAAAAAGGTTCTTAAACACAAACAATTAACACAAAGTAAAAACTTACAGAAATAAGGCTTCCAGGCTGAGCTTTGCCTTCACTGGATTGCAAAATTAACAAAAACACAGCACACAAAGAAAAAACACACTTACTTCCTCAGCTACCTCTCCCTACTGAGGAGCTGAGGCCTCCTTTTTTGTCAGGTGCGCAGGCCACAATCGGCCAAACTCCCCCCCTTTTGAACCCAAGCCCCCCAAGAGTCCTCTTTTGTCCCTCGGGTGGGCTATTTCGGCAGGCGGCAGTGGGCGGGGTTGATGTCAGAGCCCCCAAGCCTTCTTCAATGGCAGGGCCCCTGGACCTTCAAAGCATGCAGACTCTGGCAGGGAACCTGGACCCTCCAGCAGGAGCAGCACTGGTGGCACCTCTCGTGGCGGAGGCGGGAACAGTGGCCCGTCTCCCTCTGGTGGCGGAGGCGGGAACGGCGGCCCATCTCCCTCTGGTGGCGGAGGCAGGAACGGCGGACCCTGGGGAACAGCAGGCGGAGACGGCGGACCCTCTGGAACAGCAGGCGGAGACGACGGCCACTCCGGCAACGGCAGTTCCAGCTCCTCCGGTGGCAACGGCTCCAGCCACTCCGGCATCGGCAGTGGTGGCTGTGGCCATTCTAGCGGCCTCTGAGGTCGGGCAGGCACCTCCTGCCATCGCAGTCGGGTGCGCCTCCACTCTGACACAATAAACCTGGTCAGGGAGGAGAATTTAACCCCATCCCTGCCAATATTTACAAGGGCAGAGCCCTGCTCTGCCACAGGCTGTTATACTTAACATGTTTATTATAGCTTAAATTTAAATGAAACTAACTGAACTGACCACTGTATGCTTATTTAAAGGCTTTGTCCCATACTTTGTTAACACACATTTGTATATGAAGTTAAACTGGCCCATTGACAACACAATGAAAAGGAAATGTAATATGTGGCTAAGAGGGACATATACATTTTTGACTAAATAATATACATTTTAGCTAAATATAATCAAATAGAGCTGGTGTTACATATTAAAAATCTCTCATATATACACATATACTTGTATTATATTATAGCAAGGATTCTGTGAACTTTGGTCCACCTGACTTTTCAGAAAAAGAAGAAGTCGGAAAAACAGAGCGATGAAATCATGTTTCAATGTTTTTTGGCAAGAAGTTATATCCAATTAGTTTTGACAAATGAGTTGAACAGATCCTTCTAGAATGTATCATTAACTTAAAGATAAGAAATGTCAAGGCCGAGTGATGATTAGATTTACTTGGGACCTGATATATTCAATGGAGGGAAAATCCTATAAAAACCTAGGAAAAGCCCCAGTCAAGTATCGCTCAACTTGCTAACTACAAGCTGATGTGATCCATGCTCTGAAGATCTCTGAAAAACTGATTGCTGTTTGGTCGTATTCACAAGTCTCTGCCTTTTGAAGACAGTTCTTATTTTTCAATATATCCTACACTACACTTCCATATACTGGAAGGTAAGCATATATTTGAATTTAATATCTCTTTTATATTGATGCATTGCTATAAGGTATAGAAATTATGTTTTAGTCTTAAGAGAGTGATATATATTGAATGTTCTAGAATTTAGTGGTGGGCGTTTTTAGCTTTTTGCATTTTATAGCCTAAGAGCTAAATATATGATAACCATATTTGTATTACTGTATTGAAGTATTAATGCTGTTAAACCTGTAAAGTACTGGATCGCCCAGACTGCTTTTTACTTGGGATTTATGGTGGTCTGTGCAACCAACCAATCCAATTTTTAACATAAGCATTTAATAAACCGAAAAGAGCACTACTACTGCTCTGATTCGTTAACACTTCAAATTAAAATTAGTCTGTGTGATTTTCTTTATTATTAAAAAGTCATCCGGATACGTTGCAAGCCCAGTGCATGAACAAAACCACTACAGGAGTCTGAAACATCTTTGTCCTCCTGAACGTCTCCCCTGAGTTTAAGAGTGTGCTCAGAGCATACACATAAATAAGAGTACATTGGGAGAATTCTGACAACGTGATCACTCTGTGGTAATGTAATACGTCTAGGGTGCTGTATGAGGGATCACGTGATTACCCTGTGGTGATGTAACATAAGAACATAAGAACATTTACAAACGAGAGGAGGCCATTCAGCCCATCTTGTTCGTTTGGTTGTTAGTAGCTTATTGATCCCAGAATCTCATCAAGCAGCTTCTTGAAGGATCCCAGGGTGTCAGCTTCAACAACATTACTGGGGAGTTGGTTCCGGACCCTCACAATTCTCTGTGTAAAAAAGTCCCTCCTATTTTCTGTTCTGAATGCCCCTTTATCTAATCTCCATTTCTGACCCCTGGTCCTTGTTTCTTTTTCAGGTCGAAAAAGTACCCTGGGTCGACATTGTCTATACCTTATAGGATTCTGAATGCTTGAATCAGATCACTGAGTAGTCTTCTTTGTTCAAGACTGAATAGATTCAATTCTTTTAGCCTGTCTGCATACAACATGCCTTTTAAACCCGGGATAATTCTGGTCACTCTTCTTTGCACTCTTTCTAGAGCAGCAATATCCTTTTTGTAATGAGGTGACCAGAACTGAATACAATATTCTAGGTGAGGTCTTACTAATGCATTGTAAAGTTTTAACATTACTTCCCTTGATTTAAATTCAACACTCCTCACAATATATCCGAGCATCTTGTTGGCCTTTTTTATAGCTTCCCCACATTGTCTAGAGGAAGACATTTCTGAGTCAACATAAACTCCTAGGTCTTTTTCATAGTTCCCTTCTTCAATTTCAGTATCTCCCATATGATATTTGTAGTGCACATTTTTATTGCCTGCGTGCAGTACCTTACACTTTTCTCTATTAAATGTCATTTGCCATGTCTCTGCCCAGTTCTGAATGCTGTCTAGATCATTTTGAATGACCTTTGCTGCTGCAACAGTGTTTGCCACTCCTCCTATTTTTGTGTTGTCTGCAAATTTAACAAGTTTGCTTACTATACCAAAATCTAAATCATTAATGTAGATTAGGAATAGCAGAGGACCTAATACTGATCCCTGTGGTACTCCACTGGTTACCTCGCTCCATTTTGAGGTTTCTCCTCTAATCAGTACTTTCTGTTTTCTACATGTTAACCACTCCCTAATCCATGTGCATGCATTTCTTTGAATACCTACTGCGTTCAGTTTAAGGATACTGTTACCATATAGGTAATTTTCAATTTTGGATCTTATTATAGTTTCCATAAGTTTACATATAATAGAAGTCTGGCTTATTGGTCTGTAGTTACCTGGTTCGGTTTTGTCTCCCTTTTTGTGGATCGGTATTACGTTTGCAATTCTCCAGTCTGTTGGTACAACCCCTGTGTCAAGAGACTGTTGCATGATCTTGGTTAGCAATTTGTAAATAACTTTTCATTTCTTTGAGTACTATTGGGAGGATCTCATCCGGCCCAGGGGATTTGTTTATTTTAAGAGCTCCTAGTCTCTTTAACACTTCTGCCTCTGTTATGCTAAAGTTATTTAAAATTGGATAGGAACAGGTCGACATGTGGGGCATGTTGTCCATATCCTTCTTTGTAAAAACCTGTGAAAAGTAATCATTTAATATATTTGCTATTTTTTTTCTTTGTCTAGGATTTTACCATTCGTGTCTTATACATTTAACCTCCTCTTTAAATGTTCTCTCGCTGTTATAATATTGGAAAAACATTTTGGAATTGGTTTTAGCCCCCTTAGCAATGTTCATTTCTATCTCTCTCTTGGCCTTTCTAACTTCCTTTTTGACTTGTGTTTGCAGTTCTGAGTACTCTTTCTGTGTACTTCCATGAATCCTCCCTCAGATGTGGGAAATCAGTCTGCTTTCAATTCCCAAATGCCATTGTATCTAGAAAATGTTACTATAAATGGGAATGTTCAATGTAATGTTTATGGCAAATAAAAAAAGCACAAAATATATGTATTCAGGGACTATTTTTTTTCAGTGGAAGGATACATAATACATTTCTAATTTTTTCCTTAAAAAAAGCTAGTTTGTGCAATTATTAAAATAAATAAATTAGCCATTTTCTAGCCAAAAAGAATTGTCTTACTGCACACCCTGTTGTGGGTTATTTCTTACGTAGTCACTGAGATGACTGACAGCGACCACCAGCCATTCAGAGCGGAACGGTGACGGACAGACAGCAAGTATTAAAACTACACAAACTAGAGATGATTTCTAAATTATATTATGATTTTTAAATTATAATCTTGGTAAGAAATAAAAAACAGCGAGTGGTTTTAACGACGTTTATCATATATAAATTTATTTCAGTCAAACTCATATTTTTGGGGAATTTGACATTTAACAAGCTTTACCGATTAAAAACAAAAAGTAGCAAGCCTATTTATACTGTATTTTCCCAAAGTGTGGGTTGGTCCACTATGAAGGTTAAGTGTCTGGTACAATACCTGCTTTCTGGTTATTTGCAAGGGCTGAGCTGAAATGTTTTCATCATTAGTAATGATTTTATCCCTACTTTGTAGCCAGAGACTTGAAAATATAAAACGGTAAGTATTTGAGGAAAGAGATGGTGATATACAGTATATAAACCGAGGTAAACAAGTGGGCCATGCATGCATTTCTCAGTGCTGACTTCCTTCTCATACAGCGCACGGTATGGGTGTGAAATACCAATGAGATCGTCACTAGCATCTCCTTTTTTAGCTTCCCTTCGCATACCTTTAGTTTCAGTCATCTCATACTGGTGACTTTTTAAATCTCAGAAATATTTAAAAGCATCCTTCTGATCTCAATGAAGCTCTCCGAATTGTGGCTAACCCTTAGTTAAAGTGCAATGAAGCACAGTGAAAGCATAGAAAAGCATAGGTAAGCATTCTAAAGCCCGGAGTATTATGGTAAAGCAAATTAAAAAGCATTTATTAAACTATGATAAAAGCATAGTACAAGCCTGGATTAAACTATGATAAAAGCATAGTACAAACCTGGATTAAACTATGATAAAAGCATAGCACAAACCTGGATTAAACTATGATAAAAGCATAATACAAACCTGGATTAAACTATGATAAAAGCATAGCACAAGCCTGGATTAAACTATGATAAAAGCATAGCACAAGCCTGGATTAAACTATGATAAAAGCATAGCACAAGCCTGGATTAAACTATGATAAAAGCATAGCACAAGCCTGGATTAAACTATGATAAAAGCATAACACAAGCCTGGATAGACACCTTCCATCACCTTGTGGAATCTATCCTTGATCATGGCAAGGCTGTGATCAGGGCAGACGTTGGCCCAACCCTATATTAGTTACAGGTTCTAATAAAATTGCCAGGCAGTGTATGTACCAACAGTGTTGCTTGTAGAGGGCTGGTATTTGACAAATGAAACTACAATTACATGACTACTGTTTAAGTCACTTGCAATGAAATGTTTTACACTAGTGTTCAGTTGTAACAGTTCAAACATATTCAAAATCATTCAAATCTGTACAATGAAGCAGACCTTGTAGCCACCGCTGTATTGTTTTACTATAGTCACTGAGCAATTACTTTCTCAATGAAATCAATAACTCATTTGAATCTTCCCTTCAGCTCCAACAACACTGCTGCTTTCATCACATGTAACACCCAGCTGCACTCTGATTACATTTCAGTGACTTGTAACTGTAATTGCTCTTTTCAAATAGGTAACAAAATGCAGTAAGATTACAACTAATGTAAAAAAATAACATTCATTTCCGTTGCATTTAAAAATAAAGGACTATGGCTAATGCAGAACACCAGAAAGCACTTCAGCAGTGCAAATAAACCCTTACATGTCCCAGTGAATGTGCTTTTCAGATCATCTTGCTAGAAAATAGTGTCACAGGAGAGAAATGGTAGGTTTGATAGTTGGATCTTCAAAGAATATTTCGAGCTGCAGCCCAATCAAACTACAAAAAAATATCTCTGTACTGTAAACTGTAACCTGTGCCTAAGATGTAACTGGAACTGGTTTATATTTTTCAAGCTAATACGTTCCTGTAGCTAGTTAGTTTTGTTTGAGTAACTTGTAACTAACAGATTTGGTTTTCTAAGTAACTTCCCCAACACTGTGCTGCAGGACATTCATTGCTACAGGAAGCTCATTCTAACAACCGTGGGATAGGGTTGAGAACCCAGCACTCTGCGCATCTCTGCTATTGGATGAACAGAGTGAATGCACCCGTCTGACCCCCTAAACTGTTGACCTGTGTTTGACATCAGTGCGGTTTTAATTGGCAGCACCGTTTTCCAGAACATAATGATGCTGCATGATAATTGAACAGTGTGATTGTCGTCTGGGTAAGTGGCCATGGAAAAGGACTTGTTCTGTAGTCATGTGGTTCTGTGCCATGGCAGCGCAGCTGACCAAAGAAAAAATGATGCCAGTGGAAGACAAAGTCCATTTCTAGTTAGCCAGGTCACAGCAAGGTGAGATTGCACTCAGTGTGCAGAGAGATTCACAAAGTACCTGTACATCTCCTTAGCAAATGGTAACAATAGATCAAATATAAGATAATAGAAGAATAGTGGTCTGAAGTAGGATTGGGTTTAATTAGATAGATTTTTAAAAAGAAAGTAGCTTCAAATTACTTACTTCTTTTTTTAATTTAGTAGTCGCCAATTATTTTTATTATTTTCTCCCAATTTATAATATCCCATTATTTTTAGGCTCGGCTCACCACTACCACTCCTGCCTAACAAAAAAAGCTTTTTGTATTCAATTACTATATATTTATCAATTAAAAGGTGTATATTCCTTAGTGTTTGATATTATTATGGGCCGGCTTTACACTGCATTGTGTCTTCTGGACTTCCCTGGATGGGTGATGCAGACCCTTTCATGTTGTTTACTTTTCAACATTGATTTACTGTTTATTAATCAATTGAGCAATGTTGAACAGTGGCCCTTTATTTATTTATTTATTTATTTAAATTTAGTCGTCGCCAATTTTTTACCCCATTTTTCGCCCCAATTTAGTATGCCCAATTATTATCTGTATCCTCGGCTCACCGCTCACAACCCCCCCGCCGACTTGGGAAACGAATACTGGAACACGCGTCCTCCGAAACGTGCTCCTGCCAAGCCGTCATTTTTCGCACTGCGGATCCACAGCGAGGCCACCAGACCTATAGTGCCGGAGAGCAACACAGATCTGGCGGCTCCACTGCAGAACCACAGGCGCCCTATTGGCCACAGGGGTCGCTGATGCTCCCTACCCGGCAGCTCAGCCAATTGTCGCCGCCCCTAGGAACTCCCGGTTACGGTCAGCTGTGACACATGAACATTGGCCCTTATAAAAGTTTACCACAGTATTTTTGCAGTTTTCCCATGCTTTCCTCATGATTATACTATGTATTTACCATACTTTACCCCGGTTTATCATGGTTTTGAATATGCTTTACCATACCTTGCTGATCTTTACAATGCTTACCTATGCTTTACCATGCTTTCAGTATGCTTTATTACACTTTACTGTGATTTTACTGTGGGAACCTTTTATAAGGGTGATCCTTTTAATAACTAATTAATTCATTTATGTGAATCTGTCAGTGGGGATATATGCTTTGTCAGTACAGCCAGTGTGTATGGATGCAGCCCCTAGGAGAATGTATCATCCAATATCACCTTTGCACAGAGGAATCAATCAGATCCATCTGCAGCCCCTGGGACAATGTGTCATCCAATATCATAACCTAACTAATTTTCTATTTTTAATTGTATAATCTTATGACTATCTGTCTGTCTATCTATCTTGTCTGTGAGTCTCACAGCCCCCTCCCCATCTCAGTGACCTCCTGATGCACTTGTGTGGCGGGTGGGGGGAGGTTGGGGTGTCTTAGGGGCTGGAAGTTCAAAGCACTTGTAATGGTTTGAAACCAAGAGCTTCAGCCGACAGCGAATAAAACAAAAAAAACAAGGGTCCTCAATTAACAAATTTAATACCACACACACCAGTAAACTATACACGAGTGAATCGCAAACAATTTAAGACAAGCACACAAGTAGTAGAGGGAAAGGCAACAAACTATTTTAAAGTCAGGCAAGGAAATAGAGATCTGAAATAGCTAATTGCTAATATGGTTAAAAAATAAAAAATAAAAATAAAAACTTATAAAGGCCTAAGTTATATATATATATATATATATATATATATATATATATATATATATATATATATATATATATATATATATATATATATATATTGTAAGACAGCAGGTTGTGTGAGACAGCAGGGAGGGGGTTAAATCCTCCCTGAAGAGAAAATGCACCTTTTTGGTTTGGTTGATTGTATTGTTTTATTGTTTCATTTAATTTGTTAATTGTTTTATTATTAATTATCCCCTGCACCTGGTACCTATTGTTAAATTGGGACCAGGTGCAGGGTATTTAAGAGGAGCAGTCAGTCTGTTTAGGGCTGCTGAGTAGAAGGAGGCAGAAGAGGTGCTCTGTCTCCGAGTAGCCAGAGTGAAGTAAGTGCTGTGTTGTGTGGTGCCAGGTAAACGGCTTAGCCGTCCTGCAAGTTAGTCAGGGAAAGTACCTGTTTAGTAAGCGCTCCAAACGGAGTTAGGTTTTTGTTTTGTATTTGTTTGTTTTTGTGTTGAATTAAAAGTAGCGCAACCGCGCTTAAAACTCCATTTCTCTGTCCTGGGTCGTAATTTTAAAGGGGCACGAACCCGTGAGTGCTATGGATCATTTACAATATATATATATATATATATACAGTACTGTGCAAAAGTTTTAGGCAGGTGTGAACAAATGCTGTAAAGTAAGAATGCTTTCAAAAATAGACATGTTAATAGATTATATTTATCAATTAACTAAATGCAAAGTGAGTGAACAGAAGAAAAATCTAAATCAAATCCATATTTGGTGTGACAACCCTTTGCCTTCAAAACAGTATCAATTCTTCTAGGTACACTTGCACAAAGTCAGGGATTTTGTAGGCATATAGTCAGGTGTATGATTAAACAATTATACCAAACAGGTGCTAATGATCATCAATTCAATATGTAGGTTGAAACACAATCATTAACTGAAACAGAAACAGCTGTGTAGGAGGAATAAAACTGGGTGAGGAACAGCCAAACTCAGCTAACAAGGTGAGGTTGCTGAAGACAGTTTACTGTCAAAAGTCATACACCATGGCAAGACTGAGCACAGCAACAAGACACAAGGTAGTTATACTGCATCAGCAAGGTCTCTCCCAGGCAGAAATTTCAAGGCAGACAGGGGTTTCCAGATGTGCTGTCCAAGCTCTTTTGAAGAAGCACAAAGAAACGGGCAACGTTGAGGAGCGCAGACGCAGTGGTCGGCCAAGGAAACTTACTGCAGCAGATGAAAGACACATCATGCTTACTTCCCTTCGCAATCGGAAGATGTCCAGCAGTGCCATCAGCTCAGAACTTGCAGAAAACAGTGGGACCCTGGTACACCCATCTACTGTCCGGAGAAGTCTGGTCAGAAGTGGCCTTCATGGAAGACTTGCGGCCAAAAAGCCATACCTCCGACGTGGAAACAAGGCCAAGCGACTCAACTATGCACAAAAACACAGGAACTGGGGTGCAGAAAAATGGCAGCAGGTGCTCTGGATTGATGAGTCAAAATTTGAAATATTTGGCTGTAGCAGAAGGCAGTTTGTTCGCCGAAGGGCTGGACAGCGGTACACGAATGAGTGTCTGCAGGCAACAGTGAAGCATGGTGGAGGTTCCTTGCAAGTTTGGGGCTGCATTTCTGCAAATGGAGTTGGGGATTTGGTCAGAATTAATGGTCTCCTCAATGCTGAGAAGTACAGGCAGATACTTATCCATCATGCAATACCATCAGGGAGGCATCTGATTGGCCCCAAATTTATTCTGCAGCATGACAACAACCCCAAACATACAGCGAAAGTCATTAAGAACTATCTTCAGCGTAAAGAAGAACAAGGAGTCCTGGAAGTGATGGTATGGCCCCACAGAGCCCTGATCTCAACATCATCGAGTCTGTCTGGGATTACATGAAGAGAGAGAAGCAACTGAGGCTGCCTAAATCCACAGAAGAACTGTGGTTAGTTCTCCAAGATGTTTGGGCCAACCTACCTGCCGAGTTCCTTCAAAAACTGTGTGCAAGTGTACCGAGAAGAATTGATGCTTGATGCTGTTTTGAAGGCAAAGGGTGGTCACACCAAATATGGATTTGATTTAGATTTTTCTTCTGTTCACTCACTTTGCATTTAGTTAATTGATAAATATAATCTATTAACATGTCTATTTTTGAAAGCATTCTTACTTTACAGCATTGTTTCACACCTGCCTAAAACTTTTGCACAGTACTGTATATATAATAATTTATATATATATATATATATATATTATATATATATATATATATATATATATATATATATACACACATACATATACACTACCGTTCAAAAGTTTGGGGTCACTTAGAAATTTCCTTGTTTTCGAAAGAAAAGCAAATTTTTTGTCCATAAAAATAACATCAAATTGATCAGAAATACAGTGTAGACATTGTTAATGTTGTAAATGACTATTGTAGCTGGAAACGGCTGATTTGTAATGGAATATCTACATAGGCGTACAGAGGCCCATTATCAGCAACCATCAGTCCTGTGTTCCAATGGCACGTTGTGTTTGCTAATCCAAGTTTATCATTTTAAAAGGCTAATTGATCATTAGAAAACCCTTTTGCAATTATGTTAGCACAGCTGAAAACTGTTGTGCTGATTAAAGAAGCAATAAAACTGGCCTTCTTTAGACTAGTTGAGTATCTGGAGCATCAGCAATTGTGGGTTCGATTACAGGCTCAAAATGGCCAGAAACAAAGAACTTTCTTCTGAAACTCGTCAGTCTATTCTTGTTCTGAGAAATGAAGGCTATTCCATGCGAGAAATTGCCAAGAAACTGAAGATCTCGTACAACGCTGTGTACTACTCCCTTCACAGAACAGCGCAAACTGGCTCTAACCAGAATAGAAAGAGGAGTGGGAGGCCCCGTGCACAACTGAGCAAGAGGACAAATACAGTAGAGTGTCTAGTTTGAGAAACAGACGCCTCACAGGTCCTCAACTGGCAGCTTCATTAAATAGTACCATAAAACACCAGTCTCAACGTCAACAGTGAAGAGGCGACTCCGGGATGCTGGCCTTCTAGGCAGAGTTGCAAAGAAAAAGCCATATCTCAGACTGGCCAATAAAAAGAAAAGATTAAGATGGGCAAAAAGAACACAGACACTGGACAGAGGAAGATTGGAAAAAAGTGTTATGGACAGACGAATCTAAGTTTGAGGTGTTCGGATCACAAAGAAGAACATTCGTGAGACGCAGACCAAATGAAAAGATGCTGGAGGAGTGCTTGACTCCATCTGTCAAGCATGGTGGAGGCAATGTGATGGTCTGGGGGTGCTTTGGTGGTGGTAAAGTGGGAGATTTGTACAGGGTAAAAGGGATCTTGAAGAAGGAAGGCTATCACTCCATTTTGCAACGCCATGCCATACCCTGTGGACGGCGCTTGATTGGAGCCAATTTCCTCCTACAACAGGACAATGACCCAAAGCACAGCTCCAAACTATGCAAAAACTATTCAGGGAAGAAGCAGTCAGCTGGTATTCTGTCTATAATGGAGTGGCCAGCACAGTCACCGGATCTCAACCCTATTGAGCTGTTGTGGGAGCAGCTTGACCGTATGGTACGTAAGAAGTGCCCATCAAGCCAATCCAACTTGTGGGAGGTGCTTCAGGAAGCATGGGGTGAAATCTTTTCAGATTACCTCAACAAATTGACAACTTGAATGCCAAAGGTCTGCAAGGCTGTAATTGCTGCAAATGGAGAATTCTTTGACGAAAGCAAAGTTTGAAGGACACAATTATTATTTCAATTAAAAATCATTATTTCTAACCTTGTCAATGACTATATTTCCTATTCATTTTGCTATATTTCCTATTCAAACTCATTTCATGTATGTTTTCATGGAAAACAAGGAAATTTCTAAGTGACCCCAAACTTTTGAACGGTAGTGTACATATACATATACATATACATATACATATATATACATATATATATATATATATATATATATATATATATATGTGTGTGTATATATATATATATATATATATATATATATATATATATATATATATATATATATATATATATATATATATATATATATATATATATATATATATATATATATATATGTGTATATGTATGTATATGTATATATATATGTATATGTATATATATGTGTATATGTATATATATGTATGGCTCAAAGAGCCAGCTGCCCAACGTTATGTTGTTGTACATATCTTTCTCAAGGGAGCCTGTGTTTGAATCAAAACATTGGAGGTATTTATAGGTTTTTGACGGCATGACAACTACTTGTTATTGTTTACATTCAAATCCATGATTTATTCTTACATGATGTAATGCTGTTCTATATATTGTGACATCACTTTTACTTCTATCTTTGAATCTGTATTAATTCTAATTAACATTACTTTATATAAATTTATATTTTTATTATATCATGCAATGCTGGCTCTGAGGATCAGTCTAGATTTGGCCTCCCCAGCGCATCAGCATGCACAACTTTTGAACAAATTTTGTTTATGTATTTAAATGTTATATATTTATTGAAAGCTATCACATACATATCACTCATGCAAAGCAATGTCCCAAACAAATCAAGTCCAAAAAATAATCCAAGTAATCCAACCGAGCAAAAAAGAAACAAATCCAAATCCAAAATGCAAAAAACAACAAAGTCCAGCAGAAAAAAAGAACAAATGATCTCACCCAACTGTTTGTTTGTTTGTTGATGCTTATTGTATTGTTTCAATGGCAGTCAAACAGCAACAAGTTGTCCAAGAGATGCTCCAAGGTAGTATAGTTATTATTTAATATAATTTTCTTGTAAATAAAATCCTGAAAGCAAACTGAAACCATTCAGTACCTGCACACAAACCACATCACCATACACAAAATGGAGAAACCCAGAACACAGACCTGCCTCCCTTCCCCTCTACCTGTTTAAAAAAGAAGCAAGAATCATGGGAGTTCAGCCTTCTTAAAAGGGAATCCCTAATTAATAGATACAATGATTAAGAAGTTACCTGGCCAGGCATTTTAACTAAAGGGAGTGTTTATTTAAACACTTGTGTGGCTAGTGCCACACACTGTTTGCTTGTTTGTGGGCTGTGGTTGATCCCCCTCCTGCCCACAGCCTGTTAGCAGCTCACTCCTGATTGGTCTCTATCTGGTACTACACTTGGTTAAAGCCCTGCTTTCAGATAGTGTTGCACTTGCTTGGTAATTTCACTTCGAGGGTGAGCTTGTTCCTACCCCTTCAACAGCTTCTTTCCTGTCATTAACCAACCAGCCAGCTGATTCTCCTATTGACTAACATGCTTTCAGCCAGTAACACACTTTGACCCTGAAGACAAGATGAAATAACCCAGGAAGTGCAGGTGTAACAGATATCCTGAGAAAAAGGCAATGAAACGGATCACATTTAACCTAGTTTAGTACCAGATATGATGTTTAGTTTAGTACCAGATATGATGTTTGCTATTACATGAGGTTCTTTCAAAATTGCACATCTGAGTCATGTAGCTGATGGACATGCAAAACAGCTGCGATTTATAGAATTATTTTCTTAGCTACAATTGCTTTCAGGCTCAAATTGTGTTTTTTTTTTTGCTGTTTTTTTTTATTACAAAGTAAAATTCTAACCCGAACTGAATTGTGTGCAGGTTTTTGTGATCTTAAATCTGCCAAAAGCTGGAACCACCAAACTTGTTTAACTTGGATCTCGTCTTAGTTTCTGTTGAGTTAATAACACTGACATGAGCATCAGACATGTACTGACCACTCGACTACAGAGCTTGTTCCAGCTGAATGCAAGACAGTCGTCTTTGAACTGTTTGGTCTGTGGTTTGCATCCAGCCCTTGCCTCTACAGTGGTGCCCATGAGGAAAGAATCCGGACCCCTGTGGTTAAATAGGTCATTTAATGCCATGTTATTTGCATTTAAAAGCTATAGAATACATGCTGTGTTGCGAGCAGCCTGATTCTGGGGGAGAGTGAGTGGTCATGATGACAAGCTCCACTCTGTACCTCCCTGAGCATGGGTTAGTGTGTACATTAGCATAGCCCCTGCACCTCTCACCTGCACTGTTTGAATGGCATAGCCCCTGCACCTCTCACCTGCACCTCTCACCTGCACTGTTTGAATGGTATAGCCCCTGCACCTCTCACCTGCACTGTTTGAATGGTATAGCCCCTGCACCTCTCACCTGCACTGTTTGAATGGTATAGCCCCTGCACCTCTCACCTGCACTGTTTGAATGGCATAGCCCCTGCACCACTTCTCACCTGCACTGTTTGAATGGCATAGCCCCTGCACCCCTCACCTGCACTCTTTGAATGCAACATGGCATGTTTATGTTTGATGTCTAGTTTACACTTTGTTAGAACTGAGTGAACGTCTCATAGTAAATAGAACCAGCTGGATTTCTATGACTGTTAGAGGAAGAGCATTACACCATTTGGCACTCATAGGAGCTGTGTAGTAAGTTAAAACCTCGTTCAAATTAACCAGTTTGAACATTTTCAACACAGGACCGCCAGTTGAAGTGCATGTTATAGTGGAACGAGCAACAGTCATCACATTTAAGTCATTTGCACATGTAACAGAGCCTGCATGTGAAACAACAAGCGCCTCAACCACTCCACAAAGCATTCACTGCCTGCTCATGTTCCATTACCTCAGCTCACCACTAGGGGTCAGCATGGTGTCAAAAATCAGCACTGCAGATGCACACCTGTGTATAGGGCTGGGCAACTCAAGCCATGGAGGGACATTCATTACAAAAAACTTTGTTTAAAAAATGTTAAACAAAGTCAGGAAATTCCTTACAAAAAATGGCAATTAACTTCAGTGGTGCAGCTGAAGCCACAAAAGACAGGAAATGCCAGACCATCCATAACTCTGCTGCATCTAGGGTAGACTTTAAGCAGAGATACTGAGATGTGATGGGCAGGGTAGCATTCAGTGATTACGGAAGCAATGAACATGGCAGAGGTAAGAAAATACATTTTAAAACTTTAGCAACAACACCTTTAACAAGGAAAAGCTCCACTAAACAATGATAAGGGGTGCAGTGAACATGTATTCCAGTCATATTTCCACAGCTCCTCTGCTGTTGCAATGATAAGGGGTGCAGTGAACATGTATTCCAGTCACATTTCCACAGCTCCTCTGCTGTTGAACGTTGTTAACATGTTTTATTAAGAGTGGTTTTAAAATGAATTTTGCTACCTCATTCACTTCAGTAACGTTTCCATTTGCACGTCTCCCCGGTGACAGGGTGTGACGGGGTAGCCCTGCCCCTGGGTGTATTTTGCATTGTCTGCTGTTGTTTTATGTAGGTATTGGTGCACGGTATAGCTTGGGTTGTGTAGCACAGGTGATTTAAAATGTATATTTGTATTTGGGCACAGGGATTGCACAATCACTTCACATGCAGAGTAAAGTGGGTATTTGTATGGGGGCTGGCTGGGATTCAAGTGAATGACTGATATAGGAAGCGAGTCCCAGCACAGCTGCATAAAAAGAACTAAAAAGAAACAATTGCTACTCCTGCTGGAAGGACCAGCACGATACTTGTTTGGGGTTTGTCCACTGTTTGGTTAGTCTATTTATTTTGGCCAACGTGCCGTTTGTTTTGTGTATAAGTGTTTTGTGTTGTTTAAACTTTGTGTTTATAATTAAACTCGTGCACCAGAGCATTCAACACCAGTACTGTTGTCTGTCTAACTTCTGGGTCTGACGTTACCACCAGCCATCCTGGTTACACAGGGATACAGGGGAGATGCCTGGATGTTTTAATGGCATTCAGTTATGATGAAACTTGGTATGGACATTCAGTAGCACAAGTGCATTGGAACGTCCACAATTGTTCATTGTGGCCACGTTTGCATGAATTTTCACCTCTGATTAGCTGAGCTAATGAAGGCTACAAAACCATTTCCCCAAATTGGATAAAATATGCATTGCACATGTTACAAGAAGTTATTCCATATACTGTGTGAGCATTGCACACGTTACAAGAAGTTATTCCAGATACTGTGTGAGCATTGCACATGTTACAAGAAGTAATTCCATATACTGTGTGAGCATTGCACATGCCAACATACTCCCTCACACTACTGACACGTGATTCTCTGAGATATTGAAGGCTAGCTCTTGGCAACTGCTTGCCAGCGTTCCATTAAACTTTGCATAGGCATTTATTATGATATATACTACATGTTGTGGATACACGACATGGTGACCTGTTTATTAATTATAATGATATCTGTAATGGGTTATTTACGTCCTTGATAGGGATACCCAGTCATTCTTCGTTTAACTTTTCATTGTGTTGCTAAAGATTTCAAAAGGTTTTCTACTTCTTTCCTTATTGTTTAGTGGAAGTTTTCCTTCTTAAAGGTTCTCCTATCTCTGCCATTGTCACTGCTCCCCTTATCATTGAATGCTGCCCTGTCCATCTCATCTCAGTATCTCTGCTAAAAGCCTAACCTGGATGCAGCTGAGTTATGGGTGGTGTGGCATTTACTGAATTGGTGGCTTCAAGCTGCACTATTGAAGTTAATATTTTGTAATGAATTTTGTACTGAATATTAGTATTTGTTATGTAAGCAATAACCCACTACAGGGTTAGGGTTATCAATAGGACTTTTTTTGGGGTTTATTTTTGACGTCCCCTTAAACTAATTCTGTTTAACTGCTGTTAATTACAAAACAATGCCACTTGTTTTTACCTTCTTATCTTGACTGAGCCTGATTCTGTTTCACCTTATTTTTATTTCAAACGGAGGTGACAAATGAATTGCTAATCATGGACCCTAATTCCATTTAATTCTTGCACTCCCTTAGTTTATCGTTGTGCTTTTGTTATTTTCACTCATTTAACAGAGTTATCTTGACAGATTTTCTTTTCAGCATAAAATACCCAAAACTGAGTTGATAGCAAGTCCTGCATTTAAAATCTCCTTGACTTGTAGCAAAGAAGAGAATAAATCTTAAACCCAGTTTATAATTAATAGTTCTCTATTAGCTTAACAACGACTAATTGACATTTAAAGGGAGGTAGGGATTCGGAAAATAAAAAGTGAAAAGTTCAAGCCCTAGTTATCACACACGGGTGCGTTGTCAGGCATGAGGCCCTAGGTTGAGTGCCTGTAACCACCCACAAGTAAGAACGTATTACAGCTGAATTCATTGGTCATTTATATTCATGGATATGCACATTTATTTATTACTGCAGCGTCACTGTATTATTTTACTGTAATGTAAAACTACAAAAATGTAGAATAAAACTGCGTACCTACATGTTGTTATACACATTGGCATGTAAATTGTATGTGTGCAATAATGTGCTCTGAATTAATTCCTGTCTTTTACTCCACCTTGTTGTCCTAATATCATCATCATCAAAAGGCACATCAATACTGTGAAGTAGAGCTACAGCAACAACCAGATGTGCTATGGGAACAGAGGGATCCTGGAAACTTACTTAGGTCCTGAAATCTGGACTTCATTAGCCCAAAACATCTCTCAGTTGTGCATCATGCCTTCCTGTGGTTTCGATGATCATTTCTGTCCGTTGGTGTTACAGGACTAAAGGCTGCCACACACCAGCCACGATGCAATTTTTAAAATTGATGACGAGACTTTCGCAGCGACTTGACACATACACACCAGAAGCGACACAGAGGCGATGCGACAGGTTTGAAAACTGCCAGATCTATACAACTGAGACCCATATATTGTCTTTCAAAACTGTCTCTTTATAACTGTGATGACCTTTGTCATAAAGCTCTGGGTATTTTTTCAACTGTATATTTTGAACTTTTTTGCGGTTTGCGGTTTGGGTCCAAAAATGTAATTTTCGGATCAGGCTCAGATCTGAATTTGAATCACAAAAACCTTCTGTGTCCTTTCAGTGTACTCGTCTGTAACCCCTTCCCAAATAACGTATTAGAAGGTAAATATACCGGTATTTCCTGTACTAAAGCAGGATGTGATTAGGCGGGAGTCAGCTAAGTAAACAGTGTTCTCGGTTTGTTTGGCTGCTTGTTTGATACGTCGCAAGATCCTTTTAACACGTCTACTTGGTGATATTAAAAATGTCTGTGAAGATAGTGCAGGGTTTATATCATAGTGGATAGTAGTTTGAGAGGTAAATCACAAGTGTGGAATTTTTTTGGAATCATAGCGAATTAAAATAATGAACATGTGACTGAATTCATTGCTTTAAAACCTGTCATCATGTTTCTCTGTATAACAGCCACAAAACTGGTACATCTCTGTGAAAGCACAGGTGTAGCTCCCTTTCAACTGGTGGCACAAAAGGAATAGACAGGTATTTTATAGTAAAGTAAGTCAAGACACTTTTAGTCCAGTAGGTTAATTGGTAATCACAAAATCCCAATATCAATAGCAAAGACTTCAAGTATAGTAACAGTTTAAATGTACATCAATATAAAAGTAGGTAGCAGGAATTAGTCAACTGTAGAGCAGCAAGTCAGAAATACCTGCGTATATTATGAATGTGTCTAATGGAAGTATTGTAGAGGTGTTTTCACTGTGTTTTGGTATTTTGGGCTGCAGTGAAGTTCAATGGGTGGTAACATGTTGGTTAGACTTCGTAAATTGAAGGATCCTGAAAAGGTCAAGAAGGAGGGTAATTTGATTTTTTGTCAAATTTCGATGACTCGCCTCAGTGACTTTTATGACAATCTCATGTGAGGGGAGTCAGGAAACATACCCACTAGACTTCCCTGATGAAAAACAAATGGCACTTTGTTGCACTAAATGACACTCCTGCACCATTAGAGCCAGGGTGAACTGCACATATTAACATTGACACTCTTATAGAGCCAGGGTGAACTGCACATATTAATGTTGCTTACATTTCCACGGTAACATTCCTATACAGAGTGACTAGGTAGAGTACAAACACTATTTTCTCTCCACTTTATTATCAGCTGTAGCCAACACAACCTATCCAGTGCTGAGTCCTTGGGACACCGCGCACACAGGCAGCATCTGTAAGGGTTTAATGACCTTAATGGACGTCACACAGCCTGACGTTGCAGTCATGTAGCTTTGCATGCACACAATATTGCAGTTCTGTTTGTTTTGTTGTGAAACCAGAGAAAGAGGGAAGTATTGTACTTCACCTCAACTCAGACAAACTGTTGCATTGATTTATGATTAAATATGTTCATAACCTGCAGTTCAATTTTCTGCCTAGATACAAATGATAGCTATGACTTGAATAACACAGATTATGCTTGTTAATACCATAAGGGTGTTTATTGGTTGATTGGGAACACTTCTCTTCCGATATGTTTAGTATTAAAAATGCATGTGATGGGGTTCGGAGCTCAGAAATTACACCAGCTGAGGCCTTTGTGTGCTGTATGTTTTCTTTGTTCTTGTTCCTGTTTTTAAATTGATTTTTAAATAAACTCTTTTGATTGATTTTAAGAAGACAAATTCATTATTTTTAAGAATAACTCATTTAATAGAATTATTATATATTCTATCCATCTGTTTAAATGAGGGAACACAATCACATGTAAACATTTGAAAATAAATGTAGATTCCAAGAGCTAAATCTACATATTGTTTGAACGCAATGTTAAGGTCTGTAGCAACTTATGAACAAAATTAATGGTTCTGAAATGTATATAAGCAAGCATACATCAGTAGCCTGTTCAACACTTTCTAGCTTCACAGTGTACTGTAGGCTATACAGCTATCGGTGTATATATTGAAGAACGAAAAAAAAAAAAAACTAGTACATAAACTGGCACAGTAAAAGACTTAATATAAAAATGTACCACTTTTTGACAGCATACCATTTTCTGACCTTACACGGGTAATAATAATAATAATAATAACTCCAGTGTGAACAGACGGTACTGTTCCACAAAGATAACGGTATAAGATGCAAGTGTGAACAGGGCTTAAGTTCTCAATTCTTATTCTGGTAAGCAATGGTTAAACACTTATTAGAACATACAGTGCCTATAGTAAGTATTCACCCCCCTTGGACGTTTTCACAGTTTGTTGTGTTACAACCTGAAATCTTGATGCATTTAAATGGGATTTTTTTGTCCATTGATTTACACAACCTACTCAACACTTTGAAGAGGCAAGAGAATTTTTATTGTGAAACAGTTAATAAAAAAAAAAAAAAAAACTGAAATGTCTTGGTTAGATAATTATTCACCCCCCTGAGTCAATACTTGGTAGAACCACCTTTGGCAACAATTACAGCTGTAAGTCTTTTGGGGTAAGTCTCTACCAGGTTTGCACATCTGGATCGTGCAATATTCGCCCATTCTTCTTGGCAAAAATCTTTCAAGCTCTGTCAAGTTGGATGGGGATCGTTGGTGGACAGCAATCTTCAAGTCTTGCCACAGATTCTCAATCGGATTCCGAAGTCCGGGCTTTGACTGGGCCACTCTAGGACATTCACTTTCTTGTTTTTAAGCCACTCCAGGGTCGCTTTGGCTGTGTGCTTGGGGTCATTGTCCTGCTGAAAGGTGAATCTCCATCCAGTCTTAGGTCTTTTGCAGACTGAAGCAGGTTTTCCTCAAGGATTTGCCTGTATTTAGCTCCATCCATTTTGCCCTCTACCCAGACAAGCTTCCCAGTCCCTGCTCTAAGCAGATTCTGGGTGGTTCCATATACCTTCCACTTCTTAATGATCGACTTGACTGTGCTCCAAGGGATATTCAATGTCTTTGATATCTTTTTATACCTCTCCCCTGATCTGTGCCTTTCCACAACTTTATACCGGAGTTGTTTTGAAAGCTCCTTGGTCTTCATGGTAGTATCTTTGCTTTGAATGCACTACCCAACTGTGGGGCCTTACAGAGACAGGTGTATTTAATCTGAAATCATGTTAACCACTTTTATTGCACACATATGGACTCCATTTAATTTATTGTGTGAATTCTGAAGGCAATTGGTTGCACCTGAGCTTCTTTAGGAGTGTCATAGCAAAGGGGGTGAATACTTATCTAATGAAGACTTTTCAGGTTTTTATTTTTTAATTGATTTGTTTTTTCACCTCCACCCCCCGCCATTTTTTCACACATTGAAAGTGTTGAGTAGGTTGTGTAAATCAGAGGGGGAAAAATCCCATTTAAATGCATCAAGATTTCAGGTTCTAACACAACAAACTGTGAAAACGTCCAAGGGGGGGTGAATACTTACTATAGGCACTGTAAGAACATAAGAAAGTTTACAAACGAGAGGAGGCCATTCGGCCCATCTTGCTTGTTTGTTTGGTTGTTAGTAGCTTATTGATCCCAGAATCTCATCAAGCAGCTTCTTGAAGGATCCCAGGGTGTCAGCTTCAACAACATTACAACAAGTATTGTGCTTACGATGTACTGGAAAGTTTAATGTTTGGAAAAAAATGTTTGGTATTACTGTTTCTGTCATATAATATAATAAATACTGTAATCCAATTGCCAAATATGTAGGTTCAATCTCTGTCTCTCAAGATATGAATTAGAACATAGATTGATACTTAAAATATTTCATATTATCCAATAATGTATAGTTATGTCAGTCCTTTAGTTAACAATATTGATACATGAATTATGGATACTAGCAGAATAACCGAACGCTGTGGATTGCTACTGGCATGTATTTAACATCTCTCTCTCTTTATATACATATGTACAGTATATTAAGGATGTGCACATTTTCGGTTTTTATGATTATTACCCCTAATCATAATGCAGAGATGCCAATGGCTACGATTTGGCCGTAGCAGCTACTTTGGAGGTTCTGCTTGGACGCTACGTTGAAGGGGTATAATCTGTAATACGATAAAAAAAATAAATACATGACGGATACTCCCTGAACGTTTATGCAATATTATTTCAATACCATGTGGTTTTTTTTTAATGAATTAACCGTTCTTAATACTGTATTTCACTAACAGTTTATTGTGCCATTGACATACTAAAATCTCTGAGCCAGGTTGCTTAGCAACTGGTTTAAAAACTGAAACTGTCGCGCCGGTAGTGTTTAATGCAAAACTTACCCGAGACTTCTTCCGTTTCTCAAACGCCTTTCTTGGTCGTTTCGCTTGGGGACTAGGGTTGTCAAAAATACCGATACTTTGATACTATCGCGATACCAAATTTCAAAAACGGTTCTGAGCTTCATTAATTATGCATTCGGTAATACCGAAAAACAGCAAGTATCGGAGGACTCTGTACTTGTATAATGAAAATTGCGTGTTTGCGTCCTTCATGTAAAAGACGGAGTCGTACTAAAAAAAAAAACCTTCTTTATGTCCGCGCAGGGACACCATACACTCCAGGTGGAAACAACGACAACGAGACGGCCAGGATTCAGGAGTAAAAAGTTAAGATGGAAGGCATTTATTGCGGTCGCCCGCGGGCTCGGCCTTCTAAGACGTAGTACCCGAGAGCGGTATATCATAGGCGCTTATGGCTGTCACTCTTGGAAAGGGGCGGACTGTGGCGTTCTAATTATACCCAATATGGGCATCTACGTCGGTGAGAATCTGACTGCTTCACGCTGTGTGAGAGCACTGGATGGAGCAGACGCGCAGGATAGCAAAGAAAACATTGCCAAACAAAAAAAGATTGCATTTCCCTTGTTTTTGATAATTTTCTTCTTTTATATAATATTTTGCATTTCTTCCGTTTTCTATAGGTTTGTTATAAATGGCTGTAACTTTTGTTCTGGTGTTCCAATTTTAATTCTTTCATTTTAGACATGTTCCCAAGACCTTGAAGTCTGATTGTAAAATACATTTTTTTCTACTCAGAGCACTGAAAAAAATATTTGACAACAGATGTTCTTTTTTTCTAAAAAGCTTATTTTAATCCTGCCATTTATTCCACATATGGTACTTACCTGAAACCCCTGTAGTCACAGTTATACGCACAAATATAATAACAGTAAAAACTTTTTTGAGAACTTTTCTCCGTCAATAATGTACAGAGCATTCACCTGAATCACTTAATAATAAGTGATTAAACACTTAATAATCTCAAATTCATCCAATTTGTAGTTTTACTTCATCCTCTATCTCACTACCAAAAACAAGCAGAACTATTAAAGGGCCAGTCAATCATAGTCCTACACAAAATATTTTCTTAAGTGATAATATGTAAATTACATTTACTGCACCTGCACCGTTTGACCTAGAGTCAAGATTGTTTACCTTTATTAAAGGAATGTTCTCTTATTTTGCGTGTTCAGATGTTGTTTTTTTTTGCCGTGGTATTGAAGAGGTATCGAGTATCGTGAAACTGAACTGGTATCGTATCGAAGTTTAAAATTCTGGTATCGTGACAACCCTATTGGGGACCCACATCAATGCCAGCAGCTTGCTGTTGCTTCAGAATGGTTGGAACCGCGATTGGTTTTAAAATATGCCTTCTTTTTACATCCAGGCCCATCTCTGCCATCATCATCAGTCTTTCTTCAAAACTATCTGGCGCGAAATGCACACCACATATGTAGTGTAAAATGTTTCGGAGGGTGAGGGTGAGCAAAAATACATCCACATGATACTGAGCAATAATACATACACATGATACTGAGCAATAATACAGACGCATGGTACTGAGCAATAATACAGACGCATGGTACTGAGCAATAATACAGACGCATGGTACTGAGCAATAATACAGACAAATGGTACTGAGCAATAATACAGACAAATGGTACTGAGCAATAATACAGACGCATGGTACTGAGCAATAATACAGACGCATGGTACTGAGCAATAATACAGACGCATGGTACTGAGCAATAATACAGACGCATGGTACTGAGCAATAATACAGACGCATGGTACTGAGCAATAATACAGACAAATGGTACTGAGCAATAATACAGACGCATGGTACTGAGCAATAATACAGACACATGGTACTGAGCAATAATACAGACGCATGGTACTGAGCAATAATACAGACGCATGGTACTGAGCAATAATACAGACGCATGGTACTGAGCAATAATACAGACAAATGATACTGAGCAATAATACCTCCACATGGTACTGAGCAATAATACAGACACATGGTACTAAGCAATAATACAGACAAATGATACTGAGCAATAATACAGACAAATGATACTGAGCAATAATACAGACAAATGATACTGAGCAATAATACAGACACATGGTACTGAGCAATAATACAGACACATGGTACTGAGCAATAATACAGACACATGGTACTGAGCAATAATAGACGCATGGTACTGAGCAATAATACCTCCACATGGTACTGAGCAATAATACATCCACATGATACTGAGCAATAATACATCCACATGGTACTGAGCAATAATACAGACACATGGTACTGAGCAATAATACAGACGCATAGTACTGAGCAATAATACAGACGCATGGTACTGAGCAATAATACATCCACATGATACTGAGCAATAATACCTCCACATGGTACTGAGCAATAATACATCCACATGATACTGAGCAATAATACATCCACATGGTACTGAGCAATAATACAGACACATGGTACTGAGCAATAATACAGACGCATGGTACTGAGCAATAATACAGACACATGGTACTGAACAATAATACAGACGCATGGTACTGAGCAATAATACAGACACATGGTACTGAACAATAATACAGACGCATGGTACTGAGCAATAATACAGACACATGGTACTGAGCAATAATACAGACATATGGTACTGAGCAATAATACCCTCCACATATGGAAGTACCAAGCTGTTTTTGGCAGCTAAAGCCAAACTAGTTTGTAATCTACAATATAATTCTACAAATATATGTCAATGAAGATTTTTCAATGCATTTTAGGTTGTTCTACTGGGGGGGAAGTAGTTCCTTTAAAAATACTTTTTTTTTTTTCCAGTTCTCCATGTGGGGCACAGACACGGCTTCCAGCATCTGGTAATGAGGTCTGAGGCTGGTTATAATGGTTTATGGACCTTTTTTTAGCGAATCAGCTTGCCATTATTCAGGCCTTGGACATATACTTTAAACCCTGTGGGAGTTTGTGATGCCCTCAAGTCAGACAAGACCTCGTGCTTCAGGTGTAATCAGGGAGTAGAGCAGTAAAGCAATCCCACTCTTTCTCTTCTTGCCGCTCTTGTTGGGTTGTGCAGTGCAGGCATGCTGCAGGCTCTAGGGCCCTGCGGACTCCGTGCCTTCCTTGTGAAGGCCAGGACCTCCGCTTGCCCCCAGTTCACATTTCCAGTCTGCGCTCCCTCACAGAACGAGACACGTTTCCCTGACGGCTCTGAGCTCTCCAAGGCGCTGGCCCACATCGCTGATTCACAGATAGGTCCCCTCATTTAGAAAGCAGAGAGGAGAGGGAGACAGGGCAGGCATTTAATCAAGAGCGCTGTATGCTCAATTAAGCAGGCACAAGGACTCAGGATGGGGTCCCATCCCAGGGAAAGGGCAGCCCATAGAGGCACACGGGAAGCATTCATTGTGGATGACAGTGTGTAAACAGTGGTGCTGAATAGACTGTGCAGGTGCAGGACACTGCAGGCCAGCTCCATGGCCTTTTTCACACAAGCTTCGCCCCTTTCAAACCAGTGACCCGCTGCTCTTTCACGCGCTTCGTGTTGAAGGCAGAAAGAGAGGGGGTGGGAGGGGGAGGGGGAGGGAGAGGGTTGGTTACTCCCAGCCAGCACAGACAAACGAAACCAGGACAGGACACCTTGAAGGGCTACTCCAGGCCTGTAAACAGACAAGTGGAAAAAGAAGTGGAATTTGTGAAATTAAATCCAGATGAGCAGGTTCTGCCATCTGACCTTGCTTTTTTTTACTTGTTTGAAGTCCTTTTCTGTCAGTTTCTTTCTTTCTTTTTTTTAACAGCCCTAAAATATTTCCGAAAACCTTTGGACTGTGGCATGTTTCCCACAGAAGGCTAAAGGTCAGCGTTTTGCCCAGCTGTTGTAAAATTTCCACTGAGCTGAAAATTGTCTTTATTCATTCAAGATTACTTTCATTTTGGTAGTCAAACAGGATGCCAAAATGATTGTTTTGAATAAAGGAAATAAAGTATTCCATTTTTATTCAAGTTGAACTGCCGTTTTTTCAAATGAAATTACATTAAGGGTGAGAGGTGAGTGCGTCGATGGTTTAACTATTTGGACTCGCCTAAACATAGTGAAAGCACGGTGGTGAATCACTGGTAACTAAGGTAAAAACCTTGGCAACCGTGATAAATATGGAATAATCAAGTTCCAGTAATAGAGCTTGGTTACTGAGGGAATATTCACACACGGCCATCATTATCAAACCTGACCCAAGGGCTAGCCAAGTGAAATCACTCCCAGGGGTACCAATGCAGATACAGCATCTTAGAGACGGCTGGTCCAGTGCAGATACAGCATCTTAGAGACAGCTGGTCCAATGCAGGTACAGCATCTTTGAGACGGCTGGTCCAGTGCAGGTACAACATCTTAGAGACGGCTGGTCCAGTGCAGATACAGCATCTTAGAGACGGCTGGTCCAGTGCAGATACAGCATCTTAGAGACAGCTGGTCCAATGCAGGTACAGCATCTTAGAGACGGCTGGTCCAATGCAGGTACAGCATCTTAGAGATGGCTGGTCCAATGCAGATACAGCATCTTAGAGACGGCTGGTCCAATGCAGGTACAGCATCTTAGAGACGGCTGGTCCAATGCAGGTACAGCACCTTAGAGACGGCTGGTCCAATGCAGATACAGCATCTTAGAGACGGCTGGTCCAGTGCAGATACAGCATCTTAGAGACAGCTGGTCCAGTGCAGATACAGCATCTTAGAGACGGCTGGTCCAATGCAGGTACAGCATCTTAGAGACGGCTGGTCCAATGCAGATACAGCATCTTAGAGACGGCTGGTCCAATGCAGGTACAGCATCTTAGAGACGGCTGGTCCAATGCAGATACAGCATCTTAGAGACGGCTGGTCCAGTGCAGATACAGCATCTTAGAGACGGCTGGTCCAATGCAGGTACAGCATCTTAGAGACGGCTGGTCCAGTGCAGGTACAGCATCTTAGAGACGGCTGGTCCAGTGCAGATACAACATCTTAGAGACGGCTGGTCCAGTGCAGATACAGCATCTTAGAGACGGCTGGTCCAATGCAGGTACAGCATCTTACAGATGGCTGGTCCAATGCAGGTACAGCATCTTAGAGACGGCTGGTCCAGTGCAGATACAGCATCTTAGAGACGGCTGGTCCAATGCAGGTACAGCATCTTAGAGACGGCTGGTCCAATGCAGGTACAGCATCTTAGAGACGGCTGGTCCAATGCAGATACAGCATCTTAGAGACGGCTGGTCCAATGCAGATACAGCATCTTAGAGATGGCTGGTCCAATGCAGGTCCAGCATCTTACTCAGGCTGAAGGAGGTGGAGCTGTGGCGGGTATGGCACTTCAGTAACAAAGCTGAGACATGCAACGCTCAAACTGAACCATGAATTGAGTCAAATGCAGTGTTTCTCAAAGGGGCGATACTGCGCCCCAAGGGGCGTTCTGAAGCCAAAAGGGGGCATTTACATCCAAGAGGGCAGGAAGGAGGCGTTTTATCTAAAAAAAGGGGGCCATCGTGCTTCCTTCTTATTTAAAATTTTAAGGAAATTTTAAGGAAAAATGTTGATGAACTACTTCCACACAATGTGCCAGTGATGCAGTCACTGACTTGTGCACTATAAGATCATGTAAACATCAAGTCAGAAATGTGTGTTGTTACTCAGCAATGTCACTGCCAGTTGTGCTATCCAGTTTGTCATGCAAATTTAATATGGTCCAATCAAAACAAAGCAGCCGTTCCATTTGTGCCTGTTGCCATGCTACAGTACAAGTCTGAATTTCACAGTTTATTCTTATTGTTATCCACACAATGGCACAAGCAAAGGAGATATGTCGGAAATATTCAATAATAGTACACATTTTATGTACTATATATCATTATACCAGTGACTGGAGTTAATTATTTTTTCATTTTATGAATTATTTATCTGTAATTCTCGGAACTAGTGGAATTAAATGTAATTAATAATTGATGTTAATTAAAAAGCATTGTTAATGACTAAAACAGTTGAGAAACACTGGTCTAATGCAAGGGTTTTGAACTGAACCATGGCACATGAATTGAGTCTAATGCAAGGGTTTTGAACTGAACCATGGCACATGAATTGAGTCTAATGCAATTGTTTTGAACTGAACCATGGCACATGAATTGAGTCTAATGCAAGGGTTTTGAACTAAACCATGGCACATGAATTGAGTCTAATGCAAGGGTTTTGCAGGTTTCATCCAGGGCGGTAGCATGGTTGTAAGGACTGTCCAGTTGGATGTTGCTCCACACAGAGGTTCTTAATACATCACCTATTGGGTTCCCTGTAGATTATAGTCCCAGTTTATTTGTTTTGAAGGTTGTGACCTTTCATTGACATGTCATGGAGCCTGCATCAGCAGAGTTGCCAACTGCCCCTCTTTAACGAATCAGTTGTCATTTTTTTTTTCTCAAGAGGTATCCAGGAACCAAAAAGTAGACACATATACATTTAACATCATCCATAATCACACACATTTTGCATTGGTCAGTAATTACGTATATTTTAAACAAGGAAAGTAATTGTGAATCAAATATTTTAATGTACACATTAAAGCTGCGTTTGGAATGTCACGTTTTTAACATTACCGTGGAATTACTTCCATTCAGTTGATAAAAGACTGGAGGAAACGCTTTGCCAATGTAAGCTGAAACAAACAGCACCGTCCGTCCTGCAGTCACACCAGTCACCTCTTTTAACAGATGATACCAAGCTACTGAACCTGCGGAGCCTCCATCTGGATTCATCAAGTGCTTGACCAGTAGGGGCCACCTCTGAATTCTTCTCAGGTCAATGTACCCCCCTAGCCCTGAGGGAGCACAGAGTCCAGTGCACCCTGTGGCTTCCACCAAAGAGCAACAACTCAGCAGCAGCACGGTTTAAACCACGCTTGCATGACTCAGAGCTGGCGAATGCAATCAATTCCCTCCTAGCGGCGGTGAGTTAATAACTCTGATATCAGCATACTGTAAGCCTCGTACTGACTGCTCCACGACACAGCTTGCTCTTTGGTTGAAATGTAAGAAGTTCCTCTTCGAAGTGTATGGTTTGCGGTTCAGGTCCAGCCCTTGTCTTTCCATTCAATTCAATAGGCTGAGATGCCAATTCATTACACAATCCAGACAGCAGCGCATTCACAAGGTGAGGCACTGGGGTTCCGACCAAACAAGGAAACTGCAAAGATAGACGCCATGAAGATGAAACAGAACTAACAATGTAATAAATGAAATGCATGAGGTTCACAGCATCACTTTAACTGTGGTCTCAGTAGAGCTCTCAGAATCATGTCTAAACTGTCTATGTACAGCAGAATGTAACCACTGACCTGTTCCCTGCTACACTAGTGGATGTCAAATACTGTACGTTTGCTCTAAATGTGGTATTTCTTATATCCACTAGGGGCAGTGTTGAAGGGGGACAGGGTAATGGTTACATTCTTATGTACCAGATGTTCTTTGCGTTTAGACAGAATTCTGAGAGCTCTGCTGAAGTTGTGATGGCTGAGACAGAAAATGTCAAAAAGTAAATTGAAATAAAATGAAAAGTTAGTTGAGATAACTGGGATATTTCAGACCCATACCAAATTGTCCTTTAAGTTTCATTTCTGTAGATTCTTCAGCTGGTAACATGTGGGTCTACTCACAAAAATGTATCTCACAAGATAAATAAAGAGTAAGTGGCACCATGACAGCCCTGACCCTCACATCCACACACCCTCTTCTGCTTTAACTTGAGCGCTGTTTAAAGGGGTACAGTGAACTTATAGTATTCAGTGTACTATGTATAGTATTCTGGGTAATATGTACAGTATTCAGTGTACTGTTTATAGTATTCAGTGTAATATAGTATTTAGTGTACTATTTATAGTATTAAGTGTAATATTTATAGTATTTGGTGTATTATTTATAGTATTCAGTGTAATATTTATAGTATTCATGTAATATTTATAGTATTATGTAATATTTCTAGTAGTACAGTGTACTATTGATAGTATTCAGTACTGTACTTTTGTTTATTCAGTTTATTCTATTGCATGTTACTTTAGGGTGCAAACCACCCATTTGAGCAGCAGCTGGATTATGAAAACAAGCACAGCTACCAATGCAACAATGCATGCAAGTCTCAGTTTAGTACATCCACTGTTAGGCCATGTTGACAGTAAATTGTAAAAGTCCAATATTTTCTTGTATAAATCACAAATGTTGTGTAAATCAGATAGTGAAATAATGAGGGTCCACTGTATAAAGATATTTTTATCCACCCCTGGCTCAATTGAAAAGACTCCAAAATGTTTAAAAGACTGCAAAAAGCTTCTTTCTTTTGTATTTTCTTATATTGCTTTCCCAAAATGTGATAAATTGGAGAAGTAATCCACTGTTTCTTTTGCCACTGTATGTCCCTTAAAACATTTCTACCTTAATTGAACCAGACTTGACATGGTTTATAATTTTTACTTTGTAATGTCCCTTTACTTTTCCCTTTACTTTGTAATTTCCTGACCTTAAGTTAAAAAAAAATGTAATTTGTGGTTTCTTCCTGAGTTTTCAGTTGAATCACAGAATTAATCAACTAGAACATCAAAGCTGGCTGTCGTTGAAATGATTTAACTCTCCCAGTGTCGGCTGACACTCTGTTCACCCCTTTCCCTCTCTTCTTGACCCCACACTCCTCCACCCCTCACTAGTAAAAAGGCCCCACTGTTCGAATCAGCACACACAGAACTCATTAATGCTAACCCTAATTGTGCCAATTCAAAGGTTTCAATATCTCTAATTAAAACCCTCTTCATCTGGACACTCATGAGCAGCACAAACTGTCAAAGCCAACAACTAAATAATAGCCTGATAAAACAGGGCAGTTCTGTTTCCTCTGGAGGTCACAGATGGATCAAGTGGGACTGGCCTGTCCTTTTTGGAGACAAGGTTTCACAGTGGCAGCTTTCCCCTTCTCCAGTGGCTTGTGGTGTCACAGCAACGGCCCTCCACATCTGCAGCACACAGCACAGGAGAGAAACTCTGAGACCCTGTGGGTCCGTCTTTTTCAGGGTTTCCTGTTCCCTGTACAACATAACAGCGTAATTACATTAATTGGTTACATATTTTTCTTTTTTTTTGTCAGCAAAACATTAAATAATTCAATTTGTAGCATTCTGAGGAGAATCAATAGCCCACCTTATTAAAAACGTGTGTCTGAGTTTGTGTGTGCAGCAAACATTTAGCACAGGAACATGCTTTCCCTGCACTTACACAGTACTGGGCATTAACTGTGCTTAGCAATAGTTTTCACCAAGCTTTACCAGTAGTATCTGTGATTGGTCATGCTTGCATGTGCTTTAGTCTCCATGTCTTTACTGTGCTATATTCACTTTGTAAAATGAATTTGGTGCCAGTGCAATTGTGTGTGAGGGGCCAGTCTACAGCTCATATTGAGATCCCTGAAGTGATTCAGAATCACTAAATTAAACAGCTGGACAATCAACACATTTAGATACACTTCTGAATCTTAAATAACCCAGATTAACATTAGTACCTTTTCTTTTCTTTTCCACAAAAATCTGACACATTTAGTTTGAAGGGTTTATGTTTTACTTCGTTATCTCTCACACTCGTTTTTAAGTAACCAACAGTTAATTACTTTAACTGATGCCCACCCTTATGAAAGCTTACCAGGGTAAGTTTGCATGGAAATTGTTGAATTTCCCCATGCTTTTCCCATGGTTATACTATGGATTTACAATAGTTTAACATAGTTTGCCATGTTTTTAATATGCTTTACCACATGTCTCTGCTTACATTTGCTTTACCACAATTTCACTGTGCTTTATTACACTTTGCTATGCTTTTATTTGAGGTAACTATTATTAGGGCACACAGGTGATGTTGGTGTCGAGGGAAGAAATGAGAAAGTGTTTAAGGGTCTCTTATTCTGAGAGCAACAGTCCCCTGTATACCATTTCCATCCAGCCACCACTCACACATAGCCATTCAGTCAATAAGGATGCATAAAGCTTAGAAACCTGACAGCACATGTGCCCAGAAGTGGATACTGCATTTTAAATTTGCTGAACTTATTGATCTGTGTCGTTACGCTGCAGTTCTTCTCCAGGAAGGTGTAATGACAGGATGCCAGTAATGACAGGGTGCCAGTCTTGTGTAATGACAGGTTGCCAGTCTCGTGTAATGACAGGGTGCCAGTCCCGTGTAATGACAGGGTGCCAGTCTCGTGTAATGACAGGGTGCCAGTCTTGTGTAATGACAGGGTGACAGTCTTGTGTAATGACAGGGTGCCAGTAATGACAGGGTGACAGTCTTGTGTAATGACAGGGTGCCAGTCTCGTATAATGACAGGGTGACATTCTTGTGTAATGACAGGGTGCCAGTCTCGTGTAATGACAGGGTGCCAGACTCGTGTAATGACAGGGTGACAGTCTCGTGTAATGACAGGGTGCCAGACTCGTGTAATGACAGGGTGCCAGTCTCGTTTAATGACAGGGTGACAGTCTCGTGTAATGACAGAGTGCCAGTCTCGTGTAATGACAGGGTGCCAGACTCGTGTAATGACCGGGTGCCAGTAATGACAGGGTGCCAGTCTCGTGTAATGACAGGGTGCCAGTCTTGTGTAATGACAGGGTGCCAGACTCGTGTAATGACAGGGTGCCAGTCTCGTTTAATGACAGGGTGACAGTCTCGTGTAATGACAGGGTGCCAGTAATGACAGGGTGCCAGTCTCGTGTAATAACAAGGTGACAGTCTCGTGTAATGACAGGGTGACAGTCTTGTGTAATGACAGGGTGCCAGTCTCGTGTAATGACAGGGTGACAGTCTCGTGTAATGACAGGGTGCCAGTAATGACAGGGTGCCAGTCTCGTGTAATGACAGGGTGCCAGTCTCGTATAATGACAGGGTGCCAGTAATGACAGGGTGACAGTCTCGTGTAATGACAGGGTGCCAGTAATGACAGGGTGCCAGTCTCGTGTAATGACAGGGTGCCAGTCTTGTGTAATGACAGGGTGCCAGTAATGACAGGGTGCCAGTCTCGTGTAATGACAGGGTGACAGTCTCGTATAATGACAGGGTGACAGTAATGACAGGGTGACAGTCTTGTGCAATGACAGGGTGCCAGTCTCGTATAATGACAGGGTGACAGTCCCGTGTAATGACAGGGTGCCAGTAATGACAGGGTGACAGTCTTGTGTAATGACAGGGTGCCAGTCTCGTATAATGACAGGGTGCCAGTAATGACAGGGTGACAGTCTCGTGTAATGACAGGGTGCCAGTAATGACAGGGTGCCAGTCTCGTGTAATGACAGGGTGCCAGTAATGACAGGGTGACAGTCTTGTGTAATGACAGGGTGCCAGTCTCGTGTAATGACAGGGTGCCAGTCTCGTGTAATGACAGGGTGACAGTCTCGTATAATGACAGGGTGCCAGTAATGACAGGGTGACAGTCTCGTGTAATGACAGGGTGCCAGTAATGACAGGGTGCCAGTCTTGCAGTTTCTGTAAGGATTCACAGAGCATGATAAACCTCACCTGTAGTGCAATCCCACAGCTTCGTTTTTCTTGTCCCTGTGAAGGTCAAACAGGAGAGAAGAGGGAACATGTCACCTCAGCGCCTGGGAGGTTTTAGAAAGTAATGTTGAAAAACAAAATGATTATTATGTCATTCCTCTTTTCAAGTAATGTAAGAAAGACTAAACGCTTTGGAAATACGGCCCTAAATATCGTAATAAACTTTAAATTATGACAGCTAAGGTGGTGTGTAGATCCCAGGTTCTTTCCTCTTATGCTGCAGTTCAATTAGTCCTGATCTACCAGCCCCCACTTGCAGCAACCCTAACTACAAACACAAATGCTGCTGTTCTATCGTGATGAGGCGACGAGACAGATACCGAATCATGATTCCCATACACACACTCAAATCTACACTAGAAAAAAATGTAGTCCACCGTCATTTGTTTTTTAGCAATTAAAAAAAAAAGAAAAAGAAACTTTATGCGTCTAAAGACACAAACCTAGCCCTTCTCATGCCTGCTCTCAGTAGTTTTCTCGCTGCATTTTGAATCTGGACGCGACGGGCAGGTCGTATACGCTAAGACCCCGCCTCTGTAGTTGCGATTGGTCCCTACTGTACGATTGCTGAGTGTTATTGGCTAAGAGTGGTGTCCGTTCATTGCTAGTTTCCGCCTCTGTGACTTATAACTAAATTCCAATGAAAGTTGAGGCATTTAACCTGCAGCAGAGGGAGAGGCTGATGTGTTCAACTTTGAGGATAATATATATCTATACCTATATCTCCGAGTTCTCTCCCCCACATTAAAGAAAGTGTTTTCTGTAAATTCTACTGAGGAACTGAACCATACATCGGAGTTTATGTATAATTTTATATAGAAAAAAAGCATTCTTTTTTGTAATATAACAGAATCCTATCTAAAACTTATTTTTGCCTTAAAACATAAAATGTGTTTGAGACATTTTACAATTTCTCTTTTTTTGTATTTTGTACTCCTATTGTTGGTGCAGTTGCCACAATGTCGTGGTCAGAAGTCTTCGAGTCCCAGGGTAAGTCAAAATATTTTAAGCCTACAGTATAAAGAATATGGAATATATCATTTATACTTAGGTTTCTGTGTAAATATTATTTTCACCTTAACTTTTTTGTGCATTTGAAGCAGGTGTTGCAGTGTGTTAGTTTCATAGTGAACATTATAAACAGCACTGTTTAATTCGTTAAATATAGACGTTGTAAAGCAGTGTACTGTACAGTTGCGGGTGTGTGTGTCTCACTGTGTGTGTGTTACATTTGAGTTGGTACGCTTTCCAATACGTAAAATGCTGATATATATATATATATATATAATTTGGTTTCCCATGTAAATAACTTTTTTGTTCTCCATAGTGTATTTTAAAGTTTTTCTGGATATCTCATAGTTTAAATAAAATCATTTTCAATAAAAAAAAAAAATATATATATATATATATATATATATATATATATATATATATATATATATATACGAACCAAATTTAACACGCCATGTATTATTTTGCAGTAGAGTATGTTATGGGTATTGAAATATACTGTAGCGAGTGAGTTTGTATGTAGCATTGGACTGGTCGGTGATTTAGTTTTTTTCCCCTAATCACAGTGGGAGTCATTTTACATGTATGCTTGTATATAACATGCTGGTGATGAGAATGCAGTTATTATCTGAACAAATAAACAAACCGAGCAAAATAACAAAATGTGGAAACAAACAAATAACCTTTTATGGAAATAACAATATATAACAAAATCTATGCAGGCGGAGGTTAGCTGGAGAGAAAAGGTATCGATGTGACTGATCGGTTGGTTGATGGCAATAGGTTTCCTACTATACATTATTTTTTCTTTAAAATCTAATTTAAATTTATACTACGAATGCTAACAAGAAAAAAGAAGACTACCGCTGTTTACACAGCAGATTTTGTGCATAATAGTTTCAGCAGCGAGGGTTTATAATGTTATACATGCAATATCAGTGCGTGTTTTGGTGAGTATCTGAATGGCCAGTGTATATTTACAATGAAATAGTTAGCTACCTAAACAGATTATTACAGGGAGGCAGAGTGACTGATAATGATTCAAATCAGTGGACATGGACATATATAGCAAGGAGCACTGGTAGAGAAGTCAAAGTGTTATACAGCAGGACTTCACAACGGATTAAAAGTATCCAGTCAAGCCTGAACTATCACTGAACGGGTTGCTTCTTGTATAATTAGAGTTAAAGATACACTGAAAATCTTCTCAAGGTTTACTATCAGGTCTGCAAGTATAATATACTGCCATCCAGTATTGCATTATGAATCATTTTGCAATACTTTTTAATGTACCTTCTATTCTCTGAAATCAACACCTGCTATTAATCTATCTCATTAAAATAAAAAAAATACCTGTGCTTTTTTTTTTTTATCATCACACACATAAACAAATTTGGCATAACAAAGCAAAGAAGTTGTCAGCGACCGTTGCCGATTTGTTGCTGTCTTTTTTTTTTGTGACAAACTCCTCAGACATAATTGATATAGGCTGTCATTGAAGCCTGCAGTAACTCCTGCCAAACTGAAGCCCAGTTCAGTAACCCGACACCAGTGTCTGAAATAGTGGTATGTGTGTCTGTCCAAAGGGTTAAGGTGCAATACTGCTTTGCAGTTGAATGTAATGATTTTATTTTTACTAAATGTCCTCCTTTGTTCTATGGAGTCTGGTGCGACGCTGTTGAGCTGCTCGTGCTGGGTAAATGGGAGGCAGGGTGTAGACATCATTGCCTGTGCTCAACATGCTGTCTGAATTGGGCATGGCCACAGATTTCGTCATTTGAAAAAACAAACAAGCAGAGAAAGAACATTGTGACTTTTTAAAATAGTTTCGCAAGCTCTCCACAGTGCTTGTAAAGGTACTTTTGGGACTGAAATACTTTAGTTAAAGGCTAACAGGAGTTGGGCAAGGCTGGCGTTGCTTTGTGTTTTACATGCAGAAGGTGTCAACGGGGCTCTGGCGACACACATATCGGGACCATTTTTTTCGAGGGCTTCAAGTTATGTTTACAATTTTTTTGGTGAAAGAAAATTATGACTAAATGCTATAACAAACTAACAGACTGCTACCAGTAAACAATTCAACAGTGCTTAAAATACCTTGAATGTTTTACTAGTTGTGTAAGGGCCGGATTTATAAATTGTTTTACGATTTTTGTTGCTGAACTAAAAAATGACAGCCATATATTTCAATTACAGTAGCTCCTAAATTACTATTCACAAAATAGTCATAAAAAAACTTAGTAATTTTGTCTCATTTTGTTCTGAACAATTGAGGTGCAGGGAATTTAGATACACTTCTGAATCTTAAATAACCCAGATTAACATACATCCAAGTATATTTCTCATGGCTGGATAATAGAGGTTTATTCCTACCCGTAGCAGCCGTTCCAAGGCAAGAAAAGCACTCGTTAGGATTCAGTTTTGCTTCTTGAGATAGACAGAGCTTAAAGATCATTTATAACCTCCTACTGAAGGTATGTCTGTACAGGCGTGCACAAAAAAAACACACGCTTGTAACAAAGTGTAAATGGGCTGTTCATCACATGAGACATTTATTAGGCAAGTGGCATAGGAAGATTGTGCTGTGGAGCGGTCTCTGGTCATGAGAACTTAAAGGGTTAAGGCAGTTATGCTAGAAGGAGTGAAAAATAAGGACTGTTTCACATGTCCAACCTGTCAGAAATGTCTTGTGTGATGTGTGGAGCTGTTTGCGATTACACTGTGAATCAATGATAGTGGGATCCAATGTCATTTACTGAGGATGTTTTGAGTGAAGTTCAATCTTGTGCAGTCAGATTTATGGATGGTATATGTAGTTCAGCAAGCCCGTTGCACGCTCAGCTGTTTACAGTTCCAGTACTTACTGGAGTTCCCTGGAGAGGTCCACTGAATCCGAGTCACAGTTTCAGCTGGCGTGCCATGTTCTCATCTCAGTAGAGATTGCTGCTCTTGTGTTCTCATCTCAGTAGAGATTGCTGCTCTTGTGTTCTCATCTCAGTAGAGATTGCTGCTCTTGTGTTCTCATCTCAGTAGAGATTGCTGTTCTTGTGTTCTCATCTCAGTAGAGATTGCTGCTCTTGTGTTCTCATCTCAGTAGAGATTGCTGCTCTTGTGTTCTCATCTCATGCTATGGTAGAGATTGCTGCTCTTGTGTTCTCAAAAGGAATACAAAGCTGTGAAATTCACTTTCTTGATGGTAAAACTGCTAGGAACAGTGAAAGAGCAATCCCATTACTAACTGCATTAACATTTCTGCTGAAGTTTATGCTTGTTTACTTAATCACAAGCTTTTATTTTTCAGTTTCACTCACTGTGTTTACCTGGCAAATGAAATCCTATTAAAAACGGATTACTAAACAATCTGATTGAGGAATCTGTTCATGTAAACAGTGTAATCAGCCCGGGAGTCGAGTGGAGTCCACTTATCTGATTTCTTGTATTCTGCTCTGTGTCAGTCCTGTCAGCTCAGGGATCTGATTACCAGGTCTTGCTGAGTGCATGCATGCCATCAATAGTAACCTTTTCTACACAGGTGTGTGGCTTTGCTTTCTTCTGTGTCTTTCAATCTTTATTGGCCTGCACCTTCTTGTTTTGTAACTCTGCCCTTTTTAACTTTTAGATATCACATCCTTTCCACTTTCGATCCCTTTAGTCTTGCTCTGTCTATGTTTTGGTCAGATTTGGATGTGTGCCTGATCTCATTGCTTGTGATCTGAGTATTGAGGAATCTGATTTCTTGAAGTCAAGAAAACACTGAGCCTTCCCTTTCCTTTGGACAGGTGAAACCCCTTTAAGATCCCAGCTCTGGAAACCTTTGTTGCTGAACCTTCAATCACACTGTATAAGTGTTCAGCTAAGTCAGGAGCAAGCCTGCCTGTGTGGGCTTGTAAAAGACAGGGGTGTAGAATTTTTGTAAAAAAAGAAGGGACAAAATGCTAGAAAAATCTACTTGTCCTTCTTAAAAATCTACTTGCCCCCTCCCCGTTACACAAGACACGCACAAACAAGTAGAATATAACTTGTAGGATTTGGGTTTTATTTAACAATGAACACAATCAATTAATTTGTGATTAATAACTACTTTTGCTTCATGACATTTAAGATAACCAATAAACCATGCAGCCTTATAAAGACTCATGGGAATAGGAACCATTCACATTACTGGCAGTGTGTAGTTTTTTAGGGCACAGTATAAAATGCTTTGCTGGAGAGAAGGACACCTCTTGTGTCAGTTGGAGCCCCCCGAGTTATATTTTTATATCTATGGGAGCACCAGTTTGGGGTAGAAATATATTATCAGATGAAATGCCAGAATGCTGTGCCCTATAAAACAGAATGCAATATATTTTTCTTCACTAGACATCCGGATGATAGATAGGCCATCAGTTAAATTAAAATGAAATCATTTCTCTAAACTATAATCTAGAATGTTTATCATAATATCTACAGTGAATGTGTTATTTTGCAAACACAGCACAAAGGTACTGTAATTACACAGATGTAGAAGGTTTTTTAAGAGTCAGTTCACGGGGCGTGAGCTGGGTGAAGAATAAGGCAGAAGAAGCAGCAAGGAGAGTTAGTAGGACAGAAGGTGGTCACTGACTGAGGGCGACGATGCCGACACATCCCAGGGGCAGAGGACCCAGCAACCGAAACGGGATAGAAAAGATGGTCGCTGACTGAGGGCGATGATGCCGACACATCTCAGGGGCGAGGACCCAGCAACCGAAGACAGGATAGAAAAGGGGTCGCTGACTGAGGGCGACGATGCCGACACATCCCAGGGGCAACGGACCCAGCAACCGAAAACACATATGAGGGTTATGACTCGGAGCCGCCTCGAGAGGAGATGAGAGAGGTACCCAGCATCTGAGACTTCTGTAAGGGCCGTAAAACCCCTGATTGGCTGAGACGTCACGCTGCCTGGGACCTGAAAATAAGGACAAAGCATAGAGGTTAGTATAGGACTCAGAACGAGTGACCACGCCCTGAAAGAGAGGCAGAATAGAACAGAGCCTCGAGTGAGGTAAGATAAGCGCAGGAGCTGCGACAGGACAGAGTTTGGCCGGGGTCCGCTTCTGACTCACATGGTGAGAACCCCTGAAGGTAAGGGAGGCGGATGCCTAGCCCTGAGGTCGGGAAGTGAGACTCACTTGCCCCCAAAAGGATGGACCCCGGCACCTCACGAAAACTCCCACACCGTGAGACAAACAAAGACTGCACATGCCAACGCATAACATAAACAAAAGACCAGAAGGACAAACAGGACAAACAGAGGGAGATTAGTAATTGTTAGTAGGATGTGACTATGTGTATACCTGCCGCTCAGTGGAGAGGAAAAACCCCTTGAGGCCGATTAGGGGAAAACCTCTGGTGGCCTCGGCAGACAGGAAGCCCCCACTCCAGGCATACTAGCGATTTTAAAAGTGGTCAGCAACTATATGAGAGGAGGATGGATGAATGAAAGAATCCACTGCAGAAGAGGGCCATCTCCCTACATTCATGATCTGGCTGTGATTGATGTTGGCCCTCGCAGCAGAGGGGCTGTGCCTACAGAATGATTGGGGGCGGGGGAGGCCCGCTCTGGAGGCGAGGTAGGTTGGGATCCAGTGACGAGTGCTCCTAGGAGTGAGAGAAATCAATGAGGGGGTAGAGTAGAGGAGGGGGCTTGCTCTGGAGGGTGGAAAGGTGGGTTGAGAACCAGTGATGAGTGATGATAGGAGCGAGAGGAATCAATGAACTGAGGGTCCTGGGGGAGGTAGAGTAGAGGAGGGGGGTTCTTGCTGGGGAGATACCTTGATGTTGAAAGAAGGGGCAGATAGGGGACTCTACTTGACAGCTGAATAAACTAACCACGTTGAAATTGATCCCTCTTGGAGGTACGACCGAATGGTGAAGTAAATTAGAAGCAGAAGAAACTGCGAGTTCTGAAGAGACCGAAGAAGGCCGAGATGCAGATGAGATACCTTGACGTTGAAAATAAGGGGCAGATAGGGGAATCTGCTTGACAGCTGAATTAACTGACCGTGCTGAAATGGATCCGTCTGGAGGTACACAACTGAATGATGGAGTAAATTAGAAGTAGAAGAAACTGTGGATTCTGAGCTCCTAAGGAGGCCGAAGAGGGCTCAGATGCAGATGATCTCCATAGGTAGATCCTTGTATGGGGAGAAGTGGCGTTTCCGAAGAGTAGAATGAGCAAACTGAGAATGTTCATTGATGCAGACAGCGGGAAGGTGAGGCAGAAGGGAAGGCTCTTAAGAATCAGCTGTTAGGCAGATGGTCTCCATGAGGAGATCTTCGAGGGGACAAGCAAACTTTCCGAAGAGTAGAGATGAGTGAATGGAGAATGTCTGCTGATATGGGCAGGCGGAAGGTGCAGCAGGGGGGAACTTTTGAAGATTCCGCCAAGAGTCAGACAAACTACTGGTATGGAGAGAATGGTGGGAAGAGAGAAAATCCCTAGCGTGGACGATGAAAGCCATGATCTGGTTTGATTGAAGGAATAGGATGAATCTGATTCTGGCACAGAACGCTTAAAACACTGACCAAGCTGTAGAATATGAAGCTTTGAAGGAGGGAGAGGGCTGCAGATATGAAATGCTGAGCAGATTGAAGGAGGTTACTGAGAGTAGGATTCAGTCAAATAGCAGCTGGTGAAGCTGGGGAGTCTGGGGGCACGCAGCAGACGGGACCAGCTGACGGAACTTGGATACTAAAAGTGGAGGCAGAAGGGGAGCTGGAACTGACAGTTGAGGTAGCAGCTGGAACTGAACGAACATGTGTAAATCGACTGCTGGGGAAGTTCAGCACGCTTTGTGCTCCATTTTCTGGAATGGAGGGCAGAGATGAGATGTTGACTATCCTATGTCAGTTAATACGGGATCGATCTGCGGTCTGCTACTATCATGTCTGCTTGAAATGGAAAAGGTGAACTCACATTCAGAGACTGGGTTTCACAACTCCAGTTATTCTCCTAGTAGTGGAACTCCTTAACTCATAAACAAGACAGATTTCCAGTCTCACACCGCGCTCTCACCATGTATTAATGCTGTAATATTTGAGAGGATGTGTGGACATATGAATAGATTGCTGAGAAAGTCAAGCACCTCGTATTTTTTTTTTTTTGATTAGAGGAGATTAGCATTAGCCTTGACTCATGGAATGCTTCCACGATCTGCGTATTGGAGGAAAGCAGAAGCGTTGGAAGATCTGGAGTAGTGCAGGTACAGATTTAGACTGTAAACTAAAGCAACTTTGCATGCTATAATAGTGAGTAGATCTGAAGAGGGAGCAGAGATCTGCTGTAGTGAGGAGCAATTAACAGAAGAGGACGGATCTGCTGAACAGTGCAGAGATCTGCTGAAGCAGTGATCTGTAATAGTGAACGGTGGACAGCCATCGGTAGAGTGTGGTGGTCTGCTGCAGAGAGCAGAGATCTGCTGAATGCGGTGGATATTGGTCTTAGAGTATGAAGGTGATTTAGATGAAGCCAAAGATGGGGCAGAGATGAAGAATGCATAGATCTGAGGCCGCTGTAGAACCCGAGAGGATGAAGAAGGCGTTGCTCTGAGGCTGCTGCAAAACCTATTGGTCGGGAGCAGTCTATGAGTGTATTGTCTACTGCAGGATAGGAGGGCACTTGACTGAAATGTTGATAGTTGTAGGACATGATTTCCGTGATCTGACTAGCAGCTCACGTTGATGAAATGATAACTTTGAAGGCTGAATAAAGTGCCTTGGTGAAATTTGTCGGTTTGGAGGAGAGGAGCCAGATGAGGAAGCACGAATCCGGGAACTGGACGAGGTCGCTGGAATGGATGCCTGATGCAGGGAAGCTGAAAGTTAATGTGACTGTAGATTCTGAGCATCTCAGAAAGCGGATAAGTGCGTGGCTTCATGACCAGGTCCTCAAAGGGGCAGGTAGAGTTGAAATTGAAGCATGTCAGTTTATATAGGTAGACAAAAAGGTCGAGGCAGGAGGGGAACTCCCGAGAATCCATCAGAGTGATAACAAGCTCTTCAGAAAGCACCTGTAGCTCCTCTGTTTTTTCCCCTGGGACATATCGCCCTTCCTTAAATGCGCTTTACTTGCTCTTATCTGCCCCGTATTTTACTGCATTTAATCCTGTACTTCAGAGTACTATAATCTGTCAAGTGTTTAATGTATTTGCTTACGACTGTAAGTCACCCTGAATAAAGGCGTCTGCCAAGAAATAAACAAAAGCAAACCGGCTTAAAAACAAAAAAAACAAAAACAAAACAAAACAGCACTTGTGGTATTATACTGCCATCCAGCGGTTATGAATGGAATTAACCATTGACTTGAGTTAAGCATGGTAGAATATGAGGTTATTACGATTAAGAAACCTTGTATATGTAGAACAACGTTTGCTTATTCCCTTAGATTTAAATAATAAATGTTCTAGACATGTTAGGACAGTTAGTCATGTATATAAATAAGTTAACGCAGTACTTAGCTGTCATGATTCGGCGCGTTGAATTCGTCTCCGCCAGTTGTGAAAGCGCAGCAACAGGAAGCCAGAAGACTGCAGTACTGAGGCACAGAGCTCGCAGAGCCTGATGAAGCTGCCTGGTCACCATGGCAACAAACCACTCCCCGCAGTCAGTCAATGAGGGCGTTGCCGTGGTAACCATGGTCTGTAAGGCGCCGGTGGAAAAGTTGCAGTGCAGCACTATCGTTGGAGCATGTTGTGACCAGTCAAACCACGAGCCGCCACTGGTTGAAATGGAGTTTATAATGGGCAGGATACGTCTTTTAAAAGGTTGAACGTAGCTGATGGAGGTTCAGGGCAGGTAATTGTGCTGGCTCTGTGGGAGCGGGGGAGGGGCGTCTGATTGCAGGCGAGGAGTAAAGAGAGATTCCGCAGACAAAGCTTCGTGGTGGATTTAAATAGAGCTAAAGTAAGGCAATCGCAGACAAGCTTCGTGGTGGATTAAAATAGAGCTAAAGTAAGGCAATCGCAGACAACGGGAATGTCGATGTCTTGTCGAAGGAGCTTGGAAGTTTAGCAGAGGACCAGTCTTTCTGATAAAGTTGCAGACAGGTTGAGTAATGAAGCTGCGCTTTGAACGGCGCTGTTGCTGAGGCAGAGACTGGATGGAACAGGAAAGACAAACGCTGGAGCTCTTGAAGCCGAAAAGAGAAGCTGACTGAAAAGAAGGATCACCTGAGCAGATAGGAAAATGATTGATAATATCTTGGCAGCGCTGTGCTGATAAATGACCTGCAGTGAGCGAGGCAACGAAGTTTAGATATTTAGCGGTGGAGCTCGAAACGACGGCGTCTGAGCGTTTGCTACAAAAAACGAAACACTCGACAGAATAGTTGCAGGTGATCAAGGCTTAAATAGAAAAATAGATGCTAATTAGCAGGAAATTAGAAGATTAGATGATTAGGAGCCACCCAGCTCCACGCCCCCTGAACCACGCAAGCTAACATTAAATGACAATACTTAAATATGTGACTTAATTAAAATGGATCTGATTCATAAGATGCAAAACATTGATTTTCTTACAGTGCAAAATGGATAAATCGGAAGTGACCATTAATAATCATATATATATATATATATATATATATATATATATATATATATATATATATATATATACAGTTGAAAGCTTTTTGTAATTTTTATTATATGTTCTCCTGTAGTAGGTGTGAGTAGTGAGTGCTCCTTGGTGCAAGTGGTGTTGTAAATACATGAATAGTAAATACAGTGGTGCAGTGCAGTCCGGGTTTGATGCTGGCTTAACAGCCACAGCTAGTGAATACAGTGGTGCAGTGCAGTCCGGGTTTGATGTTGGCTTAACAGCAACAGCTCCCAGATATTTAGCCGTCTATAAATAACAAAACATGAACAGTTAATTGACAGACAGTGCAACACGAAACACTCACGGTTTCTCTTTACTCTGATATACCTTCAGTCCCCCGTCCCCCCCTTTTGTAGCGAGTGCAATCACGTCTCCTCCAATCCATGAGTGACACATCTCCTACTGCAGTAAGGCGCTGACTTCTAGTATTGTGGCTTTGCCCCCTTTCTGGATGACCGACTTCCGACTGACCCTGGAATGAGCTGTCAAACCATCCAGTCTGGGGCACACTGTTCCTGTTATACTGTGCCCTCACAGGTCGGGAGGGTGACTGTTGACTCGGATTCATTCTCTCTCAGTCACATACCCTCTGTGAGATATTCGCCCAGATACTTTCCTTAGCACTTAGAACTAAGCCTAAGTTATTGAGCCTATCAGAATCTGAGGATATAAAAAGATGCCTGGCTATCTGTCTTTATGTTTATATGTATCTATGTACTGTATGTATTACATGTATGTATTACATTTCTACATATATTTAGAAAACAGCTTATCTGACTGGCAGAGGTCTGTGTGGCTTACAATGACATTTAAAAATAAGGTAATGACAGATCGTTGAGGAGTTGTCTGTGTCTGTGTTGGGACCCGTGTAAATGTTTGCTGCAGTATTATGGTGCCAAGTGAGTAGCTACCTTTGATCCGAGCGTCTTTTACTTTCTAGCTAAGCTGTTTACCTAACCTCTGGACAACATCGCGGGCCTGCTTAATAGTTTTTTTTCTCCATCCAGCTGCATTATAACCAGTTCCACAAAGTGATTTCTGCTGGAAGTTAATGTATCATTTATTCGTGCCTTAACATGCTATGATTCCCGTAGGTGAGACAGGTTTGAGTACAGTACCTTCAGCTCCTTTGGGTAGTTAGGTTTGTCAAAAGTCACTTTGCGGTGGAAAAAGATGCTCTGTAATGGATCAAGTGGAAGAAGGTGTTATTTTTACACTTTGTGTCATTGGCATGCTGGTGTGAGAACCTGAAAACAATAAGACTAACCTTCCACTTTCAGTTTTAATTTGAGGCAGACTAAAACGTCCTCCCTTCAAGGCAAATGTGCAAAGTTTGGCTGTAAAATTGCTAAATAGGTTATTGGAAGATGTACCATTTGCAAACTCATGTGGAAATGTGTGCAGTTAATGTTCTGACGTTATATTTTAAAGGATGTCAAGCTGTGAAGCTAATATTGTATTTGCAGCCAGGGGAGTTCAGGGTTTCTCTTATTAAACTGCCCTATGAGAACCGTTCTGTGGAATTTCTAATCTTTGGATAGACAATTGCGTGGCACAGTTTAGAACAGTTATATGCCATCAAAGCGGCAACTATTTTATACCCACTCCAATGTTGTAAACTGATGGCCATAAACACGTGCTATGAATGTATCAACTGTTTCCATTCAACAAGATCTTGTATTGTCCCTGTTTCTGTGAAAACATCTTCCAGCCGGGTGATCAATATTGACAGAAAGTTCCTATTATGAGCAGTAAGCTTTAACTATTGACTGCATTCAGGACTTGAGAAAGTGGTGTGTGAAACTACTGGTTATGTTTTAAATTTCGGACAAAAGCGTCTGCAAGCCAAGCAATTTCGAATTGCGATTTGTGAAACATTACATTGGGAATTGTTTTTTTGTTTTGTTGTCTTTTGAAGCATGTGATAATGAACGATGAATTCATTCCTGCTAAGCCTGTATATAACTGAAGAATAAGTGCCTCTACTGAGGGAATTAGCAGAGATTAGGACACGGTTTGGGGAGTAACGTGAGCCTACTATAACAAACTAGTCTGCAGTTCCTGATGTGGTGAGCTTTGTTGCTGTTCAGGTCAAAGAGCCCAGCTGAGTGGTCCTGTGTTTGTGGAGAGAAAGCCATGCTACTGGGGGTGTGGACTGGTTTTAAACTAGATCCTGGTATGGACTGATTTTAAACTAGATACGATTTCATAAACTGTAAAAAATAAAATGAAAGGCTTGTGTGGCAGTGTGACCCCGCCTTGTGCGTATTGTTTGTTTATATGTTGCATGTAGTGTGTTAAATGTTGGTGTATAGTCATTGGTACACGGGATATAAATGGGTCTGCGTAGCACGAGTGATAAAATGTATATTTGTATTTAGCCACTAGGGTTGCACATCACTTCACGTGCTGATTAAAATGTAATAAATACTATGTGAGCACGGGGAAGGACACGTAATTAATCCATGTGCAGTTGTACCGAGATTCTAATTGAATGATTGATTAGCAATCGAGTCTCGGTACAACTGCATAAAAGACGCACGTTGTCACTCAGTCGGGGTCGGGTGTACAGAGAGGAGGTACGGAGAGATAGAGGAGAAGCGAAAAATAACAATTGCTATTGGTTCAACACAATACTTGTTTGTCCGTTTCGTCCCGTTTGTGTTTGTTTACTGTTTTGTTTGGCCCTTGTGCCCGTTTGTTTTTTGTGTGTGTTTTGTTTAACTCCTTTATTTTTATTATATTTAATAAAGAAACCGAGCGCTTTCGCGTCTCGGTTTTAACCCGCAGCTGCTGTGTGTCTGTGTTTCTGGTCTGTGACGTCACCACTGCAAGCCATCCTGCGTCAGTTGGTGTAGTGGGACTACAGCGCCTCCAGGAGTCAGACCGGAGAGTTGTGTGTGGGGGAGAGAAAAAAAGAAGAAAAAAAAAGTGAGTTCTGAGAAGAAAAAGAGAAAAAAAAAGTTTTTGTGAAGAAAAAGGGAAGGAAGAAAAAAAGGGAAAGAAAAGAGAATTTTTTTTTTTTGGAAAATGAAATTTATAATTAAAGTTCGGGAGGAGGGTCAGACACCAATCTCCGCATCACCAAATTGAATCATTCAATTTACACATTAGCCAATTAAATTGTTAGCACTATAAATACCCTCTTCACTTATCTCTCAGTTGCGTTTTGATTTCATCGTACATGCACGCATCATGGTCTGCATTCTGGATTATTCCGTTTCGACGAATGATGATCTGTTTCAGATGATCTGTTTCTGATGATCTTTTCCCGGAGCGAGATCCACGCAACCAGTTCAACCAGCCCTTCCGGGCCAACTCCACGACAACTTCGGTCGGCGGTATTACCACTCCAAACTTCTCTGCCCAGATGTCTGCTTCTCCTGTCTGCCGTGGCTCCCGCCTGGCCACTCGTTCCTCCGCAACTCCTGACATCAGAGACTGGGCGATCTCCGGCTCCAGCTTTATCTTCGTAGCAACAACATCCCATTCAAACCTACAGCACGTAAGGAGAATTTGTTTACTTTATTTCATCCTTCCCGCCGCAGGCGCTATGACGTCATCACAGATCGTTGCTTTACCCAGTGTTGCCAAGTCTCACCACAAAACGGGTGTTTCCACAAATTCCAACCTGTGACTCTCAAGAAACAAGCCCAATTTCCGCTTATTATAAGCGGACTTGAAACACCTCGCCGCACCGACTGCATCTCCACGCGCGTCTACATCCGGAAAACTCAAGGCGGGACCACAGCACCTGTCAATCAAAGGCTCATTCAGCAGTTCCTGAGCATGCTGGCTCCAATTATAACCTTTCAGGTTACCTCCCCTCACTACAGGCGTCCAGCAGGCCCCTGCAGTGACCTCTTTGGCCACTATGGGCGTCCAGCAGGCCCCCATAGTGCTCCCTTCACCTCCAACTATAACCCTTCAGGTTACCTCCCCTCACTGCAGGCGTCCAGCAGGCCCCTGCAGCGACCTCTTTGGCTACTATGGGCGTCCAGCAGGCCCCCATAGTGCTCCCTTCACCTCCAACTATAACCTTTCAGGTTACCTCCCCTCACTGCAGGCGTCCAGCAGGCCCCTGCAGCGACCTCTTTGGCCACTATGGGCGTCCAGCAGGCCCCCATAGTGCTCCCTTCACCTCCAACTATAACCTTTCAGGTTACCTCCCCTCACTGCAGGCGTCCAGCAGGCCCCTGCAGTGACCTCTTCGGCCACTATGGGCGTCCAGCAGGCCCTCAAAGTGATTCTTTCTCTGTGAAATGCTTTTCTTTCTGCTCATCAGCAGTTTTGAGCATTTGTATCCAGAGATTGTTTTGCCAGATTTGTAATAACTTCATTGAAGGAACCTGTGCTATTCTGCCTGTAACTTCCTTCATTTCCGCTCACCGTAACTCCACCACACCCAGCATCAACAGTCCCTCACGAAGATTGCTCCTGCAATATGCAAATCGCCATATTCTTAATCAAAATTGCTGGGAAAACGCATGACTGGCTAAAGCCAATATATCAAACACATTTAAAATCATGCCCATTGAGCCTGTCCTCAGGGGATTGTATTTTTATATTTCCACTTTTCTGTCCGGTCCCCTCCTACTAAATGCAATCTGTCCCTCCTAGGCCATTTAAACTACATGGGAGCATGGGAAGATTTGCAAACAAGAGGAGGCCATTCAGCCCATCTTGCTCGTTTTGTTGTTAGTAGCTTATTGATCCCAGAATCTCATCAAGCAGCTTCTTGAAGGATCCCAGGGTGTCAGCGTCAACATTACTAAGTTGGTTCCAGACCCTCACAATTCTCTGTGTAAAAAGCCTCTTATTTTCTGTTCTGAATGCCCCTTTATCTAATTTCCATTTGTGACCCCTGGTCCTGGTTCAAAAGTCTCCTGGGTTGACTTTGTCAATACCTTTTAGGATTTTGAATGCTTGAATCGGATCACTGCGTAGTCTTCTTTGTTCAAGTCTGAATAGCTTCATTTCTTTTAGCCTGTCTGCATACGACATGCCTTTTAAACCCGGGATAATTCTGGTCGCTGTTCTTTGCTCTCTTTCTAGAGCAGCAATATCCTTGTTTTAACGAGGTGACCAGAACTGAACACAATATTCTAGGTGAGGTCTTACTAATGCATTGTAAATTTTTAACATTACTTCCCTTGATTTAAATTCAAAACTTTTCACAATATATCTGAGCATCTTGTTGGCCTTTTTACAGCTTCCCCACATTGTCTAGATGAAGACATCTGAGTCAACATAAACTCCTAGGTCTTTTTCAAAGATTCCTTCAATTTCAGTATCTTCCATATGATATTTATAATGCACATTTTTATTGCCTGTGTGCAGTATTTTACACTTCTCTATTAAATGTCATTTGCCATGTGCTTGCCCAGTTCTGAATGCTGTCTAGATCATTTTGAATGACCTTCGCTGCTGCAACAGTGTTTGCCACTCCACCTACTTTTTGTGTCGTGTGCAAATTTAACAAGTTTGCTTACTATGCCAGAATCTAAATCATTATTTAGATTATGAATAGCAGAGGACCTAATACTGATCCCTGTGGTACACCACTGGTTACCTCGCTCCATTTTGATGTCTCCTCTAATCAGTAATTATAGTTGGGAGCGGCTGCTCCGCGTTCCCCACCCCCATCACTGCAGGTGTCCAGCAGGCCCCTGCAGTGACCTCACTGGCCACTATGGGCGTCCAGCAGGCCCCCATAGTGATCCTTTTCTGTGAAATGCTTTTCTTTCTGCTCTGTTTTGAGCATTTATATCCAGAGATTGTTTTACAGTTAGGAGTGGCTGCTCCTGCGATCCATCCTGGGGTTTCGACCCCGCCACTGTTGTCTAACATGCAACTGTAACCTTTCTGGTTACACCCCTCATCACTGCAGGCGTCCAGCAGGCCCCTGCAGTGACCTCTCTGGCCACTATGGGCGTCCAGCAGGCCTCCATAGTGCTCCCTTTACCTCCAACTATAACCTTTCAGGTTACCTCTCCTCACTGCAGGTGTCCAGCAGGCCCCTGCAGTGACCTCGCTGGCCACTATGGGCGTCCAGCAGGCCCCCATAGTGCTCCCTTCTCTGTCAAACGGTTTTCTACCAGCTGCGAGCTTCAACAGGGCCCCACAGCCCCCTTCTATTCCTTACCTCATACGGTTGCCCAGTAGGGCCCTGCTTTTCCATTCACTCTTCTGCCCTTCCCAGCGGTCTTCCAAATGTAACCTTTTAGGTTACCCTCCCCTCACTGCAGGCATCCAGCAGGCCCCTGCAGTGACGTCCCTGGCCGCTATGGGTCTCCAGCAGGACCCCATAGTGGTCTCTTCTCTGTGAGATGCTTTTCTTCTTTCAGCTTATCAGCAGTTTATTCAAACACTTTCAAAACCATTCCCATTTCTTTGAATATCAGTCAGGGCCGCAATACTGCATACTCTGGAGGCCTTCTGTTTTCTACATGTTAACTACTCCCTAATCCACGTGCATGCGTTTCCTCGAATCCCTACTGCGTTCAGTTTGAGAAATTAATCTTTTATGTGGGGCTTTCTGGAAATTTAAATAAACCATGTCATATGCTTTGCAATTTATGCGCAATGAGGATAAAATCCTCAAGGCAGAGCTTTTATCTCCTACCTTCTCTCGATTTGATCCTTTCTGTCGATTCCCTCAACGATGTCATACTCGTGGATCCTTTTTTTCGCAAGGAACTCCGCCTGTGGGAGCTCCTACTAAAAGAAAGCAATGGCAGTACTTTTCTTTTATGACAACTGTCTCCTGCTGCACAAAGACATTCAACCGTTCAAAGATGCAGCTCCCTCTCTTGGCTTTGGAGGATACTACAAGGGAAAATGGTTTTCTGCTCCATGGCCCGACGAATTCAGCATTATTCCTATAACCGATCACTCCTCGTCATTGCGCAAAATGTGTCCATTTGCAGTAGCCGCATTCCTTTTGGGGGTCTTCCTGGGCTCAAAATCCATTCTTCTCTGCTCACATAATTCACCTACAGGTCTAAATCTTTAACAAGGTCATTCATTCTCCCACCATATAATGAGAATATTCAGAAGGATTACCTGTTTATCTGTTACTCATCAGTTCATTTTCAGAGCTCAACACATTCTCGGCCACCTGAATATAATCGCTTGTCTTTCTCATTTCCAAACGCAGAGATTCAGAGCATTAGCTCCGAAGACGACCTCCTGCCAACTCAGATTCCTCCCTTTTCAGACCTGACATTCATGTGAGCCACCCGCTGCATTCCCTGATTCTGCAGGCTCAAGAAACAACTCTTCTCAGCATCACTCCCCGCTCACTGCAAATGTACTGGTCATCCTGGAATTGCTTTCAAATTTCATTTTGCATTCAACATTCCTTTCCATCATTTTCAGTGCCCATAGCGTCATCCTATATTATGTCCCTTAAGAATAGAGCTATAAGATTTGAATTTCCGGCATCCAGTTTTTCTACAAACTTAACTCAATTTCAGTGTCCCAGCTCTACACTCTGCAACTCACAAATTTCACTAATCCTGAAAGGGCTTCAACTATCAGAATCTCTTTCTCCCCCTGCTTGCCTACCTATCGCCATCAACGTACTCTCTTGGTGCCTCTCATCTGCTTCAGCTACTCCTGCCTGTTTTAGATAAAACCTTAAAGCTCTTTCTCTAAGCCTTCTTGGGTTCCCATAGGTGCTCAGAGTCTACATCGCTCTCAAATTCAACCCCCAGATTCAACCCTTAATCTCTGACCTAGCAATCACCTCATCTGATACCCTTTCCTTCCTGCTCAAAAGAAGTAAAACTGACCAAGAAGATTAGGGAAAGCTTTTCAATTTGTTTATAAATTTAAACTCCCATGTTGGCCCATATGACCCCTTTCTCTCTTATCCATCTCCATCTTTCTCAGGGCATCACCCTCAGGCCCGCTGTTTATTAACGAAAACTGAACAATCGTCACCCAGCATTTGTTCTTCTTTCACCTTTTCACCTGATTTATTTCCAGGTGCGGATTCGCAGCTGAGCAGTTTTCGGTCATTCCTTCAGAATTGTAGTAGCTTCTTCCCACGGAGTTCCAGACTCTCTTATCAAACGGTTAGGTTGTTGATCCTCCAGTGCTTACCAAGTTTACATTATAACAAATATTACGGAGCCTAAAAATGCTTTTACAGAAATGTGCTCTTAAGCGTTAGTAGCCTGCCTGGAGGAAGGGCAATCGAATCAGCCATGGATTCCCAGAGGTTTATTTCCCAAAAATGGGTTTTGTTTTCCTCTCCTGCGTGCTGATGATCATTTGTTAAAGGTTGGCTAAACCTTCAAGTGGGCTATATTCATTTCTAATTGTGGCATTGAGACCGGCTTGTTCTTTTTGGGGTCTCAGCCTCGTCCAGTCGGCCAGGCAGCGAACCCTCAAACCAAGTTAGGTTTGATGCCAAATGAATGTGTGTATACAGCATACTTTTCTGTAAAATCGCATACTCCGCATTCTCTACAATAAATATTTGTACTAAAACATTTTGTGATTGGTGTTTGTCCCGAACTACTGAAATGAAATTTATAATTAAAGTTCGGGAGGAGGGTCAGACACCAATCTCCGCATCACCAAATTGAATCATTCAATTTACACATTAGCCAATTAAATTGTTAGCACTATAAATACCCTCTTCACTTATCTCTCAGTTGCGTTTTGATTTCATCGTAACCCACCACCTCCCCATCTCCACCTTTCTTAATAACAATTTTTATGTTTTATCAATGGGGGTCTCAGCCTCGTCCAGTCGGCCAGGCAGCGAACCCTCAAACCAAGTTAGGTTTGATGCCAAATGAATGTGTGTATACAGCATACTTTTCTGTAAAATCGCATACTTCGCATTCTCTACAATAAATATTTGTACTAAAACATTTTGTGATTGGTGTTTGTCCCGAACTACTGAAAATAAATAAGTAAAATAAAATAAATAAAATAAGGAATAAGATGGGAAGAAGCGGGCGGAGGAAGCAGCAGCAACAGCAGCAGCATCAACAGCAACAGCAGCGTGGGGCCGGTCGCAGGTCCCACTGCAGCTCGACCACGCTGGACGTCTGCCTCACCTGCTTGAAAGGTGAGGAGTGGTGCTTCACTATTGGCGAGGTTGGGCACATAGCACCCGACGAACCCCCTCCATGGCAGGAGAAGGAGGAGCCAGAGCGTCCAGCAAGGGTGAGGGAGGACCTGCATCCTCCAAAGAGGACGAGTGCACTCTCCTCCGAGGGAGTCTGGGACTGGCTGGTGGAGCCGGGGAGGGATTATGAGGAAGCCCTCCCTGCAGTGATCAACCTCCTGTGGGCCCGAGATGGGGAGCGCTGGGAGACCTGGGAACGGCAACACCACCCAGCGTCCCTCCCAGACATCGCAGCCATGGTGCTCAGTTACCTGGCTGCCGACATGAGTGGGGTCCCGCCATCTCCAGGGAAAAAGGGAGAAGCCCTGTTGCCGTCTCCAGCGCCCGAAGGAGAGGAGCCACCACTGCCGTCTCCAGAGCCCAAAGGGGAGGAGCCATCGCTGCCGTCTCCCGAGGAAGAAGCCTCGCCGAGGTATCCAGAGCCAGCGGAAGAGGGAAAAGGGAAGGTCTGGGATGATGGCTGGGAGGCAGTTGCAAGCCTCCTGGGCGGAATTGTGCCCGGCTGTGGAGAGTATGGCCACACCGTGGCTATCTGCCCTCCCAGTACTAGGAGGAGCCCAACGTCCCTATGCCTGAGTGGGAGCAGCCCAGAAGGGGAGCCCGTGCATCCAGCACCCAGAAGAGGGAGCCCGTGCATCCAGCCCAGAAGGGGGAGCCCGTGCATCCAGCGCCCAGAAGGGGGGAGCCCAAAGGTCCAGAATCTAGGCCTCCAGGAGCAGAGCAGCGGGAGCTGCCTCTGCCTCCACCGCTTCCACCGCCAGGAGCGGAGCAGCGGGAGCTGCCTCTGTCTCCGCCACCTCCATCGCTTCCACCACCAGGAGCAGAGCAGCGGGAGCTGCCTCTGTCTCCGCCACCTCCATCGCTTCCACCACCAGGAGCAGAGCAGCAGGAGCTGCCTCTGTCTCCACAGCTAGGAGCAGAGCAGCAGGAGCTGTCTCTGTCTCCCACACCTCCACCGCTAGGAACAGAGCAGCCGGAGCTGCTTCTGTCTCCCCCACCGCTAGGAGCAGAGCAGCAGGAGCTGCCTTTGTCTCCACCACTGCTAGGAGCAGAGCAGCAGGAGCTGCCTCTGTCTCTACCACCGCCAGGATCAGAGCAGCAGGAGCTGCCTCTGTCTCCACCGCCAGGAGCAGAGCAGCAGGAGCTGCCTCTGTCTCCACAGCCAGGAGCAGAGCAGCAGGAGCCGTCTCTGTCTCCACCACCATGGGAGAACAGCTTGCCGTTCCCGGCTCCACCAGCAGAGGGTGAATGCCTGCTGGTTCCGCCTCAGCTGCCGTGGGAGGACTGCTTGCCCCTCCCACCTCCACCAGCAGAGGGTGAATACCTGCTGGTTCCGCCTCCACCGCCGTGGGAGGACTGCTTGCCCCTCCCACCTCCACCAGCAGAGGGTGAATACCTGCTGGTTCCACCTCCACTGTCATGGGAAGGACTGCTCCTGCCCTGCCTCGTACCGCCCAAGGGTGCCAGACTCGCACCGCCCTAGGATGCCTGCCTCGCACCGCCCAAGGATGCCTGCCTCGCACCACCCAAGGATGCCTGCCTCGCACCGCCCAAGGATGCCTGCCTCGCACCGCCCAAGGATGCCTGCCTCGCACCGCCCAAGGATGCCTGCCTCGCACCTAGTTGTACCGAGATTCTAATTGAATGATTGATTAGCAATCGAGTCTCGGTACAACTGCATAAAAGACGCACGTTGTCACTCAGTCGGGGTCGGTGTACAGAGAGGAGGTACGGAGAGATAGAGAAGAAGCGAAAAATAACAATTGCTATTGGTTCAACACAATACTTGTTTGTCCGTTTCGTCCCGTTTGTGTTTGTTTACTATTTTGTTTGGCCCTTGTGCCCGTTTGTTTTTTGTGTGTGTTTTGTGTGTGTTTTGTTTAACTCCTTTATTTTTATTATTATTTAATAAAGAAACCGATCGCTTTCGCGTCTCGGTTTTAACCCGCAGCTGCTGTGTGTCTGTGTTTCTGGTCTGTGACGTCACCACTGCAAGCCATCCTGCCACAGCTTGCCTCTATTGTAGAGCAGAGATGACAGTCTCTCTTCTTCCCTCATTGGTCTCCAGTTGTTTAAAAGCCAGGAGTTACCTCCATCCTTCTGTTGTAAAGTTGTTTTCTCCTCCTCCTCTCTGCTTCTTTTTGCAGCTACATCTCCCTTTCAGGGTTCCCATCACCTGACTGCTGTGTCACCACATAGGAGGGAGGGCAGCTCCTTTCAGGCAAAGAGCCGAGTTCCTGGGCAACACCTATATTATCATTCCCTTAATTAAATATGCCTAATCATGCTGTCACCTCATTTATTGAATGATGGGATGCAAGTTGGTTGTGATCGTTCCTTCCCTTAATTTATCAGGTTTACTTTGTTTAAGAAAAATAGAAACTGCCCTGAAATGCAGCACGACACCTACGGGGTCCAAACGAACTGCAGGATGCCTCGACAGGCAGCTAGAAGCAGAAAGGGCAATTAGTGTGATTAATACAATATTTTACGTGCTTTAAATGTACGGAATGCGTGACCTGCGATTGAAGTTTAAGGTCTCCAATGCAGGGGTCTGATAATGGATCAAGGAACTGGTTTGGGTGGTGATTTCACCATGCTGAGGCACCCACGGTAGCAGAGACAGCATCGTTTCTAGGATGTCCTTGAATGGGAGAGTATCTGTGATGGTTGGTTTGGAAGATGAAAGTTTGGAGCAGATCTTTAGATGACCTGTGGTGAAATTTGTATCCTGAATAGATTTTCTATTGGATCCGTTGAGGTGGTTCGTTGATCTGGAGGATTCGTGAGTGAGTGATGGACAGCTGGTTTATTGGTGTTAGAACAGTAATTTTAAAGAAGCAAGTAGAATAGATTCTAAAGTGACTAGCAGCTTTTGTAAGAACGTGTAGAAATGTCTCTTTGTAACTTAAACTGAAGTACTGCGGGGTAGAAGATCCTGCTCTGAACATTTTTAATCCAGTCTCTTCGATTCTGGTAAGTTCATCTAGCCTGTGGCTAGAGAATAATGCGAGTGGTGAAATTGTATCTGGCTGTGTCATTTAGAGAAAGCTGACATGTGGAACGGATTGAAGGTTGTTGTATGATGAACGGTGTGGTTTATGTGTTTGTAGCTGAGCATTATATTTTGGTTAATACTGGACACTTGTGTTATATACATTTAGTCACTGTCGAATTTTAGATTGACCATATCAAATTTTCCAGTCTTTTACATCGTTTTTAATGTAATTTATCATGTTTTTCTCCCATTAAGAAAATAGTATGCAAATATTTATTGTATGCAATATATTGGGTCTTGTACGTTTTTTTATTATTTTTTAATTTTTACTTGTGCAACTTGCAGTGGACTTCTCATTTAGTCTTGTTCATTAAGTTACTGTTTTCTGACGATGTACCACTTTCTAATACTACACCGGCGTGATAACTTTGGTACTGACCAGCTGAAACGACGCACTGAATATCTAACATGGAGTACTAATGCTGCGTTTGGAAAGACTGACTTGTAAAGTATGATGTTATGTTGTGATGAATCGATATACTCCGAAAGCGATATTGAATTCAGGCAGTTTTAATCTTTTTGAGAGAGGTGGGTCGCTGTTTATTAGATATTTCGTCGCAGTCAGCCAGCGTTTGTGGATTACGTTGGACGCAGTACAAAGATAGAAACAAGATGGATTTCTTTACCTGCAGTGATTTGGATTCTTTTTCGTTACCTGCAGTGATTTGGATTCTTTTTCGTTACCTGCAGTGATTTGGATTCTTTTTCTTTACCTGCAGTGATTTGGATTCTTTTTCGTTACCTGCAGTGATTTGGATTCTTTTTCGTTACCTGCAGTGATTTGGATTCTTTTTCGTTACCTGCAGTGATTTGGATTCTTTTTCGTTACCTGCAGTGATTTGGATTCTTTGGTTTCCTGGAGTAGTCTCGATTTTGTGGAAGTTCTATTGCTTGGATTTTTACCGGTTTTCATGGAATTTCTATGTCGTCGTCTGAATGGTAGAAGCCAGGATTCTTGCAAAAGATGAGTTTCCTAATCTGAGACGATATCCAGATTAATTTTGTTTGATGCAGTGGAATACGCTCTGTATCAGCTGCACAAGCAAACTCTAACTTACAGCAGGGACGTAATGGATAGGGTAAGATCATTGGACAAGTAATTACGCTGTTAGCGATAATTGACAATTGTCTGGTTATCAACACTTAACCCTTTGCGGTCCATTTATTAATTCTGCGTCAGGCTCGCCAGGTCTAATTAATTTTACCGCAGCATTTAATTTTAGGCGCTGTTTAAAAGTATTTTTTCACAGTCAAACGGGTTTAAATGGCCCTGCAGATCAACAAAGCACTCACTAGGCATCCCCAGCCCGCCCACCCTTTCATTTGCTATCGCTTTCACACATGCTACCAAATAAAAATAATAATAATAATAGTCGTACATACCGATCAATCGTCTCCTGATGACTCGTTTATCACCAAACTCCTCAATAATGCAATCCAAGTCATTATTTTATTGCTATAACATCTCAAAAAGCTCTGCAAATGTCCGTGTTAGTCTCTGTGCGCTGATACTGTACTCCCAGCTTGTTCCCATCGACCGCCCCATCTGAAGAAGGGGGCTACTATGACTATTCATGAGAGACGCCTTTTTTTTTTTTTATCGGCTTCTCTCGGCTCCTTTCGTTCCCACTTGGCCATTGAATGGTTTCTCGGCTTTTTCCGTTGAAAACCGACAGTTTTGCGTTTTTGCGTTTTAAAATGATGTCGGACAGGGTCCGACAAAGGACCTGGTGGGAATAATTGCAATGTCGGACCCAGTCCGACAATGGACCGCTTGATTTGGTTTACTGGTTAAAAGTGAGTTCCCTGCCTGAACCACCGCTTTGCTTCATAAATGGAAACCGCAGTCCTACTTGCAGCCAGTTCACTTTGAGTATCTTTAGCAGTCAATCTGGGATTGTTATTAACCTTCCTCACAATTCCTCTACTTTTTCTTCTAAAAGAAGCTTCTTTCTTCCAGACCGAGGGAGTGTTTTGACAGTACCAATCTTGTACTTTTTGATAATAGTGATACTCCAATTCTTGGAAATCTTCTTGTATCCTTCTCCAGCTTTATGACAATAAATCATTTTCTGCCTAAGGTCTTCAGATAGCTCTTTACTTTTTCTCATATTGACTAATTGGTAATGACAGCAATCATCCTATGCCTAACCCTTTTATACATAAAGAATGTTCACCTTTGCAAAAATAATTGCTGAAATAAATAATTGTAGACATCTATTTTGTGTAACTTTTTTCCTCATGCACAAAAGCAAAACTTTTGCAACAAAATTTTTTTCTTAATTCTTTGTTTGAGAAATTTCTAGAAATTATAAATTTCCATTGGGGTATGTAAACTTTTCACTACAACTGTGTATGTGTATATATATATATATATATATATATATATATATATATATATATATATATATATATATATATATATATATATACAGTTTTATTGAAATTTACGCAGTTTAATGTCTCAATGTACTCTGAAATTAAAGCATAGAACGAATAAACAATTGGAGATAAAAAAGAAATCATGGAATCGTTTTGTTTAACAAAATTTAATCTAAATTTTTGACTCATCAAAGTAGCCACCTTTTGCAGATATAACAGCCGAACACACTCGTGGCATTCTTTCTACAATGGAAATCAAATATTGTTCGGAAAGTTCTTCCCAACACTGTTGCAGAAGTTCCCACAAATGTGTTGCACTTGTAGGTTGCTTTGCTTTCACCCTTCTGTCCAGTTCATCCCAAACCAGCTCGATGGGGTTTAAGTCTGGAGACTGTGCTGGCCATTCCATGATTTGAAGCCTACCGTCTTGTTCTTTTCTTCTAAGGTAGTTCTGACATAGCCTGGAGGTATGTTTTGGTCATTATCTTGCTGTAGGATGAACCCCTGACCAACTAGGCGTATACCAGAGGGTTTTGCATGGCGCTGCAAAATGCTGTGGTAGCCGTTTTGGTTCAGGGTGCCACTCACTCTGTGCAAGTCGCCGACTCTGGATCCAGCAAAAGAGCCCCAGACCATCATGCTTCCTCCTCCATGTTTGACAGTTGGTGTCACACACCGAGGAACCATCCTTTCGCCTACTCGACGGCGTACAAAAACCCTGCGTGATGAACCGAAGATTTCAAATTTTGATTCATCGGTCCATAAGACCTTCTTCCAGTCTTCAGTAGTCCACTGGCGGTGCTTCATGGCCCAGGCAAGCCTCTTTTTCTTATTTTGCCATCTTAGCAATGGCTTTCTTACTGCCACTCGACCTGTCAAACCTGCAGCTCGAAGTCTTCTCTTCACAGTTGAAACTGAGACTTGCTTACTTCGACCAGTGTTAAACTGTGCTTGAAGCTGTTGTCCTGTGAGCCGCCTATCACGCAAGCTGTTGACTCTCAGAAACTTGTCTTCTGATTCTGTTGTGGCTTTGGGTCTGCCAGACCTCTTCCTGTCAGAGTTTCCTCCAGTTTCCAAGTGCCTTTTGATGGTGTAGGAAACTGTACTCACTGACACCTTGGCTTTCTTTGCAATTTCTCTAAAGGAAAGACCTACACTTTTAAGGGTTATAACGGTAAGTCTGTCTTCCTTTGTTAATTGCCTTTTTCTCGCCATTATGATAGCAATATACTACTTCCTGCAGTACAATACTGTCCAAATAATGCTTAAGAGGGTGTAGTAACACAGTGTGTTCCAACACTGCTTTTATACAGACAGAGGGTTTGTAAGTAATCAACAAAAGTTGGGACACCTGTAGGAATTGTTAGCATCAACTTTCAAGGCTTAATTTACTTCCATTGCTGCAGAACAGCTGTAAGTTGTTAACCCATTACTTGTTCCCTGAAAAAGGCCTTTTTGTATAACTCTGAAATGTACATTATTTTTCAGTTTTTGGTAACCTAAACTTAGTGTATATATATATATATATATATATATATATATATATATATATATATATATATATATATATATATATATATATATATTATTTATAAATATATTATATATATGGCCCTTACACTTGAATTCAATCAACATGCTGATACAATCCAGTAGCAAAGTCATCAGACAAACCAAACTCCTTTCAATACATGCTCAGTAAATAAAGCTGCCTTGATAAGAATAAACTGACATTTAATTTCAAGCAGCTTCAACACATTTGTCCGCAGCATCCTTTTGTTTCTCAGCTTCGCCCAGTTCACTGTTTATTATTGCAGGTTCACAGGTTCCGGACCTCAGCTAACAGTATGTTTTCTTTCAGTAATTTTGCATTTGGTGGTTTTAGTCAGTTTGGCATCATTATTACATTTTTTATTAGGCTTACAGAGTCATTTAACAGATGTGACAGACTCAAAAACTCAAACTACACTCAGAAACTTCCAGCTTCAGCTTTCACTTATGATGCATTCATTAACAAAAGGTTTAAGTTAGGATACCCAGGCTGAGTGTTTGTGTGTGAAAACAGCCCTAGACATCTGAACACACAGACTAAGTATGAACCCGTGGTTATCCCTTCTAATTATTAAGGGATTTTAATGTGAACCGTCTACATGCAGCAAAGTGTGTGATGAGCTCCTGAAAATGCAGCCACTTTGTTAAAGTTTTTTTTTGATGAACTAATAACAATCCAAAACATGAGGAACTGTTACTTTAGACTTCGAAGTAAGTCAACACAGCAACCAAACTGCTTTATCCACGAGTCCATTCTCTCAGCCTGCGAAGCATTTAAAACAACGAGCAGAGCTCCGGAGTGCAAGCCCTGTCGTTGAGAGGATTTGCAATGAAAAGCTTGTCTTCCTGAGTTCCCTGGACTCGCACTGCCTGCAGACAATAGCAACTGAAAAGAGTTTTACAGGTTAGACCAGCAGCTTAAGGCATTAGCACCCTCCTGGGGGGAGATCGAGGGAGAAATCTCACATGAAACCTGGCTTAAAGGACACACTCAGTCACACACACATGCACACATGCACACTACACACACATAGATACACACACCGACACACACACACACAACACACACACACACACACACTGTACACACATAGATACACACACACCAACACACACACACACACATGCATGCATACACACACACACTGTACACACATAGATACACATGCACACTGCACACACATAGATACACACACTGCACACACATAGATACGCACACCACACACACATACGCACGCACACACACTACACACACTACACACACATAGATACACACACACACACACACACACACATGACAGTGTGGGGAAGCTATAAAAAAGGCCAACAAGATGCTCGGATATATTGTGAGAAGTGTTGAATTTAAATCAATGGAAGTAATGTTCAAACTTTATAATGCATTAGTAAGACCTCACCTAGAGTACTGTGTTCAGTTCTGGTCACCTCGCTACAAAATGATATTGCTGCTCTAGAAAGAGTGCAAAGAAGAGCAGCCAGAATTATCCCGGGTTTAAAAGGCATGTTGTATGCAGACACGCTAAAAGAATTGAATCTATTCAGTCTTGAACAAAGAAGACTACGCGGTGATCTGATTCAAGCATTCAAAATCCTAAAAGGTATAGACAATGTCGACCCAGGGGACTTTTTTGACCTGAAAAAAGAAACAAGGACCAGGGTCACAAATGGAGATTAGATAAAGGGGCATTCAGAACAGAAAATAGGAGGCACTTTTTTACACAGAGAATTGTGAGGGTCTGGAACCAACTCCCCAGTAATGTTGTTGAAGCTGACACCCTGGGATCCTTCAAGAAGCTGCTTGATGAGATTCTGGGATCAATAAGCTACTAACAACCAAACGAGCAATATGGGCTGAATGGCCTCCTCTCGTTTGTAAACTTTCTTATGTTCTTATGCACGCACGCACACTGCACACTCATAGATACTGACACCACACACAAGCAAACACACACACACTATAATGCTAGGATTTTGTAACACTGAAAACAGCTCCAGGACTGGGACGGCAGATGAATGTATTAAAGTACTGTGTGCCTGATAACAGAGACACATTCAATAGAAAGTGTATGGTGGTAGAATCTTATGCTGTACTGCCCCATAATTAGATTTTAAAAAAATGTCACCAAAATCCAAACAAATTATAAAATATTATTTCATTGTGAATTTTCTAAAACACATTTTCTTATAAACAAAAGAAGACATGATGCAGATGTCATTTATGCATTGGTTTCCTTTACGTGATATCTTTGTAAAATATAAGAACCAATTGATGTATGAAAAAATATAGACATGGTTATTTCTACCTCCAAATACATTTGAAGCAGTGTTTGTTCGAATATCCATGCAATTATCCAGAGCACTTCCAAAATATAATGACTTGGTGTCTGTTTACTGCATTCTTGGATGGCTTATCCGTCTGGATAGTCTACTTGAGCAGAACGCAGCTGCTTCTTGACAGTAAGCTGCTGACAGTCAGTTTGTCTACATTCCCCAAAGGTAGTTTCAGCTGCAGGGACGCCCCTCCCAACCTGCCTGTCACACCTAACACTAATGCTTCTGCTTCTACTTCAGCTGCAGGGACTCCCCTCCCTCGCAACCTGCCTGTCACACCTAACACTAATGCTTCTGCTTCTGCTTCAGCTGCAGGGACGGCCCTCCCAACCTGCCTGTCACACCTAACACTAATGCTTCTGCTTCTGCTTCAGCTGCAGGGACACCCCTCCCAACCTGCCTGTCACACCTAACACTAATGCTTCTGCTTTGACTTCAGCTGCAGGGTCGCCCCTCCCAACCTGCCTGTCACACCTAACACTAATGCTTCTGCTTCTACTTCAGCTGCAGGGACACCCCTCCCTCTCAACCTGCCTGTCACACCTAACACCAATGCTTCTGCTTCTGCTTCTGCTTCAGCTGCAGGGTCGCCCCTCCCAACCTGCCTGTCACACCTAACACTAATGCTTCTGCTTCTGCTTCTGCTTCAGCTGCAGGGACACCCCTCCCTCCCAACCTGCCTGTCACACCTAACACTAATGCTTCTGCTTCTGCTTCAGCTGCAGGGACGCCCCTCCCAACCTGCCTGTCACACCTAACACTAATGCTTCTGCTTCTGCTTCTGCTTCAGCTGCAGGGACACCCCTCCCAACCTGCCTGTCACACCTAACACTAATGCTTCTGCTTCTGCTTCAGCTGCAGGGACGCCCCTCCCAACCTGCCTGTCACACCTAACACTAATGCTTATGCTTCTACTTGCATATACAAACTCTGCAGACTGTTTTCATTTTTTCTTTTTTTTTTATAGGGGCTTGTCTTTTTACCGGTTCTGATAACATTTAACTGGAAGCAGGTGATGGTGATGTTTCAATAGGGGCATATAGAATCACTGTGACTGATTAAAAAAATCAGATGCCACCCATTTAACCCACTGTGTTTACAGTTGGTACACAGCTGTTTTCTATGATTCTTTAAGTCTGTTTAGTCATTTCACTGCCACAACGAAGTGTGCTTTCCTTCAAAGCCAAAAAGCTGCACTTCATGAAACTTAATCTTCTCACTGAATTGCTCACATGAAAACTAAACTTATGCAACAACGAAGGGAAAGTAAACAATCCTGTATGCCATACTGTATGCATATCCAAAGGGTATTGGTGGATGACCAAATTATTATAGTGCCAACTTCTGTATTTCCCTGAAATGAGCACACGCCTGTAAGTACCTGTATGTTTTGTAAAGTGTGAAGATTTGCATTTCTGAATCTTTGTTGCTCTCGGCAATTACACTAAGCCCCTAGGTGTACTGTAGTATCGCGCCCCATTTAGTGAGCAATACAGGATGTACTAAAATAAGCTGTTCAAGTACCAACAAAGCAAACAAATCACATACTGAATGAATTCAGTGACTGATAGCTCGCAGTTTCATATACGCATTTAGTGAATGGTGAAGCTTTTAGTAATAGTAAAGTAAGCAGTGTGAGGTATAAATGTGCTCTCTGCCACTCTGTCTTCCTTGCCTGTGCTCTGCTCCCCTTCACGCTGCTATTCTATACCTGGGACACGTTTACGGGGCTACACATGCAGCATTCAATTATCTGATACAATTATATGTATCAGATAAATGCATTTCAAAATCATGACTTGAAACACAGTGCATACCTGAGGCACACCTCAAGCCCATGAATGATTGAAGCAGAGCTCTTGTTAAATGTGAATTGTGATAGTGAAAGCATTTAGAACGCAGTGAGTGGGGCGCACAATGAACTTCTGGACTATCACACCAACACTTTAATGTAATAGTTACTAGAACAACTATTAGATGAGTTTGTTGTTGTGTACAGATCGATTTCCTCCCCTTGGTCTATAAAAATTATCTTTGTTACAGGAACAAATTCTCTTAAAAGTCAATTTAATAAAAAAATAAGGTTCCATGAATACCAGTAGTTTTGTGCTCCTCTAATGACACTGACATGTACAGAGACGGGGGGTTGTCATGTTGATTCCATATTCTGCTGCATCGATTATTGATCGTCCTTAAATTTCCTGAGTTTCAATTACATATTGGTGAATCGATGCATCAAATCAGAGTGCAGTTTGAAGTCTCCCATTGCCAGTTTGCATTAAAACATTGGTTCTGTAGAGATGTGCTTATATTACTGCCTGTACAGTAGGCAGCCAACGTCAGTGCTGTTGTTGATGCATTGATTATTGTTGATAAAAGCGAATGTGATAATAGATTAAGGAATTAGATTACTGATTGCACCACTAGTTATGATGAATGAAATCATTCCAGATCTCACCTGTCCCTCTCAGGGGTTTACCTCAGGGCTGTGTCTGCACTGAGCAAACCCCTTCATTGGTCCTTTAGCTGAGGAGCACATAACTTTTCAGGTCGAAATCAATCTTCCAGTTACTTTGAGCTGCCTGCTAGCATGCAGCATTGTTTAGGTTAAAAAGAGATTTTGCTCAGTTACTGAATTACCCATATACAATACATGTTTCCTATGGGTTATACTTACTAAGAAAACCCCACAGAAATGTAATAAAGCATCTGACCAGTACTACAATCAAACCAGGCGGTAAATGCCTAATATAGATTTGTGAAATCCCTGATATTAGAGGGACCACACACACACATGCACACACACACACGCACACACACACACGCACACGCACACACACACACACACATAGCACAGTTTACTGTTACTCTGATCCATCCACTAATGCTGATGGAAATTAACTCTGTTCTGAATTGTGCTTTTGGGAAAAAGAAGCCAGTTACCGGGGCATGTGCAGCAAAGAAAAGTCCATAAATTACAATTTGTCCAGCAATAACAGTTAAAGACCAACCATTTCTGATAACTGTGAAACTTATGTGGCTGTTTCTTTTTGCACAAAGAGGTCTAACATGACCTAGAAAGAAAAAACAGGGCAAGCTGTGTACAAGACCACCTCAGCATAAAGACCACCTGTCTGTAGTGACCATCTCAGCCAGGCCTGAACATTGAGGCATTGGTGGAAAACCGGCATGATACAAAGGGCCCCTGTCTGAAGTGACAGGCTTCCGTGGTCCCAGGGGCGGCCCTACAAGACGGCCTTCAGTGAGAACCTGAGCGGCAGACAGCTGCTTCTCCCTTAGCTGCCTGCGCTGGAACAGCATGGCCGTGCAAAACGCAGCAGGCTTCTTTTAAGACAAAACTAATTACATTGTTTGTTTTTCAGGCATGCATTCTCGTTGTTCTCGCTTGTTTTTTTTAAACCAGCCTCTGCCTCTGTTAGCGCAGAGTGTTAATTAAAACAATGTGAGAGATGGCGTGCAGTTTATAGATTTCCTTAAACTGGCATTGTATGCCTGGCCTCCCACACAAAATCACGCAAATAGAACTTTAATCTAAGGACAATGTTAATTTGACATTTTTAAAACAGCTTTTGAATACATTTTAATTTGTCAGAATAATATAGATTTGTAATCTGGATTTTTAGTGTAAGAAATAATCATGCAAATCATTACCAAACACTGGACAATAGGGCCCCTTTCCTCTGTCTCAGGGCTTTTCAACTGGGGGTACTTCTGAGCATCATCGGGGGTATGCAGGATGACTCAGAAATGCAAATATAAAAAATCAAAGTAAAAGAAAATAATGATCTTGATTTTTAATTTTTTTTTTACGGTATTATATATTATCGCTAAATCACTGCATGAATATTTATTTTTTGTTTAGCAGCTGATGGTTAGTATAGTATAGTTTTAAAATGATCATCCACCTGTAAGCATGCAGATTTCCACTCTAATATAAGGGTGAAGCGTCTTGCAATTCTGTGCTCTGCGCTGCTCATGAACTTTGCAGTTTTCAACTCCTCGTATAATTGATTTGGATGCTGTAAACATTTTAAATGGCACACTAAATTATGCTGAGATGGGAAGTAAATAGTATTGTGATAAACATTTACAGTGCAGATTTGGGGTTATGTGTTTGGGTTATGGGTGAGAGAGAGAATTTTAAAACTCAGGAAAATAAACTTAAAAAATAAACCAAATGAGTGTAAAACAACTACAAAACAACACAGAGAACCCAACAATACGGAATTACGCCTCAGCTACTGCAAGACACTGAAACATTAAAAACAAATTCTACATAATAAAAAACAACAACATGTGTCTAAATATTAAGTCAAATTGAGGAATCCATCGACCAAAACTCCTTTTGGGAACTAAGGAACAAATTAAATACTTCAAAAATGGACAATCAAAAATGGTAATATTTGAAAAAATTACTTTGATAAACTCTACCAAAAATTAGATATAAATCCGGACCAGAATTCAATCTTAAAAAAAACCTAAAACAATTCGAAACAATAATTAAAGACAACTCACTCGATTTATCAATAACTGTACTGGAGCTGAAAGATAAACTCCAAGCCCTCAAGCCCAGGAAAACCTGCAGGCCCGACAGCATCAACGAGATGCTGAAGCACAGCAGTCCTAGGCTGCAGGAGGTCCTGCTCAAATTATTCAGCCTCATTCTGGGGTACATATGAAACCAAGGGCTTATAACCCCGATTCACAAAAGTGGAGACAAGTTAGACAACAATTGCCGAGGCACCTGTGTGAGCAGTAACCTAGGAAAGGTGTTCTGCAGTATAATTACTGGCCTTCCTTACTGAGCAAAGTGTCCTCAGTTAGAGTCAGATTAGCTTCCTACCAAATCTCCAAACCTCTATACACTCTACATATATACACTCTACACACTCTTATCAACAAACATGTCTACCACAAAATAAAGGGAAAGTATTTGCTTGTTTTATAGATTTAAAAAAAGCATTTGACTCAATTTGGCATCCAGGTCTATTGCTCTGAATTCTTAAAAAGGTCCAGGGGGTAAAGTCTATGACATCATTAAGTCAGTGTACACAGAGAATAAGTGCGGTATGAAAATTGGCATCCAAAGAACAGAGTTTTTCACCCAAGGCTGTGGAATGAGACGGTGCTGCAGTCTGAGCCCAACACTGTTCAAAATCTACATTAACAAGTTGGCCACGGTGTTGGAGCAGTCTGCAGCCCCTGGACTCACTCTACACAACAAATAAATTAAATTCCTGCTCTATGCAGATGACCTGGTCCTGATGTCGCCCACAGAGCAGGGGCTGCAGGAGAGCCTGGAACTGCTAGAACAGTACTGTCAGAAATGGGCACTGACAGTAAACCTGGACAAGACCAGAGTTATGGTATTGAAAGCCAGATCTCAGGGAAACAGGTACCGCGTCGCTCTGGGCAACACCACACTGGAGCATAGCACCAGTTACAATTACCTGGGTCTGAAAATCAGTGCGTCAGGGAGTTTTAACCTGGCTATAAATGAATTCAAAGACAAGACACACAGGGCTTTCTATGACAATGTCACTCAGCCAATTCTTCTGTATCGTAGTGAAGTATGAGATCCCCTTATGGACCCCGATTTTATATAGGATCAAAGTCCAACGGAAAACTTCCATTTAGAATTCTGCATAAACCTCCTGCAGGTTCACAGGAGTGCAGCCAATAGCACCTGCAGGGCTGAACTGGGCCGGTTCCCCTTACTCCACTCCACACAGAAACAATCTCTGAATTACTGGGTCCATCTACAGCAGGCTAATCCGCAGTCCTACCACCACACAGCACTGCGGAGCTCCACACTGTCCTAAAAAATTAGTTTACCCTGCCAGAATATCTTGTCAGGGTCAAAATTACAAAGCAAAGGCAGTCCTGACCAAGTACAGAGTCGTTGACCACAGCCTGGCCATTGAAACTGGCCGGCACAAAAAATCCTGGATAGCCAAAGAAAAGAGGCTGTTCTGTCACTGTGATCTGGGAGAGGCCTGTTACACTGCCCCCAAACAAGCCAGGGACGCGTTCTTCCCCAAATTGGGGAAGCAGGGGGGACCAGATATTATTGTTCATGGTTGATACTATAAATATGGAGAGAGGTGGTGGTGGTAATGAAGGTGGGTGTATAGTGGGAGGGAGGGAGAGGGGGTGTACATGAGAGAGAGAGAGAGAGAGAGAGAGAGAGAGAGAGAGAGAGAGAGAGAGAGAGAGAGAGAGAGAGAGAGAGAGAGAGACTCTCTCTTCTCAGAAGAGGCTTACACAGTTAAAACACACGCAAGTAGTTAACTGTTCAGCCTCGAGTCTCAGACAGTGCTTTGGGCTGTATTCATAAGCCATCTGTGTGCTGAGGAGACGCAGCTATGTCTATTACTGATAAGCTGTTGCTTAATTGAAGGTTACCCAATAGTTCCCAGTTGGTTTATTGTTTAGTAAATGTAATAGTTCAACTTTTTATTGTTGTCTGCCTGCTGGAAAAGTAATGCTGCTTTTACTGAGCTTTTGTGCCAGATTCCAAGGTTGCTCTATTTTCTTCAATATAGAAAAAAAGGCTACAATAAGGTATACAAAAACTTTGGTGCAGGTTTGATACAAAGTTTGGTTTTGAAACAGAAATGTGTGGAGTGTGGACGTAATGGGGAGCAGAGCTTAATACCAAGCAGGTCTAAAGTGTTTTTTTAATGCTGGCTTTCAGAGTACAGGTTTGCAGTAACATTATACTAATCAGAGCCCTGCATGGTTAAGCCTCTCTCAAAACCTCCAGCTCTGTTTTCTGTATGTTCCCACACACATTCATTCACTTCAATACTTCATTATGATTGTGCTCTCCCATGTTTTTTTTTTTTGTATTGTGTTTTAATTGTACCGTTTCAGACTTTTCTTTTCAATGCTACAAGGTTCAGCTGTGTTTTTACAATAAATACGAACAGTTCTTGTAACAAAGCTCTGTATAAACACTGGCAGCTAGTCCTCTGCAGGCCTTCGTACAGGAACTATTAGCAACGTGACGTGCACGACTACTTTACCAAAATGACTCACTGGCTGGAGTGTGCGCCAATCAGACTTGATGAGCATGTTGTGCACCAATCAGACGTGATGAGCAGGTTGTGCACCAATCAGACGTGATGAGCATGTTGTGCACCAATCAGACGTGATGAGCATGTTGTGCACCAATCAGACGTGATGAGCATGTTGTGCACCAATCAGACGTGATGAGCATGTTGTACACCAATCAGACGTGATGAACATGTTGTGCACCAATCAGATGTGATGAGCATGTTGTGCACCAATCAGATGTGATGAGCATGTTGTACACCAATCATGCTGTGAGAAATATTCTTAGCTTTGCTGTGGAGCCTTGGAATTATTGCTTTGCTAATTACTGCTATCCAAAAATGAACTTGCATCTTAGTCAACATGTTTTGTGTGTCGGATTGCGATGCAATACCTTCTATTTCCATCCCTGCAGTAAAGGAGCAGTCCTTAACTTGATATTTAAGGGTTAGTTAATAATTGACCCACATTCACAAAAGCATGTTGTTTTTTTTCAAATGTCTACATGCATATTCACAAGACTTGGAACCAATGAATACATTTCTATTAAACTCAACTAGGCTGTACATTTTATACTCTAGAGCAAAGTGCAGCTTTATCCAGGCTTACCCCCAGCTTATTCAATTGTGAAATATCTTGAAATACTTATTTTTAGACCATCAAATACTGTGAAATAAGCAATTTTTACCATGAAAAAAATACAGCACTAATTACAGCACACACACAAACAAGTATATTTAAAAAATATAAGCAATAGGTACAGAGGTGCAGTCTCCCAAAACGTGAAGCCTGGGTTGTGCTCTGCTAATGAACCACACAACAACAATGCCGAATAAGAAACGTTTACCTACATTAATATGTTTGTGTGGGATGGGGCCCAGATGGATAATTCCTTAAAGCGACAGTAGCCTAATGCACATACTCAACTTTGACAGTGATGCGGTGCGAGCGAGCATCCAAATTCAAGACCAAGGGAAGCAATATATGGGGCACTTTTGTCAAAAAGTGAGGAGGATGACCCCTCTGGCCCCCCCGGCTCTGGCGCCCCTGGTCCCCCTCCCTTTCGGGGTGTGACTCTAACATCAGCCATGGACCCACAGGACGCCGCTGTGGTGTCTCAGGAGGTAGCACCTCTGCTGCAAAAACAGTCTATTCGCATGATAGACCCCTTCCACTTGGAGGAAGAGTTCTACGCCAGGTACTTCCTAGTGCCCAGGCGGGATGATGGCCTCAGACTGATCCTCAACCTCAGACAGGTCAACCTGTATCTGAGCTGAAGGAGGTTCAAAATGTGGACAATGCAACAGCTGTTGTAGTCAGGCCAGGCGATGCCTCAAAGACGCCTATTTCCACATCCTCATAAAACCAGCGCACAGGAAGTACCTGCGGTTCGCTTTTCAGGGAACAGCGTATGGATTCCATGTCTTGCTTCCCAGACCCTTCCTTTGGGTCTCCTGTGCATGTGCCCTCTGGTGGCCTGGTTCAAGAGCAGGGTTTTTCAGTCCGCGTTGAACCGCTACCATCTATTGACAGTGTCTCGTCACTGTCAAAGGGCACCTTCTTGGTGGAAACAGCCTGCCCATCTACTCTGGTTTTCAACCCTGATGCAGCTCCAGAGCGGCCAACCATGGAGACTGCCCAAGCATCCCGACCCATCAAGCCTTTAGCTCTGGGTCTGGCCCCTGAACGGCTGCATTTGAGCCATCTGGGTCTGTCCAATAGGGTCATTGACACCCTACAAAATGCCAGAGCAGCATCCATGTATTCCCAGTGCGGGTACAAGTGGGGCGTCTTTCATACGTGGTGTCTGCCTCGTGGGTTTGAACCCACGACTTGTCCCATGGCAGTAATACTGCAGTTTTTGCAGGGGAAATCCCCCTGTATGTTAAAGGTCTATCTGGCAGCCATTTTGGCTTGCCATGTCAAAATTGACTCGGTCTCCCCAGGAGCTCACTTCCTGGCGGGACAATTTTTGAAAGGGCTCGGGCTTCGCCGCCTATGAAGGACATTGTACCTCATGGAGCCTCCATTTGAGCTTATGCATTCAACTGCGCAGAAATATTTATCGCTCAAAGCAGCTTTCTTGCTTGCTATTACCTCTGCAAAGCGGGTGAGTGAGATGCAGGGATTCTCCATTGCAAAAGCCTGCTTGATTTTTACAGAGGCCAGGACAAAGGTTACACTCTGTACCAATCCTGCCTTTTTGCAGAAGACGATTTCAGCATTCCATGTCAGCCAGTTGGTGGAATTGGAGGCTTTCCATCCAGCTCCTTTCCAGTCTGACAGGGAGTGACAGCTCCATATGCTCTGCACAGTGCGGGCTCTGGCATACTACGTTGACAGGACGAAAAGCTGGAGGTAGTCCGAACAATTTTTTGTCTACTATGGAGCGAAGTCCCATGGTCAAGCCCTGTCTAAGCAGAGGCTGTCTAAATGGATAACAGACACGGTCAGGACTTCCTATGAGCTGGCCAGCTTGCCCCCTTCAAAAAAGCTCACTGCCCATTCCACCAGGGGCATGGCAACTTCATGGGCTTTATTCCAGGTGCATATGTCAAGGTCATTTGCAATGCAGTGGTGTGGGCAACTCCCCATACCTTTACCAGGTTCTACAGACTTAATGTTGTGGATCCTCAAAACCCTGCTTTTGGAGTGTTAAGGGTGGCTTTTCAGTCGACCCTTACAACAGAGGCATAGAGGTGAAGCTCTCCCTCAGTTTTTTAGCCCTAGCTACTTGTTGCTGGGGTTCCGCATGGTAACACACAAGGCAGCCTCTCAGCGTAGCCTTGTAGCATTCCGGTCATTCTGCAATCATGCCCTTGCGATTGGTAATGGTAATGGTTACATTTCATACCTGAAAGGGAACATTAGGTTATTATCATAACCCTTGTTAACCTTTAAGGCCATTGCGTCCATGGCTGCAGCAGGCTTGAAGGAGAAATTGCGCTGAGGTCTGTGAGCGCAGTATGTTTATGTCCTCGGTGGCGGGGCCATGACTGTGTCACAGGCTTGTCGAGTGGCTTTGATATATCTTACACATGTAACCATGTGGTAATGGTTACATTTCTATTTCAGGGAACGTAATGTGGCATCAGTGTATTGTTGCAATATTTATAGTTTCAGGAAAAGGCAACACTGTTTCTTCTATTTCAAGTACACTTACTTTTGGAAGTATAAATCTGCTTTATATTTGTATTTCAAATAAACATTAGGCTTTGCTCTGTTTTGTTTAAGTCAGCGTTTCTCAAACTGGGGGTCCCGAACCAAAAAGGGGTCGCAAGGCTATTGTAGCGGGGTTGCCTGATCACAGAAAATACTGATATAACCTTAAGATTAGGGCTTCTGATTTTCGGTTTTAACCGATTAAACACCCGATACAAAAATGCAAACACTGGAAGTGGTTACTCAATTCACGTGAACCTCACCCCTTTCCCATAAAAAAAGAAAAAAAACCCTACTACAAAAAACTAAAACAAAACCACTTTCCTAGTGCAGATGGTCAAATGCTCCTCCTTCCTGACTTGTATCTATCATTGATTTGTTTCTATTGGAGACTCCGCTTGCGAGATTTAAAACGAGATTACAATTACAGTAGAAGGCTTGTTCATGGGATTTAAAGCTATATTACAGATAGATAGTGACAATATATTACAGAGTCGCAAATTGTGGTGAAATGTAAAAGAAATGCCTATCACACAGAAACCCCAGAAGATTGTGCCCGTGACCATAAGGATTTCATTGTAGAAGACAGCAAAGGAAGGAAGGTACAACTAAATGTGCAAGTTCTGTCTGTCGAGCTACTGCCATTGTGACAGAGAAAAACGGCTAGTATTTTGGAAAGTAACCAAAAACAATCATTTCTTACAGTATATACAAAGCAAAAGCCCCAAAAAAAAACAATTTACATAAAACTCGAAAATAGATCAAAAATAAGCACCGAAGAAAAAAAAAACAGACGTGCTACTTAAGATACTTAGCATTACATTACAGTGCATATACACTTAATCCTGAACAGTAAATGATTTAATATGAAGCCAGACCTCCTTTCGTGTTTACTAAGTGTCCAGATGCTTGTTTTTTTTGTGTTTATTAAAGTTGTGTATAAAGTGCTAGCGCCGGTTAAAAAAACGTTTAAAATGCTCAGTTTTTTTGTGTTTCACACTGTTTCACAATTTGCCCCAATCCTTGGACAATGTTGTGATTATTGCCACAATCATTGGCAAACTCTGTTTGTTTGCAAGTACTTCCAGCTCCCAGAACTGCATCCTGTTGGCTGCGAAAGGCTAGATGTCATTTTTTCAGACAGTAACACATGTTTCTTAAATGTCTACATACCCCTGAAGAATAGACTTTGAAAGTGGAACTTAAAGAAGCCGGCGTTATTTACAAAGCAGAGGAGTCTACAAGTAGAGGGTACTGATACCATATGCAAGTTTTCGATGCTTTGTTTAAAACTTAATTCACACAGAACGACCGTCTTGAAGCAGAAACACAAGTGACAGGCTTGCTGTTGATTTAAACACTTCTGCCTCTGTGGGTCTAATATTATGCCATGGTTTCATTTTGTAAACTGGTTATTTATTTTACAGTTGCGATGTTCGGTTGAAATAAAAGTGGATTTTATATTAGCTAAAAATATAATTTATTTATTCCTGAAAACAGTTGCTACCCCCCAAACTGTGGGTCTTGCATCCCACCCCCCACACCCCACACTGAAACATTTCCAAAGGGGGGCCCAGCAAAAAAAGTTTGAGAACACCTGATTTAAGTAATTCTGAAAGAAATGTGATTCACCTTTTTAGCTCCAAATAGTTATTTAAAAAAATGAACTGATCAAGTTCTGAAAATACCCCTCATAGTGATAACACAATATGAGGGTCTGTATATAATGATTGATTGTAATCTTGGAGTAATCAATGTAACAAGGGGAGGTTTTAGGTATAAGTCATTAGTGATAATGCTGCAGTAATGTATTGCAGCCAGGCACTCCCACACAACACAGATATGTGTTTAAAAAGTGCTATTCACTACCAAGGAGGAGCCAGAAGGTGCAATGCAGAGACCAGGGTTAGGGTTAGGGTTAGGTGCAATGCAGAGAACAGGGTTAGGGTTAGGGTTAGGTGCAATGCAGAGAACAGGGTTAGGGTTAGGGTTAGGTGCAATGCAGAGAACAGGGTTAGGGTTAGGGTTAGGGTTAGGTGCAATGCAGAGAACAGGGTTAGGGTTAGGTGCAATGCAGAGAACAGGGGACTATATTTCATGCCAGTGTCCCAACCCCCAGGTCTATGGTAACAGATTATCTATTTATTTTATTAGTTTCAAATTGATGGGATACGAAAGACATGCCAAAGTAAACTAGCCCTCGACTAATAATAATTGAAAATGTGGACAAAGTTATTAGACAGGAATGTTTAGATTACTGAGCAGGGTGGAGGGTAGAGGTGGAGAGACTCTGAGCAGGGTGGAGGGTAGAGGTAGGGAGACACAGCAGGGTGGAGGGTAGAGATGGGGAGACACAGCAGGGTGGAGGGTAGAGGTGGAGAGACTCTGAGCAGGGTGGAGGGTAGAGGTGGAGAGACTCTGAGCAGGGTGGAGGATAGAGGTGGGGAGACTCTGAGCAGGGTGGAGGGTAGAGGTGGGAAGACACTGAGCAGGGTGGAGGGTAGAGGTAGGGAGACACAGCAGGGTGGAGGGTAGAGATGGGGAGACACAGCAGGGTGGAGGGTAGAGGTGGAGAGACTCTGAGCAGGGTGGAGGGTAGAGGTGGAGAGACTCTGAGCAGGGTGGAGGGTAGAGGTGGGGAGACTCTGAGCAGGGTGGAGGGTAGAGGTGGGAAGACACTGAGCAGGGTGGAGGGTAGAGGTGGAGAGACTCTGAGCAGGGTGGAGGGTAGAGGTGGGAGACACTGAGCAGGGTGGAGGGTAGAGGGGGGGAGACACAGCAGGGTGGAGGGTAGAGGTGGAGAGACACAGCAGGGTGGAGGGTAGAGGTGGAGAGACTCTGAGCAGGGTGGAGGGTAGAGGTGGGAGACACTGAGCAGGGTGGAGGGTAGAGGTGGAGAGACTCTGAGCAGGGTGGAGGGTAGAGGTGGGAGACACTGAGCAGGGTGGAGGGTAGAGGTGGGGAGACACAGCAGGGTGGAGGGTAGAGGTGGGAGAGGCACCCATTGTCAGAATTGGGCATGTTACTGTAAAAAAGTAACTTATTACTCACTACTCGTTTTTTCAGAAAAAAAGTGATATAATGTCTTTACTTATTACTTAATAAAAAAGCAGCATGTTATATTACTCGTTACATATTATGTGTTATATTTTTTTCTCTTGTCCTGCAAAACAGTTGTTGTAACTTGTTTACTTTGTAACTACTGTATACGTCTGGTAATTAATTTATTAAATGTGTCAAACCGGTTTCTGCAATTTTTGTAGTATAAATACATTTCATTTTTGGCATATAAACATATATATGTACTGTGTATTTCCTGACTTTCAATAATTTTGTATTATGAAGACAAAATCATGCCAACATTAGAATTCACTAAAACCAGAAATAGCAAATCAACAATAACAAAACAAAAAGAAGCCTATAGAGAAATGAGCTCTATGGTGATAAAGCAGTAAATGTAAAAATGATGGGGTGATGCAGTAAATGTGGCCTCCACTGTGTAAGCAAGCAAACTGAAACAAATAAATACAAGTTGTATGTACAGTCCAGTAAGTCTCCTCTCGATCTTGTCTTCTTTAACTTCAAAATACGCGGTGGCAGACGCGTTTCCTGTGGATCATCAAAATTGGCGTGTAGGGATACACATTTTTTTGTTCCTAATGTCTAGCCTTATTCAAATACAAGGCTCAGAAAGACTTGATTGCCTCACGGCTTATTATTGCCGTGAGGCATCCCGGAAGAGATCGCGTCATCGGTGCTGAGGCGCCGACATTAGAGCAGTCTGGCATGTCGGGGTTAAGAGAAAAGGAACGGATTAATTTTTTTTGGAAAGTAATAGTGATATTATTACTCAGATTAAAAATGTAACACGTTATATTACCTTGTTATTGACTAAAGTAATATTATTACAGTAACGCCTTACTTAAGTAGCGAGTTACCCCAACTCTGCCCATTGCTTCCCTGTTCAACACACCTGTAGCCTACATCAAGATAAAACCAATGATGAAAACAGACGTATTTTACCCAGAGATAGATGTTTCCCTTAGTTTTGCAGATAGATCTTCATAATTTAGTTTATTAAACATTATTTTTAAGCAATGATATCTTTTTTCTCTTGAGAGCAGGGTTCAAACAGGATAACACTGTATGCAGACACAATGTAGTCTGATCTGTGCTTGGAACAGTGAATCAGGTTAACTTTGTTAACTCCTTGTGGGGGGTACACATCTCCCCTGTCCGGATTTTGTGTTATTTTGAATTGTATTTGTTGTATTATGATTTAAAATGCCCCATCCAGCTAAAACTTGTGCATAATGTGGCCATCTCCCAATTAATCAAGTAATTGCCAATTGGGAGATGACCACGTATATATTCGTTTTGGCCATCATGCCGTTTTGTTTCTGTATAGTGTTTTTGTTTCTGTTTTGTTCAAACCTTTTATTTAAATAAACACGTGCATCAGCTGTTCATCTCCGTCGTACTGTGTGTGCCTCTTCCTGGTCTGAAGTCTCCACCAACCCTATCCGTGACACTCCTTGTGGGATTTTATTCAATGTAAATATCCCCCTAACCGTTCCTTGTACTAAGCAAACTAGGTACAGCTCCCTCAATATCGTATTACTTATAGTTAGGCTTGGCAGAATTCGATCTGTATTTTTTTATAATTTTGACTAAATTGTGGGTGGAAGAGAGTGGGAGAAGAGAGAGGAGGGCTAATTTGAATCTCTTCAAATCACAGTGCGGGTAACAGATCAGGTTGGTTCATTGGAATCTCTTCAAAGCACAGCGTGGGTACCAGATCAGGGGGGGTCATTGGAATCTCTTCAAAGCACAGCGTGGTTACCAGATCAGGGGGGTTCATTGGAATCTCTTCAAAGCACAGCGTGGTTACCAGATCAGGGGTGTACATTGGAATCTCTTTTCTAATGGAGTCCAGTTTGGCTAGCACTTTTGAAATCTTAATTAATCTCTTCCTTGCTCATATTTTGCTACAAGAGTTAAACCAGATTCAAGGAAGCCTGAAAAAATCTGCTAGAAAGTTAACAAAATCTAGATTGTGTTATAGTCTCCCTAATTTATATATTTAAGTAATGTTAATATGATCAGATTTAATTCGATTTTCCTTCTATCCAAAATGTTACAGTACTAGGCAAAACTGTAGGCTAGCAGCAAGCCTCAGAAGAGCTGCTGGATTTTTCAGACAGCAAACTCTAAGCATCTTCTAGTGTTTATATTTTATCAAACTCGAGTGTTCATCTACCACTTTCACACCCAAATGCCACTACCGAGCCGTCTCAGACCTTTAAAAAATTATTTAAAATACCCATTTGCACGAAATTGCTCAATCTATGCCTTTATAATACTGTCATAACTCTTTCACGCAGCTAAAGGGATCCTGTGAGTACAACTTTCAAACCTGTCAGTCAACAGATTGTTTTCATGGTAACGGCAACGGCAACAGAAACAAAACAAAACAAATAAATAAATAAACAGAATAATGTGGGTAAGCTACTTTAAAAAACAAGAAAATGATGTGTTATTTGGATGTGAGTGGTGTGGTGTATAAAAGGGCTGTCCAGGCAGTGTTTCTCCCAAACATCCGGCTTTATTTCAACAACAAAACAAAAGAGCCGCCCCTCTACCAGTCATGGTATCGGGGGGTTCACGGCAGGCGTGCAGACCCAAACAAAAATACAGTGCTCACAATAGTGCTATTCAATCCCGGGAGTCGTGGTGCGGGCGGGTGAGTGCACAGTGAAGGAAGTGCTCAGAGGGGTGTGCTGGCCGTGTAGCGACAGCTCCTGGGTCTCTACTCCTCCTCTGAAAGAGACAAACAAAACACGTAACAAAACAAGCAACGCTCCTGCCGTAGGTTACATTGTCAGCGCAAGGGGGCCGTACTCACGCAGCTGCGTCCCCTTTGTACTACCCAACTCCTCCCTGCAGTCAGCCTGGCGCCCGGTGTAACCAATCGCTGCCTGGCCCGCAGCTCATTGCATGGGAATTGTTTTGCTTAGGTGCAGCTACGAGCTTCCTCCAAGATGGCTGACTTCCTGTTTCCACCCACCGTCGAGTCGACCCGTCTATGGGGAAGTGCACTACTACCTTACACAGCGCCCTTTGTGGTCGGGAGGGAGATTTACAGCTCCGATTCTTTCTCTCTTTATCACAGAATGTTATGTCAATTTCTTATCTTTATATAAATGGTGCTGGAGAACTGTAGTGTACTGTAAACTTCCCTGTGCTCACGTTGTCCTCTCTATTAATAATGTGGCCATTGGAGGAGGCCACACTATGCACACGTTTAGAGGGTTGGAGCTTTAACCCCATTTACACCCCAAACCATACATTCAAATCATCGCAGTACAGCAATAAACCATTCCTTTAAAATCATAACAATGCATTTACCAGCACATATTTACAGGCATGGCTCTGTCCTGCCACAGGGACTGATTCATTTAGCAAATTTGTATTGATTTTCCAAAATGTCCTACAGTGACAATGCTAACTAGGTAGATTTTAAACGATAATATTGCTATTAATGCAAAAAAATATCTATATCAATGCATATGCTGTTCTACATGATAACTGAACTTGATCAAATATAAATTGAGTTGTGTTGTAGAATGTCAGTTTTTAACTTTAATAATAATTCAATAATCGGTTTTAAAATGTCGGGCAGGCAGCCTCCGTTTACCCTCAGATTATGACACACAAGCAAGTCGTATTCATAATTGGACAAGAGGTTCTCTTGATCTTCTGCATGCAAAACTAAAGTGTGCCGTACGTCCACCTCCACTGTTACCCTCAGAAAGGCACGATTCGGACTTGGAGCCGATGGGATTTAATACAGGGCTTCCCCTTTATAACACTGGAGTCAGGAGCCAGAGTTACATGTCTGTGCTGTTTCTGTTATACCTGGAATGACATTATGGGGTAAGCCGAATCTGTGGTAGAAAGGGCCACCATATAAAGGGGATACACGGTATATGGCACAAACTTGTAATAATTTCAATGACCGAAGTACTCTGATAATGTCAAAAGCAATAGTCCCCCATCTCTTTGTTATGATTGATTGTTTGAAATTATTGATGAAAGATCTTCTTCTCATGAACAGCACAGTATAGTACAGTGTCTTTACCATTGTGCAAACCAGACCCATAGGGCAGGCTTTACCGCTCTGCAAACCAGACCCATAGGACAGGCTTTACCATTGTGCAAACCAGACCCATAGGACAGGCTTTACCATTGTGCAAACCAGACCCATAGGGCAGGCTTTACCATTGTGCAAACCAGACCCATAGGGCAGGCTTTACCATTGTGCAAACCAGACCCATAGGGCAGGCTTTACCATTGTGCAAACCAGACCCATAGAGCAGGCTTTACCATTGTGCAAACCAGACCCATAGGGCAGGCTTTACCATTGTGCAAACCAGACCCATAGGGCAGGCTTTACCATTGTGCAAACCAGACCCATAGGGCAGGCTTTACCATTGTGCAAACCAGACCTATAGGGCAGGCTTTATCGCTCTGCAAACCAGACCCATAGGGCAGGCTTTACCATTGTGCAAACCAGACCCATAGGACAGGCTTTACCATTGTGCAAACCAGACCCATAGGACAGGCTTTACCATTGTGCAAACCAGACCTATAGGGCAGGCTTTATCGCTCTGCAAACCAGACCCATAGGGCAGGCTTTACCATTGTGCAAACCAGACCCATAGGACAGGCTTTACCATTGTGCAAACCAGACCCATAGGACAGGCTTTACCATTGTGCAAACCAGACCTATAGGGCAGGCTTTATCGCTCTGCAAACCAGACCCATAGGGCAGGCTTTACCATTGTGCAAACCAGACCCATAGGGCAGGCTTTACCATTGTGCAAACCAGACCCAAAGGGCAGGCTTTACCATTGTGCAAACCAGACCTATAGGGCAGGCTTTATCGCTCTGCAAACCAGACCCATAGGGCAGGCTTTACCATTGTGCAAACCAGACCCATAGGACAGGCTTTACCATTGTGCAAACCAGACCTATAGGACAGGCTTTACCATTGTGCAAACCAGACCTATAGGGCAGGCTTTATCGCTCTGCAAACCAGACCCATAGGGCAGGCTTTACCATTGTGCAAACCAGACCCATAGGACAGGCTTTACCATTGTGCAAACCAGACCCATAGGACAGGCTTTACCATTGTGCAAACCAGACCCATAGGGCAGGCTTTACCATTGTGCAAACCAGACCCATAGGACAGGCTTTACCGCTCTGCAAACCAGACCCATAGGACAGGACTCATGGAATAGTAATGAGAGCTTTAGCAGCAAGTGATTTTCAAACAAGATGTGTTAATTAAATCAATGTGTTAATGCTTTGAAATTGAGTCGATGAGGTTGTTAATGAACGCATTTCTTGTTAAACAGCTTAATACTCACAGGTCACCTACATCACTTCCTGTCTCAATGACTAGCTACGTGGAACTTGTTAATGAAAATGCATGGTAACAAGGTCAAGAAAAATGGATGGAAGCATAATTCACGGTTTTGAAGTTTTGAAACTACTAGCGTACAGGGAAATGGCTCTCCCACCAGCGAGCAGCAGCCAAATGGAAATAAAAAATAATGGGAATATCTATGTTATGTATAATTTGTAAACTTCATTTAAAATTCTGCATTTTGTCATGCAGAATGTACATTTACGATTATCTGGCGTGTGGGTAAAAATTGAACGGCATGGATTAAAAAAAATAATATATAAATAATAATTAAACCCCAGTAGTCATTTCCCCTCATTCATTCGAGGGGATATTTTGCCACAGCTTACTATATACAGCTCTTAATGGACATTTTGCAATCTTTTTTTGGTTAAAAAGTAAAAAAAAAAAAAAAACATACGGTAAGCCATCTATATGTATATTGGCTGGAATTTATTTTCTTATATTGACACCTACTTTTGTATGTATTTCAGAATGTACGATTGTAGGCTTTATATAAATACGTTTGACGTGCTGTTTGTAGTTGTTAGTTATATTATACATATATACCATGTATGTAACACTTCATTATATATTTATTAAGCTTTTAAAGTTACGATAGAACTCCCTACCCAATACACAATTTGTTTATAATTAATTGTTCGGTGAATCTTCTAATCTAGCATTTTCTCATTACAACCTTTTGAAAATCCTGCCCATAGTGTCCTCAGGGGTGGGCACCTTAGAAAAGTTCACCACAGGATTCTTGCAGTTTTCCCCCCATTCTTTTCCCATGGTTATACTATATATTTACCACAGTCTACCCTGGTTTGCCAAGTTTATTAATATGCTTTACCGAACCTCCCTATTCTTAACAATGCTTCCCTATGCTTGACCATGCTTTCACTGTGCTTTATTACACTTTGCTATGCTTTTACAGTGGTACACTTTTATGAGGGGCTCCTCTTTGCAGTGACTGACTGGTGTTTGATGTGCTCATTGCTGCAGTCACAAACCTTGTGCACACTTTAGTTTGTGTCACAACTCTGAGGAATGGACTTGTGGTCAGCATCCAGCATCCATTTTGTCTCCACAGCTCATGTCATGGAAGAGAAGGAACACCAAACAGGGTTATAATAGCAGCACCGCCTGCAAAATACTTTTAAAATGGGATTTGTTTGGACTGCGTTTTGTATGAATTATTATTGTATCTAATTGAGCGCCCTCAGGCACTTCTTCACAATTCCTGTGTTTATTATTCCTGTCATAGTACAGGATATACTATGCTTTTGGGTTTCCTTGTCCAAAAACAACTATTTGCTTATTTTTGTTATTTTTTTATTTAATAACTTTCTGTCAACACTGCAAAAACAAGCAGGCTTGATTCTCTATTTATTTGGATTAAATTTGTTTTGGAATTTGGAATGATTTTTTTTTTTTAATTGACAGTTTGATGTGCTGTACAGGGACAACAAATGGACACACCTGTGAAATGTAGCACATACGTTTCCATTTTTTTTCTTTTTATTACTGCACTGCAGATTTCCACCCCCAACTTCCCTGTGGCCCTGTACATGAATTCTTCAATGGTGAAAGGAGGATGTATGACAGCTGCTGTCTCCTGTGTACAGAATGAGGGGCCCTCCAGGAGCTTTACCCCAGAGAGTCCTGGTGTTGTAATCAGCAGTGATGCAGTGTTGAAGGCTGTGTTCTCTGGAGAGTGTTGTAATCAGCAGTGATGCAGTGTTGATGGCTGTGTTCTCTGGAGAGTGTTGTAATCAGCAGTGATGCAGTGTTGATGGCTATGTTCTCTGGAGAGTGTTGTAATCAGCAGTGATGCAGTGTTGATGGCTGTGTTCTCTGGAGATCCCTGGTGTTGTAATCAGCAGTGCTGCAGTGTTGATGGCTGTGTTCTTTGGAGAGTGTTGTAATCAGCAGTGCTGCAGTGTTGATGGCTGTGTTCTTTGGAGAGTGTTGTAATCAGCAGTGATGCAGTGTTGATGGCTGTGTTCTCTGGAGAGTGTTGTAATCAGCAGTGATGCAGTGTTGATGGCTGTGTTCTCTCTGGCAGTGGCTGATCGGGGACCGGGAGTCGCAGTGCCATGTTCAGTGCTTGCGGACACAGGGGGGCAAGCCGGTGTGTGGCTCCGATGGCCGGAACTATGATACAGGCTGTGAATTCCAGAGGGCACGCTGCAGGGACCCCTCGCTGAGCATCCTGAAGCGCGGACGCTGCAAAGGTACAAAACTGCTTCTTCATCAACCATGCCTCTGGAGAGTGGCTGCAGTTAGAGCTGGGAGGCAGTGTGATCTAGTGAGTAGAGCTGAGGGACTGGGAGGGAATCAGTGTGGTCTAGTGCTTAGATCTGAGCGACTGGGAGGCAGTGTGAAGTAGTGGTTCGAAATAAGAGATGGGAAGAGTGGCCAAGTGGGTTGAGCTGAGGGACTGGGAGGCAGTTTAGTTTAGCAGTTAGAGCAGAGAGACTGGGAGGCCGTATGGTCTAGTGTTTTTATTATTATTATTATTATTATTATTTGTTTATTTAGCAGACGCCTTTATCCAAGGTGACTTACAGAGACTAGGGTGTGTGAACTATGCATCAGCTGCAGCATCACTTACAATTACGTCTCACCCGAAAGACAGAGCACAAGGAGGTTAAGTGACTTGCTCAGGGTCACACAATGAATCAGTGGCTAAGGTTGGATTTGAACCGGGGACCTCCTGGTTACAAGGCCTTTTCTTTAACCACTGGACCACACAGCTTCCTGTTTTGAGCTGATGAGGGACTGGGAGGCAGTGTGGTCTAGTGGTTAGAGCTGAGGGACTGGGAGGTAGTGTGGTCTAGTGGTTAGAGCTGAGGGCTGCAAGACAGTGTGGTCTAGTGTTTAGAGCTGATGAGGGACTGAGAGGCAGTGTGGTCTAGTGGTTAGAGCTGAAGGACTGGGAGGCAGTGTGGTCTAGTGGTTAGAGCTGACTGGGAGGCAGTGTGGTCTAGTGGTTAGAGCTGAGAGCTGCGAGACAGTGTGGTCAGTGTTTAGAGCTGATGAGGGACTGGGAGGCAGTGTGGTCTATTTGTTAGAGCTGAGGGACTGGGAGGCTGTGTGGTATCGTGGTTAGAGCTGAGAGACTGGGAGGCAGTGTGGTCTGGTGGTTAGAGCTGAGGGACTTGGAGGCAGTGTGGTCTGGTGGTTAGAAATAAGGGACAGGGAGTGTGGCCAAGTGGTTTGAGCTAAGGGACTGAGAGGCTGTGTGGTCTAGTAGTTAGAGCTGAAGAACTTCAAGCTGGGGGACAGGGAGGTGGTGTGACCTAGTGTTTAGATCTGCTGAAGAACTGGGTGGCACTGTTGGTTTGCGGTTGTAGAGTAGAAAAAAAGTCAGGCAGCCTTGCTTTCAAATTCTAATAATAAAATGATTTTAGGAAAAAACTGGGCACGTGCCGAACAGCCGCCCGCAACAGCAGCCCTAACAGCAGCCCTGGAGATGAAGGGCTTTGAGCAGAGAGGTGTGTGAGTATTCGACATTGGGGTACACAGGGCTTTGTATTTTAAAAGGCAGTATGCGGGTGCTCCGTTCACAGGATTTTAGCTGAAGTTTAACAAGCTTTGTGTTACTGTCTTGCTCTGTTTTGCTCTGTTTAGTTTATTTAATTTAAACAAGTATCTGATTTTAAACAAACAAAAAAAACACACCATATGTACATGTAAGTGAATAACACTTTAGTGAAGACCTGCCAACTTTCTGAAACACATTTCCGAGAGACTTTGAGCACCGAGAGACATATTTGTTTATTGTCTCCTGCAGGGACCTTCATGTCACTTATAGATCATGGTCACCTGCTCTGTGACAGGGATACACTTGTTTTTCCATGGTAAATTGATATGGCAATTTTGAAGTTTCTCATATGTTTCCAATGTTTAAACTACTGTGCTTTACTATAGTTGTATGCAGGGCTTAAATTCTCATGGAATATTTCCCGGAGCCCAATCGCCATGAATCCCCCCACAAATTACTATAAAGAAAATAAAAAGGTTTTCATAAACTAGTGGTGACAGTGTTCTAAATCATTTCTCAGGCCATTCAGTCAAGTATTTCAATTCGTTATATTGTTTCAAACTAGTTAAGCTTGCAGGTTCTCAGGCAACCAAACCGGTGTCTTGTTTTAGGTGTGCCGATAGTAGTGACTTATTTCAATCATGGAAACAAAGCAAATACATCGTGTCAAGTTTACACAGCCGTTAACTCGTTTACAGTTGCACATGATACATGCACACACACACAGCACTAGCAACAACCAGGGAAAGGAAGGACAGACACACACATACAGATGCAGACATGGCGCTCCTGTTGTTGTGCTGCTCTCCATATACTGCACGGAAATATTTTCACTTCTAATAATTGCCATGAAAATAAATTTGCTGCAGCCCTCTTGAAAATAAATGTTCATTATTATTTATAGTTAAGTTGTATTTTGTATTGTTTTCGCTACAGAACAGCCTCAGGCTGAAGTCAAGGTGCAGAAATATTTACCAGCGCTGGGCTCTGGACAGCTCTGGCTGAATTTAAGCCCTGGTTGCATGTAATTTGCTTGCCTAGGCTTTACCAGGCTCTTACTAGGTTCTGTCCATTATAAAATCTGAACTGAAACAGAATCTAACATCCCTAGTAAATATATTTTCTGATCCATAAATCAGACAGCAACACGGCTTCACACTTGTGTGCTGGACTAAAGTTTCTTTAGGTTCACTCGCATGTCAGCGCTTTACTCATTTCGCTGTGGTTTTACCAGGTGCACCATATTCAAGGGGAGTGTGGCAGCTCATATGTTATGGGAGCAGATGGTGCGTAATGAGTCAGTGTAGGTTTGCTTGTGTCTCAGACTCAGGGGTGACGAAATGCCAGGGTGAGAGGTCCCAAGCTCAGGATCTAGCCAAGAAGCCGCAGGAGTCTGTTTTCATCCCTGAGTGCAACGAGGACGGGTCCTTCACGCAGGTGAGTGCTTCTGCTCTTCATCCTTTTAAACTCCTGTATAACCAGATCACTGAACACTTAACCTGGCTTTATTACCAGATTACTGAACACTTAACCTGGCTTTATTACCAGATTACTAAACACTTAACCTGGCTTTATTACCAGATTACTGAACACTTAACCTGCTTTATTACCAGATTTCTGAACCTTTCATTAACACCGGTAAACAGCAGACTGAGTTCAATCTGCCTGCGTCTGACCGTTCCGAACAGCCTGAAGCCCTTTCATTAACACCGGTAAACAGCAGACTGAGTTCAATCTGCCTGCGTCTGACCGTTCCGAACAGCCTGAAGCCCTTTCATTAACACCGGTAAACAGCAGACTGAGTTCAATCTGCCTGTGTCTGACCTATCCGAACAGCCTGAAGCCCTTTCATTAACACCGGTAAACAGCAGACTGAGTTCAAACTTCCTGCGTCTGACCTATCCGAACAGCCTGAAGCCCTTTCATTAACACCGGTAAACAGCAGACTGAGTTCAATCTGCCTGCGTCTGACCTATCCGAACAGCCTGAAGCCCTTTCATTAACACCGGTAAACAGCAGACTGAGTTCAATCTGCCTGCGTCTGACCGTTCCGAACAGCCTGAAGCCCTTTCATTAACACCGGTAAACAGACCATAATCAGGGTTTGAAAATAATCTGCGTCAATATATAAAGACAGCTTGTTTATAACAACAGCTTGTTTACAGCACTGCTTTTTCTATCCAGCTGAGGAAGGACTTGTAGTCTGAAACGTCCTGATATAATAGATTTTTATCAACTATTCACATTTTTGTGTACCTACATTACCTTTTTCTTTTTGATTTTGCACCTTTTGGTACACAGCAGTTTTCCTTTTTCAAATATATACAGTACTGTGCAAAAGTTTTAGGCAGGTGTGAAAAAATGCTGTAAAGTAAGAATGCTTTCAAAAATAGACATGTTAATAGTTTATATTTATCAATTAACAAAATGCAAAGTGAGTGAACAGAAGAAAAATCTACATCAAATCAATATTTGGTGTGACCACCCTTTGCCTTCAAAACAGCATCAATTCTTCTAGGTACACTTGCACACAGTTTTTGAAGGAACTCGGCAGGTAGGTTGGCCCAAACATCTTGGAGAACTAACCACAGTTCTTCTGTGGATTTAGGCAGCCTCAGTTGCTTCTCTCTCTTCATGTAATCCCAGACAGACTCGATGATGTTGAGATCAGGGCTCTGTGGGGCCATACCATCACTTCCAGGACTCCTTGTTCTTCTTTACGCTGAAGATAGTTCTTAATGACTTTCGCTGTATGTTTGGGGTCGTTGTCATGCTGCAGAATAAATTTGGGGCCAATCAGATGCCTCCCTGATGGTATTGCATGATGGATAAGTATCTGCCTGTACTTCTCAGCATTGGGGAGACCATTAATTCTGACCAAATCCCCAACTCCATTTGCAGAAATGCAGCCCCAAACTTGCAAGGAACCTCCACCATGCTTCACTGTTGCCTGCAGACACTCATTCGTGTACCGCTCTCCAGCCCTTCGGCGAACAAACTGCCTTCTGCTACAGCCAAATATTTCAAATTTTGACTCATCAGTCCAGAGCACCTGCTGCCATTTTTCTGAACCCCAGTTCCTGTGTTTTTGTGCATAGTTGAGTCGCTTGGCCTTGTTTCCACGTCGGAGGTATGGCTTTTTGGCCGCAAGTCTTCTATGAAGGCCACTTCTGACCAGACTTCTCCGGACAGTAGATGGGTTTACCAGGGTCCCACTGTTTTCTGCCAATTCTGAGCTGATGGCACTGCTGGACATCTTCCGATTGCGAAGGGAAGTAAGCATGATGTGTCTTTCATCTGCTGCAGTAAGTTTCCCTGGCCGACCACTGCGTCTACAGTCCTCAACGTTGCCCATTTCTTTGTGCTTCTTCAAAAGAGCTTGGACAGCACATCTAGAAACCCCTGTCTGCCTTGAAATTTCTGCCTGGGAGAGACCTTGCTGATGCAGTATAACTACCTTGTGTCTTGTTGCTGTGCTCAGTCTTGCCATGGTGTATGACTTTTGACAGTAAACTGTCTTCAGCAACCTCACCTTGTTAGCTGAGTTTGGCTGTTCCTCACCCAGTTTTATTCCTCCTACACAGCTGTTTCTGTTTCAGTTAATGATTGTGTTTCAACCTACATATTGAATTGATGATCATTAGCACCTGTTTGGTATAATTGTTTAATCATACACCTGACTATATGCCTACAAAATCCCTGACTTTGTGCAAGTGTACCTAGAAGAATTGATGCTGTTTTGAAGGCAAAGGGTGGTCACACCAAATATGGATTTGATTTAGATTTTTCTTCTGTTCACTCACTTTGCATTTAGTTAATTGATAAATATAATCTATTAACATGTCTATTTTTGAAAGCATTCTTACTTTACAGCATTTTTTCACACTTGCCTAAAACTTTTGCACAGTACTGTATATATACCGTATTACTTCGAATTATCAGCAGGATGCGCTCTATAGCCTGGACGTTGCCGGTTCAAAATAATTGGGCATTTCAAATTGGGGAGAAAATAATAAAAAATAAAAAATAAACTAATTGGCAACGACTAAATTTAAAAAAAAATCCAAAAAAACCCCAGTTCAGTGCCAACACAGCAGAGGATAAAACAAGGGCTGCCTGTTTGTGAAAACTTAAACTCAGAAGAACTTAGAGCTTTGCTGGTCACTCTAACTAATATCCGAAAGCTGGCTGTAGGGGGTTTAGTTGTTTTGTTTTTTATTCAAACAAATATATATACAGGCGCGTAGCGTCCATTGAGGGGCCGCCTCGGTAAAAATTGGCTAAATTCTTAATTTTGAAGACGAAAAAAACAAACAAAAAAAAACAAAAAAAAAAAAAAACGTACCCACTTTATTTTTTAACAGTGTAAAATTGATATATATATATATATATATAATATATATATATATATATATTATTTTTAATTTATGTGATCTCAGGCTGTAAAATTCGCGCCACAAAGAGGTTTCTCATTCAGTTTGTCAAGCTACTCTGTACTCTGGTTTACAGTGCAGCACTAATATGAAATGGAGATAAAAAAACAACCAATTGCACATTTCTTTCTAAAGAAACCAACTCTTGGTAAGAATCAATGTTAAGTCATTTATATTTCTTGTTTTTCCCCTGCACAATGTGATGTTTAGCTGCAATACGCTTTGATAAATCTTTTTTTTTTTTTTCCCATGTAGAATATTTTAACGCCAGCACAGCAAAAATCCAAGTACGTGTTTTTATGATGACATTAAATGTGTAGCTAAACCGGGATAGCTGACACTGTTTTTTTTTCTCGTCACTTTAACTGGACAGTCAGCTCGTCCAAGTATCACCCAGCGTTTTATTATAGCATAGTGGCTGTGTATTTGCATCTATAGTGACCCGGCCTGTCCACTAGGCAGCACCAGGACCTTGAGTGAGAAACTGTGTCAACATTCAAAGGAGATCTAGCGTTCAGAGGTGGGAACATCACATTATTAGGCTTCCAAGCCGTAGGCTGGGGAAGCCTATTGTTTTTGTTAGGATTATTATTATTATTATTTTTTTTTTTTTCTGCCAAAACATGCTCAAAAACTCACGAAATTCTGTACACTGGTAGATGCCAATGGATGATAGTCGGTGATATTCAGCAATTTTGCGCAAGTCACATGGTTCGGCAGCCATATTGGATTTTGCGGAATTTGTTAAAACGCCTATGTATCGGAAACCGCTTCCTGCAGAGTTCTGAAAATTGCTATACATGTTGATTAACTGTTGCTAATATGAAGCCGACTGGTTCTGTGGTTTGGCAACCACATTGATTATTGACATAAAATTACCATAAAAATATAAAATCATCAAAATTCAAACATCTTCTTCTCTGAAACCGCTTATCCGATTGAAACAAAAATTGGAATAAAACAACTCAGTATGGTCATCTGTTACGCTTGTTCAAGGGAAGTTGCTACTGTGAAAATCATGGCGTCCACGCTGCATGACATCGTCAACATACGCAACTGGCTATAAAACTGCGTATAACTTCTTATCGGCTGCACCAAAACGCACGAAATTTGACACGGATGTAGAGGACTATGGGATGTTGTGCCGTGGTGAATATAATGGCCTTTGGTCACATGGTGTGGCAGCCATCTTAGATTTAATGAAAAATGTTGACAATTTTCAAAAGTCTTCTTCTCATGAAAGGTAAATAGCACAGCTGTGAAAAATGTTGTACATAGTGCGCTCATGTCCACGATTGATTCTACTTAAGAAAAAATGGATCGGTCACATGGTGTGGCAGCTATGTTGGATTTTGCGTAAAACGCTTAAACAACAACTCCTCGTGAACCCTTTGGCCGATTGACGTAAATCTTGGGTATACATTACAGTTGTGATGATAATGTTTCATCTATAATAACCAATGCGCTTAAATTTCACGATAACTGCTTGGAAGCCGTAAGTTGCTCGCAACTCTAATTATTATTATTATTATTATTATTATTATTATTATTATTATTATTATTATTATTATTATTATTATTATTAACTTTTTGATATATTTTATACTTTTTAAACTATTAAGCTTTTTGTCCTTTTTTGTGCATTTTCATTCACTTTAATTGGACTTTTTCAACATTGTAAAGCTCCCCATTGTTTAAAAACTCCCAGACTTCCAACATTCTATTTACTGTAAACGATGTAACTTTTGACACAAATCAGCTGCTTTGACCACTTTCCCAACAAGTAAGACAAAAAGTTAGAGCATATGGAATCTTCCTCTACTTCTCTGCTATTCAAATCTGAAATCAAAACAGAAATAACTTTTACCAATCAAGAGGCACAGCTGTTTTAGTAACCGCATCAACAAAATTTTCTCTAACTTTTTATAAACAACTGAAATTTTGACCACTTTCCCTAAAGCAAGCCCCACAACCTTACTTGTAAAGTTACCATCTAGTTATTATTATTGTTGTTGCTGTTGTTGTTGTTGTTGTTGTTATTTTTAGTGAATACCTTGTCAAAGTACTATAGAGTCATACAAATATTGTACACGAACAGCCATTATATGTCTTAAACCCAGCTGTCAGAGTCCAGAGCCCTAACTACCACAGCCAGGGCCGGATTAACCTTTTGTGGGCCTGCCGCCAAACAGATTTGTGGGCCCCCATTTGTGGAACCATTGTAAAAGACAGGGGATCGACACAGAAGTTGTCTTTGACACATCACGTTTTTGAGCGCCGTTTACATTTTTTTACATCATTTTCTTAGTCACTTGTTCCTTGATGTTTACTCTCCCGCTCTGAAACAGTGCATGCACAGGCAATACACCGGTGTAGTAGAACACTCAAAACCACTCCAAACACACTACTAGTCACTTTCAAAACACTCTCAAGCTCAAAACACGTTGCTTTTTACAGTTATGCTATTATATTTGTATTTTCCCCAAACGTTTTTCAGCTAAGGCGAACTGAATTAACTAACATAACAATGTACTCATAGAAACTGTAACCGTACAGTACTGTATATCAAAATACAGAGTTAAAATACAAAGCAAACAAAAAATAAAAATTACCAAAATTAACTATACACAAAAAAGCAGTACTACATGCAGAAACACACACACACACACACACACACACACACACACACACACAGACGAATACAGTAAATTGGAATCTATGGCTAATGGATGCCTTCTTTCAAGCATACTGGTTTGAGTTCCTTTGCTTCAAAAACAACAGTCATTCTCGAGGGATTACACTTTTTTTTTCGCTATACAACATGTTTTGAATATGTTATCTTGTTTAATACAACTTTTTTAATGAACAAAAAAAAAGTTTAATTAATATTATAAGAAATAGTAACATACTGATAGAATGTGTCTATTTTGAGGCTTACCTTTACCTTTGTGTACCTTGTGTTTGTACATTAGTTAGCCACTTGTAATGAAAAAACGCTGACACTGTCTCCGAAAATTAGCCTTTCTTCCACTGTTCCCTTTAAGTGCATGAACATGAACAGGATCTGCAAGAGGTTTGTTCAACTTTTTTCTGCACCCCAGTTCCTGTGTTTTCGTGCATAGTTGAGTCGCTTGGCCTTGTTTCCACGTCGGAGGTATGGCTTTTTGGCCGCAAGTCTTCCATGAAGGCCACTTCTGACCAGACTTCTCCGGACAGTAGATGGGTGTACCAGGGTCCCACTGTTTTCTGCCAATTCTGAGCTGATGGCTCTGCTGGACATCTTCCGATTGCGAAGGGAAGTAAGCATGATGTGTCTTTCATCTGCTGCAGTAAGTTTCCTTGGCCGACCACTGCGTCTACGGTCCTCAACGTTGCCCGTTTCTTTGTGCTTCTTCAAAAGAGCTTGGACAGCACATCTGGAAACCCCTGTCTGCCTTGAAATTTCTGCCTGGGAGAGACCTTGCTGATGCAGTATAACTACCTTGTGTCTTGTTGCTGTGCTCAGTCTTGCCATGGTGTATGACTTTTGACAGTAAACTGTCTTCAGCAACCTCACCTTGTTAGCTGAGTTTGGCTGTTCCTCACCCAGTTTTATTCCTCCTACACAGCTGTTTCTGTTTCAGTTAATGATTGTGTTTCAACCTACATATTGAATTGATGATCATTAGCACCTGTTTGGTATAATTGTTTAATCATACACCTGACTATATGCCTACAAAATCCCTGACTTTGTGCAAGTGTACCTAGAAGAATTGATGCTGTTTTGAAGGCAAAGGGTGGTCACACCAAATATGGATTTGATTTAGATTTTTCTTCTGTTCACTCACTTTGCATTTAGTTAATTGATAAATATAATCTATTAACATGTCTATTTTTGAAAGCATTATTACTTTACAGCATTTTATCACACCTGCCTAAAACTTTTGCACAGTACTGTATATATACCGTATTACTTCGAATTATCAGCAGGATGCGCTCTATAGCCTGGACGTTGCCGGTTCAAAATAATTGGGCATTTCAAATTGGGGAGAAAATAATAAAAAATAAAAAATAAACTAATTGGCAACGACTAAATTTAAAAAAAAATCCAAAAACCCCCAGTTCAGTGCCAACACAGCAGGGGATAAAACAAGGGCTGCCTGTTTGTGAAAACTTAAACTCAGAAGAACTTAGAGCTTTGCTGGTCACTCTAACTAATATCCGAAAGCTGGCTGTAGGGGGTTTAGTTGTTTTGTTTTTATTCAAACAAATATATATACAGGCGCAGTAGCGTCCATTGAGGGCCGCCTCGGTAAAAATTGGCTAAATTCTTAATTTTGAAGACGAAAAAACAAACAAAAAAAAACGTACCCACTTTTATTTTTTAACAGTGTAAAATTGATATATATATATATATATATAATATTATTTTTAATTTATGTGATCTCAGGCTGTACAGACACTGCGGTATGTAAAATTCGCGCCACAAAGAGGTTTCTCATTCAGTTTGTCAAGCTACTCTGTACTCTGGTTTACAGTGCAGCACTAATATGAAATGGAGAAAAAAAACAACCAATTGCACATTTCTTTCTAAAGAAACCAACTCTTGGTAAGAATCAATGTTAAGTCATTTATATTTCTTGTTTTTCCCCTGCACAATGTGATGTTTAGCTGCAATACGCTTTGATAAATCTTTTTTTTTTTTTTCCCATGTAGAATATTTTAACGCCAGCACAGCAAAAATCCAAGTACGTGTTTTTATGATGACATTAAATGTGTAGCTAAACCGGGATAGCTGACACTGTTTTTTTCTCGTCACTTTAACTGGACAGTCAGCTCGTCCAAGTATCACCCAGCGTTTTATTATAGCATAGTGGCTGTGTATTTGCATCTATAGTGACCCGGCCTGTCCACTAGGCAGCACCAGGACCTTGAGTGAGAAACTGTGTCAACATTCAAAGGAGATCTAGCGTTCAGAGGTGGGAACATCACATTATTAGGCTTCCAAGCCGTAGGCTGGGGAAGCCTATTGTTTTTGTTAGGATTATTATTATTATTTATTTATTTTTTTTCTGCCAAAACATGCTCAAAAACTCACGAAATTCTGTACACTGGTAGATGCCAATGGATGATAGTCGGTGATATTCAGCAATTTTGCGCAAGTCACATGGTTCGGCAGCCATATTGGATTTTGCGGAATTTGTTAAAACGCCTATGTATCGGAAACCGCTTCCTGCAGAGTTCTGAAAATTGCTATACATGTTGATTAACTGTTGCTAATATGAAGCCGACTGGTTCTGTGGTTTGGCAACCACATTGATTATTGACATAAAATTACCATAAAAATATAAAATCATCAAAATTCAAACATCTTCTTCTCTGAAACCGCTTATCCGATTGAAACAAAAATTGGAATAAAACAACTCAGTATGGTCATCTGTTACGCTTGTTCAAGGGAAGTTGCTACTGTGGAAATCATGGCGTCCACGCTGCATGACATCGTCAACATACGCAACTGGCTATAAAACTGCGTATAACTTCTTATCAGCTGCACCAAAACGCACGAAATTTGACACGGATGTAGAGGACTATGGGATGTTGTGCCGTGGTGAATATAATGGCCTTTGGTCACATGGTGTGGCAGCCATCTTAGATTTAATGAAAAATGTTGACAATTTTCAAAAGTCTTCTTCTCATGAAAGGTAAATAGCACAGCTGTGAAAAATGTTGTACATAGTGCGCCATGTCCACGATTGATTCTACTTAAGAAAAATGGATCGGTCACATGGTGTGGCAGCTATGTTGGATTTTGCGTAAAACGCTTAAACAACAACTCCTCGTGAACCCTTTGGCCGATTGACGTAAATCTTGGGTATACATTACAGTTGTGATGATAATGTTTCATCTATAATAACCAATGCGCTTAAATTTCACGATAACTGCTTGGAAGCCGTAAGTTGCTCGCAACTCTAATTATTATTATTATTATTATTATTATTATTATTATTATTATTATTATTATTATTATTAACTTTTTGATATATTTTATACTTTTTAAACTATTAAGCTTTTTGTCCTTTTTTGTGCATTTTCATTCACTTTAATTGGACTTTTTTCAACATTGTAAAGCTCCCCATTGTTTAAAAACTCCCAGACTTCCAACATTCTATTTACTGTAAACGATGTAACTTTTGACACAAATCAGCTGCTTTGACCACTTTCCCAACAAGTAAGACAAAAAGTTAGAGCATATGGAATCTTCCTCTACTTCTCTGCTATTCAAATCTGAAATCAAAACAGAAATAACTTTTACCAATCAAGAGGTACAGCTGTTTTAGTAACGGCATCAACAAAATTTTCTCTAACTTTTTATAAACAACTGAAATTTTGACCACTTTCCCTAAAGCAAGCCCCACAACCTTACTTGTAAAGTTACCATCTAGTTATTATTATTGTTGTTGCTGTTGTTGTTGTTGTTATTTTTAGTGAATACCTTGTCAAAGTACTATAGAGTCATACAAATATTGTACACGAACAGCCATTATATGTCTTAAACCCAGCTGTCAGAGTCCAGAGCCCTAACTACCACAGCCAGGGCCGGATTAACCTTTTGTGGGCCTGCTGCCAAACAGATTTGTGGGCCCCCATTTGTGGAACCATTGTAAAAGACAGGGGATCGACACAGAAGTTGTCTTTGACACATCACGTTTTTGAGCGCCGTTTACATTTTTTACATCATTTTCTTAGTCACTTGTTCCTTGATGTTTACTCTCCCGCTCTGAAACAGTGCATGCACAGGCAATACATCGGTGTAGTAGAACACTCAAAACCACTCCAAACACACTACTAGTCACTTTCAAAACACTCTCAAGCTCAAAACACGTTGCTTTTTACAGTTATGCTATTATATTTGTATTTTCCCCAAACGTTTTTCAGCTAAGGCGAACTGAATTAACTAACATAACAATGTACTCATAGAAACTGTAACCGTACAGTACTGTATATCAAAATACAGAGTTGAAATACAAAGCAAACAAAAAATAAAAATTACCAAAATTAACTATACACAAAAAAGCAGTACTACATGCAGAAACACACACACACACACACACACACACACACACACACAGACGAATACAGTAAATTGGAATCTATGGCTAATGGATGCCTTCTTTCAAGCATACTGGTTTGAGTTCCTTTGCTTCAAAAACAACAGTCATTCTCGAGGGATTACACTTTTTTTTTCGCTATACAACATGTTTTGAATATGTTATCTTGTTTAATACAACTTTTTTAATGAACAAAAAAAAAAGTTTAATTAATATTATAAGAAATAGTAACATACTGATAGAATGTGTCTATTTTGAGGCTCACCTTTACCTTTGTGTACCTTGTGTTTGTACATTAGTTAGCCACTTGTAATGAAAAAACGCTGACACTGTCTCCGAAAATTAGCCTTTCTTCCACTGTTCCCTTTAAGTGCATGAACATGAACAGGATCTGCAAGAGGTTTGTTCAACTTTTTTCTGCACCCCAGTTCCTGTGTTTTCATGCATAGTTGAGTCGCTTGGCCTTGTTTCCACGTCGGAGGTATGGCTTTTTGGCCGCAAGTCTTCCATGAAGGCCACTTCTGACCAGACTTCTCCGGACAGTAGATGGGTGTACCAGGGTCCCACTGTTTTCTGCCAATTCTGAGCTGATGGCTCTGCTGGACATCTTCCGATTACGAAGGGAAGTAAGCATGATGTGTCTTTCATCTGCTGCAGTAAGTTTCCTTGGCCGACCACTGCGTCTCACGGTCCTCAACGTTGCCCGTTTCTTTGTGCTTCTTCAAAAGAGCTTGGACAGCACATCTGGAAACCCCTGTCTGCCTTGAAATTTCTGCCTGGGAGAGACCTTGCTGATGCAGTATAACTACCTTGTGTCTTGTTGCTGTGCTCAGTCTTGCCATGGTGTATGACTTTTGACAGTAAACTGTCTTCAGCAACCTCACCTTGTTAGCTGAGTTTGGCTGTTCCTCACCCAGTTTTATTCCTCCTACACAGCTGTTTCTGTTTCAGTTAATGATTGTGTTTCAACCTACATATTGAATTGATGATCATTAGCACCTGTTTGGTATAATTGTTTAATCATACACCTGACTATATGCCTACAAAATCCCTGACTTTGTGCAAGTGTACCTAGAAGAATTGATGCTGTTTTGAAGGCAAAGGGTGGTCACACCAAATATGGATTTGATTTAGATTTTTCTTCTGTTCACTCACTTTGCATTTAGTTAATTGATAAATATAATCTATTAACATGTCTATTTTTGAAAGCATTATTACTTTACAGCATTTTATCACACCTGCCTAAAACTTTTGCACAGTACTGTATATATATATAAATCTTGCTTACTATCTATGAGAAGATTTAGTTTTGGTTTCTCTTATAGAGAAATTACAAACAAACAGGTAAATTACAGTGAGAAAAAAAATAACCGAGTAGGATATATTTTAGTTTTAACAGAAAGCAAACCGATATTCAGAGGTAATGTTTTTCGTTAAGAAAAACAACTGCATCACACTCAACTACCGTTTTCTCTCCTCTTCTTGTCCCGCCTCATAGCAACCAATATACACTCCTGATTCGCTGGTACAGTACTCCCCTGACCTCCCAACTCCCACCTAATAGGCTCTCGTTAACTGTCAGTAAATGTACTCTATTCAAACCCCCAAAACACACAAGAGTACATTGCTGCAAATCGGAGGCTCTCACGACGGCGCTTCTAAAATGCCTTAAATCATGTAATAAAATACTGCATCATTCAAAAACAATATCCAGGGCGACTTACAGTTCTTACAAAAAAACACAGTACAAAAATCAGATCAGTACATGGAGCAATAGTGGTTTGATAAGCGAGGTCACGACTAATACTGAGAAAGAAAAAAAACGGATGGTACTGTAAAAGAAAACAAGAAAGTCAAAAAATGTAAATGAATTAGATGGTAACATGTACTCATATCTGTGTGACACCTGTCAACATTATGGAGACAGAAGTAGAGAAATCATAAACTCACTTCCCAGCAAACAGCACAGCATAGATACATCTGCTTGAATTCCGTAGAATCTGTGATGCCCCTTTAAATATTTAGCTTATTAGCCATGCTAATGCCTGTAATAATAATAAACATTAGATACAAATGTATGCATGTGCGCAAATTTCATATGCTTAAGCACACAATTATTTGAATTGCTCTGAAGGCCAAATCTGAATGAAAATGGCAAAGTTTTGCGATAAGCATGACAGGCTTGCAATGCGCAGAATGTTTCCATTCCATGTGTTTAGTGCCCTATCCTCAGCAACATTGGCAAAGGGGTGCAGTGCCCAAGGGCTCAATCTGTAAAATATCCCTGTAGTTGCATTCTCCAAAGGCTCCCTTTCCTTTTCATGCCCCTCCCCCAGTAATTGCACACTCAGGTATAAGGACACAGTTGACTTTAAAAAAAAAATATTGTTATTTATTTCTCATTGATATCAGAAGCATACTTTGACACCCACGATCTGCATTCCATGCTATTGACTATGCCATACAGGTGTGGAAGGAGCAGGGTGTGTGGTGAGTGGGGGGCAGTTGGAAGGGGCTTTCAGCAGGCTGCATCCACAGGCAGCGTTCTTGGCCGGCTCCATGCTGAGATTCCCATCTTTGGGGCTTCCGTATAGAGTAGAGTTTTCAGCATTGTGGGTTTCTTTACAGTCCACACTTCTGTAAATATGTTTATGTATAGTGTAAGGAGCACGGGTCGGAGCTACTCAGAACACCGGCTGACAGGCGCGTTTCTGTAAAATAAGAGTGGAGTTTGATGCTACAGAGATATTTTCTCTGTCTCCTTCATTTTGACACTTACCCAGTTAGCAAGTCACTACAATATATTTTCCTGTGGTCCATTGTTTCATTTCTCCATTTGGTAGCTTATTTATATATTTGTGGGGGTGGGCATGCAACTTCGGGGGTGTCAATGCTATCGATGTGTGTTGAGCTGTGATTCTGCATTCCACGTGCAGGTTACATTTGAGTGTAGGGCAGCAGTGTTGAGTAGTGGTTAGAGCTCTGGACTCTTGACCAGAGGGTCGCGGGTTCAATCCCAGGTGGGGGACACTGCTGCTGTACCCTTCAGCAAGGTACTTTACCTAGATTGCTCCAGTAAGAACCCAACTGTATGGGTAATTGTATGTAAAAATAATGTGTAAGAAATAATGTAATTGTATGTAAAATAATCTTGTAACAATTGTAAGTCGCCCTGGATAAGGGCGTCTGCTAAGGAATATTGGTATGCACTGTACACCTATGATAGCTGCTTGGCAGGGTATTGTTAACAGCCCATTGTCGTGTAGTATTCCAATTCTGCGCATTCCTGCTATATTGGTATTGAATGCAGAGGTGGTTTTGCAAGGCACAAACACATTTGCGAATTGAGCAAAAAACTGCTATTTTCCAACTTCACGCAACTGTTTTGTGCCCTGTTGGAAAATATTGCAGCTTTTTTGTTTGCATAGACTCAGTGGATCAGACAGCTACAGGATTTAAACCAAAAACTATTTTATTGACACTTCCACACCATCTTAACAAAGACAAAACTACAACAAGAAACCAAGTTAAGAAACCAAGCCTGAACAGAGGGAAGGGCACTCTCAAGGCTGACATGGGCGGAGAAGGAGACTGACCCACTCTACTCACAAACACGCACAGGCACAAAAGGGGTAACAGGGGTAAGGAATAATACGCACACAGCTATTTACAACACGCATCACCTAGTGGGGTCCACTATAACTGGACAACGGCCGGGAAATGACCAAAATGTGTTCCCCAGCATGCACTGCTCTGTGGCTATGCAAATTAGCCCCTGCAATAGTGTCCCATAACAGTCCAACAGGTGGCAGTAGCTAAACCCTGGCTCCCAGCTTGCTACAATATACATTTTTGTGCAAAAGCACACATTTTTGCGAGGCACAAATTTTGCGAGGGGATTGCGCATCGCTTCGAATATCTGGGCCATGATGTTTATTCATTGTCTATAAAATGCTAATTTAATCTGTCATGGAGAATGGCTGCTCCAGTTTTGTTACAATGTTAACCCTGGTTTCACCTATGCTAAAAATGAACACAGTTTATCACCAAACTCCTCAATAATGCGATCCAAGTCATTATTTTATTACTATAACATCTAAAACATTTTTTTTTTTTTGTTCGGCTTCTCTCGGCTCCTATCAGTCTTACTCGGCCATTGAATGGTTTTATCGGCTTTTTCCAGAGAAAAAACCACTTGAGACCTGTTTTTTACATCTTTTTGGTGATGTCGGACAGGGTCCAACATTGGACCGGAAAGGGAAAATTGTAATGTCGGACCAGGTCCGACATAGGACCGCAAAGGGTTAATTCTTAACCAGTATGTTACGTTTTGTTGGTGAAATCTGGGCCCTCCTGCCCCTTGTATATATCCTTCAGCTCAGACAGATTGGATACACAATGCTTGGCTACAGTTTTTTTTAGATCAGTCCAAAGCATTTCTATTGGATTGAGATCTGGTGATTGCGACAGCCATTCCAGAACTTCAAGAATTCCTGAGTTGAGTTAGCCATATGCTTTGGGTCGTTGTTGTGTTGGAATATAAACTATCTTCCAAACATCCTATGAGCAGATGGTATCATTGTACTCATTCGGTCTTCAATCACATGAATGTCTCCTGTCCCTGAACTGCTAACACCCCCCGCCCCCTCCATATCATGATCGAACCTAATCAAACCACCTCCATGTTTAACTGTAGATACAAGCTTTTCTTCTTGAAGACTTTGCCTTTTTATTTCTCCAAACATGCTGTTGTCTATTGTTGGAGAAAAGTTATATTTTAGTCTCATTGAACTTGACAATTTTGTTGAAGAATGCTTTTGAATCATTCATATTTCTTGTACGGTTTGTTTTATGAATTTTCATTAAAAGTGGTTTGCACTGTGGACTATGTGTGTAAAACTCTTCTGTGTTCAGGTCCCTTTGTACAGTTCTTTCATGCACCATTATGTCTGATGCTTCTAAATCTTTCTTTGTAATTGGCTGTTAATTTTGGATTTTTTTAGCTGCTCGGACGATTCTCCTACCTGCTGTACCTGTCATTTTCTTTAGACGTTCACTTCTTTCAAGCATTTCACTTGAATTTGTTCTGTGGTACTTCTTGATTATTGCTCTGATTGTGGATTTTGGTATTCCATATTTCTTTGATACTGTTCTTTAGCCATTTCCTTTGTTGAAGTTGGCTGTTTTCAATCAAGGAATATCTTTTTTAGTTAGTTGTATTCAATTTGTATAGACTTTGAATGTAAAGGTGCTAATACCTTTGTCATGAACACATATTTGAAATTGCTTTCGTGCTTTTGTTTTTTTTCAGAACAATAGTTTAACTACCAGAAATTGTTTATTTTGGTCTTTGTCATATTAATTAATTTTCACTACATGCTTGTATTTAACATGTTTTCTTGAATTATCTTTAAGTTTAGGGTGCCAATACTTGTGTCTGCGACCTGTAAATATATTACATACTATAACATTATTCACAGAATGTGTGTGTGTGCGTGTGTGTGTGTGTGTGTATCTGTCTGGGCCCACAAAAACCTCCTGCCCCTATAGGCAGTTCGTCTGCCAGGGGCGACAAACTGGACAGCGGACCTCCTCTCAACAGGTGGGCCCCAAAGTTCACACTGGCGGATTCGCCCGGAAGTTATGAACCTCGTCTGGGAGAGATTCAGGCACGTGAAGGTAGACCGCTTTGTGAATCAGGAATCTACTCGCTTACGAGTGGCTCAAGGCTGTGCCTGGAGAATATCAGACAAGAACAGGCTCAGGTGCTCCTGGTAGCCCCGAATAGGCCCAGGACAGCCTGGTTCTCGACACCGGTCCAGCTCCTGGATGGCCAGGAAGCTGCCGGCACGTCGCGACCCGCTCAGCCAGCGACAGGAGACCCTGTGGCATCCCGACCCAGCAAGCCTGTAGCTGTGGGTCTGGATCATGAGCAGCTACAACTAAGCCAGCTCTTGGAAGAGGTTATTGCACCCCTCCAGAATGCTAGGGCCGCTTCCACGGGTTCTCAGTATGTGTTAAATGGAGTTTTCCAGACTTGATCTCTCTCTCATGGGCTGGACCCCATGACTTGCCCCATGGAAGCCATACTGCAATTATTGCATGACCATTTTAACGAGAGGAAATTAAGGTCTACCTGGCAGCTATTTCAGCTTACTATATTAAAATACACTCCCCAGGTCTCCCCAGGAGCTCACTTCCTGGCGGCAGAGTTTTTGAAGGGAACTTGGAGGTCGTGTCCTCCTAAGAAGGCTCTTGTCCCTCGCTGGCGGTTGAATGTGGTGCTTAATGCACTTACTAAACCACCATGCAAGCATTTTCCATTGCTAACGCCTGTCTATTTTTCATGGAGACCAGGACTAAGGGCATGCTCTGTATTAACCCTGCTTTCCTCCCTAAAAGCATCTCTGCTTTTCATGTCAACCAGTCAGGGAAGTGGAAGGCTTTTCAGCCACCACCTTTCCAATCTGTCAAGGAGAGGACGTGCCACATGCTCTGCCCAGTTAGGGCAGTAGCCTACAATGTTGACCAGACTCGGTGTTGGCGTCAAACAGAGGAACTCTATGGGTCTGCTACGGGTCTAAGTTCCACGGACAAGCCCTGTCCAAACAGTGGCTGTCGAAGTGGATTGCGGACACTGACCGGATTGCCTATGATCTAGCCAACCTGCCCCCACCAGAGAAGGTCACTGCTCATTCCACAAGAGGCCTGCACTGTGACAGCTTGGGTTATACTATGCCAATCACAGCAGGCTTGAATAGAAATTGGTGCTGGTCCCTTTTGCTCGCGGCACTTTGTCCCCTCGGGGTCGGGGACTCAGTGCCTGATGCAGAGGGGGCTCTCCGAGCAACTTTGACATGCGTGCTCAGGTAAATCGGGCTACACAGAGGTATATACCAATCGGGAATGAATAACATTTCTATTTCAGGGAACCAGGGTTAGGATATATAACTAGGCTTGCTACTATTCGATTTTTTTGCCAAATCAGCTATTAATATCAACGTTTATTTTACCGTTGATATTAATAGCTGGATGAAATTGACCTTTATGTTTAAAAAAAAAAAAAAAAAAACTTTTTATGCCATTGAAAAACGCCTCATTTAGCGAAACCCCTTTATCATATTCAACATGCAACAAAACCATGGTTACCAACATTCTAATTGAAATAACGTTAAGGTTGCAGCTGAGCTATACATTTAAAAATGGTCTCAAATAAACCGTAGTAAACGCAGCATATAAAAGTGTATTACACATCCCTTTATAGCATAAATTTACAGGTAAAAATAATATGCGCAGAACAAAACATTAGATAGTTGAACAGAACTAACTTGCACTTATTCGGAGTCTGCGCTCCCCCTCTCCTGCTTCAGCACAGCCGGACTCAGACTCAGACTCAGAGTCACTGGAAGGCAAAGCAAACCGGCACGCTTCGTCCCGCTGTGGAGACTTCAGCCGTCGGCCAGGGTATTGTGCACGATATTCATTAAGTGTTTTCCTCTTGCGCCCCATTTTCAAATCAAACTAGTAACTGTCACTGTATACCTAAAGCAAAAGCTTACCTACACCTTAACCCGCTAATATCAAAGTAGGCGCTTTGAATGACAGGCGCTGTAGCTGGCAAATGAGAGCATTCTAGCACTGCTTCAGTCAACGAGATCTGTCAGAACAGGGTGAAACTACAGTACTAACGGACCACTGAGATGACTGACAGTGACCCCCAGCCATTCAGAGCGGAACGGAGACGGGACAGACAGCAAGTATAAAAACTACACAAACTAGAGAAGATTTCTAAATGATTATTTTTGGTAAGAAAATAAAAAATAGCGAGTGGTTTTACCAACATTTATTGTATATAAATTTATTTCAGTCGAACATTTTGGGAATTCAACGTTTAGAGTTTTACCGATTGATATAGAAAAGTAGCAGGCCTATATATAGCCTAATGTTGCTTGTGTTGCCTTGCCCCTTCCGCTGCTGAGTTGGGGGTGAAAACCCTAACATCGCATTTCTCTACTTTTGTCATTTTAATATCTACCCTGGAAAACTTGTATTTCTGAAAGGATAATCTGCTCACTAATCAACACATCATACCCAAGCATCATAAAAACTCAGTATGGCTTGCATTCATGTTGCTTCTTTTTTGTTTGGCCTCTCAGTCACGCGCGGCGAGGCCAAACAGGGAGACGGCCATCTTTAGAGCCTGGAGGAAGGGCTACCCTCAGCCATGGATTCCCTAAGGTTTCCTCCTACCAGCGAGTAGGGTTTTTTTTTTCCTTACCTGAGTGCTGAGCGGTTTGTATTTAGTTTCTGCAGGGTTTGTGGCAGGCTGGAGAGGCCGGGCTTCCTCTCAGTCCATTTCATGCGCGGACGACGGGCCCGTGTTTCAGCTGCCTACTTTTCATTCATCCTTTTCCTATTTTTGGGGGTAGGTGGAATTGCGCCACTGCAGTTGTTGCATTAACCATTCATCACTTTCATGGCTTGGCGGCTTGGTCTTTTGGGGGGAGGTTGGCCATACGAGCCACTTCATATCCACAGCACTGGACTACATGATGTCATCGTGTTTTTGCTAGTCGGCCAGCATTGCGGATAACTGGATAGCACCCACGGACAAGGTCTCCGGCCAAATTCATTATCATGACCAAATCTGAAGTATGAAGCATGATTATGCTTAGGGCCTTTGCAATGCAGGATATAATCTGAGGAATTCAGCCTCAAAAATTCCAAGGAGTTAGAAACATAATCAATGTCAACATGAAGGTTAAAAACAGCCAATGAAAGAATCCTATCATATTTGACTGTCGCTATAGATAGCAGATCCTCAAATTCAGTCAGATATAGCGGGTTTGACTTAGGTGGTCGATAAATAATTACAATATGAACAGGTAATGGACTGTTTAACCCTTTGCGGTCCTATGTCGGACCAGGTCCGACATTACAATGTTTCCTTTCTGGTCCGACATCATCAAAAAGACGTCAAGTACAGGTCCCTAGTCACTTTTTCTCCAGAACAAGCAGAGAAAAGCTTTCAATGGCCGAGTGTGGCCGATAGAAACCGAGAGAAGCCGAAAAATAAAACGGAGGCGGATCTGAGCAATACACATAGTCTCTTCACCACAGACATAACATGGACATAAACAAACAAGATAGGTGCTTACGCATCCAGCACTCAAAGAATATCGCGGTCATTTGCCAAGCTTTTTGTGATGTTCAATGTTATCAGCTTGTCTGCTTGCCCCTGACCTATTTAGGTGCAGTCCATCTTTCCTATAATATCTTTTTATTTTCCAAAAGCAATCCCAGTTGTTTATAAGCCCTTGAAACTTGAATTTGTTACTTAACAAAAGACGGCACAATAACCAATTTCTGCTTCAAAATGCCACAGGATACACCTGCAACCAATGAACAGAATACCCCCCCCAACCAATGACCAGAATACACCCACAACCACTGAACAGAATACACCTGCAACCAATGAACAGAATACCCCTGCAACCAATGAACAGAATACACCCACAACCAATGAACAGAATACACCCACAACCAATGAACACAATACACCCGCAACCAATGAACAGAATACACCCACTACCAATGAACAGAATACCCCCCCAACCAATGAACAGAATACCCCCGCAACCAATGAACAGAATACCCCCACAACCAATGAACAGAATACCCCCGCAACCACTGAACAGAATACCCCTGCAACCAATGAACAGAATACACCTGCAACCAATGAACAGAATACCCCCGCAACCAATGAACAGAATACCCCCACAACCAATGAACAGAATACCCCCGCAACCACTGAACAGAATACACCTGCAACCAATGAACAGAATACCCCTGCAACCAATGAACAGAATACCCCCACAACCAATGAACAGAATACCCCCGCAACCACTGAACAGAATACCCCTGCAACCAATGAACAGAATACACCCACAACCAATGAACAGAATACCCCCGCAACCAATGAACAGAATACACCTGCAACCAATGAACAGAATACCCCCACAACCAATGAACAGAATACCCCCGCAACCAATGAACAGAATACACCTGCAACCAATGAACAGAATACCCCCACAACCAATGAACAGAATACCCCTGCAACCAATGAACAGAATACACCCACAACCAATGAACAGAATACCCCTGCAACCAATGAACAGAATACCCCTGCAACCAATGAACAGAATACCCCCACAACCAATGAACAGAATACCCCCACAACCACTGAACAGAATACACCTGCAACCAATGAACAGAATACCCCTGCTACCAATGAACAGAATACCCCCACAACCAATGAACAGAATACCCCAAACCAATGAACAGAATACCCTGCAACCAATGAACAGAATACACCCACAACCAATGAACAGAATACCCCCACAACCAATGAACAGAATACACCTGCAACCAATGAACAGAATACCCCCACAACCAATGAACAGAATACCCCCGCAACCAATGAACAGAATACACCTGCAACCAATGAACAGAATACCCCCACAACCAATGAACAGAATACCCCTGCAACCAATGAACAGAATACACCCACAACCAATGAACAGAATACCCCTGCAACCAATGAACAGAATACCCCTGCAACCAATGAACAGAATACCCCTGCAACCAATGAACAGAATACACCCGCAACCAATGAACAGAATTCACCCACAACCACTGAACAGAATACACCCACAACCACTGAACAGAATACCCCCGCAACCACTGAACAGAATACACCCGCAACCAATGAACAGAATACCCCCGCAACCAATGAACAGAATACACCCACAACCAATGAACAGAATTCACCCACAACCACTGAACAGAATACACCCACAACCACTGAACAGAATACCCCCGCAACCACTGAACAGAATACCCCCGCAACCAATGAACAGAATACACCCACAACCAATGAACAGAATTCACCCACAACCACTGAACAGAATACACCCACAACCAATGAACAGAATACCCCGCAACCAATAAACAGAATACCCCACAACCAATGAACAGAATACCCCCACAACCAATGAACAGAATACCCCCGCAACCAATGAACAGAATACACCCACAACCAATGAACAGAATACCCCTGCAACCACTGAACAGAATACACCCACAACCAATGAACAGAATGCACCCACAACCAATGAACAGAATACCCCTGCAACCAATGAACAGAATACACCCACAACCAATGACCAGAATACCCCCACAACCAATGAACAGAATACCCCCGCAACCAATGAACAGAATACACCCACAACCAATGAACAGAATACCCCTGCAACCACTGAACAGAATACCCCCACAACCACTGAACAGAATACCCCCACAACCAATGAACAGAATACCCCCACAACCAATGAACAGAATACAACCACAACCACTGAACAGAATACCCCCGCAACCAATGCAGATTAAATAAGATAAACAACAATTACAAAAGGTCAATTTTTAAATACATTGTGAAATACCAATATAATAACTTAAACCATCAATGTTATTAGGATTCAACCTAAAGCATCAGAATAATAGTTCATTGTTGAATTTAATGTAATGTAAGACAGAAATATTTACGTTTATCAGACTGCACCGTCAAGTTTTGTTTTGGGCTATTGTGTTTGCTATAGAGAGACAGGTGAACTGACAATAAAGTGAACAAACCGGATGTTACAAAAAGAGACTGTGGCAAAGTGGCTGGTGATTGGAAACAGGTGCAGCGGTGATGCAGTGCAGAAATAAACACACACCAGGAAACTGTAATCCGCTTGGAAAAGGGGTCTTTTATTTATAACTCCCGGTCTGGCGACCAAACAATAAACCTCCAGCAATACACACCAATGTGTAAAGCACTGAAGAAACAATAATAAATGGATTACAGTCCAAATAATAAAGACACGTTATCTGCCCCACAATAATACTGGACACGGTCACCAGTCCGGGTGCGTGCAGTAGTGCTCGTGGTGGGTGATAACAATTATACAGTGACTGTGGTGCAGTGTTGTTCTGAGCAGTGCTGGCCCAACAGAGCCATGACAGAGTTAATCAGACGTGTTCTTGTTATTAAATACAAAAGTTACGTTCAATATCAGATTCATATCTTTTATTTAAAGAAGAACCGCACACATTGGAGGGATGTATTAAAATGGATATGCGTCTGGGCGGATATAGGATTCGGATTCGGTGCACCGAATCTTAACCGAATTCGGGGCATCGCTAATTTTAAAGTAGTTCAACATGGTACTGAACAATATTGTGATCCACTTACTGTATGTAGAACAAACCACATTCTGGTAAATTTGCATATAAAGCAATTCACATGGTATTGAAGGATATTGTACTCCAAATATGTAGTAGTTTGATGAAAAATAACATTCTGTTAAATGCAAATTAAATCATTTAGGACCTTCATTTTTTCAACAGAAAATCACACTTTGGTTATGACACAAAACGTGACAAATACAAGCACTAAATAGATATATTTACTTACTTATGGCAGCAGGGTAGACTGTTGTGGCGCTTGGAGTAACACAGGACTCCTGAAGCCTTACAATGCACGAAAGCGAGACATTCACTCATTAGCCAGAGGCACTTGGTTATTCTTGAGATTTACTGGTAAATGTCTGAAGTCAAGCATCAGCATGTTTATTTTGGACATTTATCGTTTTGCTTGGTAAATGTTAACATATACCAGTAAATCTTAAGATTTTGCGAATATTCAGACTTTTACCGTAACATAAATATATTTGGTTAGTCACAAAGCAGTGGGATTTTTAAAAAAAAAATTTTGCTCTAAATTGATGTAGCATAGAGTGCGATTTTGTGAGATGGTGCTAGCTGAGTTAATTGCATGTGGTTATTTTTGACATTGCATTTGACAGAGTGAAGCAGGGTGGCTCATGTCGAGAGCTGTCTCGTGGTGTGTGTTTACTGTTAATCACTCCCGTCTCCCTGCATTCCTCACCCACTTACTTGTTCCTGGCGTTAAGAGTAGCAAACATTAAAATAACAGTTTGAAAACTGATTAATTATTTACAACCTGACTAAATAAATAAATAAAATAAGAAATTACAGGCAACATGACTATAGTGCAACAAATATGGAAGTATCATACCATTAGGGAGTTTGTTCACTGCACGCATGGAGGTCACAGAAAGGACGGCTATGATTGAGAACCTTCTTGAAGAGTAAAGGCACAAAGTTTCTAACCACAAAATTAATGTAAACAGGACTGCTTCTTTCTGAGATCAGATAAAGTCTTCAATAGAACTAAATCATATTTAGAAAAGACTGTTAGAAACTATAAAAGCCCAAAAGGAGCGCAAGGCTCTCAAACTCTGAAAACCCGAGAGTGCTGCTCCTTCACTCAAGAAAAGCACCAGCAAGCCCCAGCTGCAAATGCTATACAGGGAGAAATGGTGACAGCCTGAGAGGCCAGGACAGTGGTGAGAGAAACAGAGAGACCACACCAGGGAGAGACATGTACCTGAGAAGCCAAGACTGTGGGGAGAGAAGCAGAGAGACCACGCCAGGGAGAGACATGTACCTGAGAAGCCAGGACTGTGGGGAGAGAAGCAGAGAGACCATGCCAGGGAGAGACATGTACCTGAGAAGCCAGGACTGTGGGGAGAGAAGCAGAGAGACCACACCAGGGAGAGACATATACCTGTATTCAAAGGGACTGTCCAGACAAACCAGTCTAAGTCTATTGGTTAGCAAAGGATCCAAAACACTGTCGGACCACATTTGTGGTGAAAAATGAAAGAGAACAACAGACAAGGACTGAGCTGAAGACCCATCGTGGAGAGGACTTCATAGTACAATTCAACGAGCCAAGCTCCGCAGTCGAATGGCGAATGAGTCAGTCTTGCCCGGGACTTTTAATGAACCTTGATAAGTAACTAACAGTTAGATTAACTCATGTTATTTTACATGAAGAGTTTTTAAGTAAACTTGCTATTTGTAGACAAGAGTATTTCAATGAATTAGATTGCAAGATTGATACTATTGATTATCTTTTGATACCTAGTACATGCTTAAGACTTATTTCTGACTTTTAAGATTTCTGTACCTTTCTATTTCTGGATGTAATAAACTGCTGCTATTAATTGAACTTTCCTTGTGTTTAGTGTGGGTGTTCATAGCAAGTCCTCGATCTCTCCGAACTTAAATAATGCTTCAGATTGGAACGACTCCATTGTTCCTGCATTCCCTTCTTGGGGGTGGGTTTGTATGTCTTTCCTTCCTGCCTCAGAGCCAGTGCACAGTTCTGCTGGCTGTCTGCGGCCCTGTTTCTATGGCTACATGTAGAGAGTCTCACATGATTGTGTTTGGACACTTGCACACATTTTCATTTTTTTGAGAAATGAAACATCAAGAAAAAATGTGACTGTCTCAAACACAAATTATGTAAGGGTCCAATTCAATTAACTTCAGCTGGGAAAAAGAGTTTTCATGCATTTTCCTAAATGGCGCTCTCAGATAAAACTTTTTTTTTTTTTGGCTGACGTATCAGATTCACCAAACATTTGATGCAGTACTCGGTAAACATAACTTAAAACAGGTGTGAAAGATTTCACTTATTTTAAGGCTTGTAGCCCCTTTAAATCAGACCCAGACACAAGAATTTAAAGTTTTTAATAGCACTTATGTGCTGTTTTATTAATTACAGAAATGAAAGAAATGAAAACAAAAACAAAAAGCTAACTCACACATGGAGTACTTACTAAACTTCTTAAATGTCAGTCCCTAGCTGTCATCGGACGGCTAAGCCATTTACCGATTAGAACAAAACACAAAAAAGTTCACACAGTACCTCTTTCCAAAACCACACAGGTTTCTTCACTGTGACAGCCTCACTTCACACAGACTGGAGACTGTCCAGAACAAACATTTGACCTGGTTTAAATACCTGCCTGCTAATTGCAGGCAGGTGGCATTCATTTATTATTAGCGCCAGGTGTACCCCATCCTGGCTCCCTCCCGTTGCATTCTGGGGAATGTAGTCTTTTGGCCCCTCCTTGACTACATCTTTTCCCCTTCCTCCCCCTGGTCTGTTACACATGTAACTCATGGGTTATTTTCAGAGCATTTACTCCAGTCTTTAAAGCAGAAAAAACACCTCCTGGTTTTACCAAAGTAATATAATTCAAGGTCTCTTGAGCACTGAAGTTTGTCTTTTAATGAATGACTGGAGTAAAACAATTTTAAAATACGCCCTGCACATGCTAATTAACCAGTATGTGTAACCAGTATGTGAGGCACCTCCAATAAACAGCCACCTGTTTTTTGTCACTGTTAGATTCTGCATGAAAAATTAATATGTAATTGAACAATTATATTAAAAACACGCAGGAGTTACATTTGATTGCTGACAGGTATGTCTTCCATCCATCATTCACTTTCCTTTTGTTTACATGCCCACCTGTACCTATTGTAATAAGTGGCAAAAGCAGACAATGAACTGTTTTTTACAAGAAGAACCCAAGCTTTACTCCAAAAGGTGAGTATTTAAAAAAAAAAGAACCTTAGTCATGCTGGATAAAAGTTGTACTTCGGAATATGCAGTTCTTTTCTTTCCATTTATATGTTAATCAGTATTTATTTTAAAAGAGAAGTGTTGGTTGTTTTTTTACAAAAAAAATGTTCATGTCCTAACCATAAACCTTATCTTGATAACACACTGTATCAGTAACACGCTGTATCAGTATAGAGAAAAGTGTAAAGTATTGCATGCAGACCATAAAAATATGCATTATAAATATCATATGGGAAATACTGAAATTGAAGAAGGGAATTATGAAAAAGACCTAGGAGTTTATGTTGACTCAGAAATGTCTTCATCTACACAATGTGGGGAAGCTATAAAAAAGGCCAACAAGATGCTCGGCTATATTGTGAAGAGTGTTGAATTTAAATCAAGGGAAGTAATGTTGAAACTTTACAATGCATTAGTAAGACCTCACAGAGAATATTGTGTTCAGTTCGGGTCACCTCGTTACAAAAAGGATATTGCTGCTCTAGAAAGAGTGCAAAGAAGAGCAACCAGAATTATCCTGGGTTTAAAAGGCATGTCGTATGCAGACAGGCTAAAAGAATTGAATTTATTCAGTCTTGAACAAAGAAGACTACGTGGCGATCTGATTCAAACATTAAAAATCCTAAAAGGTATAGACAGTGTCGACTCAGAGGACTTTTTTGACCTGAAAAAAGAAACAGGGACCAGGGGTCACAAATGGAGATTAGATAAAGGGGCATTCAGAACAGAAAATAGGAGACACTTTTTTACACAGAATTGTGAGGGTCTGGAACCAACTCCCCAGAAATGTTGTTGAAGCTGACACCCTGGGATCCTTCAAGAAGCTGCTTGATGAGATTCTGGGATCAATAAGCTACTAACAACCAAACGAGCAAGATGGGCTGAATGGCCTCCTCTCGTTTGTAAACTTTCTTATGTTCTTATGTTCTTATATTCTTATGCTGTGGTGTATCTGTAAGGCTGTGCTGTATCTGTAAGGCTGTGCTGTATCTGTAAGGCTGTGGTATAGGCTGTGGTTTATCTGTAATGCTGTGGTGTATCTGTAAGGCTGTGGTATAGACTGTGGTGTATCAGTAAGGCTGTGGTGTATCAGTAAGTCTGTGGTATAGGCTGTGGTGTATCTGTAAGGCTGTGGTGTATCAGTAAGGTGTATAGGCTGTGGTGTATCAGTAAGGCTGTGGTGTGTCAGTAAGGCTGTGGTGTGTCAGTAAGGCTGTGGTGTGTCTGTAAGGCTGTGGTGTATCTGTAAGGTTGTGGTGTATCAGTAAGGCTGTGGTGTATCTGTAAGGCTGTGCTGTATCTGTAAGGCTGTGGTATAGGCTGTGGTTTATCTGTAATGCTGTGGTGTATCTGTAAGGTTGTGGTGTATCAGTAAGGCTGTGGTGTATCTGTAAGGCTGTGCTGTATCTGTAAGGCTGTGGTATAGGCTGTGGTTTATCTGTAATGCTGTGGTGTATCTGTAAGGCTGTGGTATAGACTGTGGTGTATCAGTAAGGCTGTGGTGTATCAGTAAGTCTGTGGTATAGGCTGTGGCGTATCTGTAAGGCTGTGGTGTATCAGTAAGGCTGTAGTGTATCAGTAAGGCTGTGGTATCGGCTGTAGTGTATCAGTAAGGCTGTGGTGTATCTGTAAGGATGTGGTGTATCTGTAAGGTGTATAGGCTGTGGTGTATCTGTAAGGCTGTGGTGGATCAGTAAGGCTGTGGTGTGTCTGTAAGGCTGTGGTGTATCTGTAAGGCTGTGGTTTATCAGTAAGGCTGTGGTATAGGCTGTGATGTATCAGTAATGCTGTGGTGTACCAGTAAGGCTGTGGTGTATCAGTAAGGCTGTGGTGTATGTGTAAGGTTGTGGTGTATCAGTAAGGCTGTGGTGTATGTGTAAGGCTGTTGTGTATCAGTAAGGCTGTGGTGTATGTGTAAGGCTGTTGTGTATCAGTAAGGCTGTGGTGTATCTGTAAGGCTGTGGTGTATCAGTAATGCTGTGGTATATAGGCTGTGGTGTATCTGTAAGGCTGTGGTGTATCAGTAAGGCTGTGGTGTATCAGTAAGGCTGTGGTGTATCTGTAAGGCTGTGGTATAGGCTGTGGTGTATCAGTAAGGCTGTGGTGTATCAATAAGGCTGTGGTGTATCAGTAAGGCTGTAGTGTATCAGTAATGCTGTGGTGTACCAGTAAGGCTGTGGTGTATCAGTAAGGCTGTGGTGTATCTGTAAGGCTGTGGTATAGGCTGTGGTGTATCTGTAAGGCTGTGGTGTATCAGTAAGGCTGTGGTGTATCAGTAAGGCTGTGGTATAGGCTGTGGTGTATCAGTAAGGCTGTGGTATAGGCTGTGGTGTATCAGTAAGGCTGTGGTGTATCAATAAGGCTGTGGTGTATCAGTAAGGCTATGGTGTATGTGTAAGGCTGTGGTGTATCTGTAAGGCTGTTGTGTATCAGTATGGCTGTGGTGTATCTGTAAGGCTGTGGTATAGCCTGTGGTGTATCAGTAATGCTGTGGTGTACCAGTAATGCTGTGGTGTATCAGTAAGGCTGTGGTGTATCTGAAAGGCTGTGGTATAGGCTGTGGTGTATCTGTAAGGCTGTGGTGTATCTGTAACGCTGTGGTGTATCTGTAACGCTGTGGTGTATCTGTAAGGCTGTGGTGTATCTGTAACGCTGTGGTGTATCTGTAACGCTGTGGTGTATCTGTAAGGCTGTGGTGTATCTGTAAGGCTGTGGTGTATCAGTAAGGCTGTGGCGTATCTGTAAGGCTGTGGTGTATCAGTAAGGCTGTGGTCTATCTGTAAGGCTGTGGTGTATCAGTAAGGCTGTGGCGTATCTGTAAGGCTGTGGTGTATCTGTAAGGCTGTGGTGTATCTGTAAGGCTGTGGTGTATCTGTAAGGCTGTGGTGTATCAGTAAGGCTGTGGTGTATCAGTAAGGCTGTGGTGTATCAGTAATGCTGTGGTGTATCAGTAAGGCTGTGGTGTATCTGTAAGGCTGTGGTGTATCTGTAAAGCTGCGGTATAGGCTGTGGTGTATCAGTAAGGACGCTTGTTCTTTTTCGTCTCACAGGTTCAGTGCCACACGCTGACGGGGTACTGCTGGTGCGTCACCCCAGACGGGAAACCCGTGAGTGGCTCCTCCGTTCAGAACAAGACCCCGGTGTGTTCAGGTACTGTGTGTCAACAGGGCACTTCCCTGTCACATGATCCACCTGCCCCCACCTGCCCTTCACAATGTCACTACTTACAAGACATACAAACCCTGCCCTCCAGATGTCTGGAACCATCTTAAAATGAGGACCCTGAGAATGACATAGCATTATAAGAAAGTCAAAGCTATAACTGTGCTTATCACAAATCAGGTACCCCACGATTGCTGTGTTTAAAACACAACAAAATGTGTTTCAGGATTATAATACATAACATACCAGTATCACTTATGCACTGTTACAACATTTAAATGACCACAAGATGGTGGATTTAAAACAGTAAAATCTTAATCAATGAAACAGTAATACTTTGTGTACAATACCAGTCAGTCCAACTTCTGCTCATGTGGGAACTTGGTGTGCTCAGCAGTATTTTATTTTTTTCATTTTTTTGCCAAGAACATATTGACCCCATTAGGCTGCCTGGACTGACCTCTTAAAGAGAAACAATTTTATTTTCCAGAGATCTGTTCAAAATCCTCCAGTTCGCTGCCCACATGCCCACAGAAGCTCAGATTGGCTTGGCAATCTGGTTAATTAGCCACGTTTCAACATTAGAAAGCTCTGTATAGAGTGACAGCCAACAGTTTCCATTCATTTTACAGTCAGGCCAGCTCAGATGGACCTTGTATGTAAAGGGTTATTATTGTTTGTAGGAAAGACCTTGAAACAAGCTTTAAAATGATGCTGACACTGTGTGTCAAGGTCAGCCCACATGGAGAAAAATGAGGTCATCAAAATGATCATTTATTGTGCAAACTTCAGACACGTTGTTACCATGTGGCATGCAGCTTACACAGCTCTGCTTGTGTATGCACACAGCATGCGGCTAGAGCAGGACCAATCCATGTGGGCTGATTGAGAGGCACAGCAAAACAGAGCAAACATTTTATTACAAGTCTTTAAAAGTAAAGTTTAAGTTAAGTTTATAGTTAACTAGTGTTCTTTGTCAGACAGACAGCCCCAATGTCTCTCCATACCTGCAGACACAGTATCCAAAGAAAGGAAGCTTGAATTAGGTGAAACAGCGCCACTTGCAGGCTGTGATCCACATCATAATTAAGGCCCTGTGAAAATCGCGCAAATTTTCTTTAAAATTCACGGCAGTGTCACAGGTAAAGTGTCGTATTTCACGGAATGTGCACTGAACTATTTTATAAATTATGTATACAGATTATTATTATTGTTTTAAACATCAACTATAGAGATAAATGCACTGACATCATCAAAATCAACATCAGAGTTATTCAGCACTTTGCAATAGCTTGTGAAACGGTGTTGTAATTAACAGCCTGTAGGTATATCTGCAAGGACAGCTTCAGATGTCCTTGCAGATATGCGTCAGATGTTCACCATTTAGGTCTTGCAAAACAAATACAATGTGTAATACATATTGATCTTGGGCATCAGTCAACTCTGAAGAATTTACGTAACTTTTGGTTGTCCAATTTTCCAAGTTGGATATTTGTGCATTTGACCTTTGGAACATGGAAGTCACCGATTTTTGTTTCTTTGCAAGTAAAGCAGTCGCAGTACAGCTCTGGATTTCCGTCTTTCTCTTTTGGTGAATACTTGAATCTAAATGCCTGTCAACAGCCGATTCTCGGTAGTGATCTACAGTAATGTTGCAGGACGTACAGAAGAGCTTCTCTCCATCGCTGTGTAAAACTCCTGCTGGATTTTTACACAGCGATGCATTTTTAGCCTTTTTAGACACATCCATTTTCTTGTTTACAATATGTAGTATTTTAATTAAAGTTCCGTTAATGTGATTTAAATTTTTTTTATATGAAATACAAATAGTTATGAAATGTATTTTTATTTAAGAATATTGTAAAAATTGCAGTATTGGGCTAATTTCACGATTTCAGCAGCCGTGAAATGCAATTTACAGGGCCTTAATCATAATCACTACAGTTTATTGTTGTCCATGGTGGCAGAATTGTGTGGAACCAACCATTACTTTCAGCATTGAAGGAGTAATAATAATAATAATAATAATAATAATAATAATAATAATAATAATAATAATAATAATAAACTTGAATCTGCATCAGGTGTGTCCAATCCCGGTCCTGGAGGGCCATTCCACTCCAGGTTTAACAGGTAAAATGAGATCATGATCTACTTCAGGGTCAGGACTGAAAGGGCCACCCCTGATTTGCATAATATTGCACTGGTCTTTTGACCCCTCCCTGACTACGCCTTTGACAGCTACCCTGGAACCCTTTTCTTCATCCAAGGAGGGTTATGAATTAACCACCAGTGTGGAAATACCTCCCCAGAATATGGTCTGGGAAATGTGCAACCAGCGCTTCAGATAAGGGTGTGGGTCATTGAGTAATTTACTCTCCAATTTAAACACTGTGGGGTAGATGGACTAAAGTGTTGCACCTGTTGCAATAGTCACAAACCAGTTGCAAACGAGTCGGAAGTCTAGGGTGAAATGTACTAAACATGCGCAATGCTGTAGCGACTTATCAGGGAATGCAGTTTTGCTTTGCGGTTCAGCCTTAGATGAATATGTAATTGTGAGCGTTCCTGCATACATTCACAAAAATGGGGTGGAGATAGTGCAAGTCAAATATTACAATGAGATGTACTAAAGCTGCCGACAATTGCGACAGTTACAATTGCATCAGTTTGTTAAGGACTTTAGAAAGCATGTTTTAAACAGTCGCAATTTTTGCTGGAATTTCCCAGTCCGCTTTTTCTCGTGCATTGCCAGTTGTGCTCAATGCATTTTTGAGGCGAACACCCAAGTACCTCATTTTCACTAAAGTCAGGGTGTACTTACAAGCCTTGAAAACAAATTTCTATGACATTTCTGGTTTCCCCAACGTGCTGGGAGCAATAGACTGCACACATGTGCCACTAACCCCTCCAGCTCATTCTGAGCATCTGTATAGGGATTTATTGTGTGTTAATTGTCTAGGCTGCTAAGTAGGCCAAGTTAAAAAATGATACTAATTCCAATAAAAAAAACACCTAAAATCATTCAGTTTCAATTTAAAATAATCTTTTATTTGCATTGTACACCAATATGTCCAGTACAGCCGCATGATTTATTTTGTGTTACCAATAGGCTAAAGTAAAAAGAAAGTGCACTAGGTATTCATTTGATTTTACTACTGTACTGTACACTGTATAGGCCTACTGTACAGATTTATATTTTTACATAATGTAATGTATAGCCTACCCAAAACACATTAGTATTATTTCATCACAATGATTTATATTTAAAATACATCGAGAATTGTAAATGTATGTGTGTGAGATTTTATTGTATTGTTTTTAAACCTGACACCTCCTTATGTCGGACAAACATGTCCGGTTTAGCGAGGGGCTACTGTATGATTATGAAAAGCTTTTTTGGGGGTGAAGGTTGGTGCTCCACTATAGAATCTGATGGGATTAAACTGCCTTCCATTATATATATATATATATATATATATATATATATATATATATATATATATATATATATATATATATATATATATAACAGTATTAAAGTAGGTAAAATGAAGACGGAACAGAATGCGTTGTACAGATGACGTTTACATTTAACAAAACCAATGTTATTTTGATTCTTTCACACTTGCATGTATAGACATTATCCTTCGGGCACTCTCTGCTGCAGCAAACCACAACTCAACTCCTGCTATTTATTTGAACAATGTCGCGCAACACTTGCAATGTATGCTAGAGATCTCGCTAAGAAGACACAACAAGTATTTAAATGAGTATATTGCGACCCTTTTATTTAACATATTTTCTCTTAGTACATATGACAAAAAGTATACTTTGCGAATTGTTGCAACGAAAATGCAAATTGTGGTATGTTTGTGCTGCGACTGGCCCATCTTAGTACATCTACCCCTATGTGTGTAAAATGTATTTTGCAATATTACCTTGAAGTCACTAATACTTCCAATAAATGCTGTACATACTTTAATGCTAACTTATGGGGTATGCTTTAACTACAGCCTTACATTTTAACTGTAATGTTACTTTGAACTAATCTACAAAAACATCGTCTTACAATACAAACTTCATTTTCATTATTTCCACAGCCATTTAGTCCTGCCTTAATAATATTGTAGCGATCTCGGTTCCCGCAGGCAGGCAGCATCACACTAAAGCATAAGCGCCCGATACCGCTGTACAAAAAAGCTGGCTCCTTTGCAAGGAGCGTATATTGGGCTTATGTCTTCGTGTGTGATTACGTCACCTACCAGCCCTGCTGCTGCCTCCCCCCGTGCACGCTACACTCTACCCTGCCAGCCTCAAGTCCGCCCCGGACTTGCTCACCAGACTACAGTCCGATTTGTGCGTGCCGGGGTACCTACGTCCATTTCTGACACCAATGTAGCGATCTCAGTTAATGCAGGCATGTGCATCACACAGGGCGAGGCAATCCACACACAGGCGGAGGGTGGGCATGTACCAAAATTTTTTTTTAAAACTGTACCCATACTGCACTAATGCAAATAAAGAAACGATAATATTGTATTTATCAATTGACAGATAAATAAATTGGTAGGTTAGGTTGAGGGGGACTAAGACGGCACAGAGAAATCCTGAAGATCAAGAATCCAGTCGCTTACTCACCAGTCATAAACACGCATTGCAAGTGAGTGGATTCAGTACTTTTTTTTAAAACCCGGACTTATTGTTAACGTGTTTCTGGCAGATCCCAGCCAGGCTACAATTAGCTGGCCAAGAATTTGTATAAGCCATTCCCTAGCTAACGCTTGCAGTATATTAACGACCATTGAGACGCTGGAAACCAAAGAAGTACAAGAAGCTTGATAACATGCAAACTCAAACTGTGCAGCAAAATTGCAATGTGTATTCTTTCCACTTTACATTTAAATATTATGCGTAATTCAGATTTTTTCAATGAGTAAATCACCCAGTACACAGCTTACCTGTAGCGCTGTGTGCAACCTTTTGATAAGTGCACCAAATGTCAAGAAGTTTTTATTATTGTATGCCTGCATGTATTTGCTTTTGTCAGTGTCGTGAGTTTGAAATATTTTGTGTAAAAGTTGTGCTTTTGTTTTGAAGGTTCAGTAACTGATAAACCATTGGGGCAGCCTAGCTCGGGGAGAAAAGGTGAGTTCAGATCCTCTCTTCTATGACAGGCAGTATACACAGTGACTGAGGCAAGGTGCTGTACCTTCAGATTAGGCAGGGGAGGCGGGTGGAGGAAGAGTGGAGCTCAGGGGGGTCTTAGACAGGTTGTAGTAAGGTGATTGCCTCAGGGAACACAAAGCTGCTTTGATTTAGCTTGGAGAAAAGTATGCAACAGGTTTCAATCCTGGAGGTACTGTGGGCTGTGACTATCCACAATCAAACAGAGTTGCAACCTTTTTATTGTCTACTAAGGATGGAAATAAGTGTGTGTCGAACAGTCTGGGAGCACTGAGAAAAGAACAGGAATGCCAGTTATTTTTTTATAGTGTTAGAAATAATTGCCCGTCTGGCAGCTCTTGCAAGCATTCAGCAACACATTGTATTGTGCAGCAGAGACTGAAGCACTGAGTCCAGCTTTCTAGGTCTTCCAGGAATTGAGTAAGGCTGTCTGTGGTACAGTCACGAGGGGAATCTTTTAAGTAGAAAGCTTTAAAACCAAAATGCAATAAAATACATATGCTGAATTAACTTAAAACCCAGTTTTATATATTTTTTTGGATAAAATATAAATGTAAACAAAATTAAAAGACAGAGTTTGACCACACCAGGAACAACATTGCCTGTGAATCCGCTGGTTCATGTTGAGAGATATTGTTCATCATGTCTGTTGCCACTTTGGGTCTGCCAGACTTCACTGAGGTTTGAAACAACTGTATTTGTGTGTAAATGGGCAATCAACCTGTTGAATCCTCAGCAATATCAGTACATTTTTAAAGAATGTAAACTGTATGCCTATAGGCAACAAGTGTGAAATTGTTTGACTTCTTTATTGACAGAAGTCTGTTCAAAAGAATCATAAGGACCACCCTCTAAACTGTGTGTGTGTGTGTGTGAGTGCAGCATTGGCAGTCTCCACTACCTTCTTACCTTGTACCAGCTCAGATAGTTGACAAGTCACCCTTGATGTTGTGAGGTGCTCTGATGGTGCCTCTCCATTTCCAATGGGGAGAGACGTGTCGAGGGAGACTGTGGAGAGGGAGACTGTGAAGAGGAAGACTGGTGAGGAAGTCTTTAAGTGTCAAGGGAGACTGGAGAGGAAGTCTTTACATGTTGAGGAAGACTGTGGAGAGAAAGACCGGAGAGGAAGACTATGGAGAGGAAGACTGTGGAGAGGAAGACTGGAGAGGAAGACTGGAGAAGAAGTCTTTGTGTTGAGGAAGACTGGAGAGGATGTCTTTACATGTCGAGGGAGACTGGAGAGGAAGACTATGGAGAGGAAGTCTACGTGTCGAGGGAGACTGCGGAGAGAACGACTGGGGAGAGGAAGACTGGAGAAGAAGACTGGAGAAGAAGTCTTTGTGTTGAGGAAAACTGGAGAGGCAGACTGGAGAGGAAGTCTTTACAAGTTGAGGAAGACTGGAGAGGAAGACTGCGGAGAGGAAGACAAGAAGAAGTCTTTACGTGTCGAGGAAGACTGGAGAGGAAGACTGTAGAGGAAGACTGCAGAGAGGAAGACTGCAGAGAGGAAGATTGCAGAGAGGAAGACTGGGGAGAGGAAGACTGGAGAGGAAGTATTTATGTGTCGAGGGCGACTGGAGAGGAAGACTGGAGAGGAAGACAAGAGGAAGACTAGAGAGGAAGACTGGAGAGGAAGACTGCAGAGAGGAAGACTGGAGAGGAAGTATGTATGTGTCGAGGGAGACTGGAGAGGAAGACTGCAGAGAGGAAGACTGCGGAGAGGAAGACAAGAGAGGAAGACTGGAGAAGAAGTATTTATGTGTCGAGGGAGACTGGAGAGGAAGACTGGAGAGGAAGTCTTTACATGGAGAGGAATACTGTGGAGAGGAAGACTGGAGAGGAAAACTGTGGAGGAAGTCTTTTGTCCGCTGTCAGAATGCAGCCATTGTCAGACCGGCACAATTAACTCTTGAATGGACTGCCAGCTCTTTGACCTCCCTTTTTAAGCACTCCATCACAACAAGGCTTTAGGTTTCCTTTCTATTTCCTTTTTTCTGCAAAATAATGGATCAACGGTGACTCTTCCACCCCCTTCTCCTTTCATCCCAGGCCCTTATCTGGGATGTCAATCAAGCAGTGCCAGTGCAATAGGAGGCTGTGAATGGGTGTCATTGACAGGCCTCACAAGGAAGAATTCATTCCCTTTTTATTTGGAACTGGTTGTTGATGAAGTATTTCTCCCTTAGCACCAACTGACATCGAGAGTTTGTGACTGCTTTTAACCTCCTTTGAATTCCTCCTCAGATGCAGCTCCAAATGGCTCAGTCCTTAAAGTATGACAGGCTAGTGGCTGGTGCCCAATAGAGCTGCCTGTCTCGACTAAAATACTTCTATAATATCTAAGAATAATAAAATGTACACTTGTACAGCACCTCCCATCACAAATGATCCCAAGGCACTTTACAATAAAGCAACATTAGAGAATAATGATGGAACCCATTAACACCTTACAATACAATTACCATACAAATAAAAAATAAACAAGAAAACAGACCGGACACCAGAAGTGGGCTGTTTAACTTGAAGATCTAGCCGCAAGTCATTTAATCTGGCCTCCAAGGATACAAGGAGTTAAAAGCTAAAGCACTTTTATGGAAAAAATAAAAAACTGGGAAAGAGGATTGCAATTTTCCTTAAATTCTTAAATATGTTATGAGAACTCGGGTGAACAATAGCCCTTGTTTTTATTACTGTTGAAGCGTTTCTGATATTAAGGTAGCAGGACGTTACTTTGAATGTGATCCTCAGCTCATGTTGGGTATGGAAGCTTGGGAGAGGTCTCAATTAGTGGCCATTGTTAGAATTGTTACACTGGGTAGGACAATAATGGGCAGGATAATGACAAAGTCACTCCTTATATTGGAGAAGATCATATTTTTTAGGTCCCATTGCAAAGACACATTTACAACAGTAAAGTATCACCAAAGTGCCTATAGTTTAAAGATCCCACCCAGATTTCACCCTAAAAAGATTGTATACTCCTGACTTCATGTCATTTATTAAACATATTTGAACAGGAAAAAAGCCTGCTGAAATATCATCTCTGTTACAGCGGTGTCCTCATCATCAGATGCTGTTATTATACTGCAGTAACTGTCTGGAACATTGATATAGGTCCTGACTCCTCCCAAGCCCTTATAAAAGTTTACTATAGTATAGCAAAGTATAATAAAGAATACTGAAAGTATGGTAAAGTATAGGTAAGCATTGCAAAGCCCAGGGAGGTCTGGTAAAGCATAGGTAAGCATTGTAAAGCCCAGAGAGGAATGGTACAGCATATTTAAAAATATGGTAAACTATGGTAAATGCATCGTATAACCATGGGAAAACCACAGGAAAACTGCAAAATTACCATTCAAATTTACCAAAGTAAGCTTTTAGAAGGGCGGCTGTGGGTCACTGCACATCACTGTTGTGATTTGATCATCCTCTAAAATGACTACCAGGCAGTTGCAATGGACTGAGACTTTGGTAGAATGGTGCAAATCACACTTGGGACATTCACAGCACCATGTTGAGTGTAAGGTATTATGTGGTTTTCATCTGCGTTAACAGTGTTACTGTCACCCATTCTTTGCATGGTACCATTGAATGTTTCATTGCTGTGCACAGGGGCAGTGGATTATTTGGTGTGGTAGACTTTTAAGAGCATGGTGCTTGCATTGTGTATTCACTATATATACTGATATATACCAATCAACACTGTGAACTCTCTGACTGCTTGCACATCAACTTCATATCGTCCACTAAGCCTTCATTTTAAAGTGTCTGCTTTAAGCTTTATTCAATCGAATGAACCATTCTACAGTCTACATTCAAATATGGAGTCCATGTTTAAAAATGTATTAAGCCGTCAGTGCAGTGGGCCCTCAAACATTATAAATTACAACCAATGCAAAGCAACTGGGAGGGATGTTATTTCTTCATTTACTGGAACAAAATGTGTTCTTGCAACGGTGGCTCCCAAGACTGGTATAAATGTGAAGTATACACAGGAGGTTGTCTTTACTGATCTTCACTGTGTATGAGAAGTAGGATCTTAATACCCTTTACTCTACGGGCAATGGGAGGTTTTTGCTCATGCTCCATGCACGTGAAATGAAGTTTAATAGCTTCTACTAAAGAAACAGAGCAGTGATTAACACTTTTAAAAATGTAGAAATCTACCAAACTATTGAAATATCCAGGTAGATTTGACCAAAAAATATAATGCAGGAAATGCGCCTGTTTGAGCAGTTCATCAGGAGACCATGCTTGATGGGAATGACCAAGGCTTTCCAAGGTCTGGTTTCTAATGAAACCAGTGGATTGGCCGGCAGAGTGAAGGGCCTGACCAGTATTTTTATTGGATTGGTTATTGCGGCGTGCAGGGTGAGTAGGAGAGAACTGATTGGTTAGTAGAATTGGGGGGAGGGGGGACAATGACGTTATTGAGTATTGCTGATTCACTAACAGTAGTGTAGTTGAACACAATAGTATAATATCAACAGTTGACTGCTCGAGCTGAAAATGTATTTCTCTAGGTAAATCCATAACATCCTGCAATTGCTGTCCTTTACGATTCTCATTTTCTGACAAGTTAATCCAAGGTCAAAGAACACCTCATAATTTCCTGTGCGATAAGACTAGAAAGCAGCAGGTTTGTTCCTTCACAAGTAAGTCATTTTAAAGCCTGCCCTGGGCTTCTCTGCCTCACCACAGCACCCTCTAGTGTTAGCACTGTGTGTTGCATTCTCTGTTGGGGTGGAGAGAGGGAGGGAGGGAGGGAAGGGGAGGGTTGCTGAAGTATCATCTGTGTTATCTTTTCTGAAGCTATTTCTCTGGGACTGTAACAATCTGCATGAGGCGATGAAGATGAACATAGTATCTGATCTGGAACAGTAATTGTGGGATGAGCTTGGTTTTTAAGCAGTATCTTTAAACCCTTCCCTCATGTACACAGAATGCTACAGTCCCTCTGCACTCGTTTTCTTGGTGTGATTTTCCTTTTCCTTTTTTTTCTGGGTATCATGTGACAACATTGTATACTCGCCCTGCTACCCCTTAACAGAATATCCTGCACAGGTATTAACCCTTTGCACTGTTTCATTTCGTAACTGAACACAGTCTGCACTTCTGTATACAAAAATAATAAAAGAACATCCACACATCTGTGCATAATCATTTAGGGCCCATTCACACTTACATTACAATGGAGGGTCATCAACAGCAAAACAATACAGGAGATATTTTAAAATACAAATTGCTTAAAATAAACAAATAGGTCCTGTTTGAATCCATTCAGAGCAGACAGTAAAGAGGAGGGTCAAGAGGAGGATATAGTGTGCAGAGCCTGAACACAGATGACACAAAAAACACAATCACTGAGCACTGGAACCATTCAGAAAGCAACATTTGTGCCCTTTGTGATCTGTCTCCTCCTAGCGGTTGATATTGACATCAGCAGAAGACCCATACTTACCTCTCGACTAGAGAGCTGGCTCTTCAGTTGAATGGCAAGACGTCTGTATGGTTTGTTGTTCGCGTCCAACCCTTGCCTTGCTGTTCAATTCAATGGGCTGAGATACCAATTGATTAGAACTCACAGCCACTATTGTGTTTAGAGCACTGCCCCCCATGGGTTTCTCACTCCCTCAGTCTGATCTGAAGGGTAGAGCAGTGGTATATTGCAGTTACCTGAGCCCCTTTCCCTTCTCACTCTGTCCTTGCCTGTGTGTCTCTGTCTGTCTTTCTCTGATCTTGGCCGGGCCATGTGCAAATCCCAAACATTCAACAGTGCTAGAGAGTAGATTGTATTAACCTCAATAATGGTAGTTTCTTTTCGTTTCTTTTTAACTCTTAACCCAGATGACGGATCCAAGCCCACTCCCACGATGGAGACCCAGCCTGTGTTCGATGGCGATGGTAAGCGGTGTTTCCTGTTCTGGGGACTGTGCTAGGCAATAACGGGACTTCCTCATAGATGACCACAAGGGGATTAGCTGCGCTTGGTATCTTATCAGGAGTCATGTTACTGACCCTTATGGTTATTCCTGTTATAATACAATCAAGGTCATGTGACTTATGATTTCAGGTATTTTCTTCATATTTCATACACAGCTGTATCTTGTGATTGTCTCATTCTCTCTGTTTAGAACAGGCTGCTTAGCGACAAATCATTCCAGCATTTTTATCTTGCTTGTTTGTTTTTGCTAAAGAAGCCATGAGCCGGAGTTCATTTTCAAATAAAATATTCCATGGTTCTATCTAGCCTCTCAGTCAGCTATGAGCAGAGCAGAGCAGTCAGTCTTTTGCCAGATTACCTGCTTGTTCAGCCTCAGTGAAGTGAATAGAAGCAAGAATCCACTTGAAGTGTAATTGACGCTAGAAACCTCAGAACTTTCATTTACCAATCAGGACGCTCCATTGCAGGGCACTATCACCTGGTAGACGACCGTGGAACATTCAGACAGAATGTCTAGCTTTAAAAAACGTGAAACAGAAGTTAAGTAAAACATTGAAAAGTGTATTAGAGTTTGACTAGTTTACAATAACAATAATCACAATAAAACCCTGATTATCAGTCGGTACTTTGGCAGTTGACCTTGACTTTACGACAGCTCTTACCCTCCCGAGGCGGTCAGCTATCTTACGGTAATGGCCTGTAATCAGGGTGCTGTTAAATTATACTTTATACCTCAGCACTTCAGTCCAGCTGCTGCCCCTTCACTGGGTGATAACAGACCTGCAATTACACAGTGTAGAGCGGGGCCTTGTGTTCTATTGTTCCATCCAAAATCTGTTTGGAATTATCAGTACACAATAACATACACCTTGCTCCAATATTGAAAAGCAAGCTAAAAGATCCTGCATTAGCCAGCCAGGGGGGAGATTTTAAACAGACATGTTGCAATAGCAGAGTGGTAATGTGATCATTTTGCGAGTCAGCCTGATACTGAAAGAATGAAATGAACTTGACAGTTCACTTCGCAGTCACATTTCAGCAATAACATATTGAGTTATCTGAATTAGAAATAATTATTTCACTTTCCATTCAGTCACTCGTCACAAATGCAGTATACAGTACAGCAATTGTTCGGGCCAGAAACAGCGTTCAGTATTTTCCATGAAAATATATCCAATGCTTTCACCAGGCATGCAATTTTCTGTAGCAAAGCCTAAAAGCAGGAAATCAACACATACTGAGGTGCAACAACTGACTGAACACTCCTGACAACTGCGACAATACCGGCACACAAATAGCATTTCAAATGAACAGCCTCATACTGAACAGTATCAAACGCATTAACGTGTAAAACACAGCAAACTTCATTCTGGCAAAAAGCACAACTGAAAGTAATCTTAATAGTTTATAAAAACAACATGTAATATCATATGTCCTGTAAAGTGCCTACCTGTTTACTCTGTGTCCCTGACGGCTAACTGGCAGAACTTCTCTGTTTGTGTTAGTAAGGGCCAGAGCGCTGTGTCAGCAGAGTCTGTCTCGTGTTTTTTTGCCACAGCTGTAGATGGATTTTTTTTTTTTTTGGTGCATTTAACATTTAAAAAATAGACTTTTTTGCACGTACAGTACAAGCACTTTTTTCCATTACCAGTATGTGTCTCGCTCTGTGACCTAATTTTTAATCTCCCTAGTTGACTCAAAAATAAGACATCCAACAGTATTTTACACAGACTAATAATAATAATAATAATAATAATAATAATAATAATAATAATAATAACTCCAGCACATGCTGATCTCTTGCAGATCGTTAGTCAGCTTTACATAAACAGGTGTTTAAATGTGCAATGTGTATTGCAACGCTAAAATGGAAGTTTATTCCAGGCTAAACTGCAGTACCAATCATTTAAATCGGGCCCAATTTGTTAAACAGCAAGACACTGTATATAAGCACCCAAGTGGTGCTGGACATCACCGTGAGGAATGAAGACAGTAACAGCTAAGCTGCTTGTCTTGCCTTTGCAGAGATCACAGCTACGACCATGTGGTTGCTGGACTTCATCAACAAGGAAACCAGTCAGAACAGCTCGAGCCTGAGGAACCCAGGTAGGGCTGCACTTTATCAAGCTCCCCCTGCAGAGGGAGGGAGGGAGGGAGGAACCCACGTAGGGCAGCACTTTATCAAGCTCCCCCTGTAGAGGGGAGGGGGGGGGAGGAACCCAGGTAGGGCAGCACTTTATCAAGCTCCTCCTCCTGCAGAGGGGAGTGGAGGAACCCAGGTAGGGCAGCACTTTATCAAGCTCCTCCTGCAGAGGGGAGGGGAGGGGAGGAACCCAGGTAGTGCTGCACTTTATCAAGCTCCCCCTGCAGAGGGGAGGGGAGGAACCCAGGTAGGGCAGCACTTTATCAAGCTCCTCCCCCTGCAGAGGGGAGGGGAGGAACCCAGGTAGGGCAGCACTTTATCAAGCTCCTCCCCCTGCAGAGGGGAAGGGAGGAACCAGGTAGGGCTGCACTTTATCAAGCTCCTCCTGCAGAGGGAGAGGAGGGACCCAGGTAGGGCTGCACTTTATCAAGCTCCCCTGAAGAGGGAGGGAGGGAGGAACCCAGGTAGGTCAGCACTTTATCAAGCTCCTCCTGCAGAGGGGAGGGGAGGAACCCAGGTAGGGCAGCACTTTATCAAGCTCCTCCCCCTGCAGAGGGGAAGGGAGAGGAGGGGATACCACCTCTGCACAGGCCCTGGTCTCATCCACATACTAAGGGGAGGGGAGGGGATCCCACCTCTGCACAGGCCCTGGTCTCAACCACATACTGAGGGGAGGGGAGAGGAGGGGATAGCACCTCTGCACAGGCCCTGGTCTCATCCACATACTGAGGGGAGAGGAGGGGATAGCACCTCTGCACAGGCCCTGGTCTCATCCACATACTGAGGGGAGGGGAGAGGAGGAGATAGCACCTCTGCACAGGCCCTGGTCTCATCCACATACTGAGGGGAGAGGAGGGGATAGCACCTCTGCACAGGCCCTGGTCTCAACCACATAATGAGGGGAGAGGAGGGGATAGCACCTCTGCACAGGCCCTGGTCTCATCCACATACTGAGGGGAGGGGAGAGGAGGGGATAGCACCTCTGCACAGGCCCTGGTCTCATCCACATACTGAGGGGAGGAGGAGAGGATAGCACCTCTGCACAGGCCCTGGTCTCATCCACATACTGAGGGGAGAGGAGAGGATAGCACCTCTGCACAGGCCCTGGTCTCATCCACATACTGAGGGGAGAGGAGAGGATAGCACCTCTGCACAGGCCCTGGTCTCATCCACATACTGAGGGGAGAGGAGGGGATAGCACCTCTGCACAGGCCCTGGTCTCATCCACATACTGAGGGGAGAGGAGGGGATAGCACCTCTGCACAGGCCCTGGTCTCAACCACATACTGAGGGGAGAGGAGGGGATAGCACCTCTGCACAGGCCCTGGTCTCATCCACATACTGAGGGGAGAGGAGGGGATAGCACCTCTGCACAGGCCCTGGTCTCATCCACATATTGAGGGGAGAGGAGGGGATAGCACCTCTGCACAGGCCCTGGTCTCATCCACATATTGAGGGGAGAGGAGGGGAGGGGATAGCACCTCTGCACAGGCCCTGGTCTCATCCACATACTGAGGGGAGAGGAGGGGATAGCACCTCTGCACAGGCCCTGGTCTCATCCACATACTGAGGGGAGAGGAGGGGATAGCACCTCTGCACAGGCCCTGGTCTCAACCACATACTGAGGGGAGAGGAGGGGATAGCACCTCTGCACAGGCCCTGGTCTCATCCACATACTGAGGGGAGAGGAGGGGATAGCACCTCTGCACAGGCCCTGGTCTCATCCACATACTGAGGGGAGAGGAGGGGATAGCACCTCTGCACAGGCCCTGGTCTCATCCACATACTGAGGGGAGGAGAGAGGAGAGGATAGCACCTCTGCACAGGCCCTGGTCTCAACCACATACTGAGGGGAGAGGAGGGGATAGCACCTCTGCACAGGCCCTGGTCTCATCCACATACTGAGGGGAGAGGAGAGGATAGCACCTCTGCACAGGCCCTGGTCTCATCCACATACTGAGGGGAGGGGAGAGGAGGGGATAGCACCTCTGCACAGGCCCTGGTCTCATCCACATACTGAGGGGAGAGGAGAGGATAGCACTTCTGCACAGGCCGTGGTCTCATCCACATACTGAGGGGAGAGGAGAGGATAGCACCTCTGCACAGGCCCTGGTCTCATCCACATACTGAGGGGAGGGAGAGAGGGATAGCACCTCTGCACAGGCCCTGGTCTCATCCACATACTGAGGGGAGGAGAGGAGAGGATAGCACCTCTGCACAGGCCCTGGTCTCATCCACATACTGAGGGAGAGGAGAGGATAGCACCTCTGCACAGGCCCTGGTCTCATCCACATACTGAGGGGAGAGGAGGGATAGCACCTCTGCACAGGCCCTGGTCTCATCCACATACTGAGGGGAGAGGAGAGGATAGCACTTCTGCACAGGCCGTGGTCTCATCCACATACTGAGGGGAGAGGAGAGGATAGCACCTCTGCACAGGCCCTGGTCTCATCCACATACTGAGGGGAGAGGAGAGGATAGCACCTCTGCACAGGCCCTGGTCTCATCCACATACTGAGGGGAGAGGAGGGGATAGGGCCTCTGCACAGGCCCTGGTCTCATCCACATACTGAGGGGAGAGGAGAGGATAGCACCTCTGCACAGGCCCTGGTCTCATCCACATACTGAGGGGAGGAGAGAGGAGAGGATAGCACCTCTGCACAGGCCCTGGTCTCATCCACATACTGAGGGGAGGGGAGGGGATCCCACCTCTGCACAGGCCCTGGTCTCAACCACATACTGAGGGGAGGGGAGGGGATATCACTTCTGTGTTATACTGACACGCCTATATCAGCTATCTTCAGAGTCTCCTGTAAAATGATCCCTGGCCGAATTACATATTCGCAGGCTCTGAACCTCTGATAACAGAGTGCAGTCTTCACGCTTGTCAACCCAGACATGCAGTGCAGTGCATGTGGAGAGGATAAGGGTGCTGGAGAGGACACCAGGCCCTGGTTTGTGCCTCATCCAGGCCCACGTTAATAGCACAGAGCTGAGCCCAAATTCAGCACAAACTAGTGCACAATGAGAGCCTTCACCTTGGGCCTTGTTCTGCTGGTCTCAGCCAAGGTCTGGTGGGTATATGATTTGTATACCAGAGTTAGAAACCTGCACTTAGTCCTGGCTTTCAGAGCTACCCTCATTTAAGTATATCATTAAAATATACATTTGTCTAAGCATGTTACAGCTCTGCTGAGCTGACATGTTCAACTCAAACTCAATCAGAAAAACAATGATTTGAAGGGAGACAAGAACAAACCTGTACTGCTGTTTGAGTGCTGAAAAAGCTTTAGTTTGTAAAACTTGCCACTGCACACCCTTATACTTTCTCCATCTTTCTCATCCGTAACCTCTTTACGTTACTGTGGGTATTGAACAAAGAAAAGATTTATTTAAAGGGACAGTGCTCAATTATTTCCCTGGTGGAAGCTGATGAATCCGCTGACGTGTCTTCACACCACTAAGCTAAAGGCTGTACACACACACAAGACATGCATGCGCAGTGTAGACCATACATTGTCCCTCCAGTAACACCAGGAACTACCCTCGTTAATGCCACCCTCTAATGGGCAGCAGCAGGACCTCACTGCTGGGGTTCTCTGCAGCTCAGCTACAGGGAAGGGAGGGGCAATGGCATTTGGATACTGTGGAAATGTGGTTAGTAGTGTGCAGGTGTGTAGATGATGCAGTGCTCCAAACAATGACAGACAACAAAGTTCATGGTCCAAACTGTTGTTTAATTTTCCTTTGTACGGTTTGGCACCGTTACATAATAATACTGGCTTTACACAACAATGTTAAGTTAAACATAGTATATGCTATAGTGACCTCATCCACATGTCACACTTTTAAAGTGAACCCAACAATCTTATTACAGAGGTGGCCAAACCGTGGCTCACAAGACGCATGCGGCTCTTGGGCAGTTCGTGCGGCTCCTGGGGAAATGCTGGGTGACACACTTTGCAGCTTGAATGAACTGAAGAAAGAATAATAAACAAAAAGAATGAGAAAGTAAAAATAAGCACACGTTTATTATTTGTGTTCTCTGTATAGATTCGTGTTAATTATTCTTTCTTCTCTCCCATTCTCTCGCTCCTGTTTCTTTGAGTCTGCATGTTCACTGCAAGGACATTTGTCAGGATGACTTTCCAAACCACTCACTGGTGAATGCGTATTTTGATCACCAAGTGAAATCCGGATGTTCAGTTGAAAGTAAATTTCATCATTTTGAATTAAGTGCTCATTCGATTTGTGGAGACAATGACATTGAGCAAACCCTCCATGAGTAATAAACAAACGTAGGAGGCTTTAAACCAGACTGGGAGAAGGTTTGCTTTCACTGAAAACAGTGGTAAACCTGTGTCTCTCATCTGCAACAAATCGCTTACACACTGTAGTCTGTACAAGGCGAGCAACCTTAAACCATCATTCTGAAACAAATCACAACACATTTTCATCTGAATGTCCTCCTGGATCAGACTTGAGGAGAAACAAGCTGGCCTCTTTAAAAGCACACCTCAGCAGTCAGCAGATGCTCCTTTCGTTGTTCAGTAAAGAAGCTGATGTAACGACTCAAGCAAGTTTTGTATGGCATGGAATATCACTCATGCCAAACGTCCTTATGCAGATGAATGAATTTTTTTTTTTACAATTTGGAGTGTTGGCGCTATAGACTAGAGAATGCATATTTAAATGTTATATTGCAGGTCTGTATATTATATTAACATATGTTACGTCTCATGATGAGCAGATGCTGTAATCCCTTTCAAAATAAATGCAGTGCATTTGTCATCCACAAAGTTGTCAAAAGTATTTAATGCACAGTGCCATCAAGGGATAGCCTAACAGCTACTGTACTGCACAACAATGCCAGTATTTAAAACGTCTTGCTCGTAAACATTTCATGTTTTACAGCATGTGTCTTGAGGCTCTCGACCATATGGAAATTTTGGTATGCGGCTTGTAGGGTCACCCCTGATCTATTACATTGAAACCAACACAAAAAAACAACAGATATCGGAATTACGGCATGAAGGTTTGTTCCCTATGGCAACTGAATGATCATATTAAATGCCTGCTTTAGGGGGAAAAGGCACTGGCATAGCACATAGTGACCAGAGTCTGGCAGTCCCGACTTGCACTGTCCCACAGCCCAGACGTACAGCTTTCCTTGCCCTGTTAGGCTGATATGTTATTTGGAGCTGGGACTGTCAGGCGAGGCAGGGAGCGTGCTCACATGCAAGCTGGCACTACTCTAGCAATCTAATTCATTTTCCATCACATCCAGAAATGGGGCCTCTCGGGGAGGTGCAAAGCCAGAAGACTGGAGTGGTTAGTGCATCTCGTGGGCTGAGCAGTGCTGGCAGAGCAGAACCATAGTGCTGATTAGTCCAGGGGTCCTCACTGCCACCCACTGCCTCCCGCACAAGCAACAACTAATCAGATTCTACATCCAGTTAACTCATTCCTCCCAGCATCTGCTCCCCAGCACTAGCCTTTAACACTCTCGGCAGCAATGCACATGCCTGCAAGCCCACCTGTGAGTCAGCCTGGGGGTGATGCGCACACAGGGCTTGAGCACTTGAACTCTTTTCATAAGGTCTGTGCTTCTGAAGAGTTTACCGTAGTATATGTGCTGATTTATCCCTAAAAACTTGGCATATATTTTGTGACACTTACATATTCCTAGTAAAAGTAATAACAAAGTAATGACCTGAAATCCCTTCTGCACAAAGCTCAGTATATTCATGTTTAATTCATGCATTTTTAATCATTTGATCAAATTATCATTTAATGATGGACTATTTTGTTAAAAGGCAAAAATATAATGAAATGGGGAGAGTATGTATTCCTACCAACTATAAAACACACTTATTCTCTGTTCAAATTGGTGAACTACAATGAACTATGTTGTGCTTTTTTGTCTTAGGGCAGCAGCGTGGACCCTCTTGACCAGAGGGTTGTGGGTTCAATCCCTGGTCGGTGACACTGCTGCTGTACCCTTGAGCAAGGTACTTTACCTAGATTGCTCCAGTAAAAACCCAACTGTATAAATGGGTAATTGTATGTAAAAATAATGTGATATCTTGTAACAATTGTAAGTCGCCCTGGATAAGGGCGTCTGCTAATAAATAAATAAATAGTAATACTTATATCACAATACTAACCAGTTGGTCCTTTAAAAAGTTATCACACAAAATTGAGGAATGACTGGACTAATGACTGGACCTTTTGTAGAGCTAAAAGGTTAATAATAAGTGAAGCAGAAACAAAGAATAATTGAATTCAATCTATTTAAAAATCTCTGCCAAGAAAACTACTGGAAAGTTCTATTAAAACATGTTGTTTAAAAGATTGTGGTTCAGTTAAAGTGTGTTCATACCACCACAATAAACATGGTTCATTAAACCAGGTCGAATCACTGATAACTGGACTGGATAGAGACAGAGATGAAGACAATAATAAGAGAAAAGAACAGGGCAGAGAGAGAGGAGGAGATGGAGGGGAGGATGAGTGAAACATCAATGAGAAAGAGCTCAGGATAGAAAGACCGGGGTAGAGTTTCAGTGTAAAAGAATGAAAGTGGGAGCAATGGATCAGCTTTTTCCATTTATAAAAAGAAAAAAAAAATCAAGTTTGAGATTCACAGCAGCCTGGTGCCAGAGTTAACCCTCACTATAATAAACAGGGCTAGATGATTTGGAAGGGAGAGCTCCTTGGCTGGACGCTGGCAGCAGTACAGAGTTACAGGGCTGGATGATTTGGAAGGGAGAGCTCCTTGGCTGGATGCTGGCAGCAGTACAGTTACAGGACTGGATGATTTGGAAGGGAGAGCTCCTTGGCTGAACGCTGGCAGCAGTACAGGGTTACAGGGCTGGATGATTTGGAAGCAAGAGCTCCTTGGCTGGACGCTGCCAGCAGTACAGAGTTACAGGGCTGGATGATTTGGAAGGGGGAGCTCCTTGGCTGGACGCTGGCAGCAGTACAGGGTTACAGGGCTGGATGATTTGGAAGGGGGAGCTCCTTGGCTGGACGCTGCCAGCAGTACAGAGTTACAGGACTGGATGATTTGGAAGGGAGAGCTCCTTGGCTGGACGCTGGCAGCATTACAGAGTTACAGGGCTGGATGATTTGGAAGGGAGAGCTCCTTGGCAGGACGCTGGCAGCAGTACAGAGTTACAGGGCTGGATGATTTGGAAGGGGGAGCTCCTTGGATTAACTTTCTGTACTCTTGTTTTTTCTTCCTTCGTTTTTCTTTTGCAAGTAAGAAATGTATCAATTTCAACCAACCGCTATTGCTTTTTCAAAAAATGCAGCTGCGCCTAATAAATAAAATAAAAACTGTTGAAGTATGAGTATTGTGATTGTTATTTATGTTTACTGGAGCATTATACTTGTAAAAAATGCTGAAATATTGGGCTTCACTGATTTAGTATTCAATAAAACGACAGGTTGAAAACAGCAAAGTTAATGAGCAGCACAGAGTGCTCTCCATACCAGAATCACCAGACCCATATATTAGAGTGGAAATCCACTCAATCGAAATCACGCATGCGTAAAGGTGGAATGTACGGCTGTGATAGATTCTGCTTTTTTTTCATCTGCGGTTCACTCTAAGCTACTAAACAAATGTGAAATATTTATGCGCAGTAGTTTAGAGATAATAAGTAATACCGTAAAAAAAATCAATTCAATTCAATATCATTCTTTTTTTTAACTAATTTTTATTTGCATGTCTGAGTCATTCTGCGTACCCCCTATGACCCTTAGAAGTACCCCCAGGTGTACGCGTTTGAAAACCCCTGGCCTAACCAATAGCAATGTGAACCAAATGCTGAAAGAAATATCACAAAAAACTGATGGAAAAACGAGATAGAAGGAAATCTTTTGTGATACTTAACTGACTGGTCAAAATGGATGGATACATTCACATCAATGTAACTGATACAGTATATTGGGGATTGGGGGCTCTTATTACTGAAATCGTTTTAGGCAACGTATTGACACTAGGCTTGTATACAGTTGTGAGGCCAGCCTTGAGCTGGACTGTCTGTGGTCACCTTCACACCAGAGGGGAATCAAGGAGCATGCCCATCCCGAATGAACTAATCCTACCCCAGAGGCAGCTTTAACACCAAATGAATTACTTCCAGAATAAAGAGGAAAAAGAACTAATCCCAAAACAGGGTGTGATGACAAGTCCAGCATTGGGCAAGCCTTTTCCTAACGTCCTCCATAAACATTGTTGTTCTGGTGCTCATGGTTGGTTTCCAAGTGTACACTGAAGCATGGATGAAGTTGTGACAAGATTGCAGAAGTGTTAATGGAGATTACATAGATGACTGAAAAGTACACAGCAACTTGCTACTTACTAATCCACTTTGAACATTGTGCTTGGTTTCTGGTACATGTCCTCATCAGCAGATCAAATGGAGTTGAATACACTGTTTAAGAAAGTCACTCCTTATTGCGATGGCAATGATGAGCAATTGTGCATTAACTAGAAGTGAAACTGAATTTGAATTTTTGAGGGGTATAATGTGTGAAACAGTATAGGGGGCTACCCCTTTGTCAATCTGTGCAGGTATTGAAGGTGTTTTTCATGGTTTTAGAGAAAGTTCCTTCTTGTGACCAGGAGAGGCAGACGGCCCAGGAGGAGGCGCGGCAGAGAGACCCGAGAGACGCCATCTTCATCCCCGAGTGCGGCCTGGCGGGGCTCTACAAGCCTGTTCAATGCCACCAGTCCACCGGCTATTGCTGGTGTGTGCTGGTGGATAGCGGCCGGCCCATTCCTGGCACCGCCACGCGGTAAGCTCTCCAACTCAGACTATATAGCAGTCTAGGCAAAGCACAACCCAGGGTAGCAGCAAAGGGGTATTTAAAAAAGAGAGACAGAAACAGGAATGACGTTTGCTGCATTTTGACTGTACTTGCTGGTAGCAAACACTGCCTTGTAGTCTTTTCAAACCCATTAGGAGCCTTGAATGGGATACTCACTTCTAAATGAAGAGAGCCATACTGTGGAGCTCAGTGAGAAATATAGGGCTGAGGAGTCATCCGTTATACAGCCACATTAAGATCAAGATCAGCGCTGTTGTACTGTGACTGTGTGGGATGGTTATTAGTGCTGTTGTACTGTGACTGTGTGGGATGGTTATTAGTGCTGTTGTATTATGACTGTGTGGGATGGTTATTAGTGCTGTTGTATTATGACTGTGTGGGATGGTTATTAGTGCTGTTGTATTGTGACTGTGTGGGATGGTTATTAGTGCTGTTGTACTGTGACTGTCTGGGATGGTTATTAGTGCTGTTGTACTGTGACTGTGTGGGATGGTTATTAGTGCTGTTGTACTGTGACTGTGTGGGATGGTTATAAGCTCTGTTGTACTGTGACTGTGTGGGATAGTTATTTGTAGAAATTGGTTTAAATAACAGTATGCCTTATAAAACAGGTTGCAAGTACTCAAATAGACAAGTATAAAGAAACAAAGGTGTATCACACTGTGTCTGTTATGTTAGAACATAAGAAAGTTTACAAACGAGAGGAGGTCATTCAGCCCATCTTGCTCGTTTGGTTGTTAGTAGCTTATTGATCCCAGAATCTCATCAAGCAGCTTCTTGAAGGATCCCAGGGTGTCAGCTTCAACAACATTACTGGGGAGTTGGTTCCAGACCCTCACAATTCTCTGTGTAAAAACGTGCCTCCTATTTTCTGTTCTGAATGCCCCTTTATCTAATCTCCATTTGTGACCCCTGGTCCTTGTTTCTTTTTTCAGGTCAAAGAAGTCCCCTGGGTCGACATTGTCTATACCTTTTAGGATTTTGAATGTTTGAATCAGATCACCGTGTAGTCTTCTTTGTTCAAGACTGAATAGATTCAATTCTTTTAGCCTGTCTGCATACGACATGCCTTTTAAACCCAGGATAATTCTGGTTGCTCTTCTTTGCACTCTTTCTAGAGCAGCAATATGCTTTTTGTAACAAGGTGACCAGAACTGAGCACAATATTCTAGGTGAGGTCTTACTAATGCATTGTAAAGTTTTAACATTACTTCCCTTGATTTAAATTCAACACTTCTCACAATATATCCGAGCATCTTGTTGGCCTTTTTTATAGCTTCCCCACATTGTCTAGATGAAGACATTTCTGAGTCAACATAAACTCCTTCTTCAATTTCAGTATCTCCCATATGATATTTATAATGCACATTTTTATTGCCTGCATGCAATACTTTACACTTTTCTTTAAATGTCATTTGCCATGTGTCTGCCCAGTTCTGAATGCTGTCTAGATCATTTTGAATGACCTCTGCTGCTGCAACAGTGTTTGCCACTCCTATTTTTGTGTCGTCTGCAAATTTAACGAGTTTGCTTACTATACCAGAATCTAAATCATTAATGTAGATTAGGAATAGCAGAGGACCTAAAACTGATTGATCCCTGTGGTACACCACTGGTTACCTCGCTCCATTTTGAGGTTTCTCCTCTAATCAGTACTTTCTGTTTTCTACATGTTAACCACTCCCTAATCCATGTGCATGCATTTCCCTGAATCCCTACTGCGTTCAGTTTGAGAATTAATCTTTTATGCAGGACTTTGTCAAAGCTTTCTGGAAATCTAAATAAACCATGTCGTATGCTTTGCAATTATCCATTTTCAATGTTGCATCCTCAAAAAAGTCAAGCCGGTTAGTTAGACACGATCTCCCTTTCCTAAAACCATGCTGACTGTCTCCCAGGATATTGTTACCATATAGGTAATTTTCCATTTTGGATCTTATTATAGTTTCCATAAGTTTACATATAATAGAAGTCAGGCTTATTGGTCTGTAGTTACCTGGTTCGGTTTTGTCTCCCTTTTGTGGATCGGTATTACGTTTGCTATTTTCTAGTCTGTCGGTACAACCCCTGTGTCAAGAGACTGTTGCATGATCTTGGTTAGCGGTTTGTAAATAACTTATTTCATTTCTTTGAGTACTATTGGGAGGATCTCATCTGCCCCAGGGGATTTGTTTATTTTAAGAGCACCTAGTCCCTTTAACACTTCTGCCTCTGTTATGCTAAAGTTATTTAAAATTGGATAGGAACAGGTCGACATGACGGGCATGTTGTCCGTGTCCTCCTTTGGAGAAACCTGTGAAAAGTAATCGTTTAATATATTTGCTATTTTTTTTTCTTCATCTATGATTTTGCCATTTGTGTCTCTTAGACATTTAACCTCCTCTTTGAATGTTCTCTTGCTGTTATAATATTGGAAAAACATTTTGGAATTGGTTTATGCCCCCTTAGCAATATTGATTTCTATCTCTCTCTTGGCCTTTCTAACTTCCTTTTTAACTTGTGTTTGCAGTTCCAAGTACTCTTTCTGTGTACTTTGTTTTTGGTCCCTTTTAAACGCTCTGTAAAGTGCCTTTTTTCACTGAATATTTTTTTTTATTGATCTATTAAACAATTTTGGCCATTTTGTTTTAGATTTAGATTTGTAATTGTTTTGCGCCTCTAGTACTACATTTTTAAAAAAACAGCCATCCTTTTTCTGTGGATGTTTTCTCTATTTTACTCCAGTCTACTTCTGTTAGTCTCTGTTTCATACCTTCATAGTTTGCTTTTCTAAAATTGTAAACCATAGCTTTAGTCATTACTTTTGGGGTTTTAAAAAATACTTCAAATGAGACCATGTTGTGGTCTGAGTTTGCCAATGGCTCTCTGACCTCTGTTTTAGTTATTCTGTCTTCATTATTTGAAAAGACTAAATCAAGGCATGCCTCCCCTCTAGTCGGTGCCTTGACAAATTGTGTTAGGAAGCAGTCATTTGTCATTTCCACCATTTCAATTTCGTCCGTCGTGCCCCCCATCGGGTTTTCCCATTTTATATGGAGGAAGTTGAAATCCCCCATTAGTATGGCTTCTCCTTTTCTACACGCATTTCGAATGTCATTGTATAACAGATTATTTTGCTCAGCGTCTGAATTTGGCGGTCTATAGTATGCTCCTATCATTATGCCCTTTGAATTTGTGTCCATTATTCTGACCCATATTGATTCTGCATTGTTTTCTTTGTCCTGATTTTACACCTGGGCTTCAAGACTATTTCTTATGTATAGCGCTACCCCTCCGCCTCTTCTGTCCTGCCTGTCTTTCCTATATAGTGTGTACCCACTAATATTATATTCGTCTCCATCACTCTCAGACAACCAAGTTTCTGTAACACCTATCACATCGTAGTTACTTGTTAGTGCAGTAGCTTCAAGTTCTAACATTTTGTTTCTGAGACTTCTAGCATTAAGATAAATACATTTAATAGTTGTCTTACCTGAGTTGTTGCCCTTGTTTTGATGTGGTCTCCCTTCTGTTTTTTGTTTCTCCCCCTTCCTTTCTAGTTTAAATGCTTCTGGACCTCTTCAAGGATCCTTTCTCTGAGTAGATTGGTTCCCTTTCTGTTTAAGTGCAGTCCGTCCCACCTATATAGATAGTCCTTGTTGTAGAATGTGCTCCAATGTTCAAGAAAGGTGAAGCCTTCCTGTGTGCACCACGATTTCAGCCATGTTGAGTAGACTAGGATTGTTGTTACTGGATATGAAACTTTTTCTACAGTTTACAGTTTTTATTATGTACCATATTGATTTTTAAATCAGTTTCTGCAAAAAAAACCCCAAAAAAACAGTACAACAGTACATCCCAATCTAGAGAAAATAGCCACAATATAGTTATAGCTGTTTGGCCATATGGTCTATTCAACTTCTACTGCAAACCTTATAGTGCAGAGAATATTATGCATTTCCCTATACTTTGATCATGCCGTTATGACAGACAGGAAGACACTGGGAGTTTCACCGGTTAACTGCAGCTCTCCCGTATTAGTCCACAGGTTAATTGGATAGATGGTTTGGTTAGTGAAGTACATATACGATAAAGCATTGAAAATGCTAATACGTTTCAGAGCTACAGGCATTTCAGACACGTGAACCCGCTCCCATCCCTGCTGTGCTTGTAATTTGCAGGTTGTGTTTGAATGTAATTGTGTGTAATTGTGTTACTTGCTGCCGCCTGCAGCTGTATTTATTTCTGTCTTAAACAATAGTTTCACACAATGGTGTCCGCGGTCCGAGTGGAAACCTGGTCCTTGAGGAAACAGCGAGGGCTGTTCCTGCTTTACCTCCTGCTTTCCCTTTGTGTCCTGCAGGTACCAGACCCCCGAGTGTGACAGCGCAGCGCGGTCTCGCAGCTCTGAGGCAGAGGATCCCTTCAGAGAAAGAGAGCTGCCAGGTGAGCCGCGCCCTGGTGTGGGCTGCAGGGAGAGGTCAGGGATTGAGTGCACAGGGTTTGCAACTTTATACATGGGATCTGTCTCTACCTAACCCTAACCCTAACCCTAATCTGAGATTGAGAGAATTTATTGAGATCTGATCTTTGTAGAAATTTATTGGACATATTGGATATATGGAGGCGTCTCTCTGCCTGTACATCTGTCCATCTTTATGTCACACTTATGTCATTTTTACATGTATCTTAAGAACACAAGAAGTTATTCCATGTATTGTAAATCCAGTCATTGAGATTGTCATTGTCCTGCATGCTTGTGCTGTCATGATGCCTCCTCCATGTGGGATTAAAGTAAAAAGGAAGAGGGAAGAACACACTCTGGTGATAGCTGGTCACTTTAAAGCCCTTAAAATTAAGACTTTTTTAAAGGACAGTTTGCTTTATTTATAAACTTAACATTTTTTAACAAGAATAAACTTCAAACCCCCAAACTGGGCTTTAAAAATGATCAGCTTTTATAAAAGAAATCTGATGTCCTGAAGCTCCCTCGCACTTTATTCTTCCCATTTATATAACACCAGGATCCGTAATAGCAGGGATACCCGTACAGTCTCATCAAATTTGAAAATATAGCCCAGTTATATTGCTAGGTTTTTATTATCCATATATTCTTTGTTTGGGGTAAAAAAAAAAAATTAAGTTTGTGTCTGCATAAAAAAAATTGAAACATGTTTTCAGATAAAAAGCAGCTAAATTACAAGAATAACAAATACATGACAGATTCCCCTGCCTTTTGAAGATTTGAATGCCGTAATGTCTCATTTAGCACTCAGTTAAAGATTCACTGACGCGTTCACTCGCAGGGCCTGTCGTACATCACAGATACTAATTGGATTCACCTGGGCTCCCAAATACCTTCTCTTCCCACGGAATGCTCTGAGCCAGCAGAAAAGCTATGAAAATAAGAAAAAAAAGACCCAAGACCAGTAAAATGAGAAGATTCATTTATTACATTCTGGCGTTTGAAGTCCTCTTTACAAACACAATTAGGGAGGAAAAATTCTCATTGGCCGTGAGAGCTATAAAACCTGTTCATCTGGGCAATTAAAAAAGCACTACCTTAGGTGTTGGACGGCAGCGAGTCGTAAAACTTAACAGGGCTGTGCGCTGCCGAGAGGGGCCTGCACAAGGTAGGGGCTGCTCTCCACACGCTGTCGAGAGGGTTCTGTGAGGGGCTGCTCTCCACACGCAGTCGAGAGGGTCCTTCGAGGGGCTGCTCTCCACAAGCTGTCGAGAGGGTCCTGCGCAGGGTAGGGGCTGCTCTCCACAAGCTGTTGAGAAGGTCCTGCGAGGGGCTGCTCTCCACACGCTGTCGAGAGGGTCCTGCACAGGGTAGGGGCTGCTCTCCACACACTGTCGAGAGGGGCCTGCGAGGGGCTGCTCTCCACACGCTGTCGAGAGGGTCCTGCACAGAGTAGGGGCTGCTCTCCACACGCTGTCGAGAGGGGCCTGCGAGGGGCTGCTCTCCACACGCTGTCGAGAGGGTCCTGCGCAGGGTAGGGGCTGCTCTCCACACGCTGTCGAGAGTGTCCTGCGAGGGGCTGCTCTCCACACACTGTCGAGAGGGTCGTGCACAGGGTAGGGCTGCTCTCCACACGCTGTCGAGAGGGTCCTGTGAGGGGCTGCTCTCCACACACTGTCGACAGGGTCCTGTGAGGGGCTGCTCTCCACACGCTGTCGAGCGGGTCCTGCGAGGGGTTGCTCTCCACACGCTGTCGAGAGGGTCCTGCACAGAGTAGGGGCTGCTCTCCACACGCTGTCGAGAGGGTCCTGCGAGGGGCTGCTCTCCACACGCTGTCGAGAGGGTCCTGCGAGGGGCTGCTCTCCACACGCAGTCGAGAGGGTCCTGCACAGGGTAGGGGCTGCTCTCCACACACTGTCGAGAGTGTCCTGCGAGGGGCTGCTCTCCACACACTGTCGAGAGGGTCGTGCACAGGGTAGGGCTGCTCTCCACACGCTGTCGAGAGTGTCCTGCGAGGGGCTGCTCTCCACACACTGTCGAGAGGGTCGTGCACAGGGTAGGGCTGCTCTCCACACGCTGTCGAGAGGGTCCTGTGAGGGGCTGCTCTCCACACACTGTCGACAGGGTCCTGTGAGGGGCTGCTTTCCACACACTGTCGAGAGGGTCCTGTGAGGGGCTGCTCTCCACACGCTGTCAAGAGGGTCCTGCACAGAGTAGGGGCTGCTCTCCACACGCTGTCGAGAGGGTCCTGCACAGAGTAGGGGCTGCTCTTCACACGCTGTCGAGAGGGTCCTGCGAGGGGCTGCTCTCCACACGCTGTCGAGAGGGTCCTGCACAGAGTAGGGGCTGCTTTCCACACTCTGTCGAGAGGGTCCTGCGCAGGGTAGGGGCTGCTCTCCACACGCTGTCGAGAGGGTCCTGCACAGGATAGGGGCTGCTCTCCACACGCTGTCGAGGGTCCTGCGAGGGGCTGCTCTCCACAGCTGTCGAGAGGGTCCTGGAGGGCTGCTCTCCACACGCTGTCAAGAGGGTCCTGCACAGGATAGGGGCTGCTCTCCACACGCTGTCGAGAGGGTCCTGCACAGGGTAGGGACTGCTCTCCATATGCTGTCGAGAGGGTCCTGCGAGGGGCTGCTCTCCACACGCTGTCGAGAGGGTCCTGCACAGGAGGGCTGCTCTCCACATGCTGTCGAGAGGGTCCTGCGAGGGGCTGCTCTCCACACACTGTCGAGAGGGTCGTGCACAGGGTAGGGCTGCTCTCCACACGCTATCGAGAGGGTCCTGTGAGGGGCTGCTCTCCACACGCTGTCGAGCGGGTCCTGCGAGGGGTTGCTCTCCACACGCTGTCGTGTGGGTCCTGCACAGAGTAGGGGCTGCTCTCCACATGCTGTCGAGAGGTCCTGCGAGGGTAGGGCTGCTCTCCACACGCTGTCGAGAGGGTCCTGCGAGGGGCTGCTCTCCACACGCTGTCGAGAGGGTCCTGCACAGGGTAGGGGCTGCTCTCCACACGCTGTCGAGAGGGGCCTGCAAGGGGCTGCTCTCCACACGCTTTCGAGAGGGTCCTGCACACAGTAGGGGCTGCTCTCCACACGCTGTCGAGAGGGTCCTGCGAGGGGCTGCTCTCCACATGCTGTCGAGAGGGTCCTGCACAGGGTAGGGGCTGCTCTCCACACGCTGTCGAGAGGGACCTGCGAGGGGCTGCTCTCCACACGCTGTCGAGAGTGTCCTGCAGAGAGTAGGGGCTGCTCTCCACATGCTGTCGAGAGGGTCCTGCGAGGGGCTGCTCTTCACACGCTGTCGAGACGGTCCTGCACAGGGTAGAGCAGCTCTCCACACGCTGTCGCGAGGGGCCTGCGAGGGGCTGCTCTCCACACGCTGTCGAGAGGGTCCTGCACAGGGTAGGGGCTGCTCTCCACACACTGTCGATATGGTCCTGCACAGGGTAGTGGCTGCTCTCCACACGCTGTCGAGAGGGTCCTGCACAGAGTAGGGCTGCTCTCCACACGCTGTCGAGAGGGTCCTGCACAGGGTAGAGCTGCTCTCCACACACTGTCGAGAGGGTCCTGCGAGCGGCTGCTCTCCACACGCTGTCGAGAGGGTCCTGCACAGGGTAGGGGTTGCTCTCCACACACTGTCGAGAGGGTCCTGCGAGGGTCTGCTCTCCACACGCTGTCGAGAGGGTCCTGCACAGGGTAGGGGCTGCTCTCCACACGCTGTCGAGAGGGTCCTGCGCAGGGTAGGGGCTGCTCTCCATCACCTCACACTTTTTCTTGTTTTTCTTTTTTTCTTTTTTCTTTCTTTTCCTTTCCAGGATTTACATTGGCATACGTGCTTATTTTTTTTTATAAACATTATTATTTAAGGAATATACAAGCAAATATAAGCCTTGACTGATTAGGTCAGCATAGTTTAAAGCCACAGGTTTCTATGCAAGGGCTTTTTGATTGCTTTGGGTTTGTCTTCCTTCCAGATAGACTCCATGCACTTTATATTGCGCATGATTACGAGCCGCGCACATTGAGGTGTTCCAAGAAGATTCATAGAAATATGTAAATCATTACAAGAAGTTTTGTTTTTAATCAATGACTCATTGTTGCTGAGAACTTGACGCATGCCTGTGTGATAAAAATCATGAGATCTGATGTTGTAAGAATACCTGAAAAATTAATCCCAGACTCTCCTTCAAACGTGTGCAGTGTCGGGGATGGACTGTGAGTGCCTCCCACTCGGGGTAGATATACTGAACATATACTGGAATTAAAAAATGTTAGTCCTTGTTTCAAGCAAAAAAAAACTATACTGTTATATTCAACTTTTTATTCCTGCACAAGTCAGCATGCAGAGGAAGTATCTTTGCTAATTCATCTGCTCTAAAGTCCTAAAGTTGCAGTGGCTCATATAAGAGGTTTCCCTGAGAGGTTCTGCATTGTTTTCAGTTAGACACTTATGGGTTGCACTAAATATACAAAACCAACACAACAAATTAACTTTCCCCTTAACAGCCCCCTAATTCAAATCCACATTCACCGCTCTTTCAATTCCTTGTGCCATAAACTATTTGTTAACTATTGTAACTATTGAGTGTTGTGGAAACTCATCTGACAGAATGCAATGGCATTGTTCACTTCAACCTGTGACTTGGCTGCCATGCTGCAGCCATTTGACGTTTTGGTTATTGACTTCATATTCAGTACTTATCTGTAGCTGAAGTTTGATTGTGGATATCGTACAAAGTTAGCCATTTTGTGGTAGTAATTACACAAACTTAAACTGACCTCTGAACCACAATGGCTGCCATGATCCCACTCCCTTTTGTTTTGGTTCAGGATGCCCAGGCGCAAAGAAAGTGGAGTTCATCACCAGCTTGCTGGACGCCCTCTCTACCGACATGGTGCAGGCTATAAACTCACCAGCTCCATCTGGTGTTGGGAGGTAAGCGATGCTCCCCTAGATGATTATGTGTTCTTCACTCACTGTGATTTGATATGTGGGTGTGGCCACACTAATGGGTCACACATATCAAAAAATGTAACACTTGTGTACAAAATGATTTGAAAGTCTAACATTCTAAATCAGAGTAGAAAGATGACTGTTAAATAAAAACCCACCTGTCTATTTTTCATGGAGTTATGGATTTATATTATCAAGCAGACAATACAGGCATCTTTGAATCAGATCCAATATACATTTTTTTTTAATGGTAGGGAACAAACTTGAGAAGGGGGTGATAGCACTATTTACCTTTTAATTCAGGATCCCTGTCCTGAGCTCTTAAATCAGTATTCGATTAGTAATCAATGTTTTAAACTCCCTTGTAACTGTGATATGTTGTTTGTTTATTTAGCAGATATGTGAAGTACCCCAGGGGGTAGTATTGGTATACTAGGTGCCCCGGGTGCCAGGTGCACTGATGTTTATCAGTGAGCAAGGGCGGTGCTTGTGTTGTGTTAGTGACATCTTATCCACGTGGGGTTGAGCCTGGATATATCAACTGTGTGTGGGGTAGAGGCTTTGAGCTTTGTATCAGTAATGGATATTACAGGAGTCACCACACTTACTCTAGGCAATCCACTTAACTAAAAGGCCACAGTACCCCTGAGTCCCTATTTATAACCCCTAGGCCATAACGCCTCCAATAATTACTATGTTTAAGCTACAATTACTATGTTTAATCTCACTTGTACAGTGCCTTCAGGATTCTCAGCATTTAACCTCTATGCCACCCTACCTGTCGATACCTTATCACCAACCCCTAAGACCACACTGCCTCCCAGTCTCTCAGCTCTAACCACTAGACCACACTGCCTCCCAGTCTCTCAGCTCTAACCACTAGACCACACTGCCTCACAGTCTGTCAGCTCTAACCACTAGACCACACTGCCTCCCAGTCTCTCAGCTCTAACCACTGGACCACACTGCCTCCCAGTCTCTCAGCTCTAACCCCTAAGACCACACTTGCCTCCAAGTCTATCATCTCTAACCACTAGACCACACTGCCTCCCAGTCTCTCAGCTCTAACCACTAGACCACACTGCCTCCCAGTATCTCAGTTCTAACCACTGGACCACACTGCCTCCCAGTCTCTCAGCTCTAACCCCTAAGACCACACTTGCCTCCAAGTCTATCATCTCTAACCACTAGACCACACTGCCTCCCAGTCTCTCAGCTCTAACCACTAGAGCGCATTGCCTCCCAGTCTCTCAGCTCTAACCACTAGACCACACTGCCTCCCAGTATCTCAGTTCTAACCACTAGACCACACTGCCTCCCAGTCTCTCAGCTCTAACCACTGGACCACACTGCCTCCCAGTCCCTCAGCTCTAACCACTAGACCACACTGCCTCCCAGTCTCTCAGCTCTAACCATTAGACCACACTGCTTCCCAGTCTCTCAGCTCTAACCACTAGACCACACTGCCTCCCAGCCTCTCAACTCTAACCACTAGACCACACTGCCTCCCAGTCCCTCAGCTCTAACCACTAGACCACGCTGCCTCCCAGTCAGCTCTAATCACTAGATAACAAGAGACAGGAGGAGATGAACAGGCTTTGAGTAAGTGATTCATGGGGGCCACTGGGATACAGTATCTCAGGGGCATCTTTGTTGTCATGAAGCTGTGTAGCCCCTAGTAGGAGATAAACACTTGCAAACTGAGCGTTATTATTAATTGAAGATATTTATAGAAAACAGTTCCAGAGATAGCACACATAGAATTTAGAGATCATTTTGTACTGTGAAATTTGGCCAGGGTGCTCTTCTTCAAAATGGTGCCAAAGGAACAGAGGATTGGCTTGGTTTTCCATGACCATCACTTGAGGGCAAAGGTTTTACACAATCCTTGTATCACAGTTTTAATGTAATATAAAGATAATATAAATAGAAATGTTGGCACAATAGAACTGAGAGCCTCTCAGAATGACTGCAAACACGTATGACCTTTTAAAGCTGTCTTGTGAATAACATTCTCAACTCCAAAACAATACAATCATTTCAAAAAGACATATAAAACAATACAACTATAATATTATTTCAGTCTAACAATAAGCAACTGTGCTAACCACTATGTTACTGAGAAGCGTTTGAATGCATTCTCAGTGTCAGGCAGTGTGCTTTGGAGTCCAGGGTAGGGACTAGTGTTACGGGATGGGACCTGATTCACTGATAACAGACTGCTAGTTATAGTTTCTTTCTGTCCTGAAAGGAACATTTCACCTGTGCAGTGAGTCGTGAGGCTGATTTGAACCCCCGCCCCTTTTCTGTCGGCAGGTTCTCAGAGCCAGACCCCAGCCACACTCTGGAGGAGCGGGTGGTTCACTGGTACTTCGGGCAGCTCGACAACAATGGCAGCAGCGACATCAACAAGAAGGAGCTGAAGCCCTTCAAGCGCTACGTCAAGAAGAAAGCCAAGCCCAAGAAATGTGCCCGCAAGTTCACAGAGTACTGTGACCTCAACAAGAACAAGGCCATCTCCCTGCTGGAGCTCCAGGGCTGTCTGGCTGTCAGCAAGGACGCAGGTGGGCAGACTTGCACTCATTGCTTTGGGTGGAATAATCAATACTAACCAATGCATTGAGAACAAAAGGTGTAGACTTCAGAAAATAATCAATACTAACCAATGCATTGAAAACAAAAGGTGTAGACTTCACAAAATAATCAATACTAACCAATGCATTGAGAACAAAAGGTGTAGACTTCACAAAATAATCAATACTAACCAATGCATTGAGAACAAAAGGTGTAGACTTCACAAAATAATCAATACTAACCAATGCATTGAGAACAAAAGGTGTAGACTTCACAAAATAATCAATACTAACCAATGCATTGAGAACAAAAGGTGTAGACTTCACAAAATACAACTGAAAACAAATCAATGTGGAGATTATTATACAGTGCCTTGCATAAGTATTCACCCCCTTGGACTTTTCCACATTTTGTAGTGTTACAACCTGGAATTAAAATGGATTTAATTGGGATTTTTACCATGTGATTTACACAACATACTTAACACTTTGAAGGTGCAAAATATTTTTTATTGTGACACAAAAGTTAATTAAACAAAAAAAATACATTTGTTGGTTGCATAAGTATTCCCCCTGAGTCAATATTTGGTAGAAGCACCTTTGGCAGCAATTACAGCTGTGAGTCTTTTTGGGTAAGTCTCTACTAGCTTTGCACATCTGGATCCAGCAATTTTTGTCCTTTCTTCTTGGCAAAATTGCTCAAGCTCTGTCAAGTTGGATGGGGACCGTTGGTGGACAGCAATTTTCAAGTCTTGCCACAGATTCTCAATCGGATTAAGGTCTGGGCTTTGACTGGGCCATTCTAAGACATTCAGGTTCTTGTTTTTAAACCACTCCAGTGTAGCTTTGGCTGTGTGTTTAGGGTCATTGTCCTGCTGGAAGGTGAACCTCCACCCCAGTCCCAGGTCTCTTGCAGACTGAAACAGGTTTTCCTCTAGAATTTACTTGTATTTGGCTCCATCCATCTTGCCCTCAATCCTGACCAGTTTTCCAGTCCCTGCCGATGAAAAGCATCCCCATAACATGATGCTGCCACCACCATGCTTCACCGTGGGGATGGTGTTCTCAGGGTGATGAGCAGTGTTGGCTTTGCGCCACACATAGCGTTTTGCCAAAAAGTTCAATTTTGGTCTCATCAGACCAGAGAACCTTTTTCCAGATGTTTGCTGTGTCTCCCACATGCCTTTTGGCAAAATCCAAACAGGATTTGATATGGGTTTTTTTCAGCAATGGCTTTTTTCTCGCCACTCTTCCATAAAGCCCAGCTTTGTGGAGCGTCCAGGTTATAGTTGTCCTGTGGACGGTTTGTCCCATCTTAGCTGTGGATCTCTCCTGCTCCTTCAGAGTTACCATTGGCCTCTTGGTTGCTTCTCTGACTAATGCCCTCCTTACCTGGTCACTGAGTTTTGGTTGAGATCATGTGACACTTTAATTGCACACAGGTGGACTCCATTCAACTAATTATGTGACTTCTGAAGGCAATTGGTTGCACCAGAGCTTATTTAGGGGTGTCACAGCAAAGGGGGTGAATACTTATGCAATCAAGACTTTTCAGTTTTTTATTCTTAAATAATTTTGAAAACTATGTAGATTGTTTTCCCCACTTCGACATTTTGGACTATTTTGTGTAGATCAGTGACAAAAAATCCTAATTAAATCCATTCTAATTCCAGGTTGTAACACTACAAAAGGTGGAAAAGTCCAAGGGGGGTGAATACTTATGCAAGGCACTGTATATCACTTGTTTTACAGCTATATTTCATTTCATTAATCCTGTCATTATCTCCTGTCCGTCCATGCCTCCTGCTCTTCCGTATGTGTGTTGGGGGGGAGGGAGTTTCAATGTAAACAAGGCGACACTGGTCAGTGAAAGCAGGGAACATGAGCTAATATGAGTGGCTATGGATAAAAGTCCAGCACACAACTGAATTCCTGGCACAATTACCAGTCTCTTAAAAGAATCAAGGGAAATAATTACATTTTAAATGGGTAGTTTTGCATTAATCCAACACCTTACTTTGTACATTAAGTCAATTGGTTAATATATGCGTTGAGAAAACTGTGTTATTAAAAAGCAAAAACATTTTATTTTTTTCATTAGCTTCTGCCATTTTTCATCACAAAGCAATTACACATGAATGAGTTTTAGTCCAGAAAAGCAGAAGGACAGCATGTGTTTCTGGATAGCAAGCTACATGAGGCTCCAAATAGGGAAGCAGGGTGATTAATCCATGAATGAACTGAGGCTCGCAAAAAAAAAGCCATGCCGATCAATAAACGATTGATCTATTACCGGTTGCATCTGTAGTCTTTACATTGTGATCATAGTTAAAGGAGCAATGATTCGCTCTCAGAAGATGTTGCAGCTCACTTGTCCTATTAGGTAAAATACATGTCTGTGAGGCACACACAACCATATACAGCACTCTGTCTATCTGACTTGCTCATCAAACAATCATGAAATATCAAGGGCAGGGCCTTATTCACTGAAGTACAATGTGTGGTATTGTACTATCAACATAGCCTAACGGTGAATTAACCAAAGCTGCTTGGGGGATATCCACACATGCATGGCTTATCCAGCTCACATCAAGTGATGAATTCTGGAACTGGTACAGGACAAGCCATAGGGAACACAGGGATGCAAAACAATGTAACCATAGGTAGCACTATTGATTCCCATATCTCAAAATTAATTAACTTGAGTGCTGCAATGCAGAATGAATAATCCAAGGCCTCCAATACACAGCTTCATAGTTAATGAATTTATTAAACGTGCAATTGCACATGTAGGCTTCAACAATGCCTCCGTCGCACAATTTCTTAACTGTATAATTGTGCTTTATCCCAGCTCTGTATTAAAAAACAAAACAAAACAAAAAAAGTTTGCAAGCTTAGAAGGAGGGAAAACAGTGATAGAAAGTGAGGCTGGCAGAGTGGAGACAGAGGCAGAGTGAGAGAGAAGTTCCCCTGACAGAAAGACCCTGCTCCCTGCCAGCTGACTCCCACCTGGGTTTGATAGAGTTGGAAGCGTGCCGCCCAGGCTGACAGCACGCTCCTGCTGATGTGCTCGGAGTGGAGGGGGGCTGAGCCACTCTGACTAAACTGTACACACTTCTGGGCTCAATTCACACACTGCTCTGTGATGAACCCATTATTGTAGTTTATTGGTGCAAAATACGTAGTTTATATATATATATATATAAATACGCAATACAGTATTTTTGTCAGTTCTTCACCTCCTTCTTTCACGATCTCAATAGTTTTGCCGTCTTCTCTGGGTGCTTTTCCAGTCTTCATATGTTTGACAGCATGTTTCACTTCTTCCGGTAGAACGCCTGGAATTTCTTCCTCGGGTTCCGTTTTTTTCGTCTCGTCTTCTCGGTTCTTGATGACAGTCCCATCCTATTGCTTGATTGCTAAAATCCGTTTTTTCCCCCGATAAATTAGTCTTTGTTTTGCTTTCTTCATGCTTCGGTTGTTTTCAATAGTTTTCTTAACCAACCTACAGTTGAACGACCGTGTATCCTCAGTAAGGCGCTTTCTTACTGTCTTGCAGACAGCTGCTTTTTGTTTAATTTCCCTTCTTTTCTTTATGAGGTATTTTGTCTCTTGTGTGATATTCTGGTCGCATTTTGTACCCTGTGTTCCAGCGATGTTTTTTGCTGTTTCTGCAATTACTTGCGTCACTTCCTCATAGATTTTGTTTACCTTGATTGCTTCATCTTTTTGCAGATCTTGAAGAGCGCTGAATCTATTCTTCAGTTCCAGTTGAAACACCAGGCTTTGCTTCTGGAGCATTTCTACGTTGATTGTGTTGGATTTCATCATCGCTTAGTCATACGATGTCCGTAACCCGGTGATTCCTCTGCTTTCATGCTTAACCGGCCGCTGGCAATCCAGCCTCCGGGGAATGAGGGCCATGTTTTTGTCTGTGATTTCATCATGGGGGTTGGCCATAACTCACCACTCTGGCCAGGCGGGTTGGTGAGTGCCCCTTCCCCTTTGGCCGAGTATGTTACTCAAGCTTTCACAGCATGGTTGAACCTGGCAGGGTCAGAGGCAGTGTTTTTTTTAGTTAACTGTAACGATAACAAAAATGTCTATTAACAAACATAAATCATATCCATCATTAATTGTAACTATAACTATAACTGAAAAATAATGTAAAATGATAATGAAATAGAAACTAACATTTCGTTATAGTTAGGCTTGCTGCTTTTCAATTTTAAATCGGTAAAGCTCGTTAAATGTCAAATTCCCCAAAAATATGTGTTCGACTGAAATACATGTATATAGGGTAAACGTGTGTAAAACCACTCACTATTTTTTATTATCTTATCATTTTTATTTTATTATCATTTAGAAATCATTTCTAGTTTGTGTAGTTTTTATACTTGCTGTCTGTCCCGTCCCCATTCCGCTTTGAATGGCTAGGGGTCGCTGTCAGTCAACTCAGTGGTCCCTTAATAAGCTACTGTAGTTTCATTGTCAGTCATTTCATCCTGTTATGTAGAAATTAGCGGGTTAAGGTGTAGGTAAGCCTTTGCTATAGGTATTACTAGTTTGTTTTGAAAATGGGGCGCAAGAGGAAAACACTTAACAGAGGCGTAGCGTACATTGAAGCTGGCGAGGCGGCCGCCTCGGTAAAAAAAAGCCTTTTTGCCCCACCCTGTGTAAAACTAAACATTCTCCTACAGCATAGAGACAATCCGTGTTTTCCGCAGCAACAGGTTCCTCGGGTCCGTTCATGACGAGAAAGAGTTTACCTGAGTGCATCCTTTCCATATGTTTGGTCTAGCAGCAGTATGGGTAAAAACAGACTGAATGGCCTTGCCCTGCTATATGTCCACAGAGACATGTCCCAGGAAGAAGGGTTATAGCGTTTCGATAGATCAGACCATAGGAGGATTGGCAAACTCTATTTAAAGTAAAGCCTTCTGAATCAGTGTTTTTAATCGCGGAATCATACAGTCTCAGCAGTCCAATCAGTCTTAGCACTAGTATCAGCAATCTTACCAGTCCCAGCTGTAGCAGCACCAGTCTTACCAGTCCAGCAGTGGCTACAACAGTCTTACCAGTTCCAGCAGTGTCAGCACCAGTCTTACCAGTTCCAGCAGTAGCAGCACCAGCCCCAGCAGTATCAGCACCAGTCTTACCAGTTACCAAGTCTTACCAGTTTACAAGTTAGTTCTGTTCATCTATCTCTAGTTTTGTTCTGTGCATATTATTTTTACCTGTAAATTTATACTAAAAAAGTCTATGTAATACACTTTTATATGCTGCGGTTTCTGCGGTTTATTTGAGACAATTTTTAAATGTGTGTAGGATCTTTATCTATACGTATAGCTCCGCTGTGACCAAACGTTATTTCAGTTAGAATGTTGGTAACCGTGGTTTTGTTGCATATGATAAAGGGGTTTCACTAAATGAGACATTTCTCAATGGCATAAAAGTCTGTTTTTTTAAAGCATAAAGGTTGATTTCATCCATTCTTTGCTTCAATGGAAAAATAAAGATAAAAAACCTGGTAAATTTTTTAATCAAAGTTAATCAAACAAAACGAGTGCTATATTACATGTATGGAATGAAAGTAAAATAAAAATATAGAATGGTAATGTAAGCCTAGAAAATGTACATTTTAATGAGTTTTTGTTTCAATATGGTTCATATTCAGAAAGCATTTTCAACCAAAATCAAAAATAAGCATTTGAACTGCCTATAGGGACTGTTAAATTAGCACATGAAAGATTTATCTGACACTACAGTGTACTAGGTGTAGAGCCTGGCATTACCCAAGTTATTTTTACCTCGACAGATTTCAAGGTCATCACCACTCTGTTAACTGTAATAATAACTAAATAATAACTACAATTAAACCAATAACTATAACTAACTATAACTAAAACAAACACACAAAAAATAGGATTTTGGTTTTACTTAACAATGAACACAATCAATCAATTAGTGATTAACAGGGGCAGATCTATCCTTGGAGCTTAACTGATTCAAGATACACAAAAGCTTCCCTGTGACCCCACCTCACCTCAACAAATGTATAACATACTTTAAGGAAATGTTCCTTTCAGTGCAGTTTGGAACACATTTGCTAGAAAATTTAAGTAACATACTAAGAATACAAATGTAATAAGCAATACTTGGGAGTTATTCAAATATAAAAATAGCTTCTGCCTGTTTTTTCACCCACTCTTTCTCTATAAGCTGAATCCAGCTCCTGGTGTACAGGTGTTTTAGTTTGTTGAATCACAGATATGGAATCATTGCCAACTATTACTGCTGCTTTTGTGGAATTCAGATTTTTCTCGATGTTCTTTCAGTTTTGTAACTGCTGAACCCCAGATTTTTAAAGGACTTGTGTATAACCTGTCAAGTTTCTCTGCATTTTGTACTGTTTTTCTACCAAGATGCACACCATATTTACAGTAGGCTCCATCAAATTCTGCAAAGACAAAATATGTGTTTTCTTTTGTTTATTTCTATTATATACTTATTTTTTCTAAACAGTGCACAGCATTTGACAGCTATTTTTCCTCCTCTAACATCTTGTCCCATGATGGCTACCTGGAACACTGCTGCAGCAGGTGATCCTGGTTTCATCCTAGGGTTGCCACCTGTGTAGGTTTGACCCGGACAGTCCGGGAATTGGCGTCTGTGTCCAGGTGGCAGGAATTAACAAGCCGGTTTTAAGTGAAACACATAAGAAACACCAACCTTCCTTTATTATTTTCTTCGACATACATTAGTTGCTTAAACGATTTCCACTATCTTATTAGAAATGTACTGTTTAGTAGTGATCTGAACATTCTACTTTGTCCCCAGCATTTGAATAATGCTGAAGACAATGAACATACCCACGTGATGTAAACAGTCCAAGTGAGGGGTTGCAGTCACGTGACCCACGTGGCCTACACCGCTATACTGGCAGTTAAAACAGCCATGGTGGCTAATGCAAAAACCGTAACAGCAAATAATGTATTTGCAACCAAAGAGCACACTTCTTACCTCCAGTCACAGGAATTAGAAAGATATCATGAATAAGTGCCAGATACTGTGCACCCCCGGTGAGCGAGCACACAGACGTGGTCTTCCTTTTAAGAAAACTTACTTACACGTTACCAAGTAAGACAATATGCATTTTCAATAGTTTGTTTCAAAACACAGTACTTGTATGAATTATATGTTGTTTGTATATAAACGTTTAACATCTTTCATTAAATATTCACAAGTAAAACAATGTATATTACATACTCGGTATAGAAGACTAGAATAACTTTGTACGGGGATAAAAAAAAACCAAAATCTTTTGTTCTACGAATGTCAGTAACTGGAATCTGTAGATTTGTTTTGTTCCAGTAAAATCAACCTCAGAGAATGAAAGCCCAACAGTTAAGCTAAGAGACTGACTGGACTGTGCTGTGTTAAAATGAGCACAGCATGAACAATGTGTACGGTACGTCGATAACCATTTCTGTTAATTACAGGTAGATGAATGCAGTTTGCATTATTGTGCATTTAAATATGTTATAAAGTGATGGCTCCGTGATTTCATATTGAAGTTCAGTAAAATAATGAATGTAGCGTAATGCATTCTGTTAACAGTAAACTATACCAGTAATATTAACAGTAATATGTTATGTAAGGACTGGGAATCACCAACCTGCTTAAGTGTAATCTCTGTTTAAGTGTATAAATATTTCTGGAAAATCGATTATTATTATTATTATTATTATTATTATTATTATTATTATTATTATTATTATTATTATTATTTAGGGTAACACGCTTAATTGTATAACTGATTTTTCAGAAATATTTATATGAAATCACAGAACCATCAGTTTACAAGATATTTAAATGCACAATAATGAAAACTGCATTCACCTACATGTAATTGTATGCTACTTGAAAACTGAACAAGTTTGATTGCAAGTTCGATTGCTAGAAATATCCAGAGGACGATGCTGTGTATACTGCATGATTATTGATTTGTACCGAGGTGTGGTGGTATTGTATTACAGTATACTGCAGTTTGGATAGACCGGGGTTGGCCTGTGGAAAAGGTGGCAATGCTATTTCATACCCTGATGGCTTTTTTCTTTTTTTTTGGGGGGGGGGGGCAACATTCGTTCCCTGTACTACTCTCACTGAAAAAGAAATGCATAAGAATGAATTCCTACATAAACACATTGTCATGAGATTTGCAGTCTGTATTTTATTTTAAAATAATAATAAAATATTGTACCAATAATCTCATATATAAGCATTTCATTGCTATCATGATAAACATATTTCTCAATCTTCATATTAATAGTTTCACAAATCGATGGATGTGCATGTCCAATAAACAACTATTATCGCTTCTGTTGAAATCTTTCTGTTCAAAGCAGTATCACTTATGTACTAATTTAAAAAAAAATAACGTAAATAATACTTTAATTTTAAAAGTTTGGTCTGCGCTTTGCCAGAAGCTGTCAGGCAGCTTCTTCCACAGCTAGCCAATCACAGGTGATAGGGGTGGGACGTAAACACTTTTCTAATGTGTTTGTGCTTCGGACTTCCACAATCTGGTTTTCAGAAACTTGCGTGGCTCTCTACAAATATACGCGAGTGTCTTTCTAGCAACAGAGCGAACATAGGAAAAATAAATAAATAAAAACTACTTGTCCTATGGGCAAAGTACAATGGCAAAACTTGTTGTCCATCACACAAATCGTGTTGTCCCGGGCGTCGGGTGATACGAATTGCACACTCCTGTGTAAGCATTCATGCATAAACAAGACAGTCATGAAAAGCCATGACTTGGAGTCGTGGTATTCATGACATCTCCTCTATATAGATTATTTATGGTGAGCTCATGTCTACAGCATCTAATACAAACTATTTGGTAGAAGGTCTCTGATACAAAGTGATTTCAGGTAGCTGTATCACATCAATATCAGGGTCAGCTATATATTCTAAGGACCTAATTTACGAAAGTGTACTAAATGCAGCTGTAACATGCACATTAAGTAGAGACTGTAACGTGCACTATAAATCTAAAGTTACTGTCCCATTTACTAACAGAGAACGCATTTATGTGAGCACTATCTGGCCAATTACATACCATAGCATGCAACCTACATGTATTGTGAGCCATAACTCAATGTGCACGATAATGTCTAAGACCTACCCATGACCACTGTGATATCAAAAGCCCCAGCAGTCCAGGTGTATCTTTTGGTCAGTAACTTGCTGTGAAAGGTGGTGGTGGCTTACATTGACCAAAAATGAGCAATCAACAGACACAGCCCTCTGCAGGAGACAGGCAGAGGCAACGCAAACTAAAACTGCATGCAGAGGAGTTAGAAATTCTAGTGGAGGAGGTTGTTTTAAATTATAATACAGTCGCCACCTCTTAGAACAGGTGCATTTGTGTTAACGTGATTCGCCCACAGTAAGCGATGGACAGTTTTAGCAGTAAAACACGAATGTAATAAAAAACAAGTGAAAAAGTAATGCAAGTGCAGAAATGTACAGTACAGGTAGGCAGCATTACTGACAATTGTTTCCAGCGAAGAACTCTGTGATACACATCTGGACGATCTTCTTTTGCAAGTATGGAACTTTGTCAGCGTTTTAAAAACAGTCCCAGTTTGGCTCTTTATCCGAATGCTGTTCCATAGCACCAGTCATCCAGGCGGTTCTGTTTGCTGGTAAACCACAGGCAGGTGGTGAACTCTAAAACAACGTGGGGGTTTCCATTGGCCGGTCACTAGCGGGTCTCATTTTTCACTGCCATCCACATTACTGCAAAGCAGAACTGAAATTCTTTCCTTTTCTTTTTCCAGCCATGCATGCTTGCTGATGTTTTTTCAAACTGTAAACCTGACACTGCATACAGGGATTAAATAGCCAAGGTACAGTACAGGGGTAATGCCAGCCAGCTCAGTAATGAGGTGCAAACAGCTGATTGATCGATCTGTCAAGCTTTTACTACATTAAAGTTCTGTCTTTTATATTGAAATCTATGTGAATGGCAAGGTAACAAGGTGAAAACAGCTGATTGGTGGATTAGTAAGAGTGATTACTACAGTATAAGCAGTGCGTTTGTTATTTAAATCTATGTGAATGGCAAGATAACGAGATCCAAACAGCTAAGTTTGCCCGAAATATACGGCGTGTTTAACACGGTATAAATGATGCCTCTGTCATTGAAATCAATGGCTAAAAACACACTTTTATAAAATGGCTTTCTCATCTTAGTGGGTTTTTATGTAACTTTAAAATTGCTGCTTTTGTATTATTATGTGTCTACTGTTATTTAAATGTCTGATTGTGACATGCTATACAAATGCATTGTGGTTTATTTGTTTTTTTTCTGCTATGTGCTGTACAGTGCTTTGTGATACTTTTGTATAAAAAGTGCTATTAAATGCACGGCTCTATATGAAAACTTTAATGCAAGTAACGCCTCCATGGTGCCAGATATATTTCAGCCCAGAAAAATAGGTTTAACTAGTGCGCCCATCAGTGGCTAAAGCCTGGTTTTCAAACAAACGAATTATCGGTCACTTTAAGGTGCACACCACGATTATCGCCCTTTAGTAAATACGGTGTGACTAAAGCTCATCTCATTATTCAGAGCAGAGTGCCTCATTCAAATACATTATCATGCAATACCATACATGAATCTTGTGTGTATGTAATCATCAGTAATGTTTAATTTCTCCTTTCTGTCTCCTCCCCAGGTAGTGCCATCGGAAGCATCCATCCGGGGAAAAGACAAGGAGCCAATTCCTTCAGTAAGAAACAGATTGTTACTTTGACCAGCTTCCATTCAGTTCCAGCACTCCTGACATTTACTGTGTTATGGTATCAGTAGAATAAAAAGTAAAGTGCTGAGTTTACTAACTGTACATTCGGCTTGTTAAAGATATGATTCATTGATTAATGGACATTCCACCCAAGATTGATTGACATGGGGTATATTGATATCAAAGTGATTACTCCCGTCTTTGAAAATCTGAAAGTATACCCCCTTGTCAGGATTAAACCACTGGAAATATAGCTGCCAGATCCTGAAAAAACTAAAAGGTGCACAAATTCAAATGGTTTGAACCTGTATCCCTTTATTTCACCATGAAGGGAGTGCAGTACTGGAAAAGGTCAATAAAAGTGAGTTGCGGTTCCCCAATTCTGAAATGCAAGTTGTGCTTTTTACTAGGTTCTTTTTGTGAACGTCCCTTTAACAGTTTGCTTTAATATCCCAAAATAGTCATTTAAATGTTTGTGTCAGAGTTCTCCAAATTCTTAGAAAATGAACATTAACTACAGTAGGTGTAACAGGGAGGAGCTGGGTGCAAACCAGCGACCTCATGCGCTTTCAACCTCATCTCACCGACAGGGGACAGGACAGAATCCCTAACAGACGTGTATCACACAACACTGCCTATTACATAGACGTGCTGTAGAGTACTGAAGTAGTGTTTTAGCACCTGCCTGTTTTTGAAATTAAGACAATGGCTTGGTGGTAAAATATTTATATGGCAAATAAAAACAGTTGAGAAGGGAGCACTACCTGAAAATAGACCCATTGTTTTTAAGTCTCAGCCAGCTATAAACACTTGATATTGCTGCTGAGTGCAAGGGAATCTTGCTTACCCAAGAAGAATGCTTTTGTGCTTCTTTGAACATATCAACAGTATGCCTTTGTGCCCAAAACACAAAACAGCAGTCTGTATGTGTGAACCCCAGTTTATAGTGCAATAGCTGCAGTGAGACTTGCTCTGTCTCTTTGCTGCTCTGAGGACAACAGATTAAAAGCCTAAAGTAGCACAGTGTTGGATCGGTATGGAGATGAACCAACACAAAGTCAAGTGCAATCACGATTGAAAGTGTCTTATTTCCTGTTTGAACAATTTCTCATTATTTTTTGTTCTTTGATGGGTTATCTTTCAATGTAATATACGTTTTTGCGCTCGAAAGTGCTTTATGATGAATTCATCAGAACTCTGCGATGCAAGTATAACCTAAAGTAATTCACTTCAGCCCCATTTGTTATTGTTTGTAATATATGGATCCCACAACTTTCAAGGTCTATATCGAAGGCAGTTTTCTTTGTTGTGTTTTTGCTTCTTTGGTCTTCGATGAATGATTTTCTGGCTCTTTGTGGGAATTCAAAACGAGCCGGCATTTTTGATGCTTGGAATTTGTTTAATAAAATCAACAGTCAGCAGTTTAAAAGACGTACAGAGAATTAAACTTTTTTTTGGTTTGGGAAAGTCATAACCAGATGATGTGTCGTCTCTCTGACTTTTTGACGCTTGATTATTATTTGCATGAAGTGAGCAGGCGAGCGGCGGTCCCCACGGACAGTTTGCTTCTAATCTGACAGCCTGCAGCTAGAGCAGGGAATTACCTTACTGACACTGTGATGGAGCTTGAGCACTTTCTGGTCCTCCTGTACTTCCAAGATTTGTATACTTAAAGAGTAAGTAGCGGGGTTCAAAAAAATATAGAGTTAAAGTCCTCACGTGTTGCTACACCTCTTTAAATAACATACCTCTAATTTTTCTTTTCATTGTTAACATCCTGACAACTTTTTACACTTAGAACTTTAAAGTTTGTTTCAAAGCTCTTTTCAAAAAGGTACATTGCCCACATTGTCAAACAGGTAACACAGCAATAACGATCCATGATGTGGTATGGAACAGAAAAGCCAGAGCAGCTGCTGTTCTGTTTTTTTTAATTTTTATATTGCTCTTCCTGCAATGATTTCAGGACAGATCTCAAACCCCAGATTTTAAAGTTATAAGTAGGCTTGCTACTATTCGATTTTTATTTTATTGTGAAATAGACCATTAATATCGATGTTTATTTTAGAAAAAAGTTACTGTTTTTTTTTCAATTCAAGCAGAGAATGGTTGAAAATCAACTTTTATGCTTAAAAAACTGAATTTTTATGCCATTGAGTCTCATTTAGCGAAACCCCTTTATCATATTCAACATGCAACAAAACCATGGTTACCTACATTCTAATTGAAATAATGTTTGGTCATAGCAGCCACACCTTGTATAGATAAAGATCCTACACAAATTAAAACATTGTCTCAAATAAACCGTGGCAGCAGTGTAGAGTAGTGGTTAGAGCTCTGGACTCTTGACCGGAGGGTTGTGGGTTCAATCCCAGATTGGGGACACTGCTGCTGTACCCCTGAGCAAAGTACTTCTACTTCACCTAAATTGCTCCAGTAAAAACCCAACTGTATAAATGGGTAATTGAATGTAAAAATAATGTGTAAAAAATAATGTAATTGTATATAAAAATGATGTTATATCTTGTCTGCTAAGAAATAAATAATAATAAATAATAATAAAACGCAGCATATAAAAAAAGTGTATTACATAAATGTAGAGCAAAAATTTACGAGTAAAAATAATATGCACAAAACATTACACAGTTGAACAGAACTAACCTTCACTTATTATTCTGAGTATGAGCTCCGCCCCTTTCCTGCTTCAGCACAGCAGGACTCAGAGTCTGAGCGCCGTCCCTTTCCTGCTTCAGTACAGCTGGACTCAGAGTCTGAGCTCCGCCCCTTTCCTGCTTCAGCACAGCTGGACTCAGAGTCTGAGCTCCGCCCCTTTCCTGCTTCAGCACAGCTGGACTCAGAGTCACTAGAAAGCTTCGTCCTTCGGTAAGGGTACAGTGCGCAATACTCATTAAGTGTTTTCCTCTTACACCCCATTTTCAAATCAAACTAGTAACTGTCACCATATACCTATAGCAAAAGCTTACATACACCTTGACCCGCTAATTTCAGAGTAGGCGCTTTGAATGACAGGAGCTGTAGCTGGCAAATGAAAGTGCACAGTCGGTGCAGGTCTTGATTGACAGTCATTTAAACGAATGAGAGCATTCTAGCACTGCTTGTCAACGAAATCTGCCAGAACAGGATGAAATGACTGACAGTGAAACTACAGTAGCCTACTAAGGGACCACTGAGATGACTGACAGCGACCCCTAGCCATTCCGAGAGCAACGGAGACGGAACAGACAGCAAGTATAAAAACTACACAAACTAGAGAGGATTTCTAAATTATTAATTTTGGTAAGAAAATAAAAAATAGTGAGTGGTTTTACTGACGTTTATCCTATATAAATTTATTTCGGTCAAACTCATATTTTTGGGGAATTTGACGTTTAACGAGCTTTACCGATTTAAAATTGAAAAGTAGCAAACTTAGTTATAAGTGTAAAAAGTTGTCAGGATGCTAACAATGAAAACAAAAACGTTACTTAAACAGTTGTAGCACCACGTGGGGATGTGTAACGCTACATTTTTCAGAACCCCGCTACTTACTCTTTAAGACGCTTAGCAGTACTTCTGTGGCTTTGCTTCGGACTCTGAAACTATACTTGCTTCATGACTCGTTCATCACTCCTAGAAAGTGCATGGATTATGGGGTACCACACCTCTCATGGGATGACATGCTCATTAAAATGGATGGATTATGGGGTACCACACCTCTAATGGGACGACATGCTCATTAAAATGGATGGATTATGGGGTACCACACCTCTCATGGGATGACATGCTCATTAAAATGGATGGATTATGTGGTACCACACCTCTCGTGGGATGACATGCTCATTAAAATGGATGGATTATGGGGTACCACACCTCTTGTGAGACGACATGCTCATTACAATAATTTGTCCTTGCGACCGAATAGAAATTAGACACAGGCAAGTATCACAACCACAGAGTGAAAGTGCAAACTAAGACATTTGGTCAGTGAACCCCTGGAACACAGGACCTCCCTGTGTAGCCAGCTGGACTGGGAGCTCAGGGTTGCTCCTCCAGGTGGTTTTGGTGCAGCCTCAATGTGAGGCTGCCTGCAGAGCACGTCAGACAATTCCACATTAGAGACTTAGAGTTCAAGTTGGTCCTACAACTGCTACAAAAGAGACTGATGCCTCCAGCAGTATAAACCCACAAAAGAAATCAAAGCAGCTTGGTCCCAGCAGATCAGAAACAGCTGTTAAAATCCAAGTTTCATGCTAAATTTTGTCATCTGGAAGAGCTGAGTGAACCCAGAAGAAAAGCCATCGGCTTTGCATGCAGTTCAACCCATAGTCCCAACACCCCAGAGCAGCTCAAGAATAAAGCAAAAAGACATATAAAAAACCTGATGGGAGCAGGTATCCAGCCACCTGGAACGAGCAGATTATCACAGACGGACACCCTGTCTCCAGTTCAGACACGGCTCCTACTCCTTTCTGATCCCTGATCTCAGCGCTTCCATTTCCACTAATCCCTTCATTGCTCTATTTAAAGGACCTGATTTCATATTTTAGTTATTTTCTCTTGGATTAAATGAATCTGTCCTTAGCTTCTTTCTCTCTGTGAAAGAGTAGACCACTGACTAGATCAGAATACAATTAATTCTTGAATCGTGAATAAACCTGTCTGTTAAATAAAAAATGTGCATCTTTCATAAATGTGTGGTTAGCCCAGTCAATGAGGGACTGACAGCTAGAAATGCTTTAAAGTAGAACCTGTCATATCCAATTAATTGGTAGGGGTCCATCGGATATGTAAAAATATCGTATCTCAGAGAGAGTCGTTATACTACATTGTAGTTGCTTTATTAACATCAGGGCATTATAAATGAACTATGTCAGGTACATCACTGTGTCTAAAACACCACAATACGGTATTGCACGTATACTCTGCAAAGAAAATATGTGAAAATGATTGCAAAACAAAGCACTGTGATAGCATGTATGGACATGTACAGAACAGCACTCAGTTGTTACAGTGCTTTTTCAGTCTGTGCCAAAGGAATCCGATGCATGTTATTAACCCAAGACAGAAACAGCAAGAAAGCGCAAACAAACAAACAAACAAACAAACTGGCTTTGGAGGTCAGCGAAAAAATCTTGTTTCAGCTTTTTAATGGTACAGTAATTCTATGAATCCTTTGCCTTTTAACACGGTTAAACTGGACAATGAAACTTGAATTCCAACAAGCTATTGATCACGACTCTCTGCACCGTAATGCCTTTACTGAATGGACCCCCCTATTCATTTCACTGAAATCTCCCTGCTGTTAGCTTGTTTCCAGATAAGTGCCTCTAGTTACCTCAATTAACCTCCACCTCTTCCACTCTGAGGTAACCCTGTAGTCCCCCAGCCAGCTTCCCCTGTGGGCCAGCTGACTGCCCTGTCCCCTATTCCCTGGCATGTGTGGATGCCTCTGCTGACCCTGTTTACACAGTCCTGCTGGTAACCACAGCAGCACCAGCAAGAGCAGTGAGCTCATGTGTTTATACTGGCACAGTGTCTTCAACACAAACAGTTTGTGAACCTTAATGGCCATAACGTCAGACCTTTCAACAGCTATTATACACAGGCCTGCTAGGTTAAACAGCAAAGCTTTTGAAAAGCATCTCAGAATCTTGCCAGCCAGGTATGTGTTTTTATGCAGGGAGTACAAAGTGTTGCAGTAACTAACTACCACTGTACCTACTGGGTGAGTTCAAGACCCTAGCTGTTAAAAGCTTCAACAGCCCATGGGAAGCCACACTAGGGAGGTCTTTGTATGCTATCAGTGCAGCCTGAAGGAGCCACGCTGTGCCAATGCAGTTCATTCTTGATGACCCCGCATACAACATTGAACAAACTTTCAAACCAGTGTGATACAGTTGAGTCTGGATATACTCATATCGTGACAGTGTTTGAAGAACAAGGTTTTGCTAGGGTAATGAATAAACTTGATTAGGTTGGTCGTCACATTAAGTTATTTTCTATTAAACTGTTTTCACAAGTGGAAACTGTGGATTTCGAGCTCCTTGTTTTCTGTGTTTAACTGTGTTATTAAGGTCAATGTTGGTCAAACTTGATGTCATTCTGTGTTTCCTGTTTCTGATAAAATAAATAAACTGGGGTCTAGCTTGCAAGTTATATTCGAATAACTAAAGATGACTGAGGTGCTTTACTCAAAAAAAAACAACAACATTATTTCATTAACACGTTCCAAAGAACATAGAGAGCTAGATTCTCAAAGCTATTGACTCCAAATCCTCATTAGCAAAGAGGAGAAATGCACCCAATAAAGCTTCCAAACCAAAAATAAATAACTACAGATTTTAACATATGCACTTGTGAGTAGTCTTAAGTTGTTTCTTATTCATTTTAGCATTGCAATAGTGTTCCCTTTCATGTATGAAATGTAACCATTACAGAATGGGTATTTACCTCCTAAAGACCCAAATCCTGAATACTGTATAGCAAAGCTGCTCTTTCAGCCTGTGATGCAGTCATAGCCCTGCCCCCGAGGGCACAAAAGAACTGCTCTCACAGATCTCAGCGTCATTTTTCGTTTAAAGACTGACCTGACAGGAGAGCCTTGTTCAGATAAATATAATTGTTGCTTATGTCTTATATCTTATATATTTCACATTTTATGTGTTTTTACACATTTTGTATGTGATAATTAAACGAATCACTGCAATAGTTTATGTGTTTACGAGTATTTGTGTGCACTACAGCCTGTTGCTAGTTACGTCCCGCTGTGGCCTTGTGCCCCATGTGAAGCCAGCAGCTCAAGTTGCTCCTTCCCAGGGATCCAGCAACATAAGTCGACTGACTTTGCGCTCTCTCCGCAGGCTCCATAGCTATGGCTGGAGCTTATTTTAATTATTTTTTTTTTTTTGCTTTTTAGCAATATACAAGACGTTTTATATTATTTATGTAATTGTTTAATTACTGTTTTTTGTTGAGAAAGTCTTTTCTCATTGTGTTTTTTCTGATTTTACAGACACTGATTTTTTTTATTTAAATATAGATGCTCAGTAATCGTGTCCCACTAAGCAGTAAATGACAACATAACGCAGAATACATTTTGGTGTAGTTCTCGAACTTAACGGACCTATAGAAAAAAAACAAAAAAAGGACTGGCTCAGGAAGAATGGAAATACCCAAACAGCAATGAACAGTGAGTAAGCAAGATTCGCAAGAACCAGACTTTTGCTGTCTGGTCAGTGGTTCTGACCTGACGCTGTACAAATTCCCTTAGAACTGGATTTCTGGTCCAAAACTGGACAGCTGGCAACCCTACTCAGCTAGAGCAGCTGCTGGGCTCAGCAGCACTTCACAGGACCGAGGTACTCGCTTCAGTTGTTGCTTACAGCTTCAACCCCAGTATCTTGATAGAAGCGACAGCATGGGAGATGTACGAGTGGACAAGTACATCACAGTTAGAAGCAGTAAGGAGAGATTTCATCTTTAATTCCTTTAATCAGAAAACACTGCAGCTAAAGTCTAACAACTGCGTGTCTTTTTCTGATAACGAGCTGAAACTCAGAACAGCTGATTCAAATTCACCGTGGTTCTGAGACACGGGGGAGGGACGGAGCCAACAGCAAACAAACAAAAGCCAGCCAGTGTTCACAGCGACAGCGTGATCATGCAACAGTCTCTTGACACAGGGGTTGTACCGACAGACTGGAAAATTGCAAATGTAATACCGATCCACAAAAAGGGAGACAAAACCGAACCAGGTAATTACAGACCAATAAGCCTGACTTCTATTATATGTAAACTTATGGAAACTATAATAAGATCCAAAATGGAAAATTACCTCTATGGTAACAATATCCTGGGAGACAGTCAGCATGGTTTTAGGAAAGGGAGATCGTGTCTAACTAACCTGCTTGACTTTTTTGAGGATGCAATATTGACAATGGATAATTGCAAAGCATACAATATGGTTTATTTAGATTTCCAGAAAGCTTTTGACAAAGTCCCGCATAAAAGATTAATTCTCAAACTGAACGCAGTAGGGATTCAAGGAAATGCATGCACATGGATTAGGGAGTGGTTAACATCTAGAAAACAGATTAGAGGAGAAACTTCAAAATTGAGCGAGGTAACCAGTGGTGTACCACAGGGATCAGTATTAGGTCCTCTGCTATTCCTAATCTACATTAATGATTTAGATTCTGGTATAGTAAGCAAACTTGTTAAATTTGCAGATGACACAAAAATAGGAGGAGCAGCAAACACTGTTGCAGCTGCAAAGGTCATTCAAAATGATCTAGACAGCATTCAGAACTGGGCAGACACATGGCAAATGACATTTAATAGAGAAAAGTGTAAAGAATTGCATCCAGGCAATAAAAATGTGCATATAAATATCATATGGGAGATACTGAAATTGAAGAAGGGAACTATGAAAAAGACCTAGGAGTTTATGTTGACTCAGAAATGTCTTCATCTAGACAATGTGGGGAAGCTATAAAAAAGGCCAACAAGATACTCAGATATATTGTGAGAAGTGTTGAATTTAAATCAAGGGAAGTAATGTTAAAACTTTGCAATACATTAGTAAGACCTCACCTAGAATATTGTGTTCAGTTCTGGTCACCTCGTTACAAAAAGGATATTGCTGCTCTAGAAAGAGTGCAAAGAAGAGCAACCAGAATTATCCCGGGTTTAAAAGGCATGTCGTATGCAGACAGGCTAAAATAATTGAATCTATTCAGTCTTGAACAAAGAAGACTATGCGACGATCTGATTCAAACATTCAAAATCCTAAAAGGTATAGACAATGTCGACTCGGGACATTTTCGACCTGAAAAAAGAAACAAGGACCAGGGGTCACAAATGGAGATTAGATAAAGGGGCATTCAGAACAGAAAATAGGAGGCACGTTTTTACACAGAGAATTGTGAGGGTCTGGAACCAACTCCCCAGTAATGTTGCTGAAGCTGACACCCTGGGATCCTTCAAGAAGCTGCTTGATGAGATTCTGGGATCAATAAGCTACGAACAACCAAACGAGCAAGATGAGCTGAATGGCCTCCTCTCGTTTGTAAACTTTCTTATGTTCTTCTTCTTCTTATGTTCTTGATGCTGTTTTGGTGACAGCTTTTTAGCATCACCATTGCAAAGGCTGTCAGTTCATTCTAACAAGCAGGCTTCCCTCAGTCTTGTGTTGGTACTGACTGAGTGGTTTTGCCAGTGGCTTTTACAGTTGGACATCCCTGTAGGTTGCCACCCACGGTGACTGCAAACTGGTGGACCCATACCGTACCGTGTTAAAGTCACCGAACCAGTGCCGACCAGGCTCAACAAGTTCTGAAACATTACCGGCCTAGTTCCAGCCCCAGTACCGACCCGGATCCAGCCTGCTGCCGACTGCTCCCCCTCCACATTAAAGATCTAACTGGCAGCTATTTCAGCTTGCCATGTTAAGATTGGCTCGGTCTCCCAGGAGCTCACTTTCTGGCGGGCAATTTTTGAAAGGGGATCGACGGCTTTGGCCGCCTATGAAGGACATTGTTCCTCGCTAGAGGCTAAACATGGTGCTAAATGCACTCCTAAAGCCTCAATGTGAGCCTCTGCATTCAGCTGAGCTGAATTTTTTATAATTTTTACCTCTGCAAAGCAGGTGAGTGAGATGCAGGCATTCTCTATTGCAAAAGCCTGCTTAATTTTTTAGGAGGCCAGGACAAAGGTCACGCTTCGTACCAATCCTGCCTTTTTGCCGAAGACGATCTCAGCATTCCATCTCAACCAGTCTGTGGAATTGAAGGCTTTTCATCCACCTCCTTTCCAGTTTGACAGAGAGCAACTGCTTCATACAGTCTGCCCATTCCACCAGTTCGGGCCCTAGCATACTAGGTTGACAGGACGGAAAGTTGGGGGCATTCAGTTTTCAGGATTCGTGTCTTTCGGAGGTAAATGGTTACATTTTGATTTCAGGGAACCAAGGTATGATAATAACCTCATGTTTTTTCTTCCTTTTAGATAAATATTGCATTCATGACAATTAGGAATAAATAGCTTTGAGAATCCGACCCAAAGTGTCCTATTTTACAATGAGAACGATTCCCATGCAAAATAATCATAACATGGAGTGTATTAAAAATACACTGCAGACATCCATTCATTTGTTAATCAGCAATTATACATAACTTAAAGCCATTGTTATTGATAGTTTTCATTTGTTAATCAGCAATTATACATAACTTAAAGCCATTGTTATTGATAGTTTTTTTAGGAACATCTTTGGGATGCACTTAAATGTTCCCTTGAGACTGGGAAATTGTGCTGAATTAGACTGTATGCTGGATTACAGAGTTACAGTAAAACATCTAATACTGCACCTAAATAAAGGAAAATAACAAAACTATTTGAATGCTTAAAACGAAACGAAACTATACTGTACATACACAGTATAATAAACACAATAATGCCTCAGCAATCTTTAAACACAACAGTGCCTCAACCACAAGAGACAGCTTGTTATGTGGACATTTAGACTGTTCAGCAACTGCACAATTCAGAATGCCATCAGTGCTAGGGACATGATTACTCAGCTGTACAGAGCAAAGTGGTCCCGGGTTGGTGGATCGACCCGCCTACAGCCCTTGGAGAGCTTCGGCAGGGGGTGAGGTCCATTGAGCATTATGCATAGTAAAGCAAGGACATTGTCATTGTCATATTTCATTGATTGTGAAATTGTAGGCAAATTTAAAGAACAAAAAAAGCAAACATTAGAATTACAAGTGTCAGAGAAAGAAGTAGCTGTGGATTAGTTTAGTGTGTAGATGCATTTGTGACCTCAATGTCTGCAACACTGAAAACTGTGATTTTATTTGTTGTAGCTGCTAGTATACCAGTGGCACATTGTGTTGTGAACCAGAGCATATAAAAATGCTAAAGTGAGCAGTGTTTTACTGTTGTGTTTTTTACGCTATAGGAGAGCCTGATCTGGGTGAGCCTCATCTGGGAGAGGTTCGGGAGAGGAGAGATAGACCTCTTTGCCTCCCAGTCTAATGATGGGTTCTGTCTCGTAATACAGTGTAGTATAGCCTGGTAAAGCTTGTAGCGTTACTAGAATGTATCGTTTGCAGTGCCACCCACAGATTGGATCTGGTTACTGTTCATGATGTTGGGAGCCATTTAGCAGGAGCTTTATAACACCAGGTTGTCGTATACCTAGCTGTGTTATGAATCATTGGGATCCTTCAAGACCTGACTTGACAACGTTTTGATATCAGCCAGCTACACTAAGCTAGTCAAGCATTAATGGGCCGAATGGCCTGCTCTTGTTTGTAAATATTCTTATGTCTCAATGTGATACTTGACAATCTGTCTGGGATATCTGGTAAAATGCATTGGTGTCAAAGAGAAGCTTCATGGAGCTGCATGTATTCACGCCACTGCCGTGACAATCGGGCAGCTCAGTTTACTCAGATGGGTTTTTTTTCTTGTTTTAATTTCCCGCAGCTGCCACTGAGGTCAGGATCTTGGCATAAATTATTAGTGATTTTCAAAAGAAAAAAAACTGCATGAGTCACTTTGTGCTTTAGAAAATGAAAGGTCAGTTAATTTAATCGAATGTTGTTTTTGAAACATTTACAGCATTTTAGCAAAAGCAGTGTTTTAGTAGCAGCAGCTCCCTTTTCTGACAGCCTCTCTCTTCAGTGCTGTGGACTGACAGTCACTCTTCTCTGCCTCTGTCTCTTCAGTGCTGTGGACTGACAGTCTCTCTTCTCTGACAGCCCGCTTCCAATTAAAGGAGGAAGAGCTAAGATAGCATTGTGATGGAAATAGTACAAGTCTCATTATTGTGATTATATAATTATTCAATTTAATTTCCCCTATATCTCTTTCAGATTCGTATTAGCGAATGCATACAGGGATATAATGGAGACACCCATACAAGCACACACACCTTCAGCCTTATCTTTAGAACCTCTAATCCAATTGTTATGAAACTTTTTTCTTCAGAACCACTCCCCCAAATTTGATGACATTTTACATGTTGCATACTGTGAGTTCGTTCTACTTGTACTTTTGGTTATAGTGTTGATGGCACAGGAGTGCTTCTGAAATGAGGTCTTGTGGAAATGCATGTACACTGAACTGCTCCACAAACTCAAATCAGCACTACTTTTATATAAGGAATATCAAAGCATGTTTTGTCTTAGTAAGGAATACCACACTTTGAACTGTGGTCACGAAAGTCAATTTAGTTTTCTTTAGCATCCTCTTGAGTTGAGCTTTTATGTGTTTGTAAATATGCCGTCCCTGTCTCTTCAAATAGTAATATGTCATAAACCCTTTGAGATGCAGACTTCATTATTTCAATATCATGGAATCTCTGGAAAAATCTAACGGTACCTCTCACTTTGACGTTTTCGTTTCCTACTGATAAACACCTTTCCTAACTGGCTCAGAAACTTGAAACTATACTTAAAGAAATAGCTTCATTATTATGACCAATTGCACTTTTACAGCTTTCAAGCCTGGATCAAAATCTTGAGCTTGGAAAAAAATGCTCTTGGCCAAGTATAATGAATTTTATTGCAAGCACCATTTTAAACAGGCATGTGCAGGGTATGTAAACTGTCACTTATAATTGTGAGTTCAATGAGGACAATGTTCAACAGAAACCAATCTGAGAAAGGAAGCTCCAGAAAGTGGAATAGAATTGAGCTGCTCAGCTGAGTGCATTGCCCTGCATGGAATTTCACACCTCATTTCCTGCACTGCCCCCCCTTTCACCCCATCTGCAAGCAATCTTGGATTCCAAGTTGAAATCCCCCTGCGATCAAACTATTCCAGGCTGCTCCAGGTGATTGATCGCTCCCAAAGGAGCCCTATGCCCCCAGGGGAGCGCGGCGGTGTCTGTCTCAACCTTTACCGCCTCACTGCTCTTGATATCCTTATAGAGCTATCCCTCCCACTGCCTTGTGCAGTGGAATCCAAACTATAAGAACATTCTTTAATTGGAATGACTGTATGAATTGTACTATAAGGACATTCTTTAATTGGAATGACTGTATGAATTGTACTATAAGGACTTTCTTTAATTGGAATGACTGTATGAATTGTACTATAAGAACATTCTTTAATTGGAATGACTGTATGAATTGTACTATAAGAACATTCTTTAATTGGAATGACTGTATGAATTGTACTATAAGAACATTCTTTAATTGGAATGACTATGAATTTTACTTTAAGAACATGCTTTATTTGAAATGACTGTATGAATTGTACTATAAGAACATTATTTAATTGGACTGACTGTATGAATTGTACCTTATTTGAACATCATTCTCTGATATCTGCTGTTAATAGGCTTAAACATACTTTCTTTCCAAAAAATATGCTTATTATATAAACAGAATACGCCATGAACGTTTCTAGGGTGCTGTGGTTATTCACTCATGAGGATGACCATAAACAACCGCTTGATTACAGTACCTACACTACTCAGTGAAGGGTCCTTCTGGAATGTAGTGAGTCACAAGCAATCATGATTAGTGGCTCATTTCACAGATCACTACTCTCGGACTACCTAACCTACAGTAACATTGGACAGTCCAAGATTAGTGCTAATCGGTGGTCTGTGAAACTAGCTTTTTGTTAAACATTATAAAGAGTACATTTTTCTCAACTTATATTAAAAATATATTTAATTACTCACACAGAAGAATAACATTGTTGGTTAGCCCCACTCAAAAATCAATAGGCCAGCCTGTGTTTGCTTTGCCAACTGGAAAAGAATAAACTAGACTGTTGGCTGTTTTGTGACCAGATTTTCTTCTTACAGATGCAGTGTAGAATACAGTGTGTAATATCAAGTTCTATTCACAAAGTGTTTGTGACACTGTGCCGAGACTGATCTCCTTTTTCTGTTCCAGTAGGGCGTCTGGTCTGAAGAGGGACAGTCTCATGAGCTGAGAGAGAGAGAGAGAGCAGAGGAAGACAACAGCAGCAGGCTTCCATTTGCAAGCACTCAAAAAAAGAAGAAAAAAGCAATAATGATTAAAGCAAAAAAAGTGGCACCAAAATATTTGCACTTTCTAAAAAACAAAATTATGAAACGTTACCTGTTTAGTGTTTTTTTTTTTTTTAAGCATAACGATAAACATTGACAGAAACAGCTACTTGTTTGAAAAGCAGTCTTTCATGTCTTCTGTGTGATTTACTGTTCCTTCTGCCCCTTTGTGCTGTACAGTATGGGCCTTGATCCACTTTTTATCCCATTTTGGCCCATGCATTTGTTTTCTCACTCATTCATATGACCCTGGCAATGCATTTTCCATGTGCTACCAACCTGTCAGCAAAATGTTTTTCTTCCTCCAGGCCAGTGCGCTGTCCACATGTTGCCAACAGTTTTCCTTCCCAGTCACCGACCAGTAGGTCATTGTAATAATATGACTTTCAAACATATGTACACTGACTGGCCAACAAAATGTGCATAATGTAAGTAAATGAGAAAAACCCCATAGTCCACAATGTATGTAAGCAGTGATGTCACATGTAATTGAATTGACTGCACCTGCAGCCACAATTATGAGAAAACAGAAGGATCTTGGTGACTTCACAAGGGGTTGGTAGTGAGTATGCGTGGGGCCGGCCTGTGAATCAAGACAGCCCCTCGGGTGTTCCTGGAATTGCAATGCTTGCAGAAAACCACCAGCAGAAAGCATGACTCCTGCCACAAGCGGGTCGTGACGGATCGAGACCACGGTCGTGCGCAGTGTATTGTGACCAACAACTGACAGTGTGCTGCACAGGCACCTTCAACACGGTGCAAGACGTGGCGCTGGGAGCAGTGCATTGTGGGCTATTAAGTGAGTTCTCTATTCGTTTGGCCAGTCAGTGTAAATACAGCTCCATGCACTCAACCTGGCGGCCCCTCTTTCCAGATCACAGGAAATAGCGGTTTATCTTAGATCTTATAGGTTTATTACCAAATTCATTAAAAAAAAATGTTCACCCTTTTCCCGGAACATGGAGCATACAAGTTAATTTCCCCACATTTCAGTGCAAGCTGCCAACAGTAAAACCAGACAGGACTGCATTTCAGTGCAAGCTGACAAGGGGAGAACTATTTCAGTGCAAGCTGCCAGGGGGAGATCTATTTCAGTGCAAGCTGCCAGGGGGAGATCTATTTCCGTGCAAGCTGCCAGGGGGAGATCTATTCCAGTGCAGGCTGCCAGGGGGAGATCTATTTCAGTGCAAGCTGCCAGGGGGAGATCTATTTCAGTGCAAGCTGCCAGGGGGAGATCTATTCCAGTGCAAGCTGCCAGGGGGAGATCTATTTCTGTGCAAGCTGCCAGGAGGAGATCTATTTCAGTGCAAGCTGCCAGGGGGAGATCTATTTCAGTGCAGGCTGCCAGGGGGAGATCTATTTCAGTGCAGGCTGCCAGGGGGAGATCTATTTCAGTGCAAGCTGCCAAGGCGAGATGGTTAAACGGTGGCAGTCTCTGTCAGTAGTCTCAAAATGAAAGGATTTGTAATACAATGGCAAGTAACTTGTAAAATAAATCCATTACAGCTCTCAAGGTGAATGCTTACTGTGTAAATATGTATGATATGTGTCTCGTTGGCCTTTGGTTACACTTGTAAAGTGTGGGTTTTGCTGTTCCTTTAAGAGCATTTGCAGTGAGGAGTTCTCTGTAGGTGTGCTGTCCTTGCTGTTACCCTGGGATCCAGCTGCAGGACTGTGTGTTGGGGCTCCTACCACAACACCAGCCGCCCAGAGACCAGCAGCTCTAGCAGGTGATGCAGACAGTGTATTAGATCAGTTCAATATCTAGGAGCTTCAGATGGCATTGTATTTGGTTTTTGTAACTATTCCCTTTTTTATATTTCACCCTGGGTTCTGCTGCTGCAATGTTGAGTCGTTAACATTGTTCTCTAAATCAGTCTTCATCTGGCTTCTAGTTTGTCTGTAGAATCTGAAATCAGTCTTCATCTGGCTTCCAGCTTGTCTGGAGAATCTGAAATCAGTCTTCATCTGGCTTCCAGCTTGTCTGGAGAATCTGAAATCAGTCTTCTGCTAAAAGAAATTTGGCCAATATTAAAAATGATAAATAAATAAATATTTAAATACAATGAATAAACTGAATAAATTGTAACACTTTTGTAATTGGAAACGGTGTATTTAAACCATGTTAAAAGTTACATTGCACAAATTAAATAATTAACACAAATAGGTAACTTTATTTTTACACATTTATAACAGTTGAAAATGACGCTTTGTATCTGCTCTATGTGCACTGTGAGACATTATTAATCTAGAGCAGCGCCACGGTTACAAATATTTGATTGTACAAAGTTCAAAGAAGCACAATCTGTCTGGGAAAGCAGACATTGTGAAATGGTTTAATTACGCATTACATTGTGCTCCCCATTCAGTAAGACAGAGAAAGATTAATGGAGTGGCAGTAAGTTAATTTATATTGTGTATGGTCCATGGTACAACTGAGAACTTACAATGTACTCAGAATTCAAAATCGTGTTCAATCGAAATCGATTTTTGTCTGACTGCCCATCAGTGCAACTGGAGCTTTCTAGTGGTGTGTGACAAATCAGTGACATCTACTACCACCAAAGTGGAACAACTTTTAAAGGAACATCAGCAACACCTAAAACCTCTCCATTCTACCTGTCTCATAGACTTTTACTTACTCTGTTAAATATGGAAAACAAACATGGATTTGTACTATAGCCTGTTGACTTTTTTATTTGAAATAAATAGAAAAATATCCAGATGTATCTCTTGTTTTCTTTCTGTTTGTATGAGTGTTGGTGTGAACTTGAAAGACAGCTTGTTGGTGTCGTTGACTACCCATGTCTCACAGCATACCTGAGTACTGACACAACCAACGCCTCCCCATGTCTCACAGCATACCTGAGTACTGTTACAACCAACACCTCCCCATGTCTCACAGCATACCTGAGTACTGACACAACCAACGACTCCCCATGTCTCACAGCATATCTGAGTACTGACACAACCAACGCCTCCCCGTGTCTCACAGCATACCTGAGTACTGCCACAACCAACGCCTCCCCGTGTCTCACAGCATACCCAAGTACTGACACAACCAACGCCTCCTCATGTCTCAGCATACCTGAGTACTGATACAACCAATGCCTCCCCATGTCTCACAGCATACCTGAGTACTGACACAACCAACGCCTCCCCATGTCTCACAACATCCATGAGTACTGACACAACCAACACCTCCCCATGTCTCAGCATCCCTGAGTACTGACACAACCAACGCCTTCCCATGTCTCACAGCATAACTGAGTACTGACACAACCAATGCCTCCCCGTGTCTCATAGCATACCTGAGTACTGATACAACCAACGCTTCCCCATGTCTCACAGCATACCTGAGTACTGATACCAACCAACGCCTCCCCATGTCTCACAGCATACCTGAGTACTGATACAACCAATGCCTCCCCATGTCTCACAGCATCCCTGAGTACTGACACAACCAACGACTCCCCATGTCTCACAGCATACCTGAGTACCGACACAACCAACGCCTCCCCATATCTCACAGCATCCCTGAGTACTGACACAACCAACGCCTCCCCATGTCTCACAGTATACCTGAGTACTGACACAACCAACGCCTCACCATGTCTCACAGCATCCCTGAGTACTGACACAACCAACGCCTCCCCGTGTCTCACAGCATACCTGAGTACTGACACAACCAATGCCTCCCCATGTCTCACAGCATACCTGAGTACTGACACAACCAACACCTCCCCGTGTCTCACAGCATACCTGAACTGATACAACCAACGCCTCCCCATGTCTCACAGCATACCTGAGTACTGACACAACCAACGTCTCCCCATGTCTCACAGCATACCTGAGTACTGATACAACCAACACCTCCCCGTGTCTCACAGCATACCTGAGTACTGACAGAACCAACGCCTCCCCATGTCTCAGCATACCTGAGTACTGATACAACCAACACCTCCCCGTGTCTCACAGCATACCTGAGTACCGACACAACCAACGCCTCCCCGTGTCTCACAGCATTCCTGAGTACTGACACAACCAACGCCTCCCCATGTGCGATTGCTTGCATATTCCCCTCTATGGAATATATATGGAATAATAAAAACAATTACAGCACTTAAACTTTTCAAATTCCTTGAACTACAGAAACAAAAGCTTAGTTCTCAGGTCTTCACCCTGAGGGTTAAAGCTCTCCGCTCTCAGTATTCAGCCGTGACATGCTGACTCTGTCCTTGGCTAATCCGAGGTCTGTGCTGGTGCCAGGGATGAATGCCATCACCCTAATCTAGGTGCTGGCTGGGCATCAGGAGTGCCCGAGAGGACAGCCGTGCGCAAAGGGAGCACATACATCCCCAGGAGCAGCTGGAGCACAAATGTCTGCAGCCCCACATGTGGCATTCGACATCCAGCGTGAAGTTCAAAAGCATTTCATAATGACGTAGCTCCTGAGGGATGCGAGCAGCGTGAAACCCCAGGGGGCTGTGAGTGTGTACGTGTGTCTGTGTGTGTGAGTGCTCCCTGCGTCTGATTTGGACTATTGGTTCTGAAAACAGGGACTCAAGAGAATCATGACTCTATCTTGCCAAGGCAACGAGCGCTCAATACCCCCCAGTACATCGTCGAGAGTCTTTCCTATTATAATTCACAAGTCTTCAACTGCACCTGTGGTCTTTCTGCCCCGGCAACCAGTCCTTGACACAGAGGCACAGGTCATCTGTCAGGCAGATAGATAATGTTGTGCAGGAGCCAGACAGAACAATGGTGTTCTGGTTCAAGTATATCAGTTACAGCTCACTGCTTGATAAACAGGAGATCGAGAGGAGGCTCAATAATCACTGTATGCTTTCCAAGACATTCTTGTAAACAAGCTGTTTCTTCTCAAAGCTTGTTAGAAACAGTTTAGATACAAAGATTTACTAGCTGTGTAATAAGAAATGTTATCCCTAATATTTTGTAGCTTAAACCTGTGCACACAAATACATAGGTCCTCATAATTCTCATCATAATTGCACAGTTAAAAACATTAGTATAAAATCAAGACTGTGTCGGATTACAGCCAAATGCAATCCGAAACGTCAAGCGGAGACAAGGAGTGTATGATAAAAGTCTTGTGAAGATTGATGCAAGATCAAGGCAGTTATTGTGTTCACCATCTGAAACAAACACGCATTGGAAATGTGGAAAAACATCAAGTTATCAAAAGTGTTCAGCCATTTAAAGTGGGGATATCAAAAACACAAGCCAAGTTTCAAGAAACCATTGGGGCAACCTTGTCCAGCACAACGCAAATAGGCACAACTGTAAAGGGTTAGGAAGAAGTCATTTGTCATTTCTACCATTTCATTTTCGACTGTCGTGCTCCCCACCGGGTTTTCCCATTTATATGGGTGAAGCTGAAATCCCCCATTAGCATGGCTTCTCCTTTGCTACACACATTTTTAATGCCATTGTATAACAGATTATTTTGTTCGGTATCTGAATTATCTATAGTATGTCCCTATTATTAAGGTCTATATTATGCCCCTATTATTATGCCCTTTGAATTTTGTAATTCGTCTTTTCTGATGAATATCTTCAGTGAAGAAATCTTTTCAAGTGGCAAAGTTTATCTACTCTGTTACAGACAAGCCCTGTGTTTAACAGAGAGCTGAACCACACTGTGAAATCTGATCAGCTGACTGACAACTCCCCTGATTGCTGAAACTCCTTTCAAGTGCTTTCATTATGAAGTGGTCTCATAGCAGATAAGAGCTGATGTTTCTAATGAGAAAGAGCATCAAGTAGAGTACAGTACACCCTCGCTATAAAGCCCTTCATTATAATGAACCTGGCCCCTGGACCATAAATAAAAAACAAAACAAAAGAGAATATAAACACACTGTCAGCATCCCGGTCTGTACGCACGGGATGCCACCTCTGCAGTGAAGTCAACTCTTTTGTGTTAATAAAAAACACGTGCCGTGTAACTATGCCTCAGAAACGAAAATCATTTTATGTTGCAAAAAAGCTGGAAACTATACTGATCGTTTGAAAAAAAGGAGTAAAGCAGTCATCTCTGTCGTGAATGTAGGTTGTCAAAAGCACTCTGTTTTTTGGCTTGTTCAGCAACCATGCCGCAAAGCAAAATTGAATAAAGAAAAAACAACAACAATAAAAAAAAACTTGAGCATCTGATAAACTTTTCATGTCGGGTTGATTTGGAATAAAAGCTCAGTTTGGGATTCTTGCGTGTTGGATTAAGATTTGCTGCACTTTGAAATGATTCATGTCAGATTGATTTTGAATAAAAGTTCAGCTTCAATTTTGTGTTTTAATTCTTTAATGAATTGGATAAAGTAAAGGCAGAATACTGCACCTATGCGACGAACAGGTACATGGAATTCTACTTTTATTCACAACATCATCTTATTAACTTACTCCAACAGTTTATCGTTCATTTTGATTGTCCTTTCGCTATAATGGACCCCTCTATATAACATAAGAACATAAGAAAGTTTATAAACGAGAGGCCATTCAGCCCATCTTGCTCGTTTGGTTGTTTGTAGCTTATTGATCCAAGAATCTCATCAAGCAGCTTCTTGAAGGATCCCAGGATGTCAGCTTCAACATTACTGGGGAGTTGGTTCCATACCCTCAAAATCTGTGTAAAAAAGTGCCTCCTATTTTCTGTTCTGAATGCCCCTTTATCTAACACGATCACGATCTCCCTTTCCTCCAGTAAAAAGGAACCTTTCTAGCATTCTCTGAAGTAATGTCATGATCGCTCATCCTAGCCTGTCTGCCTTGCTTCAGAGCTCTATAGAAATAAATGCAGATCACTTTCCCTTTCTTGCTCCATGGGCATTCTTAGATAGGTCTTGGTTAATTTTAGCTTTGCTAAAACTCTCTTCATAGCAGCCACAGTTACAGGAAGACAGCAAAAAATATGTAGTGCTGCTTCTGTGTTTGGGAAACTTGCATCTAACTTGCGTCTTTTGTGAACGTATCTAAGGAGATCAATGGGCACCTTCTTTTCCAAGTCATCCTTAAAGATTAGTTTGCAAAAACTGCCGAAGAGCTCAATCTCATTCTCAAAGCTTTCAGTTTAAATCCTCTCTTGCCAAGCTGCTTGCCAAGTTTAGAGCATGCCTTTTTAGGTTTTTGCTGTTGAGACTTTAGTTTCTCGTCCATCAAAATAGCAACCTTTCTCTAATTTACACATCCTAATACTAAAATAGTGTTGAAAACCTTGCATTCAAAAATCTTTTCAGGATCTGATGACCTTTCGTCTTTTGTCCATTCGCCTGGCATTACTTTCATCCTCCGAGATCGTTTCTCTTTGATCTGCATGGATATTCCTACAGCAGCTTCCTTACATGCAAGGAGCCCAGAAGATCGTAATTCCAATAAAGCATCTGGAAGGCCACCAAGTAAACTGCAAGCCATAGGAATGTCGAGATCCGGACTCTACCTTTTTTGATAAGACAGTGTAATACATCTCGGCCAAAACAAGCAATGAAAACTCTGTCATGTTTTGTTTGCAGGCTATCAGCTTCTGAATTAAGTTCTGGTATAAGGTTATGTGAGGCCTTGCTCTCGTCTAAAGCATCAACGACCACGTACATAAAAGTTGCACTAGCAACTACCGGGCAACTTTCTGTCCCATACCCAACAATTGAAAGGCAATGTCTGTGCCAGAATCAGAGACTCCAGCATCCAACAATCCAGTGCTTACCTCAGTTCTAGAGTCTGGACTCCAAAGCCTGATAACCCAAATCAGCATCCTCCTCACTAACTAACAAAGTGTCAGATGTGCGAGTAGCAGAACCATCTGTAGATTGTTCACCTGGAATATGGTCCAACTTGACACGTTTCAATAAACTTTGTAGAGCGTTCTCACTTTTCTGAACTTCTTTTTCACAGGCTTTTTGCAGCTTATGCTTTTGAGCACCACTCTTGTGCTTGTAGGTATTCATGGCGTAAATCACGGACACGGTTGACCGAAAGAATTCACACACCAACATAGATAAATACAACAACATAGATAAATAAACTTAGAAAAAAAAAGAATCGCACAGCACAAGAAGTTATATTAAATTCTAATTTATTTTTCTTTTTTTCAACAAAAGGGTATTCCTTTACCTTGAGTCTAAGGCTGTTCACAATCAACACAGATAATGTGCTTCTCCACTTCGCCTTTCTGCACAGGGCACAGCTGTCCGAAGTTTTATTTTTATTGCACTTGCCAACCTGGCATTGGCATCTCTTGCGGCTCTCAACGGGGTTGCCAGCTTCAGCTGTGGGTACACGCTTGGCAGTCTCCCTCTGTTCCAAATGTTTCTTGCGAAGTTGCTGTGCTGACTGTAAAATATATTCTCTCCTTGGTAAATTCTTCTCCGTGCATTCTTTGTAAAGTACCCAGGAGTTGATGGCTGCTAGGTCCAATACATTATAAAACACCTGAACAGACCACCGTCGGGAGCCAGCTTTCACGGAATACTTCTGTGCCATCTGATCCAAAACATCAATTTTGTTGCGTTGTAAAACTCCACGGTCTCTGGTATTTATTTTCACTAATCCCGATGCTAATTGACTGACCAAAGCAGCACAGCTGGCAAGCAGGCGCCAGACTTCAAAAGGCTGATTGAAAACAATAGACTGTCAGTCATTCACTCAGGCAGAGAGTAGAGACTAATCTAATTACAGCTGAACACATTTTGGACTGGTAAATAAAAATAATAAAGTAGAATACTGTTCTGCATAATCAAAATACAATTATTTTCTGTGTGGCCGTCAATGTGACTGCTCCCGGGGCTTTTAGGTATACTGTAATATATCTCCTTTATTTCTGCACTCTCGTGTTTCATGCTTTGTGAGAATATTTAATACATACAGACAGAAAGGTACATGAACGCACAGCCCCATATGTGTTACACAACCGGAGAAAATTACATTTTAAAACCAAAAACCGCCAAAATGACCTAGTGTGCTTCTAGTGTGAAGGTAATTCTTTTATTAATGGATAATTAAGGCTCCAGCCACAGAATAAAAGACCCACTCCAGGCTCATTAGAACGGAGAGTGTTCATCTGTCACACTATGTACAATTTTTACACACACTACTTACAACAAATACCCACACAATAACTCCCTCTTATGCACAGGGCTCTTGCCCTGCCACACAGTACGTTTTCAAACACCCAGAACAGGAATATGCACCTTTTCATTTTAGGGAAAGAAAGGGTCTGCACACCGAAGTATATGAGCAGCAAGTTCACAAGGCTGAAGCCTCGTCTACTGCGGTGTGTGGACCCTTTATTGTGACAGCCTGACCAAGGCACTTCTGTGTCGAAACATTGACAATATGTTTTTATGAATAAAGATATACATTTTTGAAGCGCCATTGAGTGTGCAGTTCTCTCTTTTTCTATATTACTTTTGAATTTTAACATGTATTCCTAGTCTGATGTAAAAAAATAATCTGAACACTGAAATTACATTTTTTTTGCTTTGTAAATTGAGAATTTTACAACAATATCCTTTTGTTAGTGTCTATTTAAACAAAGCTTGGTTTTGATATTAGAAGATGTACATTAAAAGTTCACTAACTTGTTTTTTTATTGATTTTTCAAGTGGTACAAAAGATGGATTTATGAAAACATTACTAAAAAACATAAACATAAAGAAAAGAAAATATTGGGGAGAGGGGGGGAAAAACAAAACATACAAAAGATTTTTTTATTTAAAAAATTAAAAAATACAATAAAAATAAAAGTAATAAAATAAAATGAAGTTGTTGATGGGTCAAAGGGAGTTCACAGAGCTTGTGGAGAGGTTATAACATGCCCTAGATCCCTACCCTCCACCCCTCCCTAATTCCCTGAAGTGGGATATAAAAGGCTGCCATCAGTGCTAAATCTATCAGTAGAAGCTTGCAGAATGTACTTTTTGTCAAATTTAAGGAATTGTAAGACATCCCAGGTCCAGTGGGTAAAAGAGGGTGAGCAGCTTGCTTCCAGTTTAGCAATATGAGGCGTCTGACCAGTAAGGTAGCACATGCCAAGGGGTCTGCTTGTACCTTTGTGAGCAAGACACCACTGGGAATTACACCAAACAACGCAATAAAGGGTGAGGGATCAATAGATACCTCGGTCATTTGTGAAAAGCTCTCAAAAATTGAGATCCTGAAAGGAGCCAACCTAAGACAACCCAAACATGTGAATGACAGAGGCTGGAGGCTGTGCATCTGTCACAGGGCGGGTCAAGGCACAGACAGAGGAAGTGTACCTTCGATAGAATGCAATTCCACGCACTTTCTGGGAATATAATGCCCAGATCTTGTTCCCACAGTTTTTTTAGTGTGTCTAATGAGGGGCAGTGTAGAGTGAAAATAATGCTATATATTAAGGATATTGCTCAATTGCAAATGGGATTTATCTTCAATATGCTGTCAATAGGGGATTCAGATGGTAGTTGAGGAAACTGCATTACTCTATTTTACACAAAGTTCCGAACTTGTAAGTAGCAGAAAAAATTTGATCTTGGCAAGTAGAATTTTTTGGAGAGCTGGTCAAATGAAATTAAAACATTATCGAAATATAGATTTTTAAGGGAATGAATACCATTTCTGTAGCAGACACGGAATAATAGCATCCATTAGAGAGGGCTGAAACAGGTGGTTGCTGTTGATAGGAGAGAACATAGAAATGGACTGCAGGCCAAAATGCCGCCTAAACTGTGACCACATTTTAAGAGATTGCTGCACTATGCGTTCAGCAGTAAACAGAGGTAGAAAGAGGGAGGGGTGAACATAAAAGCGCAGATAAAGATGTCAACACACATGAAGCCGCCTCTATTTGTAGAAGGGTCCTTCTCCAGAGGCTGAGCATGGAGCCGGTAAGCCATAGTGAGGATGTTAGCTGACCACTAATAAAACTGGAAGTTAGGCAATGCTAGACTCCCCAGGGGTTTTGGTCTTGGTAGGAAAGCATTACGAATATAAGGCATCTTTTTGTTCCAGATAAATGCAGAGATCAACGGATCTAGTGCAAACAAAAGATTTTTATAACGATATTTATAGCGATTGGAACGCACTGGAAGGGATAAAGAAATGTAAGGAGCATATTCATTTTAATAGAGTTAATGCGACCAGTTAGAGAGAGTAGGGCCAGAGCAGACCAGTGTGCCATGTCTAGCTAGCGCTCTAGAAGAGGGGTAAAGTTCGATTTAAAAATATCTGAGTCTGATCATGTGACTAAAATGCTGAAGTAAGTGAATTTGTCAGAGGAGTTTTGAGAGGGTACTGTTTGGTTAATGCATTTAAGGGGAATAAGTTGCTTTTATTTAAGTTTAGTTTATATCCCGAAAACCTACCAAAATAATCCAATATGGAGAAGACGTGTGGGAAGGAGGAAGCAGGATCTGAAAGCAAAACATCATCTGCATAGAGTGAGACCTTGTGCTCCCTCCCCCACGGGTCACACCCCACACAGCCTGATTACTATGCAGGGAAATAAAGAGGGGCTCAATGGCAATAGCAAAGAGAAGGGGGACTAGGGGGAACCCCTGTCTAGTACAGCGTGTAGGGGAAAGTATTTAGAGTGAGTGTTGTTTGTGCAGACTGAGGCCATAGGGGCTGAGTAAAGAAGTTTGACCCAAGATATGAAATTAGAGCCAAACCCAAACCTAGATAATTCCACTCCACGTGGTCAAAAGCTTTTTCTGTGTCTAGCGAAATCAGAACCTCATCAAGCGGTAGAGATGAAGGCGTGTATATAACATTGAAAAGGTGCCTTCAGTTAAAGAGTGTCTGTTTGGTATAAAGCCAGTCTGATCCATAGATATTATTGATGGGATGACATCATTTAGACGACAGGCGAGAATTTTTGCCAGGATTTTAATATCCACATTAAGGAGTGAAACTAGGCAATATAATCCCCAATCTAATGGGTCTCTATTCTTTTTGAGGCGTAGCGAGAGCAAGGCTTGACTAAGCGTTGGCGTTAGATTTTACGATTTAAAAGATTCCAAAAACATTGAACACAACAGGGGGATAATTGCAGGGAAAATGTAATGGGGAATCCATCTGGCCCTGGGGACTTGCAACTCTGCATAGATTTAATAGCCTGCATTATTTCATCCAAAGAGAAGGTTTATCCACATCAACTTTAGGCTGTTGATCAGTGCAAGGAGTTTCAAGTCGCTCAAAGAAAGACTTAATTAACGAGGGGTCAGAGGAAGATTCAAACCTATAGAGGTTGGAGTAGAAATGTTCAAACTGAATACTGATCTCCTGCAGGTCAGATGAGGGAGAACCAGATGCTGTGTGAATCTGGGGGATTAAATGAGATGCAGCAGACTGACGAAGCTGATGAGCAAGAACTTTACCAGCCTTGTCACTATGCTCATAGTATTTATGACTGGATTTTTGCAGTTTGGGGGAAGAGGTGTTTGCATATTTTTTATCAAGATTAAAAATAAGATCAATAAGGTAGATTGATTAGGAAAAAGAAGTTCTAATGCTTAGTGGGGAATGATCAGAAATAACTATACTGTTATAAGTACAAGAATGAATGTATGGGAGTAATTTATTGTAAATAAAAAAACAATTGCAGTGTGATGGGCAGAGGAAAAGAAAAAATATTTCCCGGTAGAGGGATGTAAAAAATGCCAGGTGTCAGAGATTCTGTAAGTTTCAAGAAAAGATTGAATAGTTTGGGCAGATTTTGAAGGAGAACTAGATTTAGCACTGGAGCGATCTAAAGTGGGGTTCAGGGTTCAGTAAAGTCACCCCCCAAAATCACATGATGAGAATTTAAGTCAGGCAAGGATGCCAGAAATCAAATCATTGTCATCCCAGTTAGGAGCATAAACATTAGCCAGGGCAAGGGGGTATTAGAAAGTTTTCCAGTCAGAATCACATAGCGACCATTCGGGTCTGCACTCGCGTGGGAGCTAACAAAAGGGATCGGTTTGTGGATCAAAATGGCTGCACCTCTGGACTTGCAGTGAAAGTTTGAATGGAATAGCTGCCCCACCCACCTACCTCCCCCTTAAGTCCGCCGCACACAGCCCGACTCATCTCATCTGAGTATGCACAGATTCTGCGATCAGTTGTGGTTTGATGTCACAATTGAGTTTTTCCCGACTGGGTGTCGCACACTGCTAAGACTGAATTAGACGGACCACAACTAGATCCTGATGATTACCATGTATGCAAATGTAATTAATGCTGCCCTGTACACATTTTTGTATTAACTTAGCCAACCTAGAGACCCTCATATTATGCATGGCATTGTATGCTGATTAGATGACGGAGACAGCGCTGCAAGGCAACCAAAAGAAGCGCTTAGCCTATTAATTAATTTACTATTTACACCATACAAACGTTTCAGGCAGTGTTTGACTCTTTGTATAGCTTGTCTACTACACTTTAGACTGTGGTAAATAAAATCCAACCTGTTGATTTTTTATTTGACTTTGGCGTTTTTTTCTTAGCGTGTGGATCTAGGGGCTTGTGATTTGTAACCTATTGGAGATCGATGCACCGGTTACTTCTGTTTTAGCGCAGTAAGAAAATATAGGCTGCCAGTAGATTGATAATAAAAAGGTAAATTGATAATTTACCCTTGATTAGTAAACGCTTAAAAAAACACTATTCAAATGTGCACATATCTGGTATTTTTGAATTCGGGACACTCGGAGCAATTCAAGACTAATGTATTTTTGCCTGTGGAACTAAAGCTGTCAATATTCCGCCATCCTGTATGACAAGTTACATGACAAGCTACGTCATTTAAATCTGATTCACCATTGGTTGACACCCTTATGATTAATCGGTCTCAGTCAGTCTTGGTCGGCAACCACCGCACACAGACAGACTGATCACATCTGAACGAAACTGCGTCTGAAAAAGATTCAACATGTTCAATCTTCAAATCTGAAGACATCCCGACTGAAATCTGCATAATCTTGGTTTGAAGTGCACGCACACTGATACGATTCATCCAGACTCTGTACGGCCAGTTGAGATGAGATGAGTCGGGACGGCTTGAGTCGGGCTGTGTGCGGCGGGCTTTATACGACAATGGTCAGAGGTGCGAAGATGTGTCTTCTGCAGGAATGCAATGTTTACTTCAAGTTCCTGGAGATGTGATAATACAGCCGTCTTCACGTACAGGAACACCTCCTAAGAGAACACATGACCTAAGGGAACACCTGTGTGGTGAAACAGATTTGTATCATTGTAAATGGTCCGGCTAAAGGAACAGAAACTTTGCTTAAAATAACACTTTCTTGGCACTGATAATGATTCGTTCACAATGGATACAGTAACATAAAAAAACCATATCTGCAATAACGGTCACAATCTAAATGACACTAGCATACAAACTGCTAGATGCACACACACGTACATACATACACGTTACAGGGTACGCACATATTAAAATATAGGTACATTTTATTAAAAATAATAATAATAATAATAATAATAATAATAATAATAATAATAATAATAATAATAATAATAATAATAATAATAAAAATAAAATCTTTAATCACTGCTACCATTTGGCGTTCAACTCCAATCGTTGGAGAGTGGGCGGGGTACATTCAAATTAGTAGAAATGTAAAGAAGGGTGAAATGAAATAGTAATAATAAACACACTATACAGGCATAAAAGAGAGAAGTAAACCATCTGCAGACCGCATTGCACACTGTAGACTAGCAAACTAATGACATTCACAATGCAAACGATCAGAGTCAGCTATAACCCCCTTTAAAATAATTATCAGCATTTAGAGACCAGAAATAAATATACTGGGAGGGGATTTGGGACTGGCTGGCGGAGCCTGAGGGGGGGTCGAGGAGGCCCTCCCAGCTGTGGTCAACCTCCACAGGGGGAGTGCTGGGAGGCCTGGGAACAGCAACACCACCCAGCGTCCCTCCCCGACATTGCGGACATGGTAATCCGCTACCTGGCTGCAGATATGGCAGGACTCCCGCTATCTCCAGCTCCATCGAGAGAAGCCCCGCCGCTGCCATCTCCAGCGCCAGAGGGAGAGGAGCCATCGCTGCCGTCTCCAGCGCCAGAGGGAGAGGAGCCATCGCTGTTGTCTCCAGCGCCAGGAGGAGACTGCTTGCTGCCTCTGCCTCCACCACCTCCACTGCCTGGAGCAGAGCACATGTATTATTAGGTTAAAAGCACTGTTGTATACCAAAATAATAGTAAATAAGTGGGAGCGAGATGCAGGTACGCCTACTCCATTCAACTAGAAACCGGAAGTCTATAAGTTCACTTGTGATGCAATGTCTGTCATCCCTTAGCTCATTGTTATGCTTCTCCAGATCTGTAAACAGTCCTTCCTTTATGTTTTGCATTATTAAGGGTATGGAGAGGTATATTTTCTGCACAAAAGGCTTCAGTTAATTTGAAAAGTTTGTTTGGATGTTGTGTGATTTGATCTAAGGTTAAAGTGAGTTCCCTGCCAGAACCACCACTTTGCTTAATGAACTTTAAATGGCTGCTGGACAGTGTACTGTATACTCCCTTATAAAAGTGTACCATAGTAAATGCATAGCGAAGTGTAAGAAAGGATAGTGAAAGCATGGTAAAGAATAGGTAAGCATTGTAAAGAATAGTGTGGAATAGTAAATCACATTAATAAACAATGCAAACCAGCGCAAACTCTTCAATGCATTGTATATCCATGAGACAAGCATGATAAACCTGCAAAATATCATGAAAAGATACTGTAGTAAACTTTTATAAGGGCCAGGAGTGTTACAATGCACATTTACATGAATTGCAGGCTGCAATGCAATATGTATCACAATACATGGGATGGGCTACCTGTATGAAACATAATAAGAAGTGATGAACTATGAGATTATTATAAAACACACTTATTCTTCACTCAAGAACCACCTGGTGAACTACAATGAGCTACACCACCCACTCGATATATCACGGGTGTCGGGGTCCAATATAAATCTGCTACATATTGAGGGCCGTGATATAGCGAGAGACCCATAGAAAAACAAATTGGCTAACAAATACTGTACAACCACTCCCTCGTTTTATCAGGGGCGTCAGGGTCCAAGATAAATCCTCTATGCAACCTGCTTTTTCTCATTTTTCATATAAAAGCAACACACCATTTTAATTCGTACTGCGGAGGGTAATTGCTTCTCATCAACTTAAGTCTCCAATTCATTTCATGAGTCTTCCTCTCCTTTCTCAAATGCACAAATCCGCTGGATTGAAAGAATCCAGTCCCAACATAGGAGTCTTGTTGCTAGGGAGCTGACGTCACTGCCCTGTGACTTTTGCTAGTGCATTGCTGCCACAAGTGAACACCTCGTTGGCTAAAATAAAAAACGCTTCAGCAAGTAGATGTTTAATTTGATTTGTGTTATTGTGCAATACGTGTGTATATGATAACAGCAAAATATTAATGATTTGTTTTTAATTGTTTTGTATTTTTTTGTTTGTGATATGCAGTACGAAATAAAACAAACAGTAATTCAAAATGAATTTGCCTATGTATATTTCAGCTACGGCATGTGCAGTTAGACTGTAAAAATGAGGAGCCAACTCCAGGACCGTGATATATCCGAATCCGCAGTTTAATGAGGGGCGATATAACGAGGGGGGTGTATGTTGTGCTTTTGGTCACGATACAAACCTCTATTACAGTACAATATATATTGAAAAGAAAGTATTGTGATTCATCGATACACCTGTACTGTATGATATACAATACAGGTGTTTTACTATGTAAAATGGATTGGTTCTATTTGGAGCTTCCGAAAAAGTGGCAACAAAGAGTATAAAGGGATTTCCTGTACCTCTTTTTACCACCAGGGGGTGGGATCTCACATATTGGGTGCCTCTCTGGAACTGTTTAACGCACTGTCAGAATGGACAGATGCTTCTTTCATATTACTCAGCTCTGTCAGGGACCGCAGATAATCAATTAGACTTGCAGCTCCACAGAGGGTGAAGTTGAAAGAAGGTATGAATAACTGAGATACTAAAAACAGATGGCTGCAGCTCTGTTATGTTTTAATGTACAATAAGTCATGACAGTAGGTGGCTGTGAGTGAAATATAACAAAAACTGAGCGAGTATCCCACACTGAACACATCTACAGACACACTGAACACATCTATAAACACACTGAACACATCTACAGACACATCTACAGACACAATAGTAGTAAAGGCACAACAGTGTCTGTCACTTTTCTAAGCCCCACCCGTTTTGATTGATTTATGACCACAAGCCCCGCCCCTTTCACACATTTTGATTGATTTATAACCCAAACCACGCCCCTATTGGTTGATTTATGACCTTAAGCCCCACCCCTTTCCACGCCTCTGAGTGATTTATGGCCCTTAAGCCCCACCTCTTTTTCCCACGCTTGGATTGATTTATGACCCTTAAGCCCGGCCCTTTTTCCCCACGCTTGGATTGATTTATGACCCTTAAGCACCGCCCCTTTTCCCCACGCTTTGATTGATTTATGGCCCTTTAGCTCCTCCCCTTTGTCCCACACTTTTGAGTGATTTATGACACATCCCTTTTTTTCTGATAAAATAAAAATAACCCTCCCCCTAAAAATGGCATCTGTTGTACCCCTAATTTATAGACTATTACAAAGAAAAGACAGAAAGAAAGAAGAGAAAGCATGTGGTAGTGTAATTTTTTTTTGACTATGTTCAAGACCCTCCGTAACTAACAGATTGATTATGCTCAAGATTCTCCGTAATAATAAGCAGGAGATTATTAACAAACAGAGAACCTATAAACATATGAAAGAGTTTCATACTCAATATACTATACACATATTACACTGAAAATTAACCCATGACAGTAGATAGCGAATGTGCCGGGCCCTACATTTCTGTTGGATTTCCCGGCCGTGGGAGGTAGCTGTGTACATTCCATAATACACATGGTTCTATCTAATAGTTGATTTTAGTATTACAACGTCTTCTAAAAAACGATTTAAAGTTGTTTTTGAATCCAATAAAGTTAGCACAGGCTGAATTGTAAAGGATTTAGGGTTTTTAGGAGACTACCCATAATGCACCTGTATTTGTATAATGGTTTCTATTAACATTACAGAGAACTCTTAAAACCTAGTTAATGTTATTTTTGAAGCTAGAAAAAATGGACCCCCACGTTCTTTGTCTTAATGTGATTATTTTAAGACCATACAAGACGTGGTTATGTATAAGAATAATATTTTTTATGTTAAAAAACTGTATAAATGCGGTAGGATTAGCCATACCGCAGACTCTGTCTGGAGTAGGCTTTTAACATACTAGCATCGGTTTCTAATTATTTGCAAATAAATATTCTAAAAAACATCTTTAAAAGCAAAAACTAATGTTTTAATATAAATAAAAGTCTTATCGATAGCTTCAACTCTCCTACATCCGCGGGCTGTAAAAAGACCCCGTGTAACAATGTTATGTCTAATTAATCGTTCTGCGTACTGTATTCAAATGGGGCTAGCCGCCTCTTTGAAAGAATCAATCGATGTAAGGGTTTTTTATGCCGCCTTCAGTTAACAGTACTTTTTAAAAATCCTGTTATTTTAGATGTTGATAAATGTTACCACTATGTTACTTTTTTTTTTTTTGAACCTTCCACGCACGCCCTAGGTATCTCCACTTGTTCGATCAGTAACAGGGGTGTACACTTTCAATCGGAGGACTCTTTGAAACGCCATAGGTAATTTAATGTTTTTGTATTTTCTTTATTTTCTGTTTGTTTTCAGTTGATGATGACAAAATGACCTATTTCCCTCTTGCAAAAGGTATGAAATCATCCATCTGGTGATATTTTAGAAGAGGTCGTTACAGAGCATGCAGGATTCAGGTAACACCGCTAGGGTGGGAATACATTCGGCCACCCACGAGTATCACCGTTCCTCTTAATCACTTTTTTCATGATTAAAATACACGTTGTTTTATGTACATGTAATAGATGATGCTTGCAAACTCTATGCAGTAAGCTTGTATTGCAGGAGCACATCGGGGCCAAGTATAGAGCTGCATCTAACTTACTTGGTCAAAACAGATTTAACAGAGACAGTTCCATGAACGTTATCCTTCACGTTTATTTTTCTTTTACCATTTCATTTAAGGCTGAGGAGTTTATCAAATGTATTAATAAAGTATCACCAGTACAGAACAGAAATAGTTCACTATGATTATGAATAGTAAATTCAGAGAACCTCTGAAAACTTTCATAGCCAGTACATAATATAACTCTTTATTTAACATTATTTATAGCATTATCATGTTTCTCAACGGCTATTCTGCACACCATACAGTTCAAATTCAAACTAATATATTTTGATTTTTGTAGGAAAAATGTAACTACAGTAAGAGCACTTAAATAAACAGTAACATAGCTGTTATAAAACAGAAAGCTTACTGCTAAAAGTAACACCACTTATTTATTTATTTTAATTCATCCCAATATTAGTTGACTACAGTGCATTTCTTTAAATAGTAATTTTAAGTAATATTTTTTGAAGATGCATGACAGCTTTTTTTGTTTAAAAATAAGTTACAAGAAATTACATTTCAGTATTTTTTTTATTTCTGTTGTAATCTGTGCTTTATCTGTTTTAACCATTTTTTATTGTACACTTATTTACAGTGTAATTCCGCTCTTAGAGGTTACAAACCTTCATAAACTTTATATTAACAGGCCAAACACACACACATACACAGCAATCACTACCCCCAAACTTCATCATTAGAAACAGCCTTATAAATATAAAACTACCCAATTTGTAATTACATTTATGTATTTAATTAAAATGCTGGTGCTTTCAAAGTAGTTTAAACTTGTTTAGACTTGTTTATTTTGTCTCTGTACCACAGACGTAACAACACAATGAGAATATTAGCATACAAACACTTGGTGATGAGGGGGAGTGTAAGGACCGTATGGCCTGGTTGATAAAACTCTTCTTTTATAACATATCTATTATAATTTGACAGCAAAAAATCTTAATCTGACAGAAAATAAACAATTCCAAAATAAATGAGGCCCAAATAACTTCTGTAGAGAATTATTTTTCTATCCACATGTATGAAATATACCACAAAGGTGTTTGATTAGATTTTCAGGTATTTTAAGTATGTCATTTTGTTTCAAGATCTAAAATTAATATGTTATAATATGTATTTATTTATTTGTGTATTTATTAATTTCATCGCTTTGTAAATGTTTTCATCTTAACTAAAATAAATGAAATTTATAATTAAAGTTCGGGAGGAGGGTCAGACACCAATCTCTGCATCACCAAATTGAATCATTCAATTTACACATTAGCCAATTCAATTGTTAGCACTATAAATACCCTCTTCACTTATCTCTCAGTTGCGTTTTGATTTCATCGTACATGCACGCATCATGGTCTGCATTCTGGATTATTCCGTTTCGACGGATGATGATCTGTTTGCTGTTTCCCGGGCGAGATCCACACAACCAGTTCAACCAGCCCTTCCCGGCCAACGCCACGACAACTTCGGTCGGCGGTATTACCACTCAAACTTCTCTGCCCAGATGTCTGCTTCTCCTGTCTGCCGTGGCTCCGCCTGGCCACTCGTTCCTCCGCAACTCCTGACATCAGAGACTGGGCGATCTCCGGCTCCAGCTTTATCTTCGTAGCAACAACATCCCATTCAAATCTACAGCACGTAAGGAGAATTTGTTTACTTTATTTCATCCTTCCCGCAGGCGCTATGACGTCATCACAGATCGTTGCTTTACCCAGTGTTGCCAAGTCTCACGACAAAACAGGTGTTTCCACAAATTCCAACCTGTGACTCTCAAGAAACAAGCCCAATTTCCGCTTATTATAAGCGGACTTGAAACACCTCGCCGCACCGACTGCATCTCCACGAAGCGTCTACATCCGGAAAGCTCGAAGGCGGGACCACAGCACCTGTCAATCAAAGGCTCATTCAGCAGTTCCTGAGCATGCTGGCTCCAACTATAACCTTTCAGGTTACCTCCCCTCACTACAGGCGTCCAGCAGGCCCTGCAGTGACCTCTTTGGCCAGTATGGGCGTCCAGCAGGCCCCCATAGTGCTCCCTTCACCTCCAACTATAACCTTTCAGGTTACCTCCCCTCACTGCAGGCGTCCAGCAGGCCCTGCAGCGACCTCTTTGGCCACTATGGGCGTCCAGCAGGCCCCCATAGTGCTCCCTTCACCTCCAACTATAACCTTTTAGGTTACCTCCCCTCACTGCAGGCGTCCAGCAGGCCCCTGCAGTGACCTCTTTGGCCACTATGGGCGTCCAGCAGGCCCTCAAAGTGATTCTTTCTCTGTGAAATGCTTTTCTTTCTGCTCATCAGCAGTTTTGAGCATTTGTATTCAGAGATTGTTTTGCCAGATTTGTAATAACTTCATTGAAGGAACCTGTGCTATTCCGCCTGTAACTTCCTTCATTTCCGCTCACCGTAATTCCACCACATCCAACATCAACAGTCCCTCACGAAGATTGCTCCTGCAATATGCAAATCGACCACGCCATATTCTTAATCAAAATTGCTGGGAAAACGCATGACTGGCTAAAGCCAATATATCAAACACATTTAAAATCATGCCCATTGAGCCTGTCCTCAGGGGATTGTATTTTTATATTTCCACTTTTCTGTCCGGTCCCCTCCTACTAAATGCAATCTTCTGTCCCTCCTAGGCCATTTAAACTACATGGGAGCATGGGAGGATTTGCAAACAAGAGGAGGCCATTCAGCCCATCTTGCTCGTTTTGTTGTTAGTAGCTTATTGATCCCAGAATCTCATCAAGCAGCTTCTTGAAGGATCCCAGGGTGTCAGCTTCAACATTACTAAGTTGGTTCCAGACCCTCACAATTCTCTGTGTAAAAAAGCACCTCCTATTTTCTGTTCTGAATGCCCCTTTATCTAATTTCCATTTGTGACCCCTGGTCCTGGTTCAAAAAGTCTCCCGGGTTGACTTTGTCAATACCTTTTAGGATTTTGAATGCTTGAATCAGATCACCGCGTAGTCTTCTTTGTTCAAGTCTGAATAGCTTCATTTCTTTTAGCCTGTCTGCATACGACATGCCTTTTAAAACCGGGATAATTCTGGTCGCTGTTCTTTGCACTCTTTCTAGAGCAGCAATATCCTTTTTGTAACGAGGTGACCAGAACTGAACACAAAATTCTAGGTGAGGTCTTACTAATGCATTGTAAATTTTTAACATTACTTCCCTTGATTTAAATTCAAAACTTCTCACAATATATCTGAGCATCTTGTTGGCCTTTTTACAGCTTCCCCACATTGTCTAGATGAAGACATATCTGAGTCAACATAAACTCCTAGGTCTTTTTCAAAGATTCCTTCAATTTCAGTATCTTCCATATGATATTTATAATGCACATTTTTATTGCCTGTGTGCAGTACTTTACACTTCTCTATTAAATGTCATTTGCCATGTGCTTGCCCAGTTCTGAATGCTGTCTAGATCATTTTGAATGACCTTCGCTGCTGCAACAGTGTTTGCCACTCCACCTACTTTTTGTGTCGTGTGCAAATTTAACAAGTTTGCTTACTATGCCAGAATCTAAATCATTATTTAGATTATGAATAGCAGAAGGACCTAATACTGATCCCTGTGGTACACCACTGGTTACCTCGCTCGATTTTGATGTCTCCTCTAATCAGTAATTACAGTTGGGGCGGCTGCTCCAGCGTTCCCCACCCCATCACTGCAGGCGTCCAGCAGGCCCTGCAGTGACCTCACTAACCACTATGGGCGTCCAGCAGGCCCCATAGTGATCCTTTTCTGTGAAATGCTTTTCTTTCTGCTCTGTTTTGAGCATTTATATCCAGAGATTGTTTTACAGTTAGGAGTGGCTGCTCCTGCGATCCATCCTGGGGTTTCGACCCCGCCACTGTTGTCTAACATGCAACTGTAACCTTTCTGGTTACACCCCTCATCACTGCAGGCGTCCAGCAGGCCCTGCAGTGACCTCTCTGGCCACTATGGGCATCCAGCAGGCCTCCATAGTGCTCCTTTACCTCCAACTATAACCTTTCAGGTTACCTCTCCTCACTGCAGGCATCCAGCAGGCCCTGCAGTGACCTCGCTAACCACTATGGGCGTCCAGCAGGCCCCCATAGTGCTCCCTTCTCTGTCAAACGGTTTTCTACCAGCTGCGAGCTTCAACAGGGCCCCACAGCCCCTTCTATTCCTTACCTCATACGGTTGCCCAGCAGGGCCCTGCTTTTCCATTCACTCTTCTGCCCTTCCCAGCGGTCTTCCAAATGTAACCTTTTAGGTTACCCTCCCCTCACTGCAGGCATCCAGCAGGCCCCTGCAGTGACGTCCCTGGCCGCTATGGGTCTCCAGCAGGGATCTCCCTGGCCGCTATGGGTCTCCAGCAGGACCCCATAGTGGTCTCTTCTCTGTGAGATGCTTTTCTTCTTTCAGCTTATCAGCAGTTTATTCAAACACTTTCAAAACCATTCCCATTTCTTTGAATATCAGTCAGGGCCGCAATACTGCATACTCTGGAGGCCTTCTGTTTTCTACATGTTAACTACTCCCTAATCCACGTGCATGCATTTCCTCGAATCCCTACTGTGTTCAGTTTGAGAAATTAATCTTTTATGTGGGGTGTAACAGGGGAGACCTGGACTGGCCGTCTGACGTATGCGCGATGCTGCAGGAAGAGGGCGGCAGTCCCCGGGAATCCGCCTGTCAGTCATGGCAGTGACACAGAGAGGTGGGGAAGAGGGTGTGTGGGCTTTCCCTCTCTGAGTGGCTGGGGCGGGCTCATGGGGATTGTCCGGCCTATAAACAGATACTGTGTTGTTCCCTCAGGTCTGCCCTTTTTAGATGAGTAAGCCGGTGGAGGTGTTACGGACGGAGCGGGGCTGGAAGAGAGCCGCCAAACCAGCGCAAAGGAAAACACAAAGGGAAGGATATTGTGTAGCGGGGAATGAATGGGCAGACCCCAGAGTTTATATAGAGAAGTGAGGGAATACGGATTAGTGTAGGACGGAGTCCCGGGCCGTGCGGGTAGCGACGGTTGGGGAATCAGCTGCAAAGTGCAGCACCTTTTATTTTGTAGAGTTTTTGTTAACAGTGTTTATTTTTGTTGTTTTCTTTGTGCCTTCTGTTTTTGCCTATGATTTAGTGCACCTGCGTGTGCGCGACAAGTGATCTGTCACCACCTTTACCGTCGTTGGTAACAACGGTGTCGCAGTGCCACCTTGTGGCTGAGAATAAATAGTGCACCCAAGTGGTGTTTAGAAACCCAGTTTTCTGTCTCCTGTGTCAGTGATTCTCCCCCACCCTCCCACATGGGGCTTTCTGGAAATTTAAATAAACCATGTCATATGCTTTGCAATTTGTACGCAATGAGGATAAAATCCTCAAGGCAGAGCTTTTATCTCCTACCTTCTCTCGATTTGATCCTTTCTGTCGATTCCCTCAACGATGTCATACTCGTGGATCCTTTTTTTTTTTCGCAAGGAACTCCGCCTGTGGGAGCTCCTACTAAAAGAAAGAAATGGCAGTACTTTCTTTTACGACAACTGTCTCCTGCTGCACAAAGACATTCAACCGTTCAAAGATGCAGCTCCCTCTCTTGGCTTTGGAGGATACTACAAGGGAAAACGGTTTTCTGCTCCATGGCCCGACGAATTCAGCATTATTCCTATAACCGATCACTCCTCGTCATTGCAAAAATGTGTCCATTTGCAGTAGCCGCATTCCTTTTGGGGGTCTTCCTGGGCTCAAAATCCATTCTTCTCTGCTCACATAATTCACCTACAGGTCTAAATCTTTAACAAGGTCATTCATTCTCCCACCATATAATGAGAATATTCAGAAGGATTACCTGTTTATCTGTTACTCATCAGTTCATTTTCAGAGCTCAACACATTCTCGGCCACCTGAATATAATCGCTTGTCTTTCTCATTTCCAAACGCAGAGATTCAGAGCATTAGCTCCCGAAGACGACCTCCTGCCAACTCAGATTCCTCCCTTTTCAGACCTGACATTCATGTGAGCCACCCGCTGCATTCCCTGATTCTGCAGGCTCAAGAAACAACTGTTCTCAGCATCACTCCCCGCTCACTGCAAATGTACTGGTCATCCTGGAATTGCTTTCAAATTTCATTTTGCATTCAACATTCCTTTCCATCATTTTCAGTGCCCGTGAAGCGTCATCCTATATTATGTCCCTTAAGAATAGAGCTATAAGATTTGAATTTCCGGCATCCAGTTTTTCTACAAACTCAACTCAATTTCGGTGTCCCAGCTCTACACTCTGCAACTCACAAATTTCACTAATCCTGAAAGGGCTTCAACTATCAGAATCTCTTTCTCCCCTGCTTGCCTACCTATCGCCATCAACGTACTCTCTTGGTGCCTCTCATCTGCTCCAGCTACTCCTGCCTGTTTTAGATAAAACCTTAAAGCTCTTTCTCTTAGCCTTCTTGGGTTCCCTTAGGTGCTCAGAGTCTACATCGCTCTCAAATTCAACCCCAGATTCAACCCTTAATCTCTGACCTAGCAATCACCTCATCTGATACCCTTTCCTTCCTGCTCAAAAGAAGTAAAACTGACCAGGAAGATTAGGGAAAGCTTTTCAATTTGTTTATAAATTAAACTCCCATGTTGGCCCATATGACCCCTTTCTCTCTTATCCATCTCCATCTTTCTCAGGGCGCATCACCCTCAGGCCCGCTGTTTATTAACGAAAACTGAACAATCGTCACCCAGCATTTGTTCTTCTTTCACCTTTTCACCTGATTTATTTCCAGGTGCGGATTCGCAGCTGAGCAGTTTTCCGGTCATTCCTTCAGAATTGTAGTAGCTTCTTCCCACGGAGTTCCAGACTCTCTTATCAAACGGTTAGGTTGTTGATCCTCCAGTGCTTACCAAGTTTACATTATAACAAATATTACAGAGCCTAAAAATGCTTTTACAGAAATGTGCTCTTAAGCGTTAGGAGCCTGCCTGGAGGAAGGGCAATTGAATCAGCCATGGATTCCCAGAGGTTTATTTCCCAAAAATGGGTTTTGTTTTCCTCTCCTGCGTGCTGATGATCATTTGTTAAAGGTTGGCTAAACCTTCAAGTGGGCTATATTCATTTCTAATTGTGGCATTGAGACCGGCTTGTTCTTTTTGGGGGTCTCAGCCTCGTCCAGTCGGCCAGGCAGCGAACCCTCAAACCAAGTTAGGTTTGATGCCAAATGAATGTGTATATACAGCATACTTTTCTGTAAAATCGCATACTCCGCATTCTCTACAATAAATATTTGTACTAAAACATTTTGTGATTGGTGTTTGTCCCGAACTACTGAAATGAAATTTATAATTAAAGTTCGGGAGGAGGGTCAGACACCAATCTCCGCATCACCAAATTGAATCATTCAATTTACACATTAGCCAATTCAATTGTTAGCACTATAAATACCCTCTTCACTTATCTCTCAGTTGCGTTTTGATTTCATCGTAACCCACCACCTCCCCATCTCCACCTTTCTTAATAACAATTTTTATGTTTTATCAATGGGGGTCTCAGCCTCGTCCAGTCGGCCAGGCAGCGAACCCTCAAACCAAGTTAGGTTTGATGCCAAATGAATGTGTATATACAGCATACTTTTCTGTAACATCGCATACTCCGAATTCTCTACAATAAATATTTGTACTAAAACATTTTGTGATTGGTGTTTGTCCCGAACTACTGAATTGTAATTATTAAAGAATTGAATTTACACACAAACAAACAGCCAACATTGAAAGATTTTCATTTGTTTTTTGTTTTAGAACTTTAATTTGAAAATAATTAGAGAACCTGTATACAGTAGATAGAAAGATCCCGTATTCGAATATCAACCAACAGCCTTGTGGGAACAGTCCATGCATTACCCTTGAGCAAGGTACTTTACTTAGATTGCTCCAGTAAAAACCCAATGTATAAATGGGTAATTGTATGTAAAAATAATGTGATACCTTGTAACAATTGGAAGTCGTCCTGGATAAAGGTGTCTGCTAAGAAATAAATAATAAATAATTACACAGTGAACAGCCCACCCCAAGTCTACCTCCCTGAAAAAAGAACAGACTCAATAGACTTTTCAGTTAGATAAGGTTCTTTTTAAGTGTAATAGTTTAACATATTACATATTGATTAAGAAGCCTTTATGTAAAATATATTCTTCTGAAGGATAGTTGTTAAGAGTATTATTTAAGAAAAATCTCTTACTAAGTGAAAAAACAGGGGTTTTTTAACCTTTTCTTCTCTAGGGCTGCTTCTTTCTTCTTGGCCAAAAGACAGGGTCTGTTCACCATGTTCCCCATAACTCTGCTGCTTGGTCAAAAAACAGACCCTCTTCCTTCTTTCTCTATAATTTCTTACTAGTCCTGAGAAACCCCAAAATATATTCAGTTTTAACAGAAAAAGATGACCCTTACTCCTAATCCTGTATTAAGACAAAGAATGTAGTGGTCAAATTTTTTAGCTTCAAAAATAACATTAACTAGGTTTTTAGAGTTCTCTGTAATGTTAATAGAAACCATTATGCAAATACAGGTGCATTATGGTTAGGCTCCTAAAACACCCTAAATCCTTTACAATTCAACCTGTGCTAACCTTTATTGAAATCAAAAACAACTTTAAATCGTTTTTTTAGAATACGTTGTAATATTAAAATCAACCATTAGATAGAACCATGTGTATTATGGAATGGACACAGTTACCTACCACGGCCTGGAAATCCAACAGAAATGTAGGGCCCCCAGCACATTTAATGGCTGCTGTTATGGGTTATTGCTTAGTGTAATATGTGTGTAATACACTAATGATGATAAAACTCTTTCATATGTTTAGAGACTCTCTGTTTGTTAATAACCACGGTTATTGTTACGGAGGGTCTCGAATATAGTCACAAATGTTTAGAGGCTCTCTGTTTGTTAATAACCACGGTTATTGTTACGGAGGGTCTCGAATATAGTCACAAATGTTTAGGGGCTCTCTGTTTGTTAATAACCATGGTTATTGTTACGAAGGGATATAGTCGAATATAGTCAAAAAAATACATTACAATATAACTTGCTTTCTTTAGAATTTCTTACTAGTTCTGAGAAACACCCCAGCATTAGCTCAGAGTTTCAAACAGGGGTCTGCAAAAGCATAAGCACACACACCCACACACACTGCAAAAAAAAAATTACGACCCAGAGATTTGAACAGGGGTTTTCTAAAAGAACAAGCGCGCACACACACACACACACACACACACACACACACAGTAGCAACAAAAAAAAAGTATGGCCCAGAGATTCGAACAGGGGTGTGCAGTGTAAAACATTTCAGGGATGAAATATCCCACTAAGGTGTTTCATAAGATTTTCAGGTATTTTAAGTATGTCATTTTGTTTCAAGATCTAAAATTAAAATGTTAAAACAATGCAAATACTTAGTTAAATACAGTAAAATCTTGAACATTATAACATACAGACCGTATCATGTTAAGTTATGCGGTATGGCTAATCCTACCGCGTTTATACAGTTTTTAACATAAAAAATATTATTCTTATCCTAAACATGGCTTGTATGGTCTTAAAATATTCGTATTAAGTCAAATAATGTTGTGGTAACATTTATCAACGTCTAAAATAACAGGATTTTTAAAAAGTACTGTTAACTGAAGGCGGCATAAAAAACCATTACATCGATTGATTCTTTCAAAAAGGCGGCTAGCCCCATTTGAATACAGTACGCAGAACGATTAATTAGACATAACATTGTTACACGGGGTCTTTTTACAGCCCGCGGATGTAGGAGAGTTGAAGCTATCGATAAGACTTTTATTTATATTAAAACATTAGTTTTTGCTTTTAAAGATGTTTTTTAGAATATTTATTTGCAAATAATTAGAAACCAATGCTAGTATATTAAAAGCCTACTCCAGACAGAGTCTGCGGTATGGCTAATCCTACCACATTTATACAGTTTTTTTAACATAAAAATATTATTCTTATACATAACCACGTCTTGTATGGTCTTAAAATAATCACATTAAGACAAAGAACGTGGGGGTCAATTTTTTCTAGCTTCAAAAATAACATTAACCAGGTTTTAAGAGTTCTCTGTAATGTTAATAGAAACCATTATACAAATACAGGTGCATTATGGGTAGTCTCCTAAAAACCCTAAATCCTTTACAATTCAGCCTGTGCTAACTTTATTGGATTCAAAAACAACTTTAAATCGTTTTTTAGAAGACGTTGTAATACTAAAATCAACCATTAGATAGAACCATGTGTATTATGGAATGTACACAGCTACCTCCCACGGCCGGGAAATCCAACAGAAATGTAGGGCCCGGCACATTCGCTATCTACTGTCATGGGTTAATTTTCAGTGTAATATGTGTATAGTATATTGAGTATGAAACTCTTTCATATGTTTATGGATTCTCTGTTTGTTAATAACCTCCTGATTATTATTACAGAGGGTCTTGAGCATAATCAAAAATGTTTAGGGACTCTCTGCTTGTTACTCCGGTTATTGTTATTGAACATAGTAAAAAAAAAATACACTACAACATGCTTTCTTTCTGTTTTTCTGTCTTTTCTTTGTAATAGTCTATAAACTAGAAGTACAACAGATGTCTGGTTAATATCAGAAAAAAAGGGACGGTCATAAGGGGTCATAAATCACTCAAAAGCGTGGGGAAAAAGGGGCGAGGCTTTAGGGCCATAAATCAATCAAAGTGTGGGTGGGGCTAAAGGGCCATAAGTCAATCAAAGTGTGTGGGGTGGGGCTAAAGGGCCATAAATCAATCAAAGTGGGTGGGGGGGAAAGGGGTGGGGCTTAAGGGCCATAAATCAATCAGTGTGTGGGGGGAAGGGCCATAAATCAATCAAAGAGGGGGGTGGGGCTTAAGGGCCATAAATCAATCAAAGTGTGGGAAAAAGAGGTGGGGCTTAAGGGCCACAAATCACTCAGAGGTGTGGAAAGGGGTGGGGCTTATGGTTATAAATCAACCAATATGGATGTGGTTAGGGTCATAAATCAATCAAAAGGTGTGAAAGGGGCGTGGTTTAGGGTCATAAATCAATCAATAGGGATGGGGCTTAGAAAAGTGACAGACTCTGTCGTACCTTTACTACTCACAATGAACACATATATAAACATACTGAACACATCTACAAACACACTGAACACATCTACAGACACACTGAACACATCTATAAACACACTGACACATGAACAGACACACTGAACACATCTACAAACACACTGAACACATCTATAAACACACTGAACACATCTACAGACACACTGAACACATGCATAGCTTGTTTCATGAGCTAACATTAAAAACATTGATGGAAAGTAGTAAACTTGACCTTAAAATAATCTAAATTGCACAAATTGTCCTACATAGGATTTTGTAAACATAGCTAAAATAAGACTACGGCAAAAGACAAGTTACTTTTTGCAAAACATATCCAACAGATTTCCATCAAAGGTGCAATAACTTCCATAGTAAATATCTGTAAAAATTCCCATGTTACAGAGCCCTGTCCTGGAAGAATAGCTGAGACAGTACCCACAGCACTTTCTAAATACAAGCTAATAATGTCCCTCCTGGAGTCCTGGAGTGTTCCGTCTGCCCTCCCCCCCCCTCTGTCGTGAGAAGCGCTTGCCCTTCCATTGCAGGGTCACATGTGGCTCCTGAGACCACCTGTATGAACTGTGCCTGGAATACATCTATACCTGTGTTTCAATTGAGTCACATCTGTTATTTCCTCTCCCCACTGCCAAGTTCTAGCACCTAAACCTTGATAACTCTTCTAAAGGGATCTGGATTCAAATACTTAACAAATTTGCGTGAAAGTCAGCTCGCAGTGTTCAATGTGTGTTTGCCCTTGGTTTGGTTACTGGCCAACTCAAGTGTGAAGAGATTAGCTGGGGGTCAGTCTGAACTTCCACCCACACCCACGCATACCTGTCTGTTTACTGGCTCGTGTGGTGTCACATGAGCCTTTGAATCTGGGGGAGAAATTATTTGATTGCCTTTTAATCTGCCCTCAGACTCAGCTGGGGGTGTCTTCTTGATGTTGGTGAAGCACATGATGTCTGAGCAGCTCACACGCACACAGGGGGCCAGTGAAACACCTGGGAGAGGAGAGCAGAGACAGCAATAACCTTTTAATTGAGGCTCGCAAAATAAAAGCCAAGGTAAATTCAAAAGCAACTGTATCTTTCAGCAATGGTTTGTGTTAATTTAGAGAAAGATTTCCCCTGATTCAAACTCCAGCTTCCAGGAGTGAAAAGCTCTAAACTAGTCAATGGGCTTGCTGCCTCACCAAACCCCATGGTCAACTTCACTGTAACATTCACTATAGCCTGAATCAACATACAAAGGTGTGACTGTGCCAAAAGTAAACACTTCATCGACTCTTCAAGGAAATGGTACATTTGCTAGGGCTTGGTAGTATAATGACTGCCCTCCAGTGGGCATTTGCCAAAAAAGCCATTTGCCATTTGTTCAAGCTACTGTACACTCAAGTACACATAAAAAGTGACAGGGCCAGCGCCAGGTTTCTGTGGGCCCCGGGCAATGGACCTTTTTTTATGTGATATTTTGTGATGCCGTCTGCTAATGAATAAATACATTGAATGTTATAATGTAATGTTACTCCTTGCTTCAATACAAACTTTGTTCAAAACATTACAATGTTGCCGTGTCATTATTAATAGTGTTCCGGAGATGCGTGTAAATGTTTCTGCGTCTGCATGTGTTGTTATTTGGTTGTGGGTATTTAAAAAAATCCAGTCTGCAGATTTCGGTTTGCTTATTTTCTAAAGTCTGACGTGAGGGCTTAGTACTAAGAGAACCACTCCTATAAAACCAGGATGACTCGATTTTAAAATTTCAAGTTTAAAACAGAAGTTAGTTACCGGTATATGTGAATTAATATTATAGCAAACGTATGTTTTTAAGGATATGCAACTTAATATGTAACATAAATGGAACACATTTGCACAATCTTTCTGGCAATGTGGAGAAATATAGGACTCCTAGCTGTAAGTATTTATTTTATTAATAACAGCATAGGGTTATTAACCGTTGATGCTTTAAAAAAAAAACGCATCTATGTGCAGTCATTTTATCATGGTTAGGTTCTATGTGATCTACGCAATTTCTGTTTTAAGTGTGTATATATAGCTTCTGCTTGTGTAATTGCTATCCGTTTAATGTTTAGAACATAAGAACATAAGAAAGTTTACAAACGAGAGGAGGCCATTCGGCCCATCTTGCTCGCTTGGTTGTTAGTAGCTTATTGATCCCAGAATCTCATCAAGCAGCTTCTTGAAGGATCCCAGGGTGTCGGCTTCAACAATATTATTGGGGAGTTGGTTCAAGACCCTCACAATTCTCTGTGTAAAAAAAGTGCCTCCCATTTTCTGTTCTGAATGCCCCATTATCTAATCTCCATTTGTGACCCTGGGTCGACATTGTCTATACCTTTTAGAATTTTGAATGCTTGAATCAGATGTAGTAATCAAATGTAGTCTTCTTTGTTCAAGACTGAACAGATTCAATTCTTTGAGCCTGTCTGCATACAACATGCCTTTTAAACCCGGGATAATTCTGGTCGCTCTTCTTTGCACTCTTTCTAGAGCAGCAATATCCTTTTTGTAAAGAGGTTACCATAACTGAACACAATATTCTAGATGAGGTCTTACTTAATGCATTGTAAAGTTTTAACATTACTTCCCTTGATTTAAATTCAACACTTTTCACAATATATCCGAGCATCTTGTTGGCCTTTTTTATAGCTTCCCCACATTGTCTAGATGAAGACATTTTTGAGTCAACATAAACTCCTAGGTCTTTTTCATAGATCCCTTCTTCAATTTCAGTATCTCCCATATGATATTTATAATGCACATTTTTATTGCCTGCATGTAGTACCTTACACTTTTCTTTATTAAATGTCATTTGCCATGTGTCTGCCCAGTTCTGAATGCTGTCTAGATCATTTTGAATGACCTATATACTGCTATAGGCTATTGGTTCGCACAGTGCCTTCCCTGCAAAGGCAATGCTTTCAGTTTTGTATATTTCCTTATTTAGATTACTGATCCCTCTATACCTGAGTTCTCAAATCAGTGTGGAGTCCTCAGCTAAACAGGCATGGCAGCCAGTGCTGTTTGAAGACATGATGGCAGGTTCAATTGGACATCTATTTACCTCTTTCCACATTCCACATGCTTTTCTCTTTCCCCTCCAGTTATTTCAGGCCTCACATTCAAACAAGCACGTTTTCACACGTGTGCTTCTTCTGGATGGGAAGTCCACAGCATCCCTGTCAAAACCCCACACAACTCATACATATTGACACGTGCAGGGCATGAGTCCGGCCTCACGCGGGAACAGGGATGGTTAATGGGCAGTTCAAGTATAAATAATGGAGGTAATTAGGTCATTGTTTAATTACCATTATGCGTGAAATATACCTGGTACTCCATGAGCATTCCAAGAGTATTCTGTTTATATAACAGGCATAATGCAAGAAAAAGAAAGCCTGATTTTCACGACATGAGAGTAGCTTTTATTTACTTTATGCTAATATTGAAAGGAGATAATAGTGGCTTGTGGGCCAACCAAGACATAGCTTCGCTGTGAAATATAAGCCTTCAGTGTTTTTCCTCCGCCAGGTAACGTGGTATAGAGCCTTCACTATACACCACAATTCCTGTCAGCTGAATCTGGGTTATGGAGTACGCAACAAATCCCTGACAAACCACCTCTAAATAAATCATTAATTAGACCTGAAATCTTGTGAAATAATAATAAGCAGTAAAACACTTAGCCCCTCCCACACTGAACTGCCTGCTCTTGCTGACAGTGTGCATTAATTATTATTACCTACAGTATTGTTAATAACAAGTTATAGGTGAATGAACTGAGGTTTGTTGGCATGAGGAGAGCTGTAAACTTGTCTTATCAGTGGGTCTGTAGCCTGGTATGCAGCTGGACATTCCCTTGATGAGACACTGCAGCCCCCTCACAGAAATCCTTGCATTGTTTCCAGTGGTTGCAGATGGCTGGCCCTTTCTTCAGACGTGTGGAAGAGCAGTAGAGAGCTGTGACTCCAGAAGGGCTCTTTTGCTCTGTCAGCCTCCTCTGGAACAGCATTAAAGGATAGGTGCTGATCATTCTATTAATATGGGACCTGGCAATGTTTATTAGGAATTCTAATATGGCACAAAATGTCATCCTGTTGATTTGAATGGACAATGCTACATAAGGCATGACTGAATTCACAATAACTAAATATATAGTAGATTCTCTTTCAGAAAACCAACTAAAACAAATATAAAAATATCAGTTTTCTGGGCAATACAATAATTTGTGTGCAATGCAACAGATGTCACAGCGCCAGCCAGGCTGGCCAAAACCTTAGGTCAGGGATTTACATCTTGCTCGTACTGAGATGAATAATTATTGCCAGCGAGCAGGACAAGTGGCACTCTGGGACACGTTCCCCCGGCCCATGTACTGGCTGATTGTGATGTAATGGTGTGACGAGGTGCCCACCCCTTGTTTGTATTTTATGTATGTATGTATTAATTTGTTATTATTATTATTATTATTATTATTATTATTATTATTATTATTATTATATATTGTTTATGTGTGGACAGACGAAAGCAGTCCGACTTGATTATTTATTACTTGAGATGACGGTAAAAAGCTGTGTGTTTTGTTTTGTTTATTTATTTAAAAACCTTGTGCAGACGGTGACCATCTCCCGAGTTAATTCATTGTTTAATTGTTGCTAATCGGGAGGTGGTCACCAGTATAAAAACCTGCAGCTTTCTGCGCTCAGGAGAGAGTATCGGAGGCAGGGATATACGTGAGGTAGAAGAGGAAGATTAAACAATTGCTATATTTAAATATACTTGTTTCATGATCTGTTCCGTGTTTATTTGTTTGGCCAACGTGACCTTGTGACACAAAGCCATCTGTGACAGCGCTATTACTGCTTCCTGAACCTGGCGTCACCACACACACGCCACACAAAGCCATCTCTGACAGCGCTATCACTGCTTCCTGAACCTGACGTCACCACACACACTCCACACAAAGCCATCTGTGACAGCGCTATCACTGCTTCCTGAACCTGACGTCACCACCCACACGCCACACAAAGCCATCTGTGACAGCGCTATCACTGCTTCCTGAACCTGACGTCACCACCCACACGCCACACAAAGCCATCTGTGACAGCGCTATCACTGCTTCCTGAACCTGACGTCACCACCCACACGCCACACAAAGCCATCTGTGACAGCGCTATCACTGCTTCCTGAACCTGACGTCACCACACACACGCCACACAAAGCCATCTGTGACGGCGCTATCACTGCTTCCTGAACCTGACGTCACCACACACACGCCACACAAAGCCATCTGTGACGGCGCTATCACTGCTTCCTGAACCTGACGTCACCACACACACGCCACACAAAGCCATCTCTGACAGCGCTATCACTGCTTCCTGAACCTGACGTCACCACACACACGCCACACAAAGCCATCTCTGACAGCGCTATTACTGCTTCCTGAACCTGACGTCACCACACACACGCCACACAAAGCCATCTGTGACAGCGCTATCACTGCTTCCTGAACCTGACGTCACCACCCACACGCCACACAAAGCCATCTGTGACAGCGCTATTACTGCTTCCTGAACCTGACGTCACCACCCACACGCCACACAAAGCCATCTGTGATATATAGTGTCAATGTGGGATACAGCGCCTTCGGAGGAGTCAGGTCAGGAGCAGTAGTGCAGGATTTTTTTGTGGTTCTTTTTGTATTTAGTGGAGGAGTGGAGTTTATACAAAAAAAAAGAAATGGAATGCAAGGAAGACCAGGAGGTGAAGGACAGGGAGGAGGAGTGTCACCTAATGGCCTGAAATCCAGGGCGATATTGCCAGCCGTCGCCGATGTGCCCCCTCTGTGAGGGGAAGCATCGTTTCCCCAACTGTCCGTTCCGCAATTACGAGGAGGAGGAACTAGCGCCCAGACGGGGGGAGCATGAGTGTCTAGCGCCCAGAAGGGGGGAGCACGAGTGTCCAGCACCCAGACGGGGGAGCACGAGTGTCCAGCGCCCAGACTGGGGGGAGCACGAGCGTACAGCGCCCAGACGGGGGGAGCATGAGCGTCCAGCGCCCAGACAGGGGGAGCATGAGCATCCAGCGCCCAGACGCGGGGAGCATAAACGTCCAGCACCCAGATTGGGGGAGCATGAGTGTCCAGCGCCCAGACTGGGGGAGCACGAGTGTCCAGCGCCCAGACTGGGGGAGCACGGTTGTCCAGCACCCAGACCGGGGAGATGTTGTCCAGCGCCAGACAGGGGAGCATGAGTGTCCAGCGCCCAGACTGGGGAGCATGAGCGTCCAGCGCCCAGATGGGGAGCACGAGTGTCCAGCACCCAGACTGGGGAGTATGGCGTCCAGTGCCCAGACGGGGGAGGAGCACGAGAGTCCACCGCTCAGACGGAGAGAGCTGTTTCCATCTCCACCAGCAGAGGGAGACTACCTGCAGCTCCCACCTCAACCGGCATGGGAGGACTACCTACAGCTCCCATCTCCACTACTAAAGGGAGACTTCATGTTGCTCCCACCTCCCGCTGCCGCCTTATTGGCCAGGGGCTCTCCTCCTGCTGTCACCTCCCGAGGGTCCACACCTGCCATCGTCTTACGATGGTCCAGTGCTGCCGTTGCCTATGGAGGGACTGCTCTTGCCCTGTCCCACACAGCCTGCGTTGCCTGTCCTGCACGACCTAGGGTTTCCTGTCCCTCATCGCCTGGGGTTGCCTGTCCCGCACCACCTGGGGTTGCCGAGCCTGCATAGCCTATGACTACCGAGCCTACAATGCCTAGGGCTGCCACGCCTGCAATGCCCAGGGCTGCCGAGCCTGCAACGCCCAGGGCTGCTGATGCCTGCACATCACTGCTCAGGGATACCTGCACGACACCACCCGGGATGTTTCCAAGTCACCGCCCGGTGATGCCTCCATGACACCGCCCGGGGATGCCTCCATGACACCGCCCAGGGATGCCTCCAAGACACCACCCAGGGATGCCTCCAAGACACCACCCAGGGATGCCTCCACGACACCACCCAGGGATGCCTCCACGACACCGCCCAGGGATGCCTCCACGACACCACCCAGGGATGCCTCCACGACACCACCCAGGGATGCCTCCACGACACCGCCCGTGGTGGTATTAACTCCAGCAGGAGCCTTTACACCGCTGGAAAGTCTGGGGCTGGAGTCCCAGAAAAGGAAGCCGGCTCTACTTCGTCTGGGGTCTCCGGCTCTACTTCGTCTGGGGTCATCGGCTCTGCCTCGCCTGGGGTCGCAGGCTCTGCATCACCTGGGGTCGCCGGCTCTGCATCACCTGGGGTCGCCGCTCTACTTCGTCTGGGGTCGTCGGCTCTGCCTCGCCTGGGGTCGCAGGCTCTGCATCGCCTGGGGTCGCCGGCTCTACTTCGTCTGTGGTCGTCGGCTCTGCCTCGCCTGGGGTCGCAGGCTCTGCCTCGCCTGGGGTCGCCGGCTCTGCCTCGCCTGGGGTCGCCGGCTCTACTTCGTCTGGGGTCGCAGGCTCTGCCTCGCCTGGGGTCGCAGGCTCTGCCTCGCCTGGGGTCGCAGGCTCTGCATCATCTGGGGTCGCCGGCTCTGCCTCGCCTGGGGTCGCAGGCTCTGCATCACCTGGGGTCGCCGGCTCTGCCTCGCCTGGGGTCGCAGGCTCTACCTCGTCTGGGGTCGCCGGCTCTACTTCGTTTGGGGTCACAGGCTCAACTTCGTTTGGGGTCGCCGGCTCTACTTCATCTGGGGTCGTCGGCTCTACCTCGCTTGGGGTTGCCTGCACGCCTCTGCCGGGGGCTGCCGCTTGTATACCACGGCCCGAGTTGCCACTAGGAGGCCAGGGGAAGTCTCCGCCCCCACTCCAGAATGTGGACTTGAACTTTTGGAGTTTTAAGGGGGAGGTGGCTGTTGGGCCATGTGTGCTGCACAAGGGGGCGAGTGTGATGGGGTGCCCACCCCTTGTGTATATTTTATGTATGTATGTATTCATTTGTTATTATTATTATTATTATATATTGTGTTTATGTGCAGACGGACGAAAGCTGTCAGACATGATTATTTATTATTTGAGATGACGATGAAAAGCTGTGCGTTTTGTTTTGTTTATTTATTTAAAAACCTTGTGCAGCCAGTGACCATCTCCCGAGTTAATTCATTGTTTAATTGTTGCTAATCGCGAGGTGGTCACCAGTATAAAAACCTGCAGCTTTCTGCGCTCAGGAGAGAGTATCGGAGGCAGGGATATACGTGAGGTAGAAGAGGAGGATTAAACAATTGCTATATTTAAATATACTTGTTTCATTATCTGTTCCGTGTTTATTTGTTTGGCCAACGTGCCCTTTCCTTTTATGTTTTTGAAATAGTGTTTTTGTTATTTTATTTAATAAATTCAGCCCCATACCTTTGTTTGGACTACTGCTTCCTGAACCTGACATCACCATCCATACGCTACACAAAACAAAACCTTCTGTGACAAATGGTTATTGATTAATGACAGCCATTTCAGTGGCAGGACCAGTGGCACTCTGGGCCACCTTCCCCCAAAAGGGCAAGGCCACCTCTGGTCTACTGATATTATGGCCACATCTCATCAGTTGAGGAGAGTGGCACTAAGCCACCTACCCCCAAAAAACAAAACACAAGAGCGCTGCCCAGCCTACTTTCACCTTGCAGAATTCAACCGCTCGGCACTCAGGTTAGGAAAATACCCAACTCACCAAAGGGAGGCAGGGGGAAACCTTAGGGAATCCATGGCTATATACAGAAGTTTTGATTTTGTGGATGAGGAAAAAAAGTTACAAGAAATAGATGTCTACAATTATTTATTTCAGCAATTTTTTTTGCAAAACTCCAAAAATGCTAATTCAAAAGTATTCATACCCTTTGATGCTATGATATTATTGTCTACAAATTGCTAGAAATTTCAATATGATAATGCAGAACCTAATTCTTGAAAAGTCTAGAAAATGCTGGATTGTTGGTGAACATTCTTAGAGAGTATAAAAGGGTTAGTCATAGGATGATTGCTGTCATTACCAATAAGTCAATATGAGAAAAAGTAAAGAGCTATCAGAAAATTATTTATTGTCATGAAGCTGGAGAAGGATACAAGAAGATTTCCAAGCATTTGAGTATCCCAGTTTCAACTATTGTTTCTATTATTGAGAGGAACGGTAGTTCCTCATACAAGTTAGAAAAACTTGTTTGAAACTACAGAGTCTCTATACAGCTCAAAGAGTTTAGCTGTTTTCACCATGTTGCAGCGGCAAAACTAAATCACTTAGAATTACCATCTGTACCAGTATCAAAAGTCTGAAACTTTCTTACATCAAATGTAAAAAAACATACATACTTCTTATACACAATGAGATTTAAGTCGTCAAACTGAGGTAAAATTGTTGTTGTTGTTCTTCTTCTGTCTACTTTCGTCTACTTTTTAAGGGTGTGTAGTGACTATTCAAACAGAAAAGCTAAATAACTGAACATCTACCAATCATGTGATTCCACATGTTGGTCAACGTCAAAACAAACCAGGGTATGCAAGCAGTTTGATATCCACACCATTTATATTAAACAATTTATTTATGTTTTAAAACCGCACATATCACAGGAGAAAAAAAAACACCATGGTTTGAACTTGAAACATGACATTCTTGAAAAACGCACACAATCTTAGTCCGCTGCACCACTGTGCAGTTGTTGAAATATGTTAATTTTTTAAGCTTACATCCAAGCCTGACCAGCTTTTGCTGAAAACCTGAAGGTTCTGCTCGTTCTGCTCTGTTCCTGTTGTTTGGTAGATACCATAGAATGGAATTGTACACAAGAGTGGCATGTAGCTTACTTGTCTAAATCTCTTATCTCTGATAAATTGTAGTTCCTCGTTTAATTAAAAATAAATAAAGTAATAATTTATTTGGTTGAAATAATTAATGATTTAAACAAATGCATAGAGGAATAAATACATTTAGAAATAAATATTTTAAAATAAATAAATTTAGAAATGAATACATGTTTATATTATAAATGTATAAATAAAATTAATAAATAGCAAGCTAGAAAACTACATGTCATATTAATTGATTTGGCTGATGCGTTTATCCACAGCAATTGACGCTTATATACTTATAAAAAAAGTACATGTTTCATGTAAATATATATATATATATATATATATATATATATATATATATATATATATATATATATATATATATATATATATATATATATATATATACACACATACATATATACAGTACTGTGCAAAATTTTTAGGCAGGTGTGAAAAAATGCTGTAAAGTAAGAATGCTTTCAAAAATAGACATGTTAATAGATTATATTTATCAATTAACTAAATGCAAAGTGAGTGAACGGAAGAAAAATCTAAATCAAATCCATATTTGGTGTGACCACCCTTTGCCTTCAAAACAGCATCAATTCTTCTAGGTACACTTGCACAAAGTCAGGGATTTTGTAGGCATATAGTCAGGTGTATGATTATACCAAACAGGTGTATGATTATACCAAACAATTATACCAAACAGGTGCTAATGATCATCAATTCAATATGTAGGTTGAAACACAATCATTAACTGAAACAGAAACAGCTGTGTAGGAGGAATAAAACTGGGTGAGGAACAGCCAAACTCAGCTAACAAGGTGAGGTTGCTGAAGACAGTTTACTATCAAAAGTCATACACCATGGCAAGACTGAGCACAGCAACAAGACACAAGGTAGTTATACTGCATCAGCAAGGTCTCTCCCAGGCAGAAATTTCAAAGCAGACAGGGGTTTCCAGATGTGCTGTCCAAGCTCTTTTGAAGAAGCACAAAGAAACGGGCAACGTTGAGGACCGTAGACGCAGTGGTCGGCCAAGGAAACTTACTGCAGCAGATCGGAAGATATCCAGCAGTGCCATCAGCTCAGAATTGGCAGAAAACAGTGGGACCCTGGTACACCCATCTACTGTCTGGAAAAGTCTGGTCAGAAGTGGCCTTCATGGAAGACTTCCGGCCAAAAAGCCATACCTCCGACGTGGAAACAAGGCCAAGCGACTCAACTATACACGAAAACACAGGAACTGTTGTGCAGAAAAATGGCAGCAGGTGCTCTGGACTGATGAGTCAAAATTTGAAATATTTGGCTGTAGCAGAAGGCAGTTTGTTCGCCGAAGGGCCGGAGAGCGGTACACGAATGAGTGTCTGCAAGCAACAGTGAAGCATGGTGGAGGTTCCTTGCAAGTTTGGGGCTGCATTTCTGCAAATGGAGTTGGGGATTTGGTCAGAATTAATAGTCTCCTCAATGCTGAGAAGTATAGGCAGATACTTATCCATCATGCAATACCATCAGGGAGGCAGCTGATTGGCCCCAAATTTATTCTGCAGCATGACAACGACCCCAAACATACAGCGAAAGTCATTAAGAACTATCTTCAGCGTAAAGAAGAACAAGGAGTCCTGGAAGTGATGGTATGGCCCCCACAGAGCCTTGATCTCAACATCGAGTCTGTCTGGGATTACATGAAGAGAGAGAAGCAACTGAGGCTGCCTAAATCCACAGAAGAACTGTGGTTAGTTTGTAACGATCACTCTGCACAACTGAGAAGCAGTTGCACTGTCCTCCCTAAGGAGATACTACTGGCCCTATTCCTATAGTTAAATAAGTCAGCAAGAGTGACAGACAGCAAAAGCAGGGACGTCAGAGGTGTCAATTTCACGAACAACCAGTTTATTATTCTGAACAATAATGTCAACAAATGAAAAAATGAACAACTGAATTAAATGAATAATGATAAGACAGGAATTCAAATAATTGCAGGTAACAGGTAAGAAATAAGATGGTACAGATAAGTATGTAGGGACAAACAGAAGGCTAAACAGTTTCACAAAGTAGAAATGAATGGTGTCAGGAGGGTCTCCAATAAACCCACACTCACAAACACAACCCACACAGATAGACAAAAGATAAATAAATAGATACAGATGAAAACAGTGTCTTGTGGAAACAATTACATTTAACAGTCTCTATGGCAATGGTGGAAGAATGACAGGTAGGCCCAACAAGTCCAGTAATAGCAGGGTAATTGAAATCCATACAAAGTAACAAAATAACAAAGTAACAGAAAAAATACAGGAAACAGAGTATCAAATTAAAGTAGAAAAAATCCAAACAAAAAAGAAATGATCTCACCCACAAATAAGGCAGTCCAGCAAAGTGTCCCGAAATGATGGTGATTGTAGAAGGTTGAAAACATTGAGTACGTTGAAATTGTTGAGACTGTCCAGTAGTGTTGAGTTGAATGGTGAACAGTTGTTTGGAAAAATCAGGAGGATCAGGAAAAAATGGAGGCTGTCACACATAAAACAACAAACACTAAACAGACCTAGAAAAACAGCTAAACTTAAACAAGTAACAGTGAAAACAAAAAGAGCAGTTTAGACAAAGCGCAGCAACAAAAAGAAAATGACGGATGCACTGGAATTATCTAAGGATGGTAATGGATTCACTGAAATTTAAGTAGAGAAAATGCTGTAGTTTAATGGATTCCTCTGAGAAAGGGAGTCCCCCTCAGGCCTGATTAGCCAGCTTTAATACAAGTGATGGCTACTAAGGAGCTCTGAGATTGGAGGGGTGGAAATCTGAATGAGCCAATGGGGAGAGAGGATGAACAGAGGGTGGTTGCAAGGAACTATGGGAAATGAAGTTTTAACCTGGCCAGGCTACTGACCCTAATTAAAGGGACAGGTGGGTGAGACTTACACCCACATTATGTAGCATGGGAATTGCTACAAGTTCTCCAAGATGTTTGGGCCAACCTACCTGCCGAGTTCCTTCAAAAACTGTGTGCAAGTGTACCTAGAAGAATTGATGCTGTTTTGAAGGCAAAGGGTGGTCACACCAAATATTGATTTGATGTAGATTTTTCTTCTGTTCACTCACTTTGCATTTTGTTAATTGATAAATATAAACTATTAACATGTCTATTTTTGAAAGCATTCTTACTTTACAGCATTTTTTCACACCTGCCTAAAACTTTTGCACAGTACTGTATATTATTGCAAGTTGCCTAAAATTAATAGCGCATCAAAGAAAGTCACCGAGGTTGAAACATTTAATGGTAGCTACTGAGTCAACATTTACATTGTAACGTTTAAAACAATTTTTAAAAATGTAACAATCAAGGGTCATTGGCTGAAAAAAGTAACAAGCAGACAAAACTGATTAAAATTAAACAAGTTTGAATGACAAATTCGGCAACGTGGTTTACTGGGGCAGAACAGAGGGCAAACATGCCACATATGCCAATCGCTCAGCTTCTTACTCGCTCTTTATGTATCTACTTTGAATAATTAGCCTTGCATTTAACTGGTTAAACCACGTTGGGCCGAGCTAAATACAGGTGTAGCTTACAGAGGGGTTGCCCCTCACCAGGTAACTGCTTAGAAATCGGCGGTCCAAAGTGATTTAACCCTTTAAATGCAAGGCTTTTTCCAGCGAAGAAGCTGTGCAATTGGCATATGTGGCATGTTTGCCCTCTGATCTTCCCCAATAAACCACGTTTCCGGGCTAAATACAGGTGAAGCTTACAGAGGGGTTGCCCCTCGCCAGGGACCTGCAGAGAAATCAACAGCCTAACCTGATTTAACCCGTTAAATGCAAGGCTAGCTATTCAACATAGATACATAAAGCGAATAAGAAGCTGAGCGATTGGCATATGTGGCATGTTTGCCCTGTGTTCTGCCCCAGTAAACCAAGTGGCGCAAGGAGGAGTGGCAAACACTGTTGGAGCAGCAAAGGTCATTCAAAATGATCTAGACAGCATTCAGAACTGGGCAGACACATGGCAAATGAAATTTAATAGAGAAAAGTGTAAAGTATTGCATGCAGGAAATAAAAATGTGCATTATAAATATCATATGGGAGATACTGAAATTGAAGAAGGGAACTATGAAAAAGACTCAGAAATGTCTTGATCTAGACAATGTGGGGAAGCTATAAAAAAGGCCAACAAGATGCTCAGATATATTGTGAGAAGTGTTGAATTTAAATTAAGGGAAGTAATGTTAAAATTTTACAATGCATTAGTAAGACCTCACCTAGAATATTGTGTTCAGTTCTGGTCACCTCGTTACAAAAAGGATATTGCTGCTGTAGAAAGAGTGCAAAGAAGAGCAACCAGAATTATCCCGGGTTTAAAAGGCATGTCGTATGCAGCCAGGCTAAAAGAACTAAATCTATTCAGTCTTGAACAAAGAAGACTACGCGGCGATCTGATTCAAACATTCAAAATCCTAAACTGTATAGACAATGTCGAGCCAGGGGACTTTTTGACCTGAAAAAAGAAACAAGGACCAGAGGTCACAAATGGAGATTAGGGGCATTCAGAACAGAAAATAGGAGGCACTTTTTTACACAGAGAATTGTGAGGGTCTGGAACCAACTCCCCAGTAATGTTGTTGAAGCTGACACCCTGGGATCCTTCAAGAAGCTGCTTGATGAGATTCTGGGATCAATAAGCTACTAATAACCAAACAAGCAAGATGGGCTGAATGGCCTCCTCTCGTTTGTAAACTTTCTTATGTTCTTATGTTCTTCTTATGTTCTTCTTATGTATTTAGTTTGGTAATAAATGTATCACATTTGCATTTGTATTAAGCAAATTCGCAAGAACATTGACATTGCCACTGGTCTCATCAATGGGGCAATAGGGAAGCTTCAAGCTGTTTCCTACTATCTGGAAAACACAAGTATGCTCAAAACCATAACCATCAAATTTAACAATGGAGTCACCCATACCTTTCAACGTTTATGCTCAAAGTTTGAAATCATGGATAGAGTCTACATTGTTCGAGAGCAGTTCCCAGTCATTGGTGCTCATGCAATCACCATTCACAAATGCCAGGGGATGACTCTAAAAACAGTTATGATGGATCGTGGTAACTCCATTTTCTCCTATGGACAAAGTTTAGTTGTTACTTCCTTAAGCGGTATCCACCTTATCAACTTGGACCCCACCTGCATCTACGCCTGTCAAACTGCAGTTGAAGAGTACCGCCTTCTCAGAGGGATTTATTGTCCTAAGTTGATAAGCTTGAATGAGACGAACACGCACAAGGGACACAAGGTAAAAGATCATACGCATTTCATTCAGCCGAGCCATCGTTAATGTTCAGGAACAGCAAAAGCCTCAATCTTCTAAGAGAACACTTGCACTTACACATCCATTCAGAGGCTTGAGCAACCCCAATTTCACCTCATGCTATGCAAATGCAACATTGCAGTGCCTTCTTTACTTGCAACCTCTGAAGGATTCATTAAAACACAGTCAACAAGAGGCTATCAGGAGCTTTGTTCACAAATAGGATCACTTGCCATCCACTGCGACTCTAACTACTGTGGATATTTGTAACTTCTTCGGAGAACCTTTCAATAGAGGTGAGCAGCAACATGTTGCAGAGTTTCCCACCAAATTGTCTGAAATTTGTCCTGAAGTATCTCGTGTGGTTTCAGTCACAATAAGTCATGACATTCTATGTACTACATGTAACTACTGCTCATCAAAGTGAGAGGTGTTGCATGTTTATCCTCTACATGTACCTGCTGGTACAGATTCCATGTGTTTGGAAGAACTCATTTATAGAAATGACAAATGGGCAATGATTCCTGGTAGCAAATGTAGGCAATGCAAAACTTCTCCAATCATGAAACGTGAACTTATTCAATCAGCAGGAAGACTGATTGCAGTCCAACTTACGCTTTGGGAAACCAAGCCAGACAGGACGGTTACAAAGTGACACAATGCTAAGTTTACTGCTGTGCAGAAGAGCACAATTACTGTGGTCAACAGGAATTACTAATTAGCTTCCATTATCATACACCAAGGACAGGGTGTTACTTCAAGACACTATGTGTCTGTTCTTGCTGTGGGTGCTTCTGGAAAATGGGTGCATGCAAATGATGCACTTATTGAAGTCAAACCATGGTCAAGAAATACAAACGACATGTATATTTCCTATTATGAAGAGATCTAATGCTTTACAAATGTCTTAGCCTAAGTTCATAATACCACTATATCAAAGAGAATAATGTTTTTTTTTCCAGCATTAAAATGTGTTAGTATACTACCCTTTAGCACGGACATGCATATGTACCTTTTGAACCATTCATAATATTGTAATTTTGTACCTACGTAAATATCAATATATCAATACCTACCAAAATAGACATATTGTTTTCACCACTCATTCAACTATAAGAATACAATGTTTACACTTTCAATACTGTCCAAAAGTCCCTTCTACCATTATTTTACTTTCAAATCTTTTCTCATTTCTCATATTACTCTACTTATTACTCTCTTGTAATGTCTGTCTGTCTATTTACCATACACATTCTCGAATATCTTTCCCTCGCTTTATTCATTATTTGATGAAGTAAAAAAAGAAGTGATGTCTATAACAAAAACATTGTCAATGTAAAAAAAAAAGTTAGAAAAACGCAACAGCCAGTTAAAGGGGTGATATCAAACACAAAAGTCCAAGTTAGGAGAAGCAATTAGGCCAATCTTGTCAAGCATCAAGCAAATAGGCACAATTGGAAAGGTACTGGGGCCCAACATTCACACAATTCTTGCTTCTAACTTGGCGCCTTTTTTTGATCGCTTCGTTCCACTTCATCGCTCCACTTTATCGCTCCACTTGAAATGCTCTTTGTATGACTTGAAGTGACTGAGACACACACTCACACACTGAGACACACACACACTGAGACTGTGTGTGTTGTAGTGTGTGTGTTTCTCAGTGTATGTGTGTCTCAGTATGTGTGTGTCAGTGTGTGTGTGTATGTCTCAGTGTGTGTGTGTCTCAGTGTGTGTGTGTGTCTCTCAGTGCATGTGTGTGTGTTTCTCAGTGTGTGTTTATGTGTCTGTGTGTGTGTCTCAGTGTATGTGTGTCTCAGTGTGTGTGTGTGTCTCAGTGTGTGTGTATGTCTCAGTGTGTGTGTGTCTCAGTGTGTCTGTGTGTGTCTCAGTGTGTCTGTGTGTGTCTCAGTGTGTGTGTCTCAGTGTATGTGTGTGTCTCAGTGTGTGTGTATCTCAGTGTGTGTGCCTCAGTGTATGTGTGTCTCAGTATGTGTGTATCTCAGTCTGTGTGTGTGTGCCTCAGTGTGTGTGTGTCTCAGTGTGTGTGTGTCTCAGTGTGTGAGTGTGTCTGTGTGTGTGAGTGTGTCTCTCAGTCACTTCAAGTCAAGAGCATTTCAAGTGGAGCGATAAAGTGGAGCGAAGAGATCAAAAAAAGGCGCCAAGTTAGAAGCAAGAATTGTGTGAATGTTGGGCCCCAGCACCTTTCCAATTATGCCTATTTGCTTGATGCTTGACAAGATTGGCCTAATTGCTTCTCCTAACCTGGACTTTTGTGTTTGATATCACCCCTTTAAACAGCTGTTGCGTTTTTCTAACTAGTTTTTTTTACATTGACAATGTTTTTGTTATAGATCAAGAAGTACAAGACTGGTACTGTGTGACAGAGGCAGAATGATTCTTGGTGATAAATAAATCTCCCCCCTGACCTGTGAGGGCACAGTGTAAAGTTAACAGAGTGCCTTGGACTGGATGGCCAGCCAATTTATTCCCAGGGTTAGACAGAAGTTGGTCATCTAGAAAGGGGGCAGAGCTACGATACACTAAATCATTGACCTGGATGGGAAATGATGTAGCAGCAACGGACTGCACTAGTTAACCAAGGGGTCATGATAGATGGCACAAAAGGGGGCATAGCGAAGTGATCTGTTCCTTTATGGTTAAACGCTAAACCGGAAGGATACCTGTATTGTAATCGTGAGTGTTTTGTTTGTTTGTCGTGTCTAAAAACTGTTTGTTTGTTGTTATTAGACGGCTAACATGATCCAGAGCTGTCGCTAAAGGCCAGCACTAAACCCGGACAACACTTCACTATTGTTTCATTTGTGTTTTGTGTGGGTGTTTAAGAACAGGACTGTTATTATTTCGGAATCAACCCGTGGATTAAAACAGAGCAATACAAGCCACTGTATTGCCTGTTAGCATTGTTATTGTTTGCTGTATTTGTGTCATCAGACCATTGGATTTACAAATAAAATATCATTGCACCTGGATTATTATTGTCTGTCTGTTCATTGATCACTGCTGTATTCCGGCACCTGCACACTGTTAACCACTTTGCCACATACTGTCACAACACTCCCTCAGTCTGGAAGAAAGAAGGTTCTTTCACCAAGAACAAGTAGAAGAATTGTGAGGAAGGGTAATAACAATCCGAGATTGACTGCCAGAGACATTCAAAGTGAATTAGGTCAAGTATTGCATGGTGACGGTCTCAATGGTCACAGGCCAAGGAAAAAGCCACTCTTAGGAAAACGTTGCAAGGATAATCGCTTAAAGTTGATGGATGTTAGTTCTGGTCAAAGGTTTTGTGGAGTGATGATACAAAATCGAGCTATTTGGTCATGTGGATAGTCTTTACGTTTGGAGAAAATCTGGTGACGCGTACAAAGAAAAGAACACCAGACCTACTGTCAGGCATGGAGGTGGTAATATCCTTCTATTGGGCTGTTTTTCCTATGATGCACAGGAAATTTAGTTCCAATACATGGTCAAATGGATTCCATAGCATACCAAAAGATATTTGCCAATCATCAGAAACTCTCCGCAACAAAACACATATCAAAATTTACCTCAGAATGGTTAACCCTTTGCGGTCCATTGTCGGACCTGGTCCGACATTGCAATTATTCGTATCAGGTCCATTGTCGGACCCTGTCCGACATCATCAAAAACGCAAAAACGGGTTTCTAGTCGTTTTCTCCGGAAAAAGCCGAGAAGACCATTCAATGGCGAGTGGGAGCGACAGGAGCGAGACAAGCCGATAAAAATAAATTAAAAAAAGGCGTATCTCATGAATAGTCATACTTGCCCCTGGCATCACATAGGGGCGGTCATAAGGAAACAAGTTGGGTGTTACTGTATCAGCGCACAGAGACTATCACAGACATTTGCAGAGCTTTTTCGAGATGTTATAGTAATAAAATAATGACTTGGATTGCATTATTGAGGAATTTGGTGATAAAACGAGTCATCAGGAGATGATTGATTGGTATGTACGACTATTATTATTATTATTATTTATTTGGTAGCATATGTGAAAGCGATAGCGAACGAAAGGGTGGGGCAGGGCTGGAGATGCCTAGTGAGTGCTTTGTTGATATGCAGGGCCATTTAAACCCGTTTGACTGTGGAAAAAAATACTTTTAAACAGCGCGTCTAAAATTAACTGCGAGTGTGAAAATAAATTAAACCTGGCGAGCCTGACGCACAATTAATAAATGGACCACAAAGGGTTAAATTAGGATTTTTGGAGTTTTGCAAAAAAAAAAAACTTTTTTTCCTCATCCAGAAAAAGTAAAACTTTTGCTACAAAAGATTTTTCCTGTAATTTTTTGTTTTCGAGAAATTTCTAGAAATTATACATTTCCATTGGGGTATGTAAACTTTTGATTACAACTGTATACAGTATATATATATAATTTTTTAGGCTACTGGATTCCTTAGATATCAAAGGTTATACGCATAACCATGGCCATACTTTAGATCTGGTAATTCCTCGTGGTTTAGTTGTTAAGAACATCGTAAACCTAGATCTTACTACCCTAGATAAATGAATTAATCCTTCCCCTAATAGTCCTACCCTTGACATTGGCTCCTCTCATAGCTGCAATGACTTCTTACATTTATTTAAAAATAAAATACTAGACATCAGAAATGAAATTCCACAGACACCTTCTATTAAGGATCACAATTTTACCAACTACACCTATTAAGGCTACTATGGGGGCTTTTTCTTTGATTACCGTGCAGGAACTGACAGAGCTAGTTCAACTTATGAGAGCTACTACATGCTCTTTTGATCTTATTCCTACAAAACTATTAAAAGATGTTATTGGTGTTATTAATATCCACATTTTAAAAATTCTAAATGGTTCTCTTTCCTCCGGTGTAGTTCCCTTAGCACTTAAGGTAGCTGTGGTAAAGCCTATGCTAAGAAACACAATTTGGACCTGTGACAGAGAAAGAATGAATCTTGGTTATAAATCTCCCTCCCGACCTGTGAGGATGCTGTGTAAAGGAAACAGAGTGCCCCGGACTGGATGGTCTGACAATTCATTCCAGGGAAAGGTGGAAGTCGGCATTCTAGAAAGGGGGCAAAGCCACGGTACACCAAGTCATCGCCCCAGATGGGTAGCAATCTGGCAACCGCGGATTGGAGGGAAAACGGTTGCAGTCGCTAACCAAAGGGATGTGATTGACAGTACAAAAGGGGACATGGCTAAGCAATCTGTTCCTTTGTTATGGTTCACAGAGAACCGCTGAAGGAAAATAAAACGTAACTGTGAGTGTTTAGTGTTTGTTTGTTTTGTAGTTTCTAATTGTACTCGTTTGTTCTTGTTAGACGGCTAACACGTACCGGGAGCTGTCGCTTAAGGCCAGCACCAACCCGGACAACACTGCACTGCTGTGCAGAAATAAATTGTATTTCACTACTTGCACGTTAGCACTTACTCTGGACTTGTGATTGTGTTTGTGTTCTGTGTGTGTGTTTATACTGTATTTATTATTTCGGGACTGTAACCCGTGGTTTAAACTGTGCAATACACATTATTTATGGTCACCACGACCTAGATTAAAAAGAATTGTTTGGACTGAGAACTTTGTTGTCTGTCATTTATTATGCATTGCATCACTTCTACACCTGCGCACTGCAAACCACTTTCCCACAGGACCCTAAAGTCCTCAATAACTATAGGCCAATCTCCAACCTACCATTCTTAGATAATGTTCTAGAGAGAGTTGTTGCAATTTAATTACAAACATTTCTAACTCTTAATGATATATTCGAGAAGTTTCAGTCTGGTTTTCGTGCTGCACATAGCACCGAGACGGCCCTTGTCAGAATTGTGAATGATCTGCTGATAAGCTCTGACTCAGGCTTTCCAACAGTTTGAATTCTTCTAGATCTAAGTGCTGCCTTTGAGACTGCAGATCATTCCATCCTACTGAATCATCTTGAAAGCACAGTAGGACTGTCTGACCTTATCTTATTCTGGTTTAAATCTTATCTTTCTGATAGGTTTCAATTTGTCTCTATTGGGGAGGTAAAATCGGCATTATTGGAAGTTGTCTGTGGTGTTCCACAGGGCTCCATTCTAGGTCGCTTGTTGTTTTCTATATATGCTACCGATAGGTGACATTATCCGCAGACACAGAGTGTACTTCCATTGCTGTGCTGATGATACTCAGCTATATTTGTCCCTAAAACAATTTCATCTGTCTGGGTGTTATTAGCTACTTGCCTTACAGACATCAAGCATTGGATGTCACAGAATTTTATAATGTTGAATTCAGATAAAACTGAGGTTATGTTAGTGGGCTCACAGAACCAACTAAAAGGAAATGTTGGATTACATGAGCTTGACCATTGCAATCTCACATCAAAACTTAAACTAGAAATTAAGAGTTTGGGGGTCATCTTTGATCCTGATCTCTCATTTGAGACTCATATTAGGGAAGTAACTAAAGTATATTTTAACCATTTGAGAAATATAGCCAAACTTAGACCAATTATTTCTGTATCTGATGCCGAGAGACTAATGCATGCTTTTGTTTCATCTAGAATTGATTATTGTAATGCACTTTTTTTTTGGTGTCCCAAAACGTGTGGTATCCACTTGCAGCTTGTTCAGAATACCGCTGCTAGAATTCTGACTAAAACCAGGAAAAGTAAACATATTACCCCTGTTTGGCCTCTTTACACTGGCTCTCCATGCATTATAGAATTGATTTGAAGATTTTGCTGTTAACTTACAAGGCTCTGAATGGATTAGCACCTAGTTACTGAGTTACTAACCCTGTATCTTCCAAACCGCACTCTGAGATCACAGGATGCGTGGCTGCTGGTTATTCCTAGGGCCAACAAAAGCAACAAGGGAGGTAGGGCTTTTTCTTGTTGGGCTCCTAAATTATGGAATGCTCTGCCTTTGTTTGTCAGGGAAGCTGGGACCGTTATAGTTTTAAAGTCAAGACAAAATTGCTTTTTTTATCTTAGTGGGTTTTAATGTAACTTTAAAATTGCTGCTTTTGTATATGTCTATACTGTTATTTAACCCTTATAAGGTAACCTGGGGTCCATTCGGACCCAACTGTGCTTTAGTATCAGTTATTATGTGGATCAAGTGACTTGATTTTTGTTTCCTTTTAGGTAGTTGTCAGGCACCCATCATGTTACACTATGCAAAGGATAATTCTAGTCCAGGTAGACTGGTTGAATTGCAGACCCAAGTTCAATATGAACTGCAGCAGGAGCCTCAATATCGATAGGTAGCTGATTGAAGTTGAGGTCTATATGAACTGCAGCAGGACCCTCGATAGGTAGCTGATTGAAGTTGAGGTCTATATGAACTGCAGCAAGACCCTTGATGGGTAGCTGATAGAAGTTAAGAACATAAGAACATAAGAACATAAGAAAGTTTACAAATGAGAGGAGGCCATTCAGCTCATCTTGCTCGTTTGGTTGTTAGTAGCTTATTGATCCCAGAATCTCATCAAGCAGCTTCTTGAAAGATCCCAGGGTGTCAGCTTCAACAACATTACTGGGGAGTTGGTTCCAGACCCTCACAATTCTCTGTGTAAAAAAGTGCCTCCTATTTTCTGTTCTGAATGCCCCTTTATCTAATCTCCATTTGTGACCCCTGGTCCTTGTTTCTTTTTCAGGTCAAAAAGTCCCTGGGTCGACATTGTCTATACCTTTTAGGATTTTGAATGTTTGAATCAGATCGCCTCGTAGTCTTCTTTGTTCAAGACTGAATAGATTCAATTCTTTTAGCCTGTCTGCATACGATATGCCTTTTAAACCCGGGATAATTCTGGTTGCTCTTCTTTGCACTCTTTCTACAGCAGCAATATCCTTTTTGTAACGAGGTGACCAGAACTGAACACAATATTCTAGGTGAGGTCTTACTTAATGCATTGTAAAGTTTTAACATTACTTCCCTTGATTTAAATTCAACACTCCTCACAATATATCCGAGCATCTTGTTGGCCTTTTTTATAGCTTCCCCACATTGTCTAGAGGAAGACATTTCTGAGTCAACATAAACTCCTAGGTCTTTTTCATAGTTCCCTTCTTCAATTTCAGTATCTTCCATATGATATTTATAATGCACATTTTTATTGCCTGCATGCAATACTTTACACTTTTCTCTATTAAATGTCATTTGCCATGTGTCTGCCCAGTTCTGAATGCTGTCTAGATCATTTTCAATGACCTTTGCTGCTGCAACAGTGTTTGCCACTCCTCCTATTTTTGTGTCATCTGCAAATTTAACAAGTTTGCTTACTATACCAGAATCTAAATCATTAATGTAGATTAGGAATAGCAGAGTACCTAATACTGATCCCTGTGGTACACCACTGGTTACCTCGCTCTATTTTGAGGTTTCTCCTCTAATCAGTACTTTCTGTTTTCTACATGTTAACCACTCCCCAATCCATGTGCATGCATTTCCTTGAATCCCTACTGCGTTCAGTTTGAGAATTAATCTTTTATGCAGGACTTTGTCAAAAGCTTTCTGGAAATCTAAATTAACCATGTCATATGCTTTGCAATTATCCATTGTCAATGTTGCATCCTCAAAAAAGTCAAGCAGGTTAGTTAGGCACGATCTCCCTTTCTTAAAACCGTGCTGACTGTCTCCCAGGGTATTGTTACCATATAGGTAATTTTCCATTTTAGATCTTATTATAGTTTCCATAAGTTTACATATAATAGAAGTCAGGCTTATTGGTCTGTAGTTACCTGGTTCGGTTTTGTCTCCCTTTTTGTGGATCGGTTTTACGTTTGCAATTTTCCAGTCTGTCGGTACAACCCCTATGTCAAGAGACTGTTGCATGATCTTGGTTAGCAGTTTGTAAATAACTTCTTTCATTTCTTTGAGTACTATTGGGAGGATCTCATCCAGCCCAGGGGATTTGTTTATTTTAAGAGCTCCTAGTCCCTTTAACACTTCTGTTGAGGTCTATATGAACTGCAGCATGACCCTCGATAGGTAGCTGATTGAAGTTGAGGTCTATATGAACTGCAGCATGACCCTCGATAGGTAGCTGATTGAAGTTGAGGTCTATATGAACTGCAGCAGGACCCTCGATAGGTAACTGATTGAAGTTGAGGTCTAAAGAACTGCAGCAGGACCCTCAATGGGTAGCTAGAAGTAGGCAATTAATTCAATTAGTTTAATATTTTAGGTGCTTTAAATGTACAGAATACGTGACCTGATTGATGTTTAAGGTCTTCGATGTGGGGTCCAATACTGTATCAGGAACTGGTTTCGATGTTGATTGCTAGGCCGTAGAACCCACAGCAGCGGAGACGAGTATCGTTCATTGTTATGGGTGGTTTGGAAGATGAAGGTTGGACAGATCCTGAACGTCCCGCAGCGACATTTATCCGAGGAAGAGGTTAATGAAACATTAATTGCGAGTAGCTAGGTGATATGGCACCCGATTAGTTATGCACATCGTAGGGAGACTGTAGCAAAGTGGTTTGCAGTGTGCTGGTGTAGAGCTGATGCGGTGCACAAGTAACAACAAACAAATGATTTCAATGTCCAAACAATGTTTTATTTGGAGTGGAGGTTTTGTAATTCCAGGTCTTTTGTGACTGCAAATAATAATCCCAGGCAATACACAGTGTATTGCACTGTTTAACTATGGGTTACAGTCCCAAAATAATAAACACAGTTATTAAACACACACAAGGCACACACACAATCACAAGTCCATAGCGGGTGCTAACGTGCAAGTGGTGAATATACAATGAATCCGTGAACAATGGTGCAGTGTTGTCCGGGTTTGTGCTGACCTTAAGCGACAGCTCCGGATCGTGTTAGCCGTCTAATAAATAAAAAAACAATACAATTAGACTCGACAAAACAAGCAAATACTAAACACTTATGGTTATATTTTGCTTGTCCTTTAGCATTCTCTTAACCATAAACAAAAGGAACAGATCACCTAGCCACGTCCCCTATTTGTACCTTCAGTCACACTCCCTTGGTTAGTGAATGCAATCGTTTCTCCTCCAATCCACGGTTGCCACTTCGCTTTCCCTCTGGAGCGATGACTTAATGTACCGCAGCTGTGCCCCCTTTCTAGATGGCCGACTTCCGCCTAACCCTCGGAATTAATTGTCAGGCCATCCAGTCCAGGGCACTCTGTTCCCTTTATACTGCAACCTCACAGGTCAGGAGGGAGATTTATCACCAAGAATCATTCTGTCTCTGTCACAGAGACATAATTGCATTAATTAGCGAAGCCATCTATTTTGAGTAGTCAACATGAAGTGATATTGTAGCCTGATGTGTATATCATAAAAGAAACCTAATTGTATTAAGTAAAGCGAAAGTAGTATTCTACAATAAGATTTTCAGTATACGACCCGACAAGTATGACTGAGTATGAAATCCGACAACGTTTGCCATTAGTTATTGGCACAGTAGATAAATGATCCTGGATCTAGAACAAATTCGAGGGGAATGAAATCAAGGTTGCTGAAGTGGTGGTGCCGATCTGAAAGAATGTCCGGGATTAAAAATCTGGAGGAAATCCGGTGCTTAGGAGAGATGAATGTAGGAAGTTGCATGATCAATCCCTGGAACATACTGGTTCTTCTGGGGTGAGGAAGAGAGTGTGTCTTCAGATAGTAGAGAGTCTACCCCCATATAGCGTGTCTTCAGACAGTAGCCAGTCCACCCCGTCCACCCCACAGAGCATGTCTTCAGATAGTTGTGAGTCCGCCCCGTCCAGCCATTAGAGCATGTCTTCTGATAGTAGCGAGTCCACCGTCCACCCCATAGAGCATGTCTTCAGATAGTAGCGAGTCCACCGTCCACCCCATAGAGCATGTCTTCAGATAGTAGCCAGTCCACCCCGTCCACCCCATAGAGCGTGTCTGGAAAAAAGTATAATTTCGAGGAGAAGCCTCTATCAGTGAAATGTTATCATCGGTACCTAGCCAAGCTTCAGTTAGCCTTAAAAAGTCAACATTGTAGTCTACAATAAAGTTGTTCATTTAAAAAGATTTATTTGCCAGAGATCTTACATGAATAGTGTTAGACATAATTGAGTGCTTTTAGGTAGAAATGGTTGAGCCCCATTAGTGGAGATATTAACAAGATTATTAAAACAAGCCACTAAAGCCTTATGCGCTGTGACATACAGCAACTGTTAGGTAATATGAGTTCAGTTTTTCTTTTTTGAATCAATTCTAATTGGGTATTATGTGTTTTCCCTTCCATGCCCACCTTTAGTTTAAATAACTAGCTAAGTAGCTAAGTTACTGTCTATACAACATATAACAGAGCATATAACATTTTATTCTACAAGACTGTCATCAGTGCTTCAAACGTGAAGCCTGTTTGACAGACTGATTCTTGTAGAAGTCTCTTGTCATCAGTGCTTCAAACGTGAAGCCTGTTTGACAGACTGATTTTTGTAGAAGTCTCTTGTCATCAGTGCTTCAAACGTGAAGCCTGTTTGACAGACTGATTCTTGTAGAGGTCTCTTGTCATCAGTGCTTCAAACGTGAAGCCTGTTTGACAGACTGATTCTTGTAGAAGTCTCTTGTCATCAGAGCTTCAGACATGAAGCCTGTTTGACAGACTGATTCTTGTAGAAGTCTCTTGTCATCAGAGCTTCAGACATGAAGCCTGTTTGACAGACTGATTCTTGTAGAAGTCTCTTGTCATCAGTGCTTCAAACGTGAAGCCTGTTTGACAGACTGATTTTTGTAGAAGTCTCTTGTCATCAGTGCTTCAAACGTGAAGCCTGTTTGACAGACTGATTCTTGTAGAGGTCTCTTGTCATCAGTGCTTCAAACGTGAAGCCTGTTTGACAGACTGATTCTTGTAGAAGTCTCTTGTCATCAGAGCTTCAGACATGAAGCCTGTTTGACAGACTGATTCTTGTAGAAGTCTCTTGTCATCAGAGCTTCAGACATGAAGCCTGTTTGACAGACTGATTCTTGTAGAAGTCTCTTGTCTAGCCCTACCTCGCTTCTTGTTCTTCACAGTAATCCAGTTCCTTGTTTCTGGCTCTTCAACTACTTCAGAGACTAATTCTTCTTTGTGATGAAAGCCAACCTCCTGTAGTAAGTTGAAACTATTTCCATCATTTGTTTGACTGGTTTCATTCACATAATCCAAGTTATTTACCATTGTAGTTTCCCCTACTGTGTATTACAAGGATCAAAACTACTTTGAATGAATTGTTCATTGGCACTGATTGATCTAAGTGTATCAACTTGTTTAAGAGAAATTCTTTTTTCTCTTAGGGTCTGAATAAAAATGCACTTATCATAGATAAAATTGTCCCAAAACAATAAATGCTAACTACCAACTTTATTTTCACCTTGACTACGGTGAAGCTGCTAGATATACACTCCCCTTGCAGCAGGTTAGGATCTCCCTGACCGTCACACTCACTTTTCTTATAGGGATTTAGGTGGGGTCAATACAGTCTGTACAAGCAAATCAATAATGGGATGTCAGGATCGATGGACTGCACTGGAGTCACAGTGAAAAGAACTCTGGACTAACAGTCATAAGGCCTGGTTATTACCCCTGTAATCGCAATGATATTCCTGGACTTGGTAAGCACTATCTTAATGGGTGGACCTTTTGTGCTGAGCTGTGGTAAAACAGGCCTGCCTTTCCCAACCTCCAGGCAGCCCACGCTGCACCCCACTAATAACCGTTCCCACTATCTGAATAGGGCAAAAACCTCATTGCAGCCCAGGACATGTTTATGGTCTGACTGTTAATCAGTTATTACCCACCTTGCATAAGAAGGCTTCTTCACTTGTTACTGGAAACAGGAGTGTTTCAATCATACGTTATGCACGGGGAGACAGCAGCAGATCAGCCTCAAGGTAAGTACCCCAGATGCAGTATGCATCTTTTTAATGAGTACTTGTGCAACATACAGACAATACAGAGCCATTGTTTTGAAGTTTCTCCTGGTATTTAAACGTGTATTTGTAAAGAACACTGCTCCAGAAATATGGAGACACTGAGAGACAAAGTTGCATTGAGAGACAAACTTATTAGAGCATAAAAACGTAAGAAGAGTTTGGGAACGAGAAAAGGCCATTCGGCTTATCAAAGCTCACCTTCGTTAGCACACCACTCTCCCGTACTGGGGGAACTAATTTCAAATCATCACATCTAGTCTTTTTAAATGTTCCCAGTGTTTTAGATCTACTACTTTACCCGGTGGGCTATCCCATGCATTATAGCTCTCTGTGTAAAACAGTGCTTCCCAGCTTCTGTTCTAAACTTACTTTTACTCAGCTTCCATTTATGCCCGCTTGTTCTGCTCTCTGAGTCTTGGGTTAACTTTATCTAGACCATTTATGATTTTAAAGACTTCAGTGAAGTCCCCTCTTTCTTTTTTTGAGGCTTAAGAGATTTAATTATTTTAACGTGTCCTCATAGTTCGTGTCATTAAGTCCTGGGATCAGCCTAGTTGCCCTTCTCGCAGATCTGACAATCTTGCAATGTGTATCTCGGTCCAAGTCATTTATATAAATGAAGAACAGTGAGAGTCCAAGTACAGACCCTTGTGGTACCCCACTAAGTACATCCCCCAATCCAATTTTACACCTCTCACAATTACTCTCTGCTTTCTGTATTCTTATATTCCTGCTGATTTTAATTTATGCATAAGTCTTTCATTTTTTATTTGTTTATTTAGCAGACACCTTTATCCAAGGTGACTTACAGAGACTAGGGTGTGTGAACTATGCATCAGCTGCAGAGTCACTTACAATTACGTCTCACCTGAAAGATGGAGCACAAGGAGGTTAAGTGACTTGCTCAGGGTCACACAATGAGTCAGTAGCTGAAGGAGGATTTGAACCGGGGACCTCCTGGTTACAAGCCCTTTTCTTTAACCACTGGACCACACAGCCTCCTCAATGTGGGTGTTTGTCTAAGTTTTGTTAGCGCTTTTTGATTGAAATAATCTGTTGTCTGTCAGGAATTAACAAAGAGCTGCTTTATTTCAAAGAGCAGGGACGCTAAATATAGAACAACTGGGCTGGAGCATTGCTGCAGGTGTTACCCCACTGATAGAGAGCAACTGGGCTGGTGCGTTATTATCTATTAAATACAATTATAAGGACTAAACTCGCATGGTTATTCACAGAGAAACCCTCCCCAAAACAGCTGACATTTTAGTATAATATGAGCGGATCAGCTTGTTCTGCTGTAATGTTATTTCTTTACTTAAAATAACCACGTGGACATACAAGTGTAGCCAGGCAACCACTGGGAAACATGCGTGTTGAAGGTATGTCGAGCTAGGAAATAAATAAAAAATAATAATAAATAAAACTACAACGAGCAGAACTTCAAAAGCGCGTCACGTTCTGGCTGTCCCTTTAGAACTGCAGTGCTCTCTGACACTCGTGCTGTCAGACAACGTAAAGACGTGAAGCAGGCAGCAGTGATGTACTAAGCCTGCCGTGTACTTGTGTATTTATGTTGTTGTCTTTTAAATATAACAGGTATGTGCCTCGCACTACAGTATTAAAAAAAACGCACTTATTTTTAAACCAGCACACAATCGTAATACTAATATATTTAATAGATGAGCTTTACAAGTCACCCGAATACAGTTTGCTTAAAAATCGTCATATTATTATTTTTACTGTTTGCAATTGCATCAACGCTGGGGAAAAAAGCAGCGCGCGCGCACACACACTCACTGTATGAGAAAAATGACTGTAATCTCTGCACTAATGTTGTTTGTTTATTTGAAACAACCTTGTAGACATGCAAGCATATACAGAACTGTAGACATACTGAAACACACTAATTATTTGAAAAAAATACCGTGATCTCATGCTGTATACAAATGTTTTGTAATCATTTTTTTTTAAAACGCTGTTGTAACTGTATAGCAGGAAAAATAAAAAAAACCCACTTATTTTTAAACCAGAACACAATAGTAATACTAATATGTTTAATACATGAGCTTTACAAGTCACACGAATACAGTTTGTTTAAAAATCGGGGGTGTCGGGGGGGGACGACGACGGACGGACTTTGAAGTGTATCTTTCATTAACTGGTTATTTCAGTTAATTAAATACCAGCTGACCAGCTTCTCTGCTATAATGTTAAAAGTAACCTCGTGGACATGCAGGCAGAAGCCAAAAAAAAAACAAAAAAAACACCTGCACTATTTTTTTTAACACTAGAACCGCCACGGTAGTCATTTTTGACGGTTTTCACTTTTAAAATTGAAATTACTATGCGTGTGTTAAAGATCCACGGTTGTCTGTTCTTGACTTTTCCTAAATACATGTATTGAATATACTGACGACGTTTGAAAGTCAGAATTGCAAAAATAAAAAAAGTTATGAGCACTAATACCGAGAACCGCCAAAAGTAGTCATTTTGATGGCTTGTTACAACACATGCTTTTATTATTAATATAACCTACAATGCGCTATATGGCCCTATATGCGCTAATTTTGAAAATAAAGCCTTTTATATTTATTTTTTCATTTAAATACGATGTTTCTGCTATGCAAATGTTAGTTATGATGTTTACAAATAAAACTTTTGAGTTGTATCTGCTAGTTTGGGGGCACTTTGCAAGCGTATCTTTAATTAACTGGTTATTTCATTTAAATAAAAGCATATACAGAACGGTTAAGAATCGCTTGCTCTATAACCGTGTTATTTTATAATTGTAGCTGACCAGCTTCTATGCAGTACTCACCACCTTTGCCACAGCTCACTGCTTCAGCCATAATCTTATACCTATTTAACCTTATCTTGTTACCTGTAGTATCCCACTATTAGAACAAAAAACGAAATATCACTGTGTTTTACATTAACATGCAGAAAAAAAACAAAGTTTGGCCTTTAACTATGGGGTGGTACAAGGTTGCCCTCTTGTGGCGAACTGTACAACAGTCTCTGGAGACAAAGACTGCTTTGGAAAATCTCACCACAGGAGGCCGCTTATGACCATGAAAAGCATATACTGCTTAATACTATTATCGCATCTAACAGTAAATTATATAATGGTTAAAAAAAATACTGTGCCCAGTTTATTTTTTAACAGTGTAAAATTGACATTTTTTATATTATTATTTGAATTTTTTTTTCATAAAATTACTATAATCTCGGGGTGTACAGAAAATTGACAGGCTGGGTATTTCAAATATGCAACTGAAAGTTCCACAGCGTGAATTGCACTCCCACAACGAATCACAGGTAGTTATCAAAATGAATACTAAATCGACATTTATAAAATACTAACCGTTGTCCTGCAAAAAACACACACGATAAAATGATGCTTTCCAATTAACAACATGTTCGTACGATTTCCATTTTCACGAGTCTCTGACCATATCTTGTTCTGCTGTAAAGGCCTGGAAGCCTTCAAGTTGCCTGCAACTTCTAGTTATTCTTATTATTATGGATGTAGCATACTGGGTGAGGTCATTGAGACTTTCTTTAGCGTCGTATATTAACCTCAACCAACATCGATTCTGAGCTTAGTGATAAAACAGTATACCTAGAGCGATAATATTTTCACGTCCATTTCCATTATAACTTCATGAAAATACTTTAAATTACTGTCTGCATATTATAGCTCACAGCTCCACCACTGTCCCAATCAGTTTTTTCATTGTTTTATTTTTTAATGTATTGGTCAGGCAAACATGCAATTATTAACATACAATTATAATATTGATGCCAATTTAAGTATTATTTAAGGTCAAAGAGATCAAGGTCTTTATATATGAACATCAAAAATGTTTAATTAATAACAGCAGATAACAGCTAAAGTAAAGAACAGAAATCGTAAAGTCATAAATATATCTCATTACACATACAATATATATCAAAGATAATCAAAAGTCTTAGGGCCCAATTTTGATGATGGGGCAAACCTCAAACGCAAGGTCAAATGACGCTGGGCCCTGAAAACACTGCGAAAACGGGAGCAAACTGCCTTTGCCCTTCAATGCAATTTTGGTGCCATGCTTTGCCCCGTCTTTTTCCGTCTACGTTAGTGCCAGGGGTCGACTCTGTTCGCTGTTCGGTTGTGGAAGGTAAATTGTTGAATACTACTATGAAGTCGACTTCTTGATGGTTCTTCGACTCTCCCAAGGGATCAACCATGCAATGCCCTCTTCTTTAGTTCATTAACCACTGTGGTCCAACACATTTTTTAAAGTTATTTTTGTAAGAGAGTAGACTTGTTTGACCCCGACTAGAATCACTTCTCGCTCTGTACTGCAATCTGCGGCAGAGATTTGCTTTGTGGATCTCTTCAGTCAAGGACCGGACCTTTGGGTTTTCGTCACTCAGATGTAATGGTTAAACTTTCCCCCCTTGCTCTTGAGAGGTTCCTTGCGGTTGTGTTGACTTGCTGTTCTTAAGAAGGTTCCTTGTCGTCATGTTAACTTGCTGTTCTTGAGAAGGTTCCTTGTGGTCTTGTTGACTTGTTGTTCTTGAGAAGGTTCCTTGTGGTCATGTTGACTTGCTCTTCTTGAGAAAGTTCCTTGTGGTCTTGTTGACTTGTTGTTCTTGAGAAGGTTCCTTGTGGTCAAGTTGACTTGTTCTTCTTGAGAAGGTTTCTTGTGGTCTTGTTGACTTGTTGTTCTTGAGAAGGTTCCTTGTGGTCATGTTGACTTGCTCTTCTTGAGAAGGTTCCTTGTGGTTGTGTTGACTTGCTGTTCTTGAGAAGGTTCTTTGTGTAGTGTTGACTTGTTTTTATGGTAATGATAGTTGTGGTTTTAGGGCACTTATGCAGAAGCAGCTTCTCATAACGGAAAGACACTTGACAAACTCTGAATGGTGGTCAGGTTGCCATTCATTTCTCCTACAGAATCAATAGAGGAACACAGAAGAAATACACCAGTACATTTGCTTTGCTTTTTGAGTTGAACTATGGCTCAGTGGTTTCAAACCAGTCACTGGATTTGACACCCGTGTGGATTTCCACTCGGAGCCGATTGCTTCGGACTGGTTTCCATGATCTTACCTATTTGCATATGCATGGCAGTGATATACTGCATGGTTAGGTAAGTCACCTTGTAGTCCACGGTTTCTCAATGGGGTGTTGTGGCAAACTGCCCCGCCCCTGTGCGTATTTTTGTGTTATATGTTGCTTATGGTGTGTTAATGTTGGTGTATAGGTATTGTTGCACGGTATATAAATGGGTCTGTGTAGCACGAGTGATTGAAAATATATAGTTGTATTTAGGAACAGGGATTGCACAATCACTTCACGTGCAGATAATGTATGTAATAGTATGTGAGCACAGGGAATGCACAAATGAGTTCATGTGCTGGGTTTCAAGTGAATAGTTCATTAGTAATTGAATCCCAGCACAGTTGTATAAATAGTTGCACAATTCACTCACTCGGGGTTGTGTGTTCGGTGAGTGAAGAACGGGTGTGGAGAGGAGAAATAAAAAGTAAAATAACAACAATTGCTGCGTGGTGCTGGAAGCACCAGCATGGTACTTGTTTGTCTGTTCATCCACTGTTTTGTCTGTCTGTTCATTTGACTGTTTTGTTTAAACCTTTTATTTTACAATAAACTAGCGCCAGCAAGCGCATTCACCATTTCACTCGCAGTGCTGTGCGTGTTTCTTCCAGGTCTGACATCACCGCTCAGGCCAGCTTGCCACATTGTATAATTTTATATATATATATATATATATATATATATATATATATATATATATATATATATATATATATATATATATAGTGAACAAGCTGGTCAGTACCTTTGGTTCATGCCCCTATAAAAACGTGACTTTGATTTTACGCGCTTCTGCACACTTATTCGCAAAACAAAATAAACAAAAACAAACAAAATGAAACAAAACAAAAGCCTATCTCAAACGTAGAGCCTCACTATACACATATGCAGGCCCCTGTCTAACGTGCAGGACAGCTAAGCTGTTTACCTCACATATAACACCAACACAAAACACACAGTTTACTTTCTTTTTTACACAGCCAAACTCTTCTATACCAGCTCCCTGGTGATCTCCCTCTAATGGAGCTGGGAGCTCTCTTTTATAGTTTGTGGCTGTTCCCAATCAACACCAATTACCTTATTTGGGAACAGCCACATTCTCACATGTTTTTGGCAGGGAGAGGAATTAACCCTGTCCCTGCCAACCACCACCAAAACACAAACATCACCCAAACTATTTACATACAGAGCCCTTACTGTGTTACAATATACATATACTGTTTTAATGACAAGCTATTCCACAGATTGATTTGTTACCACCTTCAACGTGAAGAAGTCAACTTTCCATAGATTACTTTTAGGCCAGGGTCATATTGAGGAAAAATCTTGTAAACCTTTCTGAGGGACCTTCCTCACAGTGTTTATATTGTATTTAGGGGATCTTCCTCACATTGTGTATATTGTATTTAGGGGATCTTCCTCACAGTGTTTATATTGTATTTGTTTATATTGTATTTAGGGGATCTTCCTCGCAGTGTTTATGTTGTATTTAGGGGATCTTCCTCGCAGTGTTTATGTTGTATTTAGGGGATCTTCCCTGCAGTGTTTATGTTGTATTTAGGGGATCTTCCTCGCAGTGTTTATGTTGTATTTAGGGGATCTTCCCCGCAGTGTTTATGTTGTATTTAGGGGATCTTCCTCGCAGTGTTTATGTTGTATTTAGGGGATCTTCCCCGCAGTGTTTATGTTGTATTTAGGGGATCTTCCTCGCGTGTTTATGTTGTATTTAGGGATCTTCCCGCAGTGTTTATGTTGTATTTAGGGATCTTCCCGCAGTGTTTATGTTGTATTTAGGGATCTTCCCGCAGTGTTTATGTTGTATTTAGGGATCTTCCTCGCAGTGTTTATGTTGTATTTAGGGATCTTCCCGCAGTGTTTATGTTGTATTTAGGGATCTTCCTCGCAGTGTTTATGTTGTATTTAGGGATCTTCCCGCAGTGTTTATGTTGTATTTAGGGATCTTCCCGCAGTGGTTATGTTGTATTTAGGGATCTTCCCGCAGTCTTTATGTTGTATTTAGGGGATCTTCCCGCAGTGGTTATGTTGTATTTAGGGATCTTCCCGCAGTCTTTATGTTGTATTTAGGGATCTTCCCGCAGTGGTTATGTTGTATTTAGGGATCTTCCCGCAGTCTTTATGTTGTATTTAGGGGATCTTCCCGCAGTCTTTATGTTGTATTTAGGGATCTTCCCGCAGTGGTTATGTTGTATTTAGGGATCTTCCCGCAGTCTTTATGTTGTATTTAGGGATCTTCCCGCAGTGGTTATGTTGTATTTAGGGATCTTCCCGCAGTCTTTATGTTGTATTTAGGGATCTTCCCGCAGTGGTTATGTTGTATTTAGGGATCTTCCCGCAGTCTTTATGTTGTATTTAGGGATCTTCCCGCAGTGGTTATGTTGTATTTAGGGGATCTTCCCGCAGTCTTTATGTTGTATTTAGGGATCTTCCCGCAGTGGTTATGTTGTATTTAGGGATCTTCCCGCAGTCTTTATGTTGTATTTAGGGGATCTTCCCGCAGTGGTTATGTTGTATTTAGGGGATCTTCCCGCAGTCTTTATGTTGTATTTAGGGATCTTCCCGCAGTGGTTATGTTGTATTTAGGGATCTTCCCGCAGTCTTTATGTTGTATTTAGGGATCTTCCCGCAGTGGTTATGTTGTATTTAGGGATCTTCCCCGCAGTCTTTATGTTGTATTTAGGGGATCTTCCCCGCAGTGGTTATGTTGTATTTAGGGGATCTTCCCCGCAGTCTTTATGTTGTATTTAGGGGATCTTCCCCGCAGTGGTTATGTTGTATTTAGGGGATCTTCCCCGCAGTCTTTATGTTGTATTTAGGGGATCTTCCCCGCAGTGGTTATGTTGTATTTAGGGGATCTTCCCGCAGTCTTTATGTTGTATTTAGGGATCTTCCCGCAGTGGTTATGTTGTATTTAGGGGATCTTCCCGCAGTCTTTATGTTGTATTTAGGGATCTTCCCGCAGTGGTTATGTTGTATTTAGGGGATCTTCCCGCAGTCTTTATGTTGTATTTAGGGGATCTTCCCGCAGTGGTTATGTTGTATTTAGGGATCTTCCCGCAGTCTTTATGTTGTATTTAGGGATCTTCCCGCAGTGGTTATGTTGTATTTAGGGATCTTCCCGCAGTCTTTATGTTGTATTTAGGGATCTTCCCGCAGTGGTTATGTTGTATTTAGGGGATCTTCCCGCAGTCTTTATGTTGTATTTAGGGATCTTCCCGCAGTGGTTATGTTGTATTTAGGGATCTTCCCCACAGTCTTTATGTTGTATTTAGGGATCTTCCCGCAGTGGTTATGTTGCATTTAGGGATCTTCCCCACAGTCTTTATGTTGTATTTAGGGGATCTTCCCCGCAGTGGTTATGTTGCATTTAGGGGATCTTCCCCACAGTCTTTATGTTGTATTTAGGGGATCTTCCCCGCAGTGGTTATGTTGCATTTAGGGGATCTTCCCCACAGTCTTTATGTTGTATTTAGGGGATCTTCCCCGCAGTGGTTATGTTGCATTTAGGGATCTTCCCACAGTCTTTATGTTGTATTTAGGGATCTTCCCGCAGTGGTTATGTTGCATTTAGGGATCTTCCCCACAGTCTTTATGTTGTATTTAGGGATCTTCCCGCAGTGGTTATGTTGCATTTAGGGATCTTCCCACAGTCTTTATGTTGTATTTAGGGATCTTCCCGCAGTGGTTATGTTGCATTTAGGGATCTTCCCCACAGTCTTTATGTTGTATTTAGGGATCTTCCCGCAGTGGTTATGTTGCATTTAGGGATCTTCCCCACAGTCTTTATGTTGTATTTAGGGATCTTCCCGCAGTGGTTATGTTGCATTTAGGGATCTTCCCCACAGTCTTTATGTTGTATTTAGGGATCTTCCCGCAGTGGTTATGTTGCATTTAGGGATCTTCCCCACAGTCTTTATGTTGTATTTAGGGGATCTTCCCGCAGTGGTTATGTTGCATTTAGGGATCTTCCCCACAGTCTTTATGTTGTATTTAGGGATCTTCCCCAGTGGTTATGTTGCATTTAGGGATCTTCCCCACAGTCTTTATGTTGTATTTAGGGGATCTTCCCCGCAGTGGTTATGTTGCATTTAGGGATCTTCCCCACAGTCTTTATGTTGTATTTAGGGATCTTCCCGCAGTGGTTATGTTGCATTTAGGGATCTTCCCCACAGTCTTTATGTTGTATTTAGGGATCTTCCCATGCAGTGGTTATGTTGTATTTAGGGATCTTCCCCACAGTCTTTATGTTGTATTTAGGGGATCTTCCCCACAGTGTTTATGTTGTATTTAGGGGATCTTCCTCACAGTGTTTATATTGTATTTAGTGATGTTAGTAAGAGGTCAATAAATCACCCTGTGTGATCAAAAAAGACATTGCACACAGAAAAGAAAGGGAAACAGAAAAACCTATTTTTAAAATAGACATTTATAATGAATATGACCCTCAAGGGAAAAGAATTCACACTGGAGATGAAAACAACATCAAATACATTGTTTTCATAGAAAACAAATTTAAAATGTCATCTTATGAGTTAAAATATTTTTCATTCTGGTAAATAAATAAGCCTACTGGAGGACCCCCTTGTCTGATTTGAGGACCATGTCTATGAATTATTATTAGAACACCTCTGTTAAATATGACCTCCCTCAGTGAGGTACATATCTGTATCTGTGGAGAAAAGGGATCATACTTCACACACAGTCTATGTGCACTCGCACAGACCCCTGATGAATCTGCTTCTACAGATAAAAGCAAGCTGGAAAAGCTGGACGCTGAGAAGTGTACAAGCAACCTGCCACTTGCAATTTGTCTTTGTCTCTGTTACGCAACCAGGATTGTTTGCCTGCCACTCTGACAGAGTGAGACTGATCAGTGGCTTCTCAGCAACACTGGCATCGTACCCAAACAGCACCCCATTGATGTGGTGCAGAGCTTTCCCACGCTCCGCAGTCTCCACTGTCAGTAGAGCGGCTTAGGGGGTGGACACTGACATATCCCAACCATCCCTCTCATTACAGGAATAGTGACTCAAAGCTTTAGCATTCTACACCCAAAACCCAGGTTTATGCAAATTCAATATACAAAGTCAAATTCAATTTAGAAACAATTAGATACAAGTTCCAAATGTGTACATTCAGAACCCCAAAATATATATAATTAAAAATAAAAATCAACAGCAAACATTTGGTTTATTCATGTTGGAATATATATATATATATATATATATATATAATGATTTTCTTTTTATTACAGGGAAATGATACAATTGGATAGTTTTTCTCTACAAGACGATTTCGCAAAATCCCCCCTACAACCCTGTAGAGTGACCATATATTCTGTCCCTTCCCAGTACAAACACTGTCACTAAAAACACCTACAAATCTGCACCATGTAAAACCACTACAACGTTCCTATAAAACATTGTTAGAAGGGAACTTGTGACTTCAGCAGGGTAATACCAAAACAGTTCTTTAACTCAACACAATATTTCACAACACTACAGTCCCGAACAACATTATTAGTAATCTGATGAGACGATAGTTCCAGTACATTCACCTGGGGCCGTATTACAGAGCATTTTCCTAACTTGTTTTCCTACCTTATCTTTCAAGGATTTTTCCTAATTTGGTATTACAAAAGCATTTTCTAAGTCAGCAGTGTCTACAATTTCCTATCCTAACATTAGTTAGGAAATCCTATCTAATGCCAATCTTATCTGTAAACGACAGATAGAGTCTGAATAGAGCAGTGTGATAGGGCAAGCAGCCCTGTACATTGTTTTGTTTGTTTATTTTTAGAACAGGGTTTTCCCCCTCCGCCCCCGTGTTATTTTGTACATTATTATTATTATTATTATTATTATTATTATTATTATTATTATTATTATTATTATTATTATTATTTATGACGGCGAAGCGCCGCATATTTGGTTGTTTATGTATTTAGGACGGCATAGCTGATTTTGTTTGTTTTGTTTACCGTGGATGGGAAGCCCCATCCACAGCACTTTTTAATTAATAAACTTGTGCAGATTGTGGCCGAGGGGTAATAGGATAATTACTAGCCAGTTAAACCCCTCGGCCACAGTATATAAGCCTGCAGCTCTCTGCGCTCGTGGTGGGAGTTCAGAGGAGGAACGAGTGAGCCAAGGCAAGAGCGAAAACGAAAGAGAATAACATTAAGGATCAGTGAAGGCTATTGCCCAGCCTGATCACGCGGTTTGTGTTCGTGCTTATTTTTGTTTAACCTTTTTATTTTTCCTCTGTGAGCACAGTTTGTTTTTTGTTTAAAACATTTGATTTATTTTTGTATTAAAATAAAACCACAGCCAGCCGGTTCTTCCTTTTGAACTGCAGTACCTGGTGTCAGTATTTTTCACTTCCTGCTTCTGCCGTGACGTCACAGCCCAGTCACCCTGTCACAAGCAGGTTACAGCTCAAGCTTCAGGGAACTGTCACCAGAATATACCTGTTTTTTAAGTTATGGTATCTAAACTCTATTATGTGGTGGCAAAGAAATGCAGGGCTCTAGATTTTACTCGGGAGGAGAATAAGGATTTGATCGCAGAAAAATGTACAATAAAATCTAATTAACAATGAATAAATACCGCTATTTAAAAAATGATTGAATTTGTTGCCAGATCACAGTGATGTGTTCTAAGCATCCTGGAAAACCTGGAATGCCCGCTTTTTGTATTGAAGTGTCAATGAAGCAGTTCTTTAATAGCAATAATGCTGAAGAAAATCTTGCCTTCTACGTTTAATAGGGAAATAGGGCGAAACTGACTGATGCTGCTAGAATCTTTTTCTTTAGGTATAAAGACTCCACCTGCTCGGCGCCATGCTCTTGGTACAACCTGTTTTTCCCATGCTACTTTCATCAGTTTCCACAGGATTCGTAGAACTCCTGAAGCACTCTTGTACACTCTGTAATGAACTCCATTAGGCCCTGGAGATGATGAAGCCCTTGCTTTTTTCACAGCTTGCTTTACTTCTTTCCACTTAGGTGCACAGTCCTCCATTTGGTATTCTGGTGGATTGATAGGTGGGATGTTTGAAGGAATTGACATAGGCTCCTGCCTTTTTGAATCTGTATGCGTTTCCTCCAAATATCTCTCCAGCTCAAACTTAGATGCTTTTAGTGTGCCATTCTTCTCACTGGTGAATAACTTCTTTACAAATTTGAATGGGTCTTTATAAAAGTTAGTTCTCACATGCTCCTTCTTTCTGTAGCGTTTCCGTAGGCGCTCAGCTCTGCGCAATGTTGCAAGCTTATCTTTTATGACCCTTTGTAAGAGATTGAGTCCCTCCTTCTGACTTTCTTCTGCTCTTCTCCATTGCTTCCTCAGCTGTCTCCTTTCTCTAACTAAGCGTTCAATCTCCTGCTGCCGTCTAGACTTTCCAGGAATAGTTTGTACTTTTTCCTTCCTTTTTCAACTCCAAACCTCTCGCTTCCATATCGTAGATGATGTCCCCAAATTTATCCAGTTTCTTTTCAACTGTTCCACTTAACCTTTCCAATGCAAAGCAGAGATCTGTGTTTACTGTGTCCCATGCAGTTTTCTCACAAGCTCTTGGCCATTTAACTCCAGGCTTGTGCCCGTTGAGGTTCTTTTCTCTCTTACGCTGGTTTGTCTGACCGGGTTCACAAGGATCATTAGGTTCATCACTAACTGTGTCCATGCAAGTCCTCCTCACATCTATGACAGGGTGCTGATATCCTGCGAACTGTGGTTTGCTTCCTGTCGCTGGATTTCATTCGACTGACTTGACTGACTTCGTAAGAAGTACTGATCAATGCGAGGCCCTTGTCCCTTCTCCCTCAAGCATTTCATTCTCCCTTGATGAATCTTCAAACCCCTGACTGTTGTCACCTTGCTCCAGCCGCAGACACAAACCTGGAGTTCCATGTCTTTGCTAACTGCAGATCTTGAACTAGTCTTTTGTGAAGTACTCTCCATACTCATATCCGTTTCCGTTCCTAAGTCCTTAACCGTGTTGTCCAACGTTGAGTCATCTTCGCCCCGCCTCGCAGACTCTAGGGGTATTTTTCTCTTTAATTTCTTTGAAGCCTTGGGGGTATCTCCAGCATCCTGTAAACACAGAGCTGGATACTGCCGACAAGGGTGGCTAACCCTTGCCAGCCCCAATGGGGTCTCTTTCCTCCAGTCAGCTGTCTCTCCAGGCTGTCACGAGGTCTTTCCCTTGTTGCCAGCTGCACTATTCACAGCAGTCACTGGACGTATCCAGATCTTCATGATTTCCATTACATGAGAGTAGATGTTAAAACTTCATGCTGATTTGAACTTGGCTCTCGCCAAGATAAGCACCAACTAAGACGTAGCTTCACAGTAAACTAATGTGATCCATATGTGTCTCCATCCATTTGGCGCTTCCTTCCATATGATGATGTAGATATCCTTCTGTCTGGTGTTGATGGCTGAAGTGTAATGCTGGCTCCAGGGATCAGCTTATTTTGCCTCCCTAGCGCATCAGCACACACAACGGCTGCGATGCTGGCTCCGGGATCAACCATAGTGCGGTCTCCCAAGCGCATCAGCATGACAACCGTCTGGATTGAGCTAAGTAGGGTACATCTCTAGGGTCTTCAAGTGGGCACCTTCCATCCTCGGTGTTTCGTCGACTAGCCCACGACACCTCAAGAGGGCTCGACGGTGATTCTGGCGTCCCAGCATCACCCCCCTCCGTCCCCCACTCAACTCAGCCCAGCTTACTTACCTGTACATCAGCCTTTCTTTCTTTCTATTGTGCTTGAGATCCCCAGCCAGAATCTTTCTGTCTCAACCGCTATTTAAAAAATATATATATATAATTTAGCAAACCGATTTCTGTCATAAACATCATTTTGTTTTAATTAGGAATGCCAACACACAACAATATCTCACAGGCTAAAATAAAGCTAAAAAATAAGAACAGTACTGTGATATGTCCGTGCCTCCGGTAAAAGAAAGTTTGGACTATAATTGTGTACATAAAACTTGTATTTTTCGAGTTACATTACATATATGAGCTGCTGGTTCTAGTTCAATGGAGCATCTCGCTGTGTGATACAATAACATGACAGAATCCACACAGAATACTTCATATCTTATTACTCAGTAAAGTTTCAAATATCAATAATCATAATCACCGACAGCTGTCCCATGCATATGAACCACCTTCTCTCATGGGAGGTGTTAGGAAAGAAACTTAGAAATCTGAAAACTTTCCTATCTGAAATTAAGATAGGAAAATAAGTTAGGAGAGCATTTTCTGTAATTTCAACTCTGCTAAACTTGTAGTTAGGACCTTCTATCTCTGAAGATAACATAAGAATGTCACTTAGGATGCTTTTGTAATATGGCCCCAGGACCTTTAAAAGGCCTAGAAAACTCAGTTAATGGGTCCTCTCAATCAAGAGGGGAGGGTCCTGCACTTAACTCAAGTCGCCAAACACTGCCCCAGTAGAAACACCAAGAAGGAAAGGTAAAGTTGAAGGTGACCGACCAAAGGACCTCCTAATCCGTTGTTCGTTCCGGTGTAAGGCTTTTATTTGGCTCCCTTCAGTCTTGATTCCCCCTCTCCAGCACCACGATGCAGAATTCTGTTGTTACGACTCGCCCTTAGCACAAAGCTAATCCCTACAGAGGGATTACCTCCCTGTAACAAATATACCCAAATTATTAACAAAGGGGAAAGGCGAAGCGACAGTGCATCAAGGACGCGATCTCCCAATAAATATACTATAGAAACAAGGGATAACCTCAAACATTTATTGGCTAAAATAATGGATACTGTTAAACAAAACAAATAGAAAAGATAAGTTCCGAGCAGAAAAAAAACAAAACGTAAACAAGCCAGCAAAACATCCACTGCGAGAACAAAGTAACAAAATAAAACAAAAAGCAGTCCCAAGAACAAAAATAACAAGAAAACGATCTCACCAAACTCCTGGGTACCCGCTTGCTTGAAGGTCCTCTCAGAAGGCGATGACAAGTAATCCACAAAAAAAATGAACATGCACTTGAAAAAACAAAAATCGTCAGCAACGTGGCGCATACAAGCCGGCACCAGGCTTTAGCGATCGTAGGCAGCAGAGGCGAACGACCCAGGCTAAACAGCCTGAAACTGGCCCAAAGCACTTGCTAATAAAAAACAAAACAACTTCTTACAGGAACGACAGTCGAAGTAAAGAGAATCGCTCTACCGTGGTAGTCCTCCCAGGGCAAAAGAACGCCATGGTCTTTTCAAAACCCGGAATAGAGTCAGTAAACAGGAACTAAGGAGGCGGCAGGAACTCACAAGGCAAGTAAGTAGCCCCTCCCTATGGCGTAACAAAGGTACTATTTATACTTGCCTAAAACAATCTTTCCATTAACAGTGCTGCTGCTTCCAGCGAATAAGAACCTCGAAATGTATTTGGAACCTGGCCAGGCTTCCGTGCTGCCCAATTAAGGAGCAACACATGCCACACTGTAATGGAAGAATGAACAGCACTGAATATCCACACTCCCTCAGTGTCCCATGGTTATCCGTTATGTACACCCCGATCTCGGCCCTCCCTACTCTTATTTGGTCTTCCGACCCAGCCACTGGTACTTCGCTTAAGTAGGGTAGGACCTGGTGTGTCGGGTGTGTACGGGGAGCTGGCGTCTCGGGTGTGTACGGGGAGCTGGCGTCTCGAGTGCGTACGGGGAGCTGGCATCTCGGGTGTGTACGGGAGCTGGCGTCTCGAGTGTCGGGAGCTGGCGTCTCGGGTGTATCAAGGGAGCTAGCGTCTCGGTGTGTCGGGGAGCTGGCGTCTCGGGTGTGTACGGGGAGCTGGCGTCTCGGGTGTATCAAGGGAGCTAGCGTCTCGGGTGTGTACGGGGAGCTGGCGTCTCGGGTGTGTACGGGGAGCTGGTGTCTCTGGTGCATCGGGGAGCTGGCGTCTCGGTGTGTCCAGGGAGCTGGCGTCTCGGGTGTGTACGGGAGCTGGCGTCTCGGGTGTGTCCAGGGAGCTGGCGTCTCGGGTGTGTCCAGGGAGCTGGCGTCTCGAGTGTGTCACGGGAGCTGGCGTCTCGGTGTGTCAGGGAGCTGGCGTCTCGGGTGTGTCGGGAGCTGGCGTCTCGGGTGTGTCACGGGAGCTGGCGTCTCGGTGTGTCCAGGAGCTGGCGTCTCGGTGTGTACGGGAGCTGGCGTCTCGGTGTGTCAAGGGAGCTGGCGTCTCGGTGTGTACGGGAGCTGGCGTCTCGGTGTGTCACGGGAGCTGGCGTCTCGGTGTGTACGGGAGCTGGCGTCTCGGTGTGTACGGGAGCTGGCGTCTCGGTGTGTCTGGGAGCTGGCGTCTCGGGTGTGTCCAGGGAGCTGGCGTCTCGGTGTGTCTGGGAGCTGGCGTCTCGGGTGTGTCAAGGGAGCTGGCGTCTCGGGTGTGTCCGGGGAGCTGGCGTCTCGGGTGTGTCCAGGAGCTGGCGTGTCGGGTGTGAACGGGAGCTGGCGTCTCGGGTGTGTACGGGAGCTGGCGTCTCGGGTGTATCAAGGGAGCTAGCGTCTCGGTGTGTACGGGAGCTGGCGTCTCGGGTGTGTCGGGAGCTGGCGTCTCGGTGTGTCCAGGAGCTGGCGTCTCGGGTGCGTACGGGGAGCTGGCGTCTCGGGTGTGTCGGGAGCTGGCGTCTCGGGTGTGTACGGGAGCTGGCGTCTCGGTGTGTACGGGAGCTGGCGTCTCGGTGTGTCCAGGGAGCTGGCGTCTCGGGTGTGTACGGGGAGCTGGCGTCTCGGGTGTGTCAAGGGAGCTGGCGTCTCGGGTGTGTACGGGGAGCTGGCGTCTCGGTGTGTCCAGGGAGCTGGCGTGTCGGGTGTGAACGGGAGCTGGCGTCTCGGTGTGTACGGGAGCTGGCGTCTCGGGTGTGTACGGGAGCTGGCGTCTCGGTGTGTACGGGAGCTGGCGTCTCGGGTGTGTACGGGGAGCTGGCGTCTCGGGTGTGTACGGGGAGCTGGCGTCTCGGTGTGTACTGAGGAGCTGGCGTCTCGGTGAGTACGGGAGCTGGCGCCTCGGGTGTGTACGGGGAGCTGGCGTCTCGGGTGTGGAAGCTGCAGTCCGTCCCTTAGTTGGTTCCTGTTCGCTCCTCCGGGGTATTGGTCATGGAGGAGTGTGCTTGAAGGGAGACAGTACAACTTTTTATCATTAAAACCACGATTGTCGGTAAATATAAATTTTTCTGCCAAGTGTCTTTGCTTCTGAGCCGAATGCGAAACACAACACATTCCTCGGTGCATAACACTAAATAGTCTTTCCTTAATCAAAAAGTGCCGCCTCAACAACGTACTCCAGAATGAACTTAGCTTTGCTGTAAGTTTTTGACCGGTCCTTCCTTCCATCCGGCCACCGTGTCTTTATCCTTCCATATTCATTCTCAAGTTCCTATGATCGCTGTTGTTGCAGTCCAGGTCTGTCTGTCAAGATGGCCAGCTTGCTGTGTCCTTCGTTCAGTTCCCCTTAGAACCACGTGTTCCCTTCCTGTACTTTCAGTTCCCTTTTTACAGGGGACTATCAATGAATGGAAACCAGCTGTGGCTGCATTCGGAATTAGGAGTGTGACTATTTTCTCCCGTGCTGTTTGTACAAATAATAACACAAACTTAAATAAATAACTTAAACACAGCAATCAAAATAAGCAACAAACGTGCCTCCCTTTGGGTAATAAACAAAATATAACATGAAACATAACAAGTGCAATAAAAAAATACTAACATAATAAATACAAAATCAAAACAAACATAATGTGCACAACCCCAACTAACTGATAGTCACTTGTGACATGTTTTCTATAGGAAAGCAATAAGACACGACCAGGAGTTCAGATGTGGTCCAATATGATGAGATTACTTCTATTCTTGCCATTTTATAAACCTCTCTCTTGTCCTTCTGCTTAGATCATCATTTCCCATGCACCCATTCCATCTGAAAGAATCCCCAGCACTGATTCTCAGAAGTGAGGTGGGGACGCATGCCCTCTGAACGCTACACATAGCAGAATATTACAGGTAAGAAATGCAATGTTAGTCATTCATAATGCTGTATTCATAATATTTATTATATTAATAGAAATACATTTAACATTTGAAACAAATAACTTGTTTATGTTTATTCATTAAGCTGACAGAATATTAAAATATTTTCTTTTTGTAAATGTGCAAACTGCCTGCACAGTAAACTGAACGTCACCTTTTAAATCAGGGGTGACAAACTCACTTCCTGGAGGGCCGCAGTGTGTCTTCTGGTTTTCGTTCCACCCGTAAAAGACCTTGAAAAATATGAAATATGTCCAAATGAACAAATAATTACATCAGTTATGTTAATTGAGAGCTTAAGTTTGAATGAAAACCAGAAGACCCTGCGGCCCTTGAGGACTGCAGTTTGACACCCCTGTTTAAAATGATGGGCAAGGAAGTTATGTGCTTCTGTGGGTGAATACAGATCATTCGAAAACCTCATGGATAATTAACATAAAGCATAATCTTAAACACACACAAATCAAATCTACAGGTAACCTACACAAGCAAACTAAGATTAAAAATAAATGGAAATATTATTTTGGCAATAACACTGCTTTAGATAAAAATTGGGTACTTTTTCCATTATTAGCGATCGCATCAGTGGTTGTATATCGTCATTGAAACTCTTAATTGAACTTCGCTATCTTTGTCTTATACCGTCTCGCTGCTCATTTTTAAAGGGTGACGCTGCACCATGATAAACTGCAAGGCAATTTACACTCCACATGCTAGCCTCTGAGTATTTATGTGGCAGGAAGTTGAGTGTGGTCAGATGCATTGTGGACTCTGTAGTGTTTTAACAAGTGCTTGTATACGCGTGTTGGTCCACAAGTAAAAAAACAATCAGCTACTATTATTATTTAGTCATTTAGCAGAGGCTTTTATCCAATGCAACTTACAAAGACTTGGGGGTAAACTATGCATCACAACTACGACTGCTGCTGCAAAGTCACTTACACTGGGACTGAAGGATGGCTGACAAGGAGGTTCAGTGACTTGCTTGGGGTCACACACAGTGAGTCAGTGGCTGAGCTGGATTTTCACCTGGAATCTCCTGGTAACAAGCCCCTTTCTTTAACCACTGGACCACCAAGCCTCCATTATATAACTAGAGAACTGGGTGCCCAGCTGGGATTAAACTTTTGTCTGTCTTTCCAAAGGTCTTTCTGTGTGCCATTTTAGTGTTTTACATATATTTGTCCAAAATGACTGGGTGTATCATAACCTGGGGTGCTTGTTACTGAAGGTTAGGCCAATCCAGGTTCCTAACTTGTTGCAGAACACAATAACTGGATTTTGCACCAGTCCTCATCAAGCTTTTACCACACACTCCTCGCCTCCTATAGCCATTTCAGATTGCATTTGGCTATATTCAAATAAACATATTTTATATAAATATTCTGAACCTTTCCGATTATGAGGTTGATAGGCTGAGAGGGACTTGATGCTCCCATCTGCTTTTATCAGGGACTCATTGTAGCAACCTTGTATGGAAACAGAAAAATCTGCATCTTTTTCTTTTTTTTTTCAAGTGAGATTCTTTCCCAACACGGTCAGTTCCCCATAGTAATTAAACCCCCTACATGAGTCCTTTTCACTGAATTTTCAGGGACTGGGAAGCTATACATAAATGGAGCCTTTGTGCCTCTGTGCTTGTTTTAAATTCCTTCTTCACTCAAAGAACAATAACCTGAATAGCTGGTGCTGATGGTAGAGGGAAGCCTTGCCAAGGGGAGCCCAGGATAGGAAAGGGAAGAGTCTGGGTGGCAGCGGTTGGCTCACTGGCAAGGGAAGTCTGCAAGGACTGTGGTGGAAATTCTGTCTGGTAAAAGACGCTACATGGCAGAATCATTGTGGATGTGAAAAGCAGTTTGGAGGATCGGATCCGGGGGTGTTGGTAAGTTGACTGGAATAGCTGGATGCTGGCGGAGCTACTAACCTGAATTACACAGAGTGATGGATTTAGTTAGAAAGGTGTGTCGAGAAATATTGTGACACTTATTTGCAGGGGTGACACAAAGGACAAGTGCAGTTAAAACAACAGAGAACCGATGACTGGAAACACACGTATGGTCAAAGTACGTTAAGAATGAACCTGAAGCAACAAAAACCCCACGGAGTGCAGGGAAAGTGCACCAGTGATCTCATGATGGCTTAGGAATGCAAATAGAGTTGTTTGACTGTCTCAACCTTGGGATCATTGAAGATGTAAAAACTGTCTGTATAAATGCAGGGTGTCTGTGAGCTGCTCAGAGAGAGTGCTGGGTCGATGCAAGCCTAGGCTGTTTCCTCTCTGAGTGGAAACCTGTCTGTATAAATACAGGGTGTCTGTGAGCTGCTCAGTGAGAGTGCTGGGTTGATGCAAGCCTAGGCTGTTTCCTCTCTGAGTGGAAACCTGTCTGTATAAATACAGGGTGTCTGTGAGCTGCTCAGTGAGAGTGCTGGGTCGATGCAAGCCTAGGCTGTTTCCTCTCTGAGTGGAAACCTGTCTGTATAAATACAGGGTGTCTGTGAGCTGCTCAGAGAGAGTGCTGGGTCGATGCAAGCCTAGGCTGTTTCCTCTCTGAGTGGAAACCTGTCTGTATAAATACAGGGTGTCTGTGAGCTGCTCAGAGAGAGTGCTGGGTCGATGCAAGCCTAGGCTGTTTCCTCTCTGAGTGGAAACCTGTCTGTATAAATACAGGGTGTCTGTGAGCTGCTCAGTGAGAGTGCTGGGTTCGATGCAAGCCTAGGCTGTTTCCTCTCTGAGTGGAAACCTGTCTGTATAAATACAGGGTGTCTGTGAGCTGCTCAGTGAGAGTGCTGGGTTGATGCAAGCCTAGGCTGTTTCCTCTCTGAGTGGAAACCTGTCTGTATAAATACAGGGTGTCTGTGAGCTGCTCAGTGAGAGTGCTGGGTCGATGCAAGCCTAGGCTGTTTCCTCTCTGAGTGGTTTCTGTGTAAGCTCAGTCATGTTGCCTTCAGGCCACCCCGACCTGGAAGGACCACTCTTCCTGGTTCAATTCCTGGCTGCATGACAGCAGCAGAAATGCATATATTAACTTTATATGTGCTATGCTTTACATGTTTGTTAGTTTATTTGTTAGAATATTGAATATTTCAGTATATTTCACTTGTATTAAGACAGGAATATTTTGATATAATAAAATAAAGTACAAAATGGAGTTATTGTCCAGGATAGCAGGGAATCGGGCCCTCGCCCCTTGCACCCAAACCTGTCACATGACCTCTTTACAGCCTGTTGTGCCGGGATTGGGTTAACTCCATATTATAATGAAAAACTTGTAGGATGCTAAGTAGCCCTAGTGCCTTCCTCAGTGTAATAATTCAGGCTGTATCTTTTGGTATTAACATATCAGTGAGAAAGGACTGGCCCTCCCTATGAGAATTCGGTGTAAGCAGATAGAAGGGTGGGTTATCAGCAAGTCTGTGTGGAACGGTGTAAAAGCTGGGGAGGCGTGGAAAAGGAGAGTCTGTTTGCCAGAAATATTTTACATTTAAAGGAAATATACAGAAAGAAAAGGAAACCTGAAAATGAAGCAGGGTAGCTATTGTGGTGAAGTTCCATCCAGGTCTGTGTGTTACATCTGAAAGCTCTTATAAATGGTAACAACGTGCGTTTCAGAAGCAGCATGTGTGCTGTGAGTGTTTACTGCTGGCACAATGCTTAGCTGCTTCGACAACTCACTCAATTAGTGTTCAAGTACTTTGAGCCAATCTTATGTTAGAATCCTACACTAACATTCTTCATATTGCTACAATTGGTATGTTGCCTTTTAGATATAATAATAATAATAATAATAATAATAATAATAATAATAATAATAATAATAATAATAATAATAATAATACACTGGGTTAAAGGGATGGACTATATGCCATCATTCATATTTTGTGTGTAACTTTATTAAAAGAGAACAGAGAACTGGCACTTGGTAAGCAGAGTACAGATGTGCTCTACACCTTCCACTGGCATTGGCCCTCACAGGGTGCTAGTGTCCATTATTCAGAAGTGTAAATCTATATGTTTAATAGCACTACTATTTGAGTGAATTACAGCGTCAGATCTTGGCAGGATGTAGTAAACAGCTGATTGAAGCCATCACTGCAGTTCCCAGTTCCTTACAGCTGCAGCCCTGGCCTAATCACTGGTACAAGTTACTGATGTTAGGGACTCTATGGACCACTGTGGAAACTGTGATACTGTCTATGAAGCAACGCCAACTACCAATTGCAGGGCTCTGTGAGCAATGCCACATCTCCGCTTTCCACTGGCACGGAACTGAAAACCATTGCAGTGTAAATCAGTCCTATTCTTTCCCACTGGCAACAGATTGGTTCCAAAATATTCTTCTCCTTCTTCTTCCATGATGAATAATAAAGACATGCAGCCAAACTATTAGTTCAGATCCCCGCAATGTTCTATCAGTGATTTGAGCACCTAAAGGTGGTATTGCTATTCTAAAGGGGGCGTTTCTATAAAATATCAGTATACTGGGTCAAGTGATTGGATCTAACAAATCTTGCCATAAATCTTTCCTGTTGTGCGGTTAAAGAAATCTCTGTTTGAGGTTTTTGCAGATACCAGGGCTTTTAAAAACTGTCACCCACACCTGGGATGTGCAGAAAGGATCCTGTAGTGGTTTTCACAGATACACTGAGAGCTGAACCTGGTGTCACAGAGTGACCCTAAAACCCTTCCCTTGTACCAAGTGCGAGCACCTTTTTTGAGTGAAAGGTATATGCGGCCGAGATGTCTGACTCTTTGATAGAAACAGTTTAATTTATTTGCAGTCTTCCCACTGACAATGGGAATGGGAATGTAGAGATGGAAGCCCTGCTAACAAGATTGACGTTTTTGCAGGTATCAGACTTTTAAAGACTATCACCCACACCTGTGAGCAGAAACTGACTCACTGAGAGCAGAAACTGACCCAAGACTGTCACAGCTACTGGAAGCAGACCGATATTTGGGGAAACAAATTTGTGAAACTGCAACAAATATTGTAATGACTGTAATGTTTGTCAAAGGTTTGTACAGATTGTACAGTCCTCCCAGGGCGGTGGAGGTGGAACCAGCAGGAACTCTCCCTCCGCTGGTGGAGGTGGGAGCGACACACAGTCCTCCCATGGAGGTGGAGGTGGCACCAGCAGGTATTCTCCCTCTGCTGGTGGAGGTGGGAGCGACACACAGTCCTCCCAAGGCGGTGGAGGTGGCACCAGCAGGTATTCTCCCTCTGCTGGTGGAGGTGGGAGCGACACACAGTCCTCCCATGGAGGTGGAGGTGGCACCAGCAGGTATTCTCCCTCTGCTGGTGGAGGTGGGAGCGACACACAGTCCTCCCACGGCGGTGGAGGTGGCACCAGCAGGAACTCTCCCTCTGCTGGCGGATACCTGGACTGTGGATATTCGTCCTTCCCCCTCTTGGGCTGTGGACGCACCGACTCCCCCCTCTTGGGCTGTGGACGCACCGACTCCCTGTTGCTGCTGCCTCTTGCCGCTCTTCCTCCTCCTGTTTTCTGTCTCCTCGCTCTCTCCGCTCTCACTCCTCATACACCCACACCACAAACTGAGAGCGCTGCAGGCTTTTATGGAGGTGACCATCTCCCAATTAGCAACAAATTAATCACTTAATTCAGGAGATGGCCACCTTCTGCACGAGGTTTTTAAACTGCTGTGGATGGGGCTTCCCATCCACGCTACTAAACAAAATGAAACACATGCTCTTCGCCATCATATAAATACACTAATAAATCATAAAACAAAACAAATACAAAATAACAATCTGCACTGTGGCAGATTTTTATTCTAAAAATAAATAAACAAATACGTACAGGGCTCCTCGCCCTTTTACAGGTTTATATAAAGGTTTTATTGCAATAAAAAACAGGAACTGTTATGTTGGAATATTAGACAAAGTGTTAACTGTATTCAATAATTTTAGTACACAATAAATCTACAGAAAAATAGCCTTGCCCTTATCTGCCTGCAAGCAGAGCGGTGCTAGATATGGAAGGTTCTTTTTGGCAGTCAAAGTGAGATTTACTTGTAGTCTGCAGTTTTGAATCCAAAGTCTTTCTATGATAAGAAACATAGTTGAAGGGAGCATTCCACGAATTAGGGGAGTTGTGTCCAGTCACAGTTCTTATCAAATAAGTATTAATCGAAACAGTAATCTTGGCAAGTAAACAGGGTGTCTGAATCCTGCTTGTGCAGGCAACTTTTAGAAACAGAGAGAGGTCAGGAATGGTCCTAGAATGGCACAGTGAAATAAGGCTTCTATACTTAACATGTTTATTATAGCTTAAATTTAAATGAAACTAATTGAACTGACCATTGTATGCTTATTCAAAGGCAATCTTTGTCAAAAACTTTGTTAACACACATTTGTATATGAAGTTAAACTGACCCATTGATAACACACTGAAAAGGTAATGTAATATGCAGCTAGGAAGGATATATATTTTGACCCACCTTAATATAATCAAATAGCGCTGATTTTACATATTAAAAACATCTCTCATATATACACATATACTTGTATTATATTATAGCGAGAATTCTGTTAACTTTGGTCCACCTGACTTTTCAGAAAAAGGAGGAGTTGGAACAAGAGAGCGATGAAATCATGTTTCAATGTTTTTTGGCAAGAAGTTATATCCAATTAGTTTTGAAAAAGGAGTTGAACAGATCCTTCTAGAATGTATCATTAACTTAAAGATAAGAAATGTCAAGGCCAAGTGGTGATTAGATTTACTTGGGACCTGATGTATTCAATGGAGAGAAAATCCTATAAAAACCTAGATAAAACCCCAGTCAAGTATCGCTCAACTTGCTAACTACAAGCTGATGTGATCCATGCTCTGAAGATCTCTGAAAAACTGATTGCTGTTTGGTCGTATTCACAAGTCTCTGCCTTTTGAAGACCGTTCTTATTTTTTCAATATATCCTACACTACACTTCCATATACTGGAAGGTAAGCATATATTTGAATTGAATATCTCTTTTATATTGATGCATTGCTATAAGGTATAGAAATTATGTTTTAGTCTTAAGAGAGTGATATATATTGAATGTTCTAGAATTTAGCGGTGGGTGTTTTTAGCTTTTTGCATTTTATAGCCTAAGAGCTAAATATATGATAACCATATTTGTATTACTGTATTGAAGTACTAATGCTGCTAACCTGTAAAGCACTGGATCGCCCAGACTGCTTTTTACTTGGGATTTATGGTGGTCTGCGCAACCAACCAATCAAATTTTTAACATAAGCATTTAATAAACCGAAAAGAGCACTACTACTGCTCTGATTCGTTACAACGTCAAATTAAATGAGTCTGTGTGATTTTCTTTATTATTAAAAGTCATCTGGATACGTTGCAAGCCCAGTGCACGAACAAAACCACAACAGGATTTTGAAACATCTTTACGTCCTCCTGAACGTCTCCCCTGAGTTTAAGAGTGTGCTCAGAGCATATACATAAATAAAAAGAGTACGTTGCAAAGATATCCTGACACTGGAGAAGATTTCCAGATGTGCTGGGAGCAAGCTGATACTTGGAGAATGTGATTAAATGGACTATGTGAAACCGTAACAATATTGAATATTGTAATAAGTCTGTACTGTGTTTTAAAGGATATAAAGCCAGCAGAAAAACCTGTTGCAGCAAAGGAAGAGCAAGCAATGATCTAATGTTAGAAAAAAAGCTTGTCTGTGTGCATTTGTTATTGGAATGTATATTAGTAACCTGAACGTTACTGGTGCAATAGTTTACCTTGGGATGAGAGAATTTAGCAAAACTATGAACTGTGGATATTTTAAAATCTCGCTTAAAGACACACCTATATGGCGCTTTTTATACAAAAGTATCGCAAAGCACTGTACAATACATAGCAGAAAAAAGAACAAACCACAATACATTTGTTTAGCATGTCACACATACAACTGCCACTGTCAGACCATTTAAATAACAGTATACACATAATAATACAAAAGCAGCAATTTTAAAGTTGCATTAAAACCCACTAAGACAAATGACAAACGAAGGCAGAGCATTCCATAATTTAGAGCTCTACAAGAAAAAGCCCTACCTCCCGTGTTGCTTTTGTTGACCCTAGGAATAACCAGCAGCCCCGCATTCTGTGATCACAGAGTGCGGTTTGGAAGATACAGGGTCAGTAACTCCTGCAAATAACTAGGTGCTAATCCATTCAGGGCTTTGTAAGTTAACAGCAAAATCTTAAAATCAATTCTATACTGCACAGGGAGGCAGTGTAAAGAGGCCAAAACAGAGGTAATATGTTCACTTTTCATGGTTTTAGTCAGAATTCTAGTGGCGGTATTCTGAACAAGCTGCAAGCGGGATACCACACATTTTGGGACACCAGTACATTACAATAATCAATTCTAGATGAAACAAACTTTAGTAACTTCTCTATTATGAGTCTCAAATGATACAGTGCCTTGAAAAAGTATTTGCCACCTGTCTGATTTTCTGCATTTTTGCATATTTTTGACACTGAATGTTATCAGATCTTCAACCAAAACCTAATATTAGATAAAAGGGACCCTGAGTGAACAAATAACACAAACATTTGATACATATTTCATTTATTTATTAAAGAAAGTTATGCAACACCCAATGCCCCCGTGTGAAAAAGTAATCGCCCCCTTAGACTCAATAACTGGTTATGCCACCTTTAGCAGCAATAACTGCAACCAAACGCTTCCTGTAGTTATTGATTAGTCTCTCACAGCACAGTGGAGGAATTTTGGCCCACTCCTCCATGCAGAACTGCTTCAACTCAGTGACATTTGCGGGTTTTCGAGCATGAACTGCTCGTTTCAGGTCCTGCCACAACATCTCAATGGGGTTTAGGTCTGGACTTTGACTAGGCCATTCCAAAACTTTAAATTTCTTGTTCTTCAGCCATTCTGATGTAGACTTGCTTGTGTGTTTCGGATCATTGTCTTGCTGCATGACCCAGCTGCGCTTTAGCTTCAGCTCACGGACAGATGGCCTGACATTCTCCTGTAGAATTCTCTGATACAGAGCAGAATTCATGGTTCCTTCAATAACGGCTAGGCACCCAGGTCCTGATGCAGCAAAGCATCCCCAAACCATGACACTACCACCACCATGCTTGACCGTGGTATGAGGTTTTTACTGTGGAATGCAGTGTTTGGTTTTTGCCAGACATAACGGGGCCCATGTCTGCCAAAAAGTTCCACTTTTGACTCATCTGTCCATAGAACATTGTTCCAGAACTCTTGAGGATCATCCAGGTGCTTTCTGGCAAACTTGAGACGATCATTCATATTCTTCTTAGTGAGCACTCCTAGGAAGATTCACTACTGTCCCAAACTTTCTCCATTTGGACAATATGGCTCTGACTGTGGGTCGCTGGAGCCCTAGAGCCTTAGAAATGGCTTTGTAACCCTTTCCAGACTGATAGGCATCAACTTTTTTTCCGGAGGTCTTCAGGAATTTCTTTTGTTCGTGGCATGATGTGCCTCTAGAACCTGTGTGCTGACAACTTCACTTTGATGGTAAGGGCCAAAGTTAGTCAGATTTATATTGGGCAGGGCTGGCCCAAATCAGGCCTGGTTGTTAACCAAAGTACTCAAACAGCTGACCCTAATTATCCCTTTTATTGGGTAGAGTTAACTAGGGGGGCAATAACTTTTTCACACCTGAAGATAGCATGTTTGATTACCTTGCACACAAAACAAATGAAAGGAGCACCAAACTTTGGTGTCATTTTTTCTCTCAGACTCCCTCTATATACCACTACAACCCACAAAAAATCTGACCAAATACAATGTGAAAAATGTGCAAAAATGCAGAAAATCAGACAGGGGGCAAATACTGTAGATCAGGATCAAACTCTTAATTTCTAGTTTAAATTTTGATGAGAGACTGCAAAGGTCGAGCTCATGTAGTCCCACATTTCCTTTTAGTTGGTTCTGTGATCCCACTAGCATAACCTCTGTTTTATCTGAATTCAACATTACAAAATTATGTGACATCCAATGTCTTTAAGACAAGTGGCTAATAACACCCAGGCAGAAGCAATTCCTGGCTTTAGGGACAAATATAGCTGGGTATCATCAACATAGCAATGGAAGTTCACTCCATGTCTGTGGATAATGTCACCCAACGGTAGCATATATAATGAAAACATCAAGGGACCTAGAATGGAGCACTGTGGAACACCACAGACAACTTCCGATAGTGCTGATTTTACCTCCCCAAAAGATTTGAACCAGGATAGGACAAGGTCAGACAGTCCTACTGTGCTTTCAAGATGATTCAGTAGGATGGAATGGTCTACAGTATCAACGGCAGCACTTAGATCAAGAAGAATTAATACTGATGGAAAGCCCGAGTCAGAGCTTATCAGCAGATCATTCACAACTCTGACAAGGGCCGTCTCGGTGCTATGTGCAGCATGAAAACCAGACTGAAACTTCTCGAATATATCATTAAGAATATATCATTAAGATTAAATTGCCAAGGACTGCTGAGAAAAGGCACACTTTTAATTTAAAAACAAGCTGTGCGTTTTTTTTATCTGAAAGAGAAAGAAATATATTTTAGACCAAGGCCGGACTAATTTATTAGAACAGGTGTTTAAGTTGCCCCTTTGTCTTTATACAGTGTTATCTTAATTAAAAATAAGAAACTGCATGATACACAAAACATAGGATTAGTGTTAGGAATTACCTCACGGGGCTCCCGAGAGGCGCATCCAGTAAAGGCACTCCGCACGGAGTGCAGGATGTGCCCTATAGCCTGGAGATTGCGAATTCGAATCCAGGCTATGTCACAGCCGACCGTGACCGGGAGTTCCTAGGGGGCAGGGCACAATTGGCTGAGCACTGCCCGGGTAGGGAGGGCTTAGGTCGGCAGGGGAATCCACGGCTCACTGCGCATCAGCGACCCCTGTGGCCGATAGGGCGCCTGTGGTTCTGCAGTGGAGCTGCCAGATCTGTGTTGTCCTCCGGCACTATAGGACTAGTGGCATCGCAGTGGATCTGCAGTGCAAAAAATGACGGCTTGGCAAGAGCATGTTTCGGAGGACGCGTGTTCCAGCCGCCGTTTCCCGAGGCGACAACTAAATTTATAAAAAAAAAAAAAAAGTTATTACCTCACGTTTTTAGGGATTAGAGAAATATAGAACATGAGATATATGCTATTAATGTTATATGAGTAAACGGTAAAAAGTAAAACTATATTATGAATTTTAGTGATAAGGGCTGTCTAGTACGTGGAACCTGACTATTTAAAAACTGCATATTTGAGACCCAAGAATGGATCTGCAGGTAAGGTTTATGCCATAAAAGTACAAACTTTATGGGATTATTTTGTTAGCTCAATCACTTTGAAGAGAACGTATAAATATTAAAATTATAAAATTAAGGAGAGGTCCCATATGGGGCACTAGATCTGTAAGTAATCATGAAAATCTAATTAAATATCAAACTAATTAAATTGAAAAAGACTGTCATCTTGTTTTTTCTCAGCACGAAGCAGCTTGCAAAGAGGACGTCTTATGCCAACCGCCACCATGAACCAGACGGAAGAGGCATACAGTGGGGACAGCTATTGGTACCATGAGGACATCCTCAATGTTACCATGTCTAACTCCACCAGTGCTTTCCAGTCCCCGTTCTCCCCCCTCGTGGATAAGGCCATAAGCTGCATCACCATCATCATCCTGTTCATCACCATGGTCTCTTTGGGCTGCACCATGGAGATCTCCAAGATTAAAGCCCACATCCTGAAGCCCAAGGGGGTGGCCATCGCTGTGGTTGCCCAGTACGGCATCATGCCGCTCACAGCCTTTGCACTGGCCAAAGCCTTCCAGCTCAGCTCGATTGAGTCCGTTACCGTGCTCATCTGTGGCTGCTGCCCGGGAGGGAACCTGTCCAACATCTTTGCCCTGGCACTCAAGGGGGACATGAACCTCAGGTGAGGCTCTCCCTTTCAGGGTTGTATTGTATTTCATTTTGTAGATGCCATCCCTATGGGTGCTTCTATAGATTTTAGATATATCTAAGCAGGGGTTCTCAACATTTTTGAATCACACCCCAATTTGGATTTTTTACTTGGATCCCCCAATAGTGAGATATATAAATCACAGTGATGTATTTGTCATATCCTGTATACAGATGCCATCCCGTGCATAGAACACCACACCTAAGTCCAATGTTCAAAAATAAAAAAGCACACAAAAACACATTTAAACCAATCCCCTAGCTTTGCAAATATTGTGTTATGTTAATGAGAACCCTGATTTTGAAACAGTATTGGGAAGCTGTTATTTGTAATGTTTGTTGCCATTTGTTTTTACTTCATGCACATTAACAACGTTAAGCACTTTTCACTTTAAGCGAAGTTCACATGAAGCTGTTTTTTTTTTCTTTTTTCTAGGACTTCACGTGTTATTATATTGTGTATGTTGATGAAAACCCCTGATTATTCTATAATAGTATTGGGAGGTGCTGGGCCTGCCGTGTGTAAGGTTTCTAGGGGTTTGGTTTGAATGTAAGCACATTGTACCACAGGAACCATTTATGGTGCTTATTTAACTGCAGATCACAGAACACAACCACTTTCTTACAAATGTGTTTCACAAAGATTTAACAACTCTAGGGCAAATGAGATTGTTGCCAAACATTCCTAAAAAAATAACAAATTATTTATCATATTTTAAGAATATTTATCTAGAAAGAGTCAAAGTACTAACAATTCTTGCCTATTGATAGTGTGAGAATACACTGACTGGAAACAAAACAAATGATCATGGGATTAAGAGCTGAGAATAAATACATATATGCAGGCTGCGGTTTCTTCACGTGATGGAAGGCTAGGCTACCACAGTTACACAAGCATGGCATGGGTCTAGGTTTGGTGAAATACAATAGCATCTTTACTACATGAGCACGAACACAGCTGCACTTCCAATGTATTCATAATGCGTGTGCTCCATTTATCAATCTTTAACAATGGCCGGCAACAATGGTAGGCGATTCAAATAATTCTCAGCAATGCCCCTGTGAAACTGCTTTTTTATGCACTGCAACTTCTTGAAGCACAAGAATGCGTTGAGCTTCCTTTCCTGGAGCATTGTAATTGAAAGCTCTTTCTCCTTTCCTGGAGCATTGTAATTGAAAGCCCTCTCTCCTTTCCTGGAGCATTGCAATTGAACGCTCTTTCTCCTTTCCTGGAGCATTGTAATTGAATGCTATTTCTTCTTTCCTGGAGCATTGTAATTGAAAGCTCTTTCTCCTTTCCTGGAGCAAATTAATTGAAAGCTCTTTCTCCTTTCCTGGAGCATTGTAATTGAAAGCTCTTTCTCCTTTCCTGGAGCATTGTAATTGAAAGCTCTTTCTTCTTTCCTGGAGCATTGTAATTGAAAGCTCTTTCTCCTTTCCTGGAGCATTGTAATTGAAAGCTCTTTCTCCTTTTCTTTTTGTCTTAATCTTTGGGAGGGACAGAAGAACAGAATCAGTCGACCTTAAAGCACATCTAGTAACATAACAGGACAAAAGCTCTTTTAGATAATCAGGTACCTGGCCATGAAGTGTTTTGTCAGTCAAAAGTAATATCTACAATCAACTCTAAATCATACTGGAAGCTAGTGTAGAGAAGCCAGCATGGGAGTTATGTGGTCACTTTTCTATTTTATAGTAATCACCCACGCTGCTGCATTTTGAACAAGCTGTAACTGTGAAAAGGCATCGTCTGGTAACCCAGCAAAAAGAGCATTGCAGTAATCGAGTCTAGATGAGACAAAAGCATGAATTAGCTTCTCAGAATGTGGCAGTGAAAGGCAAGACCTAATCTTAGCAGTATTTCATAGGTAATAAAAACAGATATGAGCCTCTAAACATAAATCAGAATCAAATATGAGTCACAAATTTCTGATTTTTGGTTTGAAGTTAAAGAGTAAGTAGCGGGGTTCCGAAAAATATAGCGTTATACGTCCCACTGTGTTGCTACAACTGTTTAAATAAAGTACCTGTAATTTTTCTTTTCATTGTTAACATTCTGACAACTTTTTACACTTATAACTTTAAAGTCCGTTTCAAAGCTCTTTTCAAAATTTCCGCTCTCGTACACTGGGGTTTGAGATCTGTCCCCTAAATCACTGTACATACCACATCATGGATAGTTATAGTTGTTTACCTGTTTGACAATGTGGCAATAATTCTTATACTATCAGTGCACTAGAGCGGAAATTTTTAAAATAGTGCCGTCTCCAATTGGAACTTTAAGAACTTTACCATTACCAAGAAACATATTAAATTGATTGGCTACTACCTTCTCCAAGATCTTACCTATGAAAGGTAAATTGGAGATAGGTCTAAAATTGCTCAACATCTAAATGAGAATCTAAATGAGATTTTTCGAGTAACAGTTTCACCACGGCAGTTTTAAAAGCAGTTGGTGCTGTTCCAGTTGACAAAGATCTGTTAATTTCTAAAACAAAGAAGTCACATAGATCACTAAAAATGCCTTTGAGGATCTAAAAAAACAAGAGGAAGAGCTGCTCTGCATCACTGACTTATTCAGATCTTGTATTGCAAAGGGAAAATGATTCTATGAAATAAGTCTGATCGGCACATTAAGGTCAGAACCACCCTGAAAAATATGATCCCTAATATTAGTAATTTTACTTTCAAAATAATTAAGAAATGCCTCAGATTTAGCTGGTGTAGCTTCGATATGAGTGGGTGCGGTCGAGGACGGGTTAACTCATTTATCAATAGTGAAAAGAGGACCCTGAGATTATCTCTGGTTGCATTCATACGTTTTGAATAATGAGAGCATCGGGCTTCTCTCAAAGCATTATTGTACTCCAGCCTGCGCTGTTTCCAGATATCAGAGTGAATATACAATGTTGTAGTCCTCCACCTGCGGTCTAGTTTATGACCTGCCCTTATCTTTTGGTGTATGTCAGCAGTTACCCAAGGTGAGGCTCGTTTAGAAGAAACTTTGAGTTCTAACCGGGGCCACTGTATCAAAAGTATTTGACAAAAGACAATTGTAACGATCAACTAACCTATCAAGTGAAAGAGACGGAGCATCAGTGAGCATTGATTGCCTCAGTATATCAGAGAGCCTGGATGCAGTGGATTATATAATAATAATAATTTTTATTTTATAAAGCAACTTTCATGACAAGTCATTAAAGCATTCTACATAAGAACACAAATAAAAATAGACAATAAGAAAAATATCAAACATTAAATTAAAAAAAAGCCTGTTTAAACAAATCAGATTTAAGGTAAGATTTAAAAACACAGAAGGATTCAGAGTCCCTCATTTCTTTGGGAAGGGAGTTCCTCAACCTAGGGGCATGGGAACAGAAGCCCGATCACCCACAGTTCAGAGTCTGATCGTGGGGACACGTAAATTGCGTCTTGGGGTATAAATAGACAAAAGGTCAGTTATGTAAGACGGAGACACACCCTTCAAAGCCTTAAAGTCAATAGGAAGATTTTAAAATCAATACAAAACTTAACAGGAAGCCAATGTAAGGATTCCAGAACAGGGGTAATGTGATCACCAGATCGAGACCTAGTCAAAACTAGCCATCTTGAGGCAGGGAATACAATTTAAGTTTAAAAACGTGGTCAAAATGTAAAAAAAATAAAATAAAACAATACACACACACACCTTAGGTAAACAGTTGTAGCAACACATGGGAACATTTAACACAATAAAATAAAAAGGTCCTTATGTACCCTTTAACATTAGTGTCAACGATTCAAATGAAGAATAACTGATTATTTTCTTGTTTAATATTGTGAATATTAATTAAATCATTAATTAAAAAGATGTATTTGATAGAGACCCAACATTTAATATTGCTAAGCATAGATTAATATTTGCAGCTAGCAATGCTGGAGCAGTGTTAATATTTGCGAGATTATTAAGGGATTTCCAGGTGCAAGGGTGTTTATTGATTTAATTAACAATGTCCAGAGCCTTATGGCAAACACCTGTAAATAATAATGTTGGCGTGATACAGCGGCGTGTATCACTTGGTATTTGTAATTCCCCGGGTTTGACCCGTAACCAAAAAGTCCAGTTTTACACACCAACACTAAACACAAAACACAAACACAGTTCTTAATGATAGTGAATACGTGCAAGTGGTGTAATACAGTTCTCCGTGAAATGCAGGGGTGAAAGTGATGTCCGGGTTTATGCTGGCTTTTGCGACAACTCTAGATTGTGCAACTGGTAGTCGCGGTCCATTGTCGGACTGGGTCCGACATTGCAATTATTCCCATCAGGTCCTTTGTCGGACCCTGTCCGACATCATCCAAAAAAACGCAAAAAAGTTGGTTTTCAACGGAAAAAGCCGAAAACCATTCAATGGCCGAGAGGGAACGAAAGGAGCGAGACAAGCCGATAAAAAAAAAAAGAAAAAAAGGCGTATCTCATGAATAGTCATACTAGCCCTGGCATCAGATGGGGCGGTCATATGGAAACAAGCTGGGTGTTACAGTATCAGCGCAGAGACTATCACGGACATTTGCAGAGCTTTTTGAGATGTTATAGCAATAAAATAATGACTTGGATTGCATTATTGAGGAGTTTGGTGATAAAACGAGTCATCAGGAGATGATTGATCGGTATGTACGACTATTATTATTATTATTATTTATTTGGTAGCATATGTGAAAGCGATAGCAAACGAAAGGGTGGGCGGGGCTGGAGATCCCTAGTGAGTGCTTTGTTGATATGCAGGGCCATTTAAACCCGTTTGACTGTGGAAAAAATACTTTTAAACAGCGTCTAAAATTAACTGCGGCGTGTGAAAATAAATTAGACCTGGTGAGCCTGACGCAGAATTAATAAATGGACCGCAAAGGGTTAAAAACAGACCACAGTTAACAAAACACTAACAAACACAAGACAAAACTCACGGTTCACGAAACAGCACACAGACTCCTTGTAGGTTTTTAGCACTAACCATTTACCAAGGAACAGATCACGTATGCCAAGTCCCCTATTTATATCCTCGCTCATGACCCCAAGGTTAACGAGCGCATCTGCTCCTCCAATCCTCAGATGCCACACCGTTTACCGTCTGGGTCATTGAGTTTGGATACCGTAGCTGCGCCCCTTTCCTAAATGACCAACTTCCACCTACCCTATGGAATAAATTGTTATGCCATTTAGTTAAGGGTACTCTGTTCCCGTTACACAGTGCCCTCACAGGTCGAGAGGGAGATCTAACACCAAGCACCATTCGATCTCTGTCACAAAGAGGCATTTGATTGTGTAACTTCTATTTTTTTTTTTAAAGCAAATCAGTCTCAACTGTGTCTGCTCTCGCTCCCCTCTCCACCTCTAGTTCAAATTATTAGCTAAATTATGTTCAATATTTTTTGCCAATCTACTCACCCCCAGTTTATTTAGGTGCAGCCCATCTTTTAAATAATACCAGAGATATAATGAGCTCTAATGAGTTTGAACATTGGGCAGTTTTGTTTTTTCACAAGAAATACTTTGTCTGGTTGTTAAGCGTCCTGCATTTTTAAAGCACGTGCATGTCAAATAATGACAGTCAATGGCCCAATACTGCCGGTATGGTAACATTTTGGTATTGTGGGTACCGGTATATGGTATAACAGTAATGTAAACTCATGGCTTGAGCGGTGACGTCAGACCGGGAAGAAACACACAGCACTGCGAGGTGAAATGGTGAAGGCGCTTGTTTGCGCTGGTTTACTGCAATAAAATAAAAAGGTTTGACACAAAACAATGCTCACAGAGCAAAATAATACAAAACTGACACCAGCTAAACAAACAGGGACGAACACTCAAACACGTACCATGCCGGTCCTCCAGCACGAAGTAGCAATTGCTATTATTTGAATTATTTTTCTCCTTCTCTCTCCCGTTCTTTTTCCCTGAACACACAACCCCGAGTGAATGAATTGTGCAACTATTTATACAGCTGTGCTGGGATTCAATTACTAATTCATTATTCACTTGAACCCCAGCGCATGAACTAATTTGTGCATTCCCTGTGCTCACATATTAATACACATATCCCACATTATATCCCGTGCACCAATATATATACACCAACATTAACATAGATGATGTGTGATTAAGAAAACTGATGGTTTTGGTATTTTATGCAGCATTAACATTAAATAATTGTACTTGTCCTTGTTCAGGATTAAGCCTTGACTGTTCACTGGCTACCATGGCAACCAGGCAGGTCTCCCCAGAATGGCAGCTTGGAAGGTGAAAAATACATGTACTTCATGTTTTGCCAGTCACAGAGGAGTTGGTGTTTTGTAGGATATTTTGGTTACAATGTAGATGCCATGCATCTACTAGATTGAGGGCACCTGTGCTGCCAGCATTCCAGAATCTACTAGTGAGGGCACCTGTGCTGCCATCATTCCAGACAGCCGGGGCCTCAGGAACGTTTACTTGGAAAACAGATCTGTGGACTGTCATAACCACCCTAAAACATTGCAGACCTTGGAGCAGCATGTTTTGTCCTGGCCTCCCCATCCTCTCGATGGGCCCTATTAATGGTCAAATGCGAGAATCTTTTTAACTAGGCACATGGAATAGCATTATGAGACACTGTTACTGGCCAGGGTACATGTTGTAAACAAAGTGGATGCAGTATATAACAGTGTCAATGACCCAGCCTTGAAGCACTTAATGACAGATTCATTTTCTCATGGCCTTGGACATCTGGCATTGAATATCCATTGATGACCTTTGCATTATGCACACTAGTGGCGATAGTTCAGCTACCCTGCAGGTGACAGGTTTTACAACATGGACACCTCGACTTATTGCACACATTTATTATTTACTTAATACTCCAGGTCAGGTCTTTAGGTTTTGGGGCTTGTAATCATTTATTTAAGCATTAACTACAGAGTGCAGAGTGTACTAGGTGAAATAGGAATAAAATATGAGACAAAGTCCAGGATGTTATACTAGTGAACTCAATGCTTCTTCTAATTAAAGATGTTAGATGACAACCGCTTTCTTGTTTTAGGGTTCTTAGTTCCCATTATTTTTACATTTACTACTTTATTTTACTTTTTGTTTTGTTATTGTCGATTTGCTATTTGTGGTTTTATTGAATTCTAACATTTCTATGATTTTCTCTTCATACTGCAAAATTATTTAAAGTAAGGAAATATACAGTACATTATGTTTATATGCTAAAAATGAAGTGTATTTATACTACAAACATTTTAAAAACCTGTTTGACACAGTTAATAAATGAATTACTAGACATATAGTTAAAAAGTAAACAGTAGCCACAACAACAAATCTAAATCTAGACAAATCTAAATCTAAAGCAAAATGGCCAAAATGGTTTAATAGATCAATTAAAAAAAAATATTCAACGAAAAAAGGCAATTTACAGAGCGTTTAAAAGGGACCAAAAAAAAGTACACAGAAAGAGTACTTGGAACTGCAAACACAAGTTAAAAAGGAAGTCAGAAAGGCCAAGAGAGAGATAGAAATCAGTATTGTTAAGGGGGCTAAAACCAATCCCAAAATGTTTTTCCAATATTATAACAGCAAGAGAACATTCAAAGAGGAGGTTAAATGTCTAAGAGACACAAATGGCAAAATCACAGAAAAAAAAGTAGCAAATATATTAAATGATTACTTTTCACAAGTTTTTACAAAGGAGGACACGGACAACATGCCCCACATGTCGACCTGTTCCTATCCAATTTTAAATAACTTTAGCATAACAGAGGCAGAAGTGTTAAAGGGACTAGGAGCTCTTAAAATAAACAAATCCCCTGGGCTGGATGAGATCCTCCCAATAGTACTCAAAGAAATGAAAGAATTTATTTACAAACTGCTAACCAAGATCATGCAACAGTCTCTTGACATAGTGGTGGTACCGACAGACTGGAAAATTGCAAACATAATACCGATCCACAAAAAGGGAGACAAAACTGAACCAGGTAACTACAGACCAATAAGCCTGACTTCTATTATATGTAAACTTATGGAAACTATAATAAGATCTAAAATGGAAAATTACCTATATGGTAACAATATCCTGGGAGACAGTCAGCATGGTTTTAGGAAAGGGAGATCGTGGCTAACTAACCGGCTTGACTTTTTTGAGGATGCAACATTGACAATGGATAATTGCAAAGCATATGACATGGTTTATTTAGATTTCCAGAAAGCTTTTGACAAAGTCCTGCATAAAAGATTAATTCTCAAACTGAACGCAGTAGGGATTCAAGGAAATTCATGCACATGGATTAGGGAGTGGTTAACATGTAGAAAACAGAAAGTACTGATTAGAGGAAAAACCTCAAAATGGAGCGAGGTAACCAGTGGTGTACCACAGTGATCAGTATTAGGTACTCTGCTATTCCTAATCTACATTAATAATTTAGATTCTGGTATAGTAAGCAAACTTGTTGAATTTGCAGACGACACAAAAATAGGAGGAGTGACAAACACTGTTGCAGCGGCAAATGCTGTCTTGATCATTCAAAATGATCAAGACAGCATTCAGAACTGGGCAGACACATGGCAAATGAAATTTAATAGAGAAAAGTGTAAAGTATTGCATGCAGGCAATAAAAATGTGCATTATAAATATCATTTGGGAGATACTGAAATTGAAGAAGGGAACTATGAAAAAGACCTAGGAGTTTATGTTGACTCAGAAATGTCTTCATCTAGACAATGTGGGGAAGCTATAAAAAAGGCCAACAAGACGCTCGGATATATTGTGAGAAGTGTTGAATTTAAATCAAGGGAAGTAATGTTAAAATTTTACAATGCATTAGTAAGACCTCACCTAGAATATTGTGTTCAGTTCTGGTCACCTTGTTACAAAAAGGATATTGCTGCTCTAGAAAGAGTGCAAAGAAGAGCAACCAGAATTATCCCGGGTTTAAAAGGCATGTCGTATGCAGACAGGCTAAAATAATTGAATCTATTCAGTCTTGAACAAAGAAGACTATGCGGCGATCTGATTCAAACATTTAAAATCCTAAAAGGTATAGACAATGTCGACCCAGGGGACTTTTTTGACCTGAAAAAAGAAACAAGGACCAGGGGTCACAAATGGAGATTAGATAAAGGGGCATTCAGAACAGAAAATAGGAGGCACTTTTTTACACAGAGAATTGTGAGGGTCTGGAACCAACTCCCCAGTAATGTTGTTGAAGCTGACACCCTGGGATCCTTCAAGAAGCTGCTTGATGAGATTCTGGGATCAATAAGCTACTAACAACCAAACGAGCAAGATGGGCTGAATTGCCTCCTCTCGTTTGTAAACTTTCTTATGTTCTTATGTTCTTAACTGTTTCGCAGAACAAGACAAGAGAAAGAAATATAACGAGTAATATGACATGCTACTTTTTTATTAATGATTTCCATTACATGAGAGTAGATGTTAAAACTTCATGCTGATTTGAACTTGGCTCTCGCCAAGATAAGCACCAACTAAGACGTAGCTTCACAGTAAACTAATGTGATCCATATGTGTCTCCATCCATTTGCGCTTCCTTCCATATGATGATGTAGATATCCTTCTGTCTGGTGTTGATGGCTGAAGTGTAATGCTGGCTCCAGGGATCAGCTTATTTTGCCTCCCTAGCGCATCAGCACACACAACGGCTGCGATGCTGGTTCCGGGGATCAACCATAGTGCGGTCTCCCCAGCGCATCAGCATGACAACCGTCTGGATTGAGCTAAGTAGGGTACAACTCTAGGGTCTTCAAGTGGGCACCTTCCATCCTCGGTGTTTCGTCGACTAGCCCACGACACTTCAAGAGGGCTCGACGGTGATTCTGGCGTCCCAGCATCACCCCCCTCCGTCCCCCACTCAACTCAGCCCAGCTTACTTACCTGTATATCAGCCTTTCTTTCTTTCTATTGTGCTTGAGATCCCCAGCCAGAATCTTTCCGTCTCAACCACAGCCAGTTGCTGCTCCTCTCTGCTGCTTCAGATAAGTTCTTCACTGTGCGACGCAACTCTTGGCCATTGAATCCGACATCTCTGAGAAACCGGGTTGTAGAGTGTGCCACAAATCCTCGACATCCCACTTCCACTGGGTAAACCCAGACTCTCCATCCTCGCTGTTCCGCTTCAGTGGCTAGTTGAGCATACCGCAATTTCTTCCTCTCATACGCCTCATCTACAGCATCCTCCCATGGCACTGTTAACTCCACCAGGTGAACAAGGCGTGCTGATCCAGACCACAAGACAATATCTGGTCGAAGGTTTGTGGTGGCAATCTCAGGTGGAAAAATAAGCCGTTGACCAACATCCGCCAGCATTTTCCAGTCTCTAGCAGCTTCCAGTTGTCCTGGGCGAGGATTGGTTTTAACACCTTTTCTTGGTGGTTGCTCTCCTGGGCGGAGGAATGTTGTCTTTGTGTGTAATGTTTTGATGGAACAGGTGGCAACTTATTGGTCATGTTACGCTTGTCTTCCAATGCTAAGGCCAAACATCGCAGCACCTGGTCATGGCGCCAAGTAAACCGTCCTTGGCTAAGAGCCACCTTACATCCTGTCAAAATGTGCCTTAATGTTGCAGGTGATGAACACAAAGGACATGAGGGATCCTCTCCTACCCAGAGGTTTAGGTTCTGTGGTGATGGGAGAACATCATATGTTGACCTTATAAGGAAACTGATCCTGCTCTGTTCCATTGACCATAGGTCTTGCCAGCCAATCTTGCGTTGTTCCACACTCTCCCATCTCATCCATTCTCCCTGCTTGCCCTGGGAAATGGCCTTTATACACCTCATCCTCTCCTCCTGCTTTTGCACCTCGTTGACTACCAGCTTCCTCCGTTGAGCTGGGGCTGCCTTGTGCCATGTAGGAGGAGCTGAACTGAGACCAAGACCCCCTCTTCCATGCTGAACTTGCCCCATGATATCACCAATTCGAAGGGCAGCCTTTGCATCCTCCACAGCTTTCTTTGCCACCCACTTTCTTCCAGTTTTCAACACAGGTGCTGCCTCCCTTACGCATTTGTCGCGTGACTCTACTAATGTCATTTCCAGTCGGACCTTGGCACTTAAACTCCTCGGTTAGAGCGGAGACAGGTAGCTGCAGTATTCCTTTACCATAAAGTCCCACTCTGCTGAGGCAGCGTGGAACTCTCAACCATTTCCTGATGTGTGAACTGATTAAAGCTTCCAGCTTCTCTACTGTTGTCAAAGAAACCTCGTACACAGTCAGTGGCCACAGCAACCTTGGCAGTAGGCCAAACTGAAAGCACCAGAGTTTTAGTTTGCCTGGTAAAGCGCTGCTGTCTATGCTCTTCAACCCTTCCACAGCTTGTTGTCTAACTTCTCCCACACGAACTGTGTCCTTTAGATCCCCGTCGTACCATCTCCCAAGGCTCTTCACTGGCTTCTCAGACACTGTTGGTATTGCCTCACCATTAATGAAGAACTTTTTATCTACTACTTTACCTTTAATTATAGAGATGCTCCTTGATTTAGTGGGCTTGAATTGCATTCGTGCCCATTCAATGTTATTGGTTAATTTGCCCAATAACCGATTAGTGCAGGCTACTGTTGTAGTCATGGTTGTCATGTCATCCATGTATGCTCGAATTGGTGGTAGTCGTATTCCAGAAGCCAAGCTCTCCTCCCACTACCCATTTTGATGCCCTAATGATTACTTCCATTGCCATGGTAAAAGCCAGTGGAGAAATGGTGCATCCTGCCATTATTCCAACTTCTAGGCATTGCCATGTAGTGCTGAATTCTGAAGTTGAAAAACTAAATTGCAAATCTCCAAAGTAGGCTTTGACTAGATTTGTTATTGTCATTGGTACACTGAAAAAATCAAATGCTGCCCAAAGAAGTTCATGTGGCACTGAACCATATGCATTAGCCAAATCCAGGAATGTCACATGGAGCTCCTTCCTCTCCTTTTTAGTTGATTGAATTTGTTGCCAGATCACATTGATGTGTTCTAAGCATCCTGGGAAACCTGGAATGCCCGCTTTTGTATTGAAGTGTCAATGAAGCAGTTCTTTAATAGGTAAGTTGACAATCTCTGAGCAATAATGCTGAAGAAAATCTTGCCTTCTACGTTTAATAGGAAATAGGGTGAAACTGACTGATGCTGCTAGAATCTTTTCTTTAGGTATAAAGACTCCACCTGCTCGGCGCCATGCTCTTGGTACAACCTGTTTTCCCATGCTACTTTCATCAGTTTCCACAGGATTAGTAGAACTCCTGAAGCACTCTTGTACACTCTGTACGGAACTCCATTAGGCCCTGGAGATGATGAAGCCCTTGCTTTTTTCACAGCTTGCTCTACTTCTTTCCACTTAGGTGCACAGTCCTCCATTTGGTATTCTGGTGGATTGATAGGTGGGATGTCTGAAGGAATTGACATAGGCTCCTGCCTTTTTGAATCTGTATGCGTTTCCTCCAAATATCTCTCCAACTCAAACTTAGATGCTTTTAGTGTGCCATTCTTCTCACTGGTGAATAACTTCTTTACAAATTTGAATGGGTCTTTATAAAAGTTAGTTCTCGCACGCTCCTTCTTTTTGTAGCGTTTCCGTGGCGCTCAGCTCTGCGCAATGTTGCAAGCTTATGTTTTATGACCCTTTGTAAGAGATTGAGTCCCTCCTTCTGACTTTCTTCTGCTCTTCTCCATTGCTTCCTCAGCTGTCTCCTTTCTCTAACTAAGCGTTCAATCTCCTGCTGCCGTCTAGACTTTCCAGGAATAGTTTGTACTTTTTCCTTCCTTTTTCAACTCCAAACCTCTCGCTTCCATATGCGTAGATGATGTCCCCAAATTTATCCAGTTTCTTTTCAACTGTTCCACTCAACCTTTCCAATGCAAAGCAGAGATCTGTGTTTACTGTGTCCCATGCAGTTTTCTCACAAGCTCTTGGCCATTTAACTCCAGGCTTGTGCCCATTGAGGTTCTTTTCTCTCTTACGCTGGTTTGTCTGACCGGGTTCACAAGGATCATTAGGTTCATCACTAACTGTGTCCATCCTCACATCTATGACAGGGGTGCTGATATCCTGCGAACTGTGGTTTGCTTCCTGTCGCTGGATTTCATTCGACTGACTTGATTGACTTCGTAAGAAGTACTGATCAATGCAAGGCCCTTGTCCCTTCTCCCTCAAGCATTTCATTCTCCCTTGATGAATCTTCAAACCCCTGACTGTTGTCGCCTTGCTCCAGCCGCAGACACAAACCTGGAGTTACATGTCTTTGCTAACTGCAGATCTTGAACTAGTCTTTTTTGAAGTACTCTCCATACTCATATCCGTTTCCGTTCCTAAGTCCTTAACCGTGTTGTCCAACGTTGAGTCATCTTCCGCCCCGCTCGCAGACTCTAGGGGTATTTTTCTGTTTAATTTCTTTGAAGCCTTGGGCGGGTGTCTCCAGCATCCTGTAAACACAGAGCTGGATACTGCCGACAAGGGTAGCTAACCCTGCCAGCCCCAATGGGGTCTCTTTCCTCCAGTCAGCTGTCTCTCCAGGCTGTCACGAGGTCTTTCCCTTGTTGCCAGCTGCACTATTCACAGCAGTCACTGGACGTATCCAGATCTTCATGATTTCCATTACATGAGAGTAGATGTTAAAACTTCATGCTGATTTGAACTTGGCTCTCGCCAAGATAAGCACCAACTAAGGCGTAGCTTCACAGTAAACTAATGTGATCCATATGTGTCTCCATCCATTTGCGCTTCCTTCCATATGATGATGTAGATATCCTTCTGTCTGGTGTTGATGGCTGAAGTGTAATGCTGGCTCCAGGGATCAGCTTATTTTGCCTCCCTAGCGCATCAGCACACACAGCGGCTGCGATGCTGGCTCCGGGATCAACCATAGTGCGGTCTCCCCAGCGCATCAGCATGACAACCGTCTGGATTGAGCTAAGTAGGGTACATCTCTGGGGTCTTCAAGTGGGCACCTTCCATCCTCTGTGTTTCGTCGACTAGCCCACGACACCTCAAGAGGGCTCTACGGTGATTCTGGCGTCCCAGCATCACCACCCTCCGTCCCCCACTCAACTCAGCCCAGCTTACTTACCTGTATATCAGCCTTTCTTTCTTTCTATTGTGCTTGAGATCCCCAGCCAGAATCTTTCCGTCTCAACCACAGCCAGTTGCTGCTCCTCTCTGCTGCTTCAGATAAGTTCTTCACTGTGCGACGCAACTCTTGGCCATTGAATCCGACATCTCTGAGAAACCGGGTTGTAGAGTGTGCCACAAATCCTCGACATCCCACTTCCACTGGGTAAACCCAGACTCTCCATCCTCGCTGTTCCGCTTCAGTGGCTAGTTGAGCATACCGCAGAATAAGGATATTATATAACTTTTTTTTGAAGAAATGGATAATGAGTAATAAGTTACTTTTTTCAGTAAAGTGCCCAACTCTGGCAACCAAACAAACGTATGAATGAATCAATAAGAAACAAAAAACTGTCTTTCACCCACCTTTACAATTGAGTACCAATCAATGGCAGTCAACTACTGCGTGGTCATTGGGAGTCCCGGTGTCCGAGGAAATAAGTTGTTTGGGAAATAAGTTGATCAAGCTCTAGAATTTAAAAGGGAGGTTCCATTGTTTCTAATGTAAACGAGCCTAGGCTAGGAAATAAGTAGATCGAGCCAGGAAATAAGTTGATCGGATATATTAATAAAAAATAAATAATTTAAAATTAACTTATTTCCTACGACACCGGCTCAAAGACCAACATGCGACCCAGTAAGCAGAGCAAGCAGACCTGTCTTTAATCTTACTCTGTGCTCCTCCCCCTGTAGTATTGTCATGACGACCTGCTCCACGGTGTTGGCTCTGGGCATGATGCCATTGCTGCTCTACCTGTACTGTCAGGGCCTGTCCAATGTGGAGAACGCAGTTCCCTACGGCGGCATCACCATCGCCCTCGCCATGACGCTGGTGCCCTGCGCCATCGGGATCTTCCTCAATGCCAGGGCACCGCAATACTCCAAGATCATCATCCAGGTAGGTGATACAGGAGCAGTCTGTGTTCCTGGAGTGGAGCACTGGATTATACTGTTTATACCTGTAGCAGGGCGGTAGAGGGGTTCCCCCTCCGCACCCTGTGCAGATTATTGTTTTGTGTTTGTTTATTATGATTTATTATATTTATGACGGCGAGGTGCCATGTGTTCTGTTATTATTTCTGTATTTAGTTATTGTTTTGTTTATAGATGTGACGGCGTAGCCGTTTGTTTGTTTGTTTGTTTTTGTATTAAGTAGCGTGGATGGGAAGCCCCGTCCACACAGTAATTAGAAAGCTCGTGCAGAAGGTGGCCATCTCCCAAATTAATTAGGTGATTTAATTTGTTGCTAATCGGATGATGGTCACCTGAATATAAAAGCCTGCAGCTCTCGGCACTGGGGGTGGGTGTATGAGGAGCGAGAGTGGAGAGAGCGAGGAGAGAAAACGAAAAAAAAAGAGAGATACAGGAACAGTGAAGGCTACAGCCCTGCCTGACCTGTATTATTTATTATTTGGTGTTCGAGATTTGTTTCTGTTTGAACCTTTTATTTTGCTCTGTGAGCACAGTTTTTTTTTGTTTAAAACTTTGATTTATTTTTGTATTTAAATAAAACGGCGCCGCCTTTAACTGCAGTACTTGCCTGGTGTCAGTATTTTTCCCGTCCCTGCTTCTGTCTGATGTCACCGCTTAGCTAGCCTGCCACAATACCCTACAGCTGAACTCCAGTTCCTTTTCACTCCTGTTGAAATTCTGTGTGTTTTCAAAGCTTTGGTTTAAATGCATTGTACCAATGAGTCCCCTTTCAATTTCTATACTATGAAACAAATCTCTTTCAGTGCCCTTGGTGCCAGGATGATGTGTTTCACTATTATTATTATTATTATTATTAATTTCTTAGCAGACACCCTTATCGAGGGCGACTTACAGTCGTAAACAAAAATACATTTCAAGAATCACAGTACAAGTATTAATACAATTAAGAGCAAGATAAAATACAATGACTTTGGTTCTAGCAAGTACAAGTATATGACAGAATATGATTCAATAACGGAGCAGATAACAGTGTCAGTGATAGTTACATCAGGATATAATTAAATATAAAATACTACAGATTAAATGACACTTACACAGATTACAGTACTCTAAAGTACAGGATTAAATGCAGTAAAATAGGGGGCAGATAAGAGCAAGTAAAGTGCATTAAAGGAAGAGTGATAAGTGTCCAGATGGAAAAGAGGAGTTTCTACACGTGCTGTCTGAAGAGGTGAGTCTTGAAGATGGTCAGGGACTGGGCAGTCCTGATATCTGTAGGAAGGTCATTCCACCACTGCGGAGTGAGGGTGGAGAAGGAGTGGGCTCTGGAGGCAGGGGAGCGTAGAGGAGGTAGAGCCAGTCTTCTAGTGCAGGAGGAGCGGAGAGGTCGAGTGGGGGTGTAGGGAGAGATGAGGGTCTGGAGGTAGCTGGGTGCAGTCTGGTCAAGGCATCTGTAGGTGAGTACAAAAATCTTGAACTGGATGCGAGCGGTGATCGGGAGCCAGTGGAGTGAGTGGAGCAGTCGAGTTGCATGGGAGAAGTGAGGCAGAGAGAACACCAGGCAAGCAGCGGAGTTCTGGATGAGCTGGAGCGGACGGGTGGAGGACGCAGGCAGGCTAGCCATGAGGGAGTTGCAGTAGTCTAGGCGGGAGAGTACCAGGGCCTGGACCAGGAGCTGGGTGGTGTAGTTGGTGAGGAAGGGTCAGATTCTTCGTATGTTGCTCAGGAAGAATCGGCAAGTGCGTGCCAGGATGGAGATGTGCTGGGAATAAGAGAGGCAGGGGCCCAGTGTGACTCAGAGGTTCTTAACTGAGGAGGAGGGAGAGAGTGTGGTAGATTCCAGAGGAACAGAGATAGAGAGATCAGAGGAGGGGGAGGAGGAGGAGGAGGAGGGAAAGAAAAGGAGGTCAGATTTAGAGAGGTTGAGTTTGAGGTGATGCAAGCGCATCCAGGAGGAGATAGCAGACAGGTAGAGATACGGGAAGGGATGGTGGAGTCAGAGGTTGGGAAGGAAAGGAAAATCTGAGCATCATCAGCATAGAAATGGTATGAGAAACCATAGGATGCGATGAAGGGGCCCAGGGAGTGGGTGTAGAGAGAGAACAGGAGAGGACCCAAGACTGACCCTTGGAGGAATCCTGTTGAGAGAGGGCGAGGTGTGGAGGTTGCTCCATGCCAGGTTACCTGGTAAGTGCGGTTGAAGAGGTAGGAGGAGAACCAGGCCAGAGCAGTGCCAGAGATTCCCAGGTCAGCGAGAGAGGATAGTAGAATAGAGTGATCGACAGTGTCAAAGGCAGCAGAGAGGTCGAGGAGAATTAAGACAGAGGAGAGAGAGGCAGCTCGGACAAAGTTTAGTGAGTTAGTGACAGACAGGAGGGCAGTTTCAGTGGAGTGAGCAGATCGGAAGCCAGATTGGAGAGGGTCGAGAAGAGAGTGGTTGGACAGGAAAGCAGAGAGCTGGCGATGTACAGCCCGATGTTTCGGAGAGGATGGGTAGGAGGGAGCCAGGACGGTAGCTCTGTAGAGAGGTGGGGTCGAGGGTAGGTTTTTTGAGGAGGGGAGTGATAGTGGCTTGTTTGAAAGCAGAGGGAAAGAGACCAGAAAGGAGAGAGGTGTTGAGAAGTGAGGAGATGAAGGGAAGTAGAGCAGGAGCAGCCGCTTCAAAGAGGTGAGTGGGGATGGGGTCCAGGGCACACGTGGTGGGTTTGTGACCCTGAAGCAGGGAGGAGAGGTCAGAGTCTGAGAGGGAAGAGAAGGTGGAGAAGGAGGGTGAGTTAGTAGGGGATGCAGTGGGTGTAGGGATTCAGAGCAGGAGGAGGTGGGAGGGAGGGAGAGGTGTTAAAGAGTTTGCGGATATCTGAGATTTTAGAAGAGAAGAAAGAGGCAAAGTCATCAGAGGAGATAGAGGAGGGGGGAGGGTTAAGGAGGGAGGAGAAGGTAGAGAACAGATTTATTCAACTTTATTTAAGAATTGAAACCATTTGGTAAACTGTGAGAGTTTTCAACAGTAATAGAAAGCTATGCATTTTGTTCCAGTAAGTCATGTATAACAGTTTGAGGTCAATCAGCAAGATACCTAAATATGATCTATCAAATGTGTGTACCAAGTCTATGAAAATCAAGACCTAAGGCAGGTTTCATATGCAAAAAAGAAAAAAATGTATTTACTGTTGACTATCAAGTAATTTATGTCAGACGATTGTTTTTCATGAATAAAACAATATGGAATATGTCTGGAATCTTAAGGAGTCATTTCAATTGACTTACTGATTTATAAATCTGAGTGTGAGATCCACACAAAGTGAATTGAGATGAATCTGAAAGGGGCTAGTTTAAGGTGGTAAAGTAGTAGACCTTTAAACATGCTAGAGACTGCAATTTAAATGAAACCCTAGGGGAGAGGTAACAATAATGGGTAAGTGCTAAGAAGTAGCTGAGGGTTCACCAGTAGCCAGCTCCCTGTCATGTAGTAATTACACAGCACAGAGCAGGCTCCTGGGAGTGCTGCTGTTCCCATCCACTAGCACTACTAAAGCATCCCTTGAGTGCTACACAACATGTTAAGATCATGTTAAGATCCCACAATACAAGTCAGACGCCAGCCATCTTACCAGTCGACTCTGAATGTCAATTTGCATTTGTCTCACAACATTTAAGATATTTTTGGAAAGTGTGAAAGATTTGAATAAAGAAGATTTGTTTGTGGCCTTCATTCATTGCCCCTCTGTCCCTCACATAGTATGTATTGTCATGCATACCCATCCTAATCATTGTAAAGACACACACAACTACAAAAAGAAACAGGCCCTGTACACTCACGTTGCCACCTGCTACGTCTTACTTTACCAGTAATGTACGTAGCAGGTTTGTGTAATAAATTCATGGAAAGTTTCATTCACAGGAGCCAAGTTATATCCTTAAGCAACAGTACAGTTAAAAAGTCAACATAGCCTAGATTATAACACACTCAGTAGCTTCATATGAGATTTGGATGGGCAGATATCAATATATAGTTGAAAAATGTGCAACAAACGGCCAGCAGAAAAATACATATAACTGGCTTATAATTAGCATTCCTTCAAGTAAATGCTTTGCAAAGAAATGTGATACATATAAGAACATAAGAAAGTCTTACTCTAGGTCAAGTCCCAGTGATTGAGCATCAACAGCATGGCTAGGTAACCCATTCCATCCCCTCACCACTCTGTGTGTACAGAGGTGTCTCCTGCCCTCTGTCCTTAGTCTATCTCCACATCATTTCCAGCTTCTTCCTGTGGTCCTGGTTTCTGAAGGATAATGAACATTGAAGGGTTCTCATCCAGATCATGTGAACAGTAGCTTTGTAAGTGCTGTCAGTAAGCAGCCTCTCTGTGCTTTGTAAGTGCTGTAAGTGAGCAGCCTCTCTGTGCTTTGTAAGTGTTGTAAGTGATCAGCCTCTCTGTGCTTTGTAAGTGCTGTAAGTGAGCAGCCTCTCTGTGCTTTGTAAGTGAGCAGCCTCTCTGTGCTTTGTAAGTGCTGTCATTGAGCAGCCTCTCTGTGCTTTGTAAGTGAGCAGCCTGTGCTTTGTAAGTGAGCAGCCTCTCTGTGCTTTGTAAGTGCTGTCAGTAAGCAGCCTCTCTGTGCTTTGTAAGTGCTGTAAGTGAGCAGCCTCTCTGTGCTTTGTAAGTGTTGTAAATGAGCAGCCTCTCTGTGCTTTGTAAGTGCTGTAAGCAGCCTCTCTGTGCTTTGTAAGTGTTGTAAGTGAGCAGCCTCTCTGTGCTTTGTAAGTGAGCAGCCTCTCTGTGCTTTGTAAGTGCTGTCAGTGAGCAGCCTCTCTGTGCTTTGTAAGTGAGCAGCCTCTCTGTGCTTTGTAAGTGCTATCAGTGAGCAGCCTCTCTGTGCTTTGTAAGTGAGCAGCCTCTCTGTGCTTTGTAAGTGCTGTCAGTAAGCAGCCTCTCTGTCCTTCTCTCCCAGGTTGGAATGAGCATTCTGCTGCTGGCCTCAGTGGCGATAGCCGTCCTCTCAGGCATGGTGATTGGAAGCACGATCTGGAGTGTCCTGTCTCCCACTCTGATCGGCACAGCCGCCTTCATGCCGCTCACCGGGTACCTGCTCGGTTACATTCTCTCCAGCCTCTTCCTGTCTCAATGAGCAAAGTCAATGTAGCAACTCTAAACACAGACACAGAAGCACTGCACACTGCCCCCTGTCTCCCTGTGAGGAAAGTCAATGTAGCAACTCTAAACACAGACACAGAAGCACTGCACACTGCCCCCTGTCTCCCTGTGAGGAAAGTCAATGTAGCAACTCTAAACACAGACACAGAAGCACTGCACACTGCCCCCTGTCTCCCTGTGAGGAAAGTCAATGTAGCAACTCTAAACACAGACACAGAAGCACTGCACACTGCCCCCTGTCTCTCTGTGAGGAAAGTCAATGTAGCAACTCTAAACACAGACACAGAAGCACTGCACACTGCCCCTGTCTCCTGTGAGGAAAGTCAATGTAGCAACTCTAAACACAGACACAGAAGCACTGCACACTGCCCCCTGTCTCCCTGTGAGGAAAGTCAATGTAGCAACTCTAAACACAGACACAGAAGCACTGCACACTGCCCCCTGTCTCCCTGTGAGGAAAGTCAATGTAGCAACTCTAAACACAGACACAGAAGCACTGCACACTGCCCCCTGTCTCTCTGTGAGGAAAGTCAATGTAGCAACTCTAAACACAGACACAGAAGCACTGCACACTGCCCCCTGTCTCCCTGTGAGGAAAGTCAATGTAACAACTCTAAACACAGACACAGAAGCACTGCACACTGCCCAAGCCTTAAGGCAAAATTCCCATGAAAGCTGCATTATCTATTTATAATTGTATTTCTCATTCAATGCAACTTTTTAAATTTAGTTCTGGATCAAGGACTGCTCCCACACACACATTACATCACCTTTCAGTCAATCAAAAAAATGTATAACTTGACCTGTGACTTTCCTTCTTTTCATTCAATCAACTCACACCCCTGCACTGCCCGCAATCACCACCTTTCTTCAATTCCCCCATGGTCAACCACAGGAGGTCTATTGACTCGTGTACACAGCCAGGCGATAGAGCCTCAAGCCAAGTGATGCCAAACATTTCTTCTTGTACCATTCACCACACTCATTAAATACAGTGACCACCATTCATTACACAGTCTGTGTCATTGAGATTTGTCCTGAACTATAAAACTCTATTTCGGGTCATCATACAAAATCTGAACCCTAATGCCTGTCCCTCTGTGCCTCTGTCACACGACAATAACTGCATGGATTTTTCTTCTCTTTCCTAATAGCTACAGCAAATCTGCATCTCCTTTTGCAGTGAACCTACAGTACCGGCACAAATTATGGCAACAAATGATTTACAGCAAGACTAGGGTTTGGGATTGCATTGCCCATTTCTCCTCACTCAGACCCCTTCCTTACTCAGTACCCTGGTATCTCTGAATAGATAATCATCTCCTCTTTAAAAATATTCAAGATATTTTAATGAACAATCTCTCCCACAAGTGCTGTGGTCCCCAAATATGATCCACTTGCTACCAATGCAGAATGACTGGGTGTGACTTTTCTCTCTCTCTATGTTACCCTCACAATAGATTTCTGACTCAGGACTGCCGTGGACAGCACTGCATTGAATACTGTACCAGTCTACCCTCAGAATAGATTTCTGACTCAGGACAGCACTGCATTGAATACTGTACCAGTGTACCCTCAGAATAGATTTCTGACTCAGGACAGCACTGCATTGAATACTGTACCAGTCTACCCTCAGAATAGATTTCTGACTCAGGACAGCACTGCATTGAATACGTTATCAGTCTCTACTCATGTTTTGGGTAAAATAGAGAATAAATGCTCCACCCAGTCATCCAGCATTGTTAGTAAATAAATCATATTTAGGGTACCACTGAACATGTGAGACGGATTACTCAATATCCCCATCTCCCCCATCCCCAATTATACTACTTTTCAAGAAAAAGGAGAACATTTCGAGGTAACATTCTACCTGTGAGATGTCTTACTCATTAAAATATTGAGCATATTTTTAGAGATAACACGATTACCTATTTATGGAGACCAAGATATTTAGTAAGGGTCTAAGTGAGGAAAATTGGGCAAAACTTTTCCCACGCCTAGTCTTGCTGTAAATCATTTGTTGCCATAATTTGGGCCAGTACTGTATGTAGTATAGATTATGAGGACTCTGTCCTGTGTGTGCCCTGCTTGTGTGGCTTGTCCTGTAGATTATGAGGACTCTGTCCTGTGTGTGCACTGCTTGTGTGGCTTGTCCTGTAGATTATGAGGGCTCTGTCCTGTGTGTGCACTGCTTGTGTGGCTTGTCCTGTAGATTATGATGACTCTGTCCTGTGTGTGCACTGCTTGTGTGGCTTGTCCTGTAGATTATGAGGACTCTGTCCTGTGTGTGCCCTGCTTGTGTGGCTTGTCCTGTAGATTATGAGGACTCTGTCCTGTGTATGCACTGCTTGTGTGGCTTGTCCTGAACTACTGCATCAGTGATAATATCACATCTGCAGCAAAGCCTCTGATTCCTACTGTTCCGGTGCTTCATGTTCAGGTGCAAACGGACGGTCTCCATGGAGACAGGCTGCCAAAATATCCAGCTGTGCTCTACTATTCTGAAAGTGGCTTTCCCAGCTGAGGTCATCGGACCCCTGTACCTGTTCCCTCTCATCTACATCCTGTTCCAGGCCGGAGAGGCCCTGCTCTTCATCGCTCTCTTCAGATGTTATGAAAGGATGAGGCCACAAGCAGACGGCAAGTATTCTGTCATTCTTTGTAAGGAGAGACGTAAACAACCAGCCGTCCTGGGAGCTCCAGGGTTATTCGGCCTCATCCTCATTCATGGAGTAACTACAATTCATGGTGTCTCCTCTATATAGATGCACTAGGTATTGTGGAAAACTATCGTCAGTCTTTGGCTTCGTGTAATCTAATCCCCTGGGACACTTTATCCCCTCGGAGGCTATAGTTCCATAATACACCTCAATTCCAGTCCATATTCGCATATTGTTAACATTTTAATGCCCTTCATTTGTAAAACGAGAACGATGAGCAGTATGTTAATATCCCTAACAAAAACCAACAATAAATGTAGAAAATCAGATTTAAAAGCTGCAAGCTTCTTTTCTGATGTATTGTTTGTTTTCTCTTTTCTCACCCAGATTCTGGTAAGATTGTGTACGTAGCTGTGGACAGTAAAGTGGACGAAGTGAAGCTACCGTAGACCTGCACTACACTGATAGTCCGACATCTGCACGCCTCTGCCCTTTTCAACTGGAAACCCTGCTATTAATCATAAGAACCATGAGGGGAGAATGTGTACTTCAATCAAACAAGTCTTCATCCTCTCCCAGTATCAGGAGTGATAGTCTGTTGAACAGAACTTGACATAATGGTGTTCAATTCACCAAGCTTGGGGTATGTTCATTTCATCTCTCTTGCTCAACAAAATTGTATTTTGCTGTCCTGTGTGTGCACTGCTTGTGTGGCTTGTCCTGTAGATTATGAGGACTCTGTCCTGTGTGCACTGCTTGTGTGATTTGTCCTGTAGATTTTGAGGACTCTACAGGATTGATTTGTCATTAGCTGTTTTTTTGTTGAGGAAGAGAGATGGTGTATAAGGTCTCAGGTGATCCTGCAATTAAATTGACTCACAACCTGTGCAGGAATGAACTGCAGAAGTATTTCCTGAGTGGAAGGTAGACGGGAGAAGTGAAAAATGAAGACATCATTTACTGCACTAAAGAATGGAACTTACAGTGGCAGTATTTGGAGATAAAGGATAAGGGCTAGAGATGGCAAAAATGTACATTCAAACTTGAGAAACATCTGGTGTTTATAATGTTCACATGCCTTTGAGATGCAGATTGTGCTTTTAACTTACTGTATTGCCAACTATAGCATTAAGAAGTTGTTTATTCTTGTTATATTATCAGTACTTTAAATAAAGGACAATACTAAAATCACTACTGCAATTGAAATGAAAGGAGCTGAAATTAAATATATCCTAAATACACTGCCTGGCAGCTTTATTAGGACCTACATATAATTGGGTTGGGCCACCGTGTGACTCAACGCAGCAGACTCCACAAGGTGCTGGAATCAATTCCGTCATTAACATTTCACACAATTAGAACAGAGAGGTAGGCAAAGGATAGTGACAAACATGTCGTTCAAATTCACCCCAAGAATGCTTAACTGGATTAAGATCCAGGGATTGTGGTGGCCATGGAAGACGTCTGCAGTCTCAGTCATGCACCTCAAACAATTCAAACACAGTTTTGCCACTGAAGGGATGCATTATCATCTTGAACTTATCAGGGTATTTATACAAGTGCAGCATTGTTGGTTGGAATGGATCTGCCATGATGCTTAATTGGGGTATACCAGGAGAACATGCCCCACACCTGTGCTATGCCAAATCCAATCGGCTACAGCTCCTAATACCGTGGCTAGGATGTGTACTTGCAATAAAGCCTATAAACAAGCTATTGATTAGTAGAATAAACCCACATTCAAGTGCTCAAGGAATTCAAGATTCTATACAAGAATTTCTCTCAAAATTGTCACATTTCACCCCTTAAAAATGATGTCCAGCAAAAACCATGACCAAGGTATTGTTTGGGATAACTGGTGTTTTCTGCTATTGTGTGCACATACAGTATTGTGGTATCACAATTATTGCAAAAGGGAAAATATCAGCCTGTTTAACAGACAACTAAGCAGCTTTTTGTTTCAAATCTCATGGCGTAGTAAAGACACTAAAGCACTGGCCCTCAAAGCTGATACACTAATATGTAAACCATGCAATGGGGGAGTTTAAATTATTACAATCTACTAACAAACTCTGGAGTGTCTGTTTTGATGCCATTTGTAAATATGTATTTGATTATCTTTTTTTTATATTTTGGAATAAACTATTTGCAGCAAGAGTGAGGATTCCCTTTAAAAGCTGATGATAGCCCAGTCTCCTCCAATTTACTTTATCCATTTTACTGGATTAGCCCACACCAAAAGCACTTGGAATAAAGAAATGCAAGCCAGTGCAGAGAAATCATTTCAAAATAAGTTTTCAACTTTGGCTTATGCAACATGTTTACAAGCAAACAAACAAACAAACAAACATCATTCTAGCTCAAGTTGATCAAATTATGGGGAGGTGTTTCCTCCTTGTGTGGTTGATGGCCCCCAACCCCCATGTAGGGAATGATCAGGACAAACAGGTCAAAGCTTGTCATAATGAGTCAAGCACCCCTCCTTGGTGCACTTGAGCTGGAATCAGCCTAAATGTATTCAGCAGTGTGTCAGTGCTAAGCCATTACAAGTAACAAGTACCCTGGAAGTGATTGCCGAATCTTTTACCAGGACTCTTCAGGTTAGGGGCAGCACTTCAAGGCTGCATACATGCAAGAACTGAATGAATGAGAGACGTTTATATGCATTTGTTGGTTATTTTCCATGATTATCTGCGAGATGCAAAAGTACACCACAAGAGACGAGTTTTAATCTAAAAACTTTTCACCTAAGCTTTTTATAACTTGCCTGGTGAAAAGCAGTTAACCACCAAAGTGGGTGAAATTGTGGATGTGGTCTACGCCTTCTGGAGTCCAACACTAGGAAGTAAACAAGGCTTCAATTCTCAACCGTGTAATTAGTAAAACTATGTATTCATTTGAAAGTGGTGCACACAAATAATGTCCAATGCTGATCAGAACAGTTCTCCCAAAGATCCCACTGGAATCTTTATTTTTATATACAGACAAATGCACACCAATACTAAACTGTGTGGACTCTGAACCAATCCTTTAATACAAAAAGTAAAAGGTATATTTTACACCTTTCTTCAAAAGGAGGAGAACAATTTTAAAATGCACCCACCAATGAAGAACAAAAAAAAAAAAAATTTGGAGAACCCTATATGCACAAGGTTACATTTTCAGGTCAGAATACAAATGTTACCACTATTACACAGATTTCATAAATCATTTAAACAAACATTGACAAAGATGTGTTCTGTAAATCGGCACACCTTGTGATGTTTTAAGAAAAAAAAAAAAAAAAAAAGCCAACCTTCACTAGACTTCCAGCCCATCTTACCATATTTATTTAGTACCAATAGACAATTGTCCCCCCTCCCCCAGTCTCACAACTCAGTGTAAGGATGCCCGCTTGTAAAAGCAGGACTGGAGCAGCTGCATTCTCCTCAATTGCCACTTTTGTCTTAAATTAGTAAGTTGGACAAGCATCCTTCAGCTCATGACAGTCCAATATCCAGAATCTCATTGCATTCTTCTCCCGTGGTGAACCCTTTCCTGGGTTGATACTGTTACGCACACTGAAGAGGTAGTGCACGTACACACACAGGGTTGGGAGGGGGTGGGGTCTCAGTGCCTGCTCTCTGCTGACGGAGAGCCAAGAGTAGACCGGGAGCGGCGACGCCAGGGGAGTGTGGGGAGCCGGAGTGGGCTCGAGCTGCGCTTTCACCTCCTTGTCCCGGCAGGGGAGCGGCTGGCAGAGCGGGAGCGACTGCGGGACCGGAACGGCTGTAGGACTGCGGCTGTGGCTCCTGGAACGAGAGCGGAACGGGAGCCGAGGAGCTGTGGAACGAGATCGACTCCTCGACCTGGATGAGAGAGAGAGAGAGAGAGAGAGAGAGAGAGAGAGAGAGAGAGAGAGAGAGAGAGAGAGAGAGAGAGAGAGAGAGAGACACACGTGATCGCAAGGCAATGCAGGCAGTGACAGTAAAATAGCAATTGAGGAATTCTACATTGGGTGACAATTTACAGAGCTTAATGGAATAAAAGTTACAGCATCTAAAGGCCTTATTATTTGGCTAATTATAATGGGGATCAGGCACCACTGAAAATAGGATTCATCTAAATAGATAAAATAGATTCAATCTCAGAAAAAAGATGCTTTACAACCTTATGCCATTAGTTTTAAGTCTGAAATCAGGAAATGTAAACAAGAGAGTAACACCTAATTTAACTCCCACACCTGTATGCTGTGAAATGTATTAAAATCATAGTGCTGGGACAAACATGGGATTTTCATGTTTGGATATTAGCTCAATTTAAATATTCGTTTGGATATTTGTTCATTTTTCAAAAGGTAATAAAAGCCATTATATTGCTCTGAACGCAGGCAGAGACAGCATAGCAGCAGGGGCAGGGTGCGTGGCCGTGGCCCGTGTGTGTGCCTTTATTTTACAGCAAGACCTTACAATATGTAACACGTTAAAATAGAAAAATATCCCAGGAGAAAAGAATAAGTTATGTAGGACTTCCTTTACCCCAGTGAATTCACTACAAAACAAAAGATGCCAAATAGCAGTTCAAGTTAAACGTTGTTTTGTTTATTCCCGAAGTAAATAGTACATGACGTTGACATCGCATTTCATTTATTTCTTTTTTTTATTCCTTGCCATTGCCGTTTCTTCACAGTAAGCAGTGGCCATCAACACATTTTCATAAAGTAATAACATGAGGTTTACTTGTGCCTTTTTGTAGCTGAACAAGCAAATGAAAACTGAAATTTAACTTTAAACACTTTAAATAACTAAAATGGAAATGGCGTTGAAAATTGTAGACAACATGTTCGATTGCAGCCTTACCTCCTTCTAATCGCCTCTGTCAGTTTGATTTTCCTTCCATTGATCTCCTTACCAGACAGCTTATCAAGGGCGTTTCTGACATCACTGGAAGAAGCAAACTCAACCACCCTGGAGCGAGGACAAAGAAAAGTTACACGCTGCAGCTGCCAAGAAAATACAATTCCACGGCTAGAAAAGACAGCTTGTTGGAAATCATGTATTCTCAGTAATGTGCCTCACCCCTCAGTTAAGCAGTCTCAGGGACACAAAATAGGATTAAAGAGTATCCTACTGTATGCTAGCAACGTTCAGTTTAGCAATAGCTTTGTTTTACATTGACAGACTACTATTTTAACAATGGCTAATGCAACACCTCAGTTCTAATACTGGGCAAGCATGCACTTGTTTTTAGAGCAAGGGAAAACTTACCCTTCATTTAGTTTTGGTCTGTGAGCATCAGCAAAAGTAACCTCTCCAGCTTGTCTCATGAAATCTTTCAGATCCTACACACAAGATCAGGACAGTTAGGGAAAAGTCAGTTCAAAAACAACAAAATATTGCATTATACAGTTTAACTAGGCATGACTACTGTAAAGAGAAGCGTTAGGTGTGTTATAAATCCTTCATCTATCTGAGCTAGATGAAAGGGGGGTCCAAGAATCACCCAGTCTACCTTGATCTCACACATCCTTTTTCATTTCTATAATAATCTTGATACGGACAAAGCATGAATGAGAGCACTAAAGTCATAGAGTGCTATGTACCTAGTTAAGCACCCACCACCATCCTTTGTACCGCTGTCACAGGGAATTGGTAGACTGGGAAAAAAGTAGATCTCACCTTTAGAACGCATGCACGAATTTAAAAGGGAGGGTTCATTGGGAATTCAATGAACACTGCAAAACCAAAACACCATTAGTTATTTTTCAAAAACAAAGAGGTACAGACAGCATTTTTGTATAAAATGGGATTTTGGTCATCTCATCTAGCTAGGCAAGTTAGTTATTTCAAGGATTTCATCTTCCATAGATCGATCGCACTGACAAATATGCTTTTTTCATTCTTTAACTCATAAATATAAAGTAAACTGCAGTTCATCATTAAAATGACTTTTAATATTGATGCATTGTTAAATTTATATCTATTAAATAACGTTTTTTTTTTAAATTACCAAAAAAAAGAAGTTGAGCACACACAGAAAAGTCTAGAGAAGCCATGATAATCTGCATCAGAACAAAAACGATAACGCTTTGACCCTTCGTCAGAGCAACCTTACACTCCCCATTTCTAATGAGCAAGACCGGGCAACATGCAAGACAATCTACATTTAGCTTTGATCAGTTAACATTAGATAAGCACTCAATATAGTTAGCTCAATACTCAGTTTAGTGCTAAAACACCAAAATGCTATACAACTTGTAAAAGGTTTCAGATCGAAATCTTCACCAAGATCTCCAAGCAACACCTCGTAACCATCACTAATACAGTCACTCTCAAAATTGCTAAAGCATGTCAGCATTCCAATTGATTAACATGGTTTTCAATCAATATTAAAACAAACACGCAAAAAACTTAAATACCAGTGGTACTATAAAGTTAGACGCAATTCATCTTTTAAACCCCAAAATATAGTACAACTTACAGAACAGGTTTAAGGTCAAAATCTTCATTCAGTCCTTTATATTTTAAAGGTGTCAAATTTATACATCCAGAAGCTTGGTAAAGCACAGGTAAGCACTGCTGTCTGCACTGTGTAAAGGCACAGGTAAGCACTGCACTGTGTAAAGGCACAGGTTAGCACTGCACTGTGTAAAGGCACAGGTTAGCACTGCACTGTGTAAAGGCACAGGTTAGCACTGCACTGTGTAAAGGCACAGGTTAGCACTGCACTGTGTAAAGGCACAGGTTAGCACTGCACTGTGTAAAGGCACAGGTTAGCACTGCACTGTGTAAAGCTCAGAGAGGTATAGTACAGAATATATAAATTAAATAGTCAAACCATGGTAAACTATGAAATGCATAGAAAACCATATGACAATCATAGGAAAGCTGCTAAATCACTGTGCAAATATACGGTGGCAAACTTTCAAAAGATAAACTTAAGGTGCTGTGTGTTACAATTTAGATGTGCAATAGATATGTGGTTGAAATCAATAGCACATTATTACTAGCATGGCAATTTTTTACCCTTTAAAAAAGAAATAAATAACGTTCCTCTCATACTGTGGAAGTTGGCATCTGATTTTCTGCAGGTTGTGCTTCCTCAAATCGTTATGCCAGTAATGTTGTTGAAGCTGACACCCTGGGATCCTTCAAGAAGCTGCTTGATGAGATTCTGGGATCAATAAGCTACTAACAACCAAAACGAGCAAGATGGGCTGAATGGCCTCCTCTCATCTGTAAACTTTCTTATGTTCTTACTTTTTCCAAGGTCCAGTAATAATAAAAGGGATGAAAAGTACTCATTTGAACGCACGCTTAAAAAAAAAATAAAAAAAAAATAAATAAAAAAAAAAAATCTACGAGAACAAGCACATTGGAATGTCATACAAAACACAATTAAATATGCTTTCAACATTCTTATAGCCTATATTACAACTTCAAATAATTTAAATATTACAAAATGAAAAAAAAATTCCAAGTCAACTGTATTGAGAATGACTTCCACAAGTATGAAGGAGCTCAAACGTCCAGGCCAGTCAGTACATAACAATGCACATACCTAGTACAATGGGAAGTACATTTAGTGCATGGGTGCAATGAGCATGGGCATTAACATGCATACAAGTAACAGAACTCACATGTTTACAGTACTACACAACTTACAAGTTTATTTTTAGTTAAATGTCCTTATGAAAGCACTGCAGTGAATGAATAAATTACAGTACAGTACAGACTCTAATGTCCTTACTCTTCAGTAAACCTGTAATGAAGATTCGGATGCACAGGTGGGTCTCAAGTCACATGAACTTTATTCCATGGTTTATTAGTTAACATTAAGGTAGTTTATTACTATTGTCCAGCACTTGCTTCTGCTATTCTCACCGTGTCTATCCACACACTGTCTGTCTCATCCTTCTGGTTCTTGACCTTAGTTCCTTTGTGTTACATTGTACTACTTAAGGGGCGGCATTACATTTTCTGGACATTACACTCTGTACAACTCATAGTTCGACTGAAATAAGAATTAATAAAATAACCACACCGTTATTTTTACGAAAACAATCCAACCACAAACTGTTGACTATACTTTTAGGTATTTGCTTGAACCGTCTAATTTGAGGACTTAAATAGCAAAAGTTAACAAATGCACATTATACAGAATTAACTTGAAAAAAAAAAAAAACTTCACAAAATAATAAACAGTTTCACACAGAAATCAAACACTGTCGATTGTTTCGCATTTAAAAAAAGACGCTTTTAAAGTTCAGCTTGTTATCCTGAATAACTGGAGCTTTAAAGCCATTGAAGGAGAACTCATTTTTCGCTTCTCACTCATTGTGCACCGATACTGTAACTAGCTGCACTTGACTACATGAATGAACTACCATTTCCAGTCAGAGGTCAGTCACGTGAAACAGTGTCGAGTTATCCACTAGTCTAACAGTTTTTATCCCTTCGATACCGGCAATAAGTGTCAGTGTCGAGTTACGAGTAAAGCATGGTGACAAATAAAAAAAGAAAAAAAAAAAGAAATGACAGGATGCATGTATTTTATATGGAGAAAATTCAAGATCCAGACTGTGTCGAATGAAGCGAAGGTGTCGAGTTATCCACCCGTCAAGTTAACCAAGGTTGACTGTACATTGAAGTTTTCAGCATGCACACCACACTAACCCAATGCATATTACACTTCTACTTCAGAGAAATCATGCATTGATCTCCAAATACTTGTTAATAGGGTCCCCTTGTTGAATATTACCATGGAAACTAGAAACTGAGAATGGAGCATTTTGTAGAACCTTGGAAAGGTAAAATATTAAAAAATAAAACAAATGCAAATAGCTATGATTAAAATGGATGTAGTAAAGTGCAGTTTCTGACATTGCTCATTAAACAAATATGCAATATATGTATGACCAAAATAACAGTGCACAGTTGAATCCAGAGGTCTCACAATGCACTCTGCTTTTTATGATTATTTCCACTCTTTTGAAAGTTTTCACCAAGCTTTCTTTGTTGTGCTACTAAACTGTGGTGCGTTTACCACAAGCAGGTGGCAAGGTAAATAAAACGTTTAAAATGAGCACAATAAAGAAGATATATTCAACGCATATTATAGGAATTAATGTACAAGTGACACATTAAAAGTGTTTTAACTGAAAAGAACTTAAAGCATCTCCATGTCAGACATATAAAATGCTTACCCATAGTGCTCACCCAGTCTGCATTCTGCAGTTTAATACTTTTTACAATTTTATCAAAGCAATATTAAAACAAAACCAGCAATTATCCACAAATCGATACAGACTGGGTGATGAAAAGTCCCGATAGAAAATCGACTCGGTGAAACCTCCCTTTCAATTCAGAAACCTGCGCATGCGCAGTAAAGGTAAGATCTACTTTTTATATTCTTGGACCCTCCTAGGAAGTTCAGTGCACATTAAACATGCACCTGGAAACCAGCTAAATGTCTATGTCCATCTCCATGTGTGGAGTGGTATTCTGCTTCTCATAGGACGATATACAAAAAGTACATTTAAGAATGGAAAGCTTACAGTAAATAGTTTACATTACCTTCCTTTACACATCCCTACTCAAGCAGTGAACTGCTCTTAGCCCCCAGTTTACCATCATGTCAGGGAAGGCGCTCCACTGGCTCTTTTCCACCCCTTCTATTAAATGCACTGCCCACATGACATGCCGGCTCTGCAGCTGATGGAGGCAGACCATTTGCTAACACCTTGGGTGTGCCGCTTGGACCAAGGCACTGTGTCTCCTAAAAACATCTCGCACCTCAAATTTTCCTGTGGGACCACCTGGAACCAACTCGCACCACTCGGGAAGGATGGGAGCCTCTCAAATTAACGACTCGACCTCAATACACCACCAACTCTCTCTCTGTCGCTTGCTCGATCGCAGCAAAGGGAACCAGGCCAGCGACTTTACAGCATAGGACCCAGCAAACGCCAAACGATCTGCAGGTCACCCCAAGTCAACTAGGTGTAGTAGGAGCACAGACTGGCTTCTATGAACCAGGCTCAACCCAGAGAGACCGACACTGAGGGACTTAACTCCACGCCAAAGGCACTCTCTTCCATAATGACACACAAGACAGGCTGGCAAATAAAGGGGTTAACACTTGGTTAAAATAGAGGAGACAAGAAAAAAAAAAGTAAAATTAAATTAAAATGTTGGTAAACTAGAATCATAAGTTAGGCTCAACACTTAACCCCTAAGTAATATTGAATGGCTAGTTGGCTTGAAATAGTTTAAACTGTTTGAAATAAAACTGGAAAACAAACATTAAATGTTTAAATGATTTTGCTGTTGCCCATTTAGCTTTTATGCTATAAATGGGAGAACAGAGACCTTACCGGATCCCCAGCAATTTCTACCAGTTGCTGTAGAATTAAAGTCTAATGGAGCATAGAATAAATATTTTAACTTTCATTGCTTGTTAAAATAGACTATTATCTCCTAGCCTACTGGGGTTCATTTTTGAGGATTCTGTTCTCTTTCAAAACCCTTGTAGGCAAATGCTAAGGCTGAACTGTAAGCAACTGATTTGGAACTCGCCTGCCAGCTGACTCTGGAAGACAAGTTCTCCACAATGAGCCTGTTTTCAGTGCGAACTGGAGGGGGATTCCTAGAAGGAAAGAGATGCAGCGGTCACAATGCAGTTAAACACTCCTTTATCACTGTCTTTCCACAATGCATAGAGGTAACCCAATAAAACTAACACTGTGCAAGATTAAAAATCAATCTTGGTTTCTTCACCCAATTTCAGACTTTACAGCAGTGAAAGAAAAACCTTTAGTTATTCAGCTTTTTTAAAAACTCACCTTTACTGGTACAATTTGATCTGTGAAATGCATGATTATTGTACCGTAATGTAGCGTGTGGTCAAACAGCAAGCTGGATACACAAAGGCTTGACAGCACTGTTAATAAAAGCTCTTGGCGTACCTCCTGCCGTCACGTGATCTCCTGCTGTAGCGGTCAGGGAAGCGGCCAGGCCCCCCTCTTCCTCGGCCTCCTCGAAGCCGGGCTCGTGCGTGCTCAATCGTAACTCTGCACAAAACAAAACCACACAGGTCAAGTTATGTTTGCCTACAACACTCAAAGTGCTGCCAAAAAACTAAAACAAAAGTCCAAAATAAATCTGGATTAATTTCAATTATGTTGCAGATATTAGATTAAAACATCTTATTTTTTTCAAAGAAATACAAAAAACTAGGGGTGCACCAAATCTGTAGCCTATCGGTATGGCAAGAATTTAATGCGTTTGGCACTTACTAATAACGCAAGTACACAGTTTTCCTTGCAGTACTGTGTAACATGCTGTGGCAGGGACAGGGTTAATGACTGTGCCAGCAACCACAGGTGTGGCCACTCTCCAGTTAGTGCAGATTGGTGCTAATTGGGGAGTGGCCACCTGCATAAAAGCAGGCAGAAATTCTGTGTCTGGAAGAGGAGTAGGGGAGTGTTTTTTTTTTTTTTTTTTTTATCTGTGTGCTGCCATATTGTTTATAAAGTTCAATGAAGGCTCTGCCCAGCCTGGGCAGTTTTTGTGGTATTTTGTTTAACCTTTTATTTTGGCCCTTGCACCCTTTTGTTTAATGCGTTATTTTGTTTATTAAATGTGCGCTTTAGCACTTACACTGCAGCTTCCGAGTCTCTTTCTTTCCGTGACCCAGCTACACATGGGATCAACCTGCACTAAATAAGTCTCAAGAGAGCAGGGTTTGGAATTTTTTTAAATATCTGAAGACAACAACATAGCTCAGCTGTGTGCTGAAGAACAGACGATGCTACATTAAATCCATCTATGAACCGAGTAGAATTATTATTCTAATTTTTTTAAATGTTTAGGTTGAATCCTAAATAACATTGATGGTTTAAGTTATATTAATATTATTATTAATTATACAATGTACTTCAATGACCTTTTGTTCATCTTGTTTAATCTGCATTGGTTGCGGGGGTATTCTGGTCAGTGGTTGCGGGGGTATTCTGGTCAGTGGTTGTGGGGGTATTCTGTGGCATTTTTAAGCAGAAATTGATTACTGTGCCGTCTTTTGTTAAGTAACAAATTCAAGTTTGATGGAATTTTGTAACCGGAAATGTAATATTTTTTTGGTCAAGTTAACAATTTTGTACTGCATTTAAGCAGTGTGCATAAAATAAGAATTTAAGTTGTTATAGTTGACATTGCGTAGGCTAAATTTGTTTTACTACTGTACAGTTTAGGTTATAAAAGTTATAGAAGTTAAAATAAGCAATGTTTGACAGCAAGTGGCTATAAAAGTTAATGTCACATTATATATTTTTCTACGGAAGTGCAAACGCAAAATGTTATTTTTGTGTGACTACTGTAATGAATGCATATGGTCTGTAACTGTCCATTGTAATAACTAGGGGGAATATGTAATGATCCCTTATATATGAATACTAGCTCTGCACCTTTAAGGGTTGGGGTTCTTGAGAGACTGACGTCAAGCTCTACCTCCCAACGGAGGAGATGCATTGTGGGTGCGCGTGTGTGTAATGAAGAGAGCTGAACAAGTAGGGCATGGAGGTTAACAGTTGAGCAGGGATATCAGAAGAGGGATATCAGAGCTGGTACTGAACACACAACAGTGAACTTCTATGACACCATTTATACATTGACTATCTGTGGCTTGTGTACCCGATTGTGAGGACGGAGTAACAAAGTATGTTATTGAAAAGTATGGACTTCAGTGTATTGTGTTAAGTACTCTTTCCCACAACGTTACTCTGGCAGAAACCAACATTACTGTGTTGTAAAATAAATGTATAAAATTGCTGTCAAGCACACAGTATAATACCAAGTTATTATTTATTCATTTTCTGAAGTAAATGCAACAAGTAAACAATACCTGTTCAATTTTGTCATAAATACAAGTAAATTATAGCTGTTCATTTAACATCTAATTATAAAACAGTTTAAAATATAGGCCGTATGTCTTGTTCCTGTAGATTACAATAGCTTACCTGCACATCTATTATCGGTATTGGCCGAAATGGGCAGCTAATCCTCAGCTATCAGTATCGGCAGAGAAAATCTTAAATTAGTGCACCCCTACAAAAAAACCCATGTAACTTACCTCTCATTGCATAGCTCCTTTCCATCCAGTTCATAAACAGCATCTTCAGCATCTCTGGGGTCTTCAAACTCCTGTAACAGTGAAATCGTACGCTTACAGGTAAAGGTCTTTTCACACTAAGCATGTCCCGTCAAAGCATCCGGTGTATTCTGACGCCGTTAAGTTGCTTTCACATTAAAGGCATCAATCAATCTGAAGCTGCCACTGAACACAACATTTCCTTAAAGTACAGATTTACATGTTTGCATCCTTCAGCTGTAATAGCAGTACTATTTTATAATTAATAGTGATATGTATTTTGCAGAAACGGGAAAATGTTATAAACAGAGTATAAATTCAACATTTCATTAGTGGTTGAGTGGTGTTATCTTTCCTGCACTGTAGAGCAGTCTTTCTTTACCGTACTTCTTCGCTGTTGAAAGTGAAGTGCCTTCGTATTTGACACCCAGACATACTCACAGCAATGACTATCTTTAAAATGATTTAACAAATTATTCGATATGCGGCCGGTGAGAAAGCATCTGTAAGATGCCCAGTATGTTACGCTGACGCGACATGCTTGGTGTGAAAGGACCTTAATCCTTTGTGGTCTTTCCCATCTGTTGTCCTCTTGTTAGCATGAAAACGTCCATTTAAAAGCTTGGGGTAAATAAGACATGTCCTGCTACAGTAGATTTCTTCAATATCTTTTCAAAATGTCAGATTAACCCTCAGAGTACCACAGGGCCAATGATCGGCCCACGGAGGTGTGCTGCGTGAGGACTAAAGGGCCGATTATCGGACATAGATCTGCCCTCCCATTTGCTCTCTTATTTTTTTATTGGTCAATTTTACCTAGCAACAAACTGTGCCGAGCAATAGCAGAGGGCTTTGGTGTTAATATTAGCCAATTAAAATGGTTGTAAAGCGAACACCTTTTTTTTATTGGTTAAAAAGAAAACCCTGTCTCCTAGGCTAGCTGAAAGTTGAGAAATGGCGGATTTAAAAGGGTGAGTTTTTAAGCGATTCGGACGGAGAATGTTTTGAAGGTTTTACGGCTTCTGAGGCTGATAAAACGTATAATTGGTTGGGACTGTATAGCTATGTGGATAGTGATGACAGCGATTTAAAAGAGGAGGAGTATGGAGAACAGGAGGATGAAGAGGGGATAAGAAGAGGAGGAGGATGTGGCGGAGGTGACAACAGTACAGACGAAGACGTGCCTTTAATTCGGTTGCTGAACAAAAACTTCAGAGTCCCGATTTGGACCCAAGTAACAGAATTGCCAGAACAGAAAATAACATCGAACATAAAGAAGTACACAGAGGTTAGTGGTCCGAGATTTATTCCACGCAGCGCAACCCGGCCTGCTGAATTCTTTGAGCTGTTGTTTTCAACGGAGCTCCAAGAACACATCTGCAACGAGTCCAATATATACGCATTAGAAATGAACAACAAATACAGGGAAAGAAATGCTAAATCTAAAACGTATGAGAGGCTATTTTCATGGTGGTCGGTGTCTGGCGGTATGACACAAAATAGATTACGTGCTGTTTTAGGATTGTGGCTGAATATGGGGTTAGTGTGGAAGCCTGACATGAAAGAATACTGGAACAAGAAAGATGCACTACAAGCAAAACCAGGATTCGCGCGAATAATGTCCCGCGACAAGTTTCTTTTTTGTCTTGCAAACCTGCACTTGAACAACAACAAAACCAAAAGAAAAAGACGAACCTGGTTACGACAGTTTATTCAAAGTGCCACCAGTACTTACTAAAGTGGAGTCTCTTCTTCTAAGTACTACATTTTAAATGAATTCATTACAATCGATGAAAGCCTGGTTGGATTGAAAACCGAACGTCACTTATGCAGTATCTTCCAAACAAAAAACATCACCGATTTGGAATAAAGCTGTGGGTGCTTGCTGACAGTACAAACGGGTACGTATACAAATTAAAAGTGTACACAGGTGCTTCAAACGACACAGAGAAGAGTGAATTTGGCCAGCCCTATGATGTTGTTATGTCTCTCATGGATGGTCTGTTGGATAAGGGACATACTTTGATTACTGACAATTTTTACACATCCGTACCACTTGCTTCAGTTTTCACGTATCAGCATGAAACCCAGCTTGTTGGTACACTGCGTGGCAACAGAAAATACTTACCTTCGGTTCCAAAATGCAAAGTTGGTGAACAGGTGGTTTACAGGTCAGGGAGATTGCTGTATACTGCTTTCAGACAAAAGAAAAGCCAGAGAAAGCCAGTTCTCTTGCTCAGCACAAGGAACACAGCCACTGAATTAAAAGTGAGACGTGCAGGTAAAGATGTTACAGTACCGGAGTGTGTTGAAATGTACAATCGAAAAATGGGAGGTGTAGATTTGGCAGACCAGAAGATTTATTCTTATGAGAATGAAAGGCGATCGTACAAGTGGTACATGAAAATATTTTTCAATGTGATCAACAGGTTGGTGCTGAATAGTTACATCCTTTATCAAGGCACAATTCAACAACGGAAACAAATGGAAAGTGCTGTACACTTGCCCCCACTCAGCAGAAGGAATTTTTTAGCCTCACTTGTTGATGACTTCTGCAAAGGTGTGTGTGACAATGGGAAAGTTGCTTCGATCCCACAACCAGTGTGTTCTGGATGTAAGATAGAAAAGTTGGGAATAACCACAACGTCTTCTGGCAAGAAACGTCAGTTGGAGAAAGATTGCACAGTTTGCAGTGATCGCAAAGGAAAGCGAAGAAAAACAACATACAAATGTGCTACCTGTGACAAGGGTGTGTGTCGTGAATGCTTTCACACACATACACAAAAGTGAACTTCCATCCTCAGACTGTAGAAAAACTTTTCTTTTTTTTTTTTTTTTTTTAAGGCCTACACATTTTGGATGTACCCTAGCTATCAAACATGGCCGTGGACTTTTTTTTTTTTTAACCAAGTACAAGAACAATAAATATTACTACACAAAAACAACTGACTTCAACAAACTGGCAGCAGTTTACTGGCATAAATTTACAAACCACTGAAAAAAAGACTGATTGCAAAGGACTTTACAGAGAATAAGCTTCCCTGGGCCAATTCAGATGTCTCCACAACTCAAAGTAAGTTACGTGTATTAATACTAAAAATAATAATAATAATAATAATAATAAGTAGTATTTTTGCATATGCTTTTATATTTAATTAACACTTATTTGTGTTGGTATACATGTTGAACAATCTTTATATAAAAGAAAAGGCTTTCGAGGGCAAGTACGTTTACTGTGCTGTGCGGTTCCGATCTGTTTGTACAGATAGATGCGTTGCTTGCAAAATTGAATATATCTTTTGATTCGTTGTTTGTAAACATCTGTGGTTTTTTACATTTTAAAAATAACATTCCTGGGGATTTATATGTTGTATTTTGAAAGTGTTTATGTGCATTGTTGGTTTTGAAAAGAACTGATGTTTTGATGATAAAAATAGTTTGTATAACAAAGGTGTCTTTGCCAATGCATATTTCTATATTCAGTCCAAAAATATATCAGTAACAGAAAGAACAAAAAACGTCAATGTCTTACGTTTCTTGTGATATATAGGTTTCATATAATATATACATTTTTGGGTGTAAAATTAAGCAATTTGCTATGCTATCCCAAGCGCTGTTATTTGCGTGTGACAGCTGTAGTCCTGTGGCGTAGAGCACTCGCTGTGACGTAGTACTCTGAGGGTTAAATTACTTTATTTCAGTTCAGCTATGTTGATACAGCCATGTGCCAACAGCTGTAAACACACTGGCTGTCACAGCTGGGATGTGCATGACAGACAGACAGATATCCACTGAATGGATCAGGACCCAGCCCCAAACGTTCTTCTGCAATAAGTCAGCTGCAACTGCAAGAAGGGGTGCTGTATAAGAGGAAGATGCTCCAGTCACAAACATGTACTGCCATGCCCAGGTGGTGGTGGATGCATGGAATGCAACAGCATCTTTAAAATGGTTCTAGCTAATGGAAACATTCCATACATCTTGCCCTTCATACTCTTCTAATAATCTCACATGTGCAGTGTTGAAAATGCAGAACCTTCTTATAAAATGGTATCTGGTACCAAACAAGGTTCAAGAGTGCTCTCTTTGCATGCCTTGGTATGTAGTCACCTTAACTGCAGAGTGGTATTTCCATCCCTTCAATGCCTTTAGCTAACCAGCTGCTTCCCCTAAAGCAAATGACATGCACACAGGTAAGACTCAAGGAATAATTAGCTGACCCATTTTACACTGACAGTGATGAAACAATGGATACAAACGGTGTGAAACTGCAGCACTGCATAGGAACATGTGAACTCCGTAGAATAGCCATTTTTGTGAGCAGCACAGAGCACATTTGTTCCTGCCTATACTAATTAATGATAGCTGCTCGTCCATTTTAATATCATTGTATTTCTTTACAATAAAACGTACCACAAACCCGTAACCTCTTTTCAGGTCAATATCGCGGATCCTCCCGTAGCCCTTGAAGAATCTCTCCACGTCCTTCTCACGGGCGGAGGGGTTCAAACGGCCAACGAACACACGGCAGCCACTCATCTCGTCAGTGTGTGCGTTTTAATAATTTGCTGGACCTTGTAAACCACTTTCTGAAATCATAAAAAGAGTCATTAGTTCTAGTGATAGCTGGGCAATTTTATCTAGGGACAGTACATACTTCAGTATACAAATGCAGAATTCTATCGCATTGCAGAAATACACAGATTGGTACACAAAATATAGGTGGCTGTGTGGTCCAGTGGTTAAAGAAAAGGTCTTGTAACCAGTATGTCCCTGGTTCAAATCCCACCTCAGCCACTGACTCGTTTGTGTGACCCTGAGCAAGTCACTTAACCTCTTTGTGCTCCGTCTTTCGGGTGAGACATAGTTGTAAGTGACTCTGCAGCTGATTGGTTCGCACACCTTTGTCTCTAAGTCGCCTTGGATAAAGGCGTCTGCTAAATAAACAAATAATAATAATAAAACTTGACAACTTATCTGTATACATGTATTGAATCATATTTGGTTTCAAATTTTTTTTTTTTTTAAATCCCATAAATTCATCCTTGCTGACAAAGCGCAGATATGAAACTAAGCACCAAACACATCCGTAGTTTAAAACAAATCTTCATATTCATTAAACGCCTACTATACCGTATAATTCTTATTAACCTGCTTTATTTTAAATAGGAAACGTATGGAGTGGGTGGATATGCAGCAAACCCGGCCCATCCCCCCAAGTGACCTACTTTCATTTGCTTGGGAGCTGCAGTTTTATATGGATTTACTGGAAAATATCAAACCAAGATTGGGTTTTGTTTTTTCTTCGCCTATTAACTGAAAAATAAAGAAAGAAAACGGATGCGCTTACAGTGCCGTCGACCACGGCCTCGTCTAACTCCTGGCTGTGCTCCCGCAGGAACCAAACAACTGATTGAAAACTGAATCTTTGTCTGTGGAGCGACAATCACCGATGCAAAGCAAACGAGGAGAACTTTCAATAAAACACGGCAAAAAAACACATACTAAAATAAAATGGCGACTGAAAAACAAACCCAGTGCATCCTGGCAACTCTCCAGTGTATGTGGTAAATTAAATACGAAAGTGATACAATTGAGCCGTCTGAATATCTGGCCAACATAATTTTAAAATATTTGGCTACCATGCAAGACAGCCACAGCCATATTAAACAAACAAGGTTTGTTTTTTGGTAGTACATGTGTTTACGCAAAATAGGCCCATTTTTTGTTCAATTTGTTACGTGTTAATTATACATGTACTTATTTACCCTGGTCATTAGAACCAATCTGTGTATTTCTGCAATGCGATTGAATTCTGCAGTTGTATACTGCAGTATAATCTGTTTATAAATCACTAGCTATTGTAAATTACTTGCTTTTGGCTAACAATGATTTTAGTTTCTCTTCACTAAACTCTCGAATCATTTAATTACACGTATAATCCGGTATGTTACGCACATTTTTATTTATTTATTTATTTATTTATTTATTTATTTATTGCGGTATTCTTTCAGACTCACCTTTAGTTTTGCAGCTCGATGTTTGCACACCTCTTCGGACAATAGCACCTCGACAAAATGGAAGCTCTTCTGTAATGTCACCTCCTCTTTCACGCCATTGGCTGAAAGCGCCGCCCAGGTCATCAATCCCTCCCATACACTCCTTTGTGTTTACATTATTATTGTTACTGTTCTATAGGGGTCTTGCGGCGTACCAAAGTGAGCACTCGATCAATTTGATCAATTTACTTGAACTAACGTTAATACAATTGCTAATCCCAATTGCATTGTACCAAAAATTGATTAGATCACTGTGATCATCAATTAAACTAGATAGATATTTACGATAGATCACGTTTAGTACGGATTGCAGCGTGCTAACCAGACCATGCGGTGACAAAAACACATCCCCATGAAGTGCATTAAATTAGTTCTGTGAAGTTAATGAAACGCCTTTAAAACATCTATGTCTCATTTTTCACAATGGGATAATGCAATATGGAGTGTTTGGCAAAATGTATATCTTTTTGTTTATTACATTATTATACATGATCTGAAAGATGTGTATATTAAAAAGTGCGTTTATTGTTTTCACTGATTATAAAATAGCAAGTGATCTACTAGCAGAACAGTTCAATTGGGGGGTTACTGTGTAAGACTAAAATGTACTTTAAAATCAGCCACGTGAGGTCCATTGGCAGAACGTTTATTAGCATGACCCGTTATTATGATTTTTACTTCGAATGTCCTTCCGAGTGATGGGCGGGGGCTTTGAGCCAATGGCGTGAAAGAGGAGGTGACATAACCAAAGCAGTTCCATTTTGTCGAGGTTAGTGCCAGGATGCTCTGGGTTTGTTTTTCAGTCGCTGTTTTATTGCAGTATTTCTTTTTTGCCATGTTTGTTTCTTTGTTGGAAGTCTCCTGTTGAAATGTTTTTTTTTTCTCTCTGTAATTGGCATTATTAATAGTTCGATGAGGTTCAGTTTGTAGTCGGTTTGTTTGGTTTGCAGTGGGGTGCGCAGTCGGTATAGTTACACAATGGTCTTCATCACCCACACGGTTTGGATTGACGGCCCTGTTTAAACAAAGCGGTTTTATTAATTTTATTTACTTTTCAGTTAAATGATCGGAGAAAAAATAACACTGTATCTTGGTTTAATATTTTCCCGCAAATCCATATGAAACTGCAGCTCGCAGGCAAATGAAATTAGGTCAGTTTGGGGGTTTGAGCCTGGTTTGCTGCATAACCTCTATAGAAGTAAGTTTCCCATTTAAAAAGCAGGTGAATAAGAGTCAGTGGAGGCTCCTAGGAGTCAAGGGAGGCGTGCCTCCTCAATTACAAAGTAAAAAAAATAGGGCTTCTGTTTTTTGTTTTTTATTAATTTCATTTTTAGGTGAATATTTTTACCTGTTTGAGTTTTATGTAAATCGTTTTTTTTTTCTTTTTTTTTTCTGGGCTTTCACTTTTTATATACTGTATGAAGTTATTATTGTTGGTTACTTTCCAAAATGCTTGGGCTTTTTTTCTGTCAACATATGTATAGTAGTAACTGGACAGTACTTGCACACTTAGTTGTACCTTCTTTCCTTTGCTGTCTTCCACAATGAAATCCCTGTGGATGAAATCCCTATGGATGAAATCCCTATGGTCACGGGCACATTCTTCTGGGTTTTTGTGTAGGCATTTTTTTTTTTACATTTCGACACAATTTGCAATTCTGTTTTAAATCCTCCGTATCTTAACTGTAATACAGTTTTAAATCCCGCGAACAAGCCTCCATTCTTAACTGTAATCTTGTTTTAAATCTCGCAAGCAGATCCTCCAATAGAAATGTATGAATGTGCTGCTACTAAGTAGTTGGGGGTGGGTTTAAAGTCTTCAGAACAAATCAATCAGTACGTTTACATGACAAAGTGTTATCCGAACTACTTTAGATGTCTAATGACTGCAGTATAGGATACTGACCTTAAGGTTAGGGTTTCAGTCCTTCCCCTCCTCTGACTCCACCATCTCCTCCCGTATCTCTACCTGTCTGTCTGCTATTTCCTCCTGGATGCACTCGCATCACCTCAAACTTAACCTCTCTAAATCTGACCTCCTTTTCTTTCCCTCCTCCTCCCCCTCCTCTGATCTCTCTATCTCTGTTCCTCTGGAATCTACCACACTCTCTCCCTCTTCCTCCGCTAAGAACCTCGGAGTCACCCTGGACCCCTGCCTCTCTTATTCCCAGCACATCTCCACTCTGGCACGCACTTGCCGATTCTTCCTGAGCAACATCCGAAGAATCCGACCCTTCCTCACCAACTACGCCACCCAGCTCCTGGTCCAGGCCTTGGTACTCTCCCGCCCTAGACTACTGCAACTCCCTCCTGGCTGGCCTCCCTGCGGCCGCCACCCGTCCGCTCCAGCTCATCCAGAACTCTGCTGCCCGCCTGGTGTTCTCTCTGCCTCGCTTCTCCCACGCAACTCCACTACTCCGCTCACTCCACTGGCTACCGATCACCGCCCGCATCCAGTTCAAGACTCTTGTACTAGCCTACAGATGCCTTGACCAGACTGCACCCAGCTATCTCCAGACCCTCATCTCTCCCTACACCCCCACTCGACCTCTCCGCTCCGCCTGAACTAGAAGACTGGCTCTACCTCCTCTACGCTCCCCTGCCTCCAGAGCCCGCTCCTTCTCCACCCTCGCTCCGCAGTGGTGGAATGACCTACCTACAGATGTCAGGACCGCCCAGTCCCTGACCACATTCAGCGCCTCCTTAAGACTCACCTCTTCAGACAGCACCTGTAGAACTCCTCTGTTTCCCCCTGGGACACTTTCACCCTTCCTTAAATTTGCTTTTACTTACTCTTACCTGCCCCTATTTTACTGCATTTAATCCTGTACTTCAGAGTACTGTAATCTGCCATATGTTTAAACTGTAGTATTTGGTATTTAATCATATCTTGATGTAACTGTCACTTATCTGCTGAATTGAATTGTATTTTGTCACACTTGTACTTGCTTGAACTTGTCACTGTATTTATCTTGCTCTTATTGTATTACCTGTACTGTAACACTTGAAATGTATTTGCTTGCAATTGTAAGTCGCCCTGGATAAGGGTGTCTGCTAAGAAATAAATAATAATAATAATAATGGAGAGGATTATTCATTGTTTTATTAACGATAATATGATAGCCAATCAGAGTGCAGTGTCCTGACAGGAACATTTCGTGGTACCTTTGTAAGCACTGCGCTGGGGTGGATGCTTCCATTTGACTGCAGTGACGTCTAAATTATTCGCTCGCGCCCAGTGTGGATGCAGCTTTAGAAAATTGATCGAAAATTTTCTTTAACTTGATTGGTCAATACGAGGGTTTTAATCTCTGATAAAGGACATCAAATGTTATCTTTCAAACTATGTTTAATCACTTACAATTCAATCCGCCCAAAAATGTGTAAATATTTTACCATTTTTCTGCTTGATGAAAGAAAAGCTCCATTCTTGTACACGCCCTCTGACTAATTCTGCTTCCTCGCTGTCCTGTCTATCTAAATTTATTGTAGCAAATAAATACAAGTTGAGAGTAGTGTTTGCTGTCAGCAGCAATACAGTAACCACAATAGCAACTGGTCTCCAGTTTGAATGACGAGTTTGAAATAATCACTGGATGCAGTCTGATTTACTTGCAGCAATGTGATGCTCTCTTCTCTAACAAGCCAGGAAGGAAGGTTTGATAAACTTAATGAACACAGTGAACAAGTTACTGAATAAATAGCGCATCAGGATTAACATACAGACTACTAGATATTTTTAATTACTAAAACTTTTTTAAAATTTATTTCACTAATAAATATTAGGACCTAACCGTAATACTGAAACTTACACAAACATGCACTCAAATCCAAATAATAAAAGTCAGCTAAACTGCGCTGTGATGTCACAGTGGTCCGGACCACTGGGAGCACTCCATCAAAGAGGTCCGGACCTCTCGCTGCCTGTGTTATATTCTGATTTCACAGTTGTACAGTACTGTGCAAAAGTTTTAGGCAGGTGTGAAAAAATGCTGTAAAGTAAGAATGTTTTCAAAAATAGACATGTTAATAGATTATATTTATCAATTAACTAAATGCAAAGTGAGTGAACAGAAGAAAAATCTAAATCAAATCCATATTTGGTGTGACCACCCTTTGCCTTCAAAACAGCATCAATTCTTCTAAGTAGACTTGCACAAAGTCAGGGATTTTGTAGGCATATAGTCAGGTGTATGATTAAACAATTACCAGTTCAATATGTAGGTTGAAACACTATCATTAACTGAAACAGAAACAGCTGTGTAGGAGGAATAAAACTGGGTGAGGAACAGCCAAACTCAGCTAACAAGGTGAGGTTGCTGAAGACAGTTTACTGTCAAAAGTCATACACCATGGCAAGACTGAGCACAGCAACAAGACACAAGGTAGTTATACTGCATCAGCAAGGTCTCTCCCAGGCAGAAATTTCAAGGCAGACAGGGGTTTCCAGATGTGCTGTCCAAGCTCTTTTGAAGAAGCACAAAGAAACGGCAACGTTGAGGACCGTGAGCGCAGTGGTCGGCCAAGGAAACTTACTGCAGCAGATGAAAGACACATCATGCTTACTTCCTTCGCAATCGGAAGATGTCCAGCAGAGCCATCAGCTCAGAATTGGCAGAAAACAGTGGGACCCTGGTACACCCATCTACTGTCCGGAGAAGTCTGGTCAGAAGTGGCCTTCATGGAAGACTTGCGGCCAAAAGCCATACCTCCGGCGTGGAAACAAGGCCAAGCGACTCAACTATGCCGCGAAAACACAGGAACTGGGGTGCAGAAAAATGGCAGCAGGTGCTCTGGACTGATGAGTCAAAATTTGAAATATTTGGCTGCAGCAGAAGGCAGTTTGTTCGCCGAAGGGCTGGAGAGCGGTACACGAATGAGTGTCTGCAGGCAACAGTGAAGCATGGTGGAGGTTCCTTGCAAGTTTGGGGCTGCATTTCTGCAAATGGAGTTGGGGATTTGGTCAGAATTAATGGTCTCCTCAATGCTGAGAAGTACAGGCAGATACTTATCCATCATGCAATACCATCAGGGAGGCATCTGATTGGCCTCAAATTTATTCTGCAGCATGACGACCCCAAACATACAGCGAAAGTCATTAAGAACTATCTTCAGCGTAAAGAAGAACAAGGAGTCCTGGAAGTGATGGTATGGCCCCCACAGACCCTGATCTCAACATCATCGAGTCTGTCTGGGATTACATGAAGAGAAGCAGCTGAGGCTGCCTAAATCCACAGAAGAACTGTGGTTAGTTCTCCAAGATGTTTGGGCCAACCTACCTGCCGAGTTCCTTCAAAAACTGTGTGCAAGTGTACCTAGAAGAATTGATGCTGTTTTGAAGGCAAAGGGTGGTCACACCAAATATTGATTTGATGTAGATTTTTCTTCTGTTCACTCACTTTGCATTTTGTTAATTGATAAATATAAACTATTAACATGTCTATTTTTGAAAGCATTCTTATTTTACAGCATTTTTTCACACCTGCCTAAAACTTTTGCACAGTACTGTATATTATTTATTTTCTTTATGGCTAATTGTTGTTTCATGTTCTCATACTTGCTTTACAGTGATATAATGAATGCAGTGTTTATATCTAATAATAATGGGCTTCGTTCAACTCAAGCAGTTCTCATTCATTGTCTTGTGTTGTGTGCAGTGCTGCCCGCAGGACCGCTCACATGCTGCTGTGAGGCTATATTATGATTTCTCAGTTTTATTCTTCATTTTCCTTTAGGTTCATTATTGTTACATTGTCTCATACTTAATTTACAGTAATATCATTAATGTAAGTGTATAGGCACGCATGCACACACATAGGCATGCTCCAACACACACACACACACACACAATTATAATTTCTACTAAGCACAGGTTTTACTACTTAGAATTTATATATGTTTGTGTGTGTGTCTATCGTCTTGCATGGCCTTAATTTGTGGAACATCTAAAAGTTCAATTTCATTAACACTAGAACCACCTTTTACAATATATGTTTTTATTTTGAATATAACCTACAATATTAAATGTTATAGTGCCTATAGAAAGTCTACACCCCCTTTCCAAATTTTCACCTTTTGTTGTCATAGCCAAGAATTAAAATGCATTAAAATAGTTTTTTTTTTTCATTTATCTACACATCCTACCCCACAACTTCCAAGTGAAAAAAATATTCTAGAAATTTGTAGAAAATTAATAAAAAATAAAACCTGAAATAGCTTGCTTGGATAAGTGTCCACCCCCCTTGTAATAGCAATCCTAAATTAGCTCAGGTGTAACCAAGCGCCTTCAAAATCACACACCAAGTTAAGTGGCCTCCACCTGAGTTAAATTGTAGTGATTCACATGATTTCAGGATAAATTCAGCAGTTCCTGTAGGTTCCCTCTGCTGGGTAGTGCATTTCAAAGAAAAGACTCAACCATGAGCACCAAGGCGCTTTCAAAAGAACTCCGGGACAAAGTTGTTGAAAGGCACAGATCGGGATGGGTATAAAAAAAATATCAAAGGCCTTGAATATCCCTTGGAGCACGGTCAAGACGATTATTAAGAAGTGGAAGGTGTATGGCACCACCAAGACCCTGCCTAGATCAGGCTGTCCCTCTAAACTGGATGACCGAGCAAGAAGGAGACTGATCAGAGAGGCTACCAAGAGGCCAATGGCAAATTTGCAAGAGCTACAGGCTTTTCTGGCCAAGACTGGTCAAAGTGTGCATGTGACAACAATATCCCAAGCACTCCACAAATCTGGCCTGTATGGTGGGGTGGCAAGAAGGAAGCCATTACTCAAGAAAGCCTACCTTGAATCCCGTTTGAAGTATGCAAAAAACACTCAGGAGATTCTGTAGCCATGTGGCAAAAAGTTTTGTGGTCTGACGAAACTAAAATGGAACTTTTTGGCCTAAATGCAAAGCGTTCTGTTTGGTGCAAACACAACACAGCGCATCACCCAAAGTACACCATCCCTACTGTGAAGCATGGTGGTGGCAGCATCATGTTATGGGGATGTTTCTCATCGGCAGGGACTGGGGCACTTGTCAGGACAGAAGGGAAAAGGAGTGGAGCAAAGTACAGAGAAGAAAACCTGCTGCCCTCTGCAAGAAAGCTGAAACTGGGATGGAAGTTCACCTTTCAGCATGACAACAACCCAAAGCACACAGCCAAAGCTACACTGGAGTGGCTAAGGAACAAAAAGGTAAATGTCCTTGAGTGGCCCAGTCAGAGTCCCGACCTAAATCCAATTGAAAATTTGTGGCATGACTTGAAGATTGCTGTCCATCAACGCACCCCAAGGAACTTGACAGAGCTTGAACAGTTTTGTAAAGAAGAATGGTCAAATATTGCCAAATCTAGGTGTGCAAAGTTGGTAGAGACCTATCCCAACAGACTCACAGCTGTAATTGCTGCCAGAGGTGTTTCCACCAAGTATTAACTAACCAAGTATTAGACTTATCCAATTATGATATTTCAGTTTTGTATTTTTAATATATATTTTTTTTTCTCAATAAAATGATTTTTCCCCTTAACAGTGTGGAGTATGGTGTGTAGATAAGTGGGAAAAAATCCTCATTTAAATGCATGAAACTCTGAGTTGTTATCTCTACTGGACCTAGCAGCCATCAATTCTTTCGTTTTGTACAAGAAATGCACCAGGGAAAATATCAGTAGGAGAGATTTCATCTTGAAGCTAGCTACAGCGCTTCCTGTTTACACACTAGCTTCTTTTGAAATGTTTATTTTATTATAGTTTTTCATTTTTTTAAGTAGTGCTTTATATGTGGTAAGCTAGAAAATAAACCCTTTTATGTTTAATTGTTAATTTACACAGTCATGACTGTAGAGTCGATTTTCTCTTGCATGTAAACCCAGCCACATTTGCAAGCGTGCTGGTTTGAAGCTTTTGTTATGCTAATCACTACAATAGAATGTATGGATTTCTGCAGGCACAGGTATTTGCTTGGTACCTTGTCATTCAGACCGGCCCAGAAAGACCACCAATCCAAGGTAAAGAGCTTCTGAGTTAAATATAAGGGGATGAAGATGACAGCATTTCAGAACCGCTATTCTCAGGAGAGACCGCATCTCAGCATGGCAGGTAGGGTATTTTCGATATGTTCACTAACTTTTTCTCAAATGTAATATTATTCTACACTTGATCCTTAAATCAGTATTAAGTTTTGTTTATTTTCACAGACAAGGGCATCATTCCCTGTTATTGTGCTGAAATAGAGCGTTCTTCAAAAGTAAACTGGCATTGTCACAGGAGCAAAAGTATTGTTCAACGACAGCATAATTTAAAAAACACGTAGGGACACATGGTAAGACATTTAAGTCCTACAATTTTTGTATTGAACTTTTTTATGATTACAAAAGCATTTGCTATAGTGTGTGATTTTTTTTAAATTATGAAGTATTCACACAACCAATGTGTTTAGTTTTACAGGGTGCTAAATTAAAAACGTAAAGGACATCACAGTAAGGTTACTTCGCCTGTATTTTTTCACTAATCCCTTATAATTAAATAAATGTAATAGTGTCTCTTAGTATTTTGACATTGATATTTTATTAATAAGGTTTGAAACACAGCCAAGATTGATCATCATAACAAGTCATTTTAATTTGATTGTTTCTTGAGCTAATGTAGTGTTGTCTTTCACTTTCATTCTACTTGATCGCAAACATTGATTTGCACCTGTTTACCAAAAGGTGTTTTCAATGTCATGTTTTTTGTCATATGGACTTTTAACAGCGATGTCAGGAATGCATATTTTGTTTCACTTGTGAGTTGAGGGCTGAGTGTCCCCAAGCTCAAACATCTTCACATCTGTGCTCTGCTACTTCGTGGAGCACCACATTCCTCACAGTATATGCAAAATATGTTTAAACCTTACAGAACATACTTGAAATCAAATGTTCATCTCCTAAATGTAAGATAGGACAATCTGATAAAATAAGCACAATGTCATTTCAAAACTATCATGTGAGTAGAGCAGCCCAACATATATTGCCATACATAGTGTATCATCATTAAAGACTGCATTTCCTTTTATTAGAAACACCTGATCCAAAGAGAAATGAACTTATAGCCACCCAAACCAGTCCTGGAGTGAAAACAACACCCTTCAACTGCAATGCAATACCTGTTGGAAGTCATGCCTCTTAGCATCAACATGGAACACCAACGGATCCTGTTTATTAAAACAGTATACAGCTGTGTTACAAAGACATGATATTATGTAATACAATCTGACAAACTACACTGAAAATTGTTTTGTAAGAGGCCTGTATCCAAATCCAATTCTTTCTCATTCACATTAAGTATGAAAACTTTTTGCTGAAAGAAACGGTACCAGCGATCACACTGCTTACTTGTGTTTTTGTATTTGATATAAAATCATTTATTAGGAAGAGAGGATCTGGTGCTTTAATTGAGGAGAAGGAAATTCAGGCTATGTGTTTAACAGGAACAGAGTGCCTCGTACTAGTTGGTCTGGCAGTTCATTCCAGGGTCAGTCGGAAGCCGGCCAGCCAGGAAGGGACGGAGTCACAATGCCCTACATCATCGCCCTATAGCAGTATGTGATGTGTCAGTCATGGATTGGAGGAGACGTGACTGAGCTAGCAATCGCAGGGGGCTTGACTAAAGGTATAATTGGGGATATGACGATGTAAACTGTTCCTTTTGATGTGGTGACAAGATTGACCAAAAAGGAAACAGACTGTGTAAAAACCAGTTGTGAGTGTTAAGTGTTTTGTATGTTTTGTGGAAACTAACTGTCTGTGTTTGTCACTGATAGTCGGCTAACATGATCTGGGAGCTGTCGCAACAGGCCAGCATCGAGACCAGACTACACTGCATCACTTGTCACTGTAATTGCCTTGCACCACACCTGCACTCAGAGCACACACTGTCAGGAGAAGTGATTGTGTCTCTGTTGTGTGTTGTTTTGTGTATTATTATTTTGGGACTGAACCCCGTGGTTTAAATGCTGACAATACCCATTGTCGTAGAGTCAACATTATTATTTCACGGTCTCAAACAGAGAACAAAGGAGAAATAAAGAACTGTTTTGAACCGTAACTTTGTGTCTGTCGTTGTTGGAGCACCTGTATCACCTCTTCACCTGAGCACTGCAAGCCACATGGTCACAGGCAATTATAAAATTAGCAAAAGGAATGTAGTATTATGCATCATTTTTTATTAGACACGATTCGACAGCTTTAAAGATTACAATAATTTTACCTCATGAAAATGGAACCTATAATGTCATTGAGTAAATGTCCTTATATAGCATCACATGTAAACAATGACATATTAACTGTATTTATTGGAGCTATGCACTGCTGAAAAAAAAATATTTTGATCTCTCCTTGACCAAACTGAAACTGAGGATGTCAGTTTGTGATTAACAGAGGTGAGTACATTGTATTATTTTTCTTGATGTTCATGGTAGATAATGTATTGTTCTTGATGGTGATGGTAGATAATGTATTGTTCTTGATGTTCATGGTAGATAATGTATTGTTCTTGATGTTCATGGTAGATAATGTATTGTTCTTGATGGTGATGGTAGATAATGTATTGTTCTTGATGTTCATGGTAGATAATGTATTGTTCTTGATGTTCATGGTAGATAATGTATTGTTCTTGATAGTGATGGTAGATAATGTATTGTTCTTGATGTTCATGGTAGATAATGTATTTTGTTCTTGATGTTCATGGTAGATCATGTATTGTTCTTGATGTTCATGGTAGATAACGTATTGTTCTTGATAGTGATGGTAGATAATGTATTGTTCTTGATGTTCATGGTAGATAATGTATTTTGTTCTTGATGTTCATGGTAGATAATGTATTGTTCTTGATGTTCATGGTAGATAATGTATTTTGTTCTTGATGTTCATGGTAGATAATGTATTGTTCTTGATGTTCATGGTAGATAATGTATTGTTCTTGATGGTGATGGTAGATAATGTATTGTTCTTGATGTTGATGGTAGATAATGTATTGTTCTTGATGTTGATGGTAGATAATGTATTGTTCTTGATGTTCATGGTAGATAATGTATTGTTCTTGATGTTCATGGTAGATAATATATTGTTCTTGATGTTGATGGCAGATAATGCTGGAGGTGCAAACATTGAATGTTTTATTTGCTGTTTATGATAATATCAGGAGTGCCTTGAAGATGGCAATGAATCCTCAGAGTTATTCATTACTCCTAGATGTGCTGCTCCTGAGGTAAACATCAAAATATGTCCCAATATTCTTTATGAGCTTATATTATATATCATAGATTAATGGAAAATATATTAGAATAAAGTTTTAGAAATATCTCAAATAGTATATGACTATGTATTGTACATTGGAATTTGCTAAATGTGGCATTTGAATACTGCTAGGATTATAAATCTCTAATTTAAGGATCCTTGTTTTTATTAAAATAAATTGAAAACTAACAATTTAATTTCTTCAATAAAACAAATGTTATTGTTACTGAGCTGTGAAAACTATTTGCATGATAAACTGAAATTGTTTACATATTATATACTTAATTTACTAAATATTGATTCTTTTATTTTTTAGATGATAATTATAATTTTTTAGAAAGCCATGAAGGATTTTGCAGATTTCAGTCAGAAGTGGCATTTGCATCGGCAGGTCCAATATGAAAGGTTTTAAATATATTGTGATTGAAATAAAAACATTGCAAAACGTTAGATTGATTTAATATCTTTAGTTAGTGCAGTACCATTCTATCCTCTAGCCTGCAATTGTATGGACCTTATGCACGACTGAAGGTAAGTATGTGGTGTAAAAGAGTGGTAATGTGGTGCTGTTAGCCTCTGGCGTTTTCTTTCCCTTGGACAGAATTGGACACGCTCCGTAGTCAGGTGAGTAATTTTATTTTCAATATTTACACAGACTTTTGCTTAAATCAAACGTATTGTGCCCTGTACGGGCCACTAACTAACTCACCTCTTCTTCCCTCTCTATACTATCTCTTGAGGACCAAGCTGCCACAGCCTCCGCCTGTAGCACGCCTGGATTTTACACTGCCAGTACGCAGATAAAGGTGTCTTCTCCGAGTGGAGTAGCCAGGAACACAGGTAGGTTGAGTATGGGCTCCCTCTGGTGGAGTGAGCTGAGAACAGAGGTAGGTTGAGTATGGGCTCCCTCTGGCGGAGTGAGCTGGGAGCACAGGTAGGTTGAATATGGGCTCCGTCTGGTGGAGTGAGCTGAGAACACAGGTAGGTTGAGTATGGGCTCCCTCTGGCGGAGTGAGCTGGGAACACAGTTAGGTTGAATATGGGCTCCCTCTGGTGGAGTGAGCTGAGAACACAGGTAGGTTGAGTATGGGCTCCCTCTGGTGGAGTGAGCTGGGAACACAGGTAAGTGGAGTATGGCTCCCTCTGTTGGAGTGATCCAGGAACACAGGTAAGTTGGGTTCAGGCTCCCTCTGTTGGAGGGATCCAGGAACGCAGATAAGTTGGGTACAGGCTCCCCCTGTTGGAGTGATCCAGGAACACAGGTAAGTTGGGTACAGGCTCCCTCTGTTAATCGCCTGGAACACAGACAAACAGACAACAACAACTCTCCTTGTAGGGATAATCCTGGAGCATACACGCATCGGAACAGGTGAGTATGGTATGGCTGCCACCACTGACGAATCCCAGAATGTCTGCGGAATGAAGCTGGCTTCCTTGTCAGAACAGCGGGGTACTGGCAACCCCACAGTGAATTGATTTAAACAAATAAGTCCCGGACAGTAAATAAACAATTTGTAATCCCACAGTCCTGTGTCTGCGTTTCTTGTTTTCTTAAGCACCTTCACAACAAGTTGCAGTTCGCTGCTCCTGCAGCTAATAAACATAAAAGAGTACCCTTACACAGTCCCGGGTTTGTTTCTCTTTCGTATACTCTTAAACATTCAGCGCATCTTACTCTCTCTGTGCAGATCAAACGCTCAAATATATATAGCGTATGACGACTATTTGGCAGTATAACAAACAATCGTAACACAAAAACAACACGAATATCAAACAAAAGCGAAACAAACAAAAAGCCGTCTCAACAAGAGGTTACCCGCACAAAGCTATACTTTTTAAGACTGACTAAAACTGAGAAGTCACATACTTACTATTCTTTCGCAAGAAGGTACTGACAAGCGAATAAACCAAGGGCTTGGTCAGGCAGGACAATCCAACGGTGTGCCCCACGAACCCCCGATTGTTCTGCCTGGCTTCCTTTTAAATCCAGTGACCCCGCCTCTCCAATTTATGCTGAGCTTTCTGGGGCATGTAGTTTTTCTCCCAGTGACGCCATTCCTTAAAGGCGTCGCTGTCCTTATCTTCACAGTGGTTAATACAGCAGCATGCATACTGGCATGACAGCTGGGCCTGGAGTAAAGGACAATGATATCACTGCCTCATCCATTACAGCAATGTGCCATGCACAATAATGATATCACTGCCTCATCCATTACAGCAATGTGCCATGTACAATAATGATATCACTGCCTCATCCATTACAGCAATGTGCCATGCACAATAATGATATCACCGCCTCATCCATTACAGCAATGTCAGTGCCATGCACAATAATGATATCACTGTCTCATCCATTACAGCAATGTCAGTGCCATGCACAATAATTTATCTCAGACCATACTGCGCTCCAAAAGTGGTGAAATCAGGCAGCTGAACTACATGGCTGAAGCAGCTGAACTACAAGACTGAAGCTGCTTCACTGGTATATGGTAAACTGATATGTCATTCTATTTCTGTATATAGTTGAGTTTTAGGGTTTATGTTAATTTAATCTAATAAAAATGTGGCTTTAAAATGTGTTGAGCTGTGTTGTCTTTATTGGGAGATGTGAAAGGGTGGTGGGCAATTCACTGACACACACAGGAGGCAGAAGTTTTATTTGCAACACCACATTGGTGCCCAGTTTTATTATTTTCTTTTGGTATTATTTTCTTTAGCCTGCAGAGGGCGCTGTTGTCTGTGGCCTGAATACTGCGACAACGGTGAGTCAGGTCCACAGTAATACCAACGAGGTACTGGCAGGCTACTCACAGGTGCTCAAAAATAATAATGAAAACCAAAGGCGAAACGAAAAGGGAAAATAAAAACACAGTAATAAATCTACAAAACAAAAGTGCTGCTTTACGAGTGACCCTCATTGACCCCACTGCCACTAAACCGGTCAGAACGGGCCTCCGACCTATGCTCAGCTATTTGTTTCTATACACTGGGGTGGGCCAGAGTTCCCGTATAACTTACACGTCCCCTCGGGTATGTAATTATTTATTTTACTTTTTAGTTTATTTTAAGGCAGACTGTCTCCCTCAGCCATGCTTGCCTGGTCTTTGTTTTACACTGGCGTCTTCTGCCAGCGTCACTGTGTATTCCCAATTCACACCGCAGATCCATAACCAAACGCCAGTACTTATGGGCCGAAAGCAATCCCCAAGGCCGCCTCTCAGCCACTCAGAAATGTGGTTTGTTTTATATGGGTGGGACTCTGGTTAATCCCTGCAGGACAGCACAACTGTGCAACCACAATACTGACCATTCAGTTTATATTTTCCAGTAATTCTTAACATGTTTGTGTTTGTTTGTTTGTTTTTTAAATCACAGCTTTTATGTAAATTACTTTTGTACAAATGTTCATAAGTGTGAGAGGTTTGTATATTGATTTAAAAACAAGCTATATAGAATACCCAAGGCTTGATCTGTTCTTTCACATAGTTCAGACTTTAACAGTTTACGAACCCTTCAATAACAGATGCGTGTGTGTCTGTGGTTAAAATATCTCTTTGACACTGGGCCTATATATCTATGAAGCTCTACAGGAAATTTGGTACAGCATTATTATTATTATTATTATTATTATTATTATTATTATTATTATTATTATTATTATTATTATTATGTATTTAAGGATATCATAATACATATATGATAAACCCAGTAAAGCCAGTCTTTCATGTCTATATTAAACATTGTTATTATTTGTACCTTTCGTGATGGAAATACAACCCTTTTATAACCAGCAAGTTAGGTTTTAAAACAGTCATATTTAGCCAATGGACAAAAAGAACATTTCTGACAGTCAACTGAAAAATCAGCTCCATACACACTATGAATAGCCCTGAGTGGGGAGCACTGTGCAGTACACAGGACAGTGAATGCTGGAGTGGTCCTGAGTCCATAACTATTAGATATATACACGTGCATTAATTATATCACTGTACATTAAGTAGGAGACAATGCAGCAAGAACTAGCTGAAAGGAAAATGAATAATAAAACTGAGAAATCATAATATAGCCTAACAGCAGCATGCAAACGGTCCTGCGGGCAGCACTGCACACAACACAAGACAATGAATGAGAACTGCTTGAGTTGAACGAACCCCATTATTATTAGATATAAACACTGCATTAATTATATCACTGTAAAGCAAGTATGAGAACATGAAACAACAATTAGCCATAAAGAAAATGAATAATATACAACTGTGAAATCAGAATTTAACACAGGCAGCGAGAAGTCCCAGTGGTCCGGACCACTGTGATGTCACAGCGCTGAGTGGTCCAGACCACTGTGACGTCACAACGCTGAGTGGTCCTTGTGGTCTCAATGGTCCAGACCACAGTGACGTCACTCACGCTGAGTGGTCCAGACCACTGTGACGTCCAGCTGAGTGGTCCGGACCACTGTGACGTCATGGCGCTGAGTGGTCCGGACCACTGTGATGTCACAGCGCTGAGTGATCCTTGTGGTCCAAGTGGTCCAGGCCACTGTGACGTCACAACGCTGAGTGGTCCTTGTGGTCCAAGTGGTCCAGGCCACTGTGATGTCACAGTGCTGAGTGGTCCGGACCACAGGCCATAGTATGCAACAACCCCTTCTCAGCCGGAGTGAGACCACAGATGGAATTCTGAGCAAACCACATCTACTCTTTATGGTAGTCGCCCTCGCATTTGGCTCGGGACATTTAATGGCTAAATGTAAGAAACATTTCAATTGAAATGATTTCCATTACATGACAGTAGATGTTAAAACTTCATGCTGATTTGAACTTGGCTCTCACCAAGATAAGCACCAACTAAGATGTAGCTTCACAGTAAACTAATGTGATCCATATGTGTCTCCATCCATTTGCGCTTCCTTCCATATGATGATGTAGATATCCTTCTGTCTGGTGTTGATGGCTGAAGTGTAATGCTGGCTCCAGGGATCAGCTTATTGCCTCCCTAGCGCATCAGCACACACAACGGCTGCGATGCTGGCTCCGGGGATCAACCATAGTGCGGTCTCCCCAGCGCATCAGCATGACAACCGCCTGGATTGAGCTAAGTAGGGTACATCTCTGGGGTCTTCAAGTGGGCACCTTCCATCCTCGGTGTTTCGTCGACCAGCCCACGACACCTCAAGAGGGCTCGACGGTGATTCTGGCGCCCCAGCATCACCCCCTCCGTCCCCCACTCAACTCAGCCCAGCTTACTTACCTGTACATCAGCCTTTCTTTCTTTCTATTGTGCTTGAGATCCCCAGCCAGAATCTTTCCGTCTCAACCACAGCCAGTTGCTGCTCCTCTCTGCTGCTTCAGATAAGTTCTTCACTGTGCGACGCAACTCTTGGCCATTGAATCCGACATCTCTGAGAAACCGGGTTGTAGAGTGTGCCACAAATCCTCGACATCCCACTTCCACTGGGTAAACCCAGACTCTCCATCCTCGCTGTTCCGCTTCAGTGGCTAGTTGAGCATACCGCAGTTTCTTCCTCTCATACGCCTCATCTACAGCATCCTCCCATGGCACTGTTAACTCTACCAGGTGAACAAGGCGTGCTGATCCAGACCACAAGACAATATCTGGTCGAAGGTTTGTGGTGGCAATCTCAGGTGGAAAAATAAGCCGCTGACCAACATCTGCCAGCATTTTCCAGTCTCTAGCAGCTTCCAGTTGTCCTGGGCGAGGATTGGTTTTAACACCTTTTCTTGGTGGTTGCTCTCCTGGGCGGAGGAATGTTGTCTTTGTGTGTAATGTTTTGATGGAACAGGTGGCAACTTATTGGTCATGTTACGCTTGTCTTCCAATGCTAAGGCCAAACATCGCAGCACCTGGTCATGGCGCCAAGTAAACCGTCCTTGGCTAAGAGCCACCTTACATCCTGTCAAAATGTGCCTTAATGTTGCAGGTGATGAACACAAAGGACATGAGGGATCCTCTCCTACCCAGAGGTTTAGGTTCTGTGGTGATGGGAGAACATCATATGTTGACCTTATAAGGAAACTGATCCTGCTCTGTTCCATTGACCATAGGTCTTGCCAGCCAATCTTGCGTTGTTCCACACTCTCCCATCTCATCCATTCTCCCTGCTTGCCCTGGGAAATGGCCTTTATACACCTCATCCTCTCCTCCTGCTTTTGCACCTCGTTGACTACAAGCTTCCTCCGTTGAGCTGGGGCTGCCTTGTGCCATGTAGGAGGAGCTGAACTGAGACCAAGACCCCTCTTCCATGCTGAACTTGCCCCATGATATCACCAATTCGAAGGGCAGCCTTTGCATCCTCCACAGCTTTCTTTGCCACCCACTTTCTTCCAGTTTTCAACACAGGTGCTGCCTCCCTTACGCATTTGTCGCGTGACTCTACTAATGTCATTTCCAGTCGGACCTTGGCGCACTTAAACTCCTCGGTTAGAGCGAGACAGGTAGCTGCAGTATTCCTTTACCATAAAGTCCCACTCTGCTGAGGCAGCGTGGAACTCCCAACCATTTCCTGATGTGTGAACTGATTAAAGCTTCCAGCTTCTCTACTGTTGTCAAAGAAACCTCGTACACAGTCAGTGGCCACAGCAACCTTGGCAGTAGGCCAAACTGAAAGCACCAGAGTTTTAGTTTGCCTGGTAAAGCGCTGCTGTCTATGCTCTTCAACCCTTCCACAGCTTGTTGTCTAACTTCTCCCACACGAACTGTGTCCTTTAGATCCCCGTCGTACCATCTCCCAAGGCTCTTCACTGGCTTCTCAGACACTGTTGGTATTGCCTCACCATTAATGAAGAACGTTTTATCTACTACTTTACCTTTAATTATAGAGATGCTCCTTGATTTAGTGGGCTTGAATTGCATTCGTGCCCATTCAATGTTATTGGTTAATTTGCCCAATAACCCGATTAGTGCAGGCTACTGTTGTAGTCATGGTTGTCATGTCATCCATGTATGCTCGAATTGGTGGTAGTCGCATTCCAGAAGCCAAGCGCTCTCCTCCCACTACCCATTTTGATGCCCTAATGATTACTTCCATTGCCATGGTAAAAGCCAGTGGAGAAATGGTGCATCCTGCCATTATTCCAACTTCTAGGCATTGCCATGTAGTGCTGAATTCTGAAGTTGAAAAACTAAATTGCAAATCTCCAAAGTAGGCTTTCACTAGATTTGTTATTGTCATTGGTACACTGAAAAAATCAAATGCTGCCCAAAGAAGTTCATGTGGCACTGAACCATATGCATTAGCCAAATCCAGGAATGTCACATGGAGCTCCTTCCTCTCCTTTTTAGCTGATTGAATTTGTTGCCAGATCACATTGATGTGTTCTAAGCATCCTGGGAAACCTGGAATGCCCGCTTTTGTATTGAAGTGTCAATGAAGCAGTTCTTTAATAGGTAAGTTGACAATCTCTGAGCAATAATGCTGAAGAAAATCTTGCCTTCTACGTTTAATAGGGAAATAGGGCGAAACTGACTGATGCTGCTAGAATCTTTTTCTTTAGGTATAAAGACTCCACCTGCTCAGCGCCATGCTCTTGGTACAACCTGTTTTTCCCATGCTACTTTCATCAGTTTCCACAGGATTCGTAGAACTCCTGAAGCACTCTTGTACACTCTGTGCGGAACTCCATTAGGCCCTGGAGATGATGAAGCCCTTGCTTTTTCACAGCTTGCTCTACTTCTTTCCACTTAGGTGCACAGTCCTCCATTTGGTATTCTGGTGGATTGATAGGTGGGATGTCTGAAGGAATTGACATAGGCTCCTGCCTTTTGAATCTGTATGCGTTTCCTCCAAATATCTCTCCAGCTCAAACTTAGATGCTTTTAGTGTGCCATTCTTCTCACTGGTGAATAACTTCTTTACAAATTTGAATGGGTCTTTATAAAAGTTAGTTCTCGCGCGCTCCTTCTTTTTGTAGCGTTTCCGTAGGCGCTCAGCTCTGCGCAATGTTGCAAGCTTATCTTTTATGACCCTTTGTAAGAGATTGAGTCCCTCCTTCTGACTTTCTTCTGCTCTTCTCCATTGCTTCCTCAGCTGTCTCCTTTCTCTAACTAAGCGTTCAATCTCCTGCTGCCGTCTAGACTTTCCAGGAATAGTTTGTACTTTTTCCTTCCTTTTTCAACTCCAAACCTCTCGCTTCCATATCGTAGATGATGTCCCCAAATTTATCCAGTTTCTTTTCAACTGTTCCACTTAATCTTTCCAATGCAAAGCAGAGATCTGTGTTTACTGTGTCCCATGCAGTTTTCTCACAAGCTCTTGGCCATTTAACTCCAGGCTTGTGCCCGTTGAGGTTCTTTTCTCTCTTACGCTGGTTTGTCTGACCGGGTTCACAAGGATCATTAGGTTCATCACTAACTGTGTCCATGCAAGTCCTCCTCACATCTATGACAGGGGTGCTGATATCCTGCGAACTGTGGTTTGCTTCCTGTCGCTGGATTTCATTCGACTGACTTGACTGACTTCGTAGAAGTACTGATCAATCGCGAGGCCCTTGTCCCTTCTCCCTCAAGCATTTCATTCTCCCTTGATGAATCTTCAAACCCCTGACCGTTGTCGCCTTGCTCCAGCCGCAGAGACAAACCTGGAGTTCCATGTCTTTGCTAACTGCAGATCTTGAACTAGTCTTTTGTGAAGTACTCTCCATACTCATATCCGTTTCCGTTCCTAAGTCCTTAACCGTGTTGTCCAACGTTGAGTCATCTTCGCCCGCTCTCGCAGACTCTAGGGGTATTTTTCTCTTTAATTTCTTTGAAGCCTTGGGGTGTCTCCAGCATCCTGTAAACACAGAGCTGGATACTGCCGACAAGGGTAGCTAACCCTGCCAGCCCCAATGGGGTCTCTTTCCTCCAGTCAGCTGTCTCTCAGGCTGTCACGAGGTCTTTCCCTTGTTGCCAGCTGCACTATTCACAGCAGTCACTGGGCGTATCCAGATCTTCATGATTTCCATTACATGAGAGTAGATGTTAAAACTTCATGCTGATTTGAACTTGGCTCTTGCCAAGATAAGCACCAACTAAGGCGTAGCTTCACAGTAAACTAATGTGATCCATATGTGTCTCCATCCATTTGCGCTTCCTTCCATATGATGATGTAGATATCCTTCTGTCTGGTGTTGATGGCTGAAGTGTAATGCTGGCTCCAGGGATCAGCTTATTGCCTCCCTAGCGCATCAGCACACACAACGGCTGCGATGCTGGCTCCGGGGATCAACCATAGTGCGGTCTCCCCAGCGCATCAGCATGACAACCGTCTGGATTGAGCTAAGTTGGGTACATCTCTGGGGTCTTCAAGTGGGCACCTTCCATCCTCGGTGTTTCGTCGACTAGCCCACGACACCTCAAGAGGGCTCGACGGTGATTCTGGCGTCCCAGTATCACCCCTCTCCGTCCCCCACTCAACTCAGCCCAGCTTACTTACCTGTACATCAGTGTTTCTTTCTTTCTATTGTGCTTGAGATCCCCAACCAGAATCTTTCCGTCTCAACCACAGCCAGTTGCTGCTCCTCTCTGCTGCTTCAGATAAGTTCTTCACTGTGCGACGCAACTCTTGGCCATTGAATCCGACATCTCTGAGAAACCGGGTTGTAGAGTGTGCCACAAATCCTCGACATCCCACTTCCACTGGGTAAACCCAGACTCTCCATCCTCGCTGTTCCGCTTCAGTGGCTAGTTGAGTATACCGCAGTTTCTTCCTCTCATACGCCTCATCTACAGCATCCTCCCATGGCACTGTTAACTCTACCAGGTGAACAAACCTAAACCCCAGATTCAACATTCCTATATTAAGAGCAGTTCTAGCTCCTCAGATGAGGCAAGTCTCAGTTATAAACTCCTGTCTGCTTTAACCAATGGCAAATGCCGTGGTCTGAACCCTGGTTTTAATTGGAGGAGCACTCATACCCTCCGCCCCCGAAGCACTGCTACTGAGTATGTGTGATTAGTGAAGTGTTAAATAATGGAAATGACATCATTCGGTTTCACATCCAATTTTAAAAAATGACTAAAATAAATATGGAATCAGGGGTTTTCCTTAAGTTAGGCATGTGCAGCTCACCTTCGAACCGTGATCACCGTTGGTGCCTTTATTATAAATGCTTTCCTGTTAAAAAAATACATATATACTGACCGTAAGCATTTGTGTCTTTTTTTTTTCTGGCGTACCTGCGTAGCAGTTATGTGAACCCCTGTCTATAAGGCTTTGTCTGACCTGGCACTTGCAGCATCTGCAACCTTCAACACCGGGGCTTCAAGTTCAGCATCTGCTTCTGTACTGTAATGTTAGTGTTCCCCCAGAAACATCCAAACATCGGAATCACATTCTGAGGATTCCAAATTTTCGCTCTATTACAGCATGAGCACATTTAAAGGCACAGTTATACATCTGTTCGGCAGAGGTCGAGGGGTTGAGCAGCGGTGTCAGTAGCCACCGCTTCAGTGGATACCCTTTGTCCCCTATCAACCAGCCTCTCAGAACCGCTGAACCGCAGCTGCCACTTGCTAATTAGCGAGGATAAACAAGTCATGAGCGGAGCAACGATAGTTTGCATATGTTATGAATGACCAAGTTGGTAGGATGGTGGGGGTGGAGCAAGTGTTATTATTATTGTGTGCACTAAATATTTTTTTAATATATTCACGGTTATTATTAATGTGTTTAATTTTTATTATTATGATGTGTTTGATTTTTATTGTTATAATTTTTGTGTGTGAAGTTTCTTTTTTTTATCACTGCGTGGTTTGTTTTTGTTGTATTCACTAATTGTTAATTAGTATGTTTGAACACCACACCTGAGACCAGTTTGGGATCCCTGACTCCCGACTCCCACAGTAATCATCTCCAGTGTTTTCACCTGCCCTAATCTAGCCCTCACAGACAATAAAAAGAGTGCTTCGAGTCACAAACGAAAAAAAAAAAAGAATAATGAATGAACCGTGACAAGGGAAGAGGAATAAAGGCCCGCAAGATCGACCCGATATCAATGGATTAAGTAGGGGAGCAGGTGGACAAGAGAGTGGGAACAGAGCTGTAGAAAGGAAAGAACAACGTTTCGTGGATGAAAGAGTATGAAGATTGAGAGAGACGCGACTCCGGCAGCACACAGGGAAGTACAATACTAAAAACAAAAAAAGCCATATTGGTGCTCATGTTTGGCTGCTTAAAGACACTGACGGATGTTATTTTTGAGATTTCAATCCTGTGACTGTTATACTCCCTCCCGTGATATACCGGGTGGAATTGCTTGGAATGAGCCGAGACTGTGTTTTCTTTCTTTCTTTTTTTGATAGATCAATTGAGTGAAGTTCGACTATGCAGTAAATCTGTGTAGGGACTAGAGTCTGTGTTTATACGCGTTGTGCTGAAGATTGATTTTCCTGGGGCTAGAGTGTGTGCCGGGATCAGGGTTGCTGCCAGCTGGAACTGTTATTGCTGCACGGGAGAATCTGTGAGCGTTCCTGCAGGCTAGAGGGAGCTGTGCTGGACATGGGCTATTCTTTCTAGAGCCCTCTGTAGGCACGGGTGTAACGAGTTGGATCTTTTCTCAGCTATCAACGGAACCGGGACAGAAATTCGTGAGATTGAGATTTGATTTTTTTTCTTTTTTTTTGTTTTGTTTTCTCTTGCATACCCAGATTTCTAGCTGGTCGCGTTGGACAAGTAGTTGCACTACGATTTAGTGGATTTTATTCAATTGTTCTGCCAAATATTGATCTTATCTTTTTAGTTGCTATATCCTCGTTATTGAATGTTGTGTTTTAAAATGTGTACTAAGTATGCTATCCCGTGTTAATCAGATGAGCAAGAATAAGGAATAATACTGTATTGTAACTGAAGTTTTTTTATATTTTAAAGAATTTTTTTCTGTATTAAATAAAGCTTATTTATAGTTGTATCTTGTGTGGAGTGTGTTGTGTGGTCCTGGGATAAAAAAAAGAACCTGCAAAGAAGGATTTGGATAAAAGTTTATTAAATATTAGATTTAATCACGAAAGTATATTCATATTTCGGGACCTGGTGCCCGTATATTTCACCAGGTGGCGTAGTTTGGCTACCTTTAGTAATTAAAATAATTACTTATCTTTGACTTAATTGTCCTTCGTGACACATACACATTTGTGATGTAGTTGTTGACATCACAGATCACACACTGCTTACACGTTCACAAAATAGGTCCCCTTACGATTTACGTAGAGGTGTCTATTCTGTGTTGGTGCGCGTACCTCAGTGCTACAGGCAAACAGTGGGCTCTCTGCGTGTCCCCTTCCAGCCTGAAGCAGTGGGCAGATGCCAGTGATTGTTTGTGTGTGTGTGTCAGACACGCTCAGAAAAGACAGATGACTTCTAAATATAGGGGAACCTCTCCTCCTCTCTTTGTCTGGCCATGTAGAAATTATTATTATTATTATTATTTATTAGCAGACACCATTAAACAGGGCGACTTATAATTATTACAAAATCACAGTACAAAGTATCATATTTCTTTTATTTCTCATTTTTCTCTTTTCTTTGCCCGCTTCCCTGGTAGTTTCACCGGTATTTATAGTCGACCATGTAGATTTGCGCACAATTTAGACCTGGTTTTCACATGTCAATTGAAACGCAAACGCTAACACTGTTGATGGTTTGCTAAATCGCTAAATTTGTATGTAAATGAGGACACGCCCCTAAAGTTCAGCCCATGTCCAGCGCTAACGATGACTTGCCGAGTGGTCACTAAAACATGGTTGCTAAATCACATATGTGGGCAAAGTCTGTACTTAGGCATCCAATGCGAGAGTCGCTGTTTTATTATGGAACGGGACTGTGTGGTTTTGGTTTGATAAACCTGAAACAGTTCGGGACTGCAATGATAGCATGTTGTGGTTAACTTTTGTTTTAGGCTCAGAGCGAGTGCGGCGCTGAGTGCTTCAGATATTTTTAAACAGGACTCTGCACAGCCGTGTGTAAGGGAAGGAGCTGTGGACTGTGTTTGTTATTCCCCATGCGTGAGTGTGCTATCGTTGGGCAAAATAACAAACACTCTGAAATATGAATTGCATAAGCCAACAAATATCTTTTATGGACTGTGTTGAAAGTGTACTCTTGTGTAACAAGCTTTCACCTGTTTGTGTGGGGTTATGTGCAGTATTGTAACGCGCTGAAATAACAGTAAACCTGCAGAAGTGTGTGTGCTTCGTGTGTATTAAATGCCTGTGTTCAGCGCAGGAGTGTAGCGCTGTAAACCGAAAACTAACCAGCAGTTCAGCGGGACTGTAGCAGACATAAATTAATAGTTGAAGCTGTGTGGTTTACCGGGGTGTGCTAACCTGGTGAATGAAGATCCCCAAAGTACTCAAAGACGAGTTGAGGTGGTTTTATCACAGAAATGTTTATCTGGTGTGCTTGCTACAATCAATCTCCCTTGTGTACGAACTGTTTTAAAAGAAACTGACAGAGACAAACTGAAGTTTGGAACAACGATTTATTAAACTTTACAGTCACAGGTGGCCCAGCAGAGGGAGTCCGAAATTGGAACAGACCAGGACCACAGACTGCAGTTCAAGTGGTCTCCAGCAGAGGGAGTCAAAACCTGGGAATTTACCTGTCAATCCAGAGACCTGAAAGAAAAATAATATGTAAATATTATATATTACTCACATGTTCCTATGCAATGCTGCAGTTTCAGCACAGACCGTTTGTATCCATTGTTTCATCACTGTCAGTGTAAAAGGGGTTAGCTAATTATTCCTTGAGTCTAATTATTCCCTGAGTCTAATTATTCCTTGAGTCTAATTATTCCTTGAAGCAGCTGGTTAGTTCAAAGGCATTGAAGGGATGGAAACGTGCGTCAGAACCACAAAGACAACCTTTTGCTTATAAATACATCAGCAGTAAAATCTGAATCAGTCAAATGTATTTTTTATGATCAGTTTTTTTTAATATCACAAACAAAACAAATTACAAAAAGAAACAAACAAAAAATAAATAAAAATATATAAAACTATTTACAACATTGCCAATGCTTGCACATAATAATAATAATAATAATATCTAAAAATAAAATGACATACCAAAATTAGAAATGAGTATAAATATAAAGACACAGAAGTCCAAGTCATTTACTCATCAGTGTAGCCAGACCGGCAGCCGTTGCATGCCTGTATAGTTGTCAGACGTGCCTTATTGATCCTGGCTGTGGAGCATTCCAAAAAAACAATGCTTCTGAAGTCCAAGAGTCAGGTAGCGGTCATGGGAGGAGTAGGGTCTATCCATAGCCCTAAAATACACGTCTTGGCTGCGGTTAACCCTGCCAGAGCGGACTAGGGGCCCTTTTCATTTTAAAAAGTATGTATGGAGTAGCATAGGCTTTATGAATAAGTTTAAAGTATATTAATTGGTGAGCTGGATTCTTGGAATCTGAGAAAGTATTGTTCCATACATTGTCCCAACTTTTCCATTTCACGTTCCCAAATTTTGGTAAATGGTAGAATATGACATGCTTGTTTCAGCAAGTGTCCATAGATAGTTGAGACTGTCCCCCGTGAACAGGTGCCTGTGACCAACCAGTCTATCAAAGGGTAAGGACATACATCCGAGTCCCAAGGGACCCCATAGGCACGCAAAGCTGAAATATAAAAAGTAAGATAAACCTGGCAGAGAGAAGTCTTCCTTGAGTTCCTGGAACGTCCGAAGACCTCTACTGTTGAAAATATCTTTAAAATGAAACACCCCCTATTTGACCAAGCGGGGTCTATAAAAGAATGGCATCTGCGTAAAGAGAAATGTAATGTTTTGAGTCTGTGGTGGTCATAGGAGAGATATATATCTGTACTTTGTCTAAAAACTTGAGCTAGCGGTTCCAACGATAGAGCAAATAGGAATGGGGAGAGAGAACACCCTTGACGCGTTCCCCGTTGGAGTTTTAAAGGGGAAGATTGACAGCTACCGGTCAACACAGACGCCAATTAATTATTATATGAAACTTGCACCATATCAATGAAACCTGGACCAAATCCAAAGCTTTCCAAGACCAGCCAGAGGTACTGCCATTCAATTCAATCAAATGCTTTTTCCGCATCCACGGAAAAGCTGCGCATGATTCACAGTGGGAATCGGCATCACAAATGACATGTAATAATCGACAAATACTGTCAGAAGCTAGACGTCCTTTCATGAAGCCTGTTTGATCAAAGTGAATCAGATTACCGATATATTGGTCTAATCTAGCCATGATTTTGTCATCAAGTTTTGCATCCGTGCATATAAGAGAAATTGGACGATAGCTAGAGCATTCATTTGGATTGTTCTTTTTTTTCAATAATAATGAAATTCAAGCTGTATTTTGGTCCCTGTGGAAAGAGCCTGTTTCAATAGCATAGTTTATAGAGTGATATATAAGAGGGCCAGGTATGTCCCATATTGCTAGCATGAGCTCAGGAGGGAGGCCATCTGAGCCCGGAGACTTAAGCTTTTCATAGATTTAATTCCCCGTTCTAATAGAGTAATAGGTGCATGTCACAAAGACGGCCGACAGTGGGTGACGTCAGACCAGAAACAGGAAGTAATACACAACAGACAGTGAGGTTGGTGAAGCTGAGCACTTGGTTGTGCTCAGCATTTAATAAACAAAATAAAAGAACACAAAAACAGCACCGGCACATTAAGCCAAAATAAACAGACAAACAAAGCGGACTATCACTAAACAAAACGGTGCACGGAGACAAACAAACACGGTGCGTACAAAACACTTATTATACTTTTTACTATTTTATTTTCTCTCCTTCTCCACACCCGTTCTCCACTCTCAAACACCCAACCCCGAGTGAGTGAATCGTGCATCTATATATACTGTTGTGCTGGGATTCAATTACTAATTAATTATTCACTTGAATCCCAGCACGTGAATTAATTACGTGCAACCTCGTGCCTAACTACAATTACATCTTAAATACACGTGAAACACACACCCGTTTATATCCCGTGTACCAATGACTATACACCAACATTTACACATGCAACATATAACACAAACTACGCACAAGGGCGTGGCCACATTGCCACATATACCCCCCCTTGTGCGCAGCACACATGGCCTCAGCGGCCACCTCCCCATAAAACCCAGCCGTCCAGGACAAAGTCTCGGGCTGGGAAGGGAGAACTTCAGTGGGCCCATGGCTGGCAATGCTGTCAGCACCCCTGCCGGTAGTGGCACGGCTGACAGCATGCTGGTCCCACTCCTGCAGCGAAACTGCTGCTGGGGATGCTGGTCTCCTGACCTCTCCCCTTTCTTCGTGGCGGTGGCTCCCTCCTGTGGGGCTCCGGCCACAAAACTCCTGCAGAGAAACTGCTGCTGGGGAAAGTGGTCTCCTGACCTCTCCCCTGTCTTTGTAGCCGGTAGCTCCCCTTTCTGGGGCTCCGGCCCCGTACTCCTGTGGTGGAGGTGCGGGAAGCAGAGACAGCTCCTGCTGTTCTGCTCCTGGCAGTGGCAGAGGCAGCTCCTGCTCCTCTGCTCCTGGCGGAGGTAGAGGCAGCTCCTGCTCCTCTGCTCCTGGCAGTGGCGGAGGCAGCAGGTATTCACCCTCTGCTGGTGGAGGTGGGAGGGCAAGCAGTCCTCCCACGACAATGAAGGCGGAACCAGCAGGTATTCACCTTCTGCTGGTGGAGGTGGGAGGGGCAAGCAGTCCTCCCACGACAAAGCGGCGGAACCAGTAGGTACTCACCCTCTGCTGGTGGAGGAGGCAGAGGCAGCTCCTGCTGCTCTGCTCCTGGTGGAAGCGGTTGAGGTGGTGGAGGCAGAGGCAGCTCCTGCTGCTCTGCTCCTGCGGTGGAGGCAGAGGCAGCTCCTGCTGCTCTGCTCTTGGAGGTAGCGGAGGCAGAGGCAGCTCCTGCTCCTCTGCTCCTAGTGGAGGAAGCGGTGGAGGTGGGAGCAGCGTGTAGTCTCCTGGCGATGGAGGTGCGAGCAGCGTGTAGTCTCCTGGCGATGGAGGTGCGAGCAGCGTGTGGTCTCCTACTGTTGCAGGGGACTGGTGCGGCTCCGCCTCTCTTGCAGGGGACTGGTGCGGCTCTCCCGCTCTTGCAGGGGACTGTGGTGGAGGCAGAGGCAGCTCCTGTTCCTCTCCTCCGGTGGTGACGGTGGGGAAGTGATACCAGCAGGCGTTCACACTCTGCTGGTGGATGGGAACCCAGCAGGCATTCACCCTCTGCTGGGGACACGGGGACAGCAGGCATTCTTCCTCTGCTGGTGGACACGGGGACAGCAGGCATTCTTCCTCTGCTGGTGGACATGGGGACAGCAGGCATTCTTCCTCTGCTGGTGGACATGGGGACAGCAGGCATTCTTCCTCTGCTGGTGGAGGTGGAACCAGCAGGCATTCTCCCTCTGCTGGCAGCTTGGGTCCTAGGGCTGTGGAAGCCCGACTTCCCTCTCTTTGGGCTGTGGGCGCACCGACTCCTCCCTTTTGGGCTGTGGGCGCACCGACTCCTCCCTTTTGGGCTGTGGGCGCACCGACTCCCCCCTCTTGGGCTGTGGGCGCGACTCCCCCTCTTGGGCTGTGGGCCCCGACTCCCCCTCTTGGGCTGTGGGCGCTTGGACTCCCCCTCTTGGGCTGTGGGCGTTCGGGCTCCCCCACTCAGGCGTGGGACGTTCGGGCTCCTCCCACTCAGGCGTGGGACGTTGGGCTCCTCCCACTCAGGCGTGGGGCGTTGGGCTCCTCCCACTTGGGCTGTGGACGCTCAGGCTCCTCCCACTTGGGCTGTGGACGCTCAGGCTCCTCCCAATCTCTAGGAAGGTGCAGCTGGCCATGAATCCTCCTGCTGGAGATCCTGCTACCTGGGCTGCTGTTCCACTTATAGCTGCCTCCAGGTAGCTGAGGACCAACTCCACACCTTCCTCCAGGGAGTTTGGGGTGTGTTCCCCCTCATCGCCTCCCATCTCTCCCTGTCCATCAGCCACAGGATCCGGATGGCTATGGGCATAGACTGGGCCTCCAGCCCAGCATTTTCCAGGACCCAGTCCCGCAGTTTGATGGCGTCTTCTGCCATTGTCATTTTTTTTTTTTTTCCCGTTTTTTTTAAACAACAAATTTCGGTTCCTGCTCTGGTCTGCGTCTAGGAGGCTGGTAATCCCACGATGACACCACGTGTCACAAAGGCGGCCGACAGTGGGTGACGTCAGACCAGAAACAGGAAGTAATACACAACAGACAGTGAGGTTGGTGAAGCTGAGCACTTGGTTGTGCTCAGCATTTAATAAACAAAATAAAAGAACACAAAAACAGCACACGGCACATTCGCCAAAATAAACAGACAAACAAAACGGACTATCACTAAACAAAACGGTGCACGGAGACAAACAAACACGGTGCGTACAAAACACTTATTATACTTTTTACTATTTTATTTTCTCTCATTCTCCACACCCGTTCTCCACTCTCAAACACCCAACCCCGAGTGAGTGAATCGTGCATCTATATATACTGTTGTGCTGGGATTCAATTACTAATTAATTATTCACTTGAATCCCAGCACGTGAATTAATTACGTGCAACCTCGTGCCTAACTACAATTACATCTTAAATACACGTGAAACACACACCCGTTTATATCCCGTGTACCAATGACTATACACCAACATTTACACACGCAACATGCAACATATAACACAAACTACGCACAAGGGCGTGGCCACATTGCCACAGTGCATCAAGAAGTTATTATTTACAAACAGTGTGATCTGTTGTGGTCTCTGATTATATATATATATATATATATATATATATATATATATATATATATATATATATATATATATATATATACAGTACTGTGCAAAAGTTTTAGGCAGGTGTGAAAAAATGCTGTAAAAGTAAGAATGCTTTCAAAATAGACATGTTAATAGTTTATATTTATCAATTAACAAAATGCAAAGTGAGTGAACAGAAGAAAAATCTACATCAAATCCATATTTGGTGTGACCACCCTTGCCTTCAAAACAGCATCAAGCATCAATTCTTCTAGGTACACTTGCACACAGTTTTGAAGGAACTTCGGCAGGTAGGTTGGCCCAAACATCTTGGAGAACTAACCACAGTTCTTCTGTGGATTTAGGCAGCCTCAGTTGCTTCTCTCTCTTCATGTAATCCCAGACAGACTCGATGATGTTGAGATCAGGGCTCTGTGGGGCCATACCATCACTTCCAGGACTCCTTGTTCTTCTTTCGCTGAAGATAGTTCTTAATGACTTTCGCTGTATGTTTGGGATTGTTGTCATGCTGCAGAATAAATTTGGGGCCAATCAGATGCCTCCCTGATGGTATTGCATGATGGATAAGTATCTGCCTGTACTTCTCAGCATTGAGGAGACCATTAATTCTGACCAAATCCCCAACTCCATTTGTAGAAATGCAGCCCCAAACTTGCAAGGAACCTCCACCATGCTTCACTGTTGCCTGCAGACACTCATTAGTGTACCGCTGTCGTGAACAAACTGCCTTCTGCTACAGCCAAATATTTCAAATTTTGACTCATCAGTCCAGAGCACCTGCTGCCATTTTTCTGCACCCCAGTTCCTGTGTTTTCGTGCATAGTTGAGTCGCTTGGCCTTGTTTCCACGTCGGAGGTTGCTGAAGACAGTTTACTGTCAAAAGTCATACACCATGGCAAGACTGAGCACAGCTGTCTATCAGCCTGGAAAGGGTTACAAAGCCATTTCTAAGGCTCTGGGGCTCCACCAAACCACAGTCAGAGCCACATTGTCCAAATGGAGAAAGTTTGGGACAGTAGTGAATCTTCCCAGGAGTGGCCGTCCTGCCAAAATCTCTCCAAGAGCAAGGCGTAAAATCGTCCAGGAAGTCACAAAGAACCCTAGAACAACATCCAGGGATCTGTAGGCATCGGCTAAGGTCAGTGTTCATGACTCCACCATCAGAAAGACACTGGGCAAAAATGGGATTCATGGCAGAGTAGCAAGGCGGAAACCATTGCTCACTAAGAAGAACATGAATGCTCTTCTCAAGTTTGCCAAAAAGCACCTGGATGATCCTCAAGAGTTCTGGAACAATGTTCTATGGACAGATGAGTCAAAAGTGGAACTTTTGGCCGACATGGGCCCGTTATGTCTGGCAAAACCAAACACTGCATTCCACAGTAAGAACCTCATACCAGCGGTCAAGCATGGTGGTGGTAGTGTCATAGTTTGGGGATGCTTTGCTGCATCAGGACCTGGACGCCTTGCCATCATTGAATGAACCATGAATTCTGCTCTGTATCAGAGAATTCTACAAGAGAATGTCAGGCCATCCGTCCGTGAGCTGAAGCTGAAGCACAGCTGAGTCATGCAGCAAGACAATGATCTGAAACACACAAGCAAGTCTACATCAGAATGGTTGAAGAACAAGAAATTTAAAGTTTTGGAATGGCCTAGTCAAAGTCCAGACCTAAACCCCATTGAGATGTTGTGGCAGGACCTGAAACGAGCAGTTCATGCTCAAAAACCCACAAATGTCATTGAGTTGAAGCAGCTCTGCATGGAGGAGTGGGCCAAAATTCCTCTACGGCACTGTGAGAGACTAATCAATAACTACAGGAAGTGTTTGGTTGCAGTTATTGCTGCTAAAGGTGGCATAACCAGTTACTGAGTCTAAGGGGGCGATTACTTTTTCACACGGGGGCATTGAGTGTTGCATAACTTTCTTTAATAAATAAATGAAATATGTATCAAATGTTTGTGTTATTTGTTCACTCAGGGTCCCTTTTATCTAATATTAGGTTTTGGTTGAAGATCTGATAACATTCAGTGTCAAAAATATGCAAAAATGCAGAAAATCAAACAGGTGGCAAATACTTTTTCACGGCACTGTAATTGTAAGCAAGCATTGGCAAATAGAACAGCAACAAAAAACAGATCCGAAGAAAGTCAGCACTGGAACATATTAACCATAAACACAAGGCAGTCAGCAGAGAGGCAAGAATGACTCGCTTACCTTCCCAAAACATAAAACTTCACTGAGCCATGAAAGACCAGAGCTGGATAAATCAGGAAAGACTTAATCCCCATCTGAATCAGACGCTTCCTGGCATGCCTCTTTGTAGTTATCCATACTTAACGAAAAATTTACAACAATTAAAAAATGTGACATTCTGAAAACCAATATGAAATACTGTACTATTATGCTGTCTTCCGGTACTTTTGTGATATCGTTCTGTAGTTTCTTTGATTACATGATAAATAAAACATCTAAATGATGTTAATCTTGTTTATTTTTTTAATTGACTCAATTCAACAAAAAGAAAATGTAAGTGATGCAAAACTTTTGCCCATAGCTGTACCTGCAGTTACACCATGTTTCACCGTACAGAGCGGTCTGTTCCACCAACATGTTCCACGGCAGGAAAGTGGAACGGTTTCCCCAAAGCAGGTTGTTCAATTCTGTTCGGTCTCACGAAATTACACCTTTAGGATCACATCTCCCAACACAGCAATCACATGACTTTAACACTGACCTATTGCCAGAGCGCGTGATAAACAATCTGTCAGCTATGATTTGCGGATTTGCGTTTTGATTGACAATCCATCAATACTACCTTGCTACAGTTTATTTTTCTAGTCATTAAACTGGCCTCAGAAAAATAAAAAAAATAATTGACTCCGTGCTGGGCCCCCCCAAAGGCTGGGCCCGTGTGCAGTAGCACCCCTTTACCCCACCCACCCCAATGCCGGCTCTGATACCAAGGCATGCAAAGAGAGCACTCTTGAACCCGGTTTGGTATCAGATACCATTTTAGAAGAAGGTTCTGCATTTTCAACACTGCACATGTGAGATTATTAGAAGAGTATGAAGGGCAAGATGTATGGAATGTTTCCATTTGCTAGAACCATTTGTATCCACCGCCACCTGGGCATGGCAGTACATGTTTGTGACTGGAGCATCTTCCTCTTGTACAGCACCCCTTCTTGCAGTTGCAGCTGACTTACTGCAGAAGAGCGTTTGGGGCTGGGTCCTGATCCATTCAGTGGATATCTGTCTGTCTGTCATGCACATCCCAGCTGTGACAGCCACTGTTTTTACAGTTGTTGACACATGGCTGTATCAACACAGCTGAACTAAAATAAACAAATTTAATCTGACATTTTGAAAAGATATTGAAGAAATCTACTGTAGCAGGACATGTCTTATTTACCCCAAGCTTTTAAATGGACGTTTTCATGCTAACAAGAGGACAACAGATGGGAAAAAACACAAAGGGTTAAAACCACAAAATGGTTACTCTCTAAATGAATTATATCAAACCAAAGTTTATGCAATAAACTCAAAACATTTTATAGACTACTGCTTTTTGTATGTCGAATTGCTACTGAAGTGGACGGAGTTAAGCTTGGTTGCTCAGGATTCTGAAGACCCCAGAGATGCTGAAGATGCTGTTTATGAACTGGATTGAAAGGAGCTATGCAATGAGAGGTAAGTGACATGGGGTTTTTAGTTTTTTTCTTTGAAAAAATAAAATGCTTGAATCTAATTATCTGTAACATACAGATGAAGCCACTTTATATCATGATTGCTCTGCAGGCATAACTGGTGATATAAAGCGGGTCATGATATAAACCGGGTTTCAGGTTTGCCTATGACAGCACATTACGAGTGTGAGAAAACTAACAGTGAATTAAAGAGCAGTGTTTTAATACTGTACATTCAGTCGTTCTTTACATTTAAACAAATGCATATATACTGATGCACAATGAAAACACAACAGTCTACGTTTTACATCAATAGCTCATTGGGCACATACATAATGTTATTTACATTTTAAATAGTGAGCAGATAGGTTTGTTGATTGCTTGAGTACTGTTGCTCCTTGGGATAATAAAATACTGAGCTCAAGTCATGTGGTTTCATAAAAACTCCAGGTGTTCAGTGTTTGATATTTCAAAATGAGCTGATCAAGAATCTGTATAAATAGCCATTTGAAAAGATATGATTTTAATTAACACAAGAATAGTGAAAGATACGACCATGCCCGCTTGAGTAATGAAGATCACCTGGTTGCTATGGGCATGATTGAAGGCGGTCTGTCTGTGAGAGAAGTTGCCTGGAGAATGAGATGTTCTGCAACAGTTTTCTGTTCCTGCAAGCCAATCCGGAAGTGTCGATTTTCCAGCAGGACAATGCTCATAGTTCAAATCCCACCTCAGCCACTGACTCATTGTGTGACCCTGAGCAAGTGTGACAGGCTGGCTCGCAGTGGTGACGTCACGGACCAGGAAGTACAGAAACCAAAACAATGGATGGGCGGGTGAAGCTGAGTGCAACGGCACTCAGCGTATTTATTAATAAACAAAACAAAAGATTTAAACAAACAAAACAGAAACCAAAGGGCACGAGGGCCAAACGAATAAACAGACAAACAAGTAAGTGGCGTGCTGGCTAAACCAGCACGTTTTAGCAATTGTTTTGTTGTATTCTCACGCTCTCTCTCCGCTCTCCGTACTCTCTACACTCCAACACTCAACAACCCAGTACGGACAGCTGCAGGTTCTTATACTCTGGCCGAGGGGTTAACTAGCTGTTAATTATCTTATTACCCCTCGGCCACAGTCTGCAGCGTTTGGTAAGGATGCATGACTGTCAGCTAGTTAAATAATCAGTAGCTGATCAGTCATGCATCCTCACAGGGTTTTAAATTATAAATAACAAAAGGCGGTGCTTTTAACTGCGCGCAAAACAAAACACAAATAATAATAAATAGGGGCGGACACTCCGCCACACATGCCCCCATGCGCAGCACATGGCCTTTTCGGCCACCTCCCCCTTATTCCCTAAAGTCCCGCTAGCAGTCCCGGGCGCGGGAACAGGGGCAGCAACGGGCCAAAGGTGGCGGCCACGGTGGGATGTCCTCCTCCCACCCCAACAACTGTAGCATCCCAGTGGACCACGCACAGGCCGGCTCCTCTGGCCAGAAAAATTTTGGGGTGGTCTCCAGACCTGCCCCCTTCTTCATGGCGGCAGCTCCCCTCCGTGGGGCTCCGGCCACCCTCTCCTGCAGCGAAATTGCTGCGGGGAGCTGGTCTCCTGACCTCTCCCCTTCTCCATGGCTGGCAGCTGCCCTTCATGGGGCTCCAGCCACAGTATTTCCTGCCGCGAAAGTGCGGCTGGGGAGCTGGTCTTCTGACCTTCCCCACTTCTTCGTGGCGGCAGCTGCCCTTCATGGGGTTCCAGCCATAGTATTTCCTGCCGCGAAAGTGCGGCTGGGGGAGCTGGTCTCCTGACCTCCCCCCCCTTTTCCGTGGTCGGCAGCTCCCCTTCATGGGGCTCCAGCCACAGTATTTCCTGCCGCATGGCAGGACTGGTAGCAACCTCAGGCAAAACAGGACCCTCGGGAGGCGATGGCAGCAGCTGCAGACCCTTGGCAGGCAACGGCAGCAGCAGCGGACCCTCGGGAGGCGACGGCAGCAGCAGCGGACCCTCGGGAGGCGACGGCAGCAGCAGTGGACCCTCGGGAGGCGACGGCAGCAGCAGCGGACCCTCGGGAGGCGACGGCAGCAGCAGCAGACCCTCGGGAGGCGACGGCAGCAGCAGCAGTAGCGGACCCTCCGGAGGCGAACTCGGGAGGGGAGCCCCTGGCCATAGAGGCGGTAGCGGGAGCTCCACTTCTCCCTCGTTCCCTGTAACTGGTGGCTCTCCAGGCGATGCTGAGCAACAGGCAGCCCCAGGCGATGCGGAGCAACAGGCAGCCCCAGGCGATGCTGAGCAACAGGCAGCCCCAGGCGATGCGGAGCAACAGGCAGCCCCAGGCGATGCGGAGCAACAGGCAGCCCCAGGCGATGCGGAGCAACAGGCAGCCCCAGGCGATGCGAGACAGGCCTTCTTGGGCGAAGCGAGGCAGGCATCCCTGGGCAAAGCGAGGCAGGCATCCTTGGGCGAAGCGAGGCAGGCATACTTGGGCGGTGCGAGGCAGGCATCCTTGGGCGGTGCGAGGCAGGCATCCTTGGGTGAAGCGAGGCAGGCATCCTTGGGCGGTGCGAGGCAGGCATCTTTGGGCGGTGCGAGGCAGGGCAGGAGCAGTTCTTCCCATGATGGTGGATGTGGAACCAGCAGGTATTCACCCTCTGCTGGTGGAGGTGGGAGGGGAAAACAGTCCTCCCACGGCGGCTGAGGCGGAACCAGCAGGCATTTACCCTCTGCTGGTGGAGGTGGGAGGGGCAAGCAATCCTCCCACGGCGGTTGAGGCGGAACCAGCAGGCATTCACCCTCTGCTGGTGGAGCTGGGAGCGGCAAGCAGTCCTCCCATGGCGGCTGAGGCGGAACCAGGAGGTATTCACCCTCTGCTGGTGGAGCTGGGAGCGGCAAGCTGTTCTCCCATGGTGGTGGAGACAATGGCAGCTCCTGCTGCTCTGCTCCTGGCGGTGGTAGAGACAGAGGCAGCTCCTGCTGCTCTGCTCCTGGCGGTGGTAGAGACAGAGGCAGCTCCTGCTGCTCCGCTCCTAGCTGTGGAGACAGAGGCAGCTCCTGGTGGTGGAAGCGATGGAGGTGGCGGAGACAGAGGCAGCTCCAGCTGCTCTGCTCCTGGAGGCCTAGGTTCTGGACCTATGGGCTCCCCCCTTCTGGGCGCTGGATGCACGGGCTCCCCTTCTGGGCTGGATGCACGGGCTCCCCCTTCTGGGCGCTGGATGCACGGGCTCCCCCCTTCTGGGCTGCTCCCACTGAGGCTTAGGACGTTCGGGCTCCTCCCGGTACTGGGAGGGGAAGATAGCCACGGTGTGGCCATACTCTCCACAGCCGGGGCACAACTCCGCCGCAAGGCGCCTTGCAACTGCCTCCCAGCCATCGTCCCAGACCTTCCCTTTTCCCTCTTCCGCTGGCTCTGGATACATCGGCGAGGCTTCTTCCTCGGGAGACGGCAGCGATGGCTCCTCCCCTTTGGGCACTGGAGACGGCAGTGGTGGCTCCTCTCCTTCGGGCGCTGGAGACGGCAGCGGGGCTTCTCCCTTTTTCCCTGGAGATGGCGGGACCCCACTCATGTCGGCAGCCAGGTAATTGAGCACCATGGCTGCGATGTCTGGGAGGGACGCTGGGTGGTGTTGCTGTTCCCAGGTCTCCCAGCTCTCCCCATCTCGGGCCCACAGGAGGTTGATCACTGCAGGGAGGGCTTCCTCATAATCCCTCCCCGGCTCCACCAGCCAGTCCCAGACTCCCTCGGAGGAGAGTGCACTCATCCTCTTTGGAGGATGCAAGTCCTCCCTCACCCTTGCTGGACGCTCTGGCTCATCCTTCTCCTGCCATGGAGGGGGTTGGTCGGGTGCTATGTGCCCAACCTTGCCAATAGCGAAGCACCACTCCTCACCTTTCAAGCAGGTGAGGCAGACGTCCAGCGTGGACGAGATGCAGTGGGACCTGCGACCGGCCCCACGCTGCTGTTGCTGTTGCTGTTGCTGCTGCTTCCTCCACCCGCTTCTTCCCATCTTATTCCTTATTTTCCAAAAAAAAAAACACACTTTTTGAAAAAAACAAAAAAAAAACGTCCTTTTCCTGGTCTGGCTCCTGGAGGCGTTGTTTGTCCCACGCAGGACACCATATGTGACAGGCTGGCTCGCAGTGGTGACTTCACGGACCAGGAAGTACAGAAACCAAAACAATGGATGGGCGGGTGAAGCTGAGTGCAACGGCACTCAGCGTATTTATTAATAAACAAAACAAAAGATTTAAACAAACAAAACAGAAACCAAAGGGCACGAGGGCCAAACGAATAAACAGACAAACAAGTAAGTGGCGTGCTGGCTAAACCAGCACGTTTTAGCAATTGTTTTGTTGTATTCTACGCGCTCTCTCTCCGCTCTCCCGTACTCTCTACACTCCAACACTCAACAACCCAGTACGGACAGCTGCAGGTTCTTATACTCTGGCGAAGGGGTTAACTAGCTGTTAATTATCTTATTACCCTCGGCCACAGTCTGCGTGTGTTTGGTAAGGATGCATGACTGTCAGCTAGTTAAATAATCAGTAGCTGATCAGTCATGCATCCTCACAGGGTTTTTAAATTATAAATAACAAAAGACGCGGCGCTTTTAACTGCGCCGCAAACAAAACACAAATAATAATAAATAGGGGCGGGACACTCCGCCACAGCAAGTCACTTCACCTTCTTGTGCTCCGTCTTTCGAGTGAGACGTAGTTTTAAGTGACTCTGCAGCTGATGCATAGTTCACACACCCTAGTCTCTGTAAGTCGCCTTGGATAAAGGCGTCTGCTAAATAAACAAATAATAATAATAACAACAATCGCAGCCAGCCAACCTTCGCCAGCTGGCTGCAGCTGCCCAGATGAGTGGTGGAACTTCCCACAGCAGTCTGTCTAGAGGCTGATCAGGTCTATGCTTCAACACTGATAGGATTGTGTTAATGCTCAGGGAGGTCATACCCGATACTAACTTTGTTTTCATTTTGACAGTGTGTCACGTTTCATACTGAAAACTTATCATGATTCTTTGATCTGTATTTTTGTTCACATTTTCTGTGATTTTGTTTGATATCTATGTTTAAAATATTTGATTAAATCCATTAGACCTGAGTGTTGCGTTTCTTTTGTCCAGCAGTATAGTTTACTACAGGACAAATACGTTTTGTATAATTAACTTGAATGAAACAGTTTGTGTCATTATCTAAAAAAGGCATGAATTGTCGACTGATGATCGTCTGTTCTTCAGCACACAGCTGAGCTATCCTGTTGTCTTCAGATATTTAAATATAGTTCCAAACCCTGCTCTTTTGAGACTTATTTTGAGCCGGTTGATCCCATGTGTAGCTGGGTCACGGCAAGAAAGAGACTCGGAAGCTGCAGTGTAAGTGCTAAAGCGCACATTTAATAAACAAAATAACGCATAAAACAAAAGGGTGCAAGGGCCAAAATAAAAGGTTAAACAAAATACCACAAAAACTGTCCAGGCTGGGCAGAGCCTTCACTGAACTTTATAAACAATATAGCAGCACACAGATTTTATAAAAAAAAAAAAAAAAAAAACACACTCACCTACTCCTCTTCCAAACACAGGATTTGTGCCTGCTTTTATGCAGGTGGCCACTCCCCAATTAGCACCAATCTGCACTAACTGGAGAGTGGCCACACCTGTTGTTGCTGGCAGAGTCATTAACCCTGTCCCTGCCACAGCATGTTACACAGTACTGCAAGGAAAACTGTGTTCTTGCGTTATCAGTAAGCGCCAAACACATTAAATTCTTGCCATACCGATAGGGTACAGATTTGGTGCACCCCTAGTATTTTGTATTTCTTTGAAAAAAATAAGATGTTTTAATCTAATATCTGTAACATAATTGAAATTAATCCAGATTTATTTTGAACGTTTGTTTTAGTTATTTGGCAGCACTTTGAGTGTTGTAGGCAAACATAACTTGACCTGTGTGTTGTTGTTTTGTGCAGAGTTACGATTGAGCACGCACGAGCCCGGCTTCGAGGAGGCCGAGGAAGAGGGGGGGCCTGGCCGCTTCCCTGACCGCTACAGCAGGAGGTACGCCAAGAGCTTTTATTAACAGTGCTGTCAAGCCTTTGTGTATCCAGCTTACTGTTTGACCACACACTACGTTACGGTACAATATGCATGCATTTCACAGATCAAATTGTACCAGTAAAGGTGAGTTTTTAAAAAACTGAATAACTAAAGGTTTTTCTTTCACTGCTGTAAAGTCTGAAATTGGGTGAAGAAACCAAGATTGATTTTTAATCTTGCACAGTGTTAGTTTTATTGGGTTACCTCTATGCATTGTGGAAAGACAGTGATAAAGGAGTGTTTAACTGCATTGTGACCGCTGCATCTCTTTCCTTCTAGGAATCCCCCTCCAGTTCGCACTGAAAACAGGCTCATTGTGGAGAACTTGTCTTCCAGAGTCAGCTGGCAGGCGAGTTCCAAATCAGTTGCTTACAGTTCATCCTTAGCATTTGCCTACAAGGGTTTTGAAAGAGAACAGAATCCTCAAAAATGAACCCCAGTAGGCTAGGAGATAATAGTCTATTTTAACAAGCAATGAAAGTTAAAATATATATTCTATGCTCCATTAGAGGCTGTGTGGTCCAATGGTTAAAGAAAAGGGCTTGTAACCAGAAGGTCCCCGGTTCAAATCCCACCTCAGCCACTGACTCATTGTGTGACTTTGAGCAAGTCACTTCACCTCCTTGTGCTCTGTCTTTCGGGTGAGACGTAGTTGTAAGTGACTCTGCAGCTGATGCATAGTTCACACACCCTAGTCTCTGTAAGTCGCCTTGGATAAAGGCGTGTGCTAAATAATTAGACTTTAATTCTCCAGGAACTGGTAGAAAATGCTGGGGATCCGGTATGGTCTCTGTTCTACCATTTATAGCATAAAAGCTAAATGGGCAAGAGCAAAATCATTTGACATGTTTGTTTTCCAGTTTTATTTCAAACAGTTTAAACTATTTCAATCCAACTAGCCATTCAATATTACTTAGGGGTTAAGTGTTGAGCCTAACTTATGATTCTAGTTTATCAACATTTTAATTTAATTTTACTTTTTTTTTTCTTGTCTCCTCTATTTTAACCAAGTGTTAACCCCTTTATTTGCCAGCCTGTCTTGTGTGTCGTATGGAAGAGAGTGCCTTTGGGCGTGGAGTTAAGTCCCTCAGTGTCGGTCTCTCTGGGTTGAGCCTGGTTCATAGAAGCCAGTCTGTGCTCCTACTACACCTAGTTGACTTGGGGTGACCTGCAGATCGTTTGAGCGTTTGCTGGGTCCTATGCTGTAAAGTCGCTGGCCTGGTTCCCTTTGCTGCGATCGAGCAAGCGACAGAGAGAGAGAGTTGGTGGTGTATTGAGGTCGAGTCGTTAATTTGAGAGGCTCCCATCCTTCCCCGAGTGGTGCGAGTTGGTTCCAGGTGGTCCCACAGGAAAATTTGAGGTGCGAGATGTTTTTTTAGGAGACACAGTGCCTTGGTCCAAACGGCACACCCAAGGTGTTAGCAAATGGTCTGCCTCCATCAGCTGCAGAGCCGGCATGTCATGTGGGCAGTGCATTTAATAGAAGGGGTGGAAAAGAGCCAGTGGAGCGCCTTCCCTGACATGATGGTAAACTGGGGGCTAAGAGCAGTTCACTGCTTGAGTAGGGATGTGTAAAGGAAGGTAACGTAAACTATTTACTGTAAGCTTTCCATTATTATTATTATTATTATTATTATTATTTATTTCTTAGCAGACGCCCTTATCCAGGGCGACTTACAATCGAAGCAAATACATTTCAAGTGTTACAGTACAAGTAATAATACAATAGGAGCAAGATAAATACAATGACTAGTTCAAGCAAGTACAAGTGTGACAAAATACAATTCAATAATACAGCAGATAAAAGTGACAGTGATAGTTACATCAAGATATGATTAAATACCAAATACTACAGATTAAACACTTGGCAGAATACAGTACTCTGAAGTACAGGATTAAATGCAGTAAAATAGGGGGCAGATAAGAGTAAGTAAAGCACATTTAAGGAAGGGTGAAAGTGTCCCAGGGGAGAAACAGAGGAGTTCTACAGGTGCTGTTTGAAGAGGTGAGTCTTAAGGAGGCGCAGGAATGTGGTCAGGGACTGGGCGGTCCTGACATCTGTAGGTAGGTCATTCCACCACTGCGGAGCGAGGGTGGAGAAGGAGCGGGCTCTGGAGGCAGGGGAGCGTAGAGGAGGTAGAGCCAGTCTTCTAGTGCAGGCGGAGCGGAGAGGTCGAGTGGGGGTGTAGGGAGAGATGAGGGTCTGGAGGTAGCTGGGTGCAGTCTGGTCAAGGCATCTGTAGGCTAGTACAAGAGTCTTGAACTGGATGCGGCGGTGATTGGTAGCCAGTGAAGTGGCGGAGTAGTGGAGTTGCGTGGGAGAAGCGAGGCAGAGAACACCAGGCGGGCAGCGGAGTTCTGGATGAGCTGGAGCGGACGGGTGGCGGACGCAGGGAGGCCAGCCAGGAGGGAGTTGCAGTAGTCTAGGCGGGAGAGTACCAAGGCCTGGACCAGGAGCTGGGTGGCGTAGTTGGTGAGGAAGGGTCGGATTCTTTGGATGTTGCTCAGGAAGAATCGGCAAGTGTGTGCCAGAGTGGAGATGTGCTGGGAATAAGAGAGGAAGGGGTCCAGGGTGACTCCGAGGTTCTTAGCGGAGGAAGAGGGAGAGAGTGTGGTAGATTCCAGAGGAACAGAGATAGAGATCAGAGGAGGGGAGGAGGAGGGAAAGAAAAGGAGGTCAGATTTAGAGAGGTTGAGTTTGAGGTGATGCGAGTGCATCCAGGAGGAAATAGCAGACAGACAGGTAGAGATACAGGAGGGGATGGTGGAGTCAGAGGTGGGGAAGGAGAGGAAAATCTGAGCATCATCAGCATAGAAATGGTATGAGAAACCATAGGATGCGATGAGGGGGCCCAGGGAGCGGGTTGCTGGTTTCCAGGTGCATATTTAATGTGCACTGAACTTCCTAGGAGGCTCCAAGAATATAAAAAGTAGATCTTACCTTTACTGCGCATGCGCAGGTTTCTGAATTGAAAGGGAGGTTTCACCGAGTCGATTTTCTAGCTGGACTTTTCATCACCCAGTCTGTATCGATTTGTGGATAATTGCTGGTTTTGTTTTAATATTGCTTTGATAAAATTGTAAAAAGTATTAAACTGCAGAATGCAGACTGGGTAAGCACTATGTGTAAGCATTTTATGTGTCTGTCATGGAGATGCTTTAAATTCTTTTCAGTTATAGTTAAAACACTTTTAATATGACACTGTTACATTAATGCTTATTATTATTATTATTATTATTATTATTATTATTATTATTATTATTATTTATTTCTTGGCAGATGCCCTTATCGAGGATGACTTACAGTTGTTACAAAATATCACGTTACAAAGTTTCACATTACACAATATCACATTACATAATATCACGTTACAAAATATCACAATACAGATAAGAGCCGTTATAAAGTACAGTAAAATCAGTAGAAAGTGAGATCAAATTCAAACAAGAGCAAAATAAAGAATACAGTAAATAATTACATTTAAGAGCGAGTTTGACTAAGAGCAGTACATTTACAGTAAACATGTTTGCTTCCAAGAGTACATTCCATTAAGAGCATGCAGTAAGTACTATAAATGGATAAGCATGAACGTTTATAAAATATATTGTTTTTATCTCTTGTGGTCATTTAATCATAATAGTTACCTTGCCCACCTATTTTTGATAATGCACAATAACTATTCAAATAGTCATTTTAATGATGAACTGCAGTTTCTTTATATTTAAAGAATGAAAAAGCATTTTTGTCAGTGTGATCGATCTATGGAAGATGAAATCCTTGAAATAACTAACTTGCCTAGCTAGATGAGATGACCAAAATCCCATTTTATACAAAAATGCTGTCTGTACCTCTTTGTTTTTGAAAAATAACTAATGGTGTTTTGGTTCTGCAGTGTTCACTGAATTCCCAACGAACCCTCCCTTTTAAATTATTATAGAAATGAAAAAGGATGTGTGAGATCAAGGTAGACTGGGTGATTCTTGGACCCCCCTTTCATCCATCTCAGATAGATGAAGGATTTATAACACACCTAACGCTTCTCTTTACAGTAGTCATGCCTAGTTAAACTGTATAATGCAATATTTTGTTGTTGTTTTTTAACTGACTTTTCCCTAGCTGTCCTGATCTTGTGTGTAGGATCTGAAAGATTTCATGAGACAAGCTGGAGAGGTTACTTTTGCTGATGCTCACAGACCAAAACTAAATGAAGGGTAAGTTTTCCCTTGCTCTAAAAATAAGTGCATGCTTGCCCAGTATTAGAACTGAGGTGTTGCATTAGCCATTGTTAAAATAGCAGTCTGTCAATGTAAAACAAAGCTTTTGCTAAACTGAACGTTGCTAGCATACAGCAGGATACTCTTTAATCCTATTTTGTGTCCCTGAGACTGCTTAACTGAGGGGGGAGGCACATTACTGAGAATACATGATTTCCAACAAGCTGTCTTTTCTAGCCGTGGAATTGTATTTTCTTGGCAGCTGCAGCGTGTAACTGTTTTCTTTGTCCTCGCTCCAGGGTGGTTGAGTTTGCTTCTTCCAGTGATGTCAGAAACGCCCTTGATAAGCTGTCTGGTAAGGAGATCAATGGAAGGAAAATCAAACTGACAGAGGCGATTAGAAGGAGGTAAGGCTGCAATCGAACATGTTGTCTACAATTTTCACCGCCATTTCCATGTTAGTTTTATTTAAAGTGTTTAAAGTTAAATTTCAGTTTTCGTTTGCTTGTTCAGCTACAAAAAGTCACGAGTAAACCTCATGTTATTACTTTATGAAAACGTGTCGATGGCCACTGCTTACTGTGAAGAAACGGCAATGGCAAGGAATGAAAAAAAGAAAAATAAATAAAATGTGGTGTCAACTTTATGTACTATTTATTTTGGAAATAAACAAAACAACGTTTAACTTGCACTGCTATTTGGCATCCTTTGTTTTGTAGTGAATTCACTGGGGTAAAGGAAGTCCTACATAACTTATTCTTTACTCCTGGCTTAATTTTCTATTTTAACGTGTTACATATTGTAAGGTCTTGCTGTAAAATAAGGGCACACACACAGGGCCCCTGCTGTCTCTGTCTGCGTTCAGAGCAATATAATGGTGTTTATTACTTTTTGAAAAATGAACGAATATCCAAACGAATATTTAAATTGAGTGAATATTCGAACATGAAAATCCTGTGTTCATCCCAATACTATGATTTTAATACATTTCGCAGCATACAGGTGTCTGAGTTAAATTTAAGCCAAAAGTGACAATTGAGGACAATGCAGCTGCTCCAGTCCTGCTTTTGCAAACAGGCATCCCTACACTGAGTTGTGTGAAGATGAGAATGAGGGAGGGGGGACAATTGTCCATTGGTACTAAATAAATATGGCAAGATGGGCTGGAAGTCTATAATAATAATAATAATAATATCTTTATTTTTATATAGTGCCTTTCATAGTGGACCACCATCAGAGGTAGGCTGTGAACTGTGCATTATATGCAGAGTCACTTACAATAGGACATTGATTTAACATCTCATCCATGGGGACGGAGCACAAGGAGGTTAAGTGACTTGCTCAGGGTCACACAGTGAGCCAGTCAGTGGCAGAGGTGGGATTTGAATCGGTGACCTTCTGGTTACAAGCCCTGGACTTTAACCACTGGACCACACTGCCTCATATAGTGATGGTTGGCTTTTTTAAATGCATCACAAGGTGTGCAGATTTACTGAACACATCTTAGTCAAAATGTTTGTTTAAATTGATTTTTGAAATCCTCTGAATAGTGGCATAATTTGTATTCTGACCTGAGAATTTAACTTTGTGCATATAGTGTATACCTTTTACTTTTTGTATTAAAGGATTGGTTCAGAGTCCACACAGTTTAGTATTGGTGTGCATTTGTATGTATATAAAAATAAAGATTCCAGTGGGATCTTTGGGAGAACTGTTCTGATCAGCATTGTAAATTATTTGTGTGCACCACTTTCAAATGAATACATAGTTTTACTAATTACACGGTTGTGAATTGAAGCCTGGTTTACTTCCTAGTGTTGGGCTCCAGAACGTGTAGACCACATCCACAATTTCACCCACTTTGGTGGTTAACTGTGCTCTTCACCAGGCAAGTTATTAAAAGCTTAAGTGAAAAGTTTAGATTAAAACTCGTTTCTTGTGATGTACTTTTGCATCTCATAGATAATCATGGAAAATAACCAACAAATGCATGCAAACGTCTCTCATTCATTCAGTTCTTGCATGCATGCAGCCTTGAAGTGCTGCCCCTAACCTGAAGAGTCCTGGTAAAAGATTCGGCAATCACTTCCAGGGTACTTGTTACTTGTAATGGCTTAGCACTGACACACTGCTGAATACATTTAGGCTGATTCCAGCTCAAGTGCACCAAGGAGGGGTGCTTGACTCCTTATGACAAGCTTTGACCTGGTCATTCCCTACATGGGGATTGGGGTTGGGGTTGGGGCTGGGGTTGAAGATCATACATGTGGCTTTTCCACCCCCTATAGAAACATTCTCGCCATATAGGCGTTACACATCTACTGCACAAGACAGCTGCCCTGATTGACAGAAAACCAGATTCTTTGCAATGGAATTTATTCAGATCTTTTCTGTGTTTTGACTCCAAAGCAGTCTAGGCTCCCATTAGGTTTGGGTGAATTGAGAATACTTGATTCCTTCCCCTGGCTTGATAGAAAATGATAGATGAACTGAATTTCAAGCTCACTTTTTTTACCACCAGAGGGCTCTTCACCTCAGCTTCTTGCTTGATGAAATCTTTTGTTGCTCTCTTAACCCCATTTAAATGTGGGTATATTCTACTAATCAATAGCTTGTTTATAGGCTGTATTGCACGTACACATCCTAGCCACGGTATTAGGAGCTGTAGCCGATTGGATTTGGCATAGCACAGGTGTGGGGCATGTTCTCCTGGTATACCCCAATTAAGCATCATTGCAGATCCATTCCAGCCAACAATGCTGCACTTGTATAAATACCGTGATAAGTTCAAGATGATAATGCATCGCTTCAGTGGCAAAACTGTATGAATTGTTTTAGGTGCATGAGTGAGACTTTGGACGTCTTCCATGGCCACCACAATCCCTGGATCTCAATCCAATTAAGCATTCTTGGGGTGAATTTGAACAACATGTTTGTTACAATCCTTTGCCTACCTCTCTGTTCCAATTGTGTGAAATATTAATGACAGAATTGATTCCAGCACCTTGTGGAGTCTGCACATTTTTACTCTAGCCCTTGTCCTTTACTGCCACTGTAAGTTCCATTCTTTAGTGCAGTAAATGATGCCTTCATTTTTCACCTCTCCCCAGCCTACCTTCCACTCAGGAAATACTTCTGCAGTTCATACTGGCACAGGTTGTGTGTCAATTTAATTGCAGGATCACCTGAGACATTATACACCATCTCTCTTGCTCAACAAAAAAACAGCTAATGACAAATCAATCCCGTAGAGTCCTCATAATCTACAGGACAAGCCACACAAGCAGTGCACACACAGGACAGCAAAATACAATTTTGTTGAGCAAGAGAGATGAAATGAACATACCCCAAGCTTGGTGAATTGAACACCATTATGTCAAGTTCTGTTCAATAGACTATCACTCCTGATACTGGGAGAGGATGAAGACTTGTCTGATTGAAGTACACATTCTCCCCTCATGGTTCTTATGATTAATAGCAGGGTTTCCAGTTGAAAAGGGCAGAGGCGTGCAGATGTCGGACTATCAGTGTAGTGCAGGTCTACGGTAGCTTCACTTCGTCCACTTTACTGTCCACAGCTACGTACACAATCTTACCAGAATCTGGGTGAGAAAAGAGAAAACAAACAATACATCAGAAAAGAAGCTTGCAGCTTTTAAATCTGATTTTCTACATTTATTGTTGGTTTTTGTTAGGGATATTAACATACTGCTCATCGTTCTCGTTTTACAAATGAAGGGCATTAAAATGTTAACAATATGCGAATATGGACTGGAATTGAGGTGTATTATGGAACTATAGCCTCCGAGGGGATAAAGTGTCCCAGGGGATTAGATTACACGAAGCCAAAGACTGACGATAGTTTTCCACAATACCTAGTGCATCTATATAGAGGAGACGCCATGAATTGTATTTACTCCATGAATGAGGATGAGGCCGAATAACCCTGGAGCCCCCAGGATGGCTGGTTGTTTACGTCTCTCCTTACAAAGAATGACAGAATACTTGCCGTCTGCTTGTGGCCTCATCCTTTCACAACATCTGAAGAGAACGATGAAGAGCAGGGCCTCTCCGGCCTGGAACAGGATGTAGATGAGAGGGAACAGGTACAGGGGTCCGATGACCTCAGCTGGGAAAGCCACTTTCAGAATAGTAGAGCACAGCTGGATATTTTGGCAGCCTGTCTCCATGGAGACCGTCCGTTTGCACCTGAACATGAAGCACCGGAACAGTAGGAATCAGAGGCTTTGCTGCATATGTGATATTATCACTGATGCAGTAGTTCAGGACAAGCCACACAAGCAGTGCATACACAGGACAGAGTCCTCATAATCTACAGGACAAGCCACACAAGCAGTGCACACACAGGACAGAGCCCTCATAATCTACAGGACAAGCCACACAAGCAGTGCATACACAGGACAGAGCCCTCATAATCTACAGGACAAGCCACACAAGCAGTGCACACACAGGACAGAGTCATCATAATCTACAGGACAAGCCACACAAGCAGGGCACACACAGGACAGAGTCCTCATAATCTACAGGACAAGCCACACAAGCAGTGCACACACAGGACAGAGTCCTCATAATCTATACTACATACAGTACTGGCCCAAATTATGGCAACAAATGATTTACAGCAAGACTAGGCGTGGGAAAAGTTTTGCCCAATTTTCCTCACTCAGACCCTTACTAAATATCTTGGTCTCCATAAATAGATAATCGTGTTATCTCTAAAATATGCTCAATATTTTAATGAGTAAGACATCTCACAGGTAGAATGTTACCTCGAAATGTTCTCCTTTTTCTTGAAAATGACAATGACAAATCAATCCCATTTTAAAAGGTTTCTTTAAAATTGTATTATCAGATACCACCGAGTCACAAATGACTCCACACACAGTCCATGCACACAGACACACAGTGAAAAACACAGGCAATCACACATACATACTACATGCATGATAAAAGAAAACATGGCACATAAGAACACGTCAAAAGAAACCTTTAATTAGAAATAGTTATATACATAGTAGAATTAAATTAAACTATACAAATTTTAAAATACTATCTTCACACCCATTGCAATGTACAGGTCCAAGAGAAAACCAAAAAGATTACCATTGTTTACAGAATTCATTACAATATTGGAATTTGACATGTTCTTTTTGTGTAGTTAACCCCAGTTCATTTGTTGTTTATAAATTACTAGTACCATTTGCAGATATGTGTTTTAATGGCAAATAGATTATTATGAAATAGGAGCATCTCTCTCTTGACACATCGCTGCAGACACCGTACAACAGTGCACAACAGCTTTCTGGACACACAATCGTCAATATAACAAGATTCTCTTTGTAAAGGTTACATTTCCAACATAACAAAAAATAGAATAATAATAATAAATCTTTATCTTTAGGTTCTCGGGATGAAATAAAAAAGCGGCCTGGTTTCTCATTAAGATTATTGGCTTTTGCATTAGGGAATTGCATGTGTGTCCACAGTTTAGAATAATATTGTACATCTGTAGCATTGTACATCAATGTTTTCAGAGACTGTATAAATTCTATTTTTGCCAGTATACCGACAACATTTCTGCATAGACAAAACAAACAAAAATGAACAATTCCATCACTAAACACAGCAAATGAATCCTTATTTCTGCATAATGTACATTCAGAATTTAAGGCAATATTGAATCGGTTTGCCTTGAACAATTCCCTGGCAGTCATAACGATATAAAACCAGCTGACCCACTGTGACACTACAGTCAACTTGAGCCAGCATGAGGACCTAAAGAGGACATCTGTTTGGCCAAAGCACACAATTTCAAATGTACATGAAAACAAAACAAACACACAAAACATCATCAATCTTCCCAGCCCATCTCAAGCACTGAGAAGCAAGACTAGCCTGTGCAGAAATAATATTTATAATAACAAACAACAATCATAATATTTAATAATAATAATAACAATAATAAGAAGAAGAAGGATAATTTATCTAGACAAGATGCATTCTGGTGAGCTGTGCAGCGTGGCGGGAGGAGGAAATGCAACACAACACAACACATTCATTTTTTTGTAGATAACTCTGTGCTTGTGAAAGGAGTACGATGTTCCAGTGCTTCTTTTTTAGTTTCCATGTTGTCTGGGGTGGGTTCAAAGGCAATCTGCAGTAGAAACCACTTGAGTAATGAAGACCATAGTTATTCCATAACAATCCTAAAATGGGAAGAAAACTTAATAGGTGTTGTTTTTGTAGACCAATGTTTAAATTAAAAAAAAAAAAAAGTTGGTCTACAAAAACTACATTAATAAATTTTACAAAGATCGTTTAGTTTCACAGGACCAAATTAGCACCGTGGAAGCAGCTCAGAGCAGAGCACACTGCTCAGTCACTACAGAGCTCAAACTCGCTAGTGCAGGTCATTTCAAATCTTATCTTACTCCCATACCCCTCCCTCTCCCTTAAGGCACAGGCTCCAGGGTCTCTGCTCACCACCTTCACACAGAAACAGGGGGGCCAGAGAGGGAGGGAGAGAGATGGATTTCAGAACAGATTACAGAAGATATACAAGAGATACAAAAACAGATTCCCACAAGCAAACAATTCCCTTTCTTAAACCTAGAACTGATCTTTAATTGAACACAAAGGTTGAAAGATGTGTTTATAGTGCAGCCCTCTAGATAGCAATGGCAGGTTTGGAAGTCTGCCTCTCTTTGTCAAACACAGCCTGCATACCCATACAGCCTGGGAGAACTCTCAAGCACTGGGAAATACATGAACTCCAGCACTGTGAAATACATGAACTCTCCAGCACTGTGAAATACATGGACAGTTAAAGAAGACAGAATGAGACGACTTATCAGAAAACAAGGAGTGTTGGACATCCGCCTGATACAAATTATTATTATTATTAAAAAAAAAAAAAATACTACTACTACTACTACTACTACTACTACTAATAATAATAATAATAATAATAATGTAAACCGGGCCATAGTGGGCCAATTACAGTGAACTTGTAGATTTAGTACGAGCTGCGGACTAGCTAATACAGTACTATCTCAGGATCATCCCCAGCTGCGTACTAACTTAGTACCAATTGCAACGAGAAAAGATCAGCTGATCCCCAGATTTAGCACTGAGCTCAGGAGTCAGCTCTTGGTGTGCGCTAGCAAACAGGAACTGAAGGGAGGGGGGGGGCTCAAGACATTACTTCCAGCTAATTATATTTTAAGAGTGTCATATTTCGCAACAAGATTGAAATTGTTTTATTTTTTAAGAAACTTAACATCTTAATTATTATTGTTTTTTAATTTACATTTTTTGAACTTCAGAAAATTATGTATGGAAATGTATTCACACACGAAAGGAAATACTAAGGCTGAATTGCATAAGAACATTTTCCCATTTTCTTGAACCAAACTCACAGGCATAATCTAATTTTCCTAAAACACCACCAAAATTAATGAAGCTGCGTTAGAGGTTAAACAAATTTAATTCACACAGAAAACAAATGCATTTGTTCATGGGACCAAAGATGTATGTATTGTAGACTATATAAGGTGTAAATTGAATCAGAAATGCAAATGCCATATTTCAGGTGTAGCCTATATAAAAGCTTCATCTCTCAGTACATCCACACAAGGGCAATCATGGCCAGTAGTTGTGTGAAACGTTGTACAACGGGGCAAAAACTTTATTTCATAGAGTGTATAAGAGATTGTGTTCAAACTGTGGAGGGTGACTGAATGCTGCCTTCCCTGAGAGGCGGTGAAGAAGGATGAAATGATTTTGTTGCAAACGTTTTGACACGTGTTTGTTTTATTATTATTTTATATACTCTTTGGTAATGAATAGTTCAGTTTCATAAAAGTTGGCAATACATTTTGGGATTTTTCATATTTGTTCCAGTTAGTACGATACCACAAGTCTTTAGTCTACAGAAATTGCTGGACTAACTTAGTAATGTGTTTTAGTATCCTCTAGAGGGCAGCAGTAGTTACTTTGGGTTTGTTGCACCTGAGAACATCTTTAATACACAGCTGGGGACTATCTGGAGCTGCTTAGTTTGTTACAATTGGTATTAAGTTGCGTACTAGTTTAGTACCATGCTCTGTACTAACCACGGGATCATGCCCAGTTAGTACGCTTGTTTTAGTTCGTTGCAATGGACCCAGAGATACTAACTCACTTTGCAACTCTGTGTTTGTAAGCTTGGCTGTATGATGAGTTGTGAATGTGTGTGGTGTGCATGCTTGCGTTGTGCTAATTCTGCAAATATCTAAGAATTATTTGTGCACTTGTGTTTAATGCTTTGTGTAAGGTTGGGTGTGGGCAAGTAGTTCTGTGTTTGAATGCAAGTCTGTGAGCATATTGTGAATAATTATGAACTTTATTTAGCGTGAATAATTGTGAATGTTTATTTGGTGTGTATGCGTTTGTGAAGTGTGAGTACACATGCGTCAGTGAGTAAATGTACATAAGCTACAGTCACTACTGTGTACACAGAGCTGCATGCGTGTTAAACAAACCCAGATACAAGGAATCCCTCAACTTAAAGCCTGCCCTTCATATGGTCTCTGTGTTAAACCGCTCACTGTCTGTTTGCTGGAACCCTGCATCTATCAGTGGGGTAAGCAGGCCTACCGAAGCCTGGCCATGCAGGAAGTGCTCTGCATGGACGTGAGTAAATCATACTGGCGAATCAGTCTCTGTGCAGTCCTTTGGATGGCAGGCTGTGGCTGGTTGGGATTGGAGGAGGGGGTAAAGGCTTCAGGGCGCATAGCCCAGGAGGGACTGCAGAGATAGCGGCGAGGGGGAAAGCCTAAATAAAGGCAGCCAAAGTCAGCTGGCTTCATGCTTCCTTTAACAAAGGAATATCTGCAAAAGAAGGACAAACAAATATTAGAGGCAGAGGTTTGCATTTTCCCTACACATTACACTTACTTAAAAAGAGCATTGATAATGCACTGTAAAAACCGGACGCAATATAAATGCAACATTAAGAAGGCTTCTCCAGTAGTGAGAAGAGAAATATATAGATCTTGCTTTACATTTTTTTTTTTTTCAAAAAGGTGACTTGAACTAGTATATTATTGATTTGGTTAAATGCAGTCTGGAAGTAGAACATGTGTTGGTAAGATGAAAATTAAACAATGAGGTGAAGTTCATTTCTGTAAAAATCCATTCAGGGGGCACATGATGCGACTTCGGTACAATTTGAGACATCTGAGTGAAAGTAGGAGAGACTCTTAAAAGCACATTTTAAAAGAGTGAACTGATAACACTTGCCATCAGCGAAATCCGCTGTGCAGTTGAGGGACAGAAGGCTGTGCTCGTCGCTGCTCTCCGAGTCTTGCCATTGAGGACGGGCAGCTGCTGCGCTGGCCCAGGAGGAGGAGGAGGAGGAGGAGGAGGAGGAGGAGGGGGGGGCCGGGTGCACCAGCACTGTCTCAGAGTGCTGAAAGCCGCTGGCCTGGCTCCCCTCAGCTTGTCCCAGGGTGTCTGTCTCAATGGGGAGTCCTCCGACAGCACAATCTGCACCGGGACTCGGCTGGGGATGCTGGCCCCCCCGCTGCCATACACGGCCTCCTCATACGAAGGCAGAGCCACCTGCACACCCCCAACTACGATGGAAACAGGATCGCCAGACACTCCGGGGTCACGCCTGAAGAGAGGCACAAAGGACAGGTGAGGATTGCACAGGTGAGGAAGTCACAAATGCCACCGTGACGGTCATTTACTGTCCTGGATGTACCTTATCTGTGCAAAACATCTACCTGTGGAACAGGAAAACTGTGCATATTAAAACACAAAACATCTGCCTGTGGAACATGTATTAAACAGTATATACATTACAAACGTGTCAGTTTTAACCAGAGTAAATCCCATTAAAACCCATGTTGTTTGGCAGGGACATGCCTCCTCAATACGTTATCAGTGGAGTGCACCTGTATATATATTTATGAATCAGTCCTTAGAAATGCTGGCATGTGATTGGTTAAAACCTCATCCCATGACCAAAAATAGATCCAACTATTGCCCCTGTGACGCTGCTTACGCTCAATAGTTTTTTTTTTTTTTTTTTTTTTTACAAACTCCCTCACGTTACGTCACCCCGCTGAGCGTCACACAACACAGCAAAATGAACGAAACCTGCTTTCTAACGCCACACAATTTCAGTACACTCCCAAGTATATCTGTGGATAAGTTTCACTACCAATATTATGTTATATACGTAATGCTACTGTCTTAACTAAATCCCGCCAGTACTGCATGTAACTGTAGGATAATTTAATATAAACTAAATGAAACCGCATGGCAATAAGCATGTATGTGTATGCCTGTGTTAATATCTTTATATAAATAATGTTCTTGAGTACCCAAGTATTTTTTTTTTATTATTTAGTCCAGTTATATAAAATGCTGTTCATGCCATTTTGACAAAAGCGGTTTAGAGTAAGACGTGCTAAAGGAAGTGGCTAAAAAAACGGGACTTTAAGATTTTGAGAAACATGTCGGGACGCCAGGACCTTTAACAGAAAACCAGGACTGTCCAAGCTAAAAAGTAGCTCTTTACTTTTTCCCCATACTGACTTATTGATAATGACAGCAATCATCCTATGCCTAACCCTTTTATACTCTCTAAGAATGTTCACGTACAATCCAGCATTTTCTAGAATTAGGTTCTGCATTATCATATTGAAATTTCTAGCATCTTGTAGACAATACTAATATGAATTTGCAAAAAAAAATAAAAAATGGTGAAACAAATAATTGTAGACATCCAACTTTTCCTCATCCACAAAAGCAAAAATTCTAAAATTCTTTGTTTTCGAGAAATTTCTAGAAATTATAAATTTTCATTGGGGTATGTAAACTTTTGACTACAACTGTGAATATATATATATATATATACACAGTACTGTGCAAAAGTTTTAGGCAGGTGTGAAAAAATGCTGTAAAGTAAGAACGCTTTCAAAAATAGACATGTTAATAGTTTATATTTATCAATTAACAAAATGCAAAGTGAGTGAACACAAGAAAAATCTACATCAAATCAATATTTGGTGTGACCACCCTTTGCCTTCAAAACAGCATCAATTCTTCTAGGTACACTTCCACACAGTTTTTGAAGGAACTCGGCAGGTAGGTTGGCCCAAACATCTTGGAGAACTAACCACAGTTCTTCTGTGGATTTAGGCAGCCTCAGTTGCTTCTCTCTCTTCATGTAATCCCAGACAGACTCTGATGTTGAGATCAGGGCTCTGTGGGGGCCATACAATCACTTCCAGGACTCCTTGTTGTTCTTTACGCTGAAGAGTTCTTAATGACTTTCGCTGTATGTTTGGGGTCGTTGTCATGCTGCAGAATAAATTTGGGGCCAATCAGATGCCTCCCTGATGGTATTGCATGATGGATAAGTATCTGCCTGTACTTCTCAGCATTGAGGAGACCATTAATTCTGACCAAATCCCCAACTCCATTTGCAGAAATGCAGCCCCAAACTTGCAAGGAACCTTCACCATGCTTCACTGTTGCCTGCAGACACTCATTCGTGTACCGCTCTCCAGCCCTTTGGCGAACAAACTGCCTCCTGCTACAGCCAAATATTTCAAATTTTGACTCATCAGTCCAGAGCACCTGTTGCCATTTTTCTGCACCCCAGTTCCTGTGTTTTCGTGCAGAGTTGAGTCGCTGGCCTTGTTTCCACGCCGGAGGTATGGCTTTTTGGCCGCAAGTCTTCCATGAAGGCCACTTCTGACCAGACTTCTCCGGACAGTAGATGGGTGTACCAGGGTCCCACTGTTTTCTGCCAATTCTGAGCTGATGGCACTGCTGGACATCTTCCGATTGCGAAGGGAAGTAAGCATGATGTGTCTTTCATCTGCTGCAGTAAGTTTCCTTGGCCGACCACTACGTCTATGGTCCTCAACGTTGCCCGTTTCTTTGTGCTTCTTCAAAAGAGCTTGGACAGCACATCTGGAAACCCCTGTCTACCTTGAAATTTCTGCCTGGGAGAGACCTTGCTGATGCAGTGTAACTACCTTGTGTCTTGTTGCTGTGCTCAGTCTTGCCATGGTGTATGACTTTTGACAGTAAACTGTCTTCAGCAACCTCACCTTGTTAGCTGAGTTTGGCTGTTCCTCACCCAGTTTTATTCCTCCTACACAGCTGTTTCTGTTTCAGTTAATGATTGTGTTTCAACCTACATATTGAATTGATGATCATTGGCACCTGTTTGGTATAATTGTTTAATCATACACCTGACTATATGCCAACAAAATCCCTGACTTTGTGCAAGTGTACCTAGAAGAATTGATGCTGTTTTGAAGGCAAAGGGTGGTCACACCAAATATGGATTTGATTTAGATTTTTCTTCTGTTCACTCACTTTGCATTTAGTTAATTGATAAATATAATCTATTAACATGTCTATTTTTGAAAGCATTCTTACTTTACAGCATTTTTTCACACCTGCCTAAAACTTTTGCACAGTACTGTATACACACACACACACACACACACACACACACACACACACACACACACACACATACACACACACCTTGACTTAATTTTTCTGATCATTCGCCATCCTCTTTGAACTATCACGACGTAGCTCTATTAAACACACAGTGCGCTCTATTATAATTCACAAACCACTAATTTCATTTTTGGAAGCATTACCTAGTCAAGCTCCCATCCAGGCAGAATCAGTTAACACATTGGTGGATTATTACACCACAACCCTGAGCACTATCTTTGACACTACAGCACCTAGCAAAAACAAGAAAGATAACCCATGCTTTCTTTTTAAAACAATAGCTAAACAACTAATCAGCAGAAAGAGCTCTCCTTGGTGCATTGTCACCAGTTAGCGATGATGATTTTATGAACCATTTCGACAAACAAATCATTCATATAGAAATCAGATCTTTATACTACTGACAACTAAAACAAGCTGCTCAAAGTGATTTGTCTGGGTTCTGCTATACCAGTGATTGGCTTCTAAAATGAACAGTACTGCCTTCAATATTATTAATAGCTCAATTTCATCTGGCACTGTTCCTAATTCCTTCAAGGTTGCTACAGTATGACCATGGCTTAAAAAATCTACCCTTGATCCCCAAACCCTGAACAATTTTAGGCCTATTTCAAATCCCCCCTTTCCATATAAAGTCAGAGGAGTGGTAGCTAACCAACTAAATTCCTTCTTAGCAGCACATGACACACGTGAGAAATTTCATTCTGGCTTATGGTTGACGACCCTCAACGTGCACTAGGCAGCCATCTCTTCATACCAGGCATGGGCTGCAAATAGAGTTCTATTTTTGTAAAGTTGATCCGGTTCTGCAGCCTGAAGTGGGTGTGTATGTGTTGAAGTGTGCATGTATATCCATTGCTGCAGCACCGGTGGACCATGATGATGGATGTCTCTTGTGTCATCTGGAAAGAGCTGCATGTTCTATGTCTTACCTGATGACGACAGTCTGCGGTTCCTTTGGCTGTTTGTACAGTCAGTGCAGCCTAATCGGGATACTTATAATCAGGATTTCTGCTTAAATGGGATACAACTCTGGGAGACGGTTCTTCCCAATGCAATTGATGTTGTTTAATTGGGACATCACTTTGTTTAATTGGGATACTGTATTTTCAAATGATGACCAGAGATTGTTATTCAGAGCAAGGCAGGTTTGCATAGCGCAGTGAGTACGTGATTAGCTGTGACTTGCATAAACCTTGTTGAACTCTTGAAGGAGGAGGAGTCTCCTGTGGTTTCTCAGGCTGCTGTTCAAAGAAAGCTGGCGTGTCAGCATCGCAGGCGTGTTTAATTTTGTTTAGGAATAAAAATAAAAATAAACACTGACTTGTATTTTTAATGATGTATTTAACTTTTTTTTAATTTATTTTTTTTTATTTCGTAGTCACCAATTGTTTTTATTATTTTCTCCCCAATTTGGAACAGCCAATTATTTTTAGGCTCAGCTCACTGCTTCTTTGACCTAGCGTAGTACGAGATGTCATGTTACAAAATTAAAATACAATTTCTTTCAAAACTGCACATTGAGACCTATATAGCGAGTGGCAGTACACAAGAGGTCAGATTTATGAAAGTATTTTGTAAGATAGTGTTTTGAAAGATATGCTGGGGAGAATAGCAAAGAGCAGAAAAAGCCATTAAACCCTGGTAGCGATTATCGCTGTAGAAATTCATTTTCTGAACGATCGAAGGCCACTTGTCCTGCGAGCCCTGGTACTGAAGCCTTCTGTGGAGCAGGCTCGAGCTGCTGGGACTCACTCACCTGCTGTCATGGAAAGATTTGAGTTTCGGTTGCAGCAGAACAAACAGGACCACGAGCAGGAGGATGAGGGCCACAGAGCTTGCGGTCGTGGCGACGATGGAGAGTGTGGGCACCTCCAGGGACGAGCGCTGGTCTTTATCTAGAGGAGACAGGGGGACAAAATCAGAGGTAACCTTTAACATTCCTGCATATCTCGCATTGACAAAGGAAAGAGTTTCATCAGCTCTATCCATGTGTCTGCACACACACCCGCTAAATCAGGTCCATGTACTCCCAAAAGGTGTGCCAGCAACTGGTACACTGACACACACACAGAATATTTCAAGTAAAAACAATAAAAACCTCTTGTTCTACTCTGATAAATATCCACTGACAAGGCAAACACAAAGGCTAGGTAAGAGAAGAGTGATTGGGTGCAGCAGAAGAGCATGTCATTTCTTTAGAGCTGGTCTACCTTTCATAAAACAAATAATTACCAGCATTTGTTTTAAAAAAAGTCTTGGGTAGAGTACTTGTCAATGGCACTGCTTTATGTTTGAAGTGGCGGTGTCTTAATACTTCTGGCGCCTTGACAATAAATAAATAATTGTACAGAAACAGATGCATATTGCTCATTACAAAACAACCATCTTGCCTTGACTGATTAAACATTCAGTGTTAATGACTATGGTGTAGTTACCTCCTCTGAATAAACAGCTACCACTCTGACTGACAAAAGTATGAGAACAGCATTACCTGTCAACCTGGTGAGAGACACAGGAAGACCAGGGTAGAACTATAAACGAATGGTCTAGCCTGTCTGGAGAGAACGAATGCTGAAGCATCATATCTATCTATCTCAATGTGTTAATGGTCTAGCCTGTCTGGAGAGAACGAATGCTGAAGCACCATATCTACCTCTCTCAATGTGTTAATGGTCTAGCCTGTCTGGAGAGAACGAATGCTGAAGCACCATATCTATCTCTCTCAATGTGTTAATGGTCTAGCCTGTCTGGAGAGAACAAATGCTGAAGCACCATATCTGTCTATCTCAATGTGTTAATGGTCTAGCCTGTCTGGAGAGAACGAATGCTGAAGCACCATATCTATCTCTCTCAATGTATTAAAGGGAAGCCTACTCTTTAAAGAAGTTTCAGACTCAGCTCTGAACTTGTGAATGGATGCAGACCAGCAGTATTTGCTTAACCCCCTAAATGGCCTGGCAAAACAAAGTTTTAAACAGAAGACAATGTCCTTCCATTTATTACCAAAACCACCAAATGCAAATGGTCAGCGTCTTGAATATTTTTGCAATTATATTACGTGTTTGTCAACGTCTTCCTGGTTTCCTCTATGCTACATGAAAGACAGGGACTGTGTGTAGTAATGCAATGCTTAGGATTTCCTCTAACAGAAACTGAACCGACATTCCCATAAAATTCAAAACTGAACGACACCGACAAAAGAGAAAAAAAAACTGAAACTGAATTTTTGAACAATGAAAAAGCGTTGGCAATCTGCGCACGAAGCGGCTGCACTTTCGGAAGCTCATCACACACTTCACTGCATGTGGACGGTTCATATAAACATAAATCAAAAGTTATGACAAGACTTCCCTGACTGATTCTGACAGCCCTCAGTAGGGATAACCGTGGCTTCATATGTCTAAGTCTGTTTTCGTACGCAAACACTCAGCCTAGGTACCCTAATTTAAATCTTTTGTTTAAAAAAATGCATCCTCAGAAGTGAAAAGCTGAACCTGGAAGTTTTTTTAACATCGGGACGGGGAAAATAATAAACACCAAAAATCAATATCTATTAATACACAATTTTATTCTTTCTACATTGTGTCTAATCGTCTCCTACATTGGTATGAATGACGCAATAACACTGTATTGAGTTTCACAGTTAATAACTATAACATGTGTGTAATAATGGTATGTCCTACTCCCTTGGCTGCACAAATGTAGCTCTTTTTTTTTTTTAAACTCTTATTTCGGTTTTACCAAAAACAAACCGATCTTGACTGACTTGCTTTCAACTCAAGAATGCCCTGTACAAGCATCAGTGTCCCGCACAACATTATCTTTCATACAATACTGTGCATCTTATGGAGGCTTTCACAACGGCTGCATAGTGTAAAACACCCAGTGTCTAAAAAAGAATGTGCTTTCACAACTACTGCGTAGTGCTAAACACAGTGTCTAAAAAAGACTGTGCTTTCACAATAGCTGCGTAGTGCAAAACACACAGCGTCTAAAAAATACTGTGCTTTCACAACAGCTGCGTAGTGCAAAACACACAGCATCTAAAAAAGACTGTGCTTTCACAACAGCTGCATAGTGCAAAACACAGCGCCTAAAAAAGACTGTGCTTTCACAACAGCTGCATAGTGCAAAACACAGCGCCTAAAAAAGACTGTGCTTTCACAACAGCTGCGTAGTGTAAAACACAGTGTCTAAAAAAGACTGCTTTCACAACAGCTGCGTAGTGTAAAACACACAGTGTCTAAAAAAGACTGCTTTCATAACGGCTGCTTAGTGCAAAACACACAGCGTCTAAAAAAGACTGTGCTTTCACAATAGCTGCGTAGTGTAAAACACAGTGTCTAAAAAAGACCGTGCTTTCACAACAGCTGTGTGGTGTAAAACAGTGTCTAAAAAAGACTGCTTTCACAATAGCTGCGTAGTGTAAAACACAGTGTCTAAAAAAGACTGTGCTTTCACAATAGCTGCGTAGTGTAAAACACAGAGTGTCTAAAAAAGACTGCTTTCACAACAGCTGCGTATTGTAAAACACAGCTTCTAAAAAAGACTGTGCTTTCACAACCGCTGCGTAGTGTAAAACACAGAGTGTCTAAAAAAGACTGCTTTCACAACAGCTGCGTATTGTAAAACACAGCTTCTAAAAAAGACTGTGCTTTCACAACCGCTCCATAGTGCAAAACACACACTGTCTAAAAAAGACTGTGCTTCCACAACAGCTGCATAGTGTAAAACACAGTGTGTAAAATCTAGTTTTCAGCATTGGAGGTACCAGAAATGGATGACAAAGGAAAAAAAAGCTAAGTATATTTCGGCTGATGATCGTGTCAAGATATTTCCCAAAGAAACTGTACATGCAGACAGATTTATTAACCCTATGCTGCCGACTCGCTTTAATTTCGTGACTATAGTCATGATGACGTTTCTTGTCATATCTCAGCTGTCCAATCACCAATCTTGTTTTCTGGGTCATCATAGCCATGACTGCGGTGACTGTCCCCATGTAATTGGTTTAGGCCTGCGGTGGGTGGGACATTCCTTCATTACAGCCGCGTTCAATGGGGAATGGTATTGGCACTTAAATATTTCAAACATCTGTATCTCCCGTTCCACATGTCCAAAAGTGCTGATCTATATGAAAGCTAAAACTAGTCGTCTTTATTGTTTTAAATTGTTATTTAAAAAAAAAACAAAAAAAAAACGTTATATCCGGTTTAAAAAAAAAAAAAAACACTTTTGGAATGTTTCCCCCCTGCTCTGTGTGTGTGTGTGTGTGTGTGTGTGTGTGTTTTCGGCTTTTCGGCTCTTTTTTGTAAAATACACGCATCACAAAACATTTTGCAATTTTTTTTTGGAGGCATGGCTTACATGATAAAAATATAATACATCCCACAACAAAACATATTATGGAAAGATCTACTTAATGCCTTTCTGTTGATATATTGGGCTTTTATTTCTGATTTACGGTTATCAAACTACAAGCGCTAAAACAGAAAGTTGTCATATTTATGCCTAATTATGGTCATTCTGTGTAGACAAAAGGGTTAACTATTAATTTTTAATTTTTTTTATTAACAATACAAATTTACCAAAAAAAACAGACAGTATTGATATCAACATACAATACATATTATATATCATTATACATATACATATCCTAACTCATATAACGTCGGAAAAAAAAACAAACGGTGGGGGGCGCAAATATTGTTGCTCACCCTGGGCACTAAAATACCCAGTCACGGTTCTGTCAGTGCTACAGGTACGATCCAGCACAGCCACCTTGCTTCAAACACACTGCTGCTTACTTTTGAAACGCAGTTAGAATTTTAGACCTGAATAGACATGTTTTCTTTGTTTTGACTCGGTACTAATAAAATAAATTATTGGATGGGACAAATAACATGACGACGAATGTGCTGCATGAATATATTGCCTTTATTAAAGCATGCCCTTGAGTAACTGAGTTTTGGGACTGTTTCTAATTGATTTCCACATCTATATAACTTGGCAAAGCTTTGCCTTACACTTCCAACCAATTCAGTGGATGCAGACGTGCAGTCTCAATGTATGGGCAAGTCCACACCAGACAGAGAATGTCTGCAGCACCTGCAGGGGGATGTTGCATGCTTGCCTTTAACACATGACAGCACTCTGTTTCAGTAAGGAAGCAATACCACTATTTTTAGGCATTTATAGTGCTCTGAAATATTGTCTACTTAGGTTTATTTAATGTTTAAACAGGTCAGCGAAATCCTAATTCCATAACTTACCCGTGAAACATACGTAAATTTACTGCGATTTAAGTAGACCCCTAGTAATGAGTTATCATGAAATAGTACTGCTGTTACAGTGCTTAGATATAACAATATAATTCTGTACTTTAAGAAGATGTTGTGTTTGGTGATTGAAAACTTGACTGCGTCAAAATATGCCGGATGCTGACGCACTTGCTGTGAAAAGACCTTAAATCAGCATTTTCAGAAGCTAGGGTATTCATTGCATACGGTTTTTCCATCCCACTTTGCTAAACTGGCTTCACTGTACAGATTTGTCATGATAAGTACAGTAAATAGACACCCCATATTATTTACTTTAATATGACACGTCTCTGCAGAACACATGTTCACAACATTTAGAGTTTATCAGAGCAAAAACTGCAACGAGACTCTGACAAGCAGTATTTAAGCTTTGCCTTGCCTTATGCCCTCTTGCTCTACTCTCTCTACTGTATATCCCTGCTATGGCAACACAAAGGCAAGGTAAAAGCAGAGTGAGAGGCAGCAGCACTGACCCTGGCCGAGCCTGCAGCTAATCTCCGTGGCAGTGTTCCACTCTCCGTTCTCGCAGGTTAGGTATTTGTAATCCTCCTTCAGCGTGTAGCCCTCATCGCAGAAATACTCGATCACAGTGCCCTCCGTCAGCTGGAGGCAAGGTGAGGGGTGGCATTTGTACCCCCCGTTCTCCGGCTCAAACGGCGGCTGACACCCTGCCAAACAAACACAAAAAAAGTCAGAAAGCGCCCAGCGGGGGAAGTCTTTGAGGGCTGTATTGGTGGCATAATGCAACATGGAGACAGAGAGCTAACTTTGTCTAATAGCATGTTTTCTTCTGAAAGCAACAATATATATTTTTGGAGGATTCAGTTTCAAGAACCCTCAATACTTCATTCCACTGCTCCAGAATACAAGTGCATGATTTAGTATTATTATACTGACTGTATTATTCAGAGGCTCTTGGAAAGCTTTTTAATAGAAGTCATTAAACACACCATTGTACGGTTATATGCTCCAACACAGTCTCCGATATCAGAGAGAGAGAGAGAGAGAGAGAGAGAGAGAGAGAGAGAGAGAGAGAGAGAGAATATAGAGCATTAGAACAACACTGTACAGAAGCCTTACAGCAGGGGTTCCCAAGTGGGGGCCGAGAGCTGGTTTCAGGGAGGCCCTAGCACATTCTCTCAAGCTGCTGTTAGGTACTTGGGGTTATTTTGAATACAACATTGATGCGCTTGTGCCTGCGCTAACAGTATGTACCATTATATAACAGAAGGGGCTGATTTTAAGGAAAACAAAATAGGCAATTACATTAAGGCACTGTATAATTATAACAATTTAAAAAATAAAGAAATAAAGAAATAAATGCAGGATTGCTGCCAATGTATGGTTTCGTTCTTGATATGTTCTTCGCCCTACATAAATAAAACAAACAAACCACAGCTTCCCTTTCCAGGCAGGTTTATGTTTCTTTTACAGTCAGACAGTGCAACCCGAGTACAGTACGGAGCGGCTTCTCACACCTGAGATTTGACTCTGAACGTAATGAAAGCAGCAGTACTTTCACCAGTACAAGCAAACAACCTCTCTCACCAATGGGATCAAAACCGAAACACAAATGCTGGGTCCTCAGTCACAATGCCTAATGTCATGGGGGCCTTAGCCAAGAAAGTGTGGGAAACCCTGCCTTACGGTATGTTGGAGATTTGAAAGCTTTATGGTAAGAAAACAGTCTCACCAGGCAGGTCCCTGGGCATGCACTTGATCTGCATACAACGGAGCTGCTCTCATTCTTTCCACATCTTCAACCTTGAGGAAGTGAACATGGAAAGACTAGGCATCAGCAGCCCAATGGCAGGGGCAATGGGAATCCAGACGCATGAACCTTACTGCACAAATAGCTTCCTGCCGTCCAAACCCTTTGGAGATTCCGAAGACCAACGGAAATCTCTGATTCACTGCTTCAAGTCATACGATTAAAACCGGATTCACTGCTTCAAGTCATACGATTAAAAACGGATTCACTGCTTCAAGTCATACGATTAAAAACGGATTCACTGCTTCAAGTCATACGATTAAAAACGGATTCACTGCTTCAAGTCATACGATTAAAACAGGATTCACTGCTTCAAGTCATACGATTAAAACAGGATTCACTGCTTCAAGTCATACGATTAAAACCGGATTCACTGCTTCAAGTCATACGATTAAAAACGGATTCACTGCTTCAAGTCATACGATTAAAACCGGATTCACTGCTTCAAGTCATACGATTAAAAACGGATTCACTGCTTCAAGTCATACAATTAAAACCAGATTCACTGCTTCAAGTCATACGATTAAAAACGGATTCACTGCTTCAAGTCATACGATTAAAAACGGATTCACTGCTTCAAGTCATACAATTAAAACCAGATTCACTGCTTCAAGTCATACGATTAAAAACGGATTCACTGCTTCAAGTCATACGATTAAAAACGGATTCACTGCTTCAAGTCATACGATTAAAACCAGATTCACTGCTTCAAGTCATACGATTAAAACCAGATTCACTGCTTCAAGTCATACGATTAAAACAGGATTCACTGCTTCAAGTCATACGATTAAAAACGGATTCACTGCTTCAAGTCATACGATTAAAACAGGATTCACTGCTTCAAGTCATACGATTAAAACAGGATTCACTGCTTCAAGTCATACGATTAAAACCGGATTCACTGCTTCAAGTCATACGATTAAAAACGGATTCACTGCTTCAAGTCATACGATTAAAACCGGATTCACTGCTTCAAGTCATACGATTAAAAACGGATTCACTGCTTCAAGTCATACAATTAAAACCAGATTCACTGCTTCAAGTCATACGATTAAAACCGGATTCACTGCTTCAAGTCATACGATTAAAAACGGATTCACTGCTTCAAGTCATACAATTAAAACCAGATTCACTGCTTCAAGTCATACGATTAAAAACGGATTCACTGCTTCAAGTCATACGATTAAAAACGGATTCACTGCTTCAAGTCATACGATTAAAACCGGATTCACTGCTTCAAGTCATACGATTAAAACCAGATTCACTGCTTCAAGTCATACGATTAAAACAGGATTCACTGCTTCAAGTCATACGATTAAAAACAGGATTCACTGCTTCAAGTCATACGATTAAAACCGGATTCACTGCTTCAAGTCATACGATTAAAAACGGATTCACTGCTTCAAGTCATACGATTAAAACCGGATTCACTGCTTCAAGTCATACGATTAAAAACGGATTCACTGCTTCAAGTCATACGATTAAAAACGGATTCACTGCTTCAAGTCATACGATTAAAAACGGATTCACTGCTTCAAGTCATACGATTAAAACCAGATTCACTGCTTCAAGTCATACGATTAAAACAGGATTCACTGCTTCAAGTCATACGATTAAAAACGGATTCACTGCTTCAAGTCATACGATTAAAAACGGATTCACTGCTTCAAGTCATACGATTAAAAACGGATTCACTGCTTCAAGTCATACGATTAAAAACGGATTCACTGCTTCAAGTCATACGATTAAAAACGGATTCACTGCTTCAAGTCATACGATTAAAAACGGATTCACTGCTTCAAGTCATACGATTAAAACAGGATTCACTGCTTCAAGTCATACGATTAAAAACGGATTCACTGCTTCAAGTCATACGACTAAAAACGGATTCACTGCTTGAAGTCATACGATTAAAAACTGATTCACTGCTTCAAGTCATACGATTAAAACAGGATTCACTGGTTCAAGTCATACGATTAAAACCGTTTTACAGAACTTTGCACTTTACACTCCTGCCTCAAATTAAAAGTACAGTTTAGATACAGCACAATAAGACCCAGGGGTCTGCATGCAGTAATAAAATGTTGGCAATAAAAGCGGAGAGACAGATGACACTGCAGTTATTTTTCTATTCTCGGAGCAGTCCACTACCTGCTCATGGGTCTGCATGCAGTAATAAAATGTTGGCAATAAAAGCGGAGAGACAGATGACACTGCAGTTATTTTTCTATTCTCGGAGCAGTCCACTACCTGCTCAGGGGTCTGCATGCAGTAATAAAATGTTGGCAATAAAAGCGGAGAGACAGATGACACTGCAGTTATTTTTCTATTCTCGGAGCAGTCCACTACCTGCTCAGGGGTCTGCATGCAGTAATAAAATGTTGGCAATAAAAGCGGAGAGACAGATGACACTGCAGTTATTTTTCTATTCTCGGAGCAGTCCACTACCTGGGTAAAAGTATAGTACAGTCTTTACTCACATTCTTCACTGAGTGACGGACAGCTTTACTGTTGGTAGGAGTGTCGCAAAGACCAAACGAGGAAAGATGGGGTAGTAATGGGGTTCTGGGTTAAGCAGAGATTAATAGATATCTATCTACAGTACGATTTGCTTAAAAAAAAAGACCAAATGCAATTTTACAAAATCGGACTGCCAACCGCCATTAGATTCAAATCATTGATTCCTATCAACCAGAAGTTCCCTGGCAGGCTGTATCCTCTATAGCTGTCACTACTAAAGCTGCCAGGATGCACAATTTTCATCCTGCTCTCTTTACAAAGTACGCTCTCTCAAGGTTCAATCGCTCAGTCCTGTACCCATTCAAATGGATCTCGGGATGTCAGCAGTTCATGGGTGCTAGATATATAGAAGCATAGGCATCATGCAATTGAACACTTAGAAATGAAAAACTCCACATGTGTACAGTAAAACCCTGCTAAAGGTTGCCTCATTCAGGCTACTTCTGCACAGACCTGGCTTAGTTACATTGACAGCAATATAAAACAAAATGCCCAAAAAGCATTGAATAATGTGTCACCATGACCTAGATTCCAATACCATCAAAAACATACATTTCCCACAAGAGTTATTCAGTGGATTTCAAAGTGTTAGCACCTATTGTAGCCTGTAATGGATAATTACAGCACACAGAAAACCACCAGCTGAAGACAGCAGGCTTCAGAAAATGACAGCCTGGGCTGTGTTTGGAAAATAACATCCAGCTGTACGAGTCAGGAATCGTTACAGGCACACTGTGGTAGGACAACACTGCAGCTCAACACCACTGATCCAATCTCCAAAGACATGTATGAAATGACTGGAAGGGCTGGGGATAACCACTCTTGCAAGTTATAGGAGGTGATAAAGTGCTCTATTTAATCCTCTGCAGTAACCACTTGCATCGTTTTTACTTTCCAGTAATCTAGCCACAAAGACACAAGAGTGCATCTGCAAGGGCAGGGTCTAGAGAGGGTCTGGGAAGCTGTGTGGGAGACTAAGCTATAGCAGATCTAACCATTTTGGGTCAATCACATGGACACATGTAGCCTGCAGTTTTAAGTACCTTAAATGGTCTACAAGATATGTTGCAGCAGCTTTGTACTGTGAGATTACTGCCAGAAAGGGTATATTTTTATTGGATACTCAATATAAGACAATCCAAGATAATCATATAATACAGTTCTGTACCAAATGTGAAGCAGATGGACGGGCAGCAGCTCCAGATTTAGATACGCTCGATAGCTTGAGCTAAAGTATGTCCAGACCAAGTTTAATCATAATTGAAGCGCTCTACAAACAAACAAACTGGGTACCCCATATAGCACAATGTATCTTTAGCACTAGATAGATCTAGATAATTCACGGTAGAGTTGTCTGTTTGCAAAGGCTTGTGCTAAAGAGTTTCCACCATAGGAATAAAGAAACCCATGTCATTTACAGTATGAGGAACTGGAAATGTGTGACTGAAGATCACAAGGCTTAAAAGAAATGTGAGTTTTCACTTCCACAAGGGATGACCCTACTGTAAACGTGGGCATGAAAACGTACAGCTCTTTCATCACAGGCACCGAGCGCAACAACGGATAATAGGGATGCAAGTCGCTATGATCGGTTTGGTTTTTATCAACTTTTTCAGCTGTTTTTGACGTCCAATCGCCTTTCGGTAAAACCAAAATGAAAGTTTAGTGCATTTGTGCAGCCAAGGGAACGGGACATACCATTATTACACACATGCCATTTTTTTCAGCTGTGACAAATAAGCTCAATACAGTGGTACTGCATAACTCATACAAATGTACAGGGTGTCCACAAAGTCCTGTTACCTCCATGTTTTTGTTTTTCTACAGTGCACTGACCAACAACTGAAACACGTGGAAGAATGATGATAACTGTATTTAGAAGTACTTCATTGCATTCGGTACAAGTATTTAACTGTATTTAGACGTCCAGAAGATCGATGCGAGCGTCACCATTTTCAGGGCAGATTATGATCCATCGCCATGTTCGGTGCCACATCTTCTGTATGGAGGTGAAATGCATCTCTGACAGCTTGTTTCAGCCCCCCGTAGTCTCAGATCGCTGGATGGAGTGACGAGGTGAAATGCATCTCTGACAGCTTGTTTCAGCTCCCTGTAGTCTCAGATCGCTGGATGGAGTGACGAGGCGAAATGCATCTCTGATAGCTTGTTTCAGCTCCCCGTAGTCTCAGATCACTGGGTGGAGTGACGAGGTGAAATGCATCTCTGACAGCTTGTTTCAGCTCCCCGTAGTCTCAGATCGCTGGATGGAGTGATAAGGTGAAATGCATCTCTGACAGCTTGTTTCAGCTCCCTGTAGTCTCAGATCGCTGGGTGGAGTGACGAGGTGAAATGCATCTCTGACAGCTTGTTTCAGCTCCCCGTAGTCTCAGATCGCTGGGTGGAGTGACGAGGTGAAATGCATCTCTGACAGCTTGTTTCAGCTCCCTGTAGTCTCAGATCGCTGGACGGAGTGACAAGGTGAAATGCATCTCTGACAGCTTGTTTCAGCTCCCCGTAGTGTCAGATCGCTGGGTGGAGTGACGAGGTGAAATGCATCTCTGACAGCTTGTTTCAGCTCCCCGTAGTCTCAGATCGCTGGATGGAGTGACAAGGTGAAATGCATCTCTGACAGCTTGTTTCAGCTCCCCGTAGTCTCAGATCGCTGGATGGAGTGACAAGGTGAAATGCATCTCTGACAGCTTGTTTCAGCTCCCTGTAGTCTCAGATCGTTGTTTTGCAACATGATTCTTCATAAATCCCCAAAGGACACGTGGAGAGATCAGGACTTCGTGGTGGCCGCTGAATGGGAGCTGGCAAATGAGCAGATCCACGACCAATCCAACGGTCCTAATCAATTTGTTGAGATATTCTCGTACCACCAAAGCATAGGGGGCTAAACGTTGATTGTAGGAAAAGAACATGGGGGTAACAGGACTGTCGCTGCGGCCGGTTGTAAGAGGCAAATTACATCCGAGTAGAAATGCAGCTCATGAGATATTTATACATATGACCCATCTACGTATAAAAGGCTCTTACACTTGAATGCAATCAATATGCCAATAGAATGCAGAAACAGTAAATCAGACAAACAAAACTAATTTAAATACATGCACAGTAAATACAAAATAAACTGACCTGCTCACAGAAGCATCGAATTTAAAACAGCTCCCAGAAATTTGTCCATATTCCAGTTTCACAATGGTTCAGGATCACAAACATTTCATTTTCCTTCAATACTTTTGTATTTGGCTGTTTGTCAGTTTAGCACCATTATTTTGCTTTGTATTATGACTACACAGAGTAATTTAACAGACACGACAGACTCAAACTTTTTTTTTCAGCTCCAGCTTTTCACTTCTAAGGATGCATTTTTTTAACAAAAGGTTTAAGTTAGAGTACCTAGGCTGTGTTTGCATATGAAAACTGCCCTAGACATCTGAACACAGACTAAGTATGAAGCCACTGTTATCCCTACTGAGGGCTGTCAGAATCAATCAGGGAAGTCTTGTAATAACTTTTCATTTATGCTACCATATTCAAATTATTTAGGGATGTTAATATGAACCGTCTGCATGCAGCAAAGTGAGTGATGAGCGCCTGAAAATGCAGCCGCTTGGTGCTGAGACTGTCAACGCTTTAACTGTACAAAAAAACCAAACTAAAACCACATTTTTTTTCTTTTGTCAGTATTGTTCGATTTGGAATTTTATGCAAATATCAGTTTCGGTTTGATTTCGGACTGGGAAAATCATAACGGTTGCATCCCTAAGTGATACTCCTTGTGTAATACAGATCACAGCTACAGCGTTCAAAATGTGACACCCCTTGTGTAATACAGATCACAGCTACAGCGTTCAAAATGTGATACTCCTTGTGTAATACAGATCACAGCTACAGCATTCAAAATGTGCAGTACGGCAGGCTGAATACAGGAAAGAAATGCAACCAGAACTTAGACTGGTACAGAGACATCAAATGTATTGCTGTACACCCTGGACTATGTGCTCGCCACACAATGGTTTCCAGAGGAAAACTACCTTTTTTTGTGAAGAAACTTTAATTCTATGGCAAACATTTGGACAAATCTTTCTCAATGTCTTCACTTTTCTCATAAAGTCAGTAGTGTACCCCTGTGAAAAATTCTGCCTCCTGTTTTATCTACACAATGGGACCCTTTTCTAACACAAATAACACAAATATCAAAGATTTACCCCTTTGAGGACTGGGATCATGTTAGCATGATCATACTGAAGTGGGCTTCTAGGACCGTGATCGTGTAAACACAGTAAAAAAAGCACTTTGTTTTGATGACTTACAGGGCCACCGTACTTTGCAGTACAGGCTTGAAACACATATCATATTTTGTTCTTCGTGTAACGTCACTGAGAGGGGTATTTAGTGTCTAAAGGGTGAAGACAGTTTATAGTAGCCAGGCAGAAACAAAAGCAGAAACAAAAGGTCACAGGAACTTGTTTAGAGCTAATAAAAAAGGGGAAACACTGTAAATCTGATGTATTTGACTTCTAATTATATTAGAACATTTATTCTGTCTCATGTGTCTTAACATTTATAAATATCAATTAGTGGATATAAGCATATACTATTTCATGAACTAAATGTATCAGGTAAATTTTTTTCCCTTATTACTGATAATAATGAAATGAATAACTATTATTTTATTTATAAATATTTATTTTGAGAAAATAAATTGAGAGCAGTGTCCATTATTGCTTAAGACCCTGAGAATAAACTTGTATTATGTCATTGCAATCACTCAGATGAAACAATGTCTTGTAATTTGCCCAAACATCAATATTTTTCAACAAAACCTTCAGAAAGTATTGCAAGGTCCCTCGGGTCATAGAATAACGCGTTTTTATACATGTATCTCTAGGCAGAATACATAATTTAAAAATATATATTGTGTTAAAAAAAGCGAAAGGTTTATATGGTTTCTGAACAACTTTATACTTTATGTTCCCCAGAGTGTTCTGAAAAAAGGACACCATTTCCAGGATGCTACTGTAAAAAACCTTTAGTGAATTTTTATAGGAAGAGAGTCAACTACAGCCAAAAAACGGCTGGTCCTGGGGGAGCATCCCACTGAAAAATGCTTCGTCCTGAAAGGGTTAATGCAAGAAAAATCTGTGGCTGGGCCTTTTATGAGCCATAAATAATGATGATCTTAAAACCACTTGTGACCCCCATGCGAAGTTTCAGCAGCTCTGTTTATGAACACCCTGTATCTGGATTTTAAAGCAACAAGGTTTTGAATGCTTTAATATAAACAGGTGGAGAGTGTGTGTTTATTGCTGAGCACTTTGGAATCAAGGATTACTTCAACAGATATTGTTGTTTTATCTTGTTTTTCAATGTCGGGTGAGCAGTGTTTTACTTTCCTAATATTTATAAATCATGCTGTTGACAGTAATGGTTAAAAAGGAATTGCATGTCAACCAATCGTATGACGCAGACAGGATGGATGCACAGATCAGAGTGGGTTAAATCATCCCTTCCCAGGCCTTGAGACTGGCTGAAAACATCCTCTTTAAGAGTACAAACAGGTTGTCCATCGTGTTGCTATCATTTAAGAAAAAGGGAATTAAATAAAGCCGCATTTACGACTCAATAGAGAGTAGCTCAATATGAAATAGCTGCAGGCAGAGAACCACTTGACAAAAATATTGCAATAAATGCAGTTGTATTGTGTAGGCCTATGTCTTTCTAACCCTACACAGTCAACTCTGAGACATTGGGAACATTATTTTAAAAAAAAAAACACCTTTGTGGGACTAACTGCAAACTAAGTGGATTTTTTTAACACTAACAAATAAATGTTTGCCGTATATATATTTTTTGGCTTTGACGATAGATCTCTAGAACAAAGTGCATACATTGGGGGGAAAAACATGGCTGAGTATAGCCAAAAACAGATGAGCAATAGACAGATTTACAAATGTAAAAGTGTTTGCCGACTAAAACGGGCAAATGACTCAATTTAACCATTAAAAAAAGAAAAAAAAAAGAAAAATGCTATGTGACCTTCAGTATGTTGTGAGGTTGCCCATGAAGTGGAAATGATATTTCTTTTATTGCATTTGTTTTTCAAACTGTTAAGTACCTACATCAAATAAGGTAGCAAATGAGCGCAAGCCCAGTTTACAATTTAAATGTAACCAGGTTACTAGGCTACTGTGCAAATCTAATGACAAGAACAAAAAGATATGCTTCTTAACAACAATAACCAGTGCAATATATTACAACGGCACAACACATTGTAAAAAAAACAGTTGCTTTCTTGTGGATATGTTTGGACATTTGAATATATAAGCTTAGCATTGCAAGGCAAACAAATGTTAATTGTTGATCTTTGAGAAAATGTGAAAGCATTCAAGGAGAAGTTGGTCATGTTTCAGGAAGACATTCAGTCGCCAGACCGCTTTCATTTTCCAACTTTGAAGATGATTATCACACAGCCTTTCAGGGAAGAAAATTACCTTTGAATGGTATTTTTTAAAGATTCTTTGAGTAAGCTTACCACTGAATTCAGTGAGCGGTTTTACAAATTTACAAGTTTTCTTGTTAGCAAAAAAAACCCATTTGTTGTTGAAACAAGAGAATCATGGAATAAGACTGCCATTGCTGTGTTTCCCTGTGTTTCCCTGGGTAGATAGTGCTGTGCTTCCCTGGGTAGATAGTGCTGCGTTTCCCTGGTTAGATAGTGCTGTGTTTCCCTGGTTAGATAGTGCTGTGTTTCCCTGGTTAGATAGTGCTGTGTTTCCCTGGTTAGATAGTGCTGTGTTTCCCTGGTTAGACAGTGCTGTGTTTCCCTGGTTAGATAGAGGATCATGGAATAAGACTGCCATTGCTGTTTCCCTGGGTAGATAGTGCTCTGTTTCCCTGGGTAGATAGTGCTCTGTTTCCCTGGTTAGATAGTGCTGTGTTTCCCTGGTTAGATAGATGAGTGTTTCCCTGGTTAGATAGTGCTGTGTTTCCCTGGTTAGATAGTGCTGTGTTTCCCTGGTTAGATAGTGCTGTGTTTCCCTGGTTAGATAGTGCTGTGTTTCCCTGGTTAGACAGTGCTGTGTCCTCTGGGTAGATAGTGCTGTGTTTCCCTGGGTAGATAGTGCTGTGTGTCCCTGGGTAGATAGTGCTCTGTTTCCCTGGTTAGACAGTGCTGTGTCCTCTGGGTAGATAGTGCTGTGTTTCCCTGGGTAGATAGTGCTGTGTGTCCCTGGGTAGATAGTGCTCTGTTTCCCTGGTTAGATAGAGGATCATGGAATAAGACTGCCATTGCTGTGTTTCCCTGGTTAGATAGTGCTGTGTTTCCCTGGTTAGATAGTGCTGTGTTTCCCTGGTTAGATAGTGCTGAGTTTCCCTGGTTAGATAGTGCTGTGTTTCCCTGGTTAGATAGTGCTGTGTTTCCCTGGTTAGATAGTGCTGTGTTTCCCTGGTTAGACAGTGCTGTGTCCTCTGGGTAGATAGTGCTGTGTTTCCCTGGGTAGATAGTGCTGTGTTTCCCTGGTTAGATAGTGCTGTGTTTCCCTGGTTAGATAGTGCTGAGTTTCCCTGGTTAGATAGTGCTGTGTTTCCCTGGTTAGATAGTGCTGTGTTTCCCTGGTTAGATAGTGCTGTGTTTCCCTGGTTAGACAGTGCTGTGTCCTCTGGGTAGATAGTGCTGTGTGTCCCTGGGTAGATAGTGCTGTGTTTCCCTGGTTAGATAGTGCTGTGTTTCCCTGGTTAGATAGTGCTGAGTTTCCCTGGTTAGATAGTGCTGTGTTTCCCTGGTTAGATAGTGCTGTGTTTCCCTGGTTAGATAGTGCTGTGTTTCCCTGGTTAGACAGTGCTGTGCCTCTGGGTAGATAGTGCTGTGTTTCCCTGGGTAGATAGTGCTGTGTGTCCCTGGGTAGATAGTGCTGTGTTTCCCTGGTTAGATAGTGCTGTGTTTCCCTGGTTAGATAGTGCTGTGTTTCCCTGGTTAGATAGTGCTGTGTTTCCCTGGGTAGATAGTGCTGTGTTTCCCTGGGTGGATGGAGGACGAGTTCAGATGGAGCTGTGTGTCCTGCATGGCAGGGACACGTTAACAGAGAAGCTTTGTTAACGTAGTGCTTGCCCCGACATGTTTCTGCTTGAATGCCGTGATCCTGAGAAATTCCTAATCTTGAGATGACTGGCTTTGGCAACATGTACAATGTTTGGATTGACGTACTCCTGTGAGGCATGCTTTTCCAAAATGAACATGATCAAAAATAAACACAGCAGACGGATAACTAATGCGCTCCTGCAGCAGTCTCTTCCCATTGCTACCACAGCCCACACCCCGAATTCAAAAGGTTGGTACTGGAAAAGAAGGGTCATGTTTCACACTAGACTTCAACATTATTTGTATTTAAAGTTTTTTTTAGTTATGACTTCTGCTTCATGCTTTATTTCATGGCTTGTAAATAGTTAAGAAAAAACAAAACAAAACTGTTTTTTTTATATTGGACTGATCTCCTGGCAAGCCAATCAATCACTCAAACCTTTATTTAAGGATTTAACATCTGCAGAACATCAAAAGATTACAATGAAAAGGCAGCTAGGAAAATGCAGTAAATACAATAAAAATAATTTGTTGTATAAATAAATACAAAAAATACATTAAAAACAACAAAAAACAGTGAAAACAATACAAACACAGAATATAAAAGACATTGACTACAAAGTCAATTTGATAAATATGCTAAACTATAAAAATGTGTCTTCAGCCTAGTTTTAAAGATTGCTACAGTAGGAGCTTTCCTAACAGGAACGGCAATTCCTTCCACAGCTTAGAGCCATACAGCCGAACGCTCTACCTCCTGCCTTTATTTTAAAGAATTCTGTAATGGTGAAAAAATAAAGTGTGGTTGGCTGTGTGCGGATGTGTGGTCATGGACCTTGGAGGGAGGATTACATGAGGTCAGTGGACCTTCGTTGAATGATGTTGGGAACCCCTGTTTTTCCAAACCATTATTTTCCATTAGCAGCGACTGGCAGGTATTCTTCTGCAAATAAGTCAGCTGCATTAGATTTAATTTAATCCCCTAAATTATTATTAATTAAACTCGGCAGTTACTTCAGTAGTACATTATACACTTCCTAATTACAGTCCCAAGTATTTCTATGCGTTCTTTTTACTGTTCCTCAAACTAAACCCCCTTTTCCTGCAACACCTGACAGTGCTTTAATACAAAACTCAAAACACATTTACTGCTTTTTAACATGGTAACGTCCTAAATTGCCGTACCTGCTTTTTGGCTAAAGAGCTATCAGCTCATCATCTAATTAGGGAAGCTGCTGCGCAATTAATAATCGCTAAACTACTGACGGCTAACAATATAACCAAATCTATTACATATGGGATAGGTGTAGATGAAAAAAAATAAACTGGGTTGACTGAAAACTTTATTTAGGCCCCCTACGATTTCATTTTCTGCTGGTGTTAATACAGCAGCTCTGGACTTACAGGCATTTGTATCTGATCAGCTTGTTACCGTCCTTCTCACACTTCAGTTTATTTACAGGCCGTCACAGCACACTCATAAATACTGACACACCTTTCCAAGGGAGAGGCAGCATTTTTGACACCTGAACCAATGGCACCTAAACCCAAAAAGTCAGTTGCAGTCTGGAGCTCTGCATAAACTATCCCCCCTCCTTCAGGTAACAAAACTATTCCACATAGTGGGTGAGATGTACTGTACCAATCACCATAAACAAATAAAAACAAAGGGTATTCAGAGTGTGGGTGCTGTGCACCCTGGAAAAAAACAACAGTATTCAATGATTTAAGTTTGGCAGATGCTTGACAGATCCCTTAACTGCTTTGTTGAATACTGTAGTTCAGTGTAATTGTTAACACTAGCATTAGAGTAAATAGTGGGGTCCCGAAAAATATAGCGTTATAAGTCCCCATGTGCTGCTACAACTAATTAAATAACGGGCCTGTAATTTTTCTTTTCTTTGTAACAATCTGACCATTTTTTACACTTATAACTTTAAAGTCTGTTTCAAAGCACTTTTCAAAATGTCCGCTCTAGTTCACTGGAGTTTGAGATCTGTCTTCTAAATCACTGCAGGAAAAACGATAATTTATTATTATTATTATTATTATTATTTGAAACATAACAAGTGCTCTGGCTTTTCTGTTCCGTACCACATCATGATTAATGTGTTTTGAAAAGAGCTTTGAAACAGACTAGTTATGAGAGTAAAAGGTTGTCTGGATGATAACAATGAAAAGAAAAATGACAGGTACGTTATTTAAACAGTTGTAGCAGCACGTGGGGGACGTGGGATGTGTTTCGGAACCCCGCTACTTACTCTGTAATAAAAACTTAATTGCAGTTTAAACCAATTTTGAAATGTCAAGTTTCATAACTTACAATTACAGCATAGGAATCCATAACTTCAAAACACTTAGTAAAAAGGTTAAACTTACTGAAAGATAACTGAAGTAGACAAACGCTGACTGGTGATTTCATCCTTGTATAATAGGAAAGCTGAGTAGCATCAAAAATATGTTCAGAAGGCTGGCTTGGCATGAGCAGATGTCACTATTTAAACTGCTAAATTGAAATTGCAAGCCCTTTTCCAAGTGTTCTACGTTTGAAATGTGTCATACTATAATGAATTAATTGTTGAAATGTGTAATACTATAATTAACTAACTGTTGAAATGATTGTTGCGTGATAAAATAGTATTCGCTTTTCTGTTGAATTGTTCTGACTGTGGTTATATTGATGAATCCAGTTTTCGTAGCACACACTGTGGATTCGTTAATCAACAATATATCTGCCCGCAAACCCCTTCTCTTCAAAGCCACGCAGCCACTTTGTTAGAACAGGGGTTTTCTACCTTTCTTTTTTCTTTTTTTTAAACTGTACCCCTTCTGAAGTTTTCCGCTCAAAGTACCCCTTTACAATTTTCCTTCACTGAATGGTACCACAGTTGCAATAAATCTTTACAACATCAGAAACATTAACCTTAAGATAAAACTAAAATAACAATGATAAACTTTTTATTAAAGCCAGTATAAAATGGTCCAAAGGGACTCGGTATAACTTTTGTTGCTTTGCACTTTCTGTAGGCTCTCATGTTGTTTTCTTCCTTCATTTTTCTTTTGCAAGTAAGAAAAAGTATCTACTTTTGACTCGAAACAATACACAGGATAATCTGCAGGGCCTGATGGAAGGACGAGGGGGCCCTACGCTAACCCATATTTTGGGGGCCCTATGCACAGCATCTTGTGAAACAGTGTTGTAATTAACAGCCTGTAGGTAAAGTGTATCCGCAAGGACAGCTTTCAATTCTACGTCAGATGCATGTTCACCATTTAGACCTTGCAAAACAAATACAATGTGTAATACATACTGATCTTGGGCATCAGTCGACTAGTCAGTGTGACCACTGACAAGTACCAATTCCATAATCTCCTGCTTGTGATACTCGGCAACTTTAGTTAAGTATTCACGTCTCAGCTGGGCTGATGAAGGAATCGCTCCACCATTTACTACACTCTGTCTGAAGAATTTACGTAACTTTTGGTTGTCCAATTTTTTTAAAAGAGATATTTGCGCAAACAAACACCTCTGTCAGGTCAAAATGTTTATGTGTTTCGTGCTTCACAGTTTTCAGTGGACTTTTGGAATAAGTAAAGCAGTTGCAGTACTGCTTTGGATTTTCAATGTTGCAGGATGTACAGAAGAGCTTACCTCCATCGCTGTGTAAACTATTGCTGGATCTGCTTTACGTGATCTGCTGCAGACACATTTTTAGAGACATCCATGTTCTTGTTTACAGTGTGCAGTGTTTTAATTTCCCGCCTCGATTGCATATACTGTAGTCACATGACAATCACTGCACAGCACTATGTGCAAGGTGAATATTACATGCAGGCACACAGCAGAGCTGTACAGTTTAGGTAATGCAATTTTTTTTGTATGAATACAAATAATAAATTATGAAAATGTATTTTATTGCTTAAAAAATATATTTAAAAATCATGATATTGGGCTAATTTCATGATTTCCGCGCAGTATAAAAAAGGGAGAGAAAAAAACGCTATGAACTTAAACCCTTCTTGCAGCCTCCTGCAATACACACATTTACCTTTACCTGCCTTTATTCTAAAATTTAAACAACCTATTTAAACGTTTCTAACAACCATCTAAACGTTTCTAAAATGTAAAGAGGCATACTATGCACATTTGAGACATGTGAGGTTTTAAATTGGTCCTAAAACTGAAATAAATGAATGCGTAAATTGAGCCTGATTCATACATTTGACCCTGCCGACTGACGCCTCTGACGTAGGACTAGGGGCAGATCTTTCCCAGGAGGTAGAGGGCATGAAGCATTTGGTATTGTACATTAGCAGGAATTTGCACACAGGTTAATCTGGCCCTGATAATCTGGATGTACTGTACTCCAAACCAAACACCAAAAACAAATTCAACCAGACGCTACAGCTGTTACTAAAATGCAGTCACACTGAAATAAAACAAAAAACATCAAGGTATGTGCATTGTGACTGTTATTTATGTTTACCGGAGCACTTATACTTCTAAAAAATGCAGATTGTGCTTCACCGATTAGTATTCAATTGCACGATGAGTTGAAAACTGCAAAGTTCATGAGCAGCACAGAGCTGTCCATAGGCAGAATCGGCAGACGCCCGTTTCAAAGTGGAGATCTGCTCAATCAAAATCACACAAGTACAGGTGGATGAAACTAGGTTAGACGATAACCTTTGACCTGCTAAACAAACATGAAATATTTATGCACAGTGGTTTAGTGATAAAATATTATACAATTGGTATCTATCAACCTTACAGTACTATTTAAATACAAGCTTGCAGTTTGACAGACAACCTACAGAAAGTGTGCTTTCTCTTATGCCTTACCAGTACAACTAAAAACTGAAAAATACCTTCCTGAAATAATGTAGTTTTACTGCTCAGGGAGCTTCACGTTCATATCAGCGTGGCATTAAAACATGTGATGTAAAACCTCCAATATAAAAATCCACTTGTGAAGATATGTCTAAAGTGCAGTTGCTACTAATGCATTTTAATGGATACTTGACTTACAATGGTATTTTAACTGCAGCAATGAGGAAAAGAAAATGGTTTATTTGGACACAGCAGCTATAAAAGACAGCACATTCCTCAATTTTTTGGTATTATTCCTTTCCATGAGGTGGTTCTGCAGCAGCTGCAGTCCTGTCTGATATAGAGCTTTCACTAACAACAGGCTTTGGGCTGACTGAGTTTAACCATTCACTGACTTGTCTTGACATGACTCCCATATTTAGAAGTGTTTCAGATGTTCAGGATGAACTTGCAACAGAAAGGGGAGCAAACATTAGAACATTAAGCTAGCCCATCAGAATGGCTGAATCTGATACCTTTATCATCAGGTGTTGAACAAGCACTGCCTTTTATTTATCATGCCCAACAAGTCTCGTTCCAAAGCACTCTGCCAGACTTTCAAAAAATTCTCATCTCCACGAGCAAGATCACACTGCTTCTCCTGCTGACAGCTCCCTCCCCCAGGTTACTAGGAAGCATATGCCCCTCCACCCCCACCAAGACCACAGCCACGGGAGCAGCTGCCCCTCCCCACCATCGACAGATGGGCCACACAAATAATACCTTTTGTTTCAGTTCTCAAAGGGACAAAAGGTCAGCCAATCAGAGCTGCTGTTAACAGCTTTATCCAAATCGACCCCAACTCAAAATTATGGATTACACTTGTAAACTCCTTGAGAGCTGGGTGCCGACATTCCACAAAAACCTGAGGCTCAATTTCATGCACTGAAACTGGGATGGGTAAAAACCTGAGGCTTGATTTCATGCTACTGAAACTGGGATGGGTAAAAACCTGGGGCTCGATTTCATGCTACTGAAACTGGGATGGGTAAAAACCTGAGGCTCGATTTCATGCTACTGAAACTGGGATGGGTAAAAACCTGAAGCTCGATTTCATGCTACTGAAACTGGGATGGGTAAAAACCTGAGGCTCGATTTCATGCTACTGAAACTGGGATGGGTAAAAACCTGAGGCTCGATTTCATGCTACTGAAACTGGGACGGGTAAAAACCTGAGGCTCGATTTCATGCACTGAAACTGGGATGGGTAAAAACCTGAGGCTCGAGTTCATGCTACTGAAACTGGGATGGGTAAAAACCTGAGGCTCGATTTCATGCTACTGAAACTGGGATGGGTAAAAACCTGAGGCTCGGTTTCATGCTACTGAAACTGGGATGGGTAAAAACCTGAGGCTCGATTTCATGCTACTGAAACTGGGATGGGTCCTGAGGCTCGATTTCATGCACTGAAACTGGGACGGGTAAAAACCTGAGGCTTGATTTCATGCACTGAAACTGGGACAGGTAAAAACCTGAGGGCACTAGATTACACCACTGATAGTTATTAAAATGTGAGTTATTAAAATGTGGGTTAATAATACAATTTGAAAACTGTTTTTGGCAGCGCTACTAGTGTAAATGATTCTCTACATTAACCACATTACCAAATGAAGGCCTAACACAACCACAAACATGCAATTGAGGCCGATGAGCAGGAAGACTTACAGTACTGTACAAGTGGGAAATGAACATGTATATTGTTCAAATCTAATCATTGCAGAGTGGTGTGGATTCATCTGTAAACAAAGGAAGAGACAGCACAAAAAAAAAAAAAAGATATAGAAAACTGAGTTACTTAACACTAGAACTGCCGGAACTACCTAGAATGTTATTTGTCTATGGACGTTTTCTTTTTTGCCTAAGTGCAATGCACACAGGACTGCGAAGGAATACAAAAAAGCCCTATCTACAGTGTGCAGTAGTTCATTTAAATTAGGTTTATTTATTTTTTTCTCAGTACCAGTCCGGTATGCATTGGCCCCTAAAAGACCCCTCAATTTCCCGATTTCCACAAAATCACGAATTAGGTAGACCCCTAATTATAGACCTTAGAAATTGAATAGCCAGTGTCTTCGGTACAGACTGATTTAGCAATTTAAAACACAGTAGAATACAGCTCCACACAGCACTGTCGTTTGGCAGTTCATTTAAATGACTTAACTCTACTACCTACTAACCCCAGTACCTTTAAAAAGAGAGATATCTTTTGATACCAACAATTAAAATCAGTGGTATAACAGAACACCTTGCTAACAGGTTATTCAAATTGTATGCTCTGCGAATTCAGCTCATTTTCTTTCAGTATCTACTGTAGCAAACTTCATGTATACTCTTAGTATACAGCTCAGAAATATAGATGTACTGTGTGTGCACTTGACATTTAACTTAAACACACACACACACACTGGGCTATTTATACACAACCATGTGACCAAGCTTTTTACTCTGATTGTACAGGAGACATCACCAGTAAAAAGATAAACACTTTTCAAAACATGATCAGCAAAATGTTTTAAGTTAAGCTAAGCTAGTTAAGTTAAGTTTCAATGATTAACAAAAGGAAAACAAATATAATCTCACTCCCTTTTGCAAACACACTCTGGCAGTAGAAATGTCATTTCTGCTCTTGGGGATTCATGTGTTCTGGATTTAACCGGCCATGCCTCGAGTTTAATTACTGATTCCTGAGAGCCCCAGTACAACTGAGAGCCTCTGTGAGACATCATCATCACTGCAAAGACTGCTGGATTCCTGAGAGCCCCAGTACAACTGAGAGCCTCCGTGAGACACCATCACCACTGCAAAGACTGCTGGATTCCTGAGAGCCCCAGTACAACTGAAACAGAGCCTCCGTGAGACACCATCACCACTGCAAAGACTGCTGGATTCCTGAGAGCCCCAGTACAACTGAGAGCCTCCGTGAGACACCATCACCACTGCAAAGACTACTGGATTCCTGAGAGCCCCAGTACAACTGAGAGCCTCTGTGAGACATCATCATCACTGCAAAGACTGCTGGATTCCTGAGAGCCCCAGTACAACTGAAACAGAGCCTCCGTGAGACACCATCACCACTGCAAAGACTGCTGGATTCCTGAGAGCCCCAGAACAACTGAAACAGAGCCTCCGTGAGACACCATCACCACTGCAAAGACTGCTGGATTCCTGAGAGCCCCAGTACAACTGAAACAGAGCCTCCGTGAGACACCATCATCACTGCAAAGACTGCTGGATTCCTGAGAGCCCCAGTACAAGTATCGGGATCTTCTTTACACAAGCAAAACCTGTCTTTGAAAGGAAAATGTGAAATCATGTAATTTGGTTGCTAGATTCTTCCACAGTTCACCCGTATTGAAATATAGCGTTATACATCCCCACATATTGCTACCACTGTTTAAATAACGTACCTGTAATTGAGATCTGTCCTCTAAATCTCTGCAGGAAAATAAATAAATAAATAAACATAACAAGTGCTCTGGCTTTTCTGTTTCCGGTCCACATCATGGATCGTTATTGCTGTGCTAACTGTTTGATAATGTGGGCAATAATCCTTACACTATCAGTGCACTACAGCAGACATTTTGAACAGTTGTAACAACACGTGGGGACGTGTAACGCTATATTTTTCAGCACCCTGGTACTTACTCCAAGTTATGGATTGTCATATGAAAGCTCCTCCGTAGCTCACAAAATGTAAACAAATGACATACATGCTGTCTGTACTGAAAATATACAGTACAAACCAAGCAGATATTTTCACCATGGTTCATAAGGTACTACATTTCTGAAATACCTGAACTATTTTTACAACAGGCAGTGTGGGATATTGTATATGCAAATATCTCTTAAAGGGACTGAACAAAATAGTTAGAATAGATGGAACTGGCAAAATAAGAATAAATAAAACACAAACATTGGGAAGCACAAATAATATGCCTGGAACTCCAAATATAGTACCACAGTAAGTATTGCATTGCTTATTACTGATATATGGGATTGATATTAACCGAAGTGTGATAATAGCAGTGATATAAGGAGCGGGTTTGACTAGAAGCTGAAACCTCCTTTTTTATTTGCTCGACATCAGATAGGAATTCTAAAACTCCTGTGTAATAGTTATGAGGTGGGAGTGAACCAGTCACAGGCTTCCCCACAGTGAGTGGACTAAATTAATGAAGCATTATACAAGCAAGAGAAAAGCAAACTCATTCGTCGCTAGTCAATGCAACAACGTTACAGAGTGCCTGATTCTGTGTTACAGTGCAATCTCCAGTAGCACAATTAAACTGCTTCAGTCCCATAAACGTAAATTGCTGGCTGTTTTCCAGCACTAGATCTCAAGGACAGATCTGTGATAAAAAGGCAGAGCAGATTAAGAAAAGGGCAGTATTAATAAAAAGGCAGATTCTCAACCTGTGTGGATTAGAATGACAATGGATAACCAGCAAGCAGACTAGTACTAAGATTGATCTCGTTCCTGAGCAGCAGGCTGTAATCACTGGAGGCACGTACTGAGCAAATCGCATCCCATCCGGACTTGACAAACTCACTTTCAGACTCTACTTGCATTAGCAAACAGACCTCCAATGTTTGATCTAAGAAGAAGAGCTCAGCACTGGCATCTGAGAGACAGCCAGCTAATCAACACATAACTCTGTGAACTGCAGCACTGGGATCAGCTTATTCAATACAGAGAGCTCACAACTGGGCTCAAATCCAGGGAGCTCAATACACATTCACTGTCAAAATCTCAGCACTGGGATCTTACACCTTAAACTGGAAATCCACTACAATGTAGCATACGGTTAGACTGCACAGTTTGCTTCAAAAACAAATATTTACAGTAAAACAAAGAGGAGCCACATGTGTTCAGTAAATTGCAAGTCACTATTTATTATACAGTATGCCCAGATTTAAGAAAAAAAAAAGATAAAACATGTTTCTATGTAAAGTTAATCATTATAAAATCTAATGAACCGTTTCCCCTGAGCCTCAAGCTTTTAAACAGCCGCCCTCCCTTGGCAGTGGCGTCTCTTTCAGATGGTAATGAAAGGAGTGTCTCCGGAGCACCAGGATGGTGCAAGGGGCCCAGCTGCTCCTCCATACACATGGTGAGGGGCTGGCCTTTTGTCAGTCTGGGTTGAAGACTGTGGCCCCTCCCACACTCCACCTGTGCTGCTCACCTTCATTTCAAACACGTCCGTAGCATTACGTTTGTTCAATGGTACGCATCCACTACAACAAACACATTGTAACACTCCTATGTGGTAGACTCTTTGTGCAAGCTTGCTTGAATGATACCACCATAGAGCCCAGAGCGCAGAGTGTGGTGCTGATTTAGGCGATTTGCACCAGGGGTCATTCAGGTGGCTATAATGAATCATATGCATAAATTAAATGCCCACAAGTTCTGACATCTATCCATCCTCCTGAGAAGCAAACAAATGTAGATTTGTATTAACTCTCCCACCTGATAAAGAATTGCTGGATCTAGTGAAGAGGATGGTGGAAAGAAGACCATGTCTTCCAGCAGTTGAAACTGTTCAGATCAATTTCAAGGAACAAGATACTCCCCCAGACTTGTACATGCTAAGACAAGCCATCCTTGAGGTCAAACCCAATGTTAAAAAAGATACCTGAAATAATGACCACAGACTCACTCACCTGTGATTCAGCGCAAAAAGTTAAAACACACAGTTTGATTTTATGATAGCCCTGGATTGCAGCCCTGATTATGTGACTTGTGCTATGTTAGCCTCGCTGGTAGCATTTGGATCAATACATTCCAGAGGATAAAAAGCTGAACACAAACATAATTGCAATACAATTCATATTTCTGTAGCGCCTTTCATCACAAGGATCCCAAAGCGCTTCACACGCAAGAAATAAGAAGAAAAACCAACAATAACCATTCAATGAAAAGCTTTAGTGGGTGTGCTTTTCTTTTCTTAAATTGTGCTAATGAGAGTCTTGCCCAATACGTCCACTATTCTAATAATGTGTGTTAATATTGGTGAAAGCAATTGTTAAATAAATTCACAAGTAACGGGAACAATGGTGCAGACAGGCAGTTGTTTTTGTGGTTAGAGAAGAGGTCCAGCAGTCCCAGTCAGGGCAGTGGTAACTAGCCAGCTTTAACAATAATAATAATACAAAAAGGTACGAAGAGGACCCTGCACCCAGAAACCAGAAGACAGATAGAGTTCCCAAGATGCACTGCTGAAGAGAAACACAAACTGAGTAATACGAACTGCAAGTCCATACGTGTAACTCCATAAATAAACTGAACACAAGCTGACTTTCCACACTGCTTCTTTTTATGCAAACTCATTTCTTACATGAGAAAAGGAACTTCAGCCTGTCTCTTCCCTTTGTGCGTGAGAACCTCGAGTTCCTTCCCACACTAGTAGTCAGCCGGGGGGGAGGTTCACTGCCTCCAGGGTACAGCTGTTTGGGATGGGCTGGTGAGAAGTGGCATCCGACTCCACAGTGTGAATGGATTGTTAAGTCGGGTGCAGCGGTGTGGCAACATAGATACTGGGTAGAAAGCAGGGATACAATAATACCGGGAGGGGTTTACACCGAAAGGATTACGTCTCAGTAACTGAATTCCATTTATTTAATTAAAATGCAGTTTACCAACACCTTTAAAATTACACGAACACCACAATTAGGGTCAAGTCAATGGGAACTGCAAGATTTTTTTTGTGAGTGCTGCTACAAATTATAGTTAATACAGTAATTATGTAGCTTACAGACTAGACAGTGACCAAGTTATGCTTGAAACGGTTATATTAATTTAACCGTGACTCTGTATATCACCTGGTATTTAAAAATGGTTTAAACCCCTAAAGCGTTGTTTTCCAGTCAAGCCAGTGATTCAATGTAGTGTCACAGACATTTGAAACTAGTCACTTGTAGTCAGTCACTCATTTTGTATCTTAGGGTAAAATAGGAAAGTTTACATTGTTTAACTTAACATTTGGACAATCATTTCAACAGACCTCCAGGTCTAATATATGCATTATTTTAACTTGCTTTAATTTCCATTTTAAGGGCCTACTGTAGACTGCACAAGTGAAGCTGGTAGAATATGAATGGAGTTAAAGCCTCTATTTTCTGTATACCCTGAGTTATTAGATACCACATCCTGTTGAATGCTTTCTGCACAGAACTGCATTGTCATCAACCTAGTATTCTGTACAGGCCACTGACTGCTGAATAAAGTGTTGTCCTTCAGATGAAAATACTCCTTTCTATAGAGACTAATATTATTTCAATTTGTTTGATCTAAAATAGTATCTGGAGTTGCTATAATTATTTAACTGAATTGTAATTCACTATGAATATTTGTGCAGTTAATTAAACTATGCTGTGTTTGGAGTAATGACTTTAATCTGGATTCGTTTTATGACAATATCTTAAAGTAGGCCACCCTGAAGTCCACCATGAAACATGATCACATTTTTGTGGTTTCCAAGATATAGCGTTTATACAGTGGTGTGCCTACTTATCTGCTTTACAAACAAATGACGGAAACTCAGAATTTATGTTTTGACTTTACCATCCCGGAGAGCTAGTGCGTACCTCACCAGACTGTAACTGGATACGTGGATGCAAAAGGCATACTTCAGACTCCGACATAATTTCTGGTCAGAGTCGAGGTTCTCCGACCCTGTGCGAAAGGTTGGAATTATGTCATCCACACTCTTGAGACGTGCGTCTTTTTTGGAAAGTCGTACAACCTTTTCTTGTGCGTCTGCGACCTGGAATCGCATTGGGTCGGATAATGTTGAAAAATGTCCACATTTGCTGCATGGTCGAAATGAAGCTGCACAGCTTTTATAGCTGTCTGCGCGTGACGTCTCGCATTCATCTGCGACACAAGTATGAACCAGCCCACAACACGCAGTCCCGGAGATTACGTCACTAGACTCTGTGTATGTGCAGGCAGCTAGCTAAAATAAATGTAACTCTAAAATAAATCTTAACCTTCGGGTTGCAAACTCTGATCCGCTTTTCCTCACGTGGCGCTCATGATGCAGCAGCTCATTGAATTCAGTACAGCTGTGTAATACACTGGAGAGTCTGAACCATTTCTGCAAATTACTTCAAAAAGAAAAATAAGGCAGCCACAAATAAAACCCTTAAAACGGGACACTGCATCTGTGCTTTCACAATGAAGCAGCATTAGCCATTACTGCACTAAACACCACACTTGCCCTCCACACCGCTCCGGTTACACCACAGTATAGTAAACAATACACAATATAATCAATTACATATTAACACTAATGTTTAATTGGCACTCCATAAAAAATAAAAAAAAATACATTTTACCACTGCAGCTTTTCCCAACGCAAAACATTAGATGATACAGAATGACCTCACCAAGTTCCATCAGAACTGGAGGAAAGGTTCTCAGTAAAGGTAGTGATCCTAACCCTACAAGGTGAAAACTGGGGATTTTTAAAAGCAACATGGTGCACAGCTAGCTTTGATGTGTCAGAAGCATCTCTGCTAAAGCAAGATAGACAGGGTGCACAGCTAGCTTTGATGTGTCAGAAGCATTTCTGCTAAAGCAAGATAGACAGCAACCTGCCTTCAGGTAGCCTATATGATCTGTGGAAAAGCTTGTCTCTCAGTCACTGTGACTCGCCCAGTAAAGCACTCCCACACAGGAGTGTATGAGAGTCACACAATCGGGAACTAGTTCAAATCCCGGTTGCAACAAGTTGTTATCTAGCCTGGAGATCACCCGTTGGTTAAATGTATATTTTCATACCCAGTTTACCAGTTTCAGCTTCAACCAAACGCTGAATTAGTTATTCAGATATAATTCCCGTCTGAACCAAACCATATAAATGTGCATTAATGCATTACAGTAATGGGATTTCTTCTTTTTAAAAATTAGATTGTTATTTCTTGTTTGCCCTCAGCCACATTTTCTCCTTTACTAAGTAGTAACCACAACAGACAACCTTTGCACGTTCCAGCTCAATAAATGAGGGATGATTAATAACTGAAACTTGTATTACAGTAAATAAACTTTTAAGAGCACAATCTCTAACAGGAACTCTGCTTTTTATATACAAACAAGTAATGTATCTGGGAAACTAAAACAAACAAACATACATACAAAGACTGTAATAGCCAAATATGTCAATGTGAGATATGTACTGATGTCTACATCATATCTGATAAGCCTTACAGTAACTCTGTACAAACAGGGAGGTGTCTGTCATTCGCTGCTGCCTGACAGCAGCTGTGTTCACAGGGGGCTCAGCTGTTCAGTCTGTCTGCGGCAGGGGGAGAGTTTCTTTACAATGTCAGGGGCTCCGGCTTCCCCTAGGCATCCAGAAATAGTCACCAGCAAGTGTATACAGAGATTATATAAAAATGATTCAATTACCTGATGCCAGTCCTTGGGAGACGACAGCCAGTAACACTACTAGGGACACAAAGAGTCGGTCATAAACAGTAAGGAAGTGGACGAGGAATCTTGTCTTTGGTGCTACCATTCCATTGCACATCTTTTATTCCAACTGCAAAGCAGAGATCCTATCGGGCTAAACCTGCAAACAGAAAAAGGGAACATTTACCTCCATGTACTGTAGTCACAAGAGGTGCAAAAGTGTGCAGTGCTGTGTAACTCTGCTAACACGCAGATAGTTTAACTGTGGTTAACAGAAGAGGTCATCTTCACCTTAGTTTTGACACTGTCCTTAATTTAAAGGAAAGGGCAGGTGATAATTTACACATGCAGAGAGCTAGCCTTTCTTACACAAAGCAGGGATCAAAGTAATAACAGTATTTAATCAAAAAGCTTAAAAAAAGGTATGTGATTAAAAACAAGACCTGTGGTAATCCATTCAGCTTCTGAGACAAACTTGAAAACTTTTTAAGCAGCCTTCATTAGTGCAAAGATACATTTTCCATTGCTGAGTCCCCGTCCTCTGCCCTCTCTCCGCTGCTGCTCCTCCAACCCCTCTAACCTCATCCCTCTGCCTCTCCCCCCCTCCTGCACACTCTCTGGTGCACTCTGGAACTGTCACTCTTCTGCTAACAAAGCTGATTTCATCTCTGCCTTTGCCTCCCACCTCTCTCTCGATTTCCTTGCTCTCACTGAAACCTGGCTGTCCCCTGATAACACTGTAACTCCTGCTGCCCTGTCCTCTCTCTATGTCCTGTCCCATACCCCGCGTCTCTCTCCCTCCTTACTCTTTTCTGTCCCCTCCGATCTCTCCTCACTCTCTGTCAATACCTTTGAATTTCATGCAGTCCAACTAACCTCTCCCTGTCAACTCCTGCTCATTGTACTGTACCGCCCCCCTGGGCCTCTCGCTCACTTTCTGGATGAACTCGACTATCTACTCTCCTCCCTCCCCTCTCTGTCTACCCCAACTGTCCTGTTAGGTGACTTCAACATCCATCTCTCCAACCCCAGCCACTCTGCTGGATTCCTCCCTCTCCTTCACTCCTTGGACTTCTGTCTCTCTCCATCCCCTCCTACCCACAAAGCTGGCCGTCAACTGGACCTCATCTTCTCCAGGGCCTGCTGCCCCTCCACCCTCTCTGTCACCCCCTGGACCTCTCCGATCACTATTTCATCTCTTTTCTCTGTCTCTCCCCCTCTCCCTGCTCCTCCTACCCCCACTGTCACCTCTCGCCGTAACCTCCGCTCTCTCTCCCCTCTGTCCTTGCCTCCACTGCTCTCTCTCACCTCCCTCCTATCGACTCCTTTTCACAACTCTCCGTAGACTCTGCTACCTCCACCTTCTTCTCCTCCCTCACCTCCTCTCTCGACTCCCTCTGTCCCTCACCTCCTGACCTGCTCGCCCCTCCCTCCCCATCCCTGGCTCTCTTCTGCGCTCCGCTCGGCAAGAATCACACTGCGATCTGCTGAAAAGAAATGGAAGAGAACCAAACTCCCTGCTGCACTAGACCTTTACCGCACTCTCCTCTCCTCCTTCTCCTCTACTCTCTCCTCTGCTAAATGTACTTATTTCCAATCTGTAATCCAAGCCTCCACTAACAACCCACGTAAACTATTCTCTACCTTCTCCTCCTCCTAAACCCTCCCCCCTCCTCCTCCCTCCTCTATCTCCCCTGATGACTTTGCCTCCTTCTTCTCTTCTAAAATCTCAGATATCCATAAACTCTTTAACACCTCTCCCTCCCCCGCACCTCCTCCTGCTCCAACCCCTACACCAACTGCATCCCCTACTAACTCACCCTCCTTCTCCACCTTCTTGCCCCTCTCAGACTCTGACCTCTCCTCCCTGCTCCAGGGTCACAAACCCACCACGTGTGCGCTGGTCCCCCTCCCCACTCACCTCTTTCAAGCTGCTGCTCCTGCTCTACTTCCCTTCATCTCTTCCCTTCTCAACACCTATCTACTTTCTGGTCTCTTTCCCTCTGCCTTCAAAAAAACCTCTATCATTCCCATCCTCAAAAAATCTACCCTCGATCCCACCTCCCTCCAGAGCTACCGTCCTGTCTCCCTCCTACCATTCCTCTCCAAAACCCTCGAGCGGACTGTACACCGCCAGCTCTCTGCTTTCCTGTCCAACCACTCTCTGCTCGACCCTCTCCAATCTGGCTTCCGCTCTGCTCACTCCACTGAAACCGCCCTCCTGTCTGTCACCAACTCACTTAAGTCTGCCCGAGCTGCCTCTCTCTCCTCTGTCCTAATTCTCCTTGGCCTCTCTGCTGCCTTTGACACTGTTGATCACTCTATTCTACTATCATCTCTTGCTGACCTGGGGATCTCTGGCACTGCTCTGGCCTGGTTCTCCTCCTACCTCTCCAACCGCACTTACCAGGTAACCTGGCGTGGAGCAACCTCCACACCTCACCCTCTCTTAACAGGAGTCCCCCAAGGTCAGTCTTGGGTCCTCTCCTGTTCTCTCTCTACACCTGCTCCCTGGGCCCCCTCATCGCATCCTATGGTTTCTCATACCATTTCTTTGCTGATGATGCTCAGATTTTCCTCTCCTTCCCCACCTCTGACTCCACCATCTCCTCCCGTATCTCTACCTGTCTGTCTGCTATTTCCTCCTGGATGCACTCGCATCACCTCAAACTCAACCTCTCTAAATCTGACCTCCTTTTCTTTCCCTCCTCCTCCTCCCCTCCTCTGATCTCTCTATCTCTGTTCCTCTGGAATCTACCACACTCTCTCCCTCTTCCTCCGCTAAGAACCTCGGAGTCACCCTGGACCCCTGCCTCTCTTATTCCCAGCACATCTCCACTCTGGCACGCACTTGCCGATTCTTCCTGAGCAACATCCGAAGAATCCGACCCTTCCTCACCAACTATGCCACCCAGCTCCTGGTCCAGGCCTTGGTACTCTCCGCCTAGACTACTGCAACTCCCTCCTGGCTGGCCTCCCTCGTCCGCCACCCGTCCGCTCCAGCTCATCCAGAACTCCGCTGCCCGCCTGGTGTTCTCTCTGCCTCGCTTCTCCCACGCAACTCCACTACTCCGCTCACTCCACTGGCTACCGATCACGCTCGCATCCAGTTCAAGACTCTTGTACTAGCCTACAGATGCCTTGACCAGACTGCACCCAGCTACCTCCAGACCCTCATCTCTCCCTACACCCCCACTCGACCTCTCCGCTCCGCCTGCACTAGAAGACTGGCTCTACCTCCTCGCTCCCCTGCCTCCAGAGCCCGCTCCTTCTCCACCCTCGCCCGCAGTGGTGGAATGACCTACCTACAGATGTCAGGACCGCCCAGTCCCTGACCACATTCAGCGCCTCCTTAAGACTCACCTCTTCAGACAGCACCTGTAGAACTCCTCTGTTTCACCCCTGGGACACTTTCACCCTTCCTTAAATATGCTTTACTTACTCTTATCTGCCCCTATTTTACTGCATTTAATCCTGTACTTCAGAGTACTGTAATCTGCCTAGTGTTTAAACTGTAGTATTTGGTATTTAATCATATCTTGATGTAACTATCACTGTCACTTTTATCTGCTGTATTATTGAATTGTATTTTGTCACACTTGTACTTGCTTGAACTAGTCATTGTATTTATCTTGCTCTTATTGTATTATTACCTGTACTGTAACACTTGAAATGTATTTGCTTACGATTGTAAGTCGCCCTGGATAAGGGCGTCTGCTAAGAAATAAATAATAATAATAATAATAATGCATTCAAGACAACAGCTTCTGCGGATACATTTCTAAACAGCATCACATCTGAATGAGCAGTAATTCTCTTGATGCAGAACTCTAGTGTCTTTACCATATACCCAGTGACGGGCAACGGTAATAAATACTGTATCTTCAGAAGTATTTACAATTATAAAAGGTTTTAGTAGAAATGTTCCTATAAAATATTATATTCAGCACGTCATTTACAAAGGATCTGTTGCTTGTGTGCAATCCTGACAACACTGTTAAAAATACAGATTTTTTTGTACAGTTAAATAGGTTATCTCTCAAAATTATAGTATTTACAGTTAATATGCTGAATACATTTGATTAAATACATTGCTTTTGACAGGTATTTAGTATTATTATTTTTTTTAAATCTATAAAAAGTGAATGAAATGAACTCATGTGCCTGAAGGATCATTATGCCTCACAGTACAAGGCTACCAGATTTTACTGAGTATGGTCTCTCAATGGTGAACAGTGCAAGAGCTACCAAAGAACTGCAGCGATCTGCATGATGCTGCTGCACTGTGTCACAAGGGTCACATATAAAACAGTGTGTACTGGGTTTAAAACCTACGTGCTGCCACAGACCTCAGACTATGTGTGGGTGTGTTCTTTGCATTATTATTTCTTGTGATGAAGGAAGTTACGGTACAGTAAGCTCTTTTATTCTCCCCCCTCCCCCACGATTCCTGTTCTTGTGTTTTGTTTATCCACTCTAGGTAACACTCCAGAAAGACGCAGCTGTGAACTGTTGCAATTGATAAGCAGCTCCACACCCAGCTCTGGAATGGTACCAAGTGAGCAGAGACTTCCTTGTTTTGGAACCTGGGAACACATCACATGACTGGAGCACTTCTGTACAGCCATGCAACCTTAACTCTCGCCTGACCAAACCATTGCTCAACAAAACAGCAGCAGGATAGCACTGTGGGCATTTCAATAAATTACAGTTAACACGGCGACTGACATCTGCACAATGTGTTTTAAAACACTAAACTTGACAAACCTTTTCAATGTCTTGAAGACTTACAGTCAAAACCTTTGTCCTTCATTTATTAGGTCTGCTTTAGTACAGTCGCCACCGCTTGAACAGGCGTGTTTGTGATAACGTGATTCACCCGCAGTAAGCAATGGACTGTATAAACATCCACACAATAACCTGACATTCAAAATGTCCCCCAATCACCAGTACAGTGACCAAAACGAACACCTGCGTATCCGGTTAAAAATCTTTATTAAGACACTTGTTACACTAATAAAAAAGATGTATTAAAAGCTATGAATGTAATAAAAAGTAAGTGCAAAGAAGTAATGCAAGTGCAGAAATGTACAGTACAGGTAGGCTGCATCACTGCAAACTGTTTCCAGTGAAGAACTCTGTGGTACGCATCTGGACGATCTTTTTTTGCAAGTATGGAACTCAAACCTTCAGCGTTTTCTAAAAAATCCCAATTCGGCTCTATATCCGGATGCTGCTCCACATTAGCAGTGTTACAAGCGCAGCAGGCATGCTTACGTCACTGGTGTCCTGGTCGCCAAGGTGACACAGCTGAGAATTCTTCCTCCGACATCCCCTCTGGTGTTGTCAGAGTTTCAGTTCCAGTTGTATTTTCGTCAGCACTCTCCTCCTCAACTACAGAAAAAACTGCTTTTTTGAAGCAACGTTGCATTCTTTGCTGACTGACAGAGTTCTAAGCATGCTTTAGCAAGCGCACAGCACCTAACAGAGACATTTTATTTACAGTGAATTTTCATGCTGATGCTCATCGCTTTTCTCTTTCCAGCCATGCTGGAAGCGATTACTACAATATAAGCAGTGTGTTTGTTATATAAATCTATGTGAAAGGCACATAACGAGATCCAGACAGCTGAGTTTGTCCAGCGTGCTTAACACGGTATAAACAATGCCTTTCTTATTGAAATCAATGGGAATGGCAAACGCTATTTGTCCGATATAAATGGCTGCCAGAAATACCCTGGACGGTGTAAGTGGAGGATACTGTATTTCGAAATGTAGGACTATTGAGTGTTTCACAGTTATGGACAACATGTTTTAAGTTCAAGTTTCCCTTTTACACAGCTCAGCAGACCTGGGGTCAACTACAAGTGCAGGTGTCAATCGGTCATTAATTGCAATAACAGTGTAATTGTATTAGAACTGTCGCTGAACCGGCACACCTGCACAATTGATTAATTACAGGTCATGTACGAATTTGTCACTTAATTTTTCAGAATTTGATAAACATGTGATCTACATGATCTTTATAAACAACTGACACCAACTCTCTCTCACTCTCATTATTTTGGAGATCCAATGAGGATGAAGCCCCTTTCACACACAGAGCTGCTCAACAAGCAACTCCATCGATCTGCTTCAAGCCTGACCTGGCTACTCTACAAGCCCTCGAATGCCCGGGGGCACAGGTCACAAAACCCTTAGCTTCAGGTAAAGCCAGCACAATGTATACTGATTGCACATTGAACCTGCTTTGGGTTTTAAATTCACTCCCTCTTGATGTCTGTTATATTTTGTTGAGATTTTGAGAAGTGGCTTTCCACAAAAAAACAAAAAACAAAAACAAAACACTATGTATTTTATCTTGTATTTTGTGATCTAATTTGTAATTTATTATGGACTCATGCCCGTGTGATATCTGTCCTGGATCATCATTATAACAACTAGTGTTCTCTTCAGTGAGCTTTCAACTATATAAACTATTTTTATATATGGAAATTTTTCACTGTTGAAAAATGCACAGTTTATTGTTTATTGACCGGGGGAGGTTTATATTGTTTACATTCTGTTAGAAGGAAGGAGAGGGGGGAGGGATTGATATTGTATGTTATTAACATTATATTTTATTTGATGTAACATGTGTTGAAACACTGGATCACTCCTGTCATGCTAATAAAGCCAGTTTGAATTTGAATTTGAATATATTTTTCTGCTGCAGGAGTTGCATTGGGTTCTACATGTCACTCAAGCAGGGCCTTGTGCACAGGATTGCCAAGGCCTTCTGTATGCAAGTTGGCACACAAGTGCATAAATACAGTCCTTAAGTTCTTATTAAATAGGCTAAATCAACATTCATGTCCTGACATTTACTGTAGGAGGTTGTTCCAGAGGTGTAATATTTCCACTTTGGATTCTATACATTTCCCCTACCTTACCAGCCTACAGTGTCACAGTACAGCTCTTTAAGAGTCACATGATGAAGCACACACAGCACTCTGATTGAAGATGATGTCAGGGTAATGATGGGAACCTTGTTTGTATTTCTTCCTCTGTACAGCTCAGACTCTGTGGGTTTGTGGTAATGACTGGGGTGGCTGTTTGACTCACAGTCTAAAATCCTGGGTTCAGTTCTGAGCTCACAAGGTCCCTGAATCAGCCCTGAACAGCAGGACACTTATCTGCCCTCCTCCAGCTGGCAATGAGGACGCTTCTCAACCAGCGCTCATTTGCTTTTTAAAAAACAAAGTGTGGAATCAATTAAATTCAGCAATACACAAATAAATATGTAAAAATGGTGGCTCACAGCACAAAACACATCCCAGAACTATTGTAAACAAACACACAGAAAAAGAGAAATGTTGCTTTAATCTTCTTTGTGCTATAATTTCAATCATTTATTTCCACAGCAGTACTTTTGTATATTAAAGTCAACTGTGATGCCCACTCTACATACAGATTTGAACATTACTGTCTCTCTCTAAAAAAAAAAAAAGTACGTAAAATGACATTTATACATTAACGGATTTTAATGAAATTGTCACAACAAACAAACGTTTCCCAGCACTGACACAATGAATCCTAACTTGAGGCCCTTTATTCTGAACAAGGAAGATTCAATTCAAAACCATCAAGAACTCACCCTGCATTAAATGATACTGTGTGTCCTCCCATCTACAGCCTCAATCCAGTGCAATCCGATGTGCAAAATGTCATAATACATAAACTGCACTCAGACACTGGAGTTATGCCCTCGTGAACTGAACAGATGCAGAAATACAATGAATGCGAAGCGGTGACAGCTGTTAGAACCGCACAAGGTCGCACACAGCGGGGGGAGACGCATACACGGAAACCATTGGGGTCTACGCTGCACACAAAGGGCAAAACAGCTACTGCTACAAATATAATAACGATACAGTATGCATTAATAAACAGACCCATTAGTGCAAGTCACATTCACAATCGCAGCGGGCTACGGAGTTCTGTGAGAGTTCACTGCTGCAGTTCCAGTCTGCTGTGATCCGGTAACCTGACTATTCCAGTCACTGGTAACACACCAATTCCTAGTAAAACAAAATAACTTGCTGCAACAGCTTTCTTCATCTTGACTTCAAGCACAGAAACCCGGCTGTCTGTGTATAATTACAATTAAGAGTGTAGAAATAACCACTACTGCCGGTATTGGATGTTTTATTATCTGAGAGGGTGACAGCCAATCCAACGGCACAAGAACATCGACGAGATGGACAGATTGTAACAGAAACAAACAAAGCTGGCATTCAACAGTACTTACTGAAGCATCTGGGATGCTTTGCAAACGGCACATGCTTATAAAACAAACCCATCTGTACATAAAGCAATTCTCTCTATGACCCTGATAATGGCTGATATCGACGGGCTTGCGATCCATAGCAATACTATTATATAGGCGGCTAGACAAACAGGCCTGCTGTAGCAGGAACCACAACAACACCGCCGGACTGAAGAGAAACCCCAGCAAACCTCGCCGAAAACTCACCAGCTTCGCTTCAGGACCCTTCTTCTGCAGTGTCTGACACAGGAACATGAAGCCCGAATCGGATTGGAGCAGGTACTACCCGGGCAGCGGACTGCGTTACTATTCAGCTGTCGGAAAGATAGACTCGCTAGTCAGCTGTCTAGTATCTGTCTGTTTTTCTCTTGCTCTATGCTAATGATGACAGCGGAAATGGATACAGTGTGTTCGTGAAACTCGCGCAGTCTCTGTAGAAACTGACACGGGTCTAAGGGTTGGGGGCGGGGTAGAGCCCGCACACGTCATGTCTCTTAGCAATTGTTGACATAAAAGCCGGCTGTAATATTATGTCATCCTATACTGGCTACGTGTATGTTCCTTAAATCAATTATAGTGTGGTATTTAAATATTACAAACAACACATTACGTGCCATATATCCGATTAACTAAAATACAAACATATGAATTCCTATAAAGTAGGAGTCATAGGCCATAAAGCTATTGCAAAATCAAGTTTGCTGAGTTTCCTGTGGCTAAGACTGGGGGATGCATATTTTATATAATATAGAATGCATTGTGATAGGTATACGGGCGCGCTCCCGAGATTACTGACGAGCCAGCGTGCGCGACCGAAAATATAAGCATTTGTTGCACATGCGCTGAGAGCCGCCTGTGTCATAGCAACCGGGGAGAGCAACATGGTGAGTGTGAAGTGTCAACTATGAGCGCAACAGAAAAATAATGTAACTGCTGTTCTGAATCAGTGTTTTATGCTAAATTGAATTTGTAGCTGCAAATCATAAGCAATTCGTGGGATCTGTGTGAGGTGTTTAGAATGTACGTTTTTTTAATAATACATCTTATTTCACGATGTAAACAATAACGTAAAATGGGAACTGATTATTTTCAATGTATTTGTTTAATTGTGTCTTGTAGAATATTATTGACTTGTTTACAGCCATGTAAAAACGTTGGTGTATGTTATTGGTTGTTTTGTTTCTCTATTACGTTTAATGTAGGGGCGCAACAGAAAAATAATGTAACTGCTGTTCTGAATCAGTGTTTTATGCTAAATTGAATTTGTAGCTGCAAATCATAAGCAATTCGTGGGATCTGTGTGAGGTGTTTAGAATGTACGTTTTTTTAATAATACATCTTATTTCACGATGTAAACAATAACGTAAAATGGGAACTGATTATTTTCAATGTATTTGTTTAATTGTGTCTTGTAGAATATTATTGACTTGTTTACAGCCATGTAAAAACGTTGGTGTATGTTATTGGTTGTTTTGTTTCTCTATTACGTTTAATGTAGGGGCTTGGGTTAAATGTAGACGCTTGGGTCAAAGTTTATGTTGTTGATATCTGGCATTGATGAGTTTAGTTTAGGATTCATTGGAAACTGCTCCCTAGCAACCAAAAAAACAAGCGTGCCAGTTTTGTCACTGTTACAGGGGTACTGTAATCTGTAATGTATACCACAGGCCGATTGGTGGTACGGATTGAGGCAGTACGCCCCTTGATCATTTTGATCATTATAGGATACTGTCATTTTTTTTTTATTAGTATCCCTCATCATATATTGTTTGATGCTCTTCCTTTAATTTAGCATTGCCATGGCTTGTCTTTTTCTAATCTAAAGTATACATTTTATTCCTCCCAATCTAAGAGTAAGGGACAGTGGTGCACGTACCGGTACTGTGTATTGTCAAAGTGTTTTAGGATATATTAGGGTCTATTTCTTAATCCAGGGTCTATGAAAGAGTGTTCATTGATTTCTCATTTTACCTAGTTAATAATCCTCCATAGTATTATGGGGTAACTTAATAAACAAAGTTGTATAATTGTAGATTTTGAATGTAAACAGCTGTACCTTTTCTATCCATAACTGTGAAATAATAAGTAGAATTTCCTCAGCCACTGACCAGATCTGTAGGCCAGTGGATAAATGGATTTGATAAAGGCTCCCTATTATGGACTACCTTAAAGTCTTCAGTAGATTATTGATGCAATTAATTTGTTACCCTGGAACTAAAACATTAAAATGAATAAACATTGAAATAAATATGTTTTTACTGTTCCAATTAATTATCACTGCTGCATATTGAACAAACAGTTAGCAACTCAAATACAGAACCGATTTAGCATTAGGAGTAAATACAACAGAAAAATATATATAAACAAGATGTGTATTTCTGAATAAATGCCCAGTTCTGAGCTTTGTTTCCCGCAGGCAAAAGCAACCACCATAAAAGAAGCACTTGTAAAATGGGTAAGTATTTTTTTAATCTGTCGCTGTTATTCCTATAATATTGAGGTATTGTAAGTTTATACACAGATAGAAGTGGGTTTGTGCACTTCTATGTGCTATAGGGTGCTTGTTTTGCCTTGTTCACAAAAAAGCTGATTGACTTTCTTATTAAAATGAAATGCTTTTGCAGGAGGCAAACACGGGGCAGAAAGTTGGTGAAGCAAAAGCAGTCAAACTCTACGGACAGATCCCTCCTATTGAAAAGATGGATGCATCCTTGTCAACATTGGTGAACTGCGAGTAAGTATGCTGAAAATCCTCTCAAGCGAGTCAGCACAGATGTGTCTATGAACCTAAACACATTGGGGATGCACAGATGTGTCTATGAATCTAAACACATTGGGGATGCACAGATGTGTCTATGAAACTAAACACATTGGGGATGCACAGATGTGTCTATGAACCTAAACACATTGGGGATGCACAGATGTGTCTGAAACTAAACACATTGGGGATGCACAGATTTGTCTATGAAACTAAACACATTGGGGATGCACAGATGTGTCTGAATCTAAACACATTGGGGATGCACAGATGTGTCTGTGAACCTAAACACATTGGGGATGCACAGATGTGTCTGTGAACCTAAACACATTGGGGATGCACAGATGTGTCTGTGAACCTAAACACATTTGGGATGCACAGATGTGTCTGTGAACCTAAACACATTGGGGTTGCACAGATGTGTCTGTGAACCTAAACACATTGGGGATGCACAGATGTGTCTGTGAACCTAAACACATTGGGGATGCACAGATGTGTCTGTGAACCTAAACACATTGGGGATGCACAGATGTGTCTGTGAATCTTAACACATTGGGGATGCACAGATGTGTCTGTGAACCTAAACACATTGGGGATGCACAGATGTGTCTGTGAACCTAAACACATTGGGGATGCACAGATGTGTCTATGAACCTAAACACATTGGGGTTGCACAGATGTGTCTATCAATCTAAACACATTGGGGATGCACAGATGTGTCTGTGAACCTAAACACATTGGGGATGCACAGATGTGTCTGAACCTAAACACATTGGGGATGCACAGATGTGTCTGTGAACCTAAACACATTTGGGATGCACAGATGTGTCTGTGAACCTAAACACATTGGGGATGCACAGATGTGTCTGTGAACCTAAACACATTGGGGATGCACAGATGTGTCTGTGAACCTAAACACATTGGGGATGCACAGATGTGTCTGTGAACCTAAACACATTGGGGATGCACAGATGTGTCTATGAATCTTAACACACTGGGGATGCAGCATGAAACCTATTTAGGAGGGTGTGTGGACCTAGGAGGCTGTGTGGTCCAGTGGTTAAAGTAAAGGTCTTGTAACCAGGAGGTTCCCGATTCAAATTCCACCTCAGCCACTGACTCACTGTGTGACCCTGAGCAAGTCACTTAACCTCCTTGTGCTCCGTCTTTCGGGTGAGACGTAATTGTAAGTGACTGTGCAGCTGATGCGTAGTTCACACACCCGAGTCTCTGTAAGTCGCCTTGGATAAAGGCGTCTGCTAAATAAACAAATTTAACCCCTTCCACTCCAGATGTAAAATTCAATGTGCATGCCAGGTACCAGATTTTTAAAATCACTTTCATTGCTAATTTCACCCCTGAAATTGCTATAAAATGCTATGTTTCAAAATAAAACATAAATCAATGATATATAGATTTTTTTAGTTGTAAATAGCAACACATGCAATGAACAATAAAATAAGCATTTCATTTGTAAACAATAATACATACAAAACACAAGATTACTAAAGAATAAAAAGAAAGTTTTTATAAATGGGAAAACATACATGTGCATGATTATTTATGTCCACCTTTTAAAGACATTCTATTTTCACCCTTGATGAATTATCAATCAAAATAAAAACATAAATAAATGTAAAAATAACAAGACACTTGAAATGTCCCCTTCGACAGAGTGATTTTTTGTAGAAATATTTCCGATCTTTGATGCAGCTGGTGTATTTTTCATTGATGCTCTAGTCTATGCAATGTGTTCAATTGTTTACTGTCTGCCAGGTTCCTAAATGCAGCGTAACAGGTAGTGTGTCGAGACAAGCGTTTGCTGTATTTATTTTTAAGTAATACAAAATATGTATACTTACACACTTCTTTCAGAAGTGGAAATTGTCATGGGGAGTTATTGTGTGGTATAGTGTTCAATACTATTCACAGTGTTTTAGTGCCCCGTCAGGCAGTTTTATCTTGGTTCGGCTTTCATCCAATCCCTTCAATCTATGTGCGTCATATAAAGCCTGGTCTTTCATTCTGTTCAGTGGTGCTATTTGTTTAGTTTTGTGAAAATGAATGTGCGATATGTCCTATGATACAGGTAGGTCTCCCTTTGTTTGTTTGTGTTACTAGGCTTCTTCATTCATAAAATAAAATGCTTCCTTATGGGAAATTCAGTTTTAGATACAGCGCTTCTAAGTTTCTTTTTGAAATTGCAGGTTTTCATTGGTTTAATTATGCTATAGTTGATTTTATTTATTTGTCTTGTCTTGCAGAAGTGCAGTGCATTTACATTTTGGTATCCTCCAGTATCTTACATTACTTTTTAATTTTTGTCCTGATCTGCCCAAGAGACTGTGGACACTGTTAGATTTGTTTGATTGAGTTATATGTAATTGTAACGGTAAGTGTCAAAGCACACATGCATAAGAAGAGATTAACAGCAGACATGTTAAAACGGTCACTAGGTTTAAAACAATAGTTAGATAGTTGGCCATATTACATTGGGCATACCTCAGCACGATGTTCAGCGAGGAAAATGGAAGCTCTCAGAAGCATGTCTCAAAAAGTGCTTGTGTGTACTCCCAATTCATACAGACAGATAAACAAGTTACATGCTGTGCTAAAATTACCTCCTATGTCTACATTCTACTTCCCATTTACCTTAAATGTCAAACCTCAACTTGGTTCCTTTTCGTAAACCCCCTGTTCTCACCAGAGTTGTTTCCACAGAACATTATTTTCATGACACTTACCACCTGCTATTCTATAACTTGCTATGTCTCTAGATTTTGCAAATTTTGCTTGCAACATGCATTTGCTCTGAGTTTGCAACAGCTGAGCTAAATGCTCCAGCATTGACCTTACATTCCCCTTTCAACACTCTGAAACATTTTAGTACAGGTTACTAAGCATGAGTTATAGTTTACAGTAGAAAGACTCTTATACAGCTCAGCTGGTGTACATGGTCACATTAATAATTTCCTATAACACTTTAGATGCATCTGGCTAATGCCAAAATAAAGAAAACAAAAAATCACTGCCTGACTGTACAGTATTTTCATAGCACACAAGTTATGACAAATGTGCATAATACTGCATGGCTTCAGTTTTCCACACCCTGATTTATATAGCAAGATCTGTGCCATCTTAACACTATATAAACTGTTTCGATCATCGTTAGACTTCAGTGCATTATCAAGTTCAACGCTTTGAGTTTTCATTTTTCCACCTTTCTTGCATGTATTAACAAAATACATTATTAACAAGACTGTATTATATTTTGATTCAGAGTAGTGAATCATTATAGTTAGAAGTGTACAATATAAGTACAGTACCAGTAGTATAAATATATATTTATATAAAGATGCTGCAGATCATTTCAGACTCTTCTGTGCGCTTAAAAAAAGTGTTTTGTGGGGTATTTATTTGTTTACAGCCTGCTATATTGATTTTAATACAGTAACTATAACCTCCCGTTTGAACATGCGATTGACATCAGAGCAGAACTCCAAACCATGTGCAGTTTAGCTGCGCTCTGACAAAATGCACGATTGTCTTTAAGTCCACAGCACTCCCTGCTGTTTTGTTTATTTCCTCTTTCTCTTGTGACCTGGTGTCGGGACTAATGAAGTGCAGCTGATTCAAAGCTGGTCAAAAAACATAGGATTGCAAAGCTGAGACATTTTTGCATTACCTCACTGTGACGGTCTGGCCGTGGCTACCACTGTAGCTGAGTGGCGCCACAGAGGTGTTTGCACTTACTGGTTGTAAATCTCTTAGGATGCAGCTTTGGCTGCCAGTACTTAACCCTTTATCTTCCCCCAATGTTGATCCAGATGTACTTTATTAAAATCCCCCATGAGACTGGGGTCCAATTACAATTACAATGCTATCTTGTTCAATTCCAATTCCAATTCCAATTATGCTGCAGTAATTACAATTGTCACACTAAAAGGTAACATAAACAACTACACACATTAACATGTTTACTGTTAATTTATTCTATATAACCAAGCAGTAATCACAGGTACAAATACAGAAATATAATATGTAACTTAAATTGTTTTCAAACAAATAGGGTCACCAAAAGTGGTTGAAAATACAAAAATAATGATTGACAAATAAATGTGTAATTGAACTGAAATCGAACTGTGTATGAATTATGCATGAGACAGCACTTAAAACAAGGTAGGCCTGCGACACATAGATATAAAGTTAAACCTTTGTAAGAAAACCTGTGAAATTTGAGAAGATAATGAGAATCATGTTGGTTGTGCTTCTGTTCACTATAGGAAGCTGTCACTCTCCACAAACTGCATTGAAAAGATTGCAAACCTCAACGGACTCAGTAAGTATTGAGTGCTGCGGGGATCCCCGAGTGGCTCACCTGGTAGAAGCACAGCACTGAGGTGCGCAGGTTCATGTCCTGGCTGTGTGAAGTAGGCCAGTCTTCACTGAGGACTCCGAAGAGGCCGTCACATTGGCTCTACCTCCCGTGGGTTAGGGAGGCACAACCGGGAGAGACTGTTTCTCCTCATCACGCTACAGTGAACCCTCCTGCCAGGAGCACAGTGAGCTCAAAGGTGGTCACCTGCAGGTGACCATTAGCTCGCTGACATCTGCTCTCGAGTTTGGGTAAAAAAGGAAGCTGGCTTGGTCGTGGGATTGAAGAACGCCCACTGAACCTTCGGGTGTCCTGAGTCATATGGGGAATTGCAGCTGTGAGGGGAAAAGCAATTGGGCATTCCAAACTGGTAGAAGTAATTGGACAAACAAAACGTATATATATAAAAAAGTATTGAGAGTACTGTTTATGTGATAAGTGCAGGGTTAACGTGTATGACCGCACAGCAGTCCACACGTAAATAAAATACAAGACAGAGCCAAGGGGAACAGTGTTGTCCAAGGACACTGGTACAGCAAGTGTTTTGGTCTTTCTGGATTTTAAAGTGCAGGAACACCAGTAAAACACGTCTACTCCGTGTCGAGTTCTCTAGCGGCCCTGTAAATCCTGGATTTTAAGCTGAATATGTATTTTTCCTTTGCAACAGGTTGCTCTTGCTATGGACACTTTTGATTTTTGTATATCCAATCTGTACAGTGTTATGTTATTGCAGGAAAAGCTTTCTTAGGAAAAGGAATGACAGAGATTCCACTTATCATGTAATTAAGCATTATCTACAGTGAGTCTCTGAGTGAATAAAGTCTGAGATGGATTTGAGGATTGTATACATTGCAAGGGAGACTGCTGTCTGCAAGTACATTCAAGGTGTCCTCTAGATATGAAACAATCAAGTAACATCATGTGGTTACAGAGGGAATATTTATTTACACACGGCCAGCATCAGTAAACATGGGCTGGTGAAGGCAATGAAGTAGAGAGACGCTGGTTGTAGAGCTTTAGTAACGAAACCAAGATGTGCTGAACCAGGCCATATATAATGTCTGGTTCAGTTGTGATGCAGGCTTCATCCAGGGCTGTAGTATAACTGCATGGCTGTAATTACATGTGTAGCAGTACAACAGCATGGTTTAGGGTAGATTTACATGGTTTGGGTTGGATTTGGGATGTTGCTGCTTATTAAATGAGTAGATATGTGCTCTGATTGGCTGAAATGACCTTCATCGTTGATATTATATTACAAGAGCTTTGGTCTTTACCTTGATTTTAAAGTACTGCACAGGGACTAGGGATAAAGGGATGTGTAAGAGCTGAGGGCCAGTTGTGCAGATCTAGTTGGTAGAAGTGTGAGATGAACTTTTTGGTTGGAGCTGGAGAGGGACTGGAGAGCTGAATGCTCAAGACTGAAAGACAGACTAGCAGTTTAGTCTTCTGGATTGATTAGATTTAACAAATTGTAAATGTAAATCTAACTGATAAATTCAGATACTTGCAGAATATGTAGTTTGTACTTATTTTACAGATTGTATACATTTTTACTTTTCTTTCTTTTTTATAGAAAATCTACGAATCTTGTCTTTAGGACGGAACAACATAAAGAATTTAAATGGACTGGTAATTTACTTAATGTTCAATGATGTTTATTCATATACGTTTTAATATTTTAGTTACCACTGCATTTGACTAAGGGTGCAATTTAATTAACCTTCAGTTAGGAAAGCATTTTAGGAAAATAAAAATCCTGCAAAAAATGGATCAAAATGTACTCTGTTTATTGCATTAATTTGTATTGTCCAAAAACTTCTTATCCCAGCTAAACATTAATTGTATCAGGCGCTCGTCATTTTAGTATTCTGGGGAAATTGTTTACCAGTTATTTTTAAAATTAAGGAGATAAGATTTAAAACCTCTTATGGATATTCATTCTCTAATTTGAAATGTAAACTCTAAGCAATTAGGCCTTTCTTTCTTTCTTTCTTTCTTTCTTTCTTTCTTTCTTTCTTTCTTTCTTTCTTTCTTTCTTTCTTTCCAATACCATAGATAATTAATAATTATAAATAATAATAATAATACAAAAAACAATCTATAATGTAAACTATTTTAATGATCCAAAGGTAGGATCCAGATACTACCACCATTTAACGCTATGTTCATACAATGTTTTCCCTGAGGGGTAATTTATTGACCAACTTATTAACTTTGTAACATACAATACAAATTCGGTGAAACAAGGTCCAGGAAAAATCACTTTTACACATATAAGTGTGGTAGTATCAGTTCCGCCACTGTTTCAGTCATTAAATAGAGCCCACTGTGTTGCTGTCCCTCAACAGGAGGCGGTGGGGGAGACCTTAGAGGAGCTTTGGATTTCCTACAACCAGATCGAGAAGCTGAAAGGGATCCATGTGATGAAGAAGCTGAAGGTCCTCTACATGTCCAACAACCTTGTCAAGGATTGGGGTAGGTTGACCACTGCTGCGCTGCTTTGCTGAGACGCTATGTGTCATTTCTAGTGTGTGTGTGAGAGGGGAAGGGTTCATCCTACATCACATGAAGGGTGATGGGTCAGTCAAGTCTCCTTTCACTGGAGCACACGAAGGGTGACGGGTCAGACAAGTTTCCTGTCACTGGAGCACACAAAGGGTGACGGGTCAGTCAAGTCTCCTTTCACTGGAGCACACGAAGGGTGACGGGTCAGACAGGTCTCCTTTCACTGGAGCACACGAAGGGTGACGGGTCAGTCAAGTCTCCTGTCACTGGAGCACACGAAGGGTGACGGGTCAGTCAGGTCTCCTTTCACTGGAGCACACGAAGGGTGACGGGTCAGACAAGTCTCCTGTCACTGGAGCACACAAAGGGTGACGGGTCAGTCAGGTCTCCTTTCACTGGAGCACACGAAGGGTGACGGGTCAGTCAGGTCTCCTTTCACTGGAGCACACGAAGGGTGACGGGTCAGTCAGGTCTCCTGTCACTGGAGCACACGAAGGGTGACGGGTCAGTCAAGTCTCCTGTCACTGGAGCACACGAAGGGTGACGGGTCAGTCAAGTCTCCTTTCACTGGAGCACACGAAGGGTGACGGGTCAGTCAAGTCTCTTGTCACTGGAGCACACGAAGGGTGACGGGTCAGACAAGTCTCCTGTCACTGGAGCACACGAAGGGTGACGGGTCAGTCAGGTCTCCTTTCACTGGAGCACTGCTTGTATTGAACACTTGTGTCTGCTGAAAACAAGCGGCTGTGTCATTCAAATAGTCTTTTCTGGGGTTTGCTGGCTGTGTCATTCAAATAGTCTTTTCTGGGGTTTGCTGGCTGTTTACTGGTTAGTTTAGGAAATGGATCCAGCTCTTATCCACAGGGAGGGAGTGACCAGTCAGAATCATAGTAATTTACTAGTGTGTAGCATCGCAACTTTTTATACCTTGTGGGATAAAGTCACACTTAACAGTTTTGCATATATGTGGAGAACTGCTCGTTCAACTGTGATGAAACTTGCTAAGGGCCTTTGTTGGCATAAATTATTGATGGTTTCAAAATCTCCAGGTCTTTCTTTCTGTCCATCCGGCTGTCAGTCTGTCTATATGTCACGCTTAAAATATAACACATCTAGAGAATTGCTGAGGACATTCTTTAGCAGAAGTGAGCTATATGGAGCCTGTCTCACTATCCTAATGCCTCTGTATGTCATGCTACATTTTTTCAATAGGTCATGGTGATCTACTTTTCCATGTTATAGCTGTGGTGGTGGATGAATTTCACTGATATGTTTTTCAAAAAAATATAACACACATTTGCTCCATGAGTAAACTAGACAAATGAGCTTTAAATTTAAATCAATCTATTGATGCATTCTGCCACATTTTGTTTAAAGTTATCCGCTCTGTAGTCTTTGTACGTGGGCTTTAGCTGTTGACTGCATCTTCAGTGCTCACTATATGACTGTTGAAATTCATTTAATTAGTGGTACTGCTGCCCTGACTAAGCTTCCTGCCCTCAATCCAAGACAGATTCATTTAAAAATAGCCAGGCAAAAGTACCAGAAATAGAAGCCAGTCATGAGTACTTAAATGTATTATTAATAGCTTTCTCAAATCTATTCATTTTTTAATGTTCTATTGACATTAAAGTGTAACATTAACTAGTGAAAATGCTAAATAATCAGTTAATAAAGACAACCCCAAAATTAAAGAAATCAACGCTGGATTTATTTTTATTTCTTTGACAATTTTATGTTAATAAAATCCATTAACAGTTAAAAGTTTGAGAGAATTCTGTACAAAAACAAATTCTGTTAGACTCTCTTGTGAAGCCCTGCTGTATACCAAATACAACAACACTTGAGAAAAGATGATTTTGTAGATTTAATAATCACTAGCTAAATTGGACACATGCAACCTTCAGCAGGTTAAATAAATAAATAAATAAAATACTTTCACAAACCAGCTTCCTCTGTTATGACAGTGTAAGAGTCAATGAGATACCAGCCAGCCCTGCAGGTGTGCACCTGACAGCGTAAGAGTCAGTGAGATACCGGCCAGCCCTGCAGGTGTGCACCTGACAGCGTAAGAGTCAGTGACATACCGGCCAGCCCTGCAGGTGTGCACCTGACAGCGTAAGAGTCAGTGACATACCGGCCAGCCCTGCAGGTGTGCACCTGAGCTCACGAGACGCCAGGCTGGTAGGTCTTCTGCAGCGCGATGAGGAGAAACATTTCCTGCTGGTTTTGCCTCCCTAACCCGCAGGAGCACCAGAAACAATGCAACGCTCCCTCCAGAATCCCCAGCAAAGACTGGTGACTTCACAAAGCCATAGTATTTCAAAACATTATTCTGCAATTATGTGGCCACAAAATGCTAAATATTGCAGATGTTACAAAGACACCAGTATATGCATTTCCCAGTACTGAATTTGTTCTGAAAACTCCTGCTTTTCACTGTTTTTGTGTAATTGAACTCCCCACTCACACGTCATTGCCCATCAGACCCACTGGATCACAGCCCTTAGCCCCAGCCACTGTACTGTGCTGCCACCACCAAAGCTTACCTGTGAATTATTAGTAGCCTCTTTGCAGCTCAATCATAGCTAACTGCTTTTAAATGTCCCTGCTGCTCAGGTACTGTATGCCCAGATTCCCGAGCAATGATGTGTGTGTCTTGACAGGTGAGTTTGTGAAGCTGGCAGACCTCCCTTCTCTGGCAGACCTGGTGTTTGTAGGAAACCCCATAGAAGAGAAATATTCCAGCGAGGGCAGCTGGATAGAAGAAGCAACCAAGAGACTTCCCAAATTAAGGAAACTTGATGGTGAGTTTCAGTGCTTTGAAGTACATGATCAGGGTTTGTGAACGTGTGGGTTGCAGTGCGTAGTGAAAGGGGTGATGTAGGTGCTCCAGACAAAGACAAACACAACGCTCACGGTACAAGTTACTTTTATTCTTGACCCGGATTTAAATAATAAAGCTGGCTCTACCCATCAATGGGTATTGCCAGCGCCAAAACGAGGGGTTGCAGTCCCGAAATAATAAATCCAAACACAGACAAGAAACACAGACACGAAACACAGACACGTCTCCGGACAGTGAGTGCTCGAGTGCAGGTGCGGTGCTGGATACAACGATGCCGGTTCAGTGCAGGTGCGGTGAAGTCTGGGTGAATCGCTGGCCTCCGGCTGCAGCTCCCAGATCCGTGCTTAACTAGTCTGCCAAAGACAAAACACACACGGTTGCACAAACAAACAAAACACTTAATTCTCCTCCCAAAACAGTCCTCGTTTCCTCCCATCAACCACAACAAAGGAACCGATTATGGCGTCACGTCCCCTAAAGTACCCTCAGCCCCGCCCCTCGATAGCTAGTTCAATCACGTCTCCTCCAATTCATGAATGAAACTTCGCTTACCGTACTAGGGCGGGGACTCCTGGTACCGTGGCGCCATCCCTTTCCTGAATGGCGGCTTCCGACTGCCCCGGAATGAACTGCCGAAACATTCAGTACGGGCACGCAATTCCTGCTGTACAGTGCTCTCACAGGTCGAGAGGAGATTGTTGATTCAGATTCATTCGCTCTTTGTCACATATCCCACCGCTCAGAGTGGAGCCGAAGGAACACTCGGCTGAATCTACCTTGCCCATTACACCCCCTCCCGGAAAAGTAATCCGCATTTTGATGATCTCTCCCTGCACGGTGTGTCATGAAATACATGAAGGGTTGCAGCGCCAGATACCACCGAGTTATCCGGGCGTTGCTATCCTTCATCGTGCTTAACCATCTGAGTGGGGCGTGGTCAGTGACAAGATTGAATGAATGACCCAATAGGTAATAGCGTAAGGTCTGAGTGGCCCATTTAATGGCCAGACATTCCTTTTCTATGACGGAGTAGTTGCGCTCCGAGGAGCATTTTTTGCTTATATACAGGATAGGGTGTTCTACTCATCAACCCGCTGGGACAAGACCGCCCCAGACCAACATCCGGCGCCGGTGTGGAGGAGGAATTCTTATCAAAATCTGGTGTGATTAGGGCGGGGCTTGGCAGAGTCGTTGCTTAATGGTATCAAAGGCCCCCTGACATTCTCCTGTCCATTTAATTAAATTTGGTGCGCTCTTTTTAGTGAGGTTCACTAGAGGGTTTACCACTGTGGCGTACTCGGGGATGAATCGACGGTAATAACCAGCCAACCCCAAGAGAGACTTTAGCACGGATCACCTCATATGGCCCCTGCCATTTAGCATATAGCTTGGATTCCGACGTGGGAAGAAGCAGCATTACCTTGTCTCCTGGCCGAAAGGTCCGAATCCGTGCATTTTGGTTGTAATGCTGCTGTTGCCGGTGCTGAGCCGATTTTAGATTGTCCTGGGCCAAACGACCGACCAAATCCAGGCGATCACGGAGTAGGAGCACATGCTGCACTACGTTTTTGGACGAGCCTTTGTGTTCTTCCCACCCCTCTCTCAACAGATCGAGGATGCCGCGAGGCTGTCGGCCGTACAAGAGCTCAAAGGGGGAGAACCCTGTCGAACTCTGCGGCACCTCTCTCACTGCAAAAAGGAGGTAGGGGAGAAGCGATGCCCAATGTTTCTGCTCCTGATTCACAAACCGTCTCAGCATCTGCTTTAATGTTTGGTTAAAACGTTCCACCAAACCGTCCGACTGTGGATGATAAACAGATGTCCGGATGGGACGTATTTTTAGTATTTTATACACCTGCTGTAGCGTTTGAGACAGAAAGTTAGTTCCATGATCAGTCAGTATCTCTTTGGGGATCCCTACTCTCGACATAATCTGCACTAGTTCTTTGGCTATTGCAGCGGCACTAGTGGACCTCAAAGGAACTGCCTCCGGGTATCGCGTTGCATAATCCACCACTACTAATATGTGCGTATACCCAGAGTCAGAAGGTAGCAAAGGGCCCACTATGTCCATTGCAATGCGCTCAAAGGGAGTGGAAATTATTGGCAGTGGGACCAAAGGGGCCGGGCGCATCGACCCGGCGCTACTCGCTGGCAGTCTGGGCATGTGGCTACATATTTCGACACTTCGCTATGAAGCCCTACCCAATAAAATCGAGCCAATATGCGTTCCCTTGTCTTGTCGGCTCCTAAGTGTCCTGCAAAGGGGATGTCATGCGCCAGCCTCATGACCTCAGGCCGACAGGACGGAGGAACCATCAATTGTGTTACAGGCTGTCCTGTGCCCGGGGCAGGGTTTACCCTATACAGTAATTGCCCCTTGATAATGAAGTGCGGATATACCAGCGCCCAGCGCCTTCAACATCCTTACCTTCAATAGACCGGACCTGTCCCCAGCGTGCACCAGTGTGGGGTCGTTTTCTGGTCCCACACTAGGTCCGCGCTTGAGCCCCACATGTCCGGTACATTGAGAGGGGCTGGAGTAACATCTGCCCTGGATGGCCCAGTAACCCCGCCCTCTCGGTCACACTGCGTACCGACTCCCTTTGAGTGGCGTTTGATACCATCCGCTCTCTCCCACCAGTCCCCAGCCTCGTTTCAGAGACGCCCTTCCCATTTTTCGATCCGTCTCTCTTTCTTTGTTTTCCTAGGACGGAAAAGGGAAGAGAACAGGTCAGCTTGCAGGGGAAAAATCTCACCAATCGCTTCCCCTGCTCTGTCTGCCACGGTTACGCAGCGGTCGGGACTGCCTTTTGGATTAATTGCCGATACTGTGGCCAGTCCCGCCCAGAATTACGGGTGCGGCAGCCTTCCACCACCCCAACTGTGAGGTGGCGTTGTGTCTGACCTACCGACACGTATGCTTTTAGGGTGGGATATGTCGCCGTGTCTCCATGGATGCAGGAGATCGCCACCTTGCCTTGTGGCTGCCACGACATACCGCCTAAGAGAGACGTTTGAATTAAGGTCTGTGCACACCCTGAGTCCACTAAAGCCTGGGTACTCACATTACCAACCACCACATCAATAATACAAGGCCCCTCCCGACCATTTCCCGTTCCTTACCTGCTTCAGATGCCAGATAGCATGTCGCCACGTTGCACTCCATTGCTGAGGGGCACATGCGGCGATGTGTCCTGGTTCATGGCACCTAAAACAGATGATACTAGGGGCAGAAGGCACTGGGGTTAACGATCTGTCCCGCTGCTGATAAGGCAGCGGGTCGGGGTAGCAAATCTACCCCAGCTGGGGCCAACCGCTGCCTCCATGGTGAGGAGGTGGGTCGGCCCATTGGGATCGGTGGTTTGGCCAGTCGGGGTCCCAGGGGAGGAGGAGATGTTGGTGGTACTGCGGCGCTGCTCCTCGGCTGGTGAGAGGAAGAAGAGGGGTCAGTAGTCCGGTTTTGATGGAGACCGGGAGTCCTCAAAGTCCTCCGCCAGTTTGACGGGCGGCCTCCAGGGTGTCGGGGTTGTGACGCCGTATCCAGTCCTGTGTCTCCGTGCCGACCACATGGCAGAACTGCTCCAGGACTATTGCCTCGCCCATCTGTGCACCGGTCTTTTGTGCAGGGCTAAGCCAGTGCACCATGTGGTCACACAGTTTCTGGGCGACCACCCTGGGACGGGTCTCCCGTGGTCTCCGGTATTCCCGGAAACGCAGCCGATGGGTTTCCCCGTGATGTTGAGGCGCTGGAGGATGCCCGCTTGACTAGGTCGTACTGGCTAGCCTCCTCGTCAGTCATGGCTTGGTATGCTGCCTGAGCCTCCCCACTCAGACAGGGACCCAATTGACTAGCCCAGTACTCCTTTGGCCATTGCGCAGTGGTGGCCAACCGCTCAAAGGCAACCAAGTGCGCCTCAGGGTCATCCTCTGCTGTCATCTTCTGCGCCCGTGCTTTAGGGGCGCCATCACGGGTACCGTTGGTGCCTGGCGTCGTCCCGAGCCCGACCCTCTCTATCAGCGCCGTGAATCTCTCCTCTCGTCGCTCTCCTCCGCCTCCCGTCTCTGTTCCAGCGCTTGCAACAGCGCAGTAAGCGTGGCAACGCCCATCTCCCCGTACTGACACCACGTGTGAACGTGTGGGTTGCAGTGCGTAGTGAAAGGGGTGATGTAGGTGCTCCAGACAAAGACAAACACAACGCTCACGGTACAAGTTACTTTTATTCTTGACCGGATTTAATAATAAAGCTGGCTCTACCCATCAATGGGTATTGCCAGCGCCAAAACGAGGGGTTGCAGTCCCAAATAATAAATCCAAACACAGACAAGAAACACAGACACGAAACACAGACACGTCTCCGGACAGTGAGTGCTCGAGTGCAGGTGCGGTGCTGGATACAACGATGCCGGTTCAGTGCAGGTGCGGTGAAGTCTGGGTGAATCGCTGGCCTCCGGCTGCAGCTCCCAGATCCGTGCTTAACTAGTCTGCCAAAGACAAAACACACACGGTTGCACAAACAAACAAAACACTTAATTCTCCTCCCAAAACAGTCCTCGCTTCCTCCCATCAACCACAACAAAAGGAACCGATTATGGCGCCACGTCCCCTAAAGTACCCTCAGCCCCGCCCTCCGATAGCTAGTTCAATCACGTCTCCTCCAATTCATGAATGAAACTTGCCACCGTACTAGGGCGGGACTCCTGGTACCGTGGACGCCATCCCTTTCCTGAATGGCCGACTTCCGACTGCCCCCGGAATGAACTGCCGAAACATTCAGTACGGGGCACGCAATTCCTGCTGTACAGTGCTCTCACAGGTCGAGAGGGAGATTGTTGATTCAGATTCATTCGCTCTTTGTCACAGGGTTTCTATTTGTTTATTGTATTCATTTACATTGAAGTATGTGGTCTATTCTTTATATAAAACATGTGGCCCAGAGCCTGCAGAACTGTATGGGAAAAGATGGATAAACTATACTGTAAGTGTATGGATAAGCGTACATTTTTATTTTATTTTAAATACCAGTTACTGTTTTATCTCCTGTTTAGGAAACCCAGTTATCAAACAAGATGACGAGGAAGGTGAAGGAGAAAGCTAACAAGAAAGATGTTTTTGAAAAAAGAAAGATGTTTACTTATGTTTGAGATGTTTTACTGTTCCACCTCCCAGCACCAGCATATTATAAAGAACCCCATTCTTATTTCCTTTTTTAGATATTTATATTTTCTACTTCTATATATTCGACTGCACAAATCCCATGCAGGACACAGCTCTTACACTCAGAGCTCAATCCTGCTCCAATAGGATGTAATGTTAATCCTGCTTAAGAGAGGATCTTTTCCTAGAACACTGTCAGCAGGATTCAGGTGATCCAGACTGGAGCCATTTAGAATTATATAAAGAGCTCTTTGTGTCGACACCAAGACATGTTTTACAAAGACCAGACAAAATATATAATGCATTATTTTGACCTACTTCACATTATTCAAAGCACATGCCTGATTTTGCAGTGGCTAACACGTAAGGACCAGTTATACAGGCTCAGAGATAATACTGTTTTCTGAAATGAAGGACCACAAACACAAAAACCTATTGTACAGTAAATAACACAGTGTTTGTTTGGGGTTTACCAATGGGTTACCCATGATGGACCTTCAAAGGGAATATTGTTGATCACTTGGTATAACCCCAGGACTCTGGAATCCTGGTCTGCAAATGAGGAACGCCTTGCCTGCAGACACACAGCACAACAATCCAAACCTGTTTCTTCCTGTAACTGAACAAACAAAATGCAATAGAAATGAAATGTTTACCTTATAGACTGAAGAATAGAATATTTGTAAAGTGATTTTTACTATATTAAATTATTTTAAAAAAATGTACAGATAAATGTGTATGTTACTTTGTTAAGAGTGGTCTATGTTTGCATTAAAGAATTAAAAAAAAATTGTGTTTCTGTTAATTTAATTGTTTGTGAGAGCGGTCCAGTCTGTATCCATGCTATGTCTTTTTTTCACAATGTATGATAAGGTGAGCCTTGCCATTTGAAATTTGATTTCAGTGTTACTGTAACTTCAATACGCATTGGCTCCTGATAGTAAGAATTACTGATAAGACCATTTTTTTTTCCAGTCCCTTGAAATTTGTATTAACAAGAGTTGGCTGTAGTTTGAATAAACAAATATGTCCAGGTTATTGTTTTTATGGTTTAAAGGAGTGTTCCCTAATGTTTTAAAAAACAATTCTCCTACATCTTAGTTTTATTAACATTATTATTGGCCCTATGTTTTATTGTGCAGAGCATCCTTTAGGGCTGTGGGCCACCTGATCTAGTTGCATTTTCCAAAATGGTAAAAATACATCCCCTCCAACTGTACTGATTTGCCCGGTACAATACCAGCTGTCTTACTTTGTACCGGATCCTCACAACTTGATAGTGTGTACTAAATTGTGAAATCCACTCCACCCTGAGTAAACTTAGAGTGACTGTGCTGAGCATACCAGCGCTAAAGCCTCTGATTTAGACTGCATTTGTTCTTCTGCACAGTACCACTCAGCAGCAGGCGCGCGGCTTCCATTACTGCTTAGAAGAACACAGCCAGATTGGTCTCAGGTAAAATTACTTAACATTTGATGGGGATTAAAAACAGAGAGTTTAAGCAGAAAATAAATATTGTATTAGTATTTTTGAGGCGAAAACACATGTCCTAACCTGTCACATTTCTCCGTTATCCCTAATGGGAAAACATTATTTCAATTGTAATTTATTAATTGTAAGGCAGTCCTCTTGCCCACACAGTATAGCTGGCCGTCAGGATTCACTTGTGTTTTATTTGCTCATTGTGTTCTTCACTCATATTGTCACTGACTCATCTCAATGTTCTTGTTAACATCAGTATGTAACTTGCCACTCGCTCTCACTACACCATTGATTTGGTGCCGGTGACATTTCATTTTCCATCCTAACTCAGTCACTTTCAGACTGGAAGCACCTGAACTAATTTTGTAGTGATGTTTGCTTTTATTATTTGTTAAAAAATAACTTAGACAGTAAAGTGAAGATAATCAGCAGAGTGTGTTTGTGTGGAGACAGTAAAGTGAAGAGAAGCAGCAGAGTGTGTTTGGGAAGAGACAGTAAAAAGAAGAGAAGCACCAAAGTGTGTTTGGGGAGAGACAGTAAAGTGAAGAGAAGCAACAAAGTGTGTTTGGGGAGAGACAGTAAAGTGAAGAGAAGCAGCAAAGTGTGTTTGGGGAGAGACAGTAAAGTGAAGAGAAGCAGCACAGTGTGTTTGGAGAGACAGTAAAGTGAAGAGAAGCAGCACAGTGTGTTTGGAGAGACAGTAAAGTGAAGAGAAGCAGCACAGTGTGTTTGGGGAGACAGTAAAGTGAAGAGAAGCAGCACAGTGTGTTTGGAGAGACAGTAAAGTGAAGAGAAGCAGCACAGTGTGTTTGGGGAGAGACAGTAAAGTGAAGAGAAGCAGCACAGTGTTTGGGGAGAGACAGTAAAGTGAAGAGAAGCAGCACAGTGTGTTTGGAGAGAGACAGTAAAGTGAAGAGAAGCAGCACAGTATGTTTGGAGACAGTAAAGTGAGGAGAAGCAGCACAGTGTGTTTGGAGAGAGACAGTAAAGTGAAGAGAAGCAGCACAGTGTGTTTGGGGAGAGACAGTAAAGTGAAGAGAAGCAGCACAGTGTGTTTGGGGATAGACAGTAAAGTGAAGAGAAGCAGCACAGTGTGTTTGGAAGCAGGAGAGACAAAGTAAAGGTTACAAAGAAGTGAGGAAAAGCCGTAGAGTCCAGAATAGAAAACAAAAAGCAGAGCATGTTTTAGCCAATTCCAAATCATTTCTGAATCACAGTCTGAACAACCACGCCATAATAATATTTGTAATGCCTCTTCCTCAGCAGTAGGCGTATGAAGGGAACCAGCATGCATCATGTGAGCACTGAGCTTGTGGCAAGTTATCTTATTCATTGTATTGGGAAAGACAGTATTGATAAGGTAGGAAAACAACAGTTACCAGACTGGATAAAAGAAGCAATGGTATTCACTGAGCACTGATGGAAGTACCAATAATGATGATAAATACTTCCTCTTGCTGGTCAGCTGTGAAGACTCAGAAGGTGCTCATTGGGAATCGATTTCTGGACATGCCCACAGTCAATTATGCTGATGCCAAAAACATTGCAGAAAATGTAGCTGGAGCCAGGGAGAGATTGGTAAACATTTTCAAGGAACCCATCTCTAAAGTATATGTGCTGTTTTTACAGCTATGAAGCTACATCAGGAGCTGCTGGGATGCTTCATGAAACCTTCTGTGATCATGGAGAATGAGGATGACCACCTTGCCATAGATGCCACTAAAGATTTGGAAAAATCGAATGCAGATTTGTTTATTGGGCTCTCTGCATCTCACATGATCAGGAAACAGGATCTTGAGGGATCCAATGCAGTTGGCAAGCTCAGTGCTGAGGTGAGATTTTATCAGAAGGCTCAGGTGTACATGAAACAGAAATTCCCTCTCAAGAACTCTGCACTCAAAGCTAATTGTTGTGTTTGACCCAAAAAATAGACCATAACCCTAACCCAGAAAACTGCTGCAGAAATTCTGTGATGTCATTCCACAGAAAAGAACTAATGAACTGCTCATGGAGTTCATGTTATACCAAGCCTACTGATCTCCTTCCTTCTCCTCAAGACGACAAGATAAGTTCTGGCAGCAGGTGTCACAGCTGACAGACCCAGCCACTAGGCAACAACAGTTAAAGGGCACATAAGGACCTTTTTATTTTATTGTGTTACATGTTCCCATGTTTTGTTACAACTGTTTACATAACGTGTGTGTATTGTTTTAATTTTTTTTTTTTTCATTTTGACCACTTGAGGCAGGGAATGTAATTTAAAAGTTTTAAAAAAATGGTCAAAATGTTAAAAAATATATAATTAAAACAATACACACACCTTACGTAAACAGTTGCAGCAACACATGGGAACATGTAACACAATAAAATAAAAATGTCACTATGTGCCCTTTAACATTGCCATCACAGTTATGCAAAATAGCTAAATATGCTCTAGTTATCCCACACAGTAATTCTTTCTGTGAAAGCATATTTAGCATGGTTGGGAAAAACACAAGCAAGGTTCGAAGCTCATTAAGAAAATCAGCAGAAGGACATGCTGCACCCGGAGCATGCTGTGCATGCAGGCATCAGAAATAACCTGTGCAGTCTCCTTACGCTTCACACTGGAGTTGGCTTCTCATAGTACAACCTGATAACCTACTCAGTAGGCTTCCAATTTTCAGTACTGTAGCCCCACCACCCCTCACTTCTCATATTACCACATCCTAGAAAACAAAAACTAAAAAACAAATGGTATCATTTCAACTATCAACTCAATATGTATTTTTGTATTTATGTATGTATTTTTTATTTATTTATTTATTTATACAGGAAATTAACCCATTGAGGCTGAGGCCTCATTTATAAGGGGGTCCTGTCATGCACAGACACAATCATACATAAAACAACACAATTAATATTTGTCTGGTCCAGTCTTAGACAGTAACAACAAATAAACAAAGGAGCAGTAATACAGCGTTTTTTTTCTTTTCAATGTGGACTAAAAGAAAAGCAATGGCAAGGAGTTTTAAGCAAATCCCCAATACCCTCTTTATAACCAAAAAATGAGAAGCTGAAAAGAATATCCAAGTATTTACATATCATGCAGCCACAGAAATTGGTATTTGTATGTTGTTGCCCTGCTGTAGTATTTGTGCACTTGGGTAAGAGATAAAAGTTCTTAAAATTAAAAAAAGGCATAACGATTTGACATTGTGAACGGCGGTGAAGAACTGACAAAAAATGTTCTTGGCATATTTTTACAGATTGTATTAAGCAAAAGAAAGTGCCAAACGACTGGAACAACGCATCAGTGATACTTTTACATAAGAAAGGAGATAAAGAAGACCTCAAGAACTACAGACCTATTAGCTTACTTCCTATAATCTACAAAATTCTTACCAAGATACCAACCAACAGACAAGATAAATTTGACTCAATCAAATGAGCAAGCAGGATTCAGGAGTGGATTTAGCACAATGGATCATCTTCAAGTTGTAAGGCAAGTGATTCAAACCAGCAACGAGTATGAACTACCACTTTGCATGCGATTCATCGGCTATGAAAAAGTCTTTGACTCTGTTTACACAAGATCTGTATTAAGCTCTCTGAAAAAACAAGGAATTGAGAAAACGTACAGAGACTTGATCAGAGCATATACAAGAATCCACAGTAACACTCCATAAAAACAGCGACAAAATCAAAATTAAAAAAGGAGTTTGTCAAGGAGATACAATTTCCCCAAAGCTCTTCACAGCCACCCTAGAAGACATTTTCAAAACACTGGATTGGAAAATAAGGGGCTGAAGATCAATGGAGCCTACTTGAATCACCTACGATTTGCTGACGACATCATCATATTTACAACGTGCCCAGAAGAATTACAAACAAGAATACAAGAACTACACGAGGCTAGCATCAAAGCGGGTTTGAAAATGAACCTGAGGAAGACTCAAGTCATGTTCAATAAATATACCACTCCACAGGCAATTGAAGTCAATGGGATCAAGCTTGAAGAAGTCAGTAACTACGCATACTTAGGATAGTTAGTTTCGACAAGAGAGAACCAAATGTGCAAAATCAACAGAAGAGCAAAAATGGGCTGGACTGCCTTTAGAAGATTAAGCATGGTTGTGAAAAGGAAACTACCCTTATGCCTCAAGAGGAAAGTCTTCGACCAATGCGTGCTGCCAGTGCTAACTTAAGGGTACGAAACGACTCAACAGAGTATGGAAAGATGCATGCTGGGAATAACAAGAAGAGACAGGAAAAGGAAGGAATGGATAAGAGTGCAAATAAAAGTGTGCGTTGTTATTATAAGAGCGAAAAAACTGAAATGGCATGTAGCAAGATATATATATATATATATATATATATATATATATATATATATATATATATATATATATATATATATATATATATATATATCGACACACACACTCTATGTAAGCAATACGACACAACAGGGTGTAGGATATGCCTTCAGCCCCTGGAAGTTATTCTAGTACACCCCACACCCAGGAGTGGAGTGTCTTATTGCACTTATTAAATGTGTTAATATTTTTAGAAATAAAGATATATACACACATTTTTTTTATTTCAAATGAAATAGGAATGTGTTTTGTGTAATATATTACTAAGCTGGGGACAACAGTCCCGTTGCATGTGATTAATTACATGAACATATCTACGTCTGTATTACTAGTGTTACTGGAACCTTTTTAGGAATCTTTTGAAGAAAACTTGGCTAAAAGAAAATGTCTCTCAGTGGTTTGCAGTGCACTTGAAAGTCGGCACATATCTCACTTCAACTACCTGGTATTAAAGCTGATTTATTCTCCTTAATTCAAAGTTGGTTATTCCCTGTCCCTAATAGCCTTAATAGCCTAATAACCTGGCAATTACACCTGCTGAAAATATCAGCGCGGTTTTAGGTTCATTTCAACCGTTTAGCATTATTTTATTTTTTCACATGTTTAAACCTTTAGAATAAATATCTGAATATTTGAAAACTATAATAACTGTGTGGAAAAAGAGTCACATCATTTTAATTTGTATTACAAATCATTCATAAGATAAGTAATGCCATGACTCGAAGGCGATTCACACCCCCTGACTAGGTGGCAGTAGCACATGGAGTGAGGATTGTTCTTTGTCAGCCAGCGCTCGTCTATTGTTTTGAGCCGCGGCTGCTCCAGCGCAGTACCTCTTGAGAAGCTGCGCGGCTGTGCAGACTTTTAAGCCCGTGGATGCGTGACCTGGTGACGTCTTTTCCGGCTGAGTTCACGCAGACGATGAATTTGGACGGGTTTTCCGCAGAATCTGCGCAGATTTAGCAAAGTCTGCGCAGACTTAGCAAAGTCTGCGTATCGTAAACGCAGCCAGGCTTTGTCGCAGATTTCCGCAGGTCTGTAAGTGAAAAGAACGCACACATCGTCATGACAACCGCGCCAGATTGTGGGTTTGCCGGGAACGTGAACATTTTTTTTAAACTTCACAAATAAAATGTAGTTAAAGTTAGCGCTGAGTGGAAGAAAAAAATGCAACGTGAAGCAAACGTGAAATTGAAGGAGGTGATCTTCTCCCTGTGTAAACTACTGGCCGGGCTGGGAGTCGAAGCGGTGCCTAGTCCAGAAACCTTCAGGCGGGGCAAATTCAACAGGAGAGACGGGGTAAGAGGCGTCACCGACTTCCCTGTGTACAACGTTGTTATTACAGTAATTATGGAGATCTGCACGTTTCTAAAGTTTCATAAACTTGTTACATTTGCTCACAGTCATTATTTTGTTTGTGCATGTTTGATAGACTGGTGTCAAAGCGTGTCGCTTCACATGTTGTCTTACTTGTCACATTTCTGATATTGATCGTGTTTGCAATCTGGGTTGTTGCTCCATTACTGACTGCAAACACACATTGCGAGTGAAATTAAAAAACAAACCGCACATTACAATGGTATTTGAAGCTACGTACTTGATTAGCTACATCGTTTCAGCATTTCGCTGTCTATTGTTAAACTGTTAATGGCACACTTTATTATTAATGTAAGGATGTCTTCACACCAACCTGTTCAGCTCAGCTGAGCTCAATTCAGAACTGCAGAACTAGAGTTTTGGTTTTGGACCAAATACCTGAAGATTCCACCCTGTGTTGGAAATTGTAATCATCCTCAACAGTTATTGCATGCCACTCTGGAATAGTATTGAAACCAAGCTGTGAGAGTTCAACAGCTGTGCCAAGTTTTGCATCACCTAGAATTTTAGGATTGAGACATAATGGGGGGGGCTCAACATAATTTAGATATTTTATTTAACATAATCAGAAAAACTACATATTTTTTGTTAGGTATGGGAAAACTACAAAGCAATATGTAATTCAATATGTTAAGGTAACATTATTCATCATTTGATGTTATGAAGCAACATCAGTTAATTTTATAGGGTGATGCAAAGCTTTTGGCCATTACTGTGCCTATGTTGTGTGATCTGAATATATCCATACTGTGACTGAAGGGGATATACAGTAAAGATAAGACCGTGTTCTGTTCTTTTTCAGACTGCTGATTTGTGGAAGTTGTTGTACAGTCTTCTAAAGCCCCTACATCCAGTCTGTCCCTGTGCTTCAAACAAAGCTAATCTTGGTAAATATTTCAATACAGTGTTCACACGAGGCAGAGAGCAGCAATGCCAGTTCACATTCCGATCTCACTGCAACAGGAGTTATGCACGTTGGAGCCTTTAAATGTAGGGATGATACTTTGTGATTCATTTCTGAAATCTTTAACTACGTTTTCATTTCAGTTGAACTTGTTAAGAATCTGGGTAGCCGTACAAACAGAAAAACTCCCCATTTAAGTGCCGTTACAACATACTTGTACTACACCGCAAGTTGTGTGCCAGGCTACATGTGACTTTGAATAAATGACACATTACACTGTACACATCCTACTGTCTAAAATGCCTATTTAATGGTTATTAAATGTTTAGGAAAAATTGTAAACCTGAAACCCTTGGAAAACATTTCAAGTAACATCCCTACTTCAATGAGATTCCTGTGTTGACCTGTTTGTTATAGGAATAGTTAAGGGCTCAAAAGTGGACTTGTTTATTGCTTACATTTTAATACAGTGTATACGCCTGGATAGGGGAAACAGCGATACCAACATGACAATGTAATGTGATGCCTGCTTTTGTCTTATTTAGCATTGCAGGTTGATTTTGTGAAGTCGGTGCTTTTGCACTATGGCTATGGAGTGTGGGAGTCGTATCAGCTCCCAGCTGATGGATCGGAGGGGAGTCGAGAGCTCCTGCTAGCCCTCTCCTGGCTGTTTCACAGGATTAACCTTCTGGAACAGCTGCTGTATAAAACTCGACTCAGCCTAGGGGATGAGACAACACTCTGTGTGGTATGGGGATTTTAATACTGTTTACTGTCTCTTTTTGTGAAGATGTCTTTTCCCCATTTAATCAAAAAAATGGTTGGATTTAAGATGATTCTCTAATTTGTGCAACAACAGCCTTTTATTTCACGTCTTGATTACAGAAAATTGGATTCACTGGAATACATTATTTGCTCCAGTAGGTACTGCGTGGCTGAAATATTTCAAGTCAGTGTGACAGTTTCGTGGTCATGAAGCCCTAACTGCAAGGTGATACATTCAGCCTATAGTTTTGTTGTTTTTGCCAGTAAACAGGATAATGCTTGGGTGTGCATCTCATAAAACACAGAGAAAACTTAATGTGCTGCCCTGGCCTGCTTTTCCACCTGGGGCCGGTTGTACTAAAGGGATCCGGTCCTGGATGCAGGCTCCGATCTTGCTCCTGTCACGTATTGGGTTGCACTAAAAGGATCAGCGCCTATCTTGAGCTCAGTTTCGGCTCAAAATCTGATCCTATTTCGATCTTGCTTAGGACCAAGATCAGAATCGGATCAGAGCTTGATTGAACGTTTTTAAAATGGACCATGCATCATCAAAATACATAACTGAAACCTTTTTAAAATTGCTAAAATAATATTTAAATAAGTACCGTACTGAATTTGGATAATTAACGATAACTTAATAAACTTTAAAACCTGCTTGCAGGGATATCCAAAAATATTTCCTTCAGATTGAAATGGAGACATTTAACGTTTTAGAAAACATTAAGCAACAATGCATTTAAAAGTAGCTGTAACAGTACTGTATTAAGATAATAGCAATTACAACAAAAAACTTTGTACAATATTAGTTTAGTTGTGTTTAGCGATATCTGAAAATTCTGTTTTTGCCTTATAGCTGCAGAAAAAAAAATAGACCTGACTGCGTAATGAGGTTTCATAAATATTATTTCTACGTTCTGTGTGTTTACAAAGTCATACTGGCGTTATCATGTTATCAATTACAATTAAATCATTGATTTAATGTTGTAGTTTTTTTTTAATGCATATCATCCCCCAAATTCATTTTTCTCAATAACTTAAGCTTACCTTTTGACAGCCTCAATCTCCCCCAGACAGCCACATTTTCTAGTTGCAGCTGTCTGTCAGCACTTGATTACATTTGCACAAAATATGTTGCTAATTTGCCCTGAACCAACGCTGCAGCTAGCTGTTTATGTGTATGGTGGCTATACCGCTGTAAAATAATATTTGTGTGCCAGTCAGCAAATACACACAACCGTGATTACGGTAACATTTATTAAAACATTTTTAGAAGTTTAAAAACAAAACAAAACCAGACACCGGTATTAATATACTCAATCTGTTTTTATAGAATCTTTGGGGTTTTAAATTATACATGTACAGTAGTTGCTCCTGATTTATGTTGTTTAAATTAAATGCACTTCATTTTCTGACATTCAGATTCTTCAATCTCCACGCCACGCATATTCGCTTCTCATTGGTCAGTTTCCCTAGTTATGGCTGCACAGCTCCAGGATCGGATCAAGATTTCGGATCAGTGGAGCTTGATCCTGATCCACCTAGTACAATGCCTTTTCATGATCCGGCTCCAGTGAGCCCGGATCCGATCCTGTTTTTTGATCTCGTTAGTACACCCGGCCCCTGGTTTTAAACCCCATTGAGCAAGCCTGCAATGAGTTAGGACATTCCAAAGCTGAACGATAGAGCAGATGAGAGCAGATCAAAACTGTAACTCTTGTAATAGACAGGACAAGTCTGTTTTCATGACAGTATATAGGCCACTAGGTGTCAGTGTAGCTCTGTACATGTTGTAAAATGCAGCACTGCCTGTTCTTTGTATGTTTTATCCATGAATGTAAAGTCCATGTTGCACTGGTTGAGTCATTGCCATAGGTTAGGAAGATGTTTCACAGCTTTAGGCTACAGCGTTTAGGACTGATTGCAGTAACTTTCTGATGTTAATGTATGAGGATCTGAAATAAATAACATGAATGATAATGTGTTTTGCTGTTTAAATGTAGAATATTGGTGACAAAATGACAGCTACATTTTTTTAAGCAACATGCATTTATGAACTGAACATGCCTTATGCAGAGGCAAGAAAGATAACAGCGTATGTGGAATGCTAAGCTTTATTTTATTTTGCAACTGAATGTTTAACATGAGGATGTAAAGGCATTAGGCAAGCAGTCTGGATATTGGGGGTTATTTTAAAGAAAATAATACTTCTAAAATCAATTTAATTGGACCCAAAAAAAGTGATTTGGAACATGCCAACTGAATTTACTATAATCTATATAAAGCACCCAATAAAGTGTTTGGTAAATGTTGTTGGTGTTTGAATGTGTTTTCCTTTCTAATCTCTCACTTACTCACTCACTCACTCACTCTCTCTCTCTCTCTCTCTCTCTCTCTCTCTCTCTCTCTGTTCTTGTTGCTGCTGGTGTCTGGGCTCATCCTCTTGCTGTGCTCAGGGAGGCACTCCTCTGGTCGAGGGCAGTCTCGGACTCTCAGCAGTGCAGGCAGGAGGTGGGAGTGGTGCCAGGTACCTGGAGTGGCTGCAGGGACGGCTGCGTTTCCACTGGAGGGCGCTCCACGCAGCTCAGGAAGAGAAGGCTACACTGCTATACAAGGTGAGTTTGACAATTAGGGGAGATTTCCTTTCCTATCTACCTGTAGAGCAATTTTCCTGTATGTTTTTTGTTTTAGTGCCATTTCACCTCTCCTCTGTTCCTTGTGTTGAAGTGGTCGTTGTTTTTTATTATTATTTTAATTTCGTATGTCCAGTTAGGTTCTTTCTCCACAGCAACAACTCCCCACAACCGCTCAAGAGAATTAATAGTAATATATAGTAACCTGTTATCATAACAGTGTGTAGGCCAGTAGGTGTCAGTGTAGCTCTATACATGTTACAGAGTAATGTATTAGGTTGTGTGTTAGCGCCATTCAAAAATAAACAATCTTTTGGATTCATTGTTTAATCATTCTGGTTATGTGTACACCATGCGTTTAAATGGTAATAGCTGTACTATTTTTTAAATCTGGCTTTTCTGGCTTCAGTGTTCCTACGGCATCAGTAAATTAAAGAAACAAAAACACCTCCCCGTTTTGCACTGTGGAAATCTGGTAATCCTAAACTACATAGACAGTGCAAGAAACTGAAGCTCTGGTAGAAAGATTGATGAGACACCAGCATCTTGCTGAACTGGACAAAACTCACAAAAATAGTAAAATATATTCAGTTTTTTCTCAAATTACTTTTGAGTTTGATGCATTTAAATGAGGATTTTTTCCGCTTATCTACACACCATACTCCACACTGTTAAGGGAAAAAAAGTTTTTATTGAGAAAGATTATATATTAAAAACACAAAACTGAAAGATCATAATTGGATAAGTCTCCACCCCCCTGAGTTAATACTTGGTGGAAGCACCTTTGGCAGCAATTACAGCTGTGAGTCTATTTGGATAGGTCTCTACCAACTTTGCACATCTAGATTTGGCAATATTTTACCATTCTTCTTTACAAAACTGTTCAAGCTCTGTCAAGTTCCTTGGGGAGCGTTGAGGGACAGCAATCTTCAAGTAATGCCACAAATTTTCGTTTGGATTTAGGTCGGGGCTCTGACTGGGCCACTCAAGGACATTTAGCTTTTTGTTCCTTAGCCATCCAGTGTAGCTTTGGCTATGTGCTTTGGGTCGTTGTCATGCTGAAAGGTGAACCTCCGTCCCAGTTTCAACTTTCTTGCAGAGGGCAGCAGGTTTTCCTCAAGGACTTTACTGTACTTTGCTCCATTCATTATCCCTTCTATCCTGACAAGTGCCCCAGTCCCTGCTGATGAGAAACATCCCCATAACATGATGCTGCCACCACCATGCTTCACAGTAGGGATGGTGTTCTTTGGGTGATGCGCTGTGTTGGGTTTGTGCCAAACACAACGCTTTGAATTTAGGCCAAAAAGTTCAATTTTAGTTTAGTCAGACCACAAAACTTTTTGCCACATGGCTACAGAATCACTTGAGTGTTTTTTTGCATACTTCAAACGGGATTCAAGGTGGGCTTTCTTGAGTAAAATACAGGCCAGATTTGTGGAGTGCTTGGGATATTGTTGTCACATGCACACTTTGACCAGTCTTGGCCATAAAAGTCTGTAGCTCTTGCAAAGTTGCCATTGACCTCTTGGTAGCCTCTCTGATCAGTCTCCTTCTTGCTCGGTCATTCAGTTTGGAGGGACGGCCTGATCTAGGCAGGGTCTTGGTGGTGCCATACACCTTCCACTTCTTAATAATCGTCTTGACCGTGCTCCAAGGGATATTCAAGGCCTTTGATATTTTTTTATACCCATCCCCTGATCTGTGCCTTTCAACAACTTTGTCCCGGAGTTCTTTGAAAGCTCCTTGGTGCTCATGGTTGAATCTTTGCTTTGAAATGCACTACCCAGCAGAGGGAACCTACAGAAACTAATGAATTTATCCTGAAATCATGTGAATCACTACAATTTAACACCAGTGGAAGCCACTTAACTTGGTGTGTGATTTTGAAGGCGATTGGTTACACCTGAGCTAATTTAGGATTGCTATTACAAAGGGGGGTGGACACTTATCCAAGCAAGCTATTTCAGTTTTTATTTTTAATTAATTTTCTACACATTTCTAGAATATTTTTTTCACTTGGAAGTTGTGGGGTAGGATGTGTAGATCAATGGGAAAAAAAAAACGATTTTAATGCATTTTAATTCCAGGCTATAAGGCAACAAAAGGTGAAAATTTTGAAAGGGGGTGTAGAATTTCTATAGGCACTGTAAGTGTGAACAGCAAGCACATTGATACATTATTTCAAATGAAGCGAACCAGACTGAGTTTGAAATGGACCCAGTGTGAATGCTGCCTTAAATGACTGTGCATGTATAGTCCAGTTAATTCTACAGACTCCAGATTCCATTAAGATAGGGTAACCTGATGGCACTGGTAAATTGCATTTCATACAAGATAACAATCTATTGATCCACAGTGAGATATTTCAAAAGATAACCTGGAGGTCAACCCTTATCAAGTGAACTGACAAATCACTAACCATCGGCTTCAAGCAGTGTTGTTTTTTTATGTAACGGTTGACAGTGTTTCCATAGAATCATATAAACCTGTAGTACAGAGGCAGGGCATGGGAGTAGCTTGTGTATCAGCACCCTTAAAAATGCATCTAGCAGTGCAGTCTTGCAGTTTTCATTGAAATGTGTTTTGAAGTGTACCTGTTGAACCTGTCACATCTGATCCTTTAAGATAAGATGCCCATGTGGCAAAGCGGTTTGTAGTGTGCAGGTATAGAGGTGATGCAATTCTTAAACAGATGACAGACAACAAAGTTCATGTCCAAACAATCCTTTATTTGTTTTATAATCCGGGTCGTTTGGCGACCGTAAATAATAATCCCAGGCAATACACAGCAATGTGTACAGCACAGTGAAACCACGGGGTTCAGTCCCGAAATAATAAACACAGTATAAACACACACACAGAACACAAACACAATCACAAGTCCAGAGTGAGTGCTAACATGCAAGTGGTGAAATACAATTTATTAGTGAACAGCAGTGCAGCTGGTGCTGGCCTTTAAGTGACAGCTCCCGGATCGTGTTAGCCATCTAACAATGACAAACAAGTACAATTAGAACGACAAACAAACAAACACGAAACACCCACGGTTACTTTACAGTCCTTCAGTGGTTCTCTCACCACCATAACAAAGTAGCAGTTCGTTTTGCCACATCCCCTTTTGTACCTTCAGCCACACCCCCTTGGTTAGTGAGTGGAATCGCTTTTCCTCCAGTCTGCGATTGCCACGTCGCCTCCTGTCTGGGCCGATGACTTGGTGTACTGTGGCTCCGACCCCTTTCTAGATGGCCGACTTCCACCTTTCCCTGGAATGAATTGCGACACCATCCCGTCTGAGGCACACTGTTCCCTTTACACAGCGCTGTCACAGGTCGGGAGGGAGATTTATAACCAAGATTCATTCTTTCTCTGTCACAGCCCTGAATTAAGTGATGGACCTCTGGCATGTCATTTACACACACTACTATGAACTGAATGGTACTGATGGAAACTGAATAATGCACATTTTATTATGGGTCTAAATCTGTAAATACAACTCTCAGCAGGACAGAATGGATTTAGATGCAGATCAAAAATTCAGGTTCCCTTTTTACATGCTGTCACTTCACGTGAAACACACTGCCCAGTTTAACCATGTTCAATAAAAGAAACAAGAAAGCAAGGAATTCATATCATTATTACCCTGAATGATTTTTTTTTTTTTCTGCCCTTCAGCCAGTTTGTTTGTTTGCACATTTTTTTGTTGTTTCTGCCTCGCATGGTGCAAAAAAAACCTACCGGATTCCTTTGGCCTAGACAGAGAAAGCACGGTAACAGCTGTTGTTGGAGTCCAGTTATGTAAATTGCTAAATACTGTACAGGGCTTTGTTTGGCAATTATTTTCACAGATTTTCTTTTAGTAGTACACATGCAGTACTGTACTTTGGTGTTTTAGACAGACTGATGTATCTGACAGTGTTAATGTATAATGCCCCAGTGTTAATAAAGCAACCACAATGTAGTATAACGACTCTCCGAGATACTATATTTGTACATATCCGATATGACAGGTTCTACCGTAAGTGTTTTAGGCCTATTTATTTATTTAATTCATATAAAGATCTCAGATTTGATTAAGACAAAGTAATCCTCGATACGATACTGTTTATAACAACTATTTATATTTATAATTGTTTTGAATATAATAGGGCTGTGTCCGAAGGTTTGTACGCTAGCCAGGGATTCGAAGATTGTTTTAAACCTCTGAAGGTTCGTCAGACAGGTTCACGCACTGTATTATTTATTTATTTTTGTATTTTTTTTTCCTGTTAACAGAAACTGTTTGACAATGTGTGAATACTATAAGTAACACATTAAATGTTAATCGCATGCAAAATTTGATTTTTTGATTTGTATAATGCATATTAAGTAAACAAAAATTTAAAAAAGTTGTTATTAAAATCCACTACCAAATCATTATACACAGCAACTCTACATGGCACCGCTGCCGTGTATGGAGCAGGTATAGCAGCCAAAGCAGTGGGCTTGTACCTCTAGTGACTGTATTGCTTCAGTAAAATATGTACTGAATACCTAGTGTACAAGACAGTGTAACAGAAGTGCTATAGTAGAATATGTTTGAAACACACAAAATGTACGCTAACATTAATCATTTTAATTTTGAAAACTGAGCACCATCCGCCCCTCCCTGCTCCAGCTTGTGTTATCCAGAAGCAAACCTTTAATTTATTCATTCTCCATGTCGACAGCAAAGCGTTGTATAGTGTAAGCTGTATTGAAAGAAATGTCTCGAAACCCCTCTGCTGTTTGGGATTTTTTTGTTAAATGCCCAGACGACTAAAAAAAAAAATGGAATGCAAACTGCAAGCGACTCGTATCACGGAGGCATAACCAATCTCTGGGGTCACTTGACAAGCTTAAGTTCATATTATTATTAATATTTTTAGTAATAGTAAAATGTAACTGATAACCTGCTTGGAACAGTGATGTTAAATAAAGCTTTGTCCGCTGCAGTTGGTGCTGCTGCAATGCAAGCTTACTGTATATATCACAAGCAGGCTCAATTCTGTGTAAATAAACAACATGTATTTTTATTTAAATTATAAAAACATGATTACGGTTCTATATAACATATTTTTAAACTACATGTGAATGTTTTATTCCATTAATATGGATTCCCTGTAAAATAATAGGATTTTCAATCAAATATAAACAAGTAGGTATGGTGACGCCACCAATACATTATGCAAATGAGTACCATCGAAGGTTCGGACTTTCCTTCGGTAATGTGTTCCGAACCTTCGAAGGTCAAAATGTACCCTTCGTTACAGCCCTAGAATATAATCTGCTAGTCGTTTTGGCTTTATCACTTTGCAAAAACATTTCGTCCTGTTTCTACCACCAAACTTAAGCAAAAGTAAAATGCTAAAGTTATTTTGGGTAATCAATGACAAACTTTCAATATGTTAAAATGAATTGCCTGGAACATTAAGATATACAGTATTTTGTAGTGCCGGGACAAATATCCGAATATTCGAACAAATATTTTTTGACATGTATTTGGATGCTAAAATCAGATGTTTGTATTCGCTAGAAATGACAAAAATACCTTGCACTTATTTACCGTCTCACCAGAATTTGCGCAACAGATGGCAAATGAATGGCAAATGAAAAAGAGCTCTGTGTGATATGTGAGATTTAATAAAACAAACAAAAAAAAAACACAGGATCAACACAGCAGCTCATTATTATTATTATTATTATTATTATTATTATTATTATTATTATTATTATTATTTATTTCTTAGATGCCCTTATCCAGGGCGACTTACAATTGTTACAAGATATCACATTATTTTTACATACAATTATTTTTTACACATTATTTTTACGTACAATTACCCATTTATATTGTTGGGTTTTTACTAGCGCAATCTAGTAGGAGGCTATGTGGTCTTGAGCCTCTACTTAAAAGTTTTAGACAGCAAAAAGTAAATAAGCGAGAGTATACGTGTGCATGCATAGTGATTTCTATGGAAAGCCATCTGGGACAAAAATGCATTGTGCTGCTTTAGAGCGAGTCACAAGCTCATGGGACAGAAAAAAGGCAAGCACGTCATTACAAATGCCTTGCTTAAACAGTACCCAACTTCCTGAAACTGTTGTGTAGTGATTTTTAAAGATTGTATATATTATACAGTACTGTGCAAAAGTTTTAGGCAGGTGTGAAAAAATGCTGTAAAGTAAGAATGCTTTCAAAAATAGATTATATTTATCAATTAACTAAATGCAAAGTGAGTGAACAGAAGAAAAATCTAAATCAAATCCATATTTGGTGTGACCACCCTTTGCCTTCAAAACAGCATCAATTCTTCTAGGTACACTTGCACAAAGTCAGGGATTTTGTAGGCATATAGTCAGGTGTATGATTAAACAATTATACCAAACAGGTGCTAATGATCATCAATTCAATATGTAGGTTGAAACACAATCATTAACTGAAACAGAAACAGCTGTGTAGGAGGAATAAAACTGGGTGAGGAACAGCCAAACTCAGCTAACAAGGTGAGGTTGCTGAAGACAGTTTACTGTCAAAAGTCATACACCATGGCAAGACTGAACACAGCAACAAGACACAAGGTAGTTATACTGCATCAGCAAGGTCTCTCCCAGGCAGAAATTTCAAGGCAGACAGGGGTTTCCAGATGTGCTGTCCAAGCTCTTTTGAAGAAGCACAAAGAAACGGGCACGTTGAGGACCGTAGACGCAGTGGTCGGCCAAGGAAACTTACTGCAGCAGATGAAAGACACATCATGCTTACTTCCCTTCGCAATCGGAAGATGTCCAGCAGTGCCATCAGCTCAGAACTGGCAGAAAACAGTGGGACCCTGGTACACCCATCTACTGTCCGGAGAAGTCTGGTCAGAAGTGGCCTTCATGGAAGACTTGCGGCCAAAAAGCCATACCTCCGACGTGGAAACAAGGCCAAGCGACTCAATTATGCACGAAAACACAGGAACTGGGGTGCAGAAAAATGGCAGCAGGTGCTCTGGACTGATGAGTCAAAATTTGAAATATTTGTCTGTAGCAGAAGGCAGTTTGTTCGCCGAAGGGCTGAGAGCGGTACACAAATGAGTGTCTGCAGGCCACAGTGAAGCATGGTGGAGGTTCCTTGCAAGTTTGGGGCTGCATTTCTGCAAATGGAGTTGGGTATTTGGTCAGAATTAATGGTTTCCTCAATGCTGAGAAGTACAGGCAGATACTTATCCATCATGCAATACCATCAGGGAGGCATCTGATTGGCCCCAAATTTATTCTGCAGCATGACAACAACCCCAAACATACAGCGAAAGTCATTAAGAACTATCTTCAGCGTAAAGAAGAACAAGGAGTCCTGGAAGTGATGGTATGGCCCCCACAGAGCCCTGATCTCAACATCATCGAGTCTGTCTGGGATTACATGAAGAGAGAGAAGCAACTGAGGCTGCCTAAATCCACAGAAGAACTGTGGTTAGTTCTCCAAGATGTTTGGGCCAACCTACCTGCCGAGTTCCTTCAAAAACTGTGTGCAAGTGTAGCTTGAAGAATTGATGCTTGATGCTGTTTTGAAGGCAAAGGGTGGTCACACCAAATATGGATTTGATTTAGATTTTTCTTCTGTTCACTCACTTTGCATTTAGTTAATTGATAAATATAATCTATTAACATGTCTATTTTTGAAAGCATTCTTACTTTACAGCATTATTTCACACCTGCCTAAAACTTTTGCACAGTACTGTATATTTTTGTTGCAACTTTCTGTTTTGTGGAATGTAATAAACGAGAACCAAAACGGTGAGTTTTTTTTCACTTCACTTTACAACACCATTTCCACGTTTGTTTTATTTGAAGTGTTTACAGTTAAATTTCATTTTTCGTTTGCTTGATCAGATACAAAAAAGCACAAGTAAACCCCATGTTCTTACTTTATGAAAACATGTCTATGGCCACTGTTTACTGTGAAGAAACGGTAATGGCAAGGAATGAAAAAACTTTATGTACTATTTATTTCAGGAATAAACAAAGCAATGTTTAACTTGAACTGCTATTTGGCATCCTTTGTTTTGTAGTGAATTCACTGGGGTAAAGGAAGTCCTACACAACTTATTCTTTACTCCTGGGTTAATTTTCTATTTGAACATGTTACATATTTTAAGGTCTTGCTGTAAAATAAAGGCACACACGTAGGGATCCTGATTTTCCATTGTTGGGAATGGCAAATTCCATGTTTCAAAATTACCAATTCTATTTTTTTCTGTTTTGACCAATTTATTAAGAATTAACAACGTAATTTGAACATAAATAAAATTTTTACATTACAAAGTCCCTGAGATACTGTAGTTTTCAGGAAAATTCTTTCTTAAAGCAGTCCACTAGTAACAATGTACTGTAGGTCAGTCAACAAATAAAGGGGTTTTGAAAAAACAGCTTACTGCTGGCATTATAATGGACTAGTCGAAAACAAGGGGCATTATTAGAAAAATATACAATTTTCATAAAATTACAAATTAAATACACTTATCTCTCCCATCTGTAGTTTCATCTGCAACAACGCAGACTGGTTTATGCTGTACTTGCTGTAAAGCTGCTTGCATGTGTTTCTCGTATACCCTGCACAGATAGAGTTGCCTTAGTTAAAGCAGGGCTCTTCAACTCATTTTTTTTTTAATTTAAGGAGGCCAGATTGGAAAAAAAGTTAGGAGTAGGCGGGGCAGAGTATTTTACTCTGCACATTTTTAAGCAATAATAAATATTATAAAACTTAATGTTCATATATAAACATTTTACCATATGAATAGTACTTTAATAATAGAACAGTGTGAGAATTTAACGGAGTATCATTACAAACATTTTAAAATGTATGTGACTGTGGCAAAGTGCCCCGTGTGTATTTTGTGTTATGTGTTGTGTTTTAATGTTGGTGTATAGTCATTGGTACACGGGATATAAACGGGTCTGTGTTTCACGTGTATTTAAAAATGTAGATTTGTATTTAGGCACGAGGATGGCACAAATCACATCACGTGCATTTAAAGTATTAGTATGTGAACACGGGAAAGTGCACTTTAATTTATTCACGTGCAGTTGTACCGAGATTCCAAGCAATCGAGTCTCGGTACAACTGCATAAAAGCAGCATGTTTTCACTCACTCGGGGTGGTGTGTTCGGTGAGTGGAGAACGGGATTGGAGACGGAGGGGATAGTTGAAAAAGTATTAGTGAAAGTATCTGCTCACCGTGTTTGTCTGTACAGTCCGTTTTGTTTGTCTCTTTTGTTTTGGCGAATGTGCCGTGTCCTGTGTGTTTTGTGTTCTGTTTAAACCTTTTACTTTGTAAATAAACGCTGAGTGCTACCATTTGCACTCAGCTTCTCATCACCACCGTCTGTCTGTGTGTTTCTCTCTCTGGTCTGAGTTCCTCCCTGCAGCCAGCCTGTCACACGTGGTGTCAGAACCGGGATCTACAGCGCCTCCAGGACAGGAACCAGAGCAGAGGCCAGAGCAGGAACCGCAATTTGTTGTTTAAAAAAAAACAAAAAAAAAATAAAAAAATAAAAAAATGGAAGGCTGGAACTGGAGAGATGGCTGCCAGGATCTTGAGGTCCTCCTCGGTGGTCTAGAGGACCAAGGCTGGTGCCTTGCCTGTGGGGAGTTCGGGCACCCGGTGGTGCGCTGCCCCTACCAAGAGGGAGAGGAGGAACTGGCCCAGGAGAGGAAGGTGAGGAGGAGGCAGAGAAGGGGAAAGGGGAAGAGGAAGGCAGAGTGTCCACCGCCCAAGTCTCCACCAGCAGAGGAAGAATGCCTGCTGGTTTTGCCTCCACAGCCCATTTGGGAGGAGCCCGAACGTCCTACGCCTGAGTTGGAGGAGCCCGACGTCCCTACGCCTGAGTGGGAGGAGCCCGAACGTCCCTACGCCTGAATGGGAGGAGCCCGAACGTCCCTACGCCTGAGTGGGAGGAGCCCGAACGTCCTACGCCTGAGTGGGAGGGGCCCGGCGTCCTACGCCTGAATGGGAGGAGCCCGTCGTCCCTACGCCTGAATGGGAGGAGCCCGTCGTCCCTACGCCTGAATGGGAGGAGTCGGTCGTCCACAGCCCAAGAGGGAGGAGTCGGTGCGTCCACAGCCCAAGAGGGAGGAGTCGGTGCGTCCACGGCCCAAAAAGGGGAAGGTAGAGCGTCCACAGTCCCAGTCTCCACCAGAGGGTGAATTCCTGCTGGTTCCACCTCCATTGACATGGGAGGACTGCTTGCAGCTCCCACCTCCACCAGCAGAGGGTGAATGCCTGCTGGGTCCCTGTCCACCAGCAGAGGGTGAAGGCCTGCTGGTCTCCCCTTCCGAGGCAGAGCCGCACCAGTCCCCTGCAAGAGAGGGAGGGCCGCACCAGTTCCCTGAAACAAGGGTAGACTACACGCCGCTCCCACCTCCACTGGCAGGAGCAGAGCAGCAGGAGCTGCCTCTGCCTCCGCCACCTTCACTGGCAGGAGCAGAGCAGCAGGAGCTGCCTCTGCCTCCGCCAACCCCACCAGCAGAGGAGGAATGCCTGCTGGTATCACTTCCCCACCAGCAGAGGATGAATGCCTGCTGGTATCACTTCCCACCGTCACAAGGAGAGGGCAGGAGCTGCCTCTACCTTCACCAGAAAAACCAGGACTAGATGCTGGCAGTCCTCAGCAGCCCTTGCATAGGCTGCTGAGGAAAGCATGGGAAGAACCGCCCGGCCGCAGTGGCGAGAAGAGGGCCAAAACCCGCACCCCAGCTTGTCCTGACTCCCTGCCTCGCTTAGCCGAGGATGCCTGCCTCGCTTAGCCGAGGATGCCTGCCTCGCTTAGCCGAGGATGCCTGCCTCGCTTAGCCGAGGATGCCTGCCTCGCCAGCCCGAGGATGCCTGCCTCGCTTCGCCCAAGGATGCTTGCCTTGCATCGCCTGGGGTGGCCAGCCGCTCCGCATCGCCTGGGGTGGCCAGCCGCTCCGCATCGCCTGGGGTGGCCAGCCGCTCCGCATCGCCTTTGGTGGCCAGCCGCTCCGCATCGCCTGGGGTTGCCAGCCACTCCGCATCGCCTGGGGCTGCCAGCCGCTCCGCATCACCTGGGGCTGCCAGCCGCTCCACACAGGGTACAGGGTACGAGGGAGAAGTGGAGCTCCTGCTGCCGCCTCTATGGCCAGGGGCTCCCCTCCCGAGTTCGCCTCCCGAGGGTCTGCTGCTGCTGCCGTCGCCTCCCGAGGGTCCGCTGCTGCTGCCGTCGCCTCCCGAGGGTCCGCTGCTGCTGCCGTCGCCTCCCGAGGGTCCGCTGCTGCTGCCGTCGCCTCCCGAGGGTCCGCTGCTGCTGCCGTCGCCTGGGGTCGTCGAGGGTCCTGCTTTGCCTGGGGTCGCTACACTGTGGCCAGAACCCCATGAAGGGGAGCTGCCGGCCATGAAGAAAGGGGGGGAGGTCAGGAGACCAGCTCCCCCAGCCGCATTTCCGTGGCAGGAAACACGGTGGCCAGAGCCCCACGGAGGGAGCTGGCGGCCACGGCGAGGGGGAGGTCAGGAGACCAGCTCCCCTCGCAGCAGTTTAGTTGCGGAGATCGTGTGGTCGGAGCCCCACGGAGGAAATGCCGGCCATGAAGAAGGGGGAGGTCAGGAGACCAGCTTCCCCAGCCGCACTTTCGCGGCAGGATAGTGTGTGGCGGGAGCCCCGGAAGAGGGAGCTGATAGCCACGAAGAAGTGGGGAGTGGAGGACATTCCACCATGGCCACCCCCCAGAAACACCTTGCTTCTCCCTCTTCCGGGGCTTTAAGACTGAGGGGGGAGGTGGCCATTGAGGCCATGTGTGCTTTGCACAAGGAGGGGTATATGTGGCAAAGTGCCCCCCCCCCGTGTGTATTTTGTGTTATGTGTTGTGTTTTAATGTTGTTGTATAGTCATTGGTACACGGGATATAAACGGGTCTGTGTTTCACGTGTATTTAAAAATGTAGATTTGTATTTAGGCACGAGGATGGCACAAATCACATCACGTGCATTTAAAGTATTAGTATGTGAACACGGGAAAGTGCACTTTAATTTATTCACGTGCAGTTGTACCGAGATTCCAATTGAATGATTGACTAGCAATCGAGTCTCGGTACAAGTGCATAAAAGCAGCATGTTTTCACTCACTCAGGGTTGGGTGTTCGAGAGTGGAGAACGGGTGAGAGAGAAGGAGAACGAATAGTAGAAAGAATAATAATAATAACCATTTATTTTACTCACCGTGTTTGTTTGTCTCCGGGCACCGTTTGTTAAGTGTTAGTTCGTTTTGTTTGTCTATTTATTTTGGCGCAAGTGCCGTGTCCTGTGTTTTTGTGTTCTGTTTAAACCTTTTACTTTGTTAATAAACGCTGAGTGCTACCATTTGCACACAGCTTCTCATCACCACCGTCTGTCTGTGTGTTTCTCTCTCTGGTCTGAGTTCCTCCGTGCAGCCAGCTTGTCACCGTGACGTATTAATAGTATAACTGTTAAGAGATCAGCGCTTCTACTTTTGAGCTTCTAACTACTCTGCCCTCTGGATACGTATTTCCAAAAGCTCCATGTTTGGTTTCAAAATGTCTTTTCATATTGTATTCCTTAACTACTGACACACATTCATTGCACAATAAACACATTGGCTTTGCGTTCGGTACAGATGGTAAAATAAATAAGTATTTATCGGTCCACTCATTGTTGAATCTACAATTTTCACCATTTTCTGTTCTTACTACAGTAGCTAGAGTAGAGAGAGCCATATTATAGAACCACGAGTAAAAAAAACAAAAAATCACTCAGAGTATGTAGTATTATTAAGGAGTTAATGATAAATTAGAAATAATAAGTTATAAAACTAAAGGTTTCACCTCAACCACCGTGCCGTTTCCTTGTGTTGAGCGGGTGACGGAGTAACGGAGTTGCGATAATAAATGAATGAACTAAATAAATGAATACATAAATTAAATAAATTTTTTTTAATGGGGGGTTGACGATTTTTTTTTCAGGTATTTTTCACTTTGCTTTAAATACAACTACAAAATTATTCCACAGAATAGAACTCTCACAAAACAGCTAGTTGCTTTTTTAAACAACTCGACTCACACAGCACACAGGCAGAGATGCAACAGAGACAGACAGTCCATCAGCGTAACGCCCACAAAACCACCTGTTTTCTCGTTATCCAATGATCCAGATAAACATACAAAAACGTTTTCTACAAGCGTCATCGCTGGGCTTCTGGGTAGTGTAGTTTTCAAAGCAATCCATTATTTTTTATAGGAGAAAAACAGTGGTAAAAGACTGTTTACGCAGTTTTATTTATTTATTTATTTTTTAAAGGTGCAGTTGCAAAGCAGAATTCCATTCCCAAAATGCCAATTCCATTCCCAATGCCTAATTCCGCGATTCCGTCCGTGATTCCACGATTGTGGAAAATCAGTAGCCCTACACACAGGCCACGGTCACGTCCCCTGCCCCTATTGCTATGCGGACTCTGCCTGTGTTTAAAAGCATTATAATGGCCTTTGTTACTTTTTGAAAAGCGAACGAATATCCGAACAAATATTTAAGTTATGAGCAAATATCCGAACATGAAAATCCCGTGTTCGTCCCAGCACTAGTATTTTGTGTGCCTGTTCAGCAACTCATGAAAAAGGGAAATAAATATTCTCTGTAGGTTCAAACACCAGGGGAGAAACCTAACATTTCAGCTTTATTTTTGAAGGTCATCCCCCACATTGAGAAAACACGATGACAGGTCATTAAAGTGGACATTTATATCAACCTTTATGATTTGTTCCCACCACATGGGGCATGAGTTACACAGACCTTCTTCAGCATGCACACTTGCCTGCTGTACCGAGTAACCTTTTTCCTAAACACATGTGGTATTGCTTCAATAAAAAAGTGAATAATAGATTGCAGGATAAAGCTTCTAGGAAAATCAAGTGTGTTTCCTATCCTACCCTACCCAACACCCAGGAATGTGTGATGACATTTCTATTTTTAAAATAACATACAACATATGTCACTGTGTTAAATATACAGTATCTCTGCATTAATTTGAGCCCTGTATCACCATGTGTCCACAGTACTACAACTAATTGTAGCACAAGATTAATCCAATTTTAGAACTGTGGCCTGCAATATCTCAGAAACCATAGAGCAATGAACCTGAATTTAGAAAAATATAAAAGTCTCTGAGGAGTTGATGTTCATGGTTAATCTTGTCAGGTTTTGAGGGTGCTGAGCGCTCCCCTTGGTCTATTTCATCTGGTCAAACATGAAAAGTGGTCCTGATTTGCATAATGGTCTGGTGAGAACACTGTTCTGTGTTTGGGGTGAGACGTCTGTGGTTTGCAGCTTATACATGTTTCTGTGTATGTACAGTACTGTGCAGAAGTTTTAGGCAGGTGTGAAAAAATGCTGTAAAGTAAGAATGCTTTCAAAAATAGACATGTTAATAGTTTATATTTATCAATTAACAAAATGCAAAGTGAGTGAACAGAAGAAAAATCTACATCAAATCAATATTTGGTGTGACCACCCTTTGCCTTCAAAACAGCATTAATTCTTCTAGGTACACTTGCACACAGTTTTTGAAGGAACTCGGCAGGTAGGTTGGCCCAAACATCTTGGAGAACTAACCACAGTTCTTCTGTGGATTTAGGCAGCCTCAGTTGCTTCTCTCTCTTCATGTAATCCCAGACAGACTCGATGATGTTGAGATCAGGGCTCTGTGGGGGCCATACCATCACTTCCAGGACTCCTTGTTCTTCTTTACGCTGAAGATAGTTCTTAATGACTTTCGCTGTATGTTTGGGGTCGTTGTCATGCTGCAGAATAAATTTGGGGCCAATCACATGCCTCCCTGATGGTATTGCATGATGGATAAGTATCTGCCTGTACTTCTCAGCATTGAGGAGACCATTAATTCTGACCAAATCCCCAACTCCATTTGCAGAAATGCAGCCCCAAACTTGCAAGGAACCTCCACCATGCTTCACTGTTGCCTGCAGACACTCATTCGTGTACCGCTCTCCAGCCCTTTGGCGAACAAACTGCCTTCTGCTACAGCCAAGTATTTCAAATTTTGACTCATCAGTCCAGAGCACCTGCTGCCATTTTTCTGCACCCCAGTTCCTGTGTTTTCGTGCATAGTTGAGTCGCTTGGCCTTGTTTCCACGCCGGAGGTATGGCTTTTGGCCGCAAGTCTTCCATGAAGGCCACTTCTGACCAGACTTCTCCGACAGTAGATGGGTGTACCAGGGTCCCACTGTTTTCTGCCAATTCTGAGCTGATGGCACTGCTGGACATCTTCCGATTGCAAAGGGAAGTAAGCATGATGTGTCTTTCATCTGCTGCAGTAAGTTTCCTTGGCCGACCACTGCGTCTACGGTCCTCAACGTTGCCCGTTTCTTTGTGCTTCTTCAAAAGAGCTTGGACAGCACATCTGGAAACCCCTGTCTGCCTTGAAATTTCTGCCTGGGAGAGACCTTGCTGATGCAGTATAACTACCTTGTGTCTTGTTGCTGTGCTCAGTCTTGCCATGGTGTATGACTTTTGACAGTAAACTGTCTTCAGCAACCTCACCTTGTTAGCTGAGTTTGGCTGTTCCTCACCCAGTTTTATTCCTCCTACACAGCTGTTTCTGTTTCAGTTAATGATTGTGTTTCAACCTACATATTGAATTGATGATCATTAGCACCTGTTTGGTATAATTGTTTAATCATACACCTGACTATATGCCCTCAAAATCCCTGACTTTGTGCAAGTGTACCTAGAAGAATTGATGCTGTTTTGAAGGCAAAGGGTGGTCACACCAAATATGGATTTGATTTAGATTTTTCTTCTGTTCACTCACTTTGCATATAGGTAATTGATAAATATAATCTATTAACATGTCTATTTTTGAAAGCATTCTTACTTTACAGCATTTTTTCACACCTGCCTAAAACTTTTGCACAGTACTGTATGTATACATTAGAGCAGGGTTTCCCAGTCCTGGTCCTGGGGACCCATGTGTCTGCTGGTTTTCATTCCAACTCGGTTCTCAATTACTTAATCAAATCCTTAATTGAACTGATAATTAGCTAAATTAGACCTTTTTACTTGTTTTCAGCTCTTAAACATTTGCAGATTTGAAGTTAGCTATAACATGTTATAAGTAACTTGAACTGCAACTGTTTAAGATCTGAAAACAAGTAAAAAGGTCTAATTAAGCAAATGATCAGTTCAATTAAGGGTCTAGTTAAGTAATTGAGAGCTCAGTTGGAATGAAAACCAGCAGCCACAGGGGGTTCCCAGGACCAGGATTGGGAAACGCTGCATTAGAGGACCTACTGATCTGCTGATTGCATGGTCAGTCTTAAATGTAAAGAGACATTTTCTAGATTTAAAGTACCATGATGCATTATAATAGTCATTTAAGACTGATATCTGTGAGAGAGTCTGATCCTTTTTCCCCCTTTAGATTCATACCTATACCAAAGGATGTCACAGCAACCCCTCAATCAGCCATCTTTCTGTAGCAGAAACCAGTTTGATCAAATCCCCTCAGCAGCAGAGCAGGGTGAGTGCTCCATTTTGAAATCCCATTCATTTTCTAAATTAAATTAGTGTTGTTACATGTGTTGAGAATTGTAAGAGTACTTCACTCAAGTGTCAGCATTCTAATGAAGACGCCCTAATGGACCTAATGACAGCAATTGCATACCGGACTTATTCCTGTGCATGCCAACTATCTGCTGGAGCGCTTTTGAGGAAACAGGCATATGGAAGCAAGATATTATAACCAGTGATTCTGTTTAAAAATATTTTTGCAGAAGAAGACTCTCTTTCCAGTTAGCCCTGGGGTAACAGGTAGAAACTTTACCTTTTGAAGAAAATAAGCTAAGTCTGGGGCAAGCATTTGTAAGTTTTTTTTTTTGGCATCTTATTGGGAAGTTTTACAAGCTGATGGAACAGCGCATGTTTACACAGATTCTAAGGGTTTTCTTGTGTAATAAAACTGGAATAAACATTCCAACACAGTGGTTCAGGCACTTCTCAACTTTTTTAATTTTCAAAATTGTAATGCAGCAATGTAACGAGTACATCATTTTTAATAGCAAACACCACACATCACCAATGTAATCGACACAGACAATAAAGCCAATAGTTTTTTTTTTTTTTTTTTAATCAACATCTTGAAAGTAAAACTTGTGTCCTGTAAATTAAAATATGTTGTGCATCAACTTTTCCTACTGCTGCTTTTACATCTGTGGAGTATAAATGCAGCAGTTTGTGTTTTGCTGGCATGCTTGGTAAGCTGCTGTACAGAAACGCATTGAGAAGAGGAGTCATGACGGAGCATGGTCTGGATTGACAGCGATGTTTATAAGAGAAATTCCCTTTCTCCTGGTAAATGCACCTGAACAAAAGATGAGAACTGTATTCCTCATTTGATATATAACCCATAATGTGTGAATAAATAAGAAAAAAATATAGTCCCATGAATCAGACAACATCGGATACAGCAAAGGTGAATTGTTGCTTCTCTTGTAAATATTGCATGGAGTTCACTAATACTTTAGCAGCAACTCATTTCTGACAGACCCAGACGAAGAACTCGGATGTTCATGACCGTTCAGAGATTAATGCCTTAATTATTTTATGTAACAATGTGAAATGAAAATTGCTTTACAGGTTATTAATATTTTATGTTAAACATTTGCGAAGCCTCAATATCAAATCCTTTGAGCCTTTCAGCTCTGTAGTGCACCGTGACAGACACTTCAATCATTCTGTTTGCCATGACTTATCTGGTGTAAAAAAAATAAAAAGGATTCTTCATGAAGTGTGTAGAATTTCCTAATTTAGTTATTGATGGATGTTATTGTACGCTGCTCCTGACTGACATCCTTAAGCCCTCCATAATTAGTTGTTAAGTACCTAATCAGATCATTTGACCTACATTTGACCTGCCATTATCTGAATCTCATCCACATTCGATATGGCTTAATAGGCCAAGTGTGACTAGAGGGGAGGGCAAATTTGCATAGTTACATGACAGAGAACAGTAAAGCCAAGCCTTCTCTATTGACATTTCCTTAAAATTGTAAGTGTTCCCCCATATGAATTGCTCCTTTGAACAGCAGAAAAAGCCATGTCATTGTGGCTGAGCTGTGTTCTGCTCGCTGTCTATTCACACAGACTGGAGTATGCCGAGTGTGTCAGTTTCACTTTCATTAACCCTCTTCAGGCAAAAATCTGAGTTGCAACCTCCACTAACCCTTATGCTACGGTGTCACATTTTGAGCCTTTTTTGCTTATCAAATGACTGACATCTCCAAAGGCTTCAACCAATCAGGGATGCTTTTATATACTTTCAAAATGAAAGTAAAGTTAGATCAACAGAAAGCTACACGAGGGAGTTTTAGTTTTTTGTTTTCGGTCGGGAGATTTGGTGATAACAAATACAAGCTTAACAGAAATCATACTAAATCGTCCAAAATGTTTATGAACCCAAAAATAAATGTACAAAATATTAACTGTAGTGAAATATTATTAGGATAAACTTCAGTGATGACTCTCCAATCAAAATGCATTTCACTAAAGCCCCAAGCCAATAGAGATACCTTTTATTATGAGGTGCAGCATTTCAGTATCTTAGGTTTCGGTTTCGATTACTGTGTATACCATGATTTTAAAGCGCAGCATTACTGGAGAGCATACTAAATTGCTTTACATTACCAAGAATGCTTACTGACCCGAAAGAGAAACTTTATTTTTCTTTTTTTCTTATAAACGATGAGTTGAAAGATCTATCTGATGGCGAACTTATACACCCCTCAAACAATTTGGTGTAAAATCAAAACCAGACACAGTATTTATAACATTGTTTCTGATCCTAGTTCCTGAGGGTCGTGGCTACCACTGATAATTTTACAGGTAGGATTTTCACTGTAGAGGAAGGGTTAAACCAGTGTGTTTGCTCCTTGATTTAGCTGAAACTAGCATTCAAAAATATTCAATTATAACACCAACCCATTGCAGAGGTGATACAGCTGCTTTTGTTTAGCATAGCCCTCCTTAAATATACTGCTTTTGAAGGGTTGTGCTTGCCTCCTGGAAGCGAGAAATGAAAATGATGCAGGTCATTCAGAATTTGTTTGAGAATACATCTAGGTTAAAATACAAAAGCCCTGTACTATCGCACCTATGTGAGTAAATTGATGACACATTCCTGTGGCGCAGTACCTGCCACTGTTCTTTTGAATCCGTACACATGGCTTGGATGTTCAGGCAAGCCAAGGACTGCTGAATCTGTAGTTCAGAAAAGCTGAAGAATAAAAAGTCTTTTCTTTGCAGATGCTGATGCTACTGGAGTGTGAAATCACGCTACTGGAGAGCTATCTGGAATGGAAGAGACTGGAGCCATTGTACTGGCATTGGATGGTTTGTCACACATACTGTACCTCTTCCTTGGCATTGAGTTACATTTTCTCCACTTATGTTTTTGTTTCATCAATTGAATTTCCTAGGCTTCTTTGAATGATATTGTACGATCATGGTTATGTGAGTGTCTGTTCTCGAAAGGAATCAACCACATCATAATTGTGTTAAAGGCAAAAAAGCACTAAAGAGATTCCATTTCACGGATAATTTCAAAAACACTCCAAAAAGCAAATGCTTTTCTAGCAGTCCTGGAATTTTTTTTTTTTTCCTCCAGATTTTCTTTTCTGTAGGTTGATTTGTGGCAGGAAAGGTAACAGTTTTCCATATGGAGGTTTACAGTTAGACTCTAGAGGATATTGTATAGCTGTATGTCCAGATGGGAGGTAAGTCCGGCTTACTAGATGAGGTAGAAAATAGCATTTCAGAACCAGGTGAGCCACTTGGGCCCCACTGCCCTGCTGGAGGTGTGAAGAGCATCCTAACTCTGTTCAGCCCCACCAGGAGACACGGGACGACAGCTTTTCGGGAGGGAATCAGATGCAGACGCAGGGAGTTTTACATGCCTTGCTTGAATTTCAGAGAGAAGTTCTGTCTGCTTTAGTCTAGGAAGTTCCTGGGACCTACGTGTGTGTGGCATTGTACAAGAGGGAATATATTTCTATGTGTTTTAGATCATTTGTATGGACAGTTATTACTCATTCCTTTTGATTATTATATATTGTTTTATTTGAATGAATTTAACATTTCTTATCTATACAGAATATTAAACAGTTTTAGTCTTCACTGTTTGTTTTTTGTCATATACAGAATCACTTGTACAGAATTACAGTTTTTAGACACAAAATTACACAGACCTGCCACAACGCTCTCCATAAGGTTTAAGGTTACTATGAGTCTGCAAGTTGTTTAAACTGTGCTGGTGGGATACATGACCAATGATTATGGTTTCTAATTCCTTCAGCAAACTTGGAGGTGCCAGTTCCTTGTGGAAATTTTCCAACCTGCAGAGGAACCTAAAACATAGGAGAGATGTTCTGTATTACTGAATACATGTCAGGGATACCGTTATACCTATACAAATCAGTCATGTGAGAGACAGCCAATTTATACAGTTGCATTTGTCTCCCCATTACTTCTCTATTTAGGAAAGTGTATTAGATGCCAAAGTTGCAGATGATTCTCAGGAAGTTCTCAATGCAAATACTGTTGCCATGGCATTAGGGGTCAAGAGGAAAGACAAGGACAGTTGTCAAAGAAACCAATCAATGAAGAGAGAAATGGACCGGGTCGGCAAGGAGCTGTTAGAGTTAAAGTGGGGGCTACAGGGAGAGGCGTCTGCCAAGAGAGCCTCCTGGTGCAAACGGGTAAGTGGGCTTGCATTCGTTCAAGAACTATTGATTACATGCCCAGCAAGATCCCAACACAATTGGAATCGATGTTTCCACTCATGGGCCGCCTTCAGTGCTTGTGGAGTGTGTTTTTTGCTTTGAGTATTTTTCAGTAAATATTTTTTCAGAGGTAAATGTTAGTGTTGGGCAGTTGTCGCCTGAGTGAATCTGAAGACCTTGATTATGACGGGTTATCCCCACTGTGTCCCAGGCACATAATGAATCACCCGATACTGAAGAGCACTGTTTGCATGGTTTTGATTAATATGCTGCTTTGTTGTTTTGTTTTGTTTTTTACTGCCAGTAAGAATGAGTTTTTATGATATTGCTGCATTTTATCTTGAGCTCACCTTGGAAAAGAATATGCCCTTTACAATACGTAGTGTGCACATGGCTGGTAATCTATTTACTGAGTTTTTTTCAAGGGAGCACTAATTGTGGACAGTGGTACCTAAAGTAAGGTAGTTATATACTAGTGCTAATCACAGTCTGTGAAATCAGCCATATGTATTCCAGCAGTCGTTACAGTCGTCCTAGAAATTAATTTGCCTGCTCATCCATACCCAGTTTCTACTGCAGTGAAATCCTTCATTTTCCTCAGATCTCACATTCAACCCAATAAATTTAACTAACCCTTTAAGGACCGTGATGGTGTAAACACAATCATACTAAAGTGTCATGCTGGGCCCGTGATCTGGTAAACACGATAAAAAACGCACTTCGTTTCTTTGACTTACTGTGCCACCATACTTTGCAGTACAGGTTGCAGGGGAGGATAGGGGAGGGATTGAAGTTCACTGCTGATTGTAGTTTTTTTTTCCTGTGTGACCTGACTGACACGAGCATTTCATTTTGAAAGGGTGGAGACCGCTTAGCATGCAGAAACAAAACATCACAGGAACCTGTTTAGAGCTAATGTGTATGTGAAATAGCGGACAGCGAAGCATCAAACACAAATTAAATTGCAGCTGCTAAAGAAATGGCCTGAAAACCCTCTGCTGTTTGATATTTTTTGTGAAATACCTAACTGATCCAAACACAGTGGAATGCAAACTGTACAAGTGGCTCTTAACATATGAAGGCACAACCAAGTTCTGCAGTACTTGATGTAAGTTCACATTAATATTATCAGTATTATTGTCGGGGACGAACTGTTGTGCACCCATTTCTTACCTGAACATTAGGTACATACTAGAATGCTTCTCTGCCACTTTAGACATCTCTTCTTCCTTCTTTCTTTTTAAACGTTTTTGAGTTAGCATGGAGCGCACAGACGGAAAAATCGCACAGTGACACTGTCAGTGAACACGTGTGTTTGAAAATTCCTGGAGGCGCGGTCATATTGAGCTCAGTCTAACAGCGTTCCTTCCTTTGTTTGCCCGTCATTAACCAATGATACAGTATGTCTTTCTCGTGGTGTAGTGCTGGGAGGTGCACTGTAAAAAGAATGGCAACAACAATACATTATGATAATGAGTCATTTTCTCGCAGGACGAGATTAGACAGAATTCAATTGAATTGTGACAGAATGGGCCAGCTGACGCTGAGCAAGTTTGTGAAAGGGTTGTAGATCAGATGTGCTGGTGTTCACGGATAAATAATAATAGTAATAATCCTATCATATTTAAATCTTTTTTATTAAAACCTTGGAGAAATAAAATCGCTTTCACAGGGCTGAAACTTTATAAAAGCACAGGTTATTTGCTTGTTTTTGGTGTATGTTTACAACACAATAGCGACATCTGACTGTTTCACTCTGTAAAAACTTAAATGATGTGCGTATCGGGTGGTGAGGTAACCACTTATTAATGGCAATTAGAAATAATAAAAATACAAAGCAAATATATTTAACCCTTTGCGGTCCATTTATTCAGCGCCTGTCAGGCGTGTCAAGTCCAATTTATTTTCACACATGCTGTTTAAAAGTAATTTTATTCACAGTAAAAGAGGTTTAAAAGGCACTGCATATCAACAGGACACTCAGTACTGCATCTCCAGCCCTGCCCCACTCTTTGTTTGCTGTATTTATCACATATCTCTTCATTGTAGTGCATACTGATAAGTCATCTCCTGATCACTCGTTTTATCACCAAACACCTCAATAATGCGATCCAAGTCATTATTTTATTACTATAACATCTCTGTGATATTCTTTGAGCGCTGGAATCAGAAGCAGCTGTCTTGTTTGTTTTATGTCTGTGGTGAAGGGACTGTCCGTATTGCTCAGATCCATCTCCTTTTTTTTTTTTTTTTCGGCTTCTATCGACTCACTCGGCCATTGAAAGCTTTTCTTGGCTTTTTCCGGAAAAAAAACGACTAGAGACCTGTGCTTGACGTCTTTTTGATGATATCGGACCGGAAAGGAAAAATTGTAATGTCAGACCTTGTCCAACATAGGACCGCAAAGGGTTAATGCTATTAAAACTGCATGCTGCTATTCTTAATTTTAATAAAAATATGAAATAAAAAATGGACGTCTGATTTCCTTTCTTTTTGTCTTAATTTTGACACACATCGTCTTTGTTTTGTAAAATGACTGCGCAGCGAGCATGCAAGTGAAGCAACGAAAGCACGCCAATCAGTGAATTTTGACACACATCGTCTTTGTTTTGTAAAATGACTGCGCAGCGAGCATGCAAGTGAAGCAACGAAAGCACGCCAATCAGTGAATTTTGACACACATCGTCTTTGTTTTGTAAAATGACTGCGCAGCGAGCATGCAAGTGAAGCAACGAAAGCACGCCAATCAGTGAATTTTGACACACATCGTCTTTGTTTTGTAAAATGACTGCGCAGCGAGCATGCAAGTGAAGCAACGAAAGCACGCCAATCAGTGGCAGCGCCAGGCTTTCCCTGATGGGGGCAGAACAAAAAAATGAGGGGGCTACACCCCACTTTGTGTGGGCACGCATAAAATACATTTGAATCATTTTCTGTGTCAGAAGCATGGGTGAAAGTGGCCAAAACCATGGTTTGTCCGGAGGTCTGTGGGTCACCTAGGCCCCCATAAGCTATGGGGTTGTACATGCTCTCAGATGCATTCTGAGCCATTTTGGACCACTTTCAGAAGCAAATTTGAACTTGACTTTGTAGAAAAAGAAATTCAGAAATTACTTTGTTTACAGCTTGTCATTTTACCAGATGGACCAACCTGTTAAATCACACATTAGCTAGTTAACAAACATAGTTTCTGAAATGCAGTGTTTGCTCCAGGACTTACTGATTTGAAGGTAAATTTGGCCCCCTGCCAAAATTTTTGTGGTACATTTTCTTTGGTGAGGGGGTCAATATGTTTTATGATTTAGAATTCAACACAACCAGAGTTTATTGAAGAACAACAAAACATTTAAACGTAAAAACAAAGTTTTCATTTAGAATTCAGTCAGTAAGAATTATGTATTTTGAAATTACCTTGATAAAAAAAACTGGTAGAAACATTACATTACACAAGTCACTTTTTTGCAGCTGTTGTGCAAAAGTTTCTTGCCAGGGCCTTCCCATAATCAGACTCCTTCCAGTGAGGTCCCTCCACTCTTATGACAGGAGGGGATTCAGTTTGTCACTTGCCAGTCTATTCCTGAGGGCTGTCTTCAACACATTTTGAGCCCTGAAGCCCCTCTCTAAGACTTGCATGTTTTTTAAACACACATATATTTCCAAATTACATTATAAACCCAAGGAAATACAATAAATAAAAACAAGATTTCCATTACATGAGAGTAGATGTTAAAACTTCATGCTGATTTGAACTTGGCTCTCGCCAAGATAAGCACCAACTAAGACGTAGCTTCACAGTAAACTAATATGATCCATATGTGTCTCCATCCATTTGCGCTTCCTTCCATATGATGATGTAGATATCCTTCTGTCTGGTGTTGATGGCTGAAGTGTAATGCTGGCTCCAGGGATCAGCTTATTTTGCCTCCCTAGCACATCAGCACACACAACGGCTGCGATGCTGGCTCTGGGATCAACCATAGTGCGGTCTCCCCAGCGCATCAGCATGACAACCGCCTGGATTGAGCTAAGTAGGGTACATCTCTGGGGTCTTCAAGTGGGCACCTTCCATCCTCGGTGTTTCGTCGACCAGCCCACGACACCTCAAGAGGGCTCGACGGTGATTCTGGCGCCCCAGCATCACCCCCTCCGTCCCCCACTCAACTCAGCCCAGCTTACTTACCTGTACATCAGCCTTTCTTTCTTTCTATTGTGCTTGAGATCCCCAGCCAGAATCTTTCCGTCTCAACCACAGCCAGTTGCTGCTCCTCTCTGCTGCTTCAGATAAGTTCTTCACTGTGCGACGCAACTCTTGGCCATTGAATCCGACATCTCTGAGAAACCGGGTTGTAGAGTGTGCCACAAATCCTCGACATCCCACTTCCACTGGGTAAACCCAGACTCTCCATCCTCGCTGTTCCGCTTCAGTGGCTAGTTGAGCATACCGCAATTTCTTCCTCTCATACGCCTCATCTACAGCATCCTCCCATGGCACTGTTAACTCTACCAGGTGAACAAGGCGTGCTGATCCAGACCACAAGACAATATCTGGTCGAAGGTTTGTGGTGGCAATCTCAGGTGGAAAAATAAGCCGTTGACCAACATCTGCCAGCATTTTCCAGTCTCTAGCAGCTTCCAGTTGTCCTGGGCGAGGATTGGTTTTAACACCTTTTCTTGGTGGTTGCTCTCCTGGGCGGAGGAATGTTGTCATTTGTGTGTAATGTTTTGATGGAACAGGTGGCAACTTATTGGTCATGTTACGCTTGTCTTCCAATGCTAAGGCCAAACATCGCAGCACCTGGTCATGGCGCCAAGTAAACCGTCCTTGGCTAAGAGCCACCTTACATCCTGTCAAAATGTGCCTTAATGTTGCAGGTGATGAACACAAAGGACATGAGGGATCCTCTCCTACCCAGAGGTTTAGGTTCTGTGGTGATGGGAGAACATCATATGTTGACCTTATAAGGAAACTGATCCTGCTCTGTTCCATTGACCATAGGTCTTGCCAGCCAATCTTATGTTGTTCCACACTCTCCCATCTCATCCATTCTCCCTGCTTGCCCTGGGAAATGGCCTTTATACACCTCATCCTCTCCTCCTGCTTTTGCACCTCGTTGACTACAAGCTTCCTCCGTTGCGCTGGGGCTGCCTTGTGCCATGTAGGAGGAGCTAAACTGAGACCAAGACCCCTCTTCCATGCTGAACTTGCCCCATGATATCACCAATTCGAAGGGCAGCCTTTGCATCCTCCACAGCTTTCTTTGCCACCCACTTTCTTCCAGTTTTCAACACAGGTGCTGCCTCCCTTACGCATTTGTCGCGTGACTCTACTAATGTCATTTCCAGTCGGACCTTGGCGCACTTAAACTCCTCGGTTAGAGCGAGACAGGTAGCTGCAGTATTCCTTTACCATAAAGTCCCACTCTGCTGAGGCAGCGTGGAACTCCCAACCATTTCCTGATGTATGAACTGATTAAAGCTTCCAGCTTCTCTACTGTTGTCAAAGAAACCTCAGACACAGTCAATGGCCACAGCAACCTTGGCAGTAGGCCAAACTGAAAGCACCAGAGTTTTAGTTTGCCTGGTAAAGCACTGCTGTCTATGCTCTTCAACCCTTCCACAGCTTGTTGTCTAACTTCTCCCACACTAACTGTGTCCTTTAGATCCCCGTCGTACCATCTCCCAAGGCTCTTCACTGGCTTCTCAGACACTGTTGGTATTGCCTCACCATTAATGAAGAACGTTTTATCTGCTACTTTACCTTTAATTATAGAGATGCTCCTTGATTTAGTGGGCTTGAATTGCATTCGTGCCCATTCAATGTTATTGGTTAATTTGCCCAATAACCGATTAGTGCAGGCTACTGTTGTAGTCATGGTTGTCATGTCATCCATGTATGCTCGAATTGGTGGTAGTCGTATTCCAGAAGCCGCCTCCTCCCACTACCCATTTTGATGCCCTAATGATTACTTCCATTGCCTTGGTAAAAGCCAGTGGAGAAATGGTGCATCCTGCCATTATTCCAACTTCTAGGCATTGCCATGTAGTGCTGAATTCTGAAGTTGAAAACTAAATTGCAAATCTCCAAAGTAGGCTTTCACTAGATTTGTTATTGTCATTGGTACACTGAAAAAATCAAATGCTGCCCAAAGAAGTTCATGTGGCACTGAACCATATGCATTAGCCAAATCCAGGAATGTCACATGGAGCTCCTTCCTCTCCTTTTAGCTGATTGAATTTGTTGCCAGATCACATTGATGTGTTCTAAGCATCCTGGGAAACCTGGAATGCCCGCTTTTTGTATTGAAGTGTCAATGAAGCAGTTCTTTAATAGGTAAGTTGACAATCTCTGAGCAATAATGCTGAAGAAAATCTTGCCTTCTACGTTTAATAGGGAAATAGGGCTTAAACTGACTGATGCTTGTAGAATCTTTTCTTTAGGTATAAAGACTCCACCTGCTCGGCCATGCTCTTGGTACAACCTGTTTTCCCATGCTACTTTCATCAGTTTCCACAGGATTCCTAGAACTCCTGAAGCACTCTTGTACACTCTGCACGAACTCCATTAGGCCCTGGAGATGATGAAGCCCTTGCTTTTTCACAGCTTGCTCTACTTCTTTCCACTTAGGTGCACAGTCCTCCATTTGGTATTCTGGTGGATTGATAGGTGGGATGTCTGAAGGAATTGACATAGGCTCCTGCCTTTTGAATCTGTATGTTTCCTCCAAATATCTCTCCAACTCAAACTTAGATGCTTTTAGTGTGCCATTCTTCTCACTGGTGAATAACTTCTTTACAAATTTGAATGGGTCTTTATAAAGTTAGTTCTCGACACTCCTTCTTTTGTAGCGTTTCCGTAGGCGCTCAGCTCTGCGCAATGTTGCAAGCTTATCTTTATGACCCTTTGTAAAAGATTGAGTCCCTCCTTCTGACTTTCTTCTGCTCTTCTCCATTGCTTCCTCAGCTGTCTCCTTTCTCTAACTAAGCGTTCAATCTCCTGCTGCCGTCTAGACTTTCCAGGAATAGTTTGTACTTTTTCCTTCCTTTTTCAACTCCAAACCTCTCGCTTCCATATCGTAGATGATGTCCCCAAATTTATCCAGTTTCTTTTCAACTGTTCCACTTAACCTTTCCAATGCAAAGCAGAGATCTGTGTTTACTGTGTCCCATGCAGTTTTCTCACAAGCTCTTGGCCATTTAACTCCAGGCTTGTGCCCGTTGAGGTTCTTTTCTCTCTTACGCTGGTTTGTCTGACCGGGTTCACAAGGATCATTAGGTTCATCACTAACTGTGTCCATGCAAGTCCTCCTCACATCTATGACAGGGGTGCTGATATCCTGCGAACTGTGGTTTGCTTCCTGTCGCTGGATTTCATTCGACTGACTTGACTGACTTCGTAAGTACTGATCAATGCGAGGCCCTTGTCCCTTCTCCCTCAAGCATTTCATTCTCCCTTGATGAATCTTCAAACCCCTGACTGTTGTCGCCTTGCTCCAGCCGCAGACACAAACCTGGAGTTCCATGTCTTTGCTAACTGCAGATCTTGAACTAGTCTTTTGTGAAGTACTCTCCATACTCATATCCGTTTCCGTTCCTAAGTCCTTAACCGTGTTGTCCAACGTTGAGGATATAATGTTCCAGAAAGATTAAAAATCAAAATTACCATGCAATCTGTATTGATAATATGTAAAGTAACATTATTAGAAAAATAACTGGCGTTAGCTAAAATAAAGAAATAGAATGGCATGCATCATAGCCTGAAAAATTAAATATTGATGTACATTATTAATACATTTACAATCAAGCACGTTTTGTAGAACATATCAAAGTAAGCATGAAGTTTGTTTGTTTTCAAGCACTTTAACAGCAAGTATACAATTCAAACTAAACAACAAGTACCCATTTCTCACATTCTCTCGCTCTGTCACTAAATCTCTTACTATCCTGTTCTCTCTTTCCAGTTCAAAACTAATCGATCGCATCTTGACAGTTCAGCATAACTAATCAGGTAGGCGCGACTATGTTCTGGTCTAGCAAACAGATACGTTTACAGTATGTCATGCTGTGTTTCAGTGCTCAGTGGAGCATTTTTGTCAGTGTGGTATCGGCGTCATTCACAAGAACAGCATTTCGTTCCCAGGTAGATGTTCTGTAGTTTTGACACCCGATGGTGAATGTTTTTCTGCAACCATTCACATTGAACATGGTGCTTGCATTAATCACAGCACAAGCCATGTTACTGCTTATTGGATCTGCGAGCTTGGATGTCATAAATAGCAGTGCTCCTGTGTCATAAACCGGCCGCATTTTGATAGATGGAGCTTGATGATCTAAAAATAGTTCTACTTTTAGATCAGTGATGGAGCTTCGAATGTGTCGGGATTCGCTCCGTTTCTGCACTTTGCACACACTGAGTCAGACACCAGACAGAACCCATACCCATTTATTTATCTTTTGCATTTCTACACGAATCGTAGGAATGAACCTGGGAGAGGCCATTTTGACAAAATTCCGTCTACAGAAAGATAGACGTTACAGGAGAGGAGTAATTATTTGGAGAAATTAAATAATAGTAAACTTTACAAAACACATTCACCGTTAGGTTATGATGTGAATGTGCATACTGAATGTGCGAAAGTTTATTGATTGAGGGCAGCTTACATACAGAGTGAGTTGTAAACAAGGAAGCAGAAGGGTTATTACCAGATAAAGCGCAGTGATCATTTCTTCCTGTATTATGGCGTGTTGGCAATAAATATTGCTTGTTATGGGACCTTTCAACCGTGTGTATCTGCAACTAGCATTGTAATGAAGGACAGCTGACACCCAATGGGCCAGACGGAAGGCTCCCACGGGCCGAATGTGGCCCGCGGGCCACCAATTGAAGAACACTGGTTTAGACCAACGTTTATAAGAGATTGTTATCAATGTCTTTTTATATAAAAGTAGTAAGCAATAAAACTAAGATGTAAATCTTGGAGGACTTTCCATCATAGCAGGATATTTAAGCTACACAGCTGTAGTGATAAAAAGCTAACAAAATTGTAGATATTTCTCACTGTTTCCTCTTGTAGCTGGACCACAGTATTTTGTATTTACTAGCAGGCAGGCAGTCTGTAGGCCAATGGTTACAGATTATGTTGGCTTTCTCTTTCAGAAAGTCCAGGGCTTCGTTACCATTTCATCATTTGTTCCAGTAAGTCTGTCTTTAACACGGAGGCAGCCAGAGCAACAAGCTGCTTACACATGAGAGGAGGAGAAGGCAGCCGGAGCCAGGCAGGACCTCCGTGCTGAATCCTCTAACACTGATCCTCAATACTTTAGGGTATTTTACCACCTTCACATTTTCCTGGGATTCATTTAAAAAAAATATTCTCAGTGCAAGAAAATCTCTTTCTCATTTAACACAGAGAAAATGATCTTTCATGGTTTATCCTGGCATTGGATTGACAGGCTTCTTATTTATAGCTGGCTGTATTAGTGGAGCCTGCATTGAACTGTGTGCACTTATAGATTCATTAAAGATGAAGCCTGCTTTGACAGCTAAGTCAAAGCTGTTATCCAATATTTGCTTTCTTGCATTATGCAGCGAAGCCAAATATTCATATGAATATATCACATTTACTGGCATCTTATTTTAAAATTTCAATCTGAGAATGTGAACTTGAAAACCCGTTAAGCTGCTGTCATGGCAATCACACGTCCCTCACCCACTCAGAGAATCCAGCAGCTTCAACAAGAGTATCGACAGCCCTGCCGAGCAAACCAGATCTTTATACCACAGTACAAGTACACTATATGTTGAGGTATTTTGTTCTCATCAGTATTGTAATTGAATTTATATCTGACATCATAAAATGGATTTGTAAATATGTTTATAATTTATTATTTTAATTAGTTACCTGCAAAGGATAAAATATTTCGGGGGTTTCAGTAGATTCTGTTTCTGTCTTAATTCTTCTAAATTAGTGTGATGGGGTTTAAAAAAAAAAAAAAGTTGTCTTTACCGTGCTCCAAGGGATATTCAAGGGCTTTGATATTTTTTTATACCCGGAGTTCTTTTGAAAGCTCTTGGTGCTCATGGTTGAGTCTTTGCTTTGAAATGCACTACCCAGCAGAGGAAACCTAGAGGAACTGCTGAATTTATCCTGAAATCATGTGAATCACTACAATTTAACACAGGTGGAGGCCACTTAACTTGGTGTGTGATTTTGAAGGTGATTGGTTACACCTGAGCTAATTTAGGATTGCTATTACAAGGGGGGTGGACACTTATCCAACCAAGCTATTTCAGTTTTTATGTTTAATTAATTGTCTACAAATGTCTAGAATATTTTTTTCACTTGGAAGTTGTGGGGTAGGATGTGTAGATCAATGAAAAATAAAAGCATTAAATAAAAAGCATTTTAGTTCCAGGCTATAAGGCAACAAAAGGTGAACATTTTCAAAGGAGGTGTAGACCCCTCTAATAAACAGTAAAATAAAATTGTAATATATATTTAAGATGGATGCACCTTATTACGGTCACTATTCGTAATTGTATTAACACCAATACAAAAAGCGAGTCACTTAAATGCTCTCGTTTTCTCGTTCTTCAATCCACTTTGAAATGAGAAAGCAAGGACATGGAGGATTTAAAAGCCCATTTAATTGTTTCACAGCAAAACCCTGTAAATGAAAGATTGTACTTTTATTATTACAGTATACCTGTGACTAGTCTTTAAATAATGTTAATGCAATTACGAATAGTCATCGTAATGTTTGTCCAGCTTATGTTTTTATTTTAACTGTATTCAAGATTTTATTAAAGATGTGTTTAATAAAATGTTGCACACTCGTTTACTTGTTTAATTTAAACTAAAAGCTAAGCCCTTCCCTATTTATAAACTGAAGCTCTATCTAAATCTAGATTTTTATTTTATTTGTGAACAAAATGCATTTGATATTAAAACCTGCTGCCTCTGGACTTTCAAATGAAGGCGGGCTGGGTGATAGAGTCGCTGAGCTATGATAGGTCTGAAACGACACAAGCTCTGTGGATGGTGATTGGTCAGATTTAACCCTTTGCGGTCCATTTATTAATTCTGCGTCAGGCTCGCCAGGTCTAATTAATTTTTACACGCGCATTTAATTTTAGACGCGCTGTTTAAAAGTATTTTTTTCCACAGTCAAACGGGTTTAAATGGCCCTGCACATCAACAAAGCACTCACTAGGGATCTCCAGCCCCGCCCACCCTTTTGTTTGCTATCGCTTTCACATATGCTACCAAATAAAAATAATAATAATAATAGTCGTACATACCGATCAATCGTCTCCTGATGACTCGTTTTATCACCAAACTCCTCAATAATGCAATCCAAGTCATTATTTTATTGCTATAACATATCAAAAAGCTCTGCAAATGTCCGTGATAGTCTCTGTGCGCTGATACTGTACTTCCAGCTTGTTTCCATACGACCGCCCCATCTGATGCCAATGGGGTACTATGACTATTCATGAGATACGCCTTTTTTTTTTTTTTTGTCGGCTTTTCTCGCTCCTTTCGTTCCCACTTTCGGCCATTGAATGGTTTTCGGCTTTTTCCGTTGAAAAACCGACTTTTCTGCGTTTTTGCGTTTTTAAAATGATGTCGGACAGGGTCCGACAAAGGACCTGGTGGGAATAATTGCAATGTCGGACCCAGTCCGACAATGGACCGCAAAGGGTTAATATGGAGGTGGTCACATTAAACATGATCCCTGCCTGGATAGTTGATAGTTGAGTCAATCATCCTGGAGTCTGCCATTTACCACAGATCTTTTACAATTGCCAGGAAGTCAGAAAATTGTATTTTCTAGTCAGGTCTTGGCGCCCACCCAATAACCTCTGAAAAACCTTGTTCTGAGCTATGGCAAAACATTGGGTATATCTCCCTGTAACCCGTTTGCCACCGTCTTTTGAAGTACTCTCCGCCATCTTTCTAGATTTTTTTCTCACCCACTGCTCACCTACAGCACGTGGGTACACAGCTTTTTCGTGCAGCACGTTGGTAGACTAGATCAATGATTTTTTTTTTATAATCGATTAACACCCACAGACATGATTAATCGATTAATCTTTAATCGATTAAACCCCCTAAATATATGTGTATATATACAGTACTGTGCAAAAGTTTTAGGCAGGTGTGAAAAAATGCTGTAAAGAAAGCTTTTTGGCCGCAAGTCTTCCATGAAGGCCACTTCTGACCAGACTTCTCCGGACAGTAGATGGGTGTACCAGGGTCCCACTGTTTTCTGCCAATTCTGAGCTGATGGCACTGCTGGACATCTTCCGATTGCGAAGAGAAGTAAGCATGATGTGTCTTTCATCTGCTGCAGTAAGTTTCCTTGGCCGACCACTGCGTCTACGGTCCTCAACGTTGCCCGTTTCTTTGTGCTTCTTCAAAAGAGCTTGGACAGCACATCTGGAAACCCCTGTCTGCCTTGAAATTTCTGCCTGGGAAAGACCTTGCTGATGCAGTATAACCACCTTGTGTCTTGTTGCTGTGCTCAGTCTTGCCATGGTGTATGACTTTTGACAGTAAACTATCTTCAGCAACCTCACCTTGTTAGCTGAGTTTGGCTGTTCCTCACCCAGTTTTATTCCTCCTACACAGCTGTTTCTGTTTCAGTTAATGATTGTGTTTCAACCTACATATTGAATTGATGATCATTAGCACCTGTTTGGTATAATTGTTTAATCATACACCTGACTATATGCCTACAAAATCCCTGACTTTGTGCAAGTGTACCTAGAAGAATTGATGCTGTTTTGAAGGCAAAGGGTGGTCACACCAAATATGGATTTGATTTAGATTTTTCTTCTGTTCACTCACTTTGCATTTAGTTAATTGATAAATATCCATTAACATGTCTATTTTTGAAAGCATTCTTACTTCAGTAGTTCGGGACAAACACCAATCACAAAATGTTTTAGTACAAATATTTATTGTAGAAAATGCGGAGTATGCGATTTTACAGAAAAGTATGCTGTATATACACATTCATTTGGCATCAAACCTAACTTGGTTTGAGGGTTCGCTGCCTGGCCGACTGGACGAGGCTGAGACCCCCATTGATAAAACATAAAAATTGTTATTAAGAAAGGTGGAGATGGGGAGGTGGTGGGTTACGATGAAATCAAAACGCAACTGAGAGATAAGTGAAGAGGGTATTTATAGTGCTAACAATTTAATTGGCTAATGTGTAAATTGAATGATTCAATTTGGTGATGCGGAGATTGGTGTCTGACCCTCCTCCCGAACTTTAATTATAAATTTCATTTCAGTAGTTCGGGACAAACACCAATCACAAAATGTTTTAGTACAAATATTTATTGTAGAAAATGCGAGTATGCGATTTTACAGAAAAGTATGCTGTATATACACATTCATTTGGCATCAAACCTAACTTGGTTTGAGGGTTCGCTGCCTGGCCGACTGGACGAGGCTGAGACCCCAAAAAGAACAAGCCGGTCTCAATGCCACAATTAGAAATGAATATAGCCCACTTGAAGGTTTAGCCAACCTTTAACAAATGATCATCAGCACGCAGGAGAGGAAAACAAAACCCATTTTTGGGAAATAAACCTCTGGGAATCCATGGCTGATTCGATTGCCCTTCCTCCAGGCAGGCTACTAACGCTTAAGAGCACATTTCTGTAAAAGCATTTTTAGGCTCTGTAATATTTGTTATAATGTAAACTTGGTAAGCACTGGAGGATCAACAACCTAACCGTTTGATAAGAGAGTCTGGAACTCAGTGGGAAGAAGCTACTACAATTCTGAAGGAATGACCGGAAAACTGCTCAGCTGCGAATCCGCACCTGGAAATAAATCCGGTGAAAAGGTGAAAGAAGAACAAATGTTGGGTGACGATTGTTCAGTTTTCGTTAATAAACAGCGGGCCTGAGGGTGATGCGCCCTGAGAAAGATGGAGATGGATAAGAGAGAAAGGGGTCATATGGGCCAACATGGGAGTTTAATTTATAAACAAATTGAAAAGCTTTCCCTAATCTTCCTGGTCAGTTTTACTTCTTTTGAGCAGGAAGGAAAGGGTATCAGATGAGGTGATTGCTAGGTCAGAGATTAAGGGTTGAATCTGGGGGTTGAATTTGAGAGCGATGTAGACTCTGAGCACCTATGGGAACCCAAGAAGGCTAAGAGAAAGAGCTTTAAGGTTTTATCTAAAACAGGCAGGAGTAGCTGGAGCAGATGAGAGGCACCAAGAGAATGCGTTGATGGCGATAGGTAGGCAAGCAGGGGAGAAAGAGATTCTGATAGTTGAAGCCCTTTCAGGATTAGTGAAATTTGTGAGTTGCAGAGTGTAGAGCTGGGACACGAAATTGAGTTGAGTTTGTAGAAAAACTGGATGCCGGAAATTCAAATCTTATAGCTCTATTCTTAAGGGACATAATATAGGATGACGCTACGGGCACTGAAAATGATGGAAAGGAATGTTGAATGCAAAATGAAATTTGAAAGCAATTCCAGGATGACCAGTACATTTGCAGTGAGCGGGAGTGATGCTGAGAACAGTTGTTTCTTGAGCCTGCACAATCAGGGAATGCAGCGGTGGCTCACATGAATGTCAGGTCTGAAAAGGGAGGAATTTGAGTTGGCAGGAGGTCGTCTTCGGGAGCTAATGCTCTGAATCTCTGCGTTTGGAAATGAGAAAGACAAGCGATTATATTCAGGTGGCCGAGAATGTGTTGAGCTCTGAAAATGAACTGATGAGTAACAGATAAACAGGTAATCCTTCTGAATATTCTCATTATATGGTGGGAGAATGAATGACCTTGTTAAAGATTTAGACCTGTAGGTGAATTATGTGAGCAGAGAAGAATGGATTTTGAGCCCAGGAAGACCCCCAAAAGGAATGCGGCTACTGCAAATGGACACATTTTGCGCAATGACGAGGAGTGATCGGTTATAGGAATAATGCTGAATTCGTCGGGCCATGGAGCAGAAAACCGTTTTCCCTTGTAGTATCCTCCAAAGCCAAGAGAGGGAGCTGCATCTTTGAACGGTTGAATGTCTTTGTGCAGCAGGAGACAGTTGTCGTAAAAGAAAGTACTGCCATTGCTTTCTTTTAGTAGGAGCTCCCACAGGCGGAGTTCCTTGCGAAAAAAAGGATCCACGAGTATGACATCGTTGAGGGAATCGACAGAAAGGATCAAATCGAGAGAAGGTAGGAGATAAAAGCTCTGCCTTGAGGATTTTATCCTCATTGCGCATAAATTGCAAAGCATATGACATGGTTTATTTAAATTTCCAGAAAGCCCTACATAAAAGATTAATTTCTCAAACTGAACGCAGTAGGGATTCGAGGAAATGCATGCACGTGGATTAGGGAGTAGTTAACATGTAGAAAACAGAAGGCCTCCAGAGTATGCAGTATTGCGGCCCTGACTGATATTCAAAGAAATGGGAATGGTTTTGAAAGTGTTTGAATAAACTGCTGATAAGCTGAAAGAAGAAAAGCATCTCACAGAGAAGAGACCACTATGGGGTCCTGCTGGAGACCCATAGCGGCCAGGAAGGTCCCTGCTGGACACCCATAGCGCCAGGGACGTCACTGCAGGGGCCTGCTGGATGCCTGCAGTGAGGGGAGGGTAACCTAAAAGGTTACATTTGGAAGACCGCTGGGAAGGGCAGAAGAGTGAATGGAAAAGCAGGGCCCTGCTGGGCAACCGTATGAGGTAAGGAATAGAAGGGGCTGTGGGGCCCTGTTGAAGCTCGCAGCTGGTAGAAAACCATTTGACAGAGAAGGGAGCACTATGGGGGCCTGCTGGACGCCCATAGTGGCCAGCGAGGTCACTGCAGGGGCCTGCTGGACGCCTGCAGTGAGGAGAGGTAACCTGAAAGGTTATAGTTGGAGGTAAAGGGAGCACTATGGAGGCCTGCTGGACACCCATAGTGGCCAGAGAGGTCACTGCAGGGGCCTGCTGGACGCCTGCAGTGATGAGGGGTGTAACCAGAAAGGTTACAGTTGCATGTTAGACAACAGTGGCGGGGTCGAAACCCCAGGATGGATCGCAGGAGCAGCCACTCCTAACTGTAAAACAATCTCTGGATATAAATGCTCAAAACAGAGCAGAAAGAAAAGCATTTCACAGAAAAGGATCACTATGGGGGCCTGCTGGACGCCCATAGTGGCCAGTGAGTCACTGCAGGGGCCTGCTGGACGCCTGCAGTGATGGGGGTGGGGAACGCGGAGCAGCCGCTCCCAACTGTAATTACTGATTAGAGGAGACATCAAAATCGAGCGAGGTAACCAGTGGTGTACCACAGGGATCAGTATTAGGTCCTCTGCTATTCATAATCTAAATAATGATTTAGATTCTGGCATAGTAAGCAAACTTGTTAAATTTGCACACGACACAAAAATAGGTGGAGTGGCAAACACTGTTGCAGCAGCGAAGGTCATTCAAAATGATCTAGACAGCATTCAGAACTGGGCAAGCATATGGCAAATGACATTTAATAGAGAAGTGTAAAGTACTGCACACAGGCAATAAAAATGTGCATTATAAATATCATATGGAAGATACTGAAATTGAAGGAATCTTTGAAAAAGAACTAGGAGTTTATGTTGACTCAGATATGTCTTCATCTAGACAATGTGGGGAAGCTGTAAAAAGGCCAACAAGATGCTCAGATATATTGTGAGAAGTTTTGAATTTAAATCAAGGGAAGTAATGTTAAAAATTTACAATGCATTAGTAAGACCTCACCTAGAATTTTGTGTTCAGTTCTGGTCACCTCGTTACAAAAAGGATATTGCTGCTCTAGAAAGAGTGCAAAGAACAGCGACCAGAATTATCCCGGTTTAAAAGGCATGTCGTATGCAGACAGGCTAAAAGAAATGAAGCTATTCAGACTTGAACAAAGAAGACTACGCGGTGATCTGATTCAAGCATTCAAAATCCTAAAAGGTATTGACAAAGTCAACCCAGGAGACTTTTTGAACCAGGACCAGGGGTCACAAATGGAAATTAGATAAAGGGCATTCAGAACAGAAAATAGGAGGCTTTTTACACAGAGAATTGTGAGGGTCTGGAACCAACTTAGTAATGTTGAAGCTGACACCCTGGGATCCTTCAAGAAGCTGCTTGATGAGATTCTGGGATCAATAAGCTACTAACAACAAAACGAGCAAGATGGGCTGAATGGCCTCCTCTTGTTTGCAAATCCTCCCATGCTCCCATGTAGTTTAAATGGCCTAGGAGGGACAGAAGATTGCATTTAGTAGGAGGGGACCGGACAGAAAAGTGGAAATATAAAAATACAATCCCCTGAGGACAGGCTCAATGGGCATGATTTTAAATGTGTTTGATATATTGGCTTTAGCCAGTCATGCGTTTTCCCAGCAATTTTGATTAAGAATATGGCGTGGTCGATTTGCATATTGCAGGGAGCAATCTTCGTGAGGGACTGTTGATGTTGGGTGTGGTGGAATTACGGTGAGCGGAAATGAAGGAAGTTACAGGCGGAATAGCACAGGTTCCTTCAATGAAGTTATTACAAATCTGGCAAAACAATCTCAATACAAATGCTCAAAACTGCTGATGAGCAGAAAGAAAAGCATTTCACAGAGAAAGAATCACTTTGAGGGCCTGCTGGACGCCCATAGTGGCCAAAGAGGTCACTGCAGGGGCCTGCTGGACGCCTGCAGTGAGGGGAGGTAACCTAAAAGGTTATAGTTGGAGGTGAAGGGAGCACTATGGGGGCCTGCTGGACGCCCATAGTGGCCAAAGAGGTCGCTGCAGGGCCTGCTGGACGCCTGCAGTGAGGGAGGTAACCTGAAAGGTTATAGTTGGAGGTGAAGGGAGCACTATGGGGGCCTGCTGGACGCCCATACTGGCCAAAGAGGTCACTGCAGGGGCCTGCTGGACGCCTGTAGTGAGGGAGGTAACCTAAAGGGTTATAGTTGGAGCCAGCATGCTCAGGAACTGCTGAATGAGCCTTTGATTGACAGGTGCTGTGGTCCCGCCGGAGCTTTCCGGATGTAGACAGCTTCGTGGAGATGCAGTCGGTGCGCGGCGAGGTGTTTCAAGTCCGCTTATAATAAGCGGAAATTGGGCTTGTTTCTTGAGAGTCACAGGTTGGAATTTGTGGAAACACCTGTTTTGTCGTGAGACTTGGCAACACTGGGTAAAGCAACGATCTGTGATGACGTCATAGTGCCTGCGGCGGGAAGGATGAAATAAAGTAAACAAATTCTCCTTACGTGCTGTAGATTTGAATGGGATGTTGTTGCTACGAAGATAAAGCTGGAGCCGGGAGATCGTCCAGTCTCTGATGTCAGGAGTTGCGGAGGAACGAGTGGCCAGGCGGGAGCCACGGCAGACAGGAGAAGCAGACATCTGGGCAGAGAAGTTTGGAGTGGTAATACCGCCGACCGAAGTTGTCGTGGCGTTGGCCCGGGAAGGGCTGGTTGAACGGGTTGCGTGGATCTCGGCTCCGGGGAAACAGCAAACAGATCATCATCCGTCGAAACGGAATAATCCAGAATGCAGACCATGATGCGTGCATGTACGATGAAATCAAAACGCAACTGAGAGATAAGTGAAGAGGGTATTTATAGTGCTAACAATTTAATTGGCTAATGTGTAAATTGAATGATTCAATTTGGTGATGCGGAGATTGGTGTCTGACCCTCCTCCCGAACTTTAATTATAAATTTCATTTTACAGCATTTTTTCACACCTGCCTAAAACTTTTGCACAGTACTGTATATATATACATACAGAGTATAGGCACATCCTCCTAGTTGCGATTTATACAGTAAAACTATATGTGTTTTCCTCCTGTTTAACAGGTAGAACACAAAGAGCAGGATATACCCCTGGACCCTCAGGAGTTTGGTGCCATCGCCCTGAAACTCCACGACAGAGTGGGGCAGAAACTGTCTGCTCTGAGGTGCAACAACGTCAAGCCAGCAACCAACACCGCTTACAGGCTGCTTCTCCGAGAAACAACAAAACAAAAGACCCTCACTGTGCATGCAGGAGAGACCGAGGCTTCACAAGTGATCAAGGAGCTGAAGGAAATGGAGTCTGATTTACTGTCTGAACTGACAAAACTGCGAAGTGACTGCAAAGACGAGATGCTGGAAATGATGGCAGGGGTAGATGGAATGATTTTTATACCTCCCTTGAAGAGATGATGCTGGGGGTGGATAATGAAGAGCAGTAAGTATGTGGAGATATGAGAGTGTTGATATGGAGAGACTGCCTGAAAAGAGATGCATTTTACACCCTTGTTCACCTACTCTGCAGACAGGCCATGAAAGAAAACAGCAGTCGATCTCTTCACATACTGACCAGCTGTGCCTGGGCTATTTGGTTTGTTTGATTTTGTGATTATGAATGTAAATGCAATACATTTTATATAAATTATAAATAGTGTTTACTTGTGTACAATGATAACATATTTGTATTAATCCTGCATATCTTGACACTGACCGATGTCTCCATATACCCAGATTCTACTACTCTCAGTAACAATAAGTTTAATCAAAACTGATTAAGCGGTTTTCTAGATCTATTAATATAGTGTGACAGACAGACAGGGTGCCTCCATATAACCCAATAACGGTTATATATGCAGCAAAACGCCCCCCTCTGTGGTCGTTTGGATGTGTTTCATTGTGAACAATATTTGGGTAATCACCACCCCAAAGGTGCTCAGTCATTGCTAGAACAAAGAGATGTATCCAGCTCATACTAAACATCCTCATTACTGCTGGTTTGATGTTAACTCTCATAATATATGTAACAATGGTTGCATGCAGTTAGCAGTTTGAAGACTGTTCTGTATGTATTCATTTGATCTTCAGGTTATCGTTAGTTATTCTGCTCCACATAGTTTTTCAGAGGAAATCGCCTCTAACCAGCCGCCTCTTTTTTGCTTCTGTTTCTTCATATTGTTCCATTATCAATGTGTACTTCATCCCCTGTTGCTCAGAAGCATCCCCAGGCTTGGAGCTGAACAGAATGCATTGTTGAAATAAACCTACCTTACTGCTGGATTCATCAGAATACATACTGAGTTGGTTTTGTGTTTCCTCACCAAGTGATTATTTTTCCTCTATCTATGCATTATTTCACATTTTTCTGATGCAAAATTCAATACTATTTAAAAAATAACAAGATATGGGATCCTGTTCTACCCTGAAATAGAAAATAACACTTTTAGAAAAAACCTAAAAGGACGGTACAAAACACCTACAACTGTTTGTTCATCCAAAGCGAATGTCCCCACAGATCCCTGTATCCTCCAGCGCTGTTGCACTCAGCATAACTTATTGGGAGTATCTGCCTTTATGTGAAGCTTACAGTATATTTTTTAAATGTATTTTGAGAACATTACTCTAAATTGGTTATTAAAAATACTTTACTATGAACAGAACATCTCATTTGCTTACTTAATGTAGGCTTGAAATGCCACATGTCCATTTAAAGTTGAATTATTCATTGCCTTTTCTTTTTCTATACTATTCTGTAGCTGCTGTTGACATACATCATGGCATCCCCTTTATCATCATACTGATCATTCTGACATGCGTCATGACATCCCCTTTATCATCACACGGATCATTCTGACATACGTCATGACATCCCCTTTATCATCATACTGATCATTCTGACATCCCCTTTATCATCATACTGATCATTCTGACATACGTCATGACATCCCCTTTATCATCATACTGATCATTCTGACATACGTCATGACATCCCCTTTATCATCATTCTGACATACGTCATGACATCCCCTTTATCATCACACTGATCATTCTGACATACATCATGACATCCCCTTTATCATCACACTGATCATTCTGACATCCCCTTTATCATCATACTGATCATTCTGACATATGTCATGGCATCCCCTTTATCATCATACTGATCATTCTGACATCCCCTTTATCATCATACTGATCATTCTGACACCCCCTTTATCATCACACTGATCGTTCTAATTTAGAATTTACAGCCGCGGTAGGGAATAGATCTTACTGACAAACTTGTTTAAATTGCATTTATTATTATTTCATATGTTTATGGTATTCAACCACACTTAACAGCTTCATATAATATTTCTGAAATAGAGCGCCTTTCTTTTGCAGAAATGCATTGAGCTACACTACCATCAATTTTCATGTCGACAGGCAAATGTAAATTATGACAGATGAAAGCACTAGAAGTTGCAAATTGCGGTCTGTGCTGACTTTGTGAGTTGTGTGACTCTTTATTTTTTTTTTAAATGTAATTTCATACTGCTTTTAGGAATAATACAATATATTTGACCTAAATAAAGAAAAACGATGAATTATAGTCCAGGCACAACTGCAAAAGCATTTAAATATCAACAACAAGATGGAAACTGCAGTGATCACTGCTGTGTTTCTGCTGTCACCTTGTCTTTATTTGACACTACAAGCACATAGCAGAACAAATTATTGGATTAGTTTGTAGAGTGCTTTTATAAACTGACTATGCACTAATGTAATGATAATGACACACAGACAGTATATACTAACTGAAACAGTTTAATAGAGCAATGCTGAAACTAATTACAAGTTTTTAAAGAGATTGCTGTCTCACCCTCACAATCAGTTAACGTCTATATATGTTTGATATTGCAACTGTTATTATATTTCTTTGTTTTGGAAGACTTTGACATTATCGATATCGATATACAACTTTCATATCGCCCACCCCTACATATACTGTTCTCTCATTATCAGTGTAGACACAAATTAGTGCATGCTTATGTTTATGTTAACAGATCGAATTTTACTTAAATAACAAATAAATAAATAAATCGACTTAAATGTAATAACCCCTTCATAGTCACAGAGGTAGCTGGGCATAACATTTAAATCCTGACTTTACCATCCTGTGGAGTCATTTATTGTTAACGCGGGTTGGTCTTAAAGGCACCGCGTGTGAAATAGGTAATAGGTCCATTGTAATGCTTTTGGATAAAAATGAACTTGCAAGGCAAACAACAAACAACACAGAACGGAAATTGCTGTACCGGTATAGCTTAATGTGGAAGTACGACGTGCCAGTTAGGTGCCAAACACTATTTGCGTGCTGCATTAAGCACCATTTTGCATTATTCAGCGGTTCATTACTTACGCGGTTATTAATGTATTTTTTTAATGTGAACTCTCGGTATTATAAATGAGATGTACTTTTAAAACAGCATGCACAATACATAATAAACCATGGATACATAATAAACCACGGCTCTATCACCAGTGAATAACAAACACTAATAATCACAATAAGAGTCAATATTACAGTGAGGGCCTCAACCTTACATTTCCAGACACCTCTGCTTTTTGTTTCGTTGTCTGCAGGACATGCACCCAAGTCTGCAGGGCACGAAACAAAAATCACCGGGAAACATAAGGTCAATAGTCCTTTTTTATAAAAACTCCAGAACCATGTCCATGTCCCATTGCTACAGCAAACGTACCTTGTCTCTTCAGCCTCATAATCCGAAGCACAAGCAAACTCCGTCATCCTCCACCGAAAAGAGAACCTTCAGCACTGACCAGGCTTCCTGCTCTCCGACTCTCCACTGAAGTCTCTTCAGGTGGAACAAAGCAACGCGCTCAAACCAGCCATGCTTCCACCATTATTCAGACCACCTCCAGTTATCTCAGAAGTTCTAACAGTAGCCTCCATGGTCTTCCTGACAACAGAACTCCAGCCCCTGACCTCTTGTCAGCGAGCAGGCTACAGTCCAACATCCAATATCGTGATCCTAGACCTAAAGCACAGATTAGCTCATTGCAGTTCACCAAGTAGTTCTTGAATGAAGAATACGTGGTTTCATAGTTGGTACATGCTCTCCCTATCTGGTTTATTATTTTGTCTTTTAACAAAGTAGTCCATCATTAAATGAACACTTCATACGAGTAGCCCACAAGGACCATCAAATGTATCATAATACTTACTGGAGCGTGCCTTGTCACATGCAATTTGGGCATGCGTTGTCTGTAAAATGTATCTTTGTCACCCATGCATGTTACTCTGTCAGTAAAAGTGCTGCATATTTTATCAGTGTTTTGCAGTGCTGGGGAATACCCATGTATTGTATCAAGCACCTATCCCTGGTTGTCCCAGGATTGTTCCAAAAATATCCTTATACCTGGTAAAGGGGCTTGGTCCACCATCCCTGGATTTTATCAACAATAATAACATTTCTAGAACATCAAATATGAGCATAATTCATTGTTTCGTGTTAAACCGTGATTTTTTACACTATTCTGTCTAAGGTTGTAGCAGAATCCAGGGAGCACCTGGTAAAGGCACTGTGCAGGTTGACTCACACAGTCAGGGGAGCACACAGGGAGCATTGCATTGGCTCTGGTGCTCCCGTGGGTTTGGGAGACAGTCTTCAGAGACTGCTTCTCCTCATCGCGCAACAGCACACCCTACTGGCCAAGCGCTTGGTGAGCTTCAGCAGACACCTGCAGGGCCGGCTTCCATAGCTGGCTGACATCCGCTCTGCAGCTCCTGGATGTAATGACAGATAAGAGTTTGTGTGTCAAACTAGGCTAATCTTGTACCTACAATTAAGGAGGGGTTAATTGGTCAAGTTAATATTCAGTGTAGTGTGCAGCAATCCATTACCTTGCTGGCCTCTCCATTCATTTCGAATCACTCTCAAGATTGTCCTGCCTGGTACAATTAATCACTGCATCCATCAGCGTCCATTTCAGTCAAATATTTACCTGCTGTCCCAAAACAACTTTTGCTGCTGCTGTTTTTTCACCGATGTGAACCGAAAATACTGCTGTGGTGGTATTTCATTGGTCAGTGTCTGGCTGATGCTCTAAAACGGGTTTTCAAAGGGGGGTATGCGTACCGATGGGGGTACTTCTAAGGGTCATGGGGGTTATGCAGGACGACTCAGAAATGAAAGTAAAAGAAAATGATGATCGCATGTACGCATGTGTGATTTCAATTGAGTGGATTTCCACTCTTATATTAGTGGGTGAAGCTGGTGCCAATTCTGACTATGGAGAGCTGTAGCAGATATTTAATTAATTTAGTTGTCTAGGGAATTAATCACAACTATTAATTTGAACTTGTATTCCAATTATTGCCCCTAAATGGAAATAGTCGCAATAGGAATATACACAATGGACTCTATAGAATAATATCCATTGAGTTCAGATCCATCAATCCTGGTGAAAATTTAGCATTGATACAATATTAGACTGGATTATTATTTAGTATAGTGCATAGTAACAAATCAAAAACAAACACAGACACTGGTTTAAAAGTATAACTACATCAATTTATTTATAGCAGACTAACAACACAACATACAGAATTCCTAAATACTAGTGGTCAAACCAGCTTAATGTGAGAAGAAAGGAGATTTAACAGTCAGTGTTGCATATCACATCTGAATTTGTACCATACGTTTACATAACACTCAGAAATGCTTTCATATAACCTTTGAATTCAGAATATGTAATATTGGATTCATCTACATTTCAACAAACATTATTTAGATAAGGAATCCTATGCTTCATCTATACGCCCATTGAAGTAATATGAACAGTAGAGTTTATATTTAATAGTTACTCGACAGGGTTCCCAGTGTTGCAGGCAGCAGGGTTGCAGCTGGATGTCTTGTGATAACGTCAGCAGCAGGAAGTTCAAACAGAACCGCAATCTTGCAAGCAGGAACAGAATACTTTAGCTGATGCAGTCATTTGGAGATTCAAGACCACGAGTGCCCAATTCTGATGGATCTCAGAAGGTGCACTCAATTACTTGAGTGGAGAAACGGTAGTTTCTTGAACAATGTACTTGATCTCGCTCACATTTCTTTTGGAGATGCAAAGCTTTAATGGTGTCGACCAGCAGGCAGGCACGTTGCTTGAAAGATCGTCTGAGACATAAGAAAGTTTACAAACGAGAGGAGGCCATTCAGCCCATCTTGTGACATAGACTTCTTCGTAGGATGTTGGCAGTGAGTACCTTTGATGAAGGGAGAGCATATTCCTTGGTGATCACGTCTTGGATGGATGAGAGAGAGCGTCCTGGATGAGTGAGAAAGCACCTCTTGGATAGGAGAGAGCACGCAGAAAATAAGACAAACACACTGGGAGTATTATTGATATTGGACAACAGTCATATAAGTGTTTTATACAGTTATTTTACTACAGACACTCAAATACATAGTATGTACCAAACGTGTATTTCATGGTGAAGATGAAACTAAAACCCGTAGTTAATTCCAAGATACTCAGAAAGCATTATCTTACTATGGAGGTAGGTTTGTCCTCTTTATAGAATTACCCAATCCTAAGAGATTGCCAAGAGTTTTTCTGATTGGTTATCCTAAATGCATTTAAGAACATAAGAACATAAGAAAGTTTACAAATGAGAGGAGGCCATTCGGCCCATCTTGCTCTTTTGGTTGTTAGTAGATTATTGATCCCAGAATCTCATCAAGCAGCTTCTTGAAGGATCCCAGGGTGTCGGCTTCAACAACATTACTGGGGAGTTGGTTCCAGACCCTCACAATTCTCTGTGTAAAAAAGTGCCTCCTATTTTCTGTTCTGAATGCCCCTTTATCTAATCTCCATTTGTGAACCCTGGTCCTTGTGTAGTCTTCTTTGTTCAAGACTGAATAGATTCAATTCTTTTAGCCTGTCTGCATACAACATGCCTTTTAAACCCAGGATAATTCTGGTCTCTCTTCTTTGCACTCTTTCTAGAGCAGCAATGTTTTTGTAACAAGGTGACCAGAACTGAACACAATATTCTAGATGAGGTCTTACTAAAGCATTGTAAAGTTTTAACATTACTTCCCTTGATTTAAATTCAACACTCCTCACAATATATCCGAGCATCTTGTTGGCCTTTTTTTATATCTTCCCCACATTGTCTACATGAAGACATTTCTGAGTCAACATAAACTCCTAAGTCTTTTTCATAGATTCCTTCTTCAATTTCAGTATCTCCCATATGATATTTATAATGCACATTTTTATTGCCTGCATGCAGTACCTTACACTTTTCTCTATTAAATGTCATTTGCCATGTGTCTGCCTAGTTCTGAATGCTGTCTAGATCATTCTAAATGACCTTTGCTGCTGTAACAGTGTTTGCCACTCCTCCTCAAGTTTGCTTACTATACCAGAATCTAAGTCATAAATGTAGATTAGGAATAGCAGAGGACCTAATACTGACCCCTGTGGTACTCCACTGGTTACCTTGCTCCATTTTGAGGTTTCTCCTCTAATCAGTACTGTTTTCTACATGTTAACCACTCCCAAATCCATGTCCATGCACTTCCTTGAATCCCTACTACGTTCAGTTTGAGAATTAATCTTTTATGCGGGACTTTGTCAAAAGCTTTCTGGGAATCTAAATAAACCGTGTTGTATGCTTTGCAATTATCCATTGTCGATGTTGCATCCTCAAAAAAATCAAGCAGGTTAGACACGATCTCCCTTTCCTAAAACCATGCTGACTGTCTCCCAGGATACCGTTCCCATATAGGTAATTTTCCCTTTTGGATCTTATTATAGTTTCCATAAGTTTACATATAATAGAAGTCAGGTTTATTGGTCTGTAGTTACCGTTACCTGGTTCAGTTTTGTCTCCCTTTTTGTGGATCGGTATTATGTTTGCAATTTTCCAGTCTGTCGGTACAGCCCCTGTGTCACAAGACTGTTGCATGATCTTAGTTGGCGGTTTGTAAATAACTTCTTTCATTTCTTTGAGTACTATTGGGAGGATCTCATCCGGCCCAGGGGATTTGTTTATTTTATGAGCTCCTAGTCCCTTTAACACTTCTGCATCTGTTATGCTAAAGTTATTTAAAACTGGATAGGAACAGGTTGACATGTGTTGCATTTGTCCATGTCCTCCTTTGTAAAAACCTGTGAAAAGTAATAATTTAATGTATTTGCTATTTTTTTTTTCTTCGTCTATGATTTTGCCATTTGTGTCTCTCAGACATTTAACCTCCTCTTTGAATGTTCTCTTGCTGTTATAATATTGGAAAAACATTTTGGAATTGGTTTTAGCCATGTTCATTTCTATCTCTCTCTTGGCCTTTCTAACTTCTTTTTTGACTTGCATTTGCAGTTCCAAGTACTCTTTCTGTGTACTTTGTTTTTGGTCCCTTTTAAACACTCTGTAAAGTGCCTTTTTTCACAAAATATTTTTTTTAATTGATCTATTAAACCATTTTGGCCATTTTGTTTTAGATTTAGATTTGTCTACTTTTGGGATGTAATTGTTTTGCGCCTCTAGTACTACATTTTTTAAAAACAGCCATCCTTTTGTTTTTTCTATTTTACTCCAATCTACTTCTGTTAGTCTCTGTTTCATACCTTCATAGTTTGCTTTTCTAAAATTTTAAACCTTACCTTTAGTCATTACTTTTTGGGTTTTAAAAATCACTTCAAATGAGACCATGTTGTGGTCTGAGTTTGCCAATGGCTCTCTGACCTCTGTTTTAGTTATTCTGTCTTTGTTATTTGAAAAGACTAAATCAAGGCATGCCTTGACAAATTGCGTTAGGAAGCAGTCATTTGTCATTTCCACCATTTCAATTTCGTCCGTCGTGCTCCCCACCGGGTTTTCCCATTTTATATGGGGGAAGTTGAAATCCCCCATTAGTATGGCTTCTCCTTTGCTACATGCATTTCTAATGTCATTGTATAACAGATTATTTTGCTCAGCGTCTGAATTTGGCGGTCTATAGCATGCTCCTATTATTATGCCCGTTGAATTTTTGTCCATTATTGTGACCCATATTGATTCGCCGTTGTTTTCTTTGTCCAGATTTAACACCTGGGCTTCAAGACTATTTCTTATGTATAGCACTACCTCTCCGCCTCTTCTGTCCTTCCTGTCTTTCCTATACAGTGTGTACCCAGTAATATTATATTCGTCTCCATCACTCTCAGACAACCAAGTTTCTGTAACACCTATCACATCGTAGTTACTTGTTAGTGCAGTAGCTTCAAGTTCTAACATTTTGTTTCTGAGACTTCTAGCATTAAGATAAATACATTTAATAGCTGTCTTACCTGAGTTGTTGCCCTTGTTTTGATGTGGTCTCCCTTCTGTTTTTTTTGTTTTCTCCCCCTTTCGCTTCCTTTCTAGTTTAAATGCTTCTGAACCTCCTCAAGGATCCTTTCTCTCTTTTTGTTTAAGTGCAGTCCGTCCCGCACTTAAACAAAGTATGTGGGTACTGAACACAGGATGGGTGCTTTGTTTGCCTGCGGTACATAGCATTTATTTTGGGCAGAGCTATTAAACAAGCGCTGCAAAAGCTATTACAGCCTTGTAAATAAAATCATCAAATACCAACAGAAATAAAAAGTGATTGGGAAAAAGAATACGGAAAATTGGAAATATACCACATACATGTTTGATAAGCTGTCAGGGCCTGAGTGAGGAATGTGGCTTCAGGTGCTGGCATGCAGGGTGACTCTCTGCCATAACCTTCTCTCTCCATCTCTATCTACATCTCTCTCTGGTATGCTGGCTCAGTCTGGAGTGTTGCTGAGACATCATTCACTCCCCTGCCGCGGCCCTGTCAATTATCGGGGGTGACATCGGAGGTGATGTTGAATTATGGCAGGCTCTTGGTGCGAAGTCTGTTGCAGCAGTTTAGTGATAATAGGATGGATAACAGTCAATGAGTGGCTGCAGTAAGGTCTGTGTACATGCGTACCGTTCACTCCGGAGGTGTGCGTCTCTCATGACTCGCATCACATTGTCTTTTAAAGTCTTGGTACTGGGTGTTAAGAAACACTTAGGGTGTGTTTACACTGGTAAATACCCGAGCCGAGCCGTATCCAAGCTGTGAAACTCCAGCCGTGAAACTCCAGCCCTGCAAAATATCTGAATCTGGGTCGGGGCCGAAGCAGGCTGTGGGCGGGTTACTGCATTTTGTCATCACGCCAAACGTCATTTCAAGAAAAGTGGCAACCCTCAGAACCTCAACCGTGAATGTTTTCTTAACTCCTTACCTTTATTCCCCACAAACAGAACAAAACACATCTGACTAAAATATTAAATAAAATAACTCCCTCGCTATAATATGCATATAGTGAATACAAAATGTAACTTTCCGTGAACTAACCATGCATAAAGCACCATGTAGTCAGCGCTATATTTTTTACAAAAAAAAGGTAACATTCCCACTCGAGGATCATTTTAATCAGCAGTTTTTAAACTATAGCCTGGATAAACGGCAGTGGGGAGTTCAGTTCGAAGCGGAAGACAAGCAAACTAACAAAATGCGAGGAGAGGGGAGAGGGAATGGGCTCGCCCAGGTTCGCTGCGGAGCGGGGCTGAAGTGTCTCATCTCCCGGAGAAAGCTGCAGCTCCTCTCGCAGCAAAAAAAGTTAGTAGATTAGGAAAGATAACCACGTTTCAGACCTAATATTTATTTAGTTATAAAATGAATGCTTTATAAGATGTCTGTGTTATAAAGTGCCATCGCAGCTTTTCTCCAGTTCAGATACTGTATCAATAGCGAGAGACAGAAAAGGAAGTTACACTGATAAGTTGTTTACAATTTTAACACCGGTACTGTATTTACTGTAGAAATATTGCACTTGTATAGGGAATTGGGGGACATGCTGTAGGAGTGTTATATCCGAGGCGCGTTATTATGTATACCTTTAATATGGTCCCCCTCGCAAGATTTTCAATACTTCTCCTCAATAATAATAATAAAAGAAAATCCATGGTTAAAAAATATTTTATTAAATTAATGCTTTCTTCTGTTTTTGCTGTCTGAGACATTTAATGTAATCGACTCAGCACGTTCGCACGTTCATTATGCGTGACGTCTCTCAGCTCGGCTCGCCTTTCTCTAGTGTAAACACAATTCAAGCTACCCGAGCCGTAACAGGCTGGCTCGGCTCGGCTTGGCTCGGGTGTGCAGGTGGAAACGTAGCTTTAGAGCTGTACATTACAGTGCTGGAGAGCAGCTAAAAATGAAACATTTCAGGGTTAATTATTTTGCAGGATGACAGCCAAGGGTGAAATGTTTATTGCTCATTATAAGTCATGTCTCCATTAGAACCTATCCATAGTAACTATACTTGTAAGTCATGCACAAATCCCAACTTGAAAATGGAAACTTTTGAGTTGAGAAATGTATTTATACATATATGCAATTGTAATCCCTCTTACTGCATGCTCGCATGCCCTACAGCTTGCATGGAAGCTCCAGAGGGGTCAGTGTTATCTGTGAGGGAAATTAACTTATGGTTCTGTGAATGGTTTATTATTTTATTTCTCCCTTCCCATGACAAGTTGGCCATGACTTGTGGAAAACCCGGACTATTGAATTTCCTATGACGGGAGTTGTTCAGTGGGAAGACTTTATTGCTGTTATAAATGTAATCGCAAACAATTTTATGATATTACATTATATTTGCTTGTAAATACTTTGTAAAACAGCAGTTAAATTTGTATACCGCAATTTGCAACCTTAATTCTCCTTGCATACCCCTTTTTGTCATAATGTACTTATCTGGTAAAAAAAAATAGAGGTTTCCTTGTAGGGTAAAGTACAGTAATTGTGAAATGGACAAGTTCGTAATTCAGAACATAAAGAAAACAAGTTCAATATAAACAAACAAAAAAACACTGATAGTACAGAGTGTGATGAGATCCCCGGATCTGTAGATAATTTTACTGGTAGGGCTCTGATAGTACAGAGTGTGATGAGATCCCCTGATCTGTAGATCATTTTACTGGTAGGGCTCTGATAGTACAGAGTGTGATGAGATCCCTGGATCTGTAGATCATTTTACTGGTAGGACTCTGATAGTACAGAGTGTGATGAGATCCCCAGATCTGTAGATCATTTTACTGGTAGGGCTCTGATAGTACAGTGTGATGAGATCCCCAGATCTGTAGATCATTTTACGGTAGGGCTCTGATATTACAGAGCGTTATGAGATCCCCGGATCTGTAGATCATTTTACTGGTAGGGCGCTGATAGTACAGAGTGTGAGGAGATCCCCGGATCACTGATATAAAAACTAAATACCACATAAACTCACTTGTAGTTCCAAGTGCTTTTGCAAATTTCTGTTGTCGCGTAGGTTCTGGAGTTACGATCGGAATACGCTTTAGCACTGCAATCGTACAAACATGGACTATTGGTCCACATTTGGGCGAGCTCATCTTCACGATCTTTTGTCCAATATTCCGCCATCTTGTATGACAAGTCACATGACAAGCCACGTCATTTAAACCTGCTTCACCATTGGTTGACACCCTTATGACTAATCGGTCTTGGTCGGCAAGACAGACTGACCACATCTGAACAAAACTGCGACTGAAAAAGATTCAACTTGGATAATCTTGGTTTTAAGGGCACGCACACTGCTACGATTCACCAGACTGTGTACGACCAGATGGGACGGCTTGAGTCGGGCTGTGTGTGGCGGGCTTAAAAGTATTAAGTACTGTGTCATGCTGAACGTTGCATTATTTTGAGATGTGTTTTGATGTTTTAAAAGTACATCTCATTTATAATACCGAAAGTTCACATTTTAAAAATACATTAATAATAGCTAGGGATCGTTTTCGGTTTTCATTTATGGTCATGTAATGTCCCTTTAAAGTTATATTGCGCCGACTCTGTTTCTAAATTAAACTCTTGGAAAAGCGTTGATTGTGAAACAAGCTCACTTTTGTTTTTTTCTCCCATAACTTGAATGAGACTTTGATTCTGTTTCATTGATCATGTAAAAAAAAAAAAGGCAGCTCCTTATTTTTAATTCAAACCGAAACAAAAAGCGAGTTCAGTTAAATTGCTTTTCCTGGATTTAAAATCTAACAACTCGTTTAAAAAATGTTATAACCTGTTTTGCAAATAATAGTTTCCTCTTAATTAATATTTAATTAAATCAATTTAACTGAACGCGGCATTTGCGTTTGGTGTGAATTAAATGCCGCCTTTTTCTTTTTTTTTTTTAATGAAACACAATCACAGTCTCAATCAAGTTACACGTGAAATAACTGACCACTTTTCCAAGAGTTTAATGGAATGGAGTGCCCAGCTTAGAAAGAGAAGCCTAACCCAAATGTCTCCTCTGTGAAAGTATGATCAATTACATCTTGAAATCTTGACTCCTCCAGAGTTCAGGGATTTCGATGGAGAAATCATGTCCTTCCTGCTCTGAGCAAAATGAATCCTGAGTATTTGAAGGGCAAGGTTCAATGAACAAGCTGGAATAATTACCTGCTGTGCATTCTCTCTGATCAAAAGACCCCCGACTTATCCTGTTACTGCACCAGCTTTATTTATTATTAAAGCAAGCAGCATTCCTATTTCCTGTTACCGCTGAATCAAAGGCCTGCACCTTATCTAGTGTACAGTCAGTAACAGCTCTAGCAGGTTAACGACATGCACTCACAAGAGTTCGGGTTTAGCCCCCTGCAATTTTGTACATAAACTACAATGTCATTAGTAAACAAGGTAACCACCTTGTGCACACTGAACAGTAATGTTCGGGGCCCAGGCCTTCTGCAGCAAAAGAATGAAGAAAAATGAAATAAACAATTATATTACAATTGTTTGTCACTGTGACAGAAATACAGTGATTCTTGGTTGTAAATCTCCCTCCCGACCTGTGAGGACGCTAAGCCTCGAGAACAGAGTTCCCTGGACGGGCTGACCTGACAGTTCTTTCCCAGGGTTCAAGGGAAGTCGGCCAGCTAGAAAGGGGGCGGGACTCCGTTGCAATAACGCATTGACCCGGAAGGGAAACAATGTGGCAGCCACAGATTGGAGAGGCACTCGTTTACCAAGGGGTCATGTGTGCCAGCATAAAAGTGGGTGGAGAATCGCAATCTGTTCCTTCGCATTGGTTTGTATTGCTAGAACCAAGAAGGACTGTGAGAGACCCCAAAAGCAATTGTATTGTGAGTGTTGTGTTTTGTTTGTTTGTTTGTAATTGTCTTGTCTTGTACAATACCAGACAGCTAACACAGTTCCGGAGCTGTCGCCGAGGGCCAGCACTAAGCCGGAACAGCACCACACCAATTGTCACTGAATAAACTGTATCACCCACCACGAGCACTACCGCACGCACCCAGGACTGGTGACCGTGTCTGTATTATTGTGGGGCGGATATTATTGTTTATTAGTTGGGATTGCAACCTCATTGTTATTTACCCCGCGCAGTACACATTGCTGTGTATTTCCGGGGGATTATTGTTTTGGTCACCAGACCTGGAATATAAAATAAAAACGTTTCCAGACAGGATTACAATTATCTTTGTCTGCTTCTTTAATGCACTGCATCACTCCTGCACCTGTTTCCACTCAGCCACTTTGCCACAGTCACTTACAGATCTAGTTTTATAATTTAACATTCTGCTATTCTATATTCGCGTCTCTTGCGTGGCTGCCTGGACTATCAGACCTGACAGCCTATCTCTGTATTTCTTTGTAGAAATTAAAGTATGAGCATGAAAGGTGTCTTGTTGTCTGAGCACAGTGGTGACGTTCTAGTAATGCTGCTGTGTGCAGATCTATGAAGCTCTGCGCAGCACCATTCTTCAATGCCATGAAATCACAAAGCTCAAGCACCTGCCTACCCAGATCCTGCAGTCGATCTTACAATGAGCTGCAACAGCCAAGATGCAGCTGCTAACCAAGGAGATGATGTGAAGATCAAACTACTTTCTAAAACATACGAAACCTGGCTTGTTGGAATAAGCTTCATTTTCTATATGTTATAATAACATTTACTTATATATTGCTATTTAATCTCAATTATCTCATAATAATGTGTCTTTGATCTCCAATCAAATCAACAGCTCTGAATTCAAATCCACTTACCTGGAGTTCTAAATAGAGAGGGGGATGTTGCATTAAGAAGCTGAGCAGTGCAATATGTTGTGGTGTGGCACCATATTTCAATGACACCAGCTTATCACCTGTGAGACTCGAGTCTGGAGAGGCACAACTGAAGCACAGTGTATCCTGCGGGCTGTAGTTAACAGAAACTCTCTCAGTACGTAATGGAAAACTACAAACACATACAATCATGGACAGAAGGTTCCAGACAGACATGTTTCACTTGGTTTTTGGATCTGCTAAGCTATTTTAGCTCATGATATGGGGCATTTGACTTTCCCCATTAAATTCCTTGGTGCATACAGCACTGGGTCTCCAAATCTCTCTATGTGCTGGTATATATTCAGAAACGTTTATTACTAGATTGAGGTACCCACACAACCAAGCATTTCCTCATAATGATATGTATCAAAATACGATTACACATTTGTAGATATGTGTGAAAAGTAATATTTCATGGCAACTAGGCTTGTTTCACATTTATCCCAAATAAATAATACACATTTACATGCATTTCTCACTACAGCATAGTGGTTTTCAGCCTTTCCTAAAACTGTACCCCTTCTGTCTGGAGGTTTCAGCTCAAGAACCCCTTTACAATTTCTGCTCTGCTGAATGGTACTACAGTTGCAATAAAAGGCAGAATAATTTATAAAAATTGAATATTTAGGCACAGTGGTTTAGAGATAATATATAATACCATTAACAAAATCAATTAAAGATCATTACTTTCATTTTTATTTTTGAATTTCGTCCTACATCCCTCTATGACCCTTAAACTTACCCCCAGCTGAAAACCCCTGCTAAAGCACAAATATAAAAGTTTGTTTGTATTTTGGAATCTACTGTCTCTGTCTCTGTCAGTGTTCTGTCAAAAGATAGAGACGGCTGCATTTATAATACAAAACAAAAGACCTAAGCCGCCTCATAGCTGGCTTAAAAGTGGCTAATGTAAGGTGGTATAAGTCTGATATGAAGCAGCAGATGAGGAGGCTGCGTGGTCCTGTGCTTAAAGACAAGGGCTTGTAACCAGGAGGTCCCCGGTTCAAATCCCGGCTCACTCGCTGTGTGAACCTGAGCAAGTCACTTGTCAGTCTTTTGGGTCAGACATTGTTGTAAGTGACTCTGCAGCTGATGCATAGTTCACACACCCTAGTCTCTGTAAGTCGCCTTGGATAAAGGCATCTTCTAAATAAACAAATAATAATAATAATAATAAAGATGTATTGATTAACAAATAAATCCACCTACAAATCCCTTTGTCACAGTTTAATTGGTGCAAGTTTTAATGTTCCAGTCAATGCTCTGAACGTAGGTCTCAGAATTAGTGGGACAAGGTACACTGCATATGGATGCAATAAATATAGTGATTTATAAAGAAATAACATATAGAGTACTAAAACATAAAGCAAAATAGGAGCAAGTCAATCAACAGCAATGATCTTCTACTGACACCGCTGTGCATATTGCTGAGTGGGTTGTGTTCCTTGATCTGATTGGTTCACATTTCTTCAATGTTGTAATGATGTTTCAGGATTCCTCTCACAGCTCAGACATACACCCAGAAAAAGGCAAACAAATGAAGCAATGAAAGTGAGGCACTCCCTGGTTCCTCCACACCTGGTAATGTGGGTGCCCTTGGCTAGGGTAGGCCTGATCAACGTTTCTAAAGGCCTAAAAGAAGCTGAGAGATGGAATCAGAGACCCTTTTTAATAGAGTGGTGAGTGTATGGAATGGGTTACCTAGCCATGCTGCTGAGTCAATGGGATTCTTTAAGAGCCAAACAGACGATAGGGGATCAATCAGCTACAAGATGCTAGGAGAGCATCAGTTGAACAAATGGCCTCCTCTCGGCCCTTTCTTATGCTCTCAGTCTTATGTTTCCAGGGTTGTTTCTTAGTGTAATACATAAATGAACATTTCAAAATTACTGCCCATGCAAATAATATTCAGGACAGGCATAGAATACTCAGAAACAGGAAATGACACGGAAAGCACTCTGACTCTTCATGGGGCTCTGCAGGGCAGGGAGCTCCGCTCACACAGCATACCCCACCTGCAGAAATATTATTAAACAGAGCTCATATCAGTGAGCTTGTGGATTACACTCAGTCAGCCAACGGCTCACGATGATCTCATTAATCCTAATTACCGGGGCTTTGTCTGAAATGATAACCCAATTCAAATCAGAATGAATTGCATTGTCTCTGTCATCATGCAGGAGCTACACAATGAGGTCTGATTGTTGCTGAGATAGTGTGTGTGCTGCTAACATGCAGGCATGTCATGTAATCTGCTGTGTGAGGTCCTCTGCACTCTCTTGCTGTGAGTTTAGTCCTTCATGTGAGGACCACAGCTATGGCCAAAAGGTTGCATCACCTAGAATTTTAGGATGGAGACAAAATTTAAAAAAAACCTATATGAACATAATTTATATATTTTATTTAACACAATGTAATCAAAGAAACTACAAAATGATATTGCAAAAGTCTACCAGAAGCCATAACAGCAGTACAGTATTTCATGTTAGATTTCGAAATGTCAAATGTTTGTCAGTTTTTCGTTAAGTATATGGAAAACTACAAAGCGGTATGTTAACGTAACATTATTCAGCAAGTTTCATTCGACTTGAAAATTAGATGAAAATTAGTTAATTCGACAGAACTTTTGGCCATAGCTGTAGACTGAGTTGGTGATTGCTATGTTGCCCAGTTGTGACTCTGTTGGCTAGCCTGACTGCCTGGACTGTATCAGACCTGGAGATGCTTGGCTTTGGCAGAGCATGCAAAGACTGCAGGGGAGGATTGGTACGCTATCGTACAGTACATAATAGTTTATAATGTACTTATATACTCTAATATATACTTGAAATATATTTTCAAGTACAGAAAGTTCAAGCAAGGGGTGGCCCAAGAAAGTTCATCCATAACTCAATAATTAAGCTTAATTTAGAAATACTAAAATAAAACTAAATAAGATAGTGGGTTTTAGTAGTTGAGTGGCTGGAGTGCTGGACTGCAGTGTGGAAAGTAGAGGGTTTGAGTAGCTCAGGTAGAATGCTGGGCTGCAGTGTGGCTGATTGTTGGTTTGGCCAGTAGCTGGTCCTCAATCGACCACAGTGAATGGAATGAGGGATTCATCTATCATTAGTTAATGGCAGCATCACGCTGTTATAGTATCTTGAGCTGCATACAATCAGCACTTAGATGGGCCCGTCATTTACTGCTGTAATATGTTACATCTATCTCTGCCATCAGAAGGCAGTAAAGCCAATTATAAGAAAAAAGGCAAGCTAGTTTAATGGAGCTTTAGGTCTTCAGGCCATGTAAACTAAAAGGTTTAATAGATCATGGAAAAGTCTTCATCGTTAAGGGTTTTTTTCTGTCAATATCGATATTCAGTCCAAACAAAGTTGGTATTTATAAATGATGTGCTCCTATTAGAGAAATGTGACAAAGAGCGTATGAATCTGAATCAACAATCTCCCTCTCGACCTGTGAGAGCACTGTACAGCAGGAATTGCGTGCCCCGTACTGAATGTTTCGGCAGTTCATTCCGGGGGCAGTCGGATGCCGGCCATTCAGGAAAGGGATGGCGTCACGGAACCAGGAGTCCCCGCCCTAGTACGGTAAGCAAAGTTTCATTCATGAATTGGAGGAGACGTGATTGAACTAGCTATCGGAGGGGGCAGGGCTGAGGGTACTTTAGGGGACGTGAAGCCATAATCGTTCCTTTGTTGTGGTTAATGGGAGGAAACGAGGACTGTTTGGAAGGAGAGTTAAGTGTTTTGTTTGTTTTTGCAACCGTGTGTGTTTTGTCTTTGTCAGACTAATTAAGCACGGATCTGGGAGCTGCAGCCTGAGGCCAGCGATTCACTCGGACTTCACCGCACCTGCACTTAACCGGCATCATTGTATCCAGCACCGCACCTGCACTCGAGCACTCACTGTCCGAGGACGTGTCTGTGTTTGTGTTGTGTTTGTGTTTTGGGAATATTATTTCGGGACTGCAACCCCTTGTTTTGGCGCTGGCAATACCCATTGCTGGGTAGAGCCAGCTTTATTATTTAAACCCGTTTGACGCTGGCAATACCCATTGCTGGGTAGAGCCAGCTTTATTATTTAATTACTGGTCAAGGAATAAAAGGAACTTGAACCGTGTGTTTTTGTGTTTTCTCCTTGTCTGCAGCACCTGCATCACCCATTCACCACGCACTACAACCCACACGTTCACACGTGGTGTCAGTAAGGGAGATGGACGTTGCCACGCTCACTGCGCTGTTGCAAGCGCTGGAACAGAGACGGGAGACGGAGGAGAGACAAAGAGAGGAGAGATACATGCGCTGATAGAGAGGGTTGGGCTTGGGAACGCACGCCAGGCACCAGCGGTACCTGTGATGGCGCCCCCTAAGGCACGGGTGCAGAAGATGACAGCAGAGGATGACCCCGAGGCGTACTTGGTTGCCTTTGAGCATTTGGCCAAACCACCGATCCCAATGGGCCGACCCACCTCCTCACCATGGAGGCAGCGGTTAGCCCACAGCTGGGGTAGATTTGCTACCCCCGACCCGCTGCCTTATCAGCAGCAGGACAGATCGCTAACCCCAGTGCCTTCTGCCCCAAGTATTGCGCGCGCATGTGCCCCTCGGCAATGGAGTGCAACGTGGTGACATGCTATCTGGCATCTGAAGCAGGTAAGGAACGGGGAAATGGTCGGGAGGGGCCTTGTATTATTGATGTGGTGGTTGGCAATGTGAGTACCCAGGTTTTAGTGGACTCAGGGTGTGCACAGACCTTAATTCAAACGTCTCTCTTAGGCGGTATGTCGTGACAGCCACAAGGCAAGGTGGCGATCTCCTGCATCCATGGAGACACGGCGACATATCCCATCCTAAAAGCATACGTGTCGATAGGTCAGACACAATGCCACTGGCCACAGTATCAGCAATTAATCAAGAAGGCAGTCCCGACCGCACACGTAACCATGGCAGACAGAGCAGGGGAAACGATTGGTGAGAACTAACTTTCCATCTCAAACGCTACAGCAGGTGTATAAAATATTAAAAATACATCCCATCCGGACATCTGTTTATCATCCACAGTCGGACGGTTTGGTGGAACGGTTTAACCAAACATTAAAGCAGATGCTGAGACGATTTGTGAATCAGGAGCAGAAACATTGGGCACGCTTCTCCCTACCTCCTTTTGCAGTGAGAGAGGTGCCGCAGAGTTCAACAGGGTTCTCCCCTTTGAGCTCTTGTACGCCGACAGCCTCGCGGCATCCTCGATCTGTTGAGAGAGGGGTGGGAAGAACACAAAGGCTCGTCCAAAAACGTAGTGCAGCATGTGCTCCTACCCGTGATCGCCTGGATTTGGTCGGTCGCTTGGCCCAGGACAATCTAAAATCGGCTCAGCACCGCAACAGCAGCATTACAACCAAAATGCACGGATTCGGACCTTTCGCCAGGAGACAAGGTAATGCTGCTTCTTCCCACGCCGGAATCCAAGCTATATGCTAAATGGCAGGGGCCATATGAGGTGATTCGGCTATAGGGAAAGTGAATTATGAAATTCGGCAGCCCGATCGCGCGAACGGGAAATTTACCATGTCAATTTATTAAAGCCCTGGCAGGCAAGAGAAGCCTTATTTATAGCCCCAGGCGAGGTAGAGGATGATTTTGGACCCTGTATAGAGGCTCCTAGCATACAGAACATTCCGATGGGGAACAGTTACTCCCAGATCAGCAGAGAGATCTGCAGGTTAATTGAGGAATTCAGTGATGTTTTTCTGATGTGCCCGGCAGAACTAATCTCGCTGAATATGACATTGTCTCTCCCCAGGTGTCACAGTGCGAGAGAGACCCTACCGATCCCGGAAAGTCGACGAGGTGGCGCTCGCAAAGAGGTGCGGGCGATGCTTGAGCTTGGGGTGATTGAGCCTTCCAGGAGAGAGTGGTGCAGTCCGATTGTGATAGTGGCCAAAAGGATGGCACCAACCGCTTCTGTGTTGATTTCCGCAAGGTAAACGCTATTGCCAAGTTCGATGCATATCCCATGCCTCGGGTCGACGAGCTTCTCGACAGACTGGGAACGCGAGGTTCATTTCGACTTTGGACCTGACGGGGATACTGGCAGATCCCCTTAACCCGCAGATCACGTGAGAAAACTGCATTTTCTACCCCTGATGGTCTGTTTCATTTCACAACCATGCCGCTTGGGCTACATGGTGCGCCGCTGCCTTTCAGAGACTAATGGACCAGGTTTTACGCCCACATTGTGAATATGCAGCAGCGTATATTGATGATGTGGTGATTTACAGCTCCACCTGGCGGGAGCATTTGGCTAGGGTCGCAGCCGTCTTGCAGTCTCTGAGGGTAGCCCGGCTGACAGCCAACTTGGGTAAATGTGCATTTTCCAAAGAAGAAACCCAATATTTAGGATTTATTATGGGACATGGGCAGGTGAAACCCGTCGCCACCAAAGTTGATTCATCCCCGAGTACACCACAGTGGTCAACCCTCTAGTGAACCTCACTAAAAAGAGCGCACCAAATTTAATTAAATGGACAGGAGAATGTCAGGGGGCCTTTGATACCATTAAGGAACGACTCTGCCAATCCCCCACCCTAATCACACCAGATTTTGATAAGGAATTCCTCCTCCACACCGACGCTTCGGATGTTGGTTTGGGGCCGGTCTTGTCAAAGCGGGTCGATGGAATAGAACACTCGATCCTGTATATAAGCAAAAAATGCTCCCTCGAGCACAACTACTCCGTCATAGAAAAGGAATGTCTAGCCATTAAATGGGCCACTCAGACCTTACGCTATTACCTCTTGGGTCATTCATTCAATCTTGTCACTGACCACGCCCCACTCAGATGGTTAAGCACGATGAAGGATAGCAACGCCGGATAACTCGGTGGTATCTGGCGCTGCAACCCTTCATGTATTTCATGACACATCGTGCGGGAGAGATCATCAAAATGCGGATTACTTTTCCCGGGAGGGTGTAATGGGCAAGGTAGATTCAGCCGAGTGTTCCTTCGGCTCCACTCTGAGCGGTGGGATATGTGACAAAGAGCGTATGAATCTGAATCAACAATCTCCCTCTCGACCTGTGAGAGCACTGTACAGCAGGAATTGCGTGCCCGTACTGAATGTTTCGGCAGTTCATTCCGGGGCAGTCGGATGCCGGCCATTCAGGAAAGGGATGGCGTCACGGAACCAGGAGTCCCCGCCCTAGTACGGTAAGCAAAGTTTCATTCATGAATTGGAGGAGACGTGATTGAACTAGCTATCGGAGGGGGCAGGGCTGAGGGTACTTTAGGGGGACGTGAAGCCATAATCGGTTCCTTTGTTGTGGTTAATGGGAGGAAACGAGGACTGTTTGGAAGGAGAGTTAAGTGTTTTGTTTGTTTTTGCAACCGTGTGTGTTTTGTCTTTGTCAGACTAATTAAGCACGGATCTGGGAGCTGCAGCCTGAGGCCAGCGATTCACTCGGACTTCACCGCACCTGCACTTAACCGGCATCATTGTATCCAGCACCGCACCTGCACTCGAGCACTCACTGTCCGAGGACGTGTCTGTGTTTGTGTTGTGTTTGTGTTTTGGGAATATTATTTCGGGACTGCAACCCCTTGTTTTGGCGCTGGCAATACCCATTGCTGGGTAGAGCCAGCTTTATTATTTAAACCCGTTTGACGCTGGCAATACCCATTGCTGGGTAGAGCCAGCTTTATTATTTAATTACTGGTCAAGGAATAAAAGGAACTTGAACCGTGTGTTTTTGTGTTTTCTCCTTGTCTGCAGCACCTGCATCACCCATTCACCACGCACTATAACCCACACCTTCACAAGAAAGCAAATGATTTTGTAGAATTGGTATTTGTTAAAGTGATTTACTTGCAATTTTGGTGTGAATTACAAGGCTTACAAATGCATAATCCTTTATATGTTTTTTTAAATGTAAGTACATGTGGCAGAGCAGGGCTCTGCCCTTGGAAATATTGGCAGGGATGGGGTTAAATTCTCCTCCCTGCCCAGGTTGATTGTGTCAGGTGGGAATCATTAGTAATCAATTAGCACTCAGCCACCTGACATAAAAGGAGGCCTCAGCTCCTCAGTAGAGAGAGGGAGCTGAGGAAGCAAGTGTGGTTTTTGTTGCTTGCTGGGTTTTTCTTTGTGTGCTGGGTTTTTTTTTTAAATGTTTGCAGTCCAGTGAAGGCAAAGCTCAGCCTGGAAGATTTATTTTCTGTAAGTTTTACTTTGTGTTTATTGTTTGTGTTTTAAAAACCTTTTGTTTGGCCCTCGTGCCTGTTTATTTTGTGTTTTCTATTTAATAAAAGTATTTTGTTTGAACTGCAGTCTGTCTCTGGGCCTCATCCCTTGTGCCACCCTGTCACAGTACAATATATTTTTTACTATTCCTAAGAATAATCTGCTTCCCAAATTGGCAAATACCAAAACATACATTATGAGACAGTATTGTAGATTTTTATTCTGGACTAACTCCCAGGAGCCAGACAAGCTCAGGCGGATCTTCAGTCCCCTTACTGGAAACACAATTGCAATATAGTGTCATATATTGACATATGTCTCAAAAATATACTGTAAACAAATACTGGGAGATTATATAGTATATTGTAAATGCATTCTAGCCATATATATAAGATATATCTGAAATGCATTGGGAACTATAAATATAATATAATGAATTAAATATACAATGAAAGTCATAGTATACAACAATGCATTTCGTTGATTATATTTCACAGTCAGTCAAGTCAGTCGAATGAAATCCAGCGACAGAAAGCAAACCACAGTTTGCAGGATATCAGCATCCCTGTCATAGGCGTGAGGAGGACTTGCATGGATACAGCTGGTGATGAACCTAATGATCCTTATGAACCCGGTCAGACAAACCAGCATAAGAGAGAAAAGAACCTCAATGGGTACAAGCCTGGAGTTAAATGGCCAAAAGCTTGTGAGAAAACCGCATGGGACACAGTAAACACAGATCTCTGTTTTACTTTGGAAAGGTTAAGTGGAACAGTTAAAAAGAAGTTGGATAAATTTGGGGACATCATCTACGCATATGGAAGTGAGAGGTTTGGAGTTGACAAAATGAAGGAAAAAGTACAAACTATTTCTGGAAAGTCTAGATGGCTGCAGGAGATTGAACGCTTAGTTAGAGAAAGGAGACAGCTGAGGAAGCAATGGAGAAGAGCAAAGTCAGAAGGAGGGACTCAATCATAATGGCAGGTTGCATCATTTCTCCACTGGCTTTTACCATGGCAATGGAAGTAATCATTAGGGCATCAAAATGGGTAGTGGGAGGAGAGCGCTTGGCTTCTGGAATGTGACTATCATCAATTCGAGCATACATGGATGACATGACAACCATGACTACAACAGTAGCCTGCACTAATCGGTTATTGGGCAAATTAACCAAGAACATTGAATGGGCATGAATGCAATTCAAGCTCACTAAATCAAGGAGCATCTCTGTAATTAAAGGTAAAGTAGTAGATAAAAGGTTCTACATTAATGGTGAGGCAATACCAACAGTGTCTGAGAAGCCAGTGAAGAGTCTTGGGAGATGGTACGACGGGGATCTAAAGGACACAGTTCATGTGGGAGAAGTTAAACAACAAGCTGTGGAAGTGTTGAAGAGCATAGACAGCAGCGCTTTACCAGGCAAACTAAAACTCTGGGTCTTTCAGTTTGGTCTACTGCTGAGGCTGCTGTGGCCACTGACTGTGTACGAGGTTTCTTTGACAACAGTACAGAAACTGGAAGCTTTAATCAGTTCAGATGACAGGAAATGGTAGGGTTCCATGCTGCCTCAGCAGAGTGGGACTTTATGGTAAAGGAATACTGCAGCTACCAGTCTCCGCTCTAACCGAGGAGTTTAAGTGCGCCAAGGTCTGACTGGAAATGGCATTAGTAGAGTCACACGACAAATGTGTATGGGAGGCAGCACCTGTGCTGAAAACTGGAAGAAAATGGGCGGCAAAGAAAGCCGTGGAAGATTCAAAGGCTGCCCTTCGAATCGGTGATATCATGGGGCAAGTTTAGCATGGAAGAGGGGGTTTTGATCTCAGTTCAGCCCCAGCTCAACGGAGGAAGCTGTTATCAACGAGGTTCAGAAGCAGGAGGAGAGGATGAGGTGCATAAAGGCTGTTTCCCAGGCCAAGCAGGGAGAATGGATGAGATGGGAGAATGTGGAACAACGCAAGATTGGCTGGCAAGACCTATGGTCAATGGAACAGAGCAGTTTCCTTATAAGGTCAACATATGATGTTCTTCCATCACCACAGAACCTAAACCTCTGGGTGGGAGAGGATCCTTCATGTCCTTTGTGTTCATCACCTGCAACATTAAGGCACATTTTGACAGGATGTAAGGTGGGTCTTAGTCAAGGATGGTTTACTTTGTAACAATCTACCTTTGACCCAAAAGGCCAACACAACATTCCCAGAAGAAGAATCAGTTACTACCAAAAACTCCTTGAAAATTATATAAAAAGTAGATGGCAGAAAGGCAGAAATAGCAATGAAAAAATTAGTGCCAGTATCGTTTGCTAAACGAAGAACATTGTCTCAAACTGTGAAAAACTAAAGCTAGATAAACGTAGTATACATCTAACTTTATGCAGTTTGGCATTAACACATCTAAGTTTAGCAAACCTGTATACATATAAATACCCGACGGCAAACCTTCACCAGCAAACTAACCAGAGTACAAACTCCCAACAGGAAAAGATGCCGTCCCATAGTGCATTAGTGCAGGGTTTATAAAGGTCAAGGTCCTCCAACATATTTAAAGGGGCAACATCTCCTAAAACCCACTCTTAAAAGGGTAACAGTAAGCATACATTTAAGTATCATATATTCTGACTTTAAACAACAAATTTTGAATACCTGGCCAGGCTAAAAAGTGGTGCACTTAAATGGACCACTTATATAATATTTACTTTTGTGTGACAGGCGTCACAACTTGGCGCCATGACCAGGTGCTGCGATGTTTGACCTTAGCATTGGAAGACAAGCGTAACATGACCAATAAGTTGCCACCAGTTCCATCAAAACATTACGCACAAGACAACACTTCAGCTATCAACACCAGGCAGAAGGATATCTACATCATCAGATGGAAGGAAGCGCAAATGGATGGAGATGCAGATGGATCACATTAGTTTACTCTAAAGCTACATCTTAGTTAGCGCTTATCTTGGCGAGAGCTGAGTTCAAATCAGCATGAAGTTTTAACATCTACTCTCAGGTAATGGAAATCTTTTTTGAAATATATTTTGCAATATATTATTTTTCTGATGACACTCAAATCTGAGAAAACATGGTTATATACCTATTGGGCAATATCAATGGCAAACAGTAGTGTTAGTAAGTTCAAATGGGCTGCACATTTCAGATGCTGGTGTGAGATCATACACCACCGAAACAAGGACAGTGAGTGAAGAGATGACTTCAGGACTACTGCCTCACAGTCATTCACAATAAGAAGGTACAGATGATGGGGCCTTTCCATGTTGAATTAAAGAAGCCATTTTAATCTCACATCAAGGTGTGCTTCAGATGTGGAAGGCTGGCTGTGTTCCGCTGCTAAATCCTCCTTCCCTAGACCAGCAGTTCATTACCTCTCTCAACGGCGCCAGAGCCTATCTGAAAGTGTGTGTGTGTGTGTGTGTGTGTGTGTGTGTGTGTGTGTGTGTGTGTGTGGTGTGTGTGTGGGGGGGTTAATGGCTTTCAGGAATAAACAAACATCTCATGAAGTCAAACTTCAAAATAAACAACCAGATTAATTTTGTAAAAAAAAAAAAAGACAAAATCACAAACTTTACCAGAACTGAAGCTTATTGGTACTGCAGTTCGAAACAACATTGAGGAGGTGAATGTTTTCCGCAGATAAGAGCCATCAACACAATATCTTTAAAAAAAAGAAACAGCATTGAAATGTTTTGAGAAAAGTTTGCCTGGGAGTGTTGCTTTGCTCTTGAAACAATGTACTCTGCTGTTCAAACACAACTGGTTGTTACAGACAGAGGAACAGCCTGTTAGTAAGTTTTCAGATCTTTCCAAAAGGGCTTTTTTGCTGCTGACCCCTGGGGATTTGTTGTTGCCTCTGTTCCTGTGCAAGGACAAAGACAGGGACTTTTGGTGCTTTAGGGGGGGAGGTGGCGGTTGCGGCCATGTGTTGCACGGCGCCCTGAGGACTTGTTGGTGACACTGGGCATTAGGTGTAACACAGCTCGTAAGATTCACGAAACTATCAGGGTTTATCATCGCACCAGCAGGTGCACAGTGCCGCTGTACTTCAAGCACCCCCCACCTCTAGTTCCTGCGCCCCTGAGCAGATATATTTTTTTCAGAGAATTCAAAGACCTCCTGTTGTGTTGTTATTATCTGTTTTAGCTGGGTCACCCACATCTAGCCACATGTAAAGTTTACCATTGTAAATGTGCTAGTAGTTTTGCAATTAACCAGTTGCTTTACTACAGGCATGCTGCAATGCGAAACAGTAGCAACAGGATACATGTCTTTGATTGCAGTGTCTTGTATGATTAATGACCCATACTCTGTTGGATTTGAAAAGAAATTTGCAACAATATGTCGTGTCTATGAAATATTAATAGAAGCATCACAATGCGAAGCGGTGCGGAGCAGCAGCTGGTATCTGTTATATATGCGTCACACAGCAAGGGGTGTCTTTGCTGCGCAGTGCAGACTTCACGGCCCCCTGCCTCTCTGCCATGTGTCCTGGATTCACAATCGCTTCCTGCCCTGTCTGCACAGCCCTCCCCAGCAGGGTGCCAAGAAGCCTGGCAGTGATTTTACAGCCAGCGCATTCTCTAATAAAATTATCCATGTTATTATAATATCAGATTCAGATTGCTTGTAACTGTTAAATGTTAAAAGGGTGAGTTAACGATACTGACAAATGTGATCCATGTATGCCTGCATTCTACACAATACCTAGTATAAGGTCTGGAGATGAAGCGCTAGAGACACCCTGTGGCTTTCACAGCATTCACAGAACTCCTTTGTCTTTGTCTTTGTCTGCCAGGAGAATATTATCTTGAGCCAGTGGCGAGTTCACTGTTATAACCCTGGAGGAAATGATCAGCTTACTAATTAATTAAAACCTAATCAGCTCATTAAAATAATCCCAGGGTGGACTTTATTGTATCAAATTACAATATATTTGAGGGAATTTACTAGGATGAAAATCGAATTGTTTAAATAACATGTGATCCCTTTTATTTCTTTGAATCACATCCCACTCAGAGTTACAGAAACTCTTTTATACAGTATGTTATAGTTTGCTACCTGCTGTTATACTAAAAGTAGTGCTTTGTAACCTTCATTAAACTTGACAGTTTGTTACACTGTAATTATACAACACTGCAGAATGTGTTACTGTTCATACAGTAACACTATTCAAAATAGTTAATGGTACACTGACAGCATTGTAGGCATGACTGCTAAACATAACATCACCTGCGGAAGTGTATTCAGCTAAAAGCGGTACATGCAGTATTAATGAAGACCGCTGACTGTCGGGCTGTAAGAAATCTAGGAGCTGCTGTCTAAATTCTAATGAATGGGAAAGTTTTCAGAGAAATACTCTGGGGGATGTAAATTCTTAATGCCTTCCTTGGTGGTTTTGCACTTTAATTGGACTTAACAACTATCTGTGACATAAACAGGAGACGCTCAGGCATTTCACTGGGATTAGTGTCAGAGAAAACAATCTTTCCACATAGCCTGCGTTCTCAAAGAGACGTTTTCAAGCTGCTGCGTGAAAGACTCAGAGACCAGGTATGCTGTAATCGAGAAGGAATGCCTAGCCATCATAAAAGAACAAAATCAACCAAAAGCAAGCTTCTGTGCGCCTCTCTTCCTGTGTGTGTGGGCCTGGGCCAGCCACCCACATGCAGTTTTTGTAAAATGTTCCAAACAAACGGTGACCTCGTAGGGGCCCCAGTTCTGCTGGGGGCCCTACGCGACAGCATCATTTGCGTAGAGGCTAATCCGGCCCTGGAGATCAGCTTGTGTGGAACCTGAGCAACATACCAAATGTATAACATACATGGGTATATTGTTCAGACTACTTTCAAAAACAGACTTTAAAAATTATATGATAGAATCCCACAGGCTATGAAAGCAAAATGGGCAGCGTCTATTTCTTCTATCAAGCTTTAGCGGACCCTACAGGCCGGATCTCAGTGAGTTAGAGGACCCTGCAGCATTGACCTTTTCCCTCAGACCACATCTCCACTCAAGCTCTTGGGTATAAAGAGGCAATTCCTTCTCCTGCTGTTTGGGGGATTGCTGCGCTGAGGGACTGTAATTGGACATTCTAGATTGGGGAGAGAAACGGGGGTAAAATAATTGGCCAATCTAAATAAAAAGATAATAAATCATTATATGATCAATAGTTTAATGTATTAAAATGTGTGTGGGTGGTAGTCTTAAAATACAGAAATGCACTATTCTGTGGACAATATATTTGAGCCACTCACAAAATACATGCTGCTATAAAAAGAAGGCATGCAGCTGTAGTTCAATGTCTTATTGATTCGATGCCTCAATGAGTGAGATGCTTATTGAACACCAAAGCTGAGCCACAGATATTGAACTAGTGGAAAGGTTAAATACAATTTTAATTAAGTGCCTGTTTACTACAGTGTTTATTTTGTATGTGGCTAAAAATGTATTATATTATATACTGTTTATAACCTTATGGCTAATATAAATATTCATAAAGTATTACTTTACCAGTCAAAGCATTCCTATGCATTTGCTATTGGTAATGGGATAGTACACCTGTTCAGTATTTATTTTTGTATTTAAATATAAGTATGAATGAAGAAACTTCCAGTATTCATATTTCCAGATACAGTCAGCGCTCACATATCCAACCCTAAAAATGCTGACTTCAGTGATGGTTAAATGAGTGTGACGCATATATGATTGTTTCATTTTGGCCCGTTTCAACCCTTGTCCATTTTTTCAGGGAACACATAAAAGATACAATGTCAAAAATACATAGCTGAAAGGACTGTGTTTTAAAATAAGTATTCTTCCATTTATTATTATTATTATTTTTATTATTATTATTATTATTATTTATTAGCAGACGCCCTTATCCAGGGCGACTTACAATTGTTACAAGATATCACATTATTTTTACATACAATTACCCATTTATACAGTTGGGTTTTTACTGGAGCAATCTAGATAAAGTACCTTGCTCAAAGGTAGAGCATCAGTGTCCCCCACCTGGGATTGAACCTACGACCCTCCAGTCCAGTCAAGAGTCCAGAGCCCTAACCACTACTCCACACTGCTGTAGATGTACAGTGGTTGGTTTTGTTGGTACAGTGCTATATTTTCAACATCATAAGTATTTTAACAAGTATTTTAATTCAGAACGATGATTCTGAAAAAATCACTTGCCAAAAGAGACGACTGTGGACACACGGAATGTCATACAGTACATACTTTTAAATCCGGTGCGTATTGTAGCAGTATGTAAAATTCCCCATTAATAACCCAACAGCAAAATTAAATCAAAATGTTACCCATGCACAGAACTGCGTAAAACGTAAAAGGCAATGCAATTTAGCAAAAGATTAAAAAAACAACAACAATTTCCAAAATTAAAACAGTATCCAAAGTCAGTATTCAAAATTGCAGAATATAGTACTAGATAAGACCCTAAGATCACAGTTCACTTGCAAATGAAAATGCACAAAAGCAACTAAAGATCACAGATTTTTAAAAAATGCATCACAGTATCTAAAACTGTTTAATGATTAACTTTTACATTACCATAGCTTGTCTCGTTCGCTTTGTTTTTGCTGCATTTTAGTCATGTGACATTGTAAGAAGCGCTGTGTAACTGCACAATAAAGACAGACTCATTTGGCATGCGAGAAAAAAAACGCAGGCTGTGACGGATAAACAAATACATTGTAAGATTGAAGAGACAGGCTTTGTATCAGAAAAGTCGGAAATCGCATGTGACGGGTAAGTGCATTCATTTGTTACGTGTATATAATGGGGACTGATTTTATTCTTAATACAAGGGCGGTAAAACGCAACTGACGTGTATCTGGGTAACGGATATCCGAGTGCTGACTGTGTAAACAAAATGGCTTGAGTTGTACTTGCGTGTACTGTACTGTTCAAAAGTCTGAGTCAGCAGTCATAGCATTTTATTCAGCATTAAGGGAGATACTCTGGCGACTGAGCCCTGCAATATGTATATGCTTGCTGGATATGTGTGCTGCAGTGCATGTGAAGGAATGTGACACTGCAGAGTAAGAGGAGGGATCTGAACAGAGCCCTGTGTGATTAAGTGAAAAATACAAATGAGAAAATTCACGATCGCTGAGTGTTTCATTTGGAGCTCCCCTCATACTGCTTATCAAAAGATCATGTGGCTTGAAACAGATAGGAAAAAGCCAGTGCCCTAATGAACCCCACCTATCAGAGAGCCAGGGAAACCTGGCTGTGTACAGAATGCTTGGCAGTGTGCTGTCCTCAGTAAGTGGAGCGAGGGTCTCTTTGCGCAGATTAAGTTGCACTTACCTGCTCTTGTAAATCATTTCTGTTCTGCCTCCAAGGCAGTTTGGCAGAACAGATAAAGTGTACACAGACTAAATGCATGACGCAAGGGTGACCCACGTTTAAGAAACTCATTCCAGTGATTGAACAGCATTAAAAAACAGTGCACATACAGAGGGTCCTCATAATCCTAAAGCACAGGACAGGGTTAAATTCTTTCTATAAAATTGGATTACAGCCTCAAGCAATCCGAAATGTGAATAGGAGGCGAGGAGTGTGTGATAAAAGTGTGGTGAAGATCCAGTCAGTGATCGTGTTCACCATACAGAGTGTGACAGACAGACAGACAGACACAGTTACCGCACAAGGGACTCGCTTTTATGAAGTAGAATCCTAAAAGAACAGAGGTAGTAACCCAGGGCTCTCGTTTTATAAATCAGTTACTTTACCACGCTATCACTGTTTTGCCATAATGTATATAATATTACGTATTATAACAGCAACAGTCAATTTCAAACACGGCATCACCTTGGAGATCCACCTTGGGGGAAGATGTGCTTCTAAACCAGGTGTGATGTCATTACTCTGTGAACAGCTTCATCAGAGTTGTTCCAGGAGGCAAAACTGCCTTTAAGGCAGAATTTGTTTACCAAAACGTTTGTGTGCATCCCAATTAGATCCTGGCATGTGTGTGTGTGCATGCATGTGTTTGTGCCAGTGCTTGCGTGTGTGTGTGTGTGTGTGTGTGTGTGTGTGTGTGTGTGTGTGTGTGCATGCATGTGTTTGTGCCAGTGCGTGCATGCGTGTGGGTGTGTGTGTGGTACAGTATGATATGAAGCTGTCTTCTTGAGGGTCTCTGCTGAGAAATGCCTGTCACAGGGCTTTCTTTAGGAATCTCTCAGCCAAGGAGGGTGAAAGGATTGTGACGAAGCGTCCTGCCAATACCTCCAGTGCAGAGACTAAATATAGAGCTTTAACAGGAAGGAGCTGACCCTGCCTCCAGCACCATTACTGTGTAGATCTATATACATTAACATAGTGAGTCCATCTGCCTTTCTATCTATCTACAGTATCTCAGGTCTGCAAACAGAGCTTCCCTTTAAGCTGTTATGCTATGCCTTTTTAATTTCAAGCTGTGAATAGTTGGTCGTGACGTTAACTTGCAATTTCCTAACCTTTTGGACTTTTGCAACCAAACCGTTACTAACGTTACTTTAACAAAGTTTTTGCCATTGAATTTGCAGAAGGCATCCTGGAAAATCAAACAACCACATCTGCCAAATAATGTAGTGGTGAAAACACAACTTCAGACACTAAATAGCATCGAAGAAAGAGACGCACCAAGTATGTAAAGTTATTATTCTTTTAAAAGCCAGCTTATTGAAGTCAAATCAAATGTGAAAAATATTAATCCCTGAGGCTGGAGAGGTGGGGACAGCAACAGCTGTCCCTGAGGTTAGAGAGGAAGGGACAGCAACAGCTGTCCCTGAGGTTAGAGAGGTGGGGACAACTTCGAACAGTAGTGCTGAGGGCAGTTATTCTTCATGTTGTATGGCTTTATCCACTCTCTTGTATTAAAGTTACTTCAGTATTCTTCTGTTTACTTCTTCGTTTATTTTCGCATACTTTTAGGTTTAGTAGCAACAAAGTCTTTTTATTGATCATTTGAATTAAGATATTTTCTTTAAGAAGTTGTTTTCTTGTTGTACAGCAGCTGTGTTTGTTTTCTCAGATTATTGTCATTCAATTGGTCGACTCTGCTAGTGGTTCCATTGGTAAACTCTCCATCAGGTAATTTTATTGGCTGCTTTGAATGTAAGCAGATGATGTCATTTCACACAATGCAGTACCAAAATAAATCATATAAGTCCCATAATTATCATTCCAATGAATTAATTCGATTTTAATCAATTTCCTGAATGATAAATTACTTGATTTTTATTGATTTAATTAAGGCTTTTAACCCTTTGCGGTCCATTTATTCAGCGTGTGTCAGGCGCGTCAGATCCGATTTATTTTCACAAGTGCAGTTTATTTTAGACGCGCTGTTTAAAAGTATTTTTTTCACAGTAAAACAGGTTTATAAGGAACTGCATATCAACAGGACACTCAGTACTGCATCTCCAGCACCGTCCCACCCCTTGTTCGCTATATTTTTCAAATAACTCGTAATAATAGTACATACCGTTAAATCATCTCTTGATCACTTGTTTTATCACCAAACTCCTCAATAATGTGATCCAAGTTGTTATTTAATTACTATAACAGCTCAAAAAGCTCTGCAAATGTCAGTGATATTCTCTGAGCGCTGGATGCGGAAGCAGCTATATTGTATGTTTATGTCCCTGTTATCTATGCAGTGTCGGGTCTATCAGTATTCATGAGATACGCCCCCTTTTTTTTGGCTTCTCTCAGCTCCTATCGGTCTCACTTGGCCATTGAATGGTTTTCTCGGCTTTTTCCAGAGATAAAATGACTAGAGACCTGTTTTTTGAGTCTTTTTGATGATGTCGGACAGGGTCCGACATTGGACCGGAAAGGGAAAATTGCGATGTCGGACCAGGTCAGACATAGGACCGCAAAGGGTTAATGCACTATATTTTCTATGTTTTTAAATGTAAGAGTTCACAAGTATATCGTTTTTATAACAGTTAATATAAATCACCAGGGAAGCCAATGCATTTTAATTACAACCTGAACCATCTCCATCGTCCACCATATGGCGGTATGAAATTTTGACCAATATTCTTATTGAATACACATTCCTCAGACATGGTGTCTCACAGCAGGAATCTTTTTTAAAACAGATCTCCCAATTTATAATCCACTTGACCAGACTGCACCCAGCTACCTCCAGACCCTCATCTCTCCCTACACCCCCACTCGACCTCTCCGCTCCGCCTGCACTAGAAGACTGGCTCTACCTCCTCTACGCTCCCCTGCCTCCAGAGCCCGCTCCTTCTCCACCCTCGCTCCGCAGTGGTGGAATGACCTACCTACAGATGTCAGGACCGCCCAGTCCCTGACCACATTCCGGCGCCTCCTTAAGACTCACCTCTTCAGACAGCACCTGTAGAACTCCTCTGTTTCCCCCTGGGACACTTTCACCCTTCCTTAAATTTGCTTTACTTACTCTTACCTGCCCCTATTTTACTGCATTTAATCCTGTACTTCAGAGTACTGTAATCTGCCATGTGTTTAAACTGTAGTATTTGGTATTTAATCATATCTTGATGTAACTATCACTGTCACTTATCTGCTGTATTATTGAATTGTATTTTGTCACACTTGTACTTGCTTGAACTTGTCATTGTATTTATCTTGCTCTTATTGTATTACCTGTACTGTAACACTTGAAATGTATTTGCTTACAATTGTAAGTCGCCCTGGATAAGGGCGTCTGCTAAGAAATAAATAATAATAATAATAATAACTTAAGTCTGGCTGACCAACACAGCAGGGGATTTAGCTTAACAAATGTCTCTGGTAATCAATGAGTTTGTCTTTATCTCTTGTTATAATACAGTCAATGGTATATTCTCATTTAAGCAAATATTAAATTGTACTTTTTATATCACAGACCTAAGAAGAGAAGGCAAGCTGCATGCGAGGAGACGACCAAAGGCAAAGAGAGACTGAGGCCCGGCTGGAGGACTGCCGTAAAACTTACAGACTTTTATCAGACAAACCAGTCTGGGTCTGCTGTACACCTAAGCCACAGTATCCAAAAGGGACTGTGCCCTGCTTCCTGCGTAGCTAAAGATTCAGTGAAGAGGACCGAGCGGACGGGCGCTGTTGTGGATCCTATCAGGGTTGAAGACTTTGTTGCAGCTGTTTGTTGATCCTATCAGGGATTGAATACTTTGTTGCTGAGCTTGTTAATCATATCAGGGTTGAAGACTTCATTGCTGAGAGGAGAGCCTTTGATACTGGACACTTCAACAGATTGAGTTTCCAATCCAGCCGACCAAGACTCTAAGCTTCAAGGAACCATTGAGTATAATTCCAGTAGAATTTTCCTCTCATGGAACTAAATGAATTAATTTTAACACATTCACATAGAATTTAACTATTAATTGTTTAGTTTGCACACCTTGCGTGTGAAATAACTTTCAGTGAAACTTTAAGCAACCATAAGTAGTATATTGTTGTATGAAAAATTTATTTTAAAAGTAAACTTGTTATATAGTTAAACCATATACTATGAGTAAGCTTAACCACTTCATCTCCAGATGTAAAAATGAAACCCCTTCCCAAGTACCAGATTTTGAAAATAATAATAATAATGTTTTCAAACCTGTAATTGCTATAAAATGTTAACATAGATGAATAAAACGCAACTAAATGACCTAAACTGTGTTTTTCATTAACCCTTTGTGAGAAGTGATTGTGAGAGTAATGATTAGCTGTAGTGATTGTGAGAGTAATGATTAGCTGTAGTGATTGTGAGAGTAATGATTAGCTGTAGTGATTGTGAGAGTAATGATTAGCTGTAGTGGTTGTGAGAGTAATGATTAGCTGTAGTGATTGTGAGAGTAATGATTAGCTGTACTGATTGTGAGAGTAATGATTAGCTGTAGTGGTTGTGAGAGTAATGATTAGCTGTAGTGGTTGTGAGAGTAATGATTAGCTGTAGTGATTGTGAGAGTAATGATTAGCTGTAGTGATTGTGAGAGTAATGATTAGCTGTAGTGATTGTGAGAGTAATGATTAGCTGTAGTGATTGTGAGAGTAATGATTAGCTGTAGTGATTGTGAGAGTAATGATTAGAAATGGAACCAGCATAACAGATTTGTGAGCTAGTTTTTCCCCTGGTTTAAGTCTGTATTTCAAATCGTTTATTTGTAGTTTTTATTGTTGTAGACTCTTTGACTGTCACTGTAGTTGTTCTGTCTCGATGGCAGCATGCTGTGTTTATTCATTTTTAGAAAGGGAAACTTACGAAAGAACAGAAGTGCAGCACTCTGATTGGCTGAAACACTTTACAGCATGTTGATGCAGAGTCGTTATTGGCATGAGATGGGACGTCGGTGTGGTTCAGTTGTCTGTAAGATGTGAAAGATTTCTGGGGGCACGCTTGCATATACACATCATTTTTTTTATTGTTTTAACTGGCGAGCGAGCAAGTGTACGGCATTGCAAAATAATGCTGCAGGGGCGGTGCTATGATGTGCTATAAACAGATATGCAACGGTTTGACTGTGGCGCTAAACTGTAAGGTTGCACTGTGTCTAAGAATTCGGGACAAAGGCTATCCCGGAGGCATTAACCCTTTGCAGTCCATTTATTAAGTGCGCGTCAGGCGCGTCAGGTCCAATTTATTTTCACACGCGCAGTTAATTTTAGACGCGCTGTTTAAAAGTATTTTTTTCCACAGTCAAACGAGTTTAAAAGGCCCTGCATATCAACAAAGCACTCACTAGGCATCTCCAGCCCCGCCCCACCCTTTCGTTCGCTATCAATAATAATAATAATAGTCGTACATACCGATCAATCATCTCCTGATCACTCATTTTATCACCAAACTCCTCAATAATGCGATCCAAGTCATTATTTTATAACTATAACATCTCAAAAAAGCTCTGCAAATGTCCGTGATAGTCTCTGTGCGCTGATTCAGTAACAACCAGCTTGTTTCCTTATGACCGACCCTATGTGATGCCAGGGGCAAGTATGACTATTCATGAGATACGCCTTTTTTTTTTTTATCGGCTTGTCTCAGCTCCTGTCGCTCCCACTCGGCCATTGAATGGTCTTCTCGGCTTTTTCCGGAGAAAAACGACTAGAAACCCGTTTTTGTGTTTTGATGATGTCGGACAGGGACCGACATAGGACTGCAAAGGGTTAAGCCGGGACGGGAATTTACATTCGGGACTGTCCGCCCAATTAGGGACGGGTGGTCACCCTAATTGGACAGTGTGCCCTTCTTCAATGTAAAGCGGTGCAGTTGATTTTCAATTAAGAATTTTATGAAACATGGCATCAGGGAATGTTTTGGTTATGACAAAATGTTCATCCCAGGAGGCTCCGAGGTGCCCAGCTTCCAGGTAAACTGGTGTTCTTTGTTTTCCATAGCAGTGGTGCATTCTACAAACTGTGATATCAGCAGTGGTGTGTCCAGCTGTGTTGAGAGGTTTAGCAACAGGAGATGTGGGGGTATACAACCTAATGCTTCTTAACTATCTGACAACTCTACTGATATATATATATATATATATATATATATATATATATATATATATATATATATATATATATATATATATACAGTACTGTGCAAAAGTTTTAGGCAGGTGTGAAAAAATGCTGTAAAGTAAGAATACTTTCAAAAATAGACATGTTAATAGATTATATTTATCAATTAACTAAATGCAAAGTGAGTGAACAGAAGAAAAATCTAAATCAAATCCATATTTGGTGTGACCACCCTTTGCCTTCAAAACAGCATCAAGCATCAATTCTTCTAGGTACACTTGCACACAGTTTTTGAAGGAACTTCGGCAGGTAGGTTGGCCCAAACATCTTGGAGAACTAACCACAGTTCTTCTGTGGATTTAGGCAGCCTCAGTTGCTTCTCTCTTCATGTAATCCCAGACAGACTCGATGATGTTGAGATCAGGGCTCTGTGGGGACCATACCATCACTTCCAGGACTCCTTGTTCTTCTTACGCTGAAGATAGTTCTTAATGACTTTCGCTGTATGTTTGGGGTCATTGTCATGCTGCAGAATAAATTTGGGGCCAATCAGATGCCTCCCTGATGGTATTGCATGATGGATAAGTATCTGCCTGTACTTCTCAGCATTGAGGAGACCATTAATTCTGACCAAATCCCCAACTCCATTTGCAGAAATGCAGCCCCAAACTTGCAAGGAACCTCCACCATGCTTCACTGTTGCCTGCAGACACTCATTAGTGTCACGCCTCCAGCCCTTGGCGAACAAACTGCCTTCTGCTACAGCCAAATATTTCAAATTTTGACTCATCAGTCCAGAGCACCTGCTGCCATTTTTCTGCACCCCAGTTCCTGTGTTTTCATGCATAGTTGAGTCGCTTGGCCTTGTTTCCACGTCGGAGGTATGGCTTTTGGCCGCAAGTCTTCCATGAAGGCCACTTCTGACCAGACTTCTCCGGACAGTAGATGGGTGTACCAGGGTCCCACTGTTTTCTGCCAGTTCTGAGCTGATGGCACTGCTGGACATCTTCCGATTGCGAAGGGAAGTAAGCATGATGTATCTTTCATCTGCTGCAGTAAGTTTCCTTGGCCGACCACTGCGTCTACGGTCCTCAACGTTGCCCGTTTCTTTGTGCTTCTTCAAAAGAGCTTGGACAGCACATCTGGAAACCCCTGTCTGCCTTGAAATTTCTGCTAGGGAGAGACCTTGCTGATGCAGTGTAACTACCTTGTGTCTTGTTGCTGTGCTCAGTCTTGCCATGGTGTATGACTTTTGACAGTAAACTGTCTTCAGCAACCTCACCTTGTTAGCTGAGTTTGGCTGTTCCTCACCCAGTTTTATTCCTCCTACACAGCTGTTTCTGTTTCAGTTAATGATTGTGTTTCAACCTACATATTGAATTGATGATCATTAGCACCTGTTTGGTATAATTGTTTAATCATACACCTGACTATATGCCTACAAAATCCCTGACTTTGTGCAAGTGTACCTAGAAGAATTGATGCTGTTTTGAAGGCAAAGGGTGGTCACACCAAATATGGATTTGATTTAGATTTTTCTTCTGTTCACTCACTTTGCATTTAGTTAATTGATAAATATAATCTATTAACATGTCTATTTTTGAAAGCATTCTTACTTTACAGCATTTTTTCACACCTGTCTAAAACTTTTGCACAGTACTGTATATATATATATATCAGTAGAGGCGTTTAGCTGACCATGTTGTCAGATATATATACATACTCATAATTCCTCTTTATTTCATTTGATCTGTCCCTCATCTGCATCCATGGGTTTAGAGCTTTTAACCTGAACTCTGCCCATTACACTCCTTCCCCCCCTTTTACCTCGACGATCGGCTGCAGAGAATCGATGAGATCCGGGTCATAGCCCCAGTGTAACAGGGTGAAGGCTGGGTGTGCACCAGAGACCTCGCACACTACAAGCCAGAGTACCACACTGCTCCTTACAAGTGCATGTAGGCAGCATAATCATGTATTCAAATAAAACATCTCTGAGCTCTGCTTATAATTCACAGTATGTTGCAGAATCTTTTAACAGTATAAATATTTAAAATCTGACTCAGATGCAGAAGGAAGTGTATTCATAGACACATGAGATTTGGCATGTTTGCTCTACAGAATGCTCTCTCTGTACAGAGACTGACACATGGAAGAAAGGGCTACTTTTCAAGAATGACAGAATGGTCTTTTCATGACCCTTTATGCATAATAGAAAAACTTGAAACCATACAACAGGATTTTCAGAGCTCTGTTCTTTTTCACTTGACAATCTTTCCTGCATCGTTATAATATGGTGTTTTTAGCCAAAAAATATATTCATGTTTCATTATGTAATCTTCTCTTCTGTTTGTGTGTCAAAATTCAAGTGCTAAATTCATAACATTCTCAAGCATTGCATTGAAAAGTGTATTCAAATGTTTGTTTTGCTTGGTATGAAAAGGTATATAATATTTTACTATGTCGCAGGGCCATCTCCAAGCAATCCAAAAGGGCCCCGACAACACCTTCCCCTTCTTAATGGATCACTGAGGCAGAGGAGGAAAGTGGCGAGCGGCTGGGGCTCCACGCGGGGACGCTGGTGCCCGTGTGTGCGCTGGGAAGGTGTCAGGTGCCGTTTGGCGAGCCGCTGGGACCCGTGCGTGCGCTGGGAAGGTGAGAAGTGTCATTTGGCGAGCCGTTGAGTACAAAAGCAACATTTTATTCTGTTCCAACATGAGGCTGCATGAGGCACTTTATATACTGTAAAGAGGGAGTTTTTTTAAATTCCATTAGAAGATAAAGCAGAAAACATATTCTTAAAACTTTGCTCCTATTTTCTAGACCAGAGGTTTTCAAACTGTGGGGTACGCCCCCCTGGGGGGCCCGACGAGGTTATTAGGGGGGCACCAATACCTGACTGAAAATACTTTTTTCTGACTTCCTGGCGATTGTAAAAGCTCTGTCGTAAATGGCAGACTCTTTCGCTCTCCAGGATGATTGACTCAATCAACTACCCAGGCAGGGATCATGTTTAATGTGACCAATCCCCTGTTAATTCTGACCAATCCCTGTCTACAGAGCTTGTGTCGCTTCAGACCTATCGTAGCTCAGCGCCTCTATTGCCCAGGCCGCCTTCATTTGAAAGTGCAGAGGCAGCAGGTTTTAATTAGTGCTGGGATGAACACGGGATTTTCATGTTCGGATATTTGCTCATAATTTAAATAATCATTCAGATATTAGTTTGTTTTTCAAAAAGTAATAAAAGCCATTATATTGCGCTGAACGCAGGCAGAGACAGCATAGCAGTAGGGGGGCATGGCTCCTGTGTGTGTGCCTTTATTTTTTACAACATGTAACACGTTAAAATAGAAAAATATCCCAGGAGTAAAGAATAAGTTGTGCAGGACTTCCTTTACCCCAGTGAATTCACTACAAAACAAAGGATGCCAAATAGCAATTCAAGTTAAACGTAGTTTTGTTTATTTCCGAAATAAATAGTACATAAAAGTTGACAATGCACCTTATTTATTTATTTATTTTCATTCCTTGCTGTTTCTGCAAGGTAAGCAGTGGCCATAGACACATTTTCATAAAGTATTAACATGAGGTTTACTTGTGCCTTTTTGTAGCTGAACAAGCAAACGAAAACTGAAATTGAACTTTAAACACTTCAAATAAAACAAACATGGAAATGGCGTTGTAAAGTGAAGGGAAAAAAACTCACCGTTTTGGTTCCCGTTTATTACATTCCACATAACAAAGTCACAACAAATATATATATATATATATATATATATATATATATATATATATATAGTAAGACAGCAGGGAAGTGGTTAAATCCTCCCTGCAGAAAAACATGTGCGTAGGCACATTTTGGGTTTGTTTTGTTAATTGTTGTTTAATTCATTGTTTAATTATTTGATTGTTAATTATCACCTGCACCTGGCTATTATTGAAAATTAGAGCCAGGTGCAGGGTATTTAAAGAGTGCAGTCAGTCTGCTCAGGGCTGCTGATGTGTGTGGAAGCCTGACTGTGCTGGTGTGTGTACAGCCATAAAACAAAGGAAAAAGGTAGAGTGAAGACTTTTTGTGTGTGTTGTTTTGTTTATTTTGATACAGGTAAATAGCTTAGCTGTCCTGTCTTTCAGTTTAGGTTCCTGTTTTGTTTAGTTAGTGCTCATAAAAGAGCTAGGTGTTTGTTTTGTTTATTTTGTTTTTGTTTTGTTCATTAAAAATAGCGCAACCACACTTTAAAAATCCATTTCTGTGCCTGGGTCAGTGTTTTAAAGGGGCAACGAACTCTTGGAGAGGTGCGATTCTTTTACATATATATATATATATATATATATATATATATATATATATATATATATATATATATATACACACTCCTTCCCCCTCTATCTCCTCTGATGACTTTGCCTCTTTCTTCTCTTCTAAAATGTTAGATATCCACAGACTCTTTAACATCTCTCACGCTCCAACCCCTAAAACCAATGCATCCCCTACTAACTCACCCTCCTTCTCTCCCCTCTCAGACTCTGACCTCTCCTAGCCTGCTCCAGGGTCACAAACCCACCATGTGTGCCCTGGACCCCCTCCCCACTCACCTCTTTCAAGCTGCTGCTCCTGCTCTACTTCCCTTCATCTCTTCCCTTCTCAACACCTATCTACTTTCTGGTCTCTTTCCCTCTGCCTTCAAAAAAACCTCTATCATTCCCATCCTCAAAAAAACCTACCCTCGACCACACCTCCCTCCAGAGCTACTGTCCTGTCTCCCTCCTACCCTTCCTCTCCAAAATCCTCGAGCGGGCTGTACACCGCCAGCTCTCTGCTTTCCTGTCCAACCACTCTCTGCTTGACCCTCTCCAATCTGGCTTCCGCTCTGCTCACTCTACTGAAACTGCTTGTATTACTATTATTATTGTAGTATTGTTAATAAAGTATACCTTATTTCACAAGCATAAACAAATTGAAATTTCAAAAAGATTAAAAACACTAAGGGCGTTACTACTAGAAAACCAGACTGATCTAAACAAAAAGGTATACTGTAATAACAATACTGTAATACAATCAGTTTAATTTACAGGGTTTGGCTGTGAAATAATTCAATGGATTTTAAATCCTCCACGTCCTTACTTTCTCATTTAAATGTGGAATGAAGAATGAGAATAAGTGACAGTATTGATGTTAATACAATTACTAATAGAGATTGTAAAAAAGTCAATCCATCTTAAATCTATATTCTAACTTTATTAAAGATTAGTCGTTTATTTAAATGTTGCACCTTTGCCGCTGTCCCAGATGCACTGTATCCTGGTAGAACCTACAGCACGCTCAATGCTACAATATTTCCATCGGTGCATGACTTATTCACTGTCCCGTTTGTTTGTTGCAGCGTGAGATTGGAGTCTGAAAGGCATGCCCTGGATTGGTGAAGGCGGATGGAGGGCGTGGTTTAATGTGAAGAGATAAATAGGGGTGCGTGTCTGAGCGCAGCTGTGCGGGTGAGTGACAGAGGCTATGTGAGTGAGAGCGAGAGGTAGACTGCAATTTAGCACAGAGAGATTTTAAAATGGCAATCAATTATCCAACTCAACCTCGCCACATTCTCACATGCCTATCTGTTTCCCCTCCAATCAGGTCAGACTTACCACAGTCCAGCCACATGTTCACATGGTTGACTTGGCTGCCTGTTGGAGGGAATGAAACAGTGAATAGTGAAGGGATTTAACCCCAATCACTGCGCCAACACAATATATACACATTATTTACAAATATCCACCAAGGAAGTGTGGTTATTCAGCTGAACTGCACCGGCCACAGTGGCTTTTGTTTTGTGTGTTTTTTATATATTCACTGATTTCACTTTAAATGACTATCTTTATGCAAGTAAAAAATAGTCCCTTTGCCTTTGGCTTTTGACAAAGGTTAATTGTTGGTAAAAAAAATTGCTTCTGAAAAATGTAACTTGTTTTTATAAATATTATAAGAGGTTATACATACTGCGTCATTGTACAATAATATTGTTCCACACCTTTAACAATGGGACATATATATTGGTGCATGTAACATTTTTAGCTGTAAAATCTGTGGTTAGTTTTCAAAATTGTAAAACGTGCGGCTTGGTACATTAATATTCAGAATTATTTATCAATTACAAATTTCATATGAATATAGTCTAGAAATAAATGTCAAAAACAAATGAATGCATGCATTAATTTACATTTCTTTATTTTACATTTTGGCACAAAGTATCCTTGTGGGAGTGTGGTAAGGGGTACGTGCAGGTGCAGTAATGAAACACAGAGAGTTATAATCCAGTTTGGAACAGTTTTTAATTGTATCCAGGTCTGCTGACCAAATAATAATCCCCGGCAATACACAGCAATGTGTAGTGCACAGAGTAAATAACAACAGAGTTACAGTCCCAAATAATAAACACGAATATCCATCCCACAATATGCTAACACGGTCACCAGTCCTGGGTGCGTGCTGTAGTGCTCGTGGTGGGTGATACAGTTTATTTCGTGACAGTGGTGAAGTGCTGCTCTGGCTTTGTGCTGGCCCAAGGCGACAGCTCCGGAATCGTGTTAGCTGTCTGGTGATTCACAAACAAGACAATTACTAACAGACAGAACAAACAAACAAAAAACACTCACAGTACTGTTAACAGTCCTTTGGGGTCTCTCACTGTCCTTCTAGGTTTAAAAACCACAAACCAAGCGAAGGAACCGATTACGATTCTTCATCCCCCTTATATGCTGTCACGCATGACCCCTTGGTAAACGAATGCAGCTGCCTTTACAATCTGCGGCTGCTACATTGTTTTCCTTACGGGTCAATACGTTCTTGCAACGGAGTCTCACCTTCTTCCAGACTGACCGACTTCGACTGTCAGGCCAGCCCGTCAAAGAACTTCGGTCCTCGCTGCTTAGCGCCCTCACAGGTCGGGAGGGAGATTTACAACCAAGATTCAGTATATTTCTGTCACAATCCTCCATAGTCTTTTATATTCCCACTTTGATGTTTCCTTTCACATTTCTTTTTACATTTCACCCTTGCATTTCATCAGTTTCAATCAAACTGAACTGGGTGGGGGCTACCCTTGACATCATTGGCTGATGCACCAGTGTGCAGTTGCAATCAATTGGACTGGAACAGTTCCTCTCAGCTGAAAGGGTGTTTAATTCAGTTTATGAATACTGGTTGAAGTTTTGCTGAAAGCCCTTTTAGCCAGACACTCTTTAGCCAACCTGCACGTATGTAACTCGCCTGGTAAACACTGTTAATGAATATGGCCCAATAGCTCTGTATTACCATTGCAGGTGTCACCATTGATTTAGTTTTAGCCAGACTAGCCGTTCAGAAAAGATAAATTGAGAAAGATATGCCTAGGCCTGTGCCGAGTAACAAGTACAAGAAAATACCCGTAACAACTGGCAATTTATCCAGTTTCCATTCAATCCATTCTTTAGCAGTTGTAAATTCCCTTTTTAGCTTCAAAACAAAATTTACACAAGCCCTCGATGCTGACTGACTACAGAGACATGTGTCCCAGTTTCAAAAGGCCCCGTCCTGAGATGTCGGTTATTTCAGTTTCCACAATTTCCAAAAGCCAGTTATCTTTAAATGTTGAACTGCACTTTCTCTGGGCCACTGTTGGCGACTGTGCCCCTAACTTACGCTTGGTTGCTAAACTGTTAGCAACTGACACTGCAAAGTGCGTGCTGTGAGCGAGAGGAAGTTGTGAGCAGCATAGTTTGTGACTCGCTGCACATGCCAGATTGCTCGCGGCTGCACGTATACTCAGTTTAGAAGTTCCTTTGGTCCCGTGAAGATGAATGACAGCCATTTGTACTGTAGAAACAACCTGTCCTCACCCAGACAGATAATGATTCCCACACTAATACTCACACACACCAATCTCCTGTCTCATTGCATTCTAACAGCATGATGCCTGGTGTGGACAGGTGATTGGAATGTGTTAGGGCATAAACGAGTTGGATTAAAATATAAGAACATAAGAACATAACAAAGTTTACAAACGAGAGGAGGCCATTCAGCCCATCTTGCTCATTTGGTTGTTCGTAGCATATTGATCCCAGTATCTCATCAAGCAGCTTCTTGAAGGATCCCAGGGTGTCAGCTTCAACAACATTACTGGGGAGTTGGTTCCAGACCCTCACAATTCTCTGTATAAAAAAATGCCTCCTATTTTCTGTTCTGAATGCCCCTTTATCTAATCTCCATTTGTGACCCCTGGTCCTTGTTTCTTTTTTCAGGACAAAAAAGTACCCTGGGTCGACATTGTCTATACCTTTTAGGATTTTGAATGTTTGAATCAGATCGCAGCGTAGTCTTCTTTATTCAAGACTGAACAGATTCAATTTTTAGCCTGTCTGCATACAACATGCCTTTTAAACCCAGGATAATTCTGGTTGCTCTTCTTTGCACTCTTTCTAGAGCAGCAATATCCTTTTTGTAACGAGGGGACCAGAACTGAACACAATATTCTAGGTGAGGACTTACTAATGCATTGTAAAGTTTTAACATTACTTCCCTTGATTTAAATTCAACACTTCTCACAATATATCCGAGCATATTGTTGGCCTTTTTTATAGCTTCCCCACATTGTCTAGATGAAGACATTTCTGAGTCAACATAAACTCCTAGGTCTTTTTCATAGATCCCTTCTTCAATTTTTAGTATCTCCCATATGATATTTATAATGCACATTTTTTTTGCCTGCCCTGTCATGACCGATCTTATTTCTACTACTCATAACAACGCCCTTGAATGCAAATATACTTACTCTCAATTGAAGATATGCTCACTCTTGAACATGACATGTGCAGAATCAATACATATATTTATTCTGCATGTATGGAAGATTATTTCTGGTATGATTTTCGCAAGCCATGTGCCTTGCCTGCCTGTTTCGACATGGCCCTGCCTGATCTTGAAAACAAGGCCCCAAAACAAGGTGGCTTTGACGTTCTGAGTGTTCAATTATACAGCTGCGTTCTGAGTGTTCGATTATACAGCTGCGTTCTGAGTGTTCGATTATACAGCTGCGTTCTGAGTGCTCGATTATACAGCTGCGTTCTGAGTGCTCGATTATACAGCTGCGTTCTGAGTGTTCGATTATACAGCTGCGTTCTGAGTGCTCGATTATACAGCTGCGTTCTGAGTGTTCGATTATACAGCTGTGTTCTGAGTGCTCGATTATACAGCTGCGTTCTGAGTGCTCGATTTATACAGCTGCGTTCTGAGTGCTCGATTATACAGCTGCGTTCTGAGTGTTCAATTATACAGCTGCGTTCTGAGTGCTCGATTTATACGGCTGCGTTCTGAGTGCTCGATAATACAGCTGCGTTCTGAGTGCTCGATTTATACAGCTGTGTTGAGTGTGTGTGTATTTATTTTCAAAAGGTTTGGTTGTGTGTTTTTTTTAAATTTGGGGGCGGCGTGAGGTACACTTCACAGTCTTGCGTCAGGACTCAGTAAATCCAAGCGCCGACACTGGTTGTCATGCCTTTTGTTTTGTGTTTTGTTTTGTTTAACTGTTTTATTAAATCAATGAAAATACTGTGTCCTGCATTTCCTGGTCTGACATCACCCTCAAGTATATCCGTGCCACATATGGTGTTCAGAAGTGGGAAACAGTGCCTTCATAGACTCAGGCCAAGAGAAGTACTGCAGGTACACATTTTTTTGCTTATTGTTTATTTAGCAGACACCTTTATCCAAGGCGACTTACTGAGACTAGGGTGTGTGAACTATGCATCAGCTGCAGAGTCACTGACAAATACATCTCACCCGAAAGACGGAGCACAAGGAGGTTAAGTGACTTGCTCAGGGTCACACAATGAGTCAGTGGCTGAGGTGGGATTTGAACCGGGGACCTCCTGGTTACAAGCCCGTTTCTTTAACCACTGGACTATTTGGGGTTTGGAGAAAACAAAAGGTGGATGAATACATGGAGAGGTGGCATGAACATCAGTGGCAGCTGAAAGCCGAAGGGGCTCCGTGGTGCCTTGCATGCCTGGAGCATGGGCACCTTTCGGATGTATGCCCCTGCGAAGACCTCCTCTTTATGATGGCCTTCACTCAGGAGGTGGAGACCACAGAGGAGCGGATCCATCTGAAGGCCTTACCATCGGCGCAGACAGACCAGGACAACTGCCTCATCTGCCAAAAAGAGAAAGAGGAACAACTGTCGGCCCCAAAGAGGAAGAGGGGGAGGCGTGACCATCCTCAAAAGAAAGCAAAGAAGCCAGTGTAAGCTCCAGCGCCCATGAGCGAGGAGCCCGACCATCCGGAGGCCATGAGGGAGAAGCCCAACCGTCCGGAATCCACGAGGGGGAAGCCCAAGCGACCGGCACCCAAGAGGGGGGAGCCCGAGCGTCTGTTGCCCACAAGGAGGGAGCACGAGCGTCTGCCGCACTCGAGAGAGATGTGGGATTGGCTGATGACCCCTGGGGTGATCCCGATGGTGATTAACCTACTGTGAGCCAGCAATGGGGAGCAATGGGAGGCCTGGAAGCATCGCCCAGCATCCCTCCTAGACATTGCAGCCATGGTGTGCAATTACCTGGTTGCAGATATGGGATGGGCCCCACTATCTCCAGTCACATTGGGAAGAGCCATGCCTTCTCCAGCTCCACAGGCAGTAGGCACGTCCAGACCAGGGCCCAGAGGAGAGCCGCACCAGTCCCTAGTGGTAGAGGGAGACTACCTGCTGCTCCTGCCTCCACCGCCAGGGGGAGACTACCCGCTGCTCCCGCCTCCACCGCCAGGGGGAGACTACCCGCTGCTCCAGCCTTCGCTGCCAGGGGGAGACCACTTGTTGCTCCCACCATCACCACCAGAAGAGCTGAATCTACCTCCCGAGGGTCAGCTCCTGCCAACGGTTCCCAAGGGTCAACTCCAGCCCTGTCCTGCAACGCCTAGGGCTGCCGAGCCTGCAACACTTAGGGATATCGACGCCTGCTTGTCATCACCCGGGGCTTTGTTTGTCCAGCAGCAGTAGTTGCACTGTAAATTCTGGGGCCGGAGCCCAAGAAAAGGGAACCGCCGGCTACAGAAAAGGGGGAGAGGTGAGGAGACCAGCTCCATCCGCAGTAGTTGCACTGCCGGAGTATGATGCGCCGCTGTCACTGCTGAGTGTCCCGCGCTGAGGCCAGCAGGACCATTGTAACCGACTGACACTCCACTCTTCAGTCAATCTGTCCAGACTGAAAATAAATCACAATTCAATGCAGGTTTGTTCTGCCATGGAACATGGGAATAGGGATCTGGAGTGGTCACACAGAACTGCCATACTTGTTATGTTTAAGTTTGCTCTACTCTTAAATGTTTTTTGTGCTCTCTGCTGTAAAATGATGGCACAGCCTGAACATTTATGAATTTAATACATTAAATAAAAATAATCAAATAAAATAACGTTTGTAAACTTTGGATTAATGCACAGGGATTAATGCATATTGAACTACTATTTAGAAAATGCAGATTTCTTAAAAATGACTGTGATCTTTGTATCCCTTTCATTATCTCAGCAATATTGATCTTGTCTCATTTTATCTTGATCTAGTCTCATCTAGTCTCATTGACTTAAACATTCTAATAGGTGGTGCAGATGATTAGGTACATTTTTTTTATTTCTTTAGTAGTGGCCAGTTAATTTTACCCCATTTTTCTCCCAATTTGAAATGTCCAATTGTATTTAGGCTCAGCTCATCGCCACCACCCCAGTGCTGACTCGGAAGCGGCAAAGACGAACACACGCTGTCCTCTGAAGCGTGTGCTGTCAGCCGACCACTTCTTTTCACTCTGCAGGCCCACCATGCAGCCAACCCAGAGCTACAGCGTCGGAGGACAATGCAGCTCTGGGCAGCTTACAGGCACCTGGCCAGACTACAGGGGTCGCTGGTGCGCGGTGAGACCTAAGCCCTCCCTAACCCATGGTTCTGTGGGACAATTCTGTCCCTTATCTCTGCAGTAGGAGGGGTGTGGGATTCTCTTCACTAATCCTAATCGTGCTGATCTCCCTTTGGACAGTTGCCAGCCTACTATCTAAATATTAATTTCATTTTTTTTTTATTCTAACATCACGAAGAGATCAAACTCCAGAACATCTATAAAAAATAACATTAGCAAGCCCTAAGCCAATTAAATATCTGCACTTCAAAAGAAAGAAAAGAGCATGCCAAAATATACCTGGGCTTTTGAGGCTTATTCATTTAATAACATTATCGTCCTGTGCCTTACCTTGGAAACCCACGATTCCTCAGAAAGTTTCTCATTGGGATCATTGATCATAGACCAGACCAGAACACTGGGGATCATAAACCGCAGCTCTGTGACAGGGACACGATGTTCTGCTGCCCAAAGCACCAAATTCCATTTCAGAAGCTGCAGTTTCAAAAACGAGCCCTCAGAGGTGTCCGTTTCTTTTGAAGTACACATGTTCAATCACAGAGCATTCTTCCATGAGCATTGCTTTGGGAGCCATGTGTGGAACAGAACTCGCTCTATTTTAATGTCATTCCGCCCCCAGAGGTGCTCTCTGAGGTGACAGCCACCAACTAAATTGCTTTAACCCCCAAAATAAATTAATCCTCTCCTCTTTGCTTGTAGCTGAAAAGATAATGCTTACTTAGTTTATGAAAAAATTAAATTAACTAACAAAAATCTCTCCTATGGTATAATGTCAAATATATAATAATGTGTGCATTTATCATGAGCATGCTGCTGTTTGCAGTCCCATGTATTCACTGACTTGGTCATTCTGTTGAATATATTCAATGAGCAATCTCACTAACCCTTTGAATATAGGTAGTATGTCAATGGGATTACAGGAGGGTCTAACGTTTCCATTCCCTTACTATTCTATGGTGTTTGCAGTCATTTTCAGTTGTGCTGGGTCCTATTGCTTTTCATTTTCCTCAGAATGTGCCTTCACCTGCTTTGAACTTGCCAAACGAATCCTAAATGCTAGGATTGAATAGCCTTCTTCATTTCATTTATTATTATTATTATTATTAATTATTATTTATTTATTTATTTATTTATTTATTTATTTATTAGCAGATGCCCTTATCCAGGGCAACTTACAATTGTTACAAGATATCACATTATTTTTACATACAATTACATTATTTTTTACACATTATTTTTACATTCAATTACCCATTTATACAGTTGGGTTTTTACTGGAGCCCTAACCACTACTCCACACTGCTGTGGAGTGTAACAGTGTGACCTTGCAACTCTGCTAGTCTCACCTTCTCTCTGACTATATAAATGTAGAGTAGGTGGGTCTGGCAGAGTTCACAGGTCACATTGTCATGTGATTTGAATGGAATGAGGAAGGCGGTTCAGTGGCACCTAGGATTCTCCAGACAAGCTCAAAGCAGGTAAAAGCAGATTTAGAGGAAATTATACTAACTCAGTATTGGAGTAACATAAAGCAGGGCCCTCCGAGTGACTGAAAACACCACAGACTGTAAGGGGAATGTAAAAAAGATATCAAAATTACATTTAAAGCTACTTTCTCTGTAAGGTCTTTACTCATTACTGATGTCAAAACTTAAAATGTAGTGTTAAACCCAGCATTTAATAGGAAAATATCATCAGATTCTGATACTCCGGATAAGTTGTGCTAAAGAATGTGCTCCAGATTTGATTAACCCTTTGCGGTCCTATGTCGGACCAGGTCCGACATTACAATTTTCCCAGACCCTGTCCAACGTCATCAAAAAGACGTAAAAAACACAGGTCTCTAGTCGTTTTTTTCTCCGGGAAAAAGCCGAGAAAACCATTCAATGGCCAAGCCAAGAGAAGCCGAAAAAAAAGGGCCGGATCTGAGCAATACACATAGACCCTGCACCACAGGGATAACACGGCCATAAACAAACAAGATATCTGCTTCTGCATCCAGCACTCAAAGAATATCACAGACATTTGCAGAGCTTTTTGAGATGTTATAGTAATAAAATAATGACTTGGATCGCATTATTGAGGAGTCTGTTGATAAAACGAGTGATCAGGAGATGATTTATCAGTATGCACGACTATGAAGACGTATGTGAAAAATACAGTGAACAAGGAGTGGGGCGGGGCTGGAGATGCAGTACTGAGTGTCCTGTTGATATGCAGTGCCTTTTAAACCTGTTTTACTGTGAAAAAATACTTTAAACAGCGCGTCTAAAATAAACTGCACGTGTGAAAATAAATTGGACCTGACGCGCCAGAGACGCGCTGAATAAATGGACCGCTAAGGGTTATTGGAAAGAATGTCCTCTTCATGTTTCATCACACTTGGACAAGCAGTTACTGTATCTCAAGACAAACTACATACATACAAACATGGAAGTGTGGCAGCAGACAGACACACTAGATTATAACCCCTTCACACTGGCTTGCTCTATCCGTCTCAGACCCGGTGTCATGCGGGTCAGGTATGCGATATCACGCTGCTTTTTGAAGAAGCGGGGTTGACCTGGGTGACACAAGTACACAATGCAGGTACGCAATGCCCTGGAAGCATCAGCGTTGACATGAGCATCCTTTCATCTGTTCAGGCTTTCAAGATGGTGTGCTTGTTACGGACGCTTCCATCCAGGCTTCTCTGGATTGAACCGTCGGCCCAAATGTTGATTAGAGCAAATGTTTCTTCATCCCCGCTGCAATCTAGCTCATGGTGATTCTCAATTTACAGAAATATGGCTAAACAGAAATGTTCCTTGCGGAAGTGAAACCTCCATGCAGGCATTGTTACTTTGTGTGCTTACAAATGGCCATCATGCATTTTTTCTCGCGCGGGTACGTGGTTTCACACTACATGGGTAACATGCTAAAGATGGCTCTTAGCAAGTCTCGTCACCAAATCGCTTTTCTGGAAATTGTAAAACAGGGGTTCCCAAAGTTTTGGTGATGGAGGGCCAATTTCCGGAGGTTGCATGGGATGGGGGGCCGCACAAGAAAATGTTGCACTCATGAAACTGAAATATGTCCCAAGTCATACCTTTTTTTTTTATTTCCTATACATTTAAATTAGGAATGTATATTACTACCACTGCAACACCAGCAGCTTTGAAATGTATTTGTATTTTATCCTGTGTCTTGGTGACACAACAGGCTTAGGTTTGAGCACCAATATCATGCTGTCACATCTTACATTGTCCTGGTCACAACAATTAAAGACGATAATACCGAAATAGAGACGCTTCAAACTATACCAATTAAACTCTTTTGTGGGTTATGCTTCAGTAGTGATCTCTGGGGACCATACAAACAGTTTGAGATGTGCAAAGTTCAAATTAAACAAATTATGTAACTTGCCCCACGGTGTGGACATTTAGAGCTATTTCCATAATAAATGTGCAGAAATAAAACACAGACGTTACTGTATTTTACCTTGATGTTTTTATTTATTTTTTCTTTCTGAATACACCAAAATAATCACACATTTCTATTTAAAGTGCAGCATTAATTATTCAAAAATTCTCTGCCATTATATTGGCGCTTTTTATGCAATTACATACGATTGCTACGTAACATCCTACTAGCTACTGTACTGTAGCCTAACTGTAGTCGTATTCAGAAACATTGTACAAAAAAAGTAATGGAACAGTAACAATTTTAAACTATAGCCGGGTACTGTTACTACAGTAGTACTTTCCCAAACAAAAGATCCAAGAACACCAAAACTACAATACTGTACAAAGAGCATTTTCCCTATGTAGTTGAAGCTGAATACAGTTTTGCTCTTAAAATAATAAAATAAAATCTACTAAAGTCACTAAATGGCTTGCTTCTCTTTGCGATTTCATGAGCTACCACATAGCTAGCTGGTGTTGCAGCTTCACTTCCTTTACTTACATTTTTGAAAATGGATTGTTGAGCTGATAGTTCTCTTCGTAGCTGTTCAAGTTTTTTCTTTCGCTGATCGCCCACAAGACTATTGAGAGCCGTGATTTGTCTCATAATGACGTTTCACATTGTACTCTTTCATGGCAGATATCTGCTGTTTACAAATCAAGCACAGTGCTTTTTCACCATTTCTAATAACGAAATAAGAACTACTCAATTTTTCTTAAAGTCCTCCTTCTTACGAGGTTCCATGTTTTTCTTTCCTTCAGCGTGGCAAATCTACTGTGCACTATAGGCGCTGTTATTATTTTCTTTAAAGGGACAGTGCACATATAATGACCGTAACAACTTAATTAATATAATTGGCTTGAGAGGGTCCAGATTTGATCCAAAACATGTTAAAAATGTATGTTAGGGAAATTTTATGAACTTTGATTGCTGTGTATTATTAATTTCCCCCAAATTACATGCGCAATTTTTTACAGAACATTTTCAGAAAATGTAAAAATAAAGTGGTCAGAAAGAGGGGGGGCGGGTGTGAGGGTGTGCTTTGGGGGGCCGCACCAAATGTCCCCGCGGGCCGCACTTTGGGAACCCCTGCTGTAAAACAACAAATCAACAAACAAACAACAAATCAACGGCTGGCATAATAATACCTGTCTGCTTTTAAAATGGAAGGCATTCAGAAAACAGAAAATGAGTCCATTATGTGACTTACGTTGTTGTCAGGTTTATCTTCCCAGCTAAAAGGACTTTTTAATGGAAAGCTTGAACACTTAAGTGTGACTTCACTTATTGATTCTGAGGCCAGGGCACCAGAAGCCTTATCATGGCCAGCCTGATTTCTATCACAGCCTATCATAAGGAGGCTGTGTGGTCCAGTGGTTAAAGAAAAGGGCTTGTAACCAGGAGGTCCCCGGTTCAAATCCCACCTCAGCCACTGACTCATTGTGTGACCCTGAGCCAGTCACTTAACCTCCTTGTGCTCTGTCTTTCGGGTGAGACGTAATTGTAAGTGACTCTGCAGCTAATGCATAGTTCACACACCCTAGTCTCTGTAAGTTGCCTTGGATAAAGGTGTCTGCTAAATAAACAAAATCACTCTCCCACCACCCCCTGGCCTGATTCTATCACTCACTCTCCCTACCCCCTCCATTTTACATCATGAGTACATTCCTCACGGCTCCCACATAACGGTGAAAACAACAATATTTTGTACACAGGTGGTTTCTCAGCAGACACTTTCACACACAAAGAAAAAAATCCTCAAAGAGCAGAATAAAAAAGTGAGGTAAAGATACTGTCAGAGAAGCATCATTTGTTATATTTAATTAGAAAATGATTCAGTACCGTCAGCCAATCAGCATCCAGTTCTAGCGGGCTCTAATAGACGGTAGATGCCCGCTGGAACGTCTCAGCACCAACTGTGAATAAAATTTAAAATCATTCTGCGTGTATACCGGCTTTTTAAAATCAATCTGCGTGTATACTGGCTTTTTAAAATCAATCTGCGTGTATACCGGCTTTTTAAAATCAATCTGCGTGTATACCGGCTTTTTAAAATCAATCTGCGTGTATACCGGCTTTTTAAAATCAATCTGCGTGTATACCGGCTTTTTAAAATCAATCTGCGTGAATACCGGCTTTTTAAAATTACATTACATTAGCTTACAGCTAAACTGACAAGATGACAAACTACCTAAACTCTGTCTATTTATGTACATTTTGATTTATTTGGGCACATATCAATACCGGAGTGGGTACATTTACCATCCTCACCTACAACACCCGAATCACCTACTGCTGTTGAAAACCTGCTGCAAAACCCTATTACACAGTTCTTCAATTGGCGGCCCGCATGCCAAATCCGGCCCGCGAGAGCCTTTCTTTTGGCCCGTCAAGCGTCAGCTGTCCTTCATTACAAAAGCTGAAATTGCTGATACGCAAGATTATAAAATCACAGTAATCTACAGGGTATTTGCTTCCCCTAAGAATGTTTTTTTTGGCAGCCTAATACAAGAACAAGCCAGCTGATTGGCCAAGCTTTATTTCTGATGAGCTATCATTTTGGCATGCGTCACAAATCTCCGCCCATTTGCTTAGTTTTAGTGCCTCATTGGTTGAGCAATGAGAGAAGGCTTTGTGCAATATGAAAACAGCGGTAGTAATATTATTATTTTCTTCAGTGCGGTGAAAATATCTGAATATTCTTACAAACATTGCTGTCCAGTGTGGTCCAGTGTGGTCCAGTGGTTAAAGAAAAGGGCTTATAACCAGGAGGTCCCCGGTTCAAATCCCACCTCAGCCACTGACTCACTGTGTGACCCTGAGCAAGTCACTTAACCTCCTTGTGCTCCGTCTTTCGGGTGAGACGTAATTGTAAGTGACTCTGCAGCTGATGCATAGTTCACACACCCTAGTCTCTGTAAGTCGCCTTGGATAAAGGCGTCCGCTAAATAAATAAAATAAAATAAACATAAATTCGAACCCGAAAATTGACGTCTGTGTTTAAAATGGCAAGTGATGTGTGGGATTACATAAAAACCAACAACAACAAAGTGATGCTTCAAATTTGGCAAGCGATCAGAATCGAGGGATACAGCTGCAGGTAATGCACATCACTCGAAAACGCTTCACACTTTCGGTGTGTACGGTGTGTACGGTGTGTCCGTGTTGTACGCGTTGTTCCTCCGTGTTGGTCCTGTGTCGGGAGGTATTTGTAATCCTCAGTGATCCTCTGTTCTACGTAGCAGATGTGAGCCGAGTGCAGCGTCTCGCTCTCGTCTGGTATTAATTGTGCGCTCCTTACGCTCACCTCTTCAACAAGTTGTAAATTCAAACCGAGTGGCTCATCCCGGTTTTGTTTGATATTCTGTTTGTAATCCTTAATGCTCACCACTCTGTAATATAGCAGACTCGGGTCAAGTGCAGCATCCCCTTCTCGTCTGCTATTTTAATTTCATCCGTAATATTCCTAGCACCTGTTCTCTCCTCCCCCTCTCTCCTACCTAGCAGCCTTTTAAAGTCACCGCTGTTCCCCGTCATGCACTGCCTGGTTTCCTGATGGTTGTTAGGAAATGTAGTTTCTGATCCTTCTATGGAGGTATTTAATCTCTTAAAAACCTCACTCCCATCACAATATACAGTATACACATCTTAATGAATCAAGCTATAGGCATTGACTACGTTCCTTTCCCTCTCGTCAGTATTAGCATCCAAGGTCATCAATGTGGGAGGGCACACATCCAGTGATTGGCTAAAACAGGAAAAAGGGGAGGGGAGTGTGGCGGAGTGTCCCGCCCCTATTTATTATTATTTGTATTTGTTTGCGGCGGATAAAAGCGCCGCCTTTTGTTATTGTTTTTATATTTATAGTTAAAACCCAGTGAGGATGCATGACTGATCAGCTACTGATTATGTAACTAGCTGACAGTCATGCATCCTTACCAAACGCTGCAGACTGTGGCGAGGGGTAATAAGATAATTAACAACTAGTTAACCCCTCGGCCAGAGTATAAGAACCGGCAGCTGTCCGTGCTGTGGGGTTGGTTGTTGGGGTGTACAGAGAGGAGGTACGGGGACATAGAGAGGAGACAGAATATAAAAACAATTGCTAAAACGTGCTGGATTAGCCAGCACGACACTTACTTGTTTGTCTGTTTATTCGTTTGGCCCTCGTGCCCTTTTGTTTCTGTTTTGTTGATTGTTTAAATCTTTTGTTTTGTTTGTTTATTAATAAAATCAGCTGAATGCTGTTGCGTTCAGTTTCACCCGCCCATCCATTGCTGTGATTCAGTTACTTCCTGGTCCGTGACGTCACCACGCTTCACCACTGCGAGCCATCCTGCCACAGGGAGACATGCCACCCATAGCCATTTTTTTAGACGACTTTACTCAGCGTTCCATGCAAGCCATCAGAAGAAATGGAACATACACATAAATTAAATAAATAAATAAATAAATAAATAAAGCATATTTATTTTTAAAAAATGGAGGCAGTGCCTCCTCTGCCTCTGACCAGTGGCAATAAAACCTGGATCCTGGTGTTCGGAGGTTTCGGTTTCTTTACTGTACGTGCGGTTCACAGCTTTGTTGTCCCGGGTAGTGTGGACTGTCCTGGTGCTTGGCTCATCAGCCTCGAGGTGTGTGATAGGGTGAGACGCTCTCCTGGGACACACCCACCAGCCAGTCGAGGAATCCCAGCTGGTAGCAGGTCTCGGGAGAAGCATCTGGCTCTCTAACTACTTACAATAATTAATACAAAAAAAACACGAAAGAAAATAAACAAAACCCTCAGCCCTACTCCCTATTCCCTGTTTAAAAGAAGTCTGTTGGATAAACTAGATGCAGTTTGATGTTCATTAATCTGCTCTTGGCGACTATTAAAGAAACAGTTTGATGCATATCAAGCTTTATTGATATCAAAACAGTCTTAATAAGGACCGATATTTCCTAACTGTACTTGGCAACATCAGTTATGTCTGACATTCAAGATGAAATTGATGGGATTCTGTGAACAAGAGAGGACCTGATCATACTATCTTAATACAGCATTGCATTTAAATACAGCATAAAGTCAATGCTTCCCTTCTCAAGCTGCTTACATACAACAGATGTTCTATCTCTCTAATCCCAGCAGGGGACAAATACTGCACACCAAAGCTTAGCTATTGTACAGGGGTTTGCTCTCTTACTTACTTTTTAGATGCATTCATTCTTGTATTTCTTTTAAGTTTTGTTTGAAGTCTTAGTTTGCTTTTATTTCAGCTTTGATTCACTAATCCGTTTACTAGTTTCAGTGCTTATTTGCCCTTGTGACAGGTTGGCTAAGTGTGTGGTGTAACAATGACTGACAACCAGTCCAGGTTCGTTGCACTTGCGCCCGGCTTTATTTTTCCCAGTAATTCAAATAATAAAGGACGCCGGGATACACAACAATGTGTAACCCGACAAACAATAATGAGAACGCCGGGATACACAACAATGTGTAACCCAACAAACAAGAGAGAAAAGGGTTGCAGTCCCAAACGAAAACGAAACCAAAAAAAACAATAAACTCAACAAAAACACAGTCCGTCTCCCCTCAATCCAATCGGGGCACAATGGTAAACAGTCCGGCACTTCCGGGTCCGCGCTCCTCCAATGTATTCCCGAGCGTCCGTTAGTGCTCTATGGACAGACAAAGGGTGAGGGGTTAGCAGGTATATCCACAAAACACACAATGCAACTCCTTTTATTCCTTTTCCCCGTTTATAATTCCCCTCGTTTCTCTCTCTCTCTCTCTCGCACACACACTGTACCTTGCCAGAAGGAACAGAACCCTGGCTATGCCCCCTTTTGTACGCCCCGTCCCGTCCCCATTGGTCAGCGAGGGCAACCGCCGTCAACCAATGCGTGATTGCCACCACGCTTCCCGACCGGGTCTGTGACGTTGCGCACCGCGGCTCTGCCTGCTCCTCCTCCCCAGCGTCCTCACCGGTCGGGAGGGAGATCTAAAACAAGAGTTCACTCTCTCTCTGTCACAGCCCTACAAATAATAATCTTGATTTTGCTTATGTTTTATAACAGGCTTGCCTATTTACATGTGTGACAGGGTGGCTGAGTCGGTGACGTCACGGCAGAAGCAGGAAGGTAAAGCACTGACACCAGGCACTGCAGTTTTTAAAGAAATACTCGGCTGGCCGCTGTTTTATTTTCAAATAACAAAAATAAATAAAAGGTTTAAACAAAAGCACACTGTGCTCACAGAGCAAAAACAAAACAGTAAACAAAAATAATCATGAGCACTAAACAATAAATCATACAGGTCAGGCTGGGCAGTCGCTGTCACTGTTCCCGTATGTTATATGTTATAATTTAGTTTTGTTTTCTCTCCTTTCTCGCCGCTCTCTCCACTCTAACACCCACCACGAGTGCCGAGAGCTGCAGGCTTTTATATTAGTGACAGAGGGATTAACTGTCTATTATTTAATAATCCCCCAGTCACATTCTGCACAGGTTTTCTAATTATTCCTGGCAGAGAACGAGCACCAATCTCGCCTCTGCCAGAATACGTTTACATAAAACAAAACAATAACAAAACCCACGGCGCTTGCCGTCATTTAAAATACATAACTAAACACAGAAATAATAACAGAATACATGGCGCCTCGCCGTCATAAATAATAAATACATAAACAAACACAAAATAACAGAGGGGCGGAGGGGGAACCCCCGTTCTGAAAATAAATAAACAAATGAATGTACAGGGCTCTCTACCGCCCTGCTACATATCCCCCTTGTGCAACGCACACTTGGCCCAACGCCACCTCCCCCTCAGTCTCAAAGTCCCGGAAGAGGGGAAGCAAGTTGTTTCGGGCGGCCATGGTGGAATGTCCTCCACCCCCACTTCTTTGTGGCCAACAGCTCCCTCTTCCGGGGCTTCAGCCACACTATCTCCTGCCGCGAAAGTGCGGCTGGGGGAGCTGGTCTCCTGACCTCCCCCACCTTCTTCATGGCCGGCAGTTTCCCTCCGTGGGGATTCAGCCACCCAATTTCCGGCAGCGAAACTGCAGCGGGGGGAGCTGGTCTCCTGACCTCCACCCCCTTTCTTCATGGCCAGCAGCTCCCCTTCATGGGGCCCCAGCCACAGTATTTCCTGCTGCATGGCAGGACCATCAACGACCGAAGGCGAAGCAGGACCCTCGACGACCCCAGGCGAAGCAGGACCCTCGACGACCCCAGGCGACGGCAGCAGCAGCGGACCCTCGGGAGGAGACGGCAGCAGCGGTGGACCCTCGGGAGGCAACGGCAGCAGCGGCGGACCCTCGGGAGGCGACGGCAGCAGCGGCGGACCCTCGGGAGGCAAACTCAGGAGGGGAGCCCCCTGGCCATGGAGGCGGCAGTGGGAGCTCCACTTCTCCCTCGTACCCTGTACCCTGTGCGGAACAACAGGCAGCCCCAGGCGATCCAGGCGTGGCATCCCTGAGCGGAGCGGGCGTGGCATCCCTGAGCGGTGTGAGGCAGGCATCCTTGGGCGGTGCGAGGCTGGCATCCTTGGGCGGTGCGAGGCTGGCATCCTTGGGCGGTGCGAGGCTGGCATCCTTGGGCAGTGAGAGGCTGGCATCCCCAGGCGATGGCGAACTGGCATCCCTAGGCGATGGCGAACTGGCATCCCCAGGCGATGCATGACAGGGCGGCAGTGGTCCCTCAGGAGGCAACGGCGGCAGCAGACCCTCTGGAGGCGACGGCAGCAGCGGAGCCAGGACCAGTGGTGGTGCTAGGGTTGGCCCTCTTCTCAGCCGCTGCGACCCGGCGGTTTTCCCCCTTGCTCTGCTCAGCAGCCTATGCAAGGGCGGCTGCGGACCGCCAGCCTCCTGTTCCAGTCCATCCTGTCGTGAAGGGAGAGGCAGCTCCTGCTCCTCTCCCTCTGCTCCTGGCGAAGGCGGCAGGGGCTCCTCCCCTTCTGTCTGCGAAGGCGGCGGGGCTCCTCCCTTCTGTCTGCGGCGGCGGGGCTCCTCCCCTTCTGGCTGCGAAGGCGGCAGGGGCTCCTCCCCTTCTGGCTGCGAAGGCGGCAGGGGCGCCTCCCCTTCTGGCTGCAGTGGGGAAACCAGCAGGCATGCTCCCTCTGCTGGTGGCGGCTATGGAGGCGGAACCAGCAGGCATGCTCACTCTGCTGGTGGCGGTGATGGAGGCGGAACCAGCAGGCATGCTCCCGCTGCTGGTGGCGGTGGGAGCGACCCACAGTCCTCCCACGTCGGTTTAGGCTGCACCAGCAGGTATTCTCCCTCTGCTGGCGGAGGTGGGAGCGACCCACAGTCCTCCCACAGCGGTGAAAGTGGAACCAGCAGGAACTCTCCCTCTGCTGGCGGAGGTGGGAGTGACCAACAGTCCTCCCATGGCGGTGGAGGTGGCACCAGCAGGAATTCTCCCTCTGCTGGTGGAGTTGGGAGCGACACACAGTCCTCCCACGGAGGTGGAGGTGGAACCAGCAGGAACTCTCCCTCTGCTGGCGGAGGTGGGAGCGACACACAGTCCTCCCACAGCGGTGGAGGCGGAACCAGCAGGAACTCTCCCTCTGCTGGTGGAGGTGGGAGCGACACACAGTCCTCCCACGGAGGTGGAGGTGGAACCAGCAGGAACTCTTCCTCTGCTGGCGGAGGTCACGGCAGAAGCAGGAAGGTAAAGCACTGACACCAGGCACTGCAGTTTTTAAAGAAATACACGGATGGCCGCCGTTTTATTTTTAAATAACTAAAATAAATAAAAGGTTTAAACAAAAACACACTGTGCTCACAGAGCAAAAACAAAACAGTAAACAAAAACAATCACAAACACTAAACAATAAATCATACAGGTCAGGCTGGGCAGTCGCTATCACTGTTCCCGTCCCGTCCCCCATCTCTACTTGTGAACCCCCACCAGCCATTCCTCACGCTCAGCCCAGTGAACCCCCCACCACTCCCCCATCTCTACTTGTGAACCCCCACCAGCCATTCCTCACGCTCAGCCCAGTGAACCCCCACCACTCCCCCATTTTTATTTGTGAACCCCCACCAGCCATTCCTCACGCTCAGCCCAGTGAACCCCCACCACTCCCCATCTCTACTTGTGAACCCTCACCAGCCATTCCTCATGCTCTACCCAGTGAACCCCCCACCACTCCCCCATCTCTACTTGTGAACCCCCACCAGCCATTCCTCACGCTCAGCCCAGTGAACCCCCACCACTCCCCCATCTCTATTTGTGAACCCCCACCAGCCATTCCTCACGCTCAGCCCAGTGAACCCCCAACCACTCCCCCATCTCTACTTGTGAACCCTCACCAGCCATTCCTCATGCTCTACCCAGTGAACCCCCACCACTCCCCATCTCTACTTGTGAACCCCCACCAGCCATTCCTCATGCTCTGCCCAGTGAACCCCCACCACTCCCCCATCTCTACTTGTGAACCCCCACCAGCCATTCCTCATGCTCTGCCCAGTGAACCCCCACCACTCCCCCATCTCTACTTGTGAACCCCCACCAGCCATTCCTCACGCTCTACCCAGTGAACCCACCACCACTCCACCATCTCTACTTGTGAACCCCCACCAGCCATTCCTCATGCTCTGCCCAGTGAACCCCCACCACTCCCCCATCTCTGCCCAGTGAACCCCCACCACTCTCCCATCTCCGACCTATAAACCCCCACCACTCCCCCATCTCTGACCTATAAACCCCCACCACTCCCCCATCTCTGCCCAGTGAACCTCCACCACCACAGCGAGCTCTGCCCAGTGAACCCCCACCGCCACTCCTGCGCTCTGCCCAGTAAACCCCCACCACCTCTCCCCCAGCTCTGCCCTATGAACCTCCACCAACACTCCCCCAGATCGACCCAGTGAATCCTTGCTGGCCTTGCATTTCCACACAGCACCTACCCATCTGAATTAGCCCTACCTTAGGAGATAATCACTCTGACTGAAGTATCTACTTGAGTTTCTCATACTTTTACTCCTGCCTTTGAATTTGCAAAGTTGCTTCATTAAGTCTCACCCGGTCTGTCACGGATCTCGTTTATCTGTGTGAAATCAGTGACTTTTTTTAAAAAATACTAAAAGAAACTTAACAAGTAATGACAAATATTTTGACTTTCAGGCCTGATTGGTAGAATACATCCAACAGCCTGGAAGCTCAGTGTTACGTAATAAAATTGTTTTGATGAGTACCCTGTGCAAATCCGACATCATTATAAGATTATTTATTTCTGGCACGGGGCCCAAAAACATGCAGCAAAACCATTAAAACATGTATTTTAATTTTTAATAAACACTGTAATAGGGTGTGGGAGCCGCTGCTAATGAGGGAGAGAGAGACACAGGCACTGTGAACATGTATTTTAATCTATTGCATCACATCATGCACTAATGACAAAGAGAAAAACTGTTTATTTTGGTAGGAAAAACATTTGCTAGATTGTATTGTACTTTGTTATGTACAAATCACTCTTCTATCCAATACAACAGTTGGGATTAGTCATGTGATCATCCTGACTGGTAGCCAAGGAAGCAAACACAATCGGTGCCATCTGTTGAAACACATGGCATAACAGCAAAATGGTAAGTCCATTTTTGTGTGTCAAACATTATATAAACAAAATGTAAAAAATATTTATAGTTTTGTGTTGTGCCAGAGTATAATACATTTTAGGGATCATTTGAAGACAAATTATATTTAAAAACATAAGAAAACAATGGAATTTATAAATGACATTATGCAACTTCAGTGAATATCATGAACACTATCACTGATTTTGATTGAGTCTTTTGCCAAAATTATGCACATTGTGATCGTCTCCTTTATAGGTGGATGTCAAAAGTTTTTATGGCAGCATATTAGCAATGCTACAGCAGTCCCTGAAAAGCAATGACAGTGATGCTAGTTATGACAGTGATGACAGTGATGCTAGTGACAGTATTATTTGTTTATTTAGCAGACGCCTTCATCCAAGGCGACTTACAGAGACTAGGGTGTGTGAACAATGCATCAGCTGCAGAGTCACTTACAACTCCGTCTCACCCGAAAGACGGAGCACAGGGAGGTTAAGTGACTTGCTCAGGGTCACACAATGAGTCAGTGGCTTAGGTGGGATTTGAATCGGGGACCTCCTGGTTACAAGCCTGCTTCTTTAACCACTGGACCAGACTGCCTCAGTGATGGTAGTGATGGTAGTGATGCTAGTTATGACAGTGATGCTGATTGTAGTGATGACAGTGATGCTATTGATGGCAGTGATGCTAGTGACAGTAGTGATGGTAGTAATGCTAATGACGGTAGTGATGCTAGTTATGACAGTGATGCTAGTTACTTTAGTGATGGTAGTGATGGCAGTGATGCTAATGACGGTAGTGATGCTAGTGATGACAGTGATGCTAATGACTGTAGTTATGGCAGTGATGCTAGTGATGCTAGTGACAGTAGTGATGACAGTGATGCTAATGACGGTAGTGATGCTAATGACGGTAGTGATGGTAGTGATGCTAGTTACTCTAGTGATGCTAGTGATGACAGTGATGCTAATGACGGTAGTGATGCTAGTGATGGCAGTGATGCTAATGACAGTAGTGATGAGTGATGCTAGTGATGGTAGTGATGCTAATGACGGTAGTGATGCTAATGACGGTAGTGATGTAGTGATGGTAGTGATGCTAGTTACTCTAGTGATGCTAGTGATGATAGTGATGCTAATGACGGTAGTGATGCTAGTGATGCTAATGACGGTAGTGATGCTAGTGATGACAGTGATGCTAGTGACGGTAGTGATGCTAATGACTGTAGTTATGGCAGTGATGCTGACGGTAATGCTAGTGATGGTAATTCAGATGAGGAAAGAATAGACGATTCCTGTTCTGTCTGAAGAGCAAAATAACGGCAGAGAGAACAGCAGTGAAGAGAGCTTAGCTGAAAATGATGAAGAGTCACTACCGTCATTATCCTATGTGGCCAATGACAAGCCTCTTTGGAGACATACTAGGCCTCATTTACTAAAGGTTCTTAAAAGTAGCCATAAGATGCGTGTTAAGACAATCCCGCAACACGTTGTGGAAATCATTAGCATATTAAGACGCGCCTTATCACAGAAGATAAGGCGCGTCTTAACAAAATGACGACATACAGTCCACTGACTATAAAGGAATGAGCAGAGATTGAGATACGCAGTTGTCAGTTCCCTTAGGCTACATTAATGAAAATGTGAATACAACAAAGTATGGAGTTGGCATTTAGACCAGGTGGCATATTTCAGAGATCAATGCATTTCTGTACATTGAAATGCCGCTCACGTGTTTTAGAACGTGGATTTCGCAGACACCAATTGCAAGAAATGCACAGGTAATAACTAGGAGTAACTATACTGTACATAGCCTACTGTATAATCTATTGTAGCTAGACAAAGAATCATTTTGTATGAAGAGTGCAAATCGTTTACGCTGTGAAGGTACAGAATTATTTATACAGTTATGCAGGTATGCAGAAGGTATCAACCCCAGTGCCAGCCGACACATGCAATGGTATAGCTGTGCTCAAATCGTGTGGAGAAAAGTACACTGTATGCAGCTGTGGAAGGGTGGGGGTATTCACTGACAAGGGAGACAGAAGATGGTGCTTGAAAACACCGCACAGGTGCCCAGTTTTATTTCTTTTCTTTTTGATTTATTTTAGCCCGCAGAGGGCGCTGTTGTCTGTGGCCTGTATACCGGCAACGGTAATCAGGACCACAGGTTACCAGCACAGGTATAGGCAGGCGCACTCACAGGTGCTCAAAAATAATAATGAAAAACAAAGGCGAAATGAAAAAGGAAAATAAAACACAGTAATAAAACTACAAAACAAAAGTGCTGTTTACGCAGTGCCCCCACTGCCACTATGCGTGTCAGCTCGGGTCTCCGTCCTACGCTTCGCTGTGCACTATACACAAGGGTGGCCAAGGTTCCCCTATCACTACACACGTCCCCTCGAGTACGTAACCAGAGATTTTAATAGTTTATTTAAGGCTGTCTTCCTCAGCCGTGCTTGCTTGACATTTGTACAGGGCCCTGGGCTGCCGAGGGGGACTGCAGTCTGGTTAAAAAAATACATAAATAAAAATTGCTATTTTACAGTTTAAAATCCAATCCACTTGCGTCTCTTACTGGTCACTCGCATGCCGGAGGACCGAGAGAGAGAGAGAGTGAGAGATAGAGAGAGAGAGAGAGAGAGAGAGAGAGACTAATACAGAAAAAATTGAAAAACTTAATGGTGCAGCAAAACTGATAAAAACAAAAGGAAAAGCAAGCCAGTGAAAAAAGCCTGCTGGAAAACATTCAGAGACTTTCGGTCAAATTTCGGTTTTAAATCTTCTAAAAATTAAGTAACAACAACAACAAATGAACCTGAACAACTGGTCAACGAGAGTTTTGGCGGCGTTACTGTTCCAAATAACGGGCCTGAAGAATTAGAAAGTAGTTCAGAACAAGGAGTCCGACCCGGTCTGCCCACGTCACCAATTAACAATCAAGGTAACTTCAATCTGCCTTTCGCTTTAACCCACAGACTTGTAGAATAACATTCTGGAGGGATTCGACAAAACTAGTAAATCCATTCAAGCACGCAATATCGAACTGTCAGTGGTAGTTGAATTACTTTAATCTCTGAAAACATTTCTGGATGAGATTCGTGATCATTTTGATGATTTTGAAAACTGCAATGGAAACTGCAGTGCTGAAGAAACATTGAGATGAAGAGTGACGGCAGAGATGACCACCCCGTGCTCTGCAGGATCACGACTGCCCCAGTGGAACTAAAGATTTACTACAGGGCAGAGACAGATTTCGTGTCCATATGTTCCTAAAGATTCTTGATACTCTTTCAGATTGCTTTCACCGATCAAAAGCGTATGTTACTGTGCATAACTTGTTTGGCTTCCTTATAGACTTTCAGAACATATCAGAATATGACATCAAAAACAAAGCTGCTACACTCGTGCAAACCTATCCTTCAGATCTGGATGAATATTTCCCATCAGAAATGCTCCAGTTTACTAAATTTGTTTCTGTCAAGGACAAGAGAACAGCATTTGACCACCTTCAACTTCTCCTGAATTCTCAAGTGATTTCCACGTTTCCGAATGTCACCCCTGCTCTGCACTAACTGTTCTGGAGAACGATCATTCTCTGCATGGGACTCATTAAGAATGAACTGAGAGCCACCTTAAACAGACTTGCCATCATGTCCACGGAATGTGATCTACTCTGGATTTTACTGACATTAATAGAGACTTTGCACTGATGAAATCGAGAAGATTAATTTAAGGTAAGTCTGATTTAATTACTCTGCGATGTAAGGTTTACTTAGAACAGAGGTGATCGGGATAATTTAAGTAACATGCTGTTTAGTTTTAAGATAGATTGTGGTTTTGAGCACTTACTAACATTTAATATTCCTAACATTGTCTTTTCAAGATTCTTAAAAGTTGTGAATTTAAGTCACTAGATGGCGCTGTGTTATGTCAAGTCTTTATAGCTAATTGTTTCGTGAATGTATTGCACGTTTGGTATTCACGTTAAAACAATGGAGTGGTTATTTGAAACTGGTGTCAGTCGGGGGGGGGGTTCTGTTCTGGTTAGTTGTCCAGGGGCCCATGATACCAAAATCCGGCCCTGGGTATGTGATTTAGGAGAACACTTCCTTCTTTGATATTGTTTGCTGTTGTGATTGTAAACCCAATTTCCTTTATTTATATTATTGTGTTTCAATCATGTATGTATGGACACAGTTAGGTCTTTTTTCGTTTGCATAGTAAGTTATGACCGCTTTTTTTTCATTTGCGTAGTAAGCTTTTGCATGCTTTTTATGTCTATAGACTACATAAACACATTTATTTTCAATGTCCTGTTACTTATTTTGTTTGTACAGTTTTATTTAATCATAATATACCTGTATATAGACACATTTCTGTTCAAACATTTTTTTTCTTTATTTATTTATTTTATGCAGTCTGCTGGTATATGTACATTTTAGTATATAAACGCATTTATTTAAAAATTAGTCTTACTTATTTACAGAGTTTCGGATGTGTAGTATCGTGCATACATATACCTGTACCTTGTGCTGACAGACAGCTTTAAGACGGATCTCGGCTCGTAACACCTGCTTTCCATCAGTGCTATCTAGCACGCGATTTAAGGTGTGCTTCATGGTTAGCACAGTTTAGTAAATATCGTCTGAATATCATTAGCCTCATTTATGCTCTAATGTCACTTCATTTGAATACATCACCATGAATTTTGCATATTCACCAGATGCTAATGTACCCATCGTATTATCTTTAAGGCGTGCGTGCTAACTCACTTCTTATGCTTTAAGTTGTGCTTTATCATGGTTGATAAATACGGGTTTGGATAACATGCGTGTTATCGCATAAGAACCTTTAGTAAATGAGGCCCACTGTCTGCACTCATTACCCAGCTCCCCTTTGGAAATCTAAACCTCCTCAGGTAGATGAAGTGCTTTCTCCTTATTTGTATTTCAGACAGATGCTCACACCAGAGTCCACACAAACATGGTTGAACAGTCAAACTTGTATGCCCTTCAAAAGAAAATAAACTCACCTTTGCAGTGCACCATAAAAGAGATCAATTTATTGGATAAAAATAAAATAGAAGGAATGATATTTTCATGCTTGCATTTATGAATTGTACAATACATTTTCCATGTATTAAACTAATATTTTATCATTTTATTCTTCTGTTGGAATAATTCTTTTCATAAAATTATTAACCGTAGTTGCACATCATGTATAACTGACTTTCATCCCCAAAAGAGGTCAAAGGTCAAATATGTAATATTGAGGTATAAAATTAATCCTTGGGTACAATAAAGTTAAAATACAAATCGATTTATTTTTTGAGTCGGTTAATCATAATTCGTGCAATAGAGGGTTAGCACTGTAATAGGGTGAGGGAGCCGCTGCTGATGAGGGAGAGAGAGACACAGGCACTGTGAACATGTATTTTAACACTGTAATAGGGTGTGGGAGCCGCTGCTAATGAGGGATAGAGAGACACAGGCACTGCAAACATGTATTTTAACACTGTATTAGGGTGTGGGAGACGCTGCTAATGAGGGAGAGAGAGACACAGGCACAATGAGTATTAAAATAGACTAAAATAATACACACACCCCCCCCTTAAATAGTAAAAGTCATCAAAACATAGCATTTATTTTCAATGGCTATTGTATGGCCATCTGGGGAAAAAAATGTATTCGTATTGTCGAATAATTTATCCCAGGATCTTGATATTACCAGGATCTCGGGAAAACGGAAGTGATTACTTCCTTTTATCTGACATAACTGATTTATCTCAGGAAAACGGAAGTAATGACTTCCATTTTCCCGAGATCCTGGTATAAATTATCTTGTGATCTCGACATATTCGAAGAATTCGTCTTTTTCGACGGCCTCAACTATCCCTTATTAGCCTTCGAAAGGCCTGTAAGGAAACTCCTCAGTGCTGCAGTAGAGATCACCACTGCACAGCAACCTAACGCATAGCACAGTAAGATTGTTACCCCATCTTAGCATAACCTGTAAATATGTTATAAGTAGTGTGGTTCAGATATTAGTAAGTTTTATTATGGGGTTGCATTGCATGCAACCATAACATAAGTCAATGGGAAAATGAAAGGCCTAGACAAACTCTTTTTGAAAGTACTTCTATGTTGATTGCAGTTATGTTGTAACTGAAATGTGTAAATACCGTTTTCACCATTCTAGCTCCGCGTGGTATAGTGCAGCAGTGTGGAGTAGTGGTTAGGGTTCTGGACTCTTGACCGGTGGGTCGTAGGTTCAATCCCAGGTGGGGGACACTGCTGCTGTACCCTTGAGCAAGGTACTTTACCTAGATTGCTCCAGTAAAAAAACCCAACTGTATAAATGGGTAATTGTATGTAAAAATAATGTGATATCTTGTAACTGTAAGTCACCCTGGATAAGGGTGTCTGCTAAGAAATAAATAATAATAAATAATAATATAGTAATATGTGCATACTCTTGGTGAAGCATGTTCGGTATACTGTACATGTGCTCTAATATGGCATGTCCATGTGGAGTCCATGATAACAAGCTGAAGCTCAGAGCAGCTGATTCAAATTTGCCGCCGTCCTGAGACACGGAGGAGGGGCGGAGCCAGCAGCACAACAGAACACAACAAAACGAGGCAGTTCTTGCAGCTACAGTGTGGGAGAAGTATAGTCGTGGAAAAGTACAGATCAGTTAGAAGCAGTTTGAAAGCACGTTGACAGCTGCAGAAGTTAAACTAAACTTCCATTAAAAAAAAAATTTAAAAAAATTTAAAAAAGCACATGGTCTTCAAGCCAGTAATCTGTGACACCTGCATGATGTGGGAAATCCGAGAAAACCCAGCAGTCATGATTGTTGGGGACTCCATATTGAGAAACACAGCAAGTTCAGTTCACAGTTTGGACCCCCTTACCACAACTGTGTGCTGCCTTCCAGGAGCCTCTGTTACGCACATCACTGAGAACGTGGACAGGCTCTTAGAACGAACAGGAGACGACCCAGTAGTAGTCGTCCACATCGGTACAAACAACATTGGAAGAGACAGGCCAAGATCCCTGTAAAACGAATTCAGAGAGCTAGGAAGGAAATTAAAAGACAAGACCAAAACTGGTATTTTCTGGGATACTGCCGGCACCTTGCAAAGGACCATATGGGCAGCTGGAAATACAAAATCAAAATGCATGGCTGAAATCATGGTGCACACAGGAAGGCTTCATCTTTCTTGAACATTGGAGCACATTCTACAACAAGGACTATCGATACAGGTGGGACGGACTGCACTTAAACAAAAACTCGGAGAAAGGATCCTTGAGGAGGTTCAGAAGCATTTAAACTAGAAAGGAAGGGGGGAGAAAACAAAAAACAAAAAAACAGAAGGGAGACCACATCAAAACAAGGGCAACAACTCAGGTAAGACAACCATTAAATGTATTTATCTAAATGCTAGAAGTGTCAGAAACAAAATGTTAGAACTTGAAGCTACTGCACTAACAAGTAACTACGATGCGATAGGTGTTACAGAAACTTGGTTGTCTGAGTGATGAAGATGAATATAATATTAATGGGTACACACTGTATAGGAAAGGCAGGAAGGACAGAAGAGACGGAGGGGTAGCGCTATACATAAGAAACAGTCATGAAGCTCAGGTGTTAAATCTGGACGAAGAAAACAACGCTGAATCAATAGGGGTCAGAATAATGGGAGCATGCTATAGACCGCCAAATTCAGACGCTGAGCAAAATAATCTGTTATACAATGACATTAGAAATGCCTGTAGCAAAGGAGAAGCCATACTAATGGGGGATTTCAACTTCCCCCATATAAAATGGGAAAACCCGGTGGGGAGCATGACGGACGAAATTGAAATGGCGGAAATGACAAATGACTGCTTCCTAACGCAATTTGTCAAGGCACCGACTAGAGGTGAGGCATGCCTTGATTTAGTCTTTTCAAATAACGAAGACAAAATAACTAAAACAGAGGTCAGAGAGCCATTGGCAAACTCAGACCACAACATGGTCTCATTTGAATTGATTTTTAAAACCCAAAAAGTAATGACTAAACCTAAGGTTTACAATTTTAGAAAAGCAAACTATGAAGGTATGAAGCAGAGACTAATAGAAGTAGATTGGAGTAAAATAGAGAAAACATCCACAGAAAAAGGATTGCTGTTTTTTAAAAATGTAGTACTAGAGGTGCAAAACAATTACATCCCAAAAGTAGACAAATCTAAATCGTTTAATAGATCAATTAAGTGACTTGCTCAGGGTCACACAGCAAGTCAGTCAGTAACAGAGATGGGATTTGAACCGGTGACTTTCTGGTTACAAGTCCTGGACTTTAACCACTGGACCACACTGCCTTCTTGATGTTGATTTTGATGCTGTCAGTGCATTTATCTCTATATATGATGTTTAAAAAAATAATCACACACAATTTATAAAATAGTTTAGTGCACATTCCGCGAAATACGATACTTTACCCGTGACACTGCCGTGAATTTTAAAGAAAATGTCCACGAATTTCACAGGGCCTTATTCATAAGTAACTGATTACTTGGAGAGGATTTTTTCTGTAAATCTGCTGTTTAAAATGCCATAGCTTTGTAATAAGAAATATTTCGCTTATGGTAAATATATAATGCTTTGAAGAGATGTTTGTCACAAAAATGTTTCTTTGGTATTACCTTTCAAATATACGGCAAATGTGTAGAGCCCTGGGATTTTTTTATTAAGTTAAAAACACCACAAGGTTTAAAGGTGGAACAGAACGGAGAAAAAAAGCAAGTGGCATATTTGATGGAGACATGATATCGATCAGCTGCAGAGTTATTTTCAGACAAACATTGCATTACGTTATTACGTTGAATGTTTTGAATTATTTAAAAAAATGTAAACTGGTGTCATTTTCTTTTAAGGCTGCAACATAGGCATTGTTGTTTCTATAGACAGGAAGTAAGTGCATTTATTGATACAGATGGATAACCATTTTCCCCTGGAGTGCCGAGTTATCTGCAGTTTACTGTATTTCATGTTTTTTTGCTTAATTCGAGAAAATGAAGACCTATGAACACCAATACAATAGCCTACTTGTCTAGAAAAAAAATGGAACCAGTATTAACTGGTATTTCATTTCGTTCAAAGTTCTTAATGTTAGGCAAGATAGCTAAGGGGAGTACAGAAACTGCCTTTTCATTTTTAACCACAACACATCTGCTAAAACACCACATGCATTTTAAAAGCTGAGTGTGCCTGAATTTGCCCTTGCTTTAGTCTATTACAGAAATGCTTTGTCAAGTAATTGTCGAAAAAGCTGCAGCCATGCAAGACTGGTAGAGTTAATTAGGACTTAGATAACAAGCTGTATGCTTTTTTTTCCCCCATGATAAACAAAAAAGGAAATCCATTCTTAAGCAAAAATCAAACACTGTTTTTCACAAACTTATATCTTACAGCTCAATGAATGAGGCAACACCTCGGATAAAGATTAGAAATAATAACAATTATTAGATGTCGTGTTATATTACAACATTGTCACCAAGGATCCCGTCTTCTGGCTAGCGGAGCTGTCCTGTTTTGAGGTGAGCCTCTGACAGCGGTCCCAGGGCACCAGGCAACAGGGAGAGCTGCGAAGGAGGAGGTGGGGTGGAGAAGGAGAAAGAAACTACAGACATTCTGGAAGAGGTAGACCCTTCATTTAAACTATCTGACAAATGATATGCTATGGAGGCACTAGAATCACAGCAAGCCTCCCATTAATGCAGGAAGGAATTTATATTCTGAAACCCTCACACAGCTTGTCAATCAATTACAATACCTGTATGGCCCTTTCTTATCAATGTAAGGGTCATACATTAAATCTGAGATCAGAAACATTTACATTTCGATAGTTCTTGTAAACTGCTCATTAAAGTAAATTAAATCTTGGTCATTATTCTGCATTTAGCTGAGACATTTGGGTTATTTATCTGATACACTCTCATATCCCAGATACTGTGGCCCAGACTATTCCATGCCATAGGGGGTGCTGTGATTAAATGCTGATTGGCCAACACAGGACCTTCTCCAAGGCATTTGGTAAGTAAGTGTAAGACTAGCTTGTAAACTGTATTTAGGTCTATTAACTTGTACAACAGAGCAACCTGGCAAAATCACCATTATCAAACAAAGGAAAAATATTGCTCTTAATAAGATGACTTCTACTTTGGAGCAGAATGTTTTTTTATATCTATCCACCTCCTTGAGAGGCTGTCCATGCAAACCTTTAAATCTGTTTCCAAAAAGCATTAGCTTGGTTTATTATGCACAGTATACCCTTGTGAAAGAGACAGGGTGAAAGAGATTATTGGTGATAAATCTGTCTCCCGACCTGTGAGGGCACTGTGTAAAGGGAACAAAGTCCCTGGACTGGATGGCCAGACAATTCATTCCCTAGGTTAGAAGGAAGTCGTTATCTAGAAAGGGGGCGGAGCTCTGGTACACTAAATCATCAACCCAGAAGGGAAACGATGTGGCAGCTGCAGATTGGAGAAGCTGTTGCACTCGTTAACCAAAGGGTCATGATAGACGGTACAAAAGGGGACGGACCAAAGTGATCTGTTCCTTTGTATGGTTAATGATGAACAGGAAGGAGAACGGGAGAATTGTTATCGTGAGTTTTTTTGTTTTGATTCTGTCGTGTCTAAAAACTACACAGTTTGTTATTATTAGACAGCTGAATGTTCCAGAGCTTTCGCCAGAGGCTAGCACTAACCCAGACATCACTGCACCTTCACGATAAACTGTATTACACCACAAGCACTTTAGCACGCACTGTGGACTTGTGTATATGTTTGTGTTTCGTGTGGGTGTTTAAGAACAGGACTGTTATTATTTCGGGACCAACCCGTGGATTACAATAAAGCAATACACGCGGTCGTATTGGTTATCAACGTTATTATTTACTGTGTTTTTGTGTCATAAGACAACTGGATTTAAAATTAAAATAACATTGCACCTGGGTTATCTGTCTGTCTGTTCATTAATCACTGCTGCATTCTTGCACCTGCACACTGTTAACCACTTTGCCACAACCCTCCACCCTGCAATAATAATCATATTCACAAAAACAATCATAATAATCATACCAATAATAATAATAATAATCATCATCTTAGTTTAATCTTTGTCCAACAGACAATCTAATTCTAAAATGAATTAGCTGGTATTGCTGGAAGGACACATCACTATGAGTAGGTAATTTAATTACATTACCTATTAACATTAGATTTTAGTATTGATTGTCGTCCTTTAGCTGTGTCAGCTCCATGCAACTGTCTTGTCTAGGTATGTCTCTGTCTACTTGCTTCCTTTGGTTTGCTGAATCCTAACCCCCAGTCCAATCAGGCCATTACAAGACCAACTGTTTCCTATTGAAGCAGCAGCTGTTCTATGGGATAGCAAGTGATATATTGTGTTTCATTGCGCAAATGAAATTACTCTTAATCTAATGAACACTTCACTGATATTGTGACCATATGGTACCAGCTCATTAGTGTAATTTGATAGGCTTAGCCAATGTTTCTAATGGTAAAAGGTTAATAAGAGGAGGGCACTTCTCTGTTAAAGCCGTTTGAAGATACACGAGTCCTGCTCCACGTCTCCAGACTAATCCACACACCACTCCTTCTTTCCCATCATCGTGCTGCAGTTTAGCCTCTTTATTAACACAAGGGCACTTCTGGAGACTACAAGCTGTGGCTCCCTCAGCATCAATCTTACACTTCTGCTCAAACACAATTATGTTTCTCTGTCGCTTCTCTGAAGCTCAAGTGTGCACGCAATGCCAATACACTTCAGAAAATCAACCTGGAGGACTTTTACCAGAAGCACTTTTTGCTGAAATAGTTTGGGGTCGTGCAAAATAAAATAAAAATAGGCATTCGGGTGATGTTCAAAAAGAAGCTTTTTGTATGACATCATCAAAATGTCTTCCTCCACATCTCCAAATCTAGTGCTGCAGTCTGGTGAATACAGAAATCAGACACCCTGCAGTCTGGTGAATACAGAAATCAGACACCCTGCAGTCTGGTGAATACAGAAATCAGACACCCTGCAGTCTGGTGAATACAGAAATCAGACACCCTGCAGTCTGGTGAATACAGAAATCAGACACCCTGCAGTCTGGTGAATACAGAAATCAGACACCCTGCAGTCTGGTGAATACAGAAATCAGACACCCTGCAGTCTGGTGAATACAGAAATCAGACACCCTGCAGTCTGGTGAATACAGAAATCAGACACCCTGCTCAATCCAAGATACTACCCTTAAGTGCATTGCTAACGTTTTATGACAAATTTGATTGATGGATAACAAAAGAAAAATTGGCAGTTTTTACTGCTGAAGCAAGTTAGATATGAGCCAAATATGTAAAGATGTATGTATACCATACACGAATACCTGTAAAGCACAATGATTGTAATTGATTTACTTCAGCAAAATGTGTTACTGAGTAGGATTACAGACACAATGTTTAAATTGCTCCTGTTTATCTGTGAGTGGCTGCACTGGGGATGTCCGTCTCAGTCAGAAATGGAATAACACGTTGCCCTGGAGAGACTGCTCTGTGAAATGTGTGAGAGCGAGAGAAAGATTCTGCAGGAACTTGACAGCCCATGTTTCTAAGTGATCAAATAATCTGATGAGAATACCAGTGCACTGCTGCTCTGGTAATGGAAAGCTTCCCCTGAGTACAGACACATGGTAGACGAGGTTGGTCACAGATTAATAATTGTGCAGCAAGACTGGGAAGGACCATGAATAAAATAATCATTACAATACACCTAGCATGCGTGCATCCTCGAGGGGCTTCGTTTGTAACCTGTACAGCGGCAGCTCTTTCACACGCATGATTACATGCAGGGAGCTTCAATCACACAGGCTTTCCAGCAGTCACTGCTTTCTGTACTGAATACAGTATATTCATAAATGTGCAAACTGCAGCAATAAATCTATTGAGGCATACTGTAAGCAAAGAATAATTAAACAGTGCAGGCTTACCACTACTATACTGTGTTTATTTCTCAACATAAACTAGTACTGAATTGTAAAAATAATCTAATGTACTTGGAATGAATTGGCATCGCAGCCCATTGAATTGAATGGAAAGGCAAGGGTTGGACGTGAACTGCAAACCATTTGGTTCAAAGACGAACACCTTACCATTCAACTAAAGAGCCAGCTCTGAAGTAAGTATGTGTCTTATGCAGATATCAGTCAGACAGCTTGGGAATTGATATTTGTATAGGGAGACGGGCTGGGTTTACATGAAGTACATACATTTTATAATATGCTGACAAGACAAAATGTTCATCATGGCCCACCTGGTAACAGCACAGCACTGGAGTTCAAGGTGACCAATAAGAAAGTGGCTTCAATCCCTCTTGCACTGGCATTGCTGCAGGAGGGAGCACAAACTCAGCACACCACAATGCTTAAAAGAAAAATTAATTCTCCTGCCAAACGGTCCCCAGTTGGGAAAAACAATTTGTCTGCAGATTTTGATGTGTAAATACAAAAATCTAAACAATCGGGATTATGTTGAAAAAAATATTGCTGCAATATGGATGATACTGCAAAGAGAAAGTACAGTAATGCGTTTCTTGTAAACACTGCAGGGTGTTGTGTAACACTTTGAGATCGGCCACTGTTCATGTCAATTGAATAAACCGCAATGACCGGCTGAACATGTCTGTAATAAGATCAGTTTACAGTTTTGTTTAGTTAGGATGCTATGTAAAACACTTCTTGGGAAGGCTGCACTTTAGTTAATATAATCATTTTCTACCAATAGTTTCATATGATTTTAAGCTCATATGTATTGAATTCCATTTTATTTTACAGTGCAGTTTGGCAATACAATACAGCTCTCCTGTACATATAAATATTTATCAAAAGAATACGGCATCAAACACAGCACATGAATTATGAATATCTTTTGATGCAGAAAAATGTGGGCTGATTGTCCTGGGAATCTCAGTGTATGAATCATTACAGCCCTCTTGGGCAGATACAATGGCGTGGTGATAGTTTACATTAACATGCTGAGATGCATGATATGATGCAATGAACCCTTTGAAGCTGTTTCTCTAGGAGAGGGGGGCAGTGTTTATCATCACTCAAACAACAGTGAGTGTGCTTGCTCAGTGACACCAGACTGCTTGAACTCTTTGCCTTTTCTTTACCCGCAGCCCTGAACCCAGTGAACTGTTTCTAATGAGAAGAACTGGGGGCAAAAAGGACCTATTATTGAAAGAGAATGGGAGTAAATAGCTTCTAATCTTGTATCATTTAAATTGTATATATCATTGTGCAGAACATATAGGGACTTGGACAAGAGGCACAGCTTCAGATGAGAAGCAGCAAATATTAGCAAACAGCATTCGATGTAGTGAGAAAAGGGAGAAGAGACAGACAAAACGTACATCATGTATCAGTACAGGGGCATATGGGCTTTTGTAAATTGTGTTTGTAAATTATTGATACCAACCATTTTAGGTTCTACTGACACCTGGGAAACTTTTTAAGATGTGTGATTTTTTGATTCGTCTTTAAAATAAAGTATGTGTGACAAAGTGGCTTGCAGTGCGCAGGTGTAGAGGTCCAGGTTTAGTGCTGGCCTTATGCCACAGCTCCGGATCGTGTTAGCCATCTAACAAGAACAAACAAGTATAGGTCAGGAGGGAGATTTATAACCAAGATTCATTCTTTCTCTGTCACAGTATGTTATATATATTATTTATCATAATGATTGGCATGTTGAGCAAAGTCAATTTATGATACTATTAAATGATTAAATCAGTACTGTGACAAAGAAAACTTGTAGAGCCATTGGTGCACAATGTTCAACTGATCAGAGATACAGGGACCAGTGTTCTGTGTTGCTTCGTGAGAAGCTCTGCGCACTTGACATCACAAGTGATTAAAAACGCTTTGTAGTTCTCATTTTAGGGTTCAGCTACTCAAATGCAATTCTTAAAGCTATGGTTTATCGCAAATTCTCAAATACCTCTTTTAATAAGTGTATTAAAATGGAAGTACTGTATATTAAAGAGTATAGTTTCTCACTTTCATCAGCGTGACCTTTATAATAGTTTGCCTTAGTAAAAGCATAGTAAAGTGCAATAAGCACAGTGAAGGCATTGAGAGAGATACAGTAAAGCATATTAAAAACATGGCATACCAGGGTAAACATTTTGAATGGGAGGAAGGCATTAGTTTTCTTATAAGTTTTACTTCCATATCAGAACTTACAAATGACAGATGTTTCACGAGGAACAGTCTTAAAACATCAGTAATGTTTGCAGTCCTGGATTTGGATGCATTTGCCTGCTATTGCACCAACTATTAGCTCCCTATCAAAGTCTTTCAGGACTGACAGACAGAATAGCAGCTGGCTTGATAGATTGCTGGTAGCCTATGCAACTGATCCACACAGACCCTGGGAATTGGGAAAGTAATAGACAGTTTCTTCTTTTTAGTTAACACCTAATCCCCTGAGCAGCGCAAGGCAGTTGATGGTCTTTAAACATTGTGTCCCTCTCCAGTGCCTGTGTCTGGAATCAGCAGCACACAGGTGTGAACTGAATGTCTTCAGGACTTCATTGATCAGTTCTGCCTTGCCATGAAGAATTAATTGGGCCAGCCTAATCCCCACTGTGAACTTCAAAGAGCGTGTGGCTCTTTGGCTGAGTGGTTAGACCTGGGATAATGGGAGGCAGTGTGGCTGAGTGGCTAGAGCTGAAGAATGGGAGGCACTGTGGCTGCGTGGTTAGGGCTGGGAGAATGGGAGGCAGTGTGGCTGAGTGGTTAGGGCTGGGAGAATGGGAGGCACTGTGGCTGAGTGGTTAGAGCTGGGGGAATGGAAGGCAGTGTGGCTGAGTTGTTAGGGCTGAGGGAATAGTAGGCAGTGTGGCCCAGCGGTTAGAGCTGAGGGCCTGCTGGCAGTTAGGTCTTGTGGGAAAAGCTGAGCTGTATAGAATTTCAGAGACAAGCTGTCTTTGAAGCTGTCTATTTCTACCTCATTACAGAGCACATTATGCTCAAGGAAAGGGGACAGAATTAATTCAGCAATTAGTTAGAGGACAGAAAAATCAATAATGTTGTGGAAGGGTGAGGGGAGTTCATTAAAACACACGGGAGACAGTCAGTTCTTTGAGATGCCACACAGGTGCACAAGATTAATTTGTTTCTCTTACTCTGGTGGGGTGGCACCAGGAATATAGCCAGGAGGTTTACCAGCAATGGTATTCCTCCAATGCTTGTGAAGACAGCTGCTTTTTGGAAATAATAATCCAAATTTGTTCTCGCTCCTGACACTGGCGTTCTTTTAGTTACTCCAGGTTCCCGAGCAGAGCTCCTGCTGTGTTTTCACTTAGAAGGGCAAGCGAGAAGGAACCACCGTTACTTTTATTGGTCGATCGTCCCCCCAAGACCCGCCTCCCGACCACTCAGAGAGAGCCAGGCGACACACCCTCACCCAACCTAATGAGATTAATCTGAATTGAAGGGCCCTCTATAGGATTCATCAGATTAATTTGTCTAAAAACAACATGGGGCCTCATTCATAAATCATTTATTGGATGTTTAACTTTAGATCTGACTAAGAGTTAGAGCTTTAGGTTTATGACTTACTTGAAGAAATTGTGACTGGATAATCTGAATAGCTGCAAAAATACAACTTCAATTTAGCTGAAGATTTTTTCAATTTGGATGTGACAATGCAACAAAAAATAAACAGTGCAACACATATGAATGTATTATGAATTATTTTAATTATTGTAATTCATTTTTAATTGCTTCCGCATACTTACTAGCTTGTTTTTATCTGTATGCTGACAGAGAGTTTACTATATATTTGAAGTGCACACCAAAATAACCTGAACTGGAAGCAGTTACAATATGAACAAAATCACACATGAGGTCTCTCTTCTCAAGTGGAAACCTAACAAATGAGATGCCCTGTCTGAATGGTTGTTAAAATCAATCTGTAAATTAGAAGCAGCATATTACCCGGGATTGTTGATTATCTACACATCTTCTCCAAACCCATGAAATCTCAAAAAGCATATTAATCAAGATCATATGTATACCATTATACACATAACATGCTGTATATGCAAATACAAGTCTGCTCTGAATATTTTCCCCTGGTTTGAAACCATCATTTTGGGAGCAATCACTAAACGTGTCTGGCTTCAAGAGCTCTAAACAAAATACTAACTGGTATTCAGAAAACACGAAAAGCAGCACACAACACTTGTTTATGTTCCTGTAGTGCTCCTCAAAACAATAAAACCTGAAGAATTACAGAATGGAGACATGGTAGCCCAGTTATTGAGGGATCTTGTGAATTGTTTTTTCATTGAGATTGTAACAGGGGAGAGGCGTGTGTGCGTATTCGCTGCTTGATAGACCGAGACGGAGGTTGGAGTTGACATGCGTGGACAGTCGTAATTCTGGTGCTTGTTATAGCTTTGCAGCAGCCTTGAGGTGTACAATTGGGACCTTTTTATGCACCTTGCACCTTATGGAGTTACAGAAGACCCAACTTCAATAAAAAAAAAGTTCTGCAGTGGATTGCTCTGCTACCACTAATAAACCAAGTACCATGCTGTCTACCCTGTGTGCTGGAGATTCAACAAATACCATGCTCTCTACCCTGTGTGCTGGAGATTCCACAAATACCATGCTGTCTACCCTGTGTGCTGGAGATTCAACAAATACCATGCTGTCTACCCTGTGTGCTGGAGATTCCACAAATACCATGCTGCCTACCCTGTGTGCTGGAGATTCCACAAATACCATGCTCTCTACCCTGTGTGCTGGAGATTCCACAAATACCATGCTGCCTACCCTGTGTGCTGGAGATTCCACAAATACCATGCTCTCTACCCTGTGTGCTGGAGATTCCACAAATACCATGCTGCCTACCCTGTGTGCTGGAGTGAGGATGAGGCTGCAATGAATGAAGAAGGTGATTGTGCCTAACAAGAATGAAAGAAAGTGTTTTGGGGTACCAGAAAGAATATAATAGCAATCATAACTTAATTCAGGCTAAAAAATAATGTCTTCTAAAGTATTCTAACTACAAAAAATGTAACTTCCTCTTTCATGGTGATAGCTTATGTGTGCTGATACTTTGTAACATGCCTATTACAAAGCATTGAACAATACAAGACTGTGTGCTTTAAAGTTTCAGTAAAAAAACAAAACATAGTGCTGTCACTTCAAATACAGAAAACCAATATGAGCATTTAATCTCTGCAACCTAAATGAAATATGTAAGTACCAAAAAAACATTCTTACTAACCAGAAATACATACAGCCCAACTGCCTGTCACAGGTACCTCCACAATTTCATCCACAGCCTACTAAGAAATCAGTGCTGTACAGCCAAGCAATTCAATACCATGGCGATTGCTCAGATGAAATGAACAGAGACACACTCACAGACTCATCAATCTCCAAAATACATTTATCCAACAAGGGCATTCTCTGAGACAGACAGAGATTGAATGGCCCAATTTTCGAGAACGTATTTTCCCGTTTTTTTTTAAAAACCTCTTTGAAACATGTTCAGAAAACTACAACCATTCTAAATGATGATGCAATCCTGAAACACAGATTGCATCAAATAAAAAACCCAGTCCAGGGTCCCTTGAAGTCCCATGGGCATAAGGTGTCAACACATGTTAAATGTAATAAGACTATTTTTTCCAGTCAATTTGTATACCTTAAAGTGAGGTTCCCGTGGCAAACATGTTAACATACATTAAAAATCACAAAATGGGCCATGTATCAGAACTACAGTGGTAGCCAAAACCAGCTTGTCACCTATCGCGCTACTGTGATAACATAAAAATGTTGCAGCTTTGCAGTCCTGTTTTTTCTGACCAACTTTGAATCAGCTGCACTTCGTTATTCCTGCCACCAGATGGCAAAAGAGAGCAGGAAATGCATTAAACAAAACAGCAGGAAGCGCTGTGGACTAAGCTTTAAAAACAATCGTGCACAAACTGTGCATGGTTTGTGGTTATGCTCTGACGTCAATTGATCATTCACAGTCATTGAAACGGGAGGAATTATAGTTATTGAACTAAAATCAATATAGCAAGCTGTATAAAAAAATGTATACATGCCTATAACGGAGCGATGTTACATATGTGGGTCGCCACTGAATAATACTGAGGCAGACACGGAGCAGTGGGTGTTGACACAGTGTACAGGTGCGCAACTTTATTAACAACACAAGTGCTGACACCATGGTACCAGCAATGGTATCCCTAGTGTCAAATTTAATAAAGAATACAAAGCTAAAAATCAGTTTTCCACACAAGGCGAGCGCTAGTCCCACTAAAAGGAACACCCTGCTCCAGGAACCTACTACTCTACGCAAACACTCTCTATACTGTTTGGGGGTAACATCCCCTAAACTGATCTACTTCTGGGCTCCTGGAGTCCCAGCACCCTCCCGCCGACTCCGGCCTCTTCAAACAGCCCGGCTGGACAGTGCCTTCATGAGCACCATCTTGCAGTGGAAGGGTTTTGTTTAGTAGTTCTCTCCATGGAGCGGATGCTGTCCTCCTCGATGTCAACACAGCAAGCTTTCGTTTAGCTCCCATCTGTATGGCTATGGCCATGCAGTAGCCTCGAACTGTGACGCAGAAGCCTTTTGAGCTCCACACAGCCTCCCCGGGCACGCCCCCCCAGCCAATCAGGACCTCCCGATCAGCTCTGCTCCCTGGGCATGCCCCCCAGCCAATCAGGACCTCCCAATCAGCTCAGCGCCGGGCGAGCCCACCCGCTCAATTGGTTGCTTAGCAACGCATCTCCTGTTCGCATCCCAGCTGCTTCCATCAAATGCACGCAGTGCCCCAAAAAAACACTCCCCTTTTTTAAGCATACAGGACACCTGAAATGATCTGCAGCATCCTTATTATAATATGAATGTAAATATATATGTATTACTACCGATATAGCACTTGTACATTTGTCCAACTATAATGATTCACTACTCTGATCAAACTATTATACAGTCCTGTTAATTTTGTATTTGTTAATATATGCATGAAAGGTGGAAATGAAAATTGAAAGCGTTGAACATAATAATGCAAGTCCAACAATAATCGAAAGCACAACAGTTTATATAGTCTTCAGTGGCAGTGGCACAGATCTTGCTATGTAATGGGGGTGTGGAAAATCAGTCATGCTGTATATGTTATGCACATTCGTCAGAATTTGTGTTGAATAAAAATACAGTAGGTCAGTGATTTTTATTCTGCATTATTATTTTTTTGTAATTATCATTATGGTATTAACAGGGACCATAATGTGCTCATTGCCTCTTGGGCAGATCAAGGGATTTGTTTTTAAATGCAAGGTACTGGAAGCTACCGAAATGTAAATTACTTCACTTCCACAAATAAATAAATAAACTACAGTCAGATGAGATTTAATTTGGTTCCCAAGGTCCATCGGTTATGTAAAAGATCCGATTTCAGAGGGAGTCGTTATACTACCTAGTAGTTGCTTTATTAACGTCTGGGGCATTCATTATAAAGTTGCCCATTCCAGATCGTAACATGCTGTTACAGAACGGGTGCTCTCTTAGAAGATGTGAGTGCTTCTTTATTGAGAATATTGTAATAAATTAGCGATGAAGGAACAAACAGCAGCAACAGGAATCTTCCCAAACAAGAACACGTTTATTGTTACAGCAGGTATAGCAGGTTACAGCAATTGTGCAGGTTACTCACAGCGACTACACACAGCGGGAGCTGTGCATTGCTGTTTGTGTAGATGGGATTCCAAAAACTAATAATAGGGTAAATGAGGATCAGGTAGGATTGAAATGCGACTTTGAGTGTACCGTAACTACTTTAAAGTTACTGTAAAAATTATTATTGGAAACAGAAAACAGCCATTTACCAAGTATAAGGCTAATGTTTCGAAGCGTTAAGTATTTATCATCCAGCAAGCAAAAAGTCACATGACCCCAAAATGGCGGCCACCTTAGATCCCAGGTCAAAGTGAAAATACAGAATGAAGTTACCAGCTGAAATGCTGCATGAGATATTACCAGCTGCAGTGGTGGTGCAGCCAACAGCAGCAGCTTTGCAAACTCATACAAGCTCCCCTCACAGGGATGCTTCATCACACATTTACACAGAATAGTCTGGATGTTGTCATTGTCACTGAGTACAGTGCTTGTGTTTTCATAGAAATCTTGTGAAGCACAGCGCCTGCACATCTCAGTACAGTACACATTGGTCTGTCTACAGGAACACTGAACCTGGGTGAGCAGCTGTTCTGTTTACAGCCACAGTTTAACAGTTCAATAACGTATACTTGGTCAGGAGGCAACAGCATGGGGACTGGGATTACCCTTTCTTCTTCCAGCTTCCAGCCATAGATGAATGGTGGGGTAAATCTGAGGCTGGGGTATTATCGTGCCAGCAAATTGTGGCCTGATAACGGGCCCTCAGAATCATCTGCTGCAAAAGAAGATGGGCTTGGTGGCAACATTTCTGACTCTGCCTGCTTCTTGGTAAAAAGAAAGCACCCAAGCTCAGCCACCCTGGTAAAAGTGCTGTTGGTGTTCTTATAGCTGTCATACAAGGACAATCAAAGGTAGCTGCAGAGAGAGTCTTATTCGTTCCTAGTTCAGTGAAGACATGAGTTATATCATGGTCAGCTGCATGAAATAGTTTCCAAAAGGTGAGTTTATCATTTCCATCTAGTCTGCCAGTGACATCTGCTCCAGAGAAGGCATGGAATCCTGATAAAGCAGCAGTACAAGCACCAGGACATCAGTGTTAAATAGTTGCAGTACCTTCTCCTGTGCAAAGCAGACAAGGAGTGAATCCTTCGTCTTTGGGAGAGACAGGAACTTTTTGGCTGACACTCTCAAAATGCTGGCTGCAATCAGTTTGGTATACCCATAAACCACTGGGAAATACACAATAGGCAATGTAATGGCTGCCATAAGTAAACACACAAATCTATGCAAAAGGTATACAGATCAATGTGTGACAGTAACCACTGTTCAACTACTATCACATCAATGTGTGAGAGCAACAGCTACTCAACTACTATCAGATCAATGTGTGAGAGCAACAGCTACTCAACTACTATCAGATCAATGTGTGAGAGCTACAGCTACTCAATTACTATCAGATCAATGTGTGAGAGAAACAGCTACTCAACTACTATCACATCAATGTGTGAGAGCAACAGCTACTCAACTACTATCAGATCAATGTATGAGATAAACAGCTACTCAACTACTATCAGATCAATGTGTGAGAGCAACAGCTACTCAACTACTATCACATCAAAGTGTGAGAGCAACAGCTACTCAACTACTACCAGGTACTATCATATATATATATATATATATATATATATATATATATATATATATATATATATATATATATATATATATTAAATGATGTCTCAGTCCTGAAAGTCTAGGTGATGCTAAGCTTTTGTTCACAGCAGTAGGCCAGACGAATCTTTTTGAGCAGTTCTTTCTTCGCTATGTCTGATATATTGTTCTCATCTATACGTTCCTAAGTATCCGGTGTCTATCTCAATCAAGTGGAGTGTATTTCTTGCTCATTCTTTGCTATGTCAGGACTGCAAACGAAGCAAGATAATCGTCACTGTATTTACTGCATTGTCTAGAAACCTGGGGCTCTACAAGGAAAACAACAACCTACAAGGAAAACAACAACCCGACAGCCTGTTAGTTATGTACTGCATGCAAGAAACAGTACCATGAGATCATGATTGTGTTCGCAAGCCTTCTGCGTGTTGACTGGATAAACTACATACCCACAATCCTGCTCGACGGATATATACAGTTGTAGTCAAAAGTTTACATACCCCAATGGAAATTTATAATTTCTAGAAATTTCTCAAAAACAATGAATTTTAGGAAAAATCTTTTGTAGCAAATGTTTGCTTTTGTGGATGAGGAAAAAGTTACAAAAAATAGATGTCTACAATGATTTATTTCAGCAATTTTTGTGCAAAACTCCAAAAATGCTAATTCAAAAGTATTCATACCCTTTGGTGCTATGATAGTATTGTCTACAAGGTGCTAGAAATTTCAATATGATAATACAGAACCTAATTCTCGAAAAGTCTAGAAAATCCCTGATTGTAGGCATAGGATGATTGCTGTCATTACCAATAAGTCAATATGGGAAAAAGTAAAGAGCTATCTGAAGACCTTAGGCAGAGAATTATTTATTGTCATAAAGCTGAAGAAGGATACAAGAAGATTTCCAAGCATTTGCGTACCCCAATTTCAACCATTGTTTCTATTATCAAGAAGCACAAGACTCATGGTACTGTCACAACACTCCCTCGGTCTGGAAGAAAGAAGGTTCTTTCACCAAGAACAAGTAGAAGAATTGTGAAGAAGGTTTATAACAATCCAAGATTGACTGCCAAAGATGTTCAAAGTGAATTGGCTGCAAGTGGGACTGGGGTTTCCATTTCAACCATAGGTCGAGTATTGCATGGTGAAGGTCTCAATGGTCGCAGGCCAAGGAAAATGCCACTCTTAGGAAAACATCACAAGGACAATCGCTTTAAGTTCGCAAAACAGCATTTGAATGATGGGTATGACTTCTGGTCAAAAGTTTTGTGGAGTGATGAAACAAAAAATCGAGCTACTTGGTCACGCTGATAGTCGTTATGTATGGAGAAAGTCTGGTGAGGCATACAAAGAAAAGAACACCATACCTACTGTCAGTCAAGCATGGAGGTGGTAATTGAAGAATGGTCAAATCACTAAAGAATCATACCAAAAACTCATTGATAAATATCTTAATGATTTAAAAGAGGTTATTATTGCTAAAGGTGCCTCAACTAGCTATTAATTTAATTTTACTTGTCCATGGATGTCAAGTCACAAGGTTTACCTGTGAAACTCTCGGTTTTTCCACAATTTTGAAAGTCTCATGGACGTGCAATGGATTCTCACGTTTGTGCATAAGTTTGTTATTGTTTACGAGGCTGCAAAACCCTTTATACATGATACAACAGTAAATCCAATACAACTGTCCAAGCGTATAATTTCATTGTTTTTTGGGGGGTGGTCTCCATGACGAGGTGTACATTACCATTCTATATTCCTGTAGCTGCTACGGAAACTCCCCCCTCACTACAAAGATAGAATTGCCTTGTTGTCTCAAACTGACGGTTTCTATGTTTCTGTACACAACACGTCATTACTCGGACAGAGTCAAAGGAGAGGCTGTCAGACTGTCACTGTCTCATTCACGCAGAAATTACCACAGAAATAACCACAGACATCAATAAGAATTTAATTATTAAAGTCGAAAAATATAATGTTCTTCATGATGCCAGTGTCAGTGGTTATAAAGACAATAAAAAGAAAGATACCATATGGTAAGAAATAGCAGAACAATTGGAAATTGATGGTATGTCTATCTCTCTTTATTTCACTTTAATTTTAGTCAAAGTGACGGGAAGCACCACACACTGGTTTCGTATTTCTGTAAAATGACGCTTCTCTGTTTTAATAATGTTGACCAATAATAATCACATTCACACACTAACTGAAGATTTTATTAAAACTGAAAATCAATAAAAAAAAAACATATATTAAACTAATTTTCTCAGTATTTACAAAGAAATGTGTAGATGTATTATTTTTAATATGTACATGTTAAACCAGATCACACATATATATATATATACATTCACTGTTAAATGTCATTTTTTAGTGTGTGGTGTACCCAGACTATTTCTTTGTTTTATTAATTTTATTTCGTCTCCATAAAAGGAGCAAAAGCAGACAGTATTTTCTTTTCCTGACTAGCTATTTATGTACTTGTGCTGTATTCGTCTTATTTGTTTCACTCCCGGTGTGCATAGCCCTTGAGTCTAGGTCAGTGGCGTAGCTGTCAGCCATGTGCAAAAATCTTGATTCGTTCCGTCACCAGCAACCCCCCCCCAAAACAAAATGTAATGGTAGGTCAAGGTTTTTTTATCAATCCCAAGGTTTTTCAGCAGGAGTCTCGCTGGTATTAACACTTAGGGGTTGACATGTCTGCTTGTCAGGGTATGAATACTTCTGAATTAGCATTTATGGAGTTTTGCAAAGAAATTGCTGAAATAAATAATTGTAGACATCTATTTCTTATAACTTTTTTCTTCATCCACGAAAGCAGAAATTTTGCTACAAAATTTTTTTCCTATATTATTTGTTTTCGAGAAATTTCTAGAAATTATAAATTCCCACTGGGGTATGTAAACTTTTGCTTTCTAATAGATGGGCTTCAGTGAGTTACAGGAAAATAATTCCATCTAGGGTTTCTGTGACGTCATAAATTACGAGACCGAAGATCGAGTTTATAAACTGTCACAGAAACCCGAGGGAATTGTTTTCCTGTAACTCACTGAAGAGGCCCGTCTGTCTTTTTTTTATAATACATGGATACCCTTCTGATGCTAATATTAAAGAAGACGAGGTTCAGCAGTAGAGTTGTTTTTTTTTTTTAACGTAGTGTTTCAGTGCTGTACAGACGTTCTGTGCTGTTATTCATTAGTGCTTCAGCTTTATTTGGATGATTGCCTTTACCTTGTTTTACCTCTCCAGTTTCTGTGAGATACGAATGTACCAGCTTAACATCATTGTTTTTCTTCGTATTCTCATTTTGTTGATCATTAATGAACATTTCTGTACTGTGGGTGTTGTCGAGTGATTGAAAACGAGACATTTTGTGTTTGAATTGAAAGTGATGGTCTTGAGGATTCGAAAATACGTATATATGTACACTTGTATATGTGTGCTGTGTGTTGGTATGCTCTATCTGCTGTGAATATGCTGAATTTCCCTTTGCATCGTCAGTAAAACTCCCTTAGGCTTGCCTCAGTCCATCTGCATCTCCAGGCTCATAAATTAGCTGCCACTCTCGTTCACCTCCTCTGCAGGGCTATTCCCTGTGCTGAGGCAGGCCATACTAACCCAAGGTTCATTAGTTTAATTACTCACCACTGTCCTATTAATTCACAGTGCCCTTCAGAGAGCGACAAGGAGGTCCAAATAGTGATCTTGGCACTATTACTCAGACAGCTAATTCATGGGGGCATCCCGACCATATCCAAGAATAGGAAATTACTTCTACCATATGCAGATTTGCATACCAAGCTATTAAACATATTCAATATTTCTGATGCAACAGTAGGCTCTATTCTGTAACACTGAATCTGCTTCAAGTGACTGTAGATAACAAATTAACTTCATAAATCTTACCTGACTTGTTCTTTTCCTCACTATATAGGGTTTGAATGTGCACTTTTGAAAAATAAAATGTTATCCCAAACATGTACTTTCATTTTAAAACATGACATCTGGTACTTGACATGGTTAAAGAAAGTCCCAGTTTTCTTGTCTTGCATTCCTGGAATTCTGGTACTGCTTAACTTGCTAGGTCGTATCACACCCAGCAGTGTATTCTGATTCAAAGCATCTTACTGGTTGCAAAGCATGCCAGTCAATAGGGGAAGCAGCTGTTTGGCTACTAACAGGATAAAAGGCCCACTCTCCAGCTGAAATGAACCAGGGAGGGCAACGCAATCTGAAAGTATACATTGCAAACAGAGATTTCTTTATGCTAGTGCAATGCCAGATATCATGTTTTAAAATAAAAATATGTAGCAGCTCCAGGGTTACACAGTGGGGCTATGGGAATTGGTGATGGGTCCACATCAGTAGCATGTATATGCCACTACCAGTTTTACACCAGTAGAATTTAAATAAATGTGGTTAACACACCCAATTATGTTATTTCTAATCAAAATTGCACACGTTTGTAGGGCAGTAGTGAATGACTGGGATATAATTAAGACGTTCTGTTTCGCTGCAGGATGCTGAGACGGATGCATGCTTTTATAACATCTAGGACTGATTCTTGCAATGATCTCTATTCTGGTATTTCAAGTTGTGTTTTATCTCGATTGCAGCTTGTGCAAAATGCTGCTGCCAGAGTTTTAACTAGAGCAACGACTAAACAACACATTACCCCTGAGTTAGCAGAATTGCATTGGCTTCCTGTATGGTTTATTTTATTTATTTATTGTATTTATATAGTGCGTTTTATACAAAAGTATCGCAAAGCACTGTACAGTACCTAGCAGGAAGAGCTGGTTGTACTCATGTGCCAGATTCTACATAGAAAACCATCGGGCACCACTAACTTCTATCTTTTTCCGGGCGCGCCTTGGTGAAGAATAAGGGCTGCTGCTGTCTCAAATGATCTGCTTAATATAGGCCTTAACAGCATCATACTGAGAGGGTGGAATGTGACTGTACCACTGACTAACTGGATTATCCTCAAGCAAGGAGATCTCACGCTAAATCAGGCAAGTACACACTAAATCACCCTCATTGGTCGTAAATACGTGGCTGTCCAATAACTGTTTAGCCTGCTGTCTTTCACTCGGAGAGAGCCCAACCCAACTTGATGTGTCTAATTTAAAGGGCACATGACTAGGACCCAAGCTTACACTTGTGCTTGGACATAAGCTATATATCCCTGTGCAGCTATTTCCTCATGAACCCCCAACCCCTGCGTATCACTAACACTAACTCTGCCTGGTTCAGTCGCTAGCACCTCTTGAGGTTGCAACAACACTTCTATAGTTCTTACATTCACAATCGATCGGCCTCCCCCTCTACATTATCTAACAAAAAAGAGCTTGATCAGCACTAGGGGAACTACATTTTATTGAAAATGTTGAGCACCTTTGTTCACAGAGAATATATACACCAAGCCTTCCACTACTGCAGCATCTGCCTGAGAAACACCCCACTCTTAAGGCTTGGTCACACAAGCAACTTTTGTTGATGGTAACAAGAGGATGACAGTTGTTGCCCTCAGTCCTCCAGTGGTCACAAGGTCAGCAAACGTACAGTCAACAAGTTGGCAACATTCGGGTGACATGGGTTTTGCAAAGCAATCATAAACATGTTTTTTGTCAAAAACAGAAAGCGCTGGGTTTGTCCTTGGATAGTGAGGTGTGACAATCTGGGCTGCTTTAGAAAGATTTAAATACTGTATTACTTTGAATTTAAGACTCCCTCAAATTTAAGACGCAGCCCAAATTTCTCACACTCAACTTGAGGAAAAAAATAATCAAATAAAGAGGCATTTACAAAGTTGCATTTACTCATATAAGAAAATGCTGTATGGAGGCAGTTTGCAGCGGTCTGCAGTTACACAGAGCATTACAGTGATACCCTGCTTCTCATTTCCAGTTGTGATTACTCACACATGTAAGGGATTGATTAGAACTGAGCCTAATAACTAAACGCTGAAATTGTAAAAGCTTCTCTTTGAATCCCTCAGGAAGCTAATGGCACTTTGTGACCCGGTTATATAGTCTATAAATTTTATCATAGCGAGTTCAAAGTTAGTTAGTGTCAAAATAATCAGTCTATTAAGTTTATGGATAATAGTCAGGTAATACCTCAGCTTCAATGTGACATCAATTATAAGTAAAAACAAGCATTCATCAAGATTTATATGTGTCTTTTTATAGTACAGCAAGGTTCTTAAATCAATAATCAAATAGTATATTCAGTTACACAAACTTTGTTAAAATAACATTAAGGTTGCAGTTCAAAATCACAAAAATCAACCTTAACTCACCCCTATTATGCCTATGCATTGCATCAGATATGACATCAGCAATGACTAATCACATGACAAATGCTCCACCAAGACTGCTCAGAAGGACATTACAGTGTTTCTGTGATGTCATCATAAACAAGGAGACTTTTAGTTGCTTAGGTCACAGGTCAAATCTAATCGTCTAGAGGAATATGTCTTTTGTTTTTGTAATTAAACTTAACATGAATGCTGCCATAACTACTCACATAACAAATGATCCACCAAGACTGCCTCTCCGAAATGGAGCCCCGGGCTTTCCTTTTATGTGATGTGGCTGCTCCCAATTAACACCAATCATTCGATTTGGGAGCAGCCACATTCTCACATGTTTTTGGCAGGGACAGGAATTAACCCAATCCCTGCCAACCACCACCAAAACACTCAAAAACACTGCACTTTATTTACAAGCAGGGCTGTTGCCCTGCCACACATCCCCGGGTGAGACAGCAGCAGCGGACCCTCGGGAGGAGATGGCGGTGGCGGACCCTCGGGAGGAGACACTAGGCACTCCAGATGCAGACTTAGTTAATGAATTAAAGTCTTCCATGTTGTCCTTTAGTTCAGAAAATGAAAAATATGGACAAGTCATTATTATTATTATTATTATTATTATTATTATTATTATTGGATAGAGGGCGGCGTCGGGCTGATCACAGGGAGGAGTGGCAGTACAAAGGGGACGCAGCTACCTGAGTACAGCCCCTTACACTGGAATTACTAAGGTGCCGGAGCTCTGTGTTGTGTTTTGTTTTTTGTGTTTACAGAGGACAAGTAGAAAGGAGCTGCAGCCAATGAGCAGTACACACCCCTGAGCACCACCCTACCCTACCCTACCCTCACACACAGCACAGACAAGCACACAACCCTGAGCACTACCCTACCCTACCCTCACAGCACAGCACAGACAAGCACAGACCCATGAACACCACCCTACCCTACCCTCACAGCACAGCACAGACAAGCACACACCCCTGAGCACTACCCTACCCTACCCTACCCTCACAGCACGCACAGACAAGCACAGACCCATGAACACCACCCTACCCTACTCTCACAGCACAGCACAGACAAGCACACACCCCTGAGCACTACCCTACCCTACCCTACCCTCACAGCACAGCACAGACAAGCACAGACCCCTGAACACCACCCTACCCTACCCTCACAGCACAGCACAGACAAGCACACACCCCTGAGCACTACCCTACCCTACCCTATCCTCACAGCACAGACAAGTACACACCCCTGAGCACTACCGTACCCTACCCTCACACACAGCACAGCACAGACAAGCACAATCCCCTGAGCACTACCCTACCCTACCCTCAAACAGAGCACAGACAAGCACACACCCCTGAGCACTACCCTACCCTACCCTCACTGCACAGCACAGACAAGCACACACCCCTGAGCACCACCCTACCCTACCCTCACAGCACAGACAAGCACACACCCCTGAGCACCACCCTACCCTATCCTCACAGCACAGCACAGACAAGCACCGTCATCCCAGGGTTTGGAGAGCACCGTTTCGTTTTTATAGAAACATTTTCATACTAACTTCTGTACTTAACATAACGTTCATTTCAAAATGAAATTGATGCCAATGATTAATATGTTTTTGTGACTAAGGGCTACTTCACAGTCTTGCACCAAGGCCCAATAAATCCTAGTGCTGGCACTGATAGAATTATTTAGTATATTATGAAATATTTATATGATTGTAACAGGGGAGAGCTGGACTGACTATCTGCCACATGTGTATTACTGCAGGTAGAGGGCAGCAATCTCGTAGGATCCGCCTGTCAGTCATGGCAATGACATGGAGAGGTGGGGAAGAGGGTGTGTGTGCTTTCCCTCTCTCTGAGTGGCTGAGAGGCGGGCCTTGGGAGATTGCTCGCCCATAAGAACTGCGCTTGGTTGTGCATTCGGGTGGCCGTGTCTGGGAACACACAGTGACACTGACAGAAGACGTCAGTTTTAAAACAAGAACGAGGCAAGCCTGGCTGGGGAAAACAGCCGGCCTTAAAATAACTTAAAGAAAAAATAAATAAAATAAATAATCACGTACCCAAGGGGACGTGTTTAGTTGTACAGGGAACTCCGGCCATCCCAGTGTATGTGTATAGGGTAACTGAGCGTAGGACGGAGGCTCGTTCTGACCGGCTTAGCGGCAGTGGGGGCACTGCGTAAGCAGCACTTTTGTTTGTAGTTTTATTACTTTTTTTTATTTTCCCTTTTTCTTTCACCTTTGGTTTTCATTATTATTTATGAGCACTTGTTGTGCCTTTGCCTATTTACCTGTATTGGTAACACCGTGGTTCTGTTTACTGTTGTCAGTATCCAGTCCACGGACACCAGCGTCCTCTACTGGACGAAATAAATCAGTGTGATGGACCTGGATGATGAGAGAGTGATACGATAGGGGGAAGCTGGGACTGATTTAACTGGATGATGCACTCCAGGCTCATACATTCTTGTGTTTTACATGCCCCTCTCTATTCTGAGGCTTTAACAGCTATTACCATAAAAACATTATATGGGTTCAATGAACGCAGTAGGGATTCAAGGAAATGCATGCACATGGATTAGGGAGTGGTTAACATGTAGAAAACAGAAAGTACTGATTAGAGGAGAAACCTCAAAATGGAGCGAGGTAACCAGTGGTGTACCACAGGGATCAGTATTAGGTCCTCTGCTCTTCCTAATCTACATTAATGATTTAGATTCTGGTATAGTAAGGAAACTTGTTAAATTTGCAGATGACACAAAAATAGGAGGAGTGGCAAACACTGTTGCAGCAGCAAAGGTCATTCAAAATGATCTAGACAGCATTCAGAACTGGGCAGAACATGGCAAATGACATTTAATAGAGAAAAGTGTAAAGTATTGCATGCAGGCAATAAAAATGTGCATTAGAAATATCATATGGGAGATACTGAAATTGAAGAAGGGAACTATGAAAAAGACCTAGGAGTTTATGTTGACTCAGAAATGTCTTCATCTAGAAATTGTGGGGAAGCTATAAAAAAGGCCAACAAGATGCTCGGATATATTGTGAGAAGTGTTGAATTTAAATTAAGGGAAGTAATGCTAAAACTTTACAATGCATTAGTAAGACCTCACCAAGAATATTGTGTTCAGTTCTGGTCACCTTGTTACAAAAAGGATATTGCTGCTCTAGAAAGAGTGCAAAGAAGAGCAACCAGAATTATCCCGGGTTTAAAAGGCATGTCGTATGCAGACAGGCTAAAAGAATTGAATCTATTCAGTCTTGAACAAAGAAGACTACGCGGCAATCTGATTCAAACATTCAAAATCCTAAAAGGTATAGACAATGTCGACCCAGAGGACTTTTTTGACCTGAAAAAAGAAAGAAGGACCAGGGGTCACAAATGGAGATTAGATAAAGGGGCATTCAGAACAGAAAATAGGAGGCACTTTTTTACACAGAGAATTCTGAGGGTCTGGAACCAACTCCCCAGTAATGTTGTTGAAGCTGACACCCTGGGATCCTTCAAGAAGCTGCTTGATGAGATTCTGGGATCAATAAGCTACTAACAACCAAACGAGCAAGATGGGCTGAATGGCCTCCTCTCGTTTGTAAACTTTCTTATGTTCTTATGTTCTTAATGTTTTAGGGGTCTTTCATGTTTTACAGCCTTAAGTTTTTACAGAAAATCAGACATATAAATAATTACATTATTCAGTGCGCTGTCATAGAAAAAACATGAATGTTTCAGATGTTTAAGAATTAATTTTACAACTTACTTACTGCTTACCTAAAAGTATAGTAACACAAAAATAGTTTCTGGTGATTTCCTTTTCAGACATTTTAGAGTACCTTAATTATTATTATTATTATTATTTTTAAATTGCTGTCTCACTTTGTCAGAACCTTGTCCCTGTCTATTTCAGGAACCGTGATTGCACTGCTCAGAGTAGTACTTTTTATTGCTTTGTTTTCTTAGATTTTTAGTTTTTCTAGTTAGTATGCTTTTCATCAGCGCTGTTCAGTTAATGTTGCTGCCTTGTTTAAGGTGACATTGTAAAGCACAGAACTGCTTTTATGTTGGTATTATTATGACTCTATCCCATTGTCTCCATAATGGCATTTCACTTGCACTTCTATTCATGTTTTCAGGTGTAATAAGAATGGTCTCTTAACCCCAGAAGGCCATGTAAATTGACCATATCCTAGTAAAATATTTGTAATAAATAAAGTAAAATTAGGTTCCTGACTGATTTCTAAAGTAAGAGCGCATTACAAAAGGGTGATAGCAGGCCAGTACCCCCCCTCCCCTCTCCATTTTTCTTTCAGGAGGCTGGTTTATTATAACCTGTAATACACTACTCTGTGGGCACAAACCTCTAATGGTGTAATTTCATGGTGTCACACAAACCTCTAATGGTGTCATTTCATGGTGTCACACAAACCTCTAATGGTGTCATTTCATGGTGTCACACAAACCTCTAATGGTCTCATTTCATGGTGTTACACAAACCTCTAATGGTCTCATTTCATGGTGTTACACAAACCTCTAATGGACTCATTTCATGGTGTTACACAAACCTCTAATGGTGTTATTTCATGGCATCAATACTTGAACAGTAGATTATTGAACTGTCTTGCTCTGTTAAAAGCAGACTGACCTGAGAAGTGAATTGCATCTAAATTAGAGACAGTCAGTAGTTTCAAAACTAATTTGATGTCTGGTTGCTAAACACTGTCACTCACATAATGTTGAGTACCGGTCGAAATCCATCAGGCGCTGTTTGTTGTTTTCTGAATGCACACACAGGCACCAACATAATTATCTCTCTTGTGGCTGGAACCGAGTAAGCATTATTTCCCTCTAATTGTTATCAAGCTGCTTTCAGTTAATGTATCTGTTGCATTTGGGCATTGATTTTTTCCCATCAGATTTTCCATTGATGCACACATTGTTTACAATGCAAAATGGAAATAGTAATTTGTAATGAACATTCAGGCTTTGCTGACTCCAACTTGTGCACAGCAGGATTGAGACATAATGAGAAAAAAAAAAACATATGAATTCGTAACATTATTCAGCAGGTTTCATTCAACTTTATGAAGCAAAATGAGTTAATTCTATAGGGTGATGCAAAACTTTTAGGCATAGCTCTACATTTCTAAAAAATATTTCATGGACCTGATAAATGTTGCCACGACATTTGTAACCCTAACCCTCTCATAAAATAATGTGAAAGAAATAACTCAAGAGAGGAAGATTCTTTTTTTTATAAACCAGTCATTGTTGCCAAGTAAAACTGAATGAAAGTGAGTTTGTGTTTCTCTTCGGCGAGTCTTCCCATTTGTCCTTGTCTCTGGCTGACCGTCGCTCCTGAGGAAACAGTGAGAGGTGTGGGAGCCTTCGCATGGCAGGTTTATTGTCTAATTCAACCTGACAATTCAATTGGTGCCCCCTTCTTTTCATCTATCTTCCGTGGGCCTACGAGCTGACAGGTACAAGAGCGAGAGAGGAATGCTTCCTCCTTCCTATCGGTCTGCAATGTGGAGTAACAGAGTGGAGATTAAAACACAACTCTTTCAAAGGTCACCACTGACAGAATCTAGGGCTTCCTTTCTGTTTGTCAATGACATTACTTTAAATGTAATATTTGCCAATAACATTTTTATTTGTATTTTTTTATTTTGAAGAAATAAGTTGCTTTTTTTCTTTAGTTTAATTAAAAAATGAATCCACCCCATGGGAAAGGAACGACATGCTGTGATATTGCAAGTGAAATGTGATGTCTCAGAAAACCCAACCACTGTGGAGCACAGGCCCAGGGTTTCTGTCAGTGCTCTGCTAAGGGATGTGGAAATAAACATGTTTGCCTTGTGGTACATAAAACTGAGCTGAGGTGTAACACATACACTAAACTGAGCTGAGGTGTAACACATACATTAAACTGAGCTGAGGTAAGACATACACTAAACTGAGCTGAGGTGTAACACATACACTAAACTGAGCTGAGGTGTAACACATACACTAAACTGAGCTGAGGTAAGACATACACTAAACTGAGCTGAGGTGTAACACATACACTAAACTGAGCTGGGGTGTAACACATACAAAACAATTTTGACAGCTCTGCGGATATTATTGACATGCTATTTGGATATTTTTCTTTCCTGTATAAGTGGTTGAAACTGCCCATTCACATTGCCTTCACTGTAAAAAAGCACCTGCAATACACAATAGCTCACCATCCTGATTACTGTAACACAGTGTCTAACTAAGAACTACAAGAATAATAAACACAATGACCAGAATGCACAGCATGCAAACTGCCAGGCTGCAGTGTATTAACATAATGTAATTGCATATCGGAGCAAAAACTGAAACTGTACCCACTGTTATTATTGAACAGATGCATCACTGATATAGAGTAACAGAGTAAAGTGACTAAGAACTTTGCTTCACAAAATAAGGTTTTAGGTAATATTAAATTGTAGAGTAATTATAAAACATAATTTGGAATGCATTCACACATACAATATTGTTCAAAAAGATACTGTTAACAAAAGCCAAGGAGTATCAAAATACCATACTTTATCACATTTGGAAAATGACCCAACAGGTATATCTTTTGAAAAGGTGACTGGGAGAGTTACTCTTGAGTAATGTGTGATTAGCAGACTGTATTAACTACATTTTATTATTCTTAAAGTTTGTAAGTGGTTGGGGCATGTAGAGGACTGAAAGCCTTAAAAGGTATTTCTGGTGCTGAGTTCCACTCAAAGTAACCAGGCAGTGCTTAAATGTTTTGAATGGTTAAAATGCTAATCTTCAGGGATTTCAGTTGTTTACTGTGATGGGGGCCGTGCTTAAAGTACATAGTTGAGGTGTGATGAGACTGTTCCACTGAACAGTAAAGCATATCACAAAATATAATGCTTCTCTCCAGAGTATAACCTATGAGCTGCCCCTTTAAATCCAGATGGAAATATTTCTGTTAACTTCAATGTATTCTACATAACTTAAAAATCAACAATACAGTAACTTCACTTACCAGTCCAGCATGGTACATGTATAATAACTTCACAACAGATCTATTTGGAGGTGACTCCTGCCTGGAAGCAGGGTTCACCCAACAGTAAGCACCCAGTTGAATGACTTCTCTAACAGAAAACTCACCGCTCCTTTCTAGGACTGTGTTTATGATAAATAAATACAATTGATGTGCACTTATGTTTTGGCTCTAATTGGATGTGTGCAGCGCTTCGGCCTCTCTGCCACTAATTACAGCTCACTAATTGGCTTTCTCAGACCATCTGGAAATTGTCTAATAGGGTATTGACTGAATATTTCATGAACTGGCCCAGCATCCCACTGCTGTTTAAATGTAACCATTCAAATGCCAAGGGCCTACATCATTGATTATGGTAATGTCCTAATGCAAAATTAAACTGAAATTGTTGCCTGTAATTGTTGGTATATTTAACCCATTAATGCCCAATGTGAATAACCGACTTGGAGGTCCTTAAATATATATTGGATAGGATGAGTGTCTGTAAGGTATTTCCGGCCCATGTCTGGTTTAAAAAAATCTATTTCTGGAAAATATTGTTATAGCAAGTTGACAATATACCCTTCACAGTCATTTAAATAGAATCAGAATCATTTCATTTAATCAGAATCAGAATCATTTAATCAAAATCAGAATCAGAATCATCTCATTTAATCAAAATCAGAATCAGAATCATTTCAATTAATCAGAATCAGAATCATTTCATTTAATCAGAATCAGAATCATTTTAACTTTTCTGCAGCATTGTATTTGAAACTTGGCTTCAGCAGGGAACACTTTGAGATGAGATACTGTATAAAGATGTCCTTTACTGTTAGAACAATGCAAGATGACAATACAAATGTGTGTCTCCAAATCTCAGCTCAGCTCAGTTTCCCATAGAATAATCTGCCTGGTTGTCCTATAACCAAGTTTCAAGTACAACACTACAACAAATATCTGCAGCTGTGGATGAGCATCAGAAGATTCTTTCAATACTTGTTTGCATTAACACTAGAACGACCAAGGCGGTCATTTTGACCGTTTTTGGAATTTAAATTTAAATTGCGGTGCATGTGTTTAAGCTACAGAGCTGTGCTTTCCTGACTTTTCCTAAATATATGTACTAATTACCCTGACAAAGAAAGAATCATGTAGCTGCAAAAATTAGCAAGATAAAATACTGTCATATCTATACCAACCAGAGTGGTCAAATTGACCAATACATATAAAACATATTATAACAATGAAATGTTGTGGTACTATTTGGACTTGCCACGATGTATTGAAGTTTGATTCTATCAGTCTGCATTCCTCAAGTGAGCGGTCTTCTGACTTTTCTATTGTTTCAATGAGCCTCCTGAAAGCCCATAAATCAGCTTTGATAGCTCACTGCGCCAGGCTGTCTGTCTGTACTCTGGTTACTGTAAGTCACTTGTTTTTCTAAGAAATTCATTGTTACCCCAATACACATTGAAAATGGATCGTGTTTGGAACTACTGCGTATTTTACCAAACAAGATTCTGATGCAGCAGAGATGGACAATGATGAATCTGGCTCTGAAGCAGACTGGGTTTGTGAAGATGAATCTTCCAGCAGCAGTGACACTGAGGGAGCAGGAGATCCCGTGGGAGAAGAAACAATCCTGTTGCAGCCCCTGCAAGGATGCCAGCCACTTCACCTGGATCCGCCCCTGCACCTGATCCAGCCGCTACTTCACCTGAGGCAGCCGCTTCTCCAGCGGTAGCACCAGCACCTCCTGGCACTCAAGAGGCTGGTAATGATGGCACTGTTTGGAACACTATAAATCCTGGTGTTGAAGCTGCAGGTAGAAGGGGTGAACATATTATTTTGAGGGCTCATGGCATATGCAAAACACAACATTGAACACGCATTGAGTGCTTTTCGCCTACTGATTGACATGCATACGCTTCACCACATACAACGCTGCACTGAAGCAGAAGCCCACCGACAACTACAAGATGATCCCTGGCCAATGCCCTTGGAGGAATCAGAAGCTTTCATTGCACTAGTACATGCCCGTGGAGCATTTGGTGCCAGAAGCCTGGATTACTGTTGATAGCTGTGCCAAATGAGCAAAGTCAGTCTGCGGTAAGTGCACTGCATATTTTGAAAAGCATAGGATCTGTGTGATTTGTGCCAGCAATTATACTAGGTAAATGATTGCAAATGAAGCTCATTCTGTTCAAATGTTTATTTATTCATGTATTTTGGTTATAGTATGTCTGTGTATAAACGCATAGCTTTGGTTGCTCTTTGTATGTAAGCAATATAAACCCATTTATTTAATTTTTTATACTTATTTACATCGTTTCGTTGTACAGTTTTGTATGCACATGATATAATTGTATATACACAAATGTATTTTCAAATATTTGTTTATTTCATTTTTTACCGTTTTTTGAGGTTGCATTTTATGTAATATGTCTGCATATAAACACATTTCTGTTCAAATGTCAGTTTATTTACAATATTTTGGTTGTGTAGATGCTTTATATGACGTTTTTGAATAAAACTACAACTTATATTAAATTGTTTGTCCTTTCATTATAATATTTATGTTGTTTTTAATACACCGGTCAAACTGACCGGTCATGGTTATTCTAGGTATGCCTATAAACACGGTCATTCTACATGGAAATGGAAATATCAGTGGAAGTTATAAGATAGGAGCCGCTAGTGAATTGAAATGTTACATTAGTCAGATAATGGACATTTTAAATCATTTATATCTATTCAAATGAGTGCACACCAAAGACTATTACTACGATAATAATGCATTGTAATAAAAGCAGAGACCTGGGCTTGAAGAGCACGTCAGAAGCAGGAACAAAACAACAGAGAGGAGTTTAGTGAAGCTGAGCGAATGTTTTCGCTCAGCATTTAATGAATAAACAGAACAGAAAAATAAACGGTTGTAACAACAAACACACAAAAACAGGACACGGCACTTACGCCAAAATAAATAGATAAACAAAACGGACTAACACTAAACAAACGGTGGACGGACAGACACACAAACACGGTGAGTAAATAATAAAACAAGTACCGTGCTGGTCCTACCAGCACGCGATAGCAATTGTTCTATATATTTCCTATCTCTCTCTCTCTCTCACCCGTTCTCCACTCACGAACACCCAACCCCGAAGTGAGTGAAAACATACAGCTTTTATGCAGTTGTACCGAGACTCGATTGCTAGTCAATCATTCAATTGGAATCTCGGTACAACTGCACGTGAATTAATTAAAGTGCAATTCCCGTGCTCACATATTACTTTTTACTTGCACGTGATGTGATTTGTGCCCTCCTCGTGCCTAAATACAAATCTACAATTTAAACACATGTGAAACACAGACCCGCTTATATCCCGTGTACCAATGCCTATACACCAACATTTACACACAACACGTAACACAAAATACACACGGGGGCACTTTGCCACATATACCCCCTTGTGCAAAGCACACATGGCCTCAATGGCCACCTCCCCTCAGTCCCAAAGTCCCGGAAGAGGGGAAGCAAATTGTTTCTGGGGTGGCCATGGTGGAATGTCCGGCACCCCAATTCTTCGTGGCTGGCAGCTCCCTCTTCCGGGGCTTCAGCCACACTATCTCCTGCCGCGAAGTGCAGCTGGGGAGCTGGTCTCCTGACCTCCCCCTTCTTCATGGCCGGCAGTTCCCCTCCGTGGGGCTCCGACCACACAATCTCCGGCAGCGAAACTGCTGCGGGGAAGCTGGTCTCCTGACCTCCCCCTTCTTCATGGCCGGCAGTTCCCCTCCGTGGGGCTCCGCCACCCAATTCCGGCAGCGAAACTGCTGTGGGGAGCTGGTCTCCTGACCTCCCCCTTCTTCATGGCCGGCAGCTCCCTTCATGGAGCTCCGGCCACAGTGTAGCGACCGAGGCAAAGCAGAGGCCCCGGCGACCCCAGGCGAAGCAGGATCCCTGGCGACCCCAGGTGACGGCAGCAGCAGCGGACCCTGGAGGCGACGGCAGCAGCAGCGGACCCTCGGGAGGCGACGGCAGCAGCAGCGACCCTCGGAGGCGACGGCAGCAGCAGCGGACCCTCGGGAGGCGACGGCAGCAGCAGCGGACCCTCGGGAGGCGACGGCAGCAGCAGCGACCCTCGGGAGGCGACGGCAGCAGCAGCGACCCTCGGGAGGCGACGGCAGCAGCAGCGGACCCTCGGGAGGCGGCGGCAGCAGCAGCGGACCCTCGGGAGGCGGCGGCAGCAGCAGCGGACCCTCGGGAGGCGAACTCGGGAGGGGAGCCCCTGGCCATAGAGGCGGCAGCGGGAGCTCCACTTCTCCCTCGCACTCTGCACCCTGTGTGGAGCAAAAGGCAGCCCCAGGCGATGCGGAGCGACAGGCAGCCCCAGGCGTGCGGAGCGACAGGCAGCCCCAGGCGATGCGGAGCGACAGGCAGCCCCAGGCGACGCGGAGCGACAGGCAGCCCCAGGCGATCGCGGAGCGACAGGCAGCCCCAGGCGACGCGGAGCGACAGGCAGCCCCAGGCGATCGCGGAGCGGCTGGCAACCCCAGGCGATGCGGAGCGGCTGGCAACCCCAGGCGATGCGGAGGCAAGCATCCCTAGGCGAGCGAGGCAAGCATCCTTGGGCGGCGAGGCAAGCATCCTTGGCAAGCGAGGCAAGCATCCTTGGGCGGCGAGGCAGGCATCCTTGGGCGAGCGAGGCAGGCATCCTTGGGCGGCGAGGCAGGCATCCTTGGGCGCAGGCAGGCATCCTTGGGTGCAGTGAGGCAGGCATCCTTGGGCGAGCGAGGCAGGCATCCTTGGGCGGCGAGGCAGGCATCCTTGGGCAGGCGAGGCAGGCATCCTTGGGCTAAGCGAGGCAGGCATCCTTGGGCGCAGCGAGGCAGGCAGTCAGGACAAGCTGGGGTGCGGGTTTTGGCCCTCTTCTCGGCCACTGCGGCCGGGCGGTTCTTCCTCATGCTTTCCTCAGCAGCCTATGCAAGGGCTGCTGAGGACCGCCAGCATCTAGTCCTGGTCCTTCTGGTGACGGGAGAGGCAGCTCCTGCTCCTCTCCTCGTGACGGTGGGGAAGTGATACCAGCAGGCATTCATCCTCTGCTGGTGGGGAAGTGATACCAGCAGGCATTCATCCTCTGCTGGTGGGGAAGTGATACCAGCAGGCATTCATCCTCTGCTGGTGGGGAAGTGATACCAGCAGACATTCCTCCTCTGCTGGTGGGGTTGGCGGAGGCAGAGGCAGCTCCTGCTGCTCTGCTCCTGCCGATGGAGGTGGCGGAGGCAGAGGCAGCTCCTGCTGCTCTGCTCCTGCCAGTGAAGGTGGCGGAGGCAGAGGCAGCTCCTGCTGCTCTGCTCCTGCCAGTGAAGGTGGCGGAGGCAGAGGCAGCTCCTGCTGCTCTGCTCCTGCCAGTGAAGGTGGCGGAGGCAGAGGCAGCTCCTGCTGCTCTGCTCCTGCCAGTGGAGGTGGGAGCGGCGTGTAGTCTCCTGGCGGCGGAGGTGGGAGCAGCGTGTAGTCTACCCTTGTTTCAGGGGACTGGTGCGGCCCTCCCCTCTTGCAGGGGACTGGTGCGGCTCCGCCTGGAAGGGGAGACCAGCAGGCATTCACCCTCTGCTGGTGGACAGGGACCCAGCAGGCATTCACCCTCTGCTGGTGGACAGGGACCCAGCAGGCATTCACCCTCTGCTGGTGGACAGGGACCCAGCAGGCATTCACCCTCTGCTGGTGGACAGGGACCCAGCAGGCATTCACCCTCTGCTGGTGGACAGGGACCCAGCAGGCATTCACCCTCTGCTGGTGGACAGGGACCCAGCAGGCATTCACCCTCTGCTGGGGACAGGGACCCAGCAGGCATTCACCCTCTGCTGGTGGACAGGGACCCAGCAGGCATTCACCCTCTGCTGGGGACAGGGACCCAGCAGGCATTCACCCTCTGCTGGTGGAGGAGGCAGAGGCAGCTCCTGCTGCTCTGCTCCTGGCGGTGGAAGTGGCGGAGGCGGGACCAGCAGGAATTCACCCTCTGCTGGTGGAGGTGGGAGCTGCAAGCAGTCCTCCCATGGCAATGGAGGTGGAACCAGCAGGAATTCACCCTCTGCTAGTGGAGACTGGGGCGGTGGACGCTCTACCTTCCCCTTTTGGGCCGTGGGACGCACCACTCCTCCCTCTTGGGCTGTGGACGCACCGACTCCTCCCTCTTGGGCTGTGGACGCACCGACTCCTCCCTCTTGGGCTGTGGACGCACCGACTCCTCCCTCTTGGGCTGTGGACGCACCGACTCCTCCCATTCAGGCGTAGGGACGTTCGGGCTCCTCCCACTCAGGCGTAGGGACGTTCGGGCTCCTCCCACTCAGGCATAGGGACGTTCGAGCTCCTCCCACTCAGGCATAGGACGCTCGAGCTCCTCCCACTCAGGCTGTGGAGGCAAAACCAGCAGGCATTCTTCCTCTGCTGGTGGAGACTTGGGCGGTGGACACTCCGCCTTCCTCTTCCCCTTTCCCCTTCTCTGCCTCCTCCTCACCTTCCTCTCCTGGGCCAGTTCCTCCTCTCCCTCTTGGTAGGGGCAGTGCACCACTGGGTGCCCGAACTCCCCACAGGCAAGGCACCAGCCTTGGTCCTCTAGACCACCGAGGAGGACCTCCAGATCCTGGCAGCCATCTCTCCAGTTCCAGCCTTCCATTTTTCCCCTTTTTTCAAAAAAAACAAAACAAACAAACAAAAAAAACTGCGGTTCCCGCTCTGGCCTGAGTCCTGGAGCGCTGTTTTCCCGGTTCTGACACCACGTGTGACAAAGACGACTGAGCGGTGACGTCACGTCAGAAGCAGGAACAAAACAACAGAGAGGAGTTTGGTGAAGCTGAGCGAATGCTTTCGCTCAGCATTTAATGAATAAACAGAACAGAAAAATAAACGGTTGTAACAACAAACACACAAAAACAGGACACGGCACTTACGCCAAAATAAATAGATAAACAAAACGGACTAACACTAAACAAACGGTGGACGGACAGACACACAAACACGGTGAGTAAATAATAAAACAAGTACCGTGCTGGTCCTACCAGCACGCGATAGCAATTGTTCTATATATTTCCTATCTCTCTCTCTCTCTACCCGTTCTCCACTCACGAACACCCAACCCCGAGTGAGTGAAAACATACAGCTTTTATGCAGTTGTACCGAGACTCGATTGCTAGTCAATCATTCAATTGGAATCTCGGTACAACTGCACGTGAATTAATTAAAGTGCAATTCCCGTGCTCACATATTACTTTTACTTGCACGTGATGTGATTTGTGCCCTCCTCGTGCCTAAATACAAATCTACAATTTAAACACATGTGAAACACAGACCCGCTTATATCCCGTGTACCAATGCCTATACACCAACATTTACACACAACACGTAACACAAAATACACACGGGGGGGGCACTTTGCCACACTACGATAATAATGCATTGTAATAAAAGCAGAGACCTGGGCTTGAAGAGCAGCCTTGGTAGGGTAGTTCATATATTTATATACACTAATAAAGCTGGGAATACAGGCATTTTCAGAGGCACATTTCCATGTGTGATTGACTTCAAAAGGCTTGGGGCTCATTTTTAATGAGATTTTTAAAAAGTTATTAAACGAATATGTTACACGTACAGAATGAGAATCAACTTCAATTCAGGTGCAACATATTTATTTTGCTTCCACTTGTTGGTCTCTGCAAAATAATAATAAAAGTTTGGTTGAACTTTACACAATACAGCAGCCTGTCTTCATATCATAACCATTGAGTTTTCTAACAACAATAGTCTATCATATTTAAACAGTATACAGTATTATAGTAATACTGAGACATGGTAGCAATACCTATAATCACTCGCATTCATGTCCACCTTTGTAAACAATTAACAAGTACTAACTGATTGGCTTTACCTATTAACTTTCACTGTCATCATTTCCCATTGTTTCTTTTCCTTTACATTTATAGTACATTCATTTATCCATTGTTTAATGCAACAATCTAATTATTCTTTGTCATTAATCACTTACTAAATCATAGTACTGTGCATTTTCTGTTTAAATCATAGCAAATAATATTTTCACTGTTTATGTTAAGCATTTTCAGATTTATTTCCACTTACACACATAACAATCTTACTGATTTACCATTCAACCATAACATCCAACAGCAAAACTGAATTGGAACAATAACTTCAACATTCCGTTTCATTTTCTGAATTAGAAATTATTTTAATAATTATAGCAATACTATCAATGGCACAGATCGGTTCGCCAACTTAATTATTCACATCCACATTGTCTTTACACATCTATCAGAATCCTTATTCATCCTTTGTTAATATTCCAAAATAATCATCATCTGAATTATATATGCCTTAAAGACAGTTTATATTCTTATTTTCTACCTTTATTTTGGTATTTTATGCAACGATGATGTTTATTTATTCAGTTCAATGCAATTCCACCTTACTGTTATTTCAGATATTTTTCTCTTTAATCCCCAGTTTTAAACATCAGTCAAATCAATATAATTGTAATCGCTAACTTTATTTATGATACAATCTTTAGATTATATTCAGATTTGAATTCTTACCTGCAAAATAATAATAAAAGTTCGGTTGAACTTTACACAATACAGCAGCCTGTCTTCATATAATCACCATTGAGTTTTCTAACAACAATAGTCTATGATACGGCTGCCAGTGAGCCTTAGAGCGCCACCTACTGACGGGGTGCCACCATTGCAATTATATTATTGTTTAGTTTTTTTTTTTTAAGGGGTACCTATTTTCCTGGCAATTCTATTTTGTTTCTACACAACTTACTTTCTATGTGCCACACTCTCCCCGACTTTTTTAAATGTCGTCCCGACATTACCTATCCTATCTCAACCCTCAGTTTTAGGAAAGGTTCTTAATACACAATCAGTACAAGTGTTCTTACAATGTCTTTTTTTCATCAAAGTCTTTGTTCAGTGATGTCAAAGTTCTCTTCTCCATATCAGTCTCTAGCAGCATCAGAGTCTCTGCATATCAGTCTCTAGTAGCGTCAGAGTCTCTGTGTTAGTTAATAACTAGCTGTCTCTTACAATCCAAGGTCTCCAGAAAGAAGGAGAACCTGGGTTTAGCTGTCTTTGTTTCTACTGTCCTAACTAAGGGGTCTCTACAGACAAATGAAGGTTTCCCCAGCATATCATAAGTAAGAGTCTTTGGTGTTCTTCTCTCTCTTGTTGGGTAAGTCCTCTGCTCCTGTTGTTCATCTTGAAGTTCTGTCTCACTCTGTTCTTCATTATCGCTTGGTTGTTCCGTTCCCTCCTGAGTTTCAGTGACCTCACTTGTGATTGATTCTAGTACCTCATTTGACTCAACAATGTCAGTATTTTCCTGCCGGTCTGTCCTTTGAAACAGCTCTGGGTCCAACAGACTCTGAGGATAGAAGGTTTCTGCTTCAGGATTCAATGCTGGATCTGGTACAGATCTGTACTCTCTGTTTACCCGTAGAACATAGGTTCCCTCTAAATCTTCATCAGACTCTGACTCATCTTGCTCTAGAGATGGTGGTTGTGCTGCCGTCTTCTGCTGTGGAACCCGTTTGGGTCTCACCTTGCTTGGCTGATTCGGACAGGAATGGTTCACGGGCAGTGAATCGCACGGGAGGAGCAGGTTGCGATGGATCACTCTGTTTCTGCCTTTTCCATCCTCCGGCCGCACCTCAAAGACCGGGCTACCCTCACTCTTTCTTCCAACGATAACATATACCTTATCTTCCCAATAAGAGCGAAGTTTTCCTGGCCCTCCCCTTTCGTTCAAGTTTCTTAGGAGCACACGGCCACCTGGCTGTAGATCTGCTCCGTACACTTTCTTATCGTAATGACATTTACCTCTTGCTGCTTCCTTCGTTGCTGCTTTAGATGCAATCTGGTAGGCTTCCGTCATTCGATCTCTCCACTTCTGTACATAATCTTCATGAGTCCCCTCTTCATTGTTCGGTTTCAGGCTAAACAAGACATCTACTGGGAGTCTTGGAGAACGTCCAAACAGTAAAAAGAATGGGGAGAATCCTGTGGCCTCACGTTTCGTGCAATTGTAAGCGTGCACTACTTTGGACAGAGAATTCTTCCAGTCTGTCTTCTGTTCTTCTGTTAAGGTCCTCAACATCGCCAACAGAGTTCTATTGAACCTCTCCACCTGCCCATTTCCTTGGGGATGGTGAGGTGTAGTGTGTGAACCTTGGATCCCACTTAGCTCTTTCAGTCTGGATAACAGCTGATTGTTAAACTCTCTTCCTAAGTCGTGGTGAAACCTTGTTGGGAATCCGAATTTGAAGACGAAGTCACCGAAGATTTTGTCAGCTACGGTTCTGGCTGACTTGTTCTTTGTAGCATATGCTTGAGCAAATCTTGTGTAATGGTCCATTATTACGAGTATATACTCATAACCCTGCTTACAGGTTTCCAGATGAAGAAAATTAATCGAGACCATCTCGAAAGGGTAAGTTGTCTTCACCGTTGTCAGTGGGGCACTAGTTGGTCTATTGGGCTTCTTCCTTTTTAAACACTCACAGACCCTGGTTACATAATGCTCGACATCTTGTTGCATCCGGGGCCAATAAAATCGATCTCGAATAAGGTTCAAGGTTCTTTCAACTCCTAGGTGCCCCATCTCTTCGTGTAGCTCTTTGTAGATAGGCTGTCGGTATTCTTTTGGAAGAACCAGCTGACACCTGGATGCTGTTTTGCGGTACAATATGCCTTCTGGGTCAATGTATAACTTTGTCCATTCTCGCAGCAAAGCAATCACATCTCCAAGTTCCTTCCTTCGTCGTTCTTCGCTTGGTTGCTGGTATCTGGAGAGATACAGTAGAGCCCGGCTGATCACTTCATCTCTTTCTTGAGCTCTCCTTATGTTCTGGTGAGGTATTGGCTGCACTGTTGTACCTGCATGATGGTCAATCTGTATTTCTATAGCATTCAGGGCTATGGAACCAATCCAGGTAGGTATCTGTTCATGCTGCATCAACACTCCATGGAGAGTAGCATCAACTGTCTCCACCTGAGCTTCTTCCGTGCACTGTTCAACAAGGTTTTCGACATCCAGGGGCATCCGAGATAGTCCATCTGCATCTCCGTTGGTTCGCCTGGGCGGTATTTGATTGTGAAATTAAAATCAGCAAGCTCCGCCACCCAGCGGTGCCCTGTGGTGTTCAACTTCGCGGTGGTCAGGATGTAGGTAAGGGGATTATTGTCTGTGTATACTGTGAAAGATGGTGCATAGTATAAATAATCCCGAAACCTCTCACAAACAGCCCACTTCAGTGCGAGAAACTCCAATTTTCCCGAATGCAAGTGGTAGTTCTTCTCTGCAGGTGTCAGAGTCCTCGATCCATACGTGATCACCACCATTCGTCCTTCTTGCCGCTGGTATAGGACTGCTCCTAAACCGCCCTGGGAGGCATCACAATGCAAGACAAAGGGCTGGCTGAAGTCAGGATACCCTAAAACTGGCGGGTTAGTGAGACAGTCCACTAGCTCTTTTAGTACTCTTTGGTGATCTTCAGTCCACGTAATGGGCATACGACTTGACAACTGACCTTGCTTCTCCAGTTGCCTTCCTCGTCGTCTGTGGCCGGTCTCCCTCACCTCAATTAGCTGAGACTCTTCAGATGTTCCTTTCACTGGTCCTTTTGCTAGGCGGTCATAAAGGGGTTTAGCACGACGAGAGAAATTCTGAATGTACAGACAGTAATAGGGAAGGAACCCTAATATCTCTCACAGCTCCCTCACAGTTGTCGGTTTCTTGGCTTTCAAAGCTGCACTGGTTCAGTATCAGCCAGATCCATGGTATAACCCTTCTCTGATACCAGCTTTCCCAGATATCGCACCTTCCGTTTAAACATCTCACACTTCCTGGCTGTCAGCTTGATACCATGCTGTTGGTACCGCTGAAGGACCATCATGGATGTGCCTCACATGATCTTCAAAAGTACGACTGTGTACCAGGTTGTCGTCAAGGTAGGGCTGGCAGACTTCATCCCTCAATCCCTGTAAACACTCCTCCATGTTCTGCTGGAATTCAGCTGGCGCTGAGCTGAGGCCAAAGGGGATCCGAGTCCATTCATAGAGGCCCCATGGTGTAACAAAGGCAGTCAATGGACAGCTCTCTTCATCCAGGAACCCCTGGTGGTATGCCTTTCCTTGATCTAAAACAGAAAACCAAGAGCTCCCGCTCAGGTCATCTACAAGGTCTTGTATCCTCGGTATGGGGTGTCTATCAGGTACAGACTTCTGGTTTAACTCCCTATAGTCACAGCAGAGTCGTAGGCCCCATCTTTCTTCCTGACACAAACCACAGGCGAAGAATATTGAGACCTTGATTTCCTGATCCAGCCACGATTCAAGAGGTCTTGCAAATACTGCTTCACCTCTTGGTGCAGTGGTTTTGGTATGGACATATACGTCCTCTGCACAGGCGTTGGATCCTTCAGAGTGATGTGCATTTTTAGGGACAGGATACACCCTATATCGTATTCATCCCGTGCAAAAGCGTGACATTCTTCCCTCAATATATGTCTCACTACTGCCTGTTGTTCTTCACTCAGGTGATCCAACTTCACCGGTGGGTCCCACTTTCCATTTGTTTCTAATTCTTTTTCTTCCAGGGCCTGTTCAACTTGCCTCTCAGTATTTTCCCAAAAGCTACGTTGAATCTGTGGCTTTAGTTTTCCTTCACCCTGTTGTGTGGGTTTGCTTTCAGCTGCATTGACAGTTGCAGGGTAAAACCCTTTCACTGGCTGTAGATGGCCAATTATCATCCTCCTGTCTAGGATGATATTGTGTTTGGTGTTGTTTGCAATGGGAATTAGCATTCGTGACGACCTTCCTTTCTGCAGGGTGACTAGTACTTCAGAAATGCTTAAACCTTCAGGCCAGTGGAGTCTCTCATCTGGGACGAAAAGCATTACTTTATCTTCATCTGTCAGTCCTACATGGGTGCGGCACTGAACTGTAGTAAGTTGACTTGGTGGAAGGTTCACACTTACTTTGCCTATCTTTACTGCTTTGTCCATGTCCTCCACACTTTCTTTTCTTAGCACTTGAACTAGTGTTTTAGCTCTTGCAGGCTTCAGAGAGAAAGCGATGCTCAGCATGTTAACAACTTCATTTGTCAAGGCTAGCTCTTCTGCTCCAGTGCGCTGCTTTATCACCTCCTCTATAACATTATATCCTATAATAGGCTCTTCTGCCACTCCAGGGTCTGGGGAGACCAGCATAGGGACACGCAGGCGGTTTCCTGAGTTCTTCACTGGCTTCAATTGGAACCCCACCTCGATCCAGCCACAAAAAGGGATCTCTGTTTGGTTTACAGCAAAGCCACTCACCGTCCCTGGCCAGATCAGTTCTTCAATTGATCTCACTCGTGTATGGGGGAGGTACTTCTTTCTCCAACCATCGTTAATTAAGCTAGCTTGAGCTCCTGTGTCCCATAGAGCTACGGTTGGTAGATTGTCCAAGACACAATGCACCAAGCACTTCTTCCCTATCAAGTCCAATAATTTTGCTTGGTTCTTTGGTGCAAGGTAACTGACTTTGGAAAGGCTGAAAAGTCTATCAGTTGATTGATCACAGGGTGGGCTTGATTGCTGTACTTCGGGTCTTTCTAGTGTTCCTTGTTGCCTCACATAACTGAATTTTTGATGGGACATTGGCTGGTGGATTGCTGATTGTCCCTCAGCAACAGCAACCCGTCCTCGTTTCCCTGCATCCGAGTTGGAGCACGGCATCCCCACGCATAGTGTCCTGATTGACCACATTTGTAGCAATGGCTGCACGAGTCACCAGCTCCACTCTCCAAGCTGCTCTACAACCTCTTTGTCGTCTTCTCCCAGGCTGATGCCATGGCGGTTGTTGATAACGATTTTCCATGGAGGCCACCAACATTTTTCACATCTCTTCCATCTCGGTCTTTAATTCTTGTACAATATCTTCGGTCTCTGCCTCTTCTCTTTTCTCTTTTGCACTCCTGTTTCTCATCCTAACGTCTCGAGAAGTAGCAACATTGGCCTGCTTGTTAGTGTTTTGCTTATCAGCTTCATCCTGGAGAACTACATTAGCATTTACTTTTACTTCTGTTTGAAGTTCGTTTGTCCGTACCATTTTAGCATTTGAATTTTTCTTCAACTTTTGTTGTCTTTCATCTTTCAGACACTTAGCTGCATTTAACTTTTCAATTAGTGTCTCATCAGGAATGGTCTGCATTTCCAAGAAGGTCTTCATGTAAAACTTCAGCGAGTCACTCAATAATCCTGTGCTAACTGATCGCAAGAATTTCCGTTGTATCAGGTCAGCGTCGTATTGTTCTTCGATTTCCACATCTGCTGAGGCCAACAACAGGCGGTCTTTCAGTTCTATAGCTCTGAAGAGGAAACTTTGGGCTGATTCCCTTGGTTCCTGTGTAATGTTCACCAGTTGGTGGTACAAGTCTGACGTGCTTTCTTCTTTGTAATGTCCTTTTAAGATGATTTTCAATTTAGAAACAGTCAGCAACCTTTTTCCTTCAAGCATGCTTCTCAAAGCCAATCCTGGACTTATTGCTCTTATAACAGCTTCCACAATCTCCAACTCATATGCATTTAGTATATCTACACGTTTGGAGAAGTTGCTCTTTTTGTAGTTTAACTAAAACTGCACTTGCCTTATCCTGCCACTGCTCTAGATCCATGTCTACAGTTAGAGACTGTTCAGTGTTGAAAAGCAGATTTTTTTTTCTTTTTTTTTTTTTTTTTGGTCACGTCTCAGATAAAGATTCTTGATTTGTTTAATTTACTTTTCTTCAAGTAAATCAATTCTGTGGGCTGGCTTGCCAAAATATGTTACACGTACAGAATGAGAATCAACTTCAATTCAGGTGCAACATATTTATTTTGCTTCCACTTGTTGGTCTCTGCAAAATAATAATAAAAGTTTGGTTGAACTTTACACAATACAGCAGCCTGTCTTCATATCATAACCATTGAGTTTTCTAACAACAATAGTCTATCATATTTAAACAGTATACAGTATTATAGTAATACTGAGACATGGTAGCAATACCTATAATCACTCGCATTCATGTACACCTTTGTAAACAATTAACAAGTACTAACTGATTGGCTTTACCTATTAACTTTCACTGTCATCATTTCCCATTGTTTCTTTTCCTTTACATTTATAGTACATTCATTTATCCATTGTTTAATGCAACAATCTAATTATTCTTTGTCATTAATCACTTACTAAATCATAGTACTGTGCATTTTCTGTTTAAATCATAGCAAATAATATTTTCACTGTTTATGTTAAGCATTTTCAGATTTATTTCCACTTACACACATAACAATCTTACTGATTTACCATTCAACCATAACATCCAACAGCAAAAGTGAATTATAACAATAACTTCAACATTCCGTTTCATTTTCTGAATTAGAAATTATTTTAATAATTATAGCAATACTATCAATGGCACAGATCGGTTCGCCAACTTAATTATTCACATCCACATTGTCTTTACACATCTATCAGAATCCTTATTCATCCTTTGTTAATATTCCAAAATAATCATCATCTGAATTATATATGCCTTAAAGACAGTTTATATTCTTATTTTCTACCTTTATTTTGGTATTTTATGCAACGATGATGTTTATTTATTCAGTTCAATGCAATTCCACCTTACTGTTATTTCAGATATTTTTCTCTTTAATCCCCAGTTTTAAACATCGGTCAAATCAATATAATTGTAATCGCTAACTTTATTTATGATTCAATCTTTAGATTATATTCAGATTTGAATTCTTACCTGCAAAATAATAATAAAAGTTCGGTTGAACTTTGCACAATACAGCAGCCTGTCTTCATATAATCACCATTGAGTTTTCTAACAACAATAGTCTATGATACGGCTGCCAGTGAGCCTTAGAGCGCCACCTACTGACGGGGTGCCACCATTGCAATTATATTATTGTTTAGCTTTTTTTTTAAAGGGGTACCTATTTTCCTGGCAATTCTATTTTGTTTCTACACAACTTACTTTCTATGTGCCATAAATACATTTTACAGATCGCTCTTTGAAGATATTTCAGTCTCTCTCTACACCAAGAGATCACACGACGGAACACAGGCATTTATTAAAATGTATTAATCTTGCAACATGCAAATAACAAATTGCAATACAGTGGATGCGTAGCATTAATATTATTCTGAATAAAAAGATATATTTTTTAAGTGCACAGAGTGCTGGCAACTGAATGGTGTTGTCACGTTATGAGAGTCTGCTTGTTCACAGGTGACAGATTCAAGGCAGCGAGCAGTATTGTTGAGTATCTGCTTGTTCACAGGTGACAGATTCAAGGCAGAGAGCAGTATTGTGAGTGTCTGCTTGTTCACAGGTGACAGATTCGAGGCAGCGAGCAGTATTGTGAGTCTCTGCTTGTTCACAGATGACAGATTCGAGGCAGCGAGCAGTATTGTGAATGTCAGCTTGTTCACAGGTGACAGATTCGAGGCAGCGAGCAGCATTGTGAGTGTCTGCTTGTTGAAAATGTTGTGTCACGCACTACCAGTGTTCAATGACATTGAGCAACAAAACATGAAACCAGAGCTGATGAAGCAGACAAGTGTGAGTCGGTTAGAAAAGATGTTACTTCAAAACAATCTGGTAGTTTTACAAAGTTTGTAACAGCAAAGACACATTCCATAACAACAAGCTACAATTGCTTGGAAAGTCAAATCTTTGGAAGAATGGAAGAAGCAGGCAGGAGTCAGATTTGCTGAGAATGCCATTAGAATGGCTGTGTTTCTTTGGCTCTTCACACTATTTTAGGAAGCTCTTTATTGAAATGGATTGAACACCAGGCATACTACAAACACTCTGGCAGGACAGCGCTCTTTATAGCACCATGCTCCGCCCACTCGCTCGGGATAGGGGACTGAAATTTTACAAGAGGATAGGCTGACAGCAGACTCGAACAAACTATGGGGATAAAACAAGACTGCACATATAGGGAGACAGTCTCAAGCATACACGTTCTCATACAGACAGGACAGTGCCGTCTCAAGCATTCACGCTCTCACACAGACAGGACAGTGCCGTCTCAAGCATTCACGCTCTCACACAGACAGGACAGTGCCGTCTCAAGCATACATGCTCTCACACACACAGGACAGTGCCGTCTCAAGCATACACGCTCTCACACACACAGGACAGTGCCGTCTCAAGCATTCACGCTCTCACACACACAGGACAGTGCCGTCTCAAGCATACACGTTCTCATACAGACAGGACAGTGCCGTCTCAAGCATTCATGCTCTCACAGACAGGACAGTGCCGTCTCAAGCATTCACGCTCTCACACACACAGGACAGTGCCATCTCAAGCATACACGTTCTCACACAGACAGGACAGTGCAGTCTCAAGCATACACGTTCTCACACAGACAGGACAGTGCAGTCTCAAGCATACACGTTCTCACACAGACAGGACAGTGCCGTCTCAAGCATACACGTTCTCACACACACAGGACAGTGCCGTCTCAAGCATACACGTTCTCACACACACAGGACAGTGTCGTCTCAAGCATACACGTTCTCACACAGACAGGCACAGCGCTCACACACACAGGACAGTGCCGTCTCAAGCATACATGTTCTCACACACACAGGACAGTGCCATCTCAAGCATACACGTTCTCACACAGACAGGCACAGCGCTCACACACACAGGACAGTGCCGTCTCAAGCATACACGCTCTCACACACACAGGACAGTGCCGTCTCAAGCATACACGTTCTCACACACAGAGGACAGTGCAGTCTCAAGCATACACGCTCTCACACACACAGGACAGTGCCGTCTCAAGCATATACATTCTCACACACACAGGACAGTGCCGTCTCAAGCATACACGTTCTCACACAGACAGGCACAGCGCTCACACACACAGGACAGTGCCGTCTCAAGCATACACGTTCTCACACACACAGGACAGTGCAGTTTCAAGCATACACGTTCTCACACACACAGGACAGTGCCGTCTCAAGTATACATGCTCTCACACACACAGGACAGTGCTGTCTCAAGCATACACACTCTCACACACACAGGACAGTGCAGTCTCAAGCATACACGTTCTCACACAGACAGGCACAGCGCTCACACACACAGGACAGTGCCGTCTCAAGCATACATGCTCTCACACACACAGGACAGTGCCGTCTCAAGCATACACGCTCTCACACACACAGGACAGTGCCGTCTCAAGCATACACGCTCTCACACAGACAGGCACAGCGCTCACACACACACAGGACAGTGCCGTCTCAAGCATACACGTTCTCACACAGACAGGCACAGCACAGTCTCAAGTATATATGTTCTCACACAGATAGGCACAGCGCTCACACACTCACATAAAATCACAAACACACTTGAACAATTTCCCACCCCATTCCCCAGTCCATTTTTAAGTCCTGTCCCAATAAATCTACTAATAGATTTCATAAAAGCCACATGTTACAGTGTGATGTGGGAGTAATCGAGTCGATCGTGGTAAGTATTCAATAACACCTGGAGCTTCATTGTTTCCTTTTTCTAAATAAACAAAAAAGTCAAAAGTGCTGTTCAAAATTATAATGTCGACAAAGAAATACAATAAATCAAACAAAGTTCAACAAACAAGAGGTTTCTTCTTGTCCCTCAGATGCTGTTTAGACCTTGCTGTTACTTTGTCCCTCCAGCTAACAGGACAATTTTCACATCGTCTTTCTCGCTGTGGAAACCGGCAACAGCTTTCAGCATCTGGACAGCTCCGCATCAATTTCAGCACTGTTCTCATGCATGTTAATTCAGACAGCACCTCCGGCATCCTTCCTGTGTAGGACACCCAAAACACTACACAGTATAAAACACTCTAGAGAAGGTCTCCAATCCTGGTCCTTGAGGGCTGTTGTCCCTCCTGGTTTTTGTTCAAACTGTACCCTAAATTACTTAATTGGGCCAACTAAGTGCTTATTAGAAGCTTAATTTGTCCAACTAAGTAATCAAGGGTACAGCTGGAACAAAAACCATGAAGGAAACCAGCCCTCCAGGACCAGGATTGGAGACCCCTGCTCTAGTGTATTGAATGTAAGTTGATAACACTCTTGAGTGTAATAAGCGTACGTTCAAAACACTCTGCTGTGCTTTGAATTCACGTTCAAAACGCTTCCTTTCAAGACCAGAACACTATAGCTACGTACACTGAAAACACTCCCTGAACACAATCATATTAATAAACAGTGTAATACCAATACGTACATATACCATATTTTCCAATAACTGCTTAAATAAATAAAACCAACTACATTTAATACATTTAGCCTATTAGTTTTATTTCATCAATGTGTTTTGTTGTTAGTAACCTATATACATTTTCTTCTAAACATTTGTAAAACGTATGTGCAATAATAATATGAATGTCATTCTGTACTCTAAAGTGTAGAGTAAATACTATTTAGCTATCTAAACTATACATAAAAGAATGCAATTCTGCCTCAGGTTTGTGCAACATCACAATCCAACCACGTGCAGAGAGTTTCAACACGATGGGCAGACCTGTTGGAAAAAGAGAGCCCAACTTTCAAGAAATATTCAGTTATTTATCAAACGGGAAATACCCAGATACACTTAAAGGGAACAGTGGAGGAAAGGCTAATTTTCGGAGATCGCCAACTTATGTACAAACACAAAGTACCCAGAAAAACGAAAAGGGTGGAATAGACACGTTCTGTCAGTATGTACAGGAGTTACACTTTTCATTAAAAAAAGTTATATTAAAAAGATAACAAGTTTGAAACATGTTGTATAGCAAAAACATGTGTATCCCTCGATAATGATTGTTGTTTTTAAAGCAAAATAACTTAAACCAGTGTGCTTGAAATAAGGTCAACTGTTAGCCATAGATTACAATTTACTGTATTCGTGTGTGTGTGTGTGTGTGTGTGTGTGTGTGCGTGTGTGTGTGTGTGTGTGTTTGTTTCTGGATGTATGTGGCAAAGTGGTTTGCAATGTGCAGGTGTAGTGGTGATTATGAGACAAAGTTCACGATCCAAACAGGTTTTATTATTATAATCCTGGTCTGGTGACCACAAAGAATAATCCCAGGCAATACACAAACAACAGGTTGCAGTCCCAAAATAATAAGACACAGTTTGTAAATAATAAACACAGTAGAACACACACAAAGACACACACGTTCACAAGTCCAGAGTGAGTGCTGTAGTGCTTGTGGTGTAATAAAATTTATCCATGTACAATGGTGCAGTGTTGTCCGGGTTTAGTGCTGCCCTTAAGCGACAGCTCCGGATCATGTTAGCCATCTAATAATAACAAACAAGTAGATTTTTAGACACGACAAAGCAAACAAAACACTCACGGTAATTCACAGTACTCCTTCCGGTTCAGTTTAACCATAAACAAAGGAACAGATCACCATGCTCCCATTATATACCGTCAGTTACGCCCCCTTAGTTAATGAGTGCAACCGTTTCTCCTCCAATCCAAGGTTGCCACATCGCTTCCCTTCTGGGGCAATGACTTGGTGTACCCTAGCTCCGCCCCCTTTCTAGATGGCCAACTTCCACCTAACCCTGGGAATGAATTGTCAGGCCATCCAGTCCAGGGCACTCTGTTCCCTTTACACAGCACCCTCACAGGTCAGTAGGGAGATTTATAACCAAGATTCATTCTTTCTCTGTCACAATGTAGTACTGTGTTTTTTTCTTTAATGTGTATATAGTTCATTTTTCGTATTTTTTTGTTTTTGTTTGTACAGTTACAGTTTCTATTAGTGAATTGTTATGTTGGTTAATTGAGTTAGCATTAGCTCAAAAATGTTTGGGGAAAAATACAAATGTAATAACATAACTGTAAAAATCTACGTAAATGCTTTGAACTTAATGTACTGTAGAATGTTTTGAGCGAGCGAGCATTTTGAAAGTACGTAGTGTGTTGTTTTGAACTTAGAAGTAGAGTGTTATGAACGTGATCTGAGTGTTTTGAAAGTGACTAGTAGAATGTTTTGAACGTACACTCCCCAGAGTTTTTTTTTTGCGTGAGTGTTTTGAGCGTACTACACAGGTTCACCAACCCTGCTTGAAATGAACTGAAAGCTTTTATACACAGTTTAAGAGCTGGGCAGTCAATTTACACCCCGCGTTCTTGGGATTTTCACGTGGCTGTGCAGCCCTTTAGGCAGTGAGGCAGCCTGTAGTGCTGCCTCCCTGTCACACCATATTATTATTATTATTATTATTATTATTATTATTATTTAGACACCTTTATCCAAGGTGACATACAGGTATTACAGGGCAGTACAGGGTTACAATGCAAGATCCATATTTAAATACAGTAAAGTTTTAAAAAAGTGAAAATTATACTACTAAAGCACAATATGAAATAAGATGCAACACGTTATGATTACAACAATTTACATCTACAATTGAAGTGCAATAGTGCAAGGATAGTGCATCAGCTGGGGATCCAGTAACATGGTGCTTAGGTCAGGTGAATACAGTACATAGCAGAAGGGGTAGATCAAATAACCTCTAAACTAACCTGCTATGAAGCAGCTGACAAGTCTGTGTCATTCCCCCAGTTTATTTTGGGATTGCGCTGCACTCACATACTGACTCAATGGCATTCCGGTTCATTATTAAACAACCTTCGAGATGCATTTCTCTTTCCATACGTGTGTGCCAGCACCAGAATACAATGCCTGTTAACATCACAATCCCTTAGAGAAGTGCACCACTGTAAATGTGTCCAGTCATGTAGCAGTTTGATCATGCTTATACTACGCATGTACGATGTTTGTAATGCTTTACTCTACCTTACTGGGCTTTACAATGTTTACCTGTGCTTTACCATACATTCACTCTGTAACATTGCACGTAGCTATGCTTTTACTATGATCGACTTTTAAAAGGGATGCATCTGACCAGACTCAGCTTCCCCAAATAAACACACATTCAGAGGCTCATGTGTGGAATGTAAATTACCTGGATTGTATCACATGGTGCAGTATAAACACACATTCAGAGGCTTATGTGCAGCAGTGTGGAGTAGTGGTTAGGGCTCTGGACTGGAGGGTTGTGAGTTCAATCCCAGGTGGGGGACACAGCTGCTGTACCCTTGAGCAAGGTACTTTACCTAGATTGCTCCAGTAAAAACCCAACTGTATAAATGGGTAATTGTGTGTAAAAAATAATGTGATATCTTGTAACAAGTTGCCCTGGATAAAGGCGTCTGCTAAGAAATAAAATAATAACAACATATAGAAAGTCTATAGAAAGTCTACACTCCCTTCAAAATGTTCACCTTTTGTTGCCTTATAGCCTGGAATTAAAATGCATTAAAATCGTTTTTTTTTTCATTTATCTACACGTCCTCCCCACAACTTCCAAGTGAAAAAAATATTCTAGACATTTGTAGACAATTAATTAAACATAAAAACTGAAATAGCTTGGTTGGATAAGTGTCCACCCCCCTTGTAATAGCAATCCTAAATTAGTTCAGGTGTAACCAGTCACCTTCAAAATCACACACCAAGTTAAGTGGCCTCCACCTGTGTTAAATTGTAGTGATTCACATGATTTCAGGATAAATTCAGCAGCTCCTGTAGGTTCCCTCTGCTGGGTAGTGCATTTCAAAGCAAAGACTCAACCACGAGCACCAAGGCGCTTTCAAAAGAACTCCAGGACAAAGTTGTTGAAAGGCACAGATAAGAGGATGGGTATAAAAAAATATCAAAGGCCTTGAATATCCCTTGGAGCACGGTCAAGATGATTATTAAGAAGTGGAAGGTGTATGGCACCATCAAGACACTGTCTAGATCAGGCCGTCCCTCCAAACTGGATGACCGAGCAAGAAGGAGACTGATCAGAGAGACTACCAAGAGGTCAATGGCAACTTTGTAAGAGCTACAGACTTTTATGGCCAAGACTGGTCAAAGTGTGCATGTGACAACAATATCCCAAGCACTCCACAAATCTGGCCTGTATGGTAGGGTGGCAAGAAGGAAGCCATTACTCAAGAAAGCCCACCTTGAATCCCGTTTGAAGTATGCAAAAAAACACTCAGGAGATTCTGTAGCCATGTGGCAAAAACGTTTTGTGGTCTGACGAAACTAAAATGGAACTTTTTGGCCTAAATGCAAAGCGTTATGTTTGGCGCAAACACAACACAGCGCATCACCCAAAGAACACCATCCCTACTGTGAAACATGGTGGTGGCAGCATCATGTTATGGGGATGTTTCTCATCGGCAGGGACTGGGGCACTTGTCAGGATAGAAGGGAAAATGAATGGAGCAAAGAACAGAGAAGTCCTTGAGGAAAACCTGCTGCCCTCTGCAAGAAAGCTGAAACTGGGACGGAAGTTCACCTTTCAGCATGACAACGACCCAAAGCACACAGCCAAAGCTACACTGGAGTGGCTAAGGAACAAAAAGGTAAATGTCCTTGAGTGGCCCAGTCAGAGCCCTGACCTAAATCCAATCGAAGATTTGTGACAGAGCTTGAACAGTTTTGTAAAGAATGGTCAAATATTGCCAAATCTAGGTGTGCAAAGTTGGTAGAGACCTATCCCAAAAGACTCACAGTTGTAATTGCTGCCAAAGGTGCTTCCACCAAGTATTAACTCAGGGGGGTGGAGACTTATCCAATTATGATCTTTCAGTTTTGTATTTTTAATATATAATTGTTTTCTCATAAAAACCCTTTTCCCCTTAATAGTGTGGAGTATGGTGTGTAGATAAGTGGAAAAAAATCCTCATTTAAATGCATGAAACTCTGAGGCACTGACACAACAAAATGTGAAAAAAAAGTTCAAGGGGGTGTAGACTTTCTATAGGAATTATTTTTAAATGATTTAAAGTTAAACTGTTGTGTTTGGTCATGTAACAGTGTGACAAAGAGCGAATGAATCTGAATCAACAATCTCCTCTCGACCTGTGAGAGCACTGTACAGCAGGAATTGCGTGCCCCGTACTGAATGTTTCGGCAGTTCATTCCGGGGGCAGTCGGAAGCTGGCCATTCAGGCAAGGGATGGCGTCATGGTACCAGGAGTCCCCGCCCTAATACGGTAAGCAAAGTTTCATTCATGAATTGGAGGAGACGTGATTGAACTAGCTATCGGAGGGGGTGGGGCTGAGGGTACTTTAGTGGGACGTGACGCCATAATCGCTTCCTTTGTTGTGGTTGATGAGAGGAAACGAGGACTGTTTTGAAGGAGAGCTAAGTGTTCTGTTTGTTTTGCGACCGTGTGTGTTTTGTCTTTGTCAGGCTGATTTAGCACGGATCTGGGAGCTGCAGCCTGAGGCCAGCGATTCACCCGGACTTCACCGCACCTGCACTTAAACCGGCATCACTATATCCAGCACCGCACCTGCACCCGAGCACGCACTGTCCGGAGACGTGTCTGTGTTTGTTGTGTTTTTGGAATTATTATTTCGGGACTGCAACCCCTTGTTTTGGCGCTGGCAATACCCATTGCTGGGTAGAGCCAGCTTTATTATTTAAACCCATTTGGCGCTGACAATACCCATTGCTGGGTAGAGCCAGCTTTATCATTTAAATACTGGGCAAAGAAAATAAAGAACTTGTACCGTGAACTTTGTGTTTGTCTTTGTCTGGAGCACCTGCATTACCCTTTCACTACCCACTGCAACCCACACGTTCACAAACAGATATAAGCTATGTTAATAGAGATGTACTGTAGCAGCATTGCAGCAGGTGTTGTCTGATTTCTTTAGAGAGAAGTCTGATCATGGTTATCCAGACTGTGACAGTGACAGCACACTTATTCCCATCTCAGACACACAGCATTGCTAAATGGTTCAGATTGTGCATGCTGAGCTCCATGCTGGATCCCTTATTTCTCCACAAATTAAGCTTTGGTGCAGGTATATATAAATATCCAGGGAATGATTATGCTAGACAACAACATCTTACTAAATATGTATATGCAAAGGGATTGTAAATTAACTTGGCCACTGTGGCCTGCTGTGAACAAAAACACATTCCTAACTGAATTGAATGATAGCTTCTATGTAAGTCCTTTAGGCATAGGTGCTGGATGCAGCTCACGCTGTGATCAATGGGAGAATCTTGTTGCCCATTATTTGGTGCCTCAACCTACCAAGCGTTTGAGATAGACAAACCATAAAGAGGTTATAGGTATAATAAATAGGGTGTAGAGATTTGAATAAGTATCATTCAAGTTATTTGTTTTGTAATTCTTGATTATAAAAAGGTAGCACTGAATCTCAAACAACGATTGGAAATCGCAGAAAAAAACTTGTGGTTGTTAAAAATGTAAATAAAACCTACTGTTCTGTCAAGTTACATTGTTTACTGAATGACCTACTCCTAGGTTTAATAAACAGACACACACATGTAATCCAGGTGGATATTGGATAAGAAACACAAATAAATTGCTAGCTATGTAAAACTAGGTACTACTGTACAGAACACAACTGTAGCCAGTTCCCAATAGGCTACCCCTGATCCGCAATTAAAACAATTAAACAAAGAATAATTATTTTATTAAGTAGGTACACAGTAGCGTACATAAATAAATGGATTGCTCAATGTCTTGAACTCTTTCCATTAAAAATCAATGTATTCCTTATATAATTGATTTGTAACAGAAATAACTTGACATATCAAGAGATCTGCTTGTAATAATGCAGATAACAAGAACAATAACAAGAATAATAGTACTGCAGTTAAACAAGCTGCTATCAAAACTAATGTAATGCCAGTTCCACACAAAAAAATCACTGTTTATTTTTTTAGCCATGAAGCTTATTGTTATTTAAATATTTAAAAATAAGACACATTAACAAAGGAACCAACCAATTTTCAAGAGCGCTGTTTGAGTGCTGCATTATGTTAATCATTTCGGCATTTGTCTTACTTCTCAGGCAATCATATAGTCACACATTTGCACATTAAATGGAGACACTGAAGAACTCCAGCAGCAGAGCTCGTCTATTATTTTATCACAGAGCACTTTTATCAGCCTGTCCAGTAGCTCTTATGTCAGTTCTATAACAGTTTACTACACCAGCTGTTCCTACAGCCTTCGGCACTGACAGGGCCAACCAGTTAGAGAAGCAGTATCTACAAGTTAAAACAATACCTCTGAGATGTATCAGACCTTGCTGTTGTTTTCTTGTGTTCCCATTTCACCTTAAATACCTTCCAGTACTATTTCAGAATCATAAACAGCTTTATGTAGCTTTCAATCTCCCCATGGGGCCGGTGTTAACATTTTGGCTGCAATCCCAGAACTAGCATCATGGTGTGGAAAGAACACAGGTGCAGCTGGTTAAGCTGATAGCACATGGTATAAAAGGAAGGAAAAAATGTTTGTTTTTGGTTCTTGGGTAAAGGAGGTGTGGTGTGGTGTGTGTGTGTGGTGTGGTGTGGAGTGGTGTGGTGTGGTGTGGTGTGTGTGGTGTGGTGTGTGTGGTATGGTGGTGTGTGTGTGTGTGGTGTGGTGTGGTGTGTGTGGTGTGTGTGTGGTGTGGTGTGGTGTGGTGTGGTGTGTGTGGTGTGTGTGGTGTGGTGTGGTGTGGTGTGGTGTGGTGTGGTGTGGTGTGGTGTGGTGTGGTGTGGTGTGGTGTGGTGTGGTGTGGTGTGGTATGGTGTGGTGTGGTGTGGTGTGTGGTGTGGTGTGGTATGGTGTGGTGTGGTGTGGTATGGTATGGTGTGGTGTGTGGTGTGGTGTGGTGTGGTGTGGTGTGGTGTGGTGTGTGTGGTGTGGTGTGGTGTGGTGTGGTGTGTGTGGTGTGGTGTGGTGTGGTGTGGTGTGGTGTGGTGTGTGTGTGTGGTGTGGTGTGGTGTGGTGTGGTGTGGTGTGTGTGGTGTGTGTGGTGTGGTGTGGTGTGGTGTGGTGTGGTGTGTGTGTGGTGTGGTGTGGTGTGTGTGGTGTGTGTGTGGTGTGGTGTGTGTGTGGTGTGGTGTGGTGTGGTGTGGTGTGGTGTGGTGTGGTGTGGTGTGGTGTGGTGTGGTGTGTGTGTGTGTGTGGTGTGGTGTGGTGTTTGTGGTGTGGTGTGGTGTGGTGTGGTGTGGTGTGGTGTGGTGTGTGTGTGTGTGGTGTGTGTGTGGTGTGGTGTGGTGTGGTGTGGTGTGGTGTGTGTGGTGTGGTGTGGTGTGGTGTGGTGTGGTGTGGTGTGGTGTGGTGTGGTGTGGTGTGTGGTGTGGTGTGGTATGGTGTGGTTCTTGGAGGAAGAGAAACTTTAAGCAAAGAAAGGTATTCTTTAAGATATATGGTTTGATTTTACAGGGTAAAATGAGTTAGCCTTCCCTGGTTTAGATTTAGGTTTAAAAGGAAAACTTGTGCTAGTTAGTGCTCCAACGGCGCTAGGATTTTGTTTGTTTTGATTTTGTTCCAGTGAAAAAAATATCTGTAAATAACAGAAGTGCACAAACCGCGCTCAAATATAAATACTCTGAGACTTTCTTGGCGCACCCACACAAAAGTGGTGATAGAGCCCTGGTCCATCCTGACATGAAGGGGCTTCAGCACTGTACCCATAAAACAGTGTTGACATTTTTTCCTCCATATTATGTATTTATGAATGTGGTTCTGTGAAAGCAGTATTGAAACACATTGAAAATCACAAAGTGGCTCATATCTCAGGTAACCTGGTACACAGAAGCACGATTTGTCTATACTAGGTTTTCAGGTATGGGCTATTTAATGGTGACATGACATCAACCTTATAAGACTCCCTAAGGACAATGAGGGAACACAATAATAAACAGCAATGTGCTAGGTTGAGATCACAAGATAAATTATCTCAGGATCTCAGCATTTCATCCGTTATGTATAGATCCCAAGATAATTGATCTCATAACATTTCTATTTTTATTTGTGTCCACATCCTCAATGAGCCACTGTGAACAAGACATGCAGCTGCATTTATGCTTTTTTGCAGAAACCTGTTACAAGGCCTTGGCACGTCAGTGCTGAATCGGTTAGTAGTTGCTAATTTTAAGGATCCCAAAGATTCAGCATCAAGAACGTGATTTTGTAAACAATTATATAAACTCGCCATTCTGTATTCTGCATTTACAGCCATTTATAATACTACATTGCTACATTACTACAGTACTGCAGAAAATCATATAGCCAGTAACTTGATATTGTTACTGGCTATCAGGAACTCTTGATTCATTCTGTCCTATCATCTGCAGCCCTGCTTGCCCCTCCCCTCCCCAGCCCTGGCTATCCTCTACTCTCTGCTCATCCCACAATGAGCTGTGCACTGCTGAGTGGAGATGGAAGAGATGGAAGCTACCCTCTGACTTAAACCACTACTGCTCCCTCCTCTCCTCCTTCTCAATAGCTCTCACCTCTGCAAACATTCCTACTATCAATCTATCATCCTGTCCTCCTCCAACAACCCCTGTCGACTTTTCTCTGCCTTTTCCTCCCTCCTCAAACCCCCACTTTCTCCCCAATCCTCCTTCCTTCCACCTGATGATTTTGCCTCCTTCTCCAAAGTAGAAGACATTAGGAAGCTATTCTCCAGTCCATCTTCTCCTCCCCTCCCCACCCCACCGCCCCCAATTCTCAACTTTCACACCACTATATGACCCGGACCTTTGCTCCTTGGTCCTGGATTCCAAGCCTACTTGCGCCTGGTTCCCCTTCCTACTCGCTTCTTCCAATCCATTGCCCCCGCTCTTCTTCCTTTTATCTCTTCCCTCATTAACCCCTCTCTCCTCTCTGGCTCATTTCCTTCAAAACAGCTCGCATCACCCCCATTCTTAAGAAACCTGCTCTTGACCCTTATCTTTCTAACCGCTCCTTCAAGGTTTCCTGGTGTGGCTGTGGCAAAGTGATGATTGATTACAGGTGCGTGCAGTGCAGGGTGGATACAAGAACACACAGACAATGATTTTTCAGGTGCAAGGATGTTTATTGATTTATTGTACAATGTCCAGAGCCTTATGGCGAACACCTGTAAATAATGAATGATGGAAGTGATACACATTCAATTCAACCCTTGTTCTTGCCTACCACTCTCTTCACTACACTGCCCCCTCCTACCTTATGTGTCCCTACAACCCCTCTCACCCTTTCCACTCCACCTCTACAGGCCGTGACTGGTCATGCCTCCCCTCCACTCTACATCCTCCCATGCCCGCTGTTTCTCTTCCCTAGTGGAACCAGCTCCCGGACTGGACTTCAGTGCCTCTGACTGCCTCCCGCTGCCTCCTCAAGACCCCCTTAGACTGCACTTGTAGATCTCTTGCTCTAACACTCCTATTATGCGCTGGATTTGCCTGAGCCAAGCAACACGTGACTGGATCCTCAGCTAATGCACCATCCTTGCACTATTGCACTGCTATGTCATTGTAGATATAACCTGTTGTAATCTTAACAGCACTGTTGCATCCTAGTTCATATTGTATTTTAGTGGTATTATTTGCACTTATGTAAACTACTAATTATTTGCACTTTTGTAATTATTTTTATTATTTTATTTTTTTGTAAAAGCTATATGAGCTATAAATAGCTCGTTTACAAAGGCGTCCAAGATACAGCGGCCAAATTACAGTCACATAAAACACATTTAAAACTTTACATACCATCACATACATACACAGGGCTCCTTCAAATAATGACACAACACATTGTTAAAATGACGATGGAAAGTCTCTGATCTAAGTCCTACTGGCAATATGTTCCAATCTGAAACTGCGGACAAAACAAAAGATTTCCTTCCAGTAGCACTTTTAAATATTTGGTATAACAAGCATTTCGTAGGCTGTAATCACAAGTAAACTCCTGGAACAGACTACTCCAATAAACAGGCAGTTTGTTATGGGCCCCCTTATAAAATAATCTGATTCCATTGAAAGTTTGTTCTTTTATCAGTTGACAACAAGTTGAACCTGGAATACAAGGTACAGTGATGTTCTAAGGGAGTACCCTGAAGAGCAAATCTACAAATCCTGTTGAACACTGTATCAATCTCCCTAGCAGTCATGTAAATCACATCATTGTAGCCCAGAGTAGGAAACAAAAGCTGCTTAGCTAACTGAGGGACACCTAAGGATACAGGCATAAAATCAGATTTCTTTCTGTCAAACACAACAGCTTGGGAACGTTCTGATAAATATGATTTAAACCACAACAGTGTAGTATCCGTAACTCCAAGATTTAATAACTTATTAAAAAGTATTTTATGATTAACTAAATCAAAGGCCTTAGAGAAGTCGATAAAGATGGCACCAGTTATTTTCTTTTTCTCTGTAGCCCAGTATATATCATTTGTTAATTTCAGCAATGCTGTCATTGTCGAATGAGCTTCTCTAAAACCAGATTGATAATTAGTTAATAAATTATTTGTTGTTAAATAATCAGTCAGTTGATTTTGGACAGTTCTTTCAATGATCTTTGATGGAACTGGTAAGACAGACATTGGCCTGTAATTGCCAGGGACAGTAAGATCCCCTCTCTTTAAGATGGGAGATACTATATCTTGTTTTAACTCATGAGGCATTTCACCAGACATCAGTGACATATTAATTAACACAGTAAGTGGAATTTTCAGACCGTAAGCAGCAAACTTAAGGAGTTTTGGTTCTATCCCATCTGCACCTGCTGTTTTAGTAACATCAATTTGCGTTAAATGTTTATATACTTCACCCTCGCTTACCGGTTTAAATTTAAAACATAACTCTTTGTCATGGTCAGTAGAAGTTACATCAGGCATTTTTAATTTACCTGTATATTCACTCAAATTAGTAAAATCATTAAAAGCATTTGCAATTTGCACCGGTTCACTAACCATTTGACCTTGTATATTTACCTGCGAGGTAGCAACCCTTTTCACTCTGTTGAATAATTTATTAATACCCTGCCAAAAAGTACATGGGTTATTTAGATTTGTATAAATGTAATTAAAAAAATATTCAGCTTTTGTTTTTCTTATTAAGGCTGTAGTTTTATTTCTCAATTGTTTATATAATATTTTATCAGAGTGGTCTCCTGTTAACCTAAACATAATATCTAGTATGAAACAACTCTAATAAATCTGGAGTTACCCACGGTAAGTGATTTGATTTACTCGCATTTTCTTAAACAGGCCATATTTATTACACACCGCTGTAAATACTGAATAAAAAAAGACCAGGCAGATTTTAAATCAGGAATTAGATTAACCCTATCCCATTTTATATTAATTATATCATTAAAAAAGTCATTGAAAGCAAACTTACGGAAGGACCTGTATAAAATCATTTTAACTGGACCTTTGATCATTTGTATCTTCCAAACACAATAAACTGGTCAATGGTCACTAAATTCATCTGATAATACTCCACAGTGGGTTACTGTCTGGGTTTTTTAAACCATAATCTATTCAATAGTAGAATGATTTTCTGACAAATTATTAGTAGGTTGATTAATAATTTGATGTACATGCCAGTCATTGAGCAAACGTTTAGTATTCTCAGAGCTCTTATCATGCCAATTAGGTTAAGATCACCCATTAAAATCAATTCCTTTTCTGAGTCCATCTCATTGAAAAACTTACTCAAGTTTTCAAAGTAGATGGATCAGATGAAGGAGATTTGTAAAGACAGCCCACTTGCACTTCCTTATTATCACCTAATTTAAGTTTTGCAAAGACAGCTTCAAGAGGATCAGGTTTTCAAAGTAGATGGATCAGAAGAAGGAGATGTGTAAAGACAGCCCACTGGCACTTCGTTATTATCACCTAATTTAAGTTTTGCAAAGACAGCTTCAAGAGGGTCAAGTTTTCTTTGGTTTTATAGAAATGCAACTTGTTAGATATAAGCAAAGCTACACCTCCATTCCTCTTTGTTTGATCCATACGATACGTCTTAAAATGATCTATTTCAAGTTGGGCATTGTCAACTTTACCAGATAACCATGTTTCAGAAATAGCCAACACATCAGGTTTATGGGTCTCTGTCTAAATTCTAATCTGATAAATGTTTGGTGCCATACTACGAATGTTTATATGGAAACTCTTTAAGCCCTTCACTGAGTACCAATGGACATCTTGTTGAATAACACAGGACAGCAATGTGTTATTATTCAGCCATGTTTGGACACCAGTCGTAGCTGGTCCAGGGTTTTGTTCAACATCTCCACAAAGTATTAAAAGATTTACAGTACTGTGCAAAAGTTTTAGGCAGGTGTGAAAAAATGCTGTAAAGTAAGAATGCTTTCAATAATAGACATGTTAATAGTTTATATTTATCAATTAACAAAATGCAAAGTGAGTGAACAGAAGAAAAATCTACATCAAATCAATATTTGGTGTGACCACCCTTTGCCTTCAAAACAGCATCAATTCTTCTAGGCACACTTGCATACAGTTTTTGAAGGAACTCGGCAGGTAGGTTGGCCCAAACATCTTGGAGAACTAACCACAGTTCTTCTGTGGATTTAGGCAGCCTCAGTTGCTTCTCTCTCTTCATGTAATCCCAGACAGACTTGATGATGTTGAGATCAGGGCTCTGTGGGGCCATACCATCACTTCCAGGACTCCTTGTTCTTCTTTACGCTGAAGATAGTTCTTAATGACTTTCGCTGTATGTTTGGGGTCGTTGTCATGCTGCAGAATAAATTTGGGGCCAATCAGATGCCTCCCTGATGGTATTGCATGATGGATAAGTATCTGCCTGTACATCTCAGCATTGAGGAGACCATTAATTCTGACCAAATCCCCAACTCCATTTGCAGAAATGCAGCCCCAAACTTGCAAGGAACCTCCACCATGCTTCACTGTTGCCTGCAGACACTCATTCGTGTACCGCTCTCCAGCCCTTTGGCGAACAAACTGCCTTCTGCTACAGCCAAATATTTCAAATTTTGACTCATCAGTCCAGAGCACCTGCTGCCATTTTTCTGCACCCCAGTTCCTGTGTTTTCGTGCATAGTTGAGTCGCTTGGCTTTTTGGCCGCAAGTCTTCCATGAAGGCCACTTCTGACCAGACTTCTGACCAGACTTCTCCGGACAGTAGATGGGTGTACCAGGGTCCCACTGTTTTCTGCCAATTCTGAGCTGATGGCACTGCTGGACATCTTCCGATTGCGAAGGGAAGTAAGCATGATGTGTCTTTCATCTGCTGCAGTAAGTTTCCTTGGCCGACCACTGCGTCTACGTTCCTCAACGTTGCCTGTTTCTTGGACAGCACATCTGGAAACCCCTGTCTGCCTTGAAATTTCTGCCTGGGAGAGACCTTGCTGATACAGTATAACTACCTTGTGTCTTGTTGCTGTGCTCAGTCTTGCCATGGTGTATGACTTTTGACAGTAAACTGTCTTCAGCAACCTCACCTTGTTAGCTGAGTTTGGCTGTTCCTCACCCAGTTTTATTCCTCCTACACAGCTGTTTCTGTTTCAGTTAATGATTGTGCTTCAACCTACATATTGAATTGATGATCATTAGCACCTGTTTGGTATAATTGTTTACTCATACACCTGACTATATGCCTACAAAATCCCTGACTTTGTGCAAGTGTACCTAGAAGAATTGATGTTGTTTTGAAGGCAAAGGGTGGTTTAGATTTTTCTTCTGTTCACTCACTTTGCATTTAGTTAATTGATAAATATAATCTATTAACATGTCTATTTTTGAAAGCATTCTTACTTTACAGCATTTTTTCACACCTGCCTAAAACTTTTGCACAGTACTGTATGTAGGCAAGCTTTATCAGAAAATAAATATAATACACGTTTCTCCTGTATACATAGTTAATTTTTAGTAGTTGGTTCGAAGATTTTGTGGTATGAGCAAAACTAGTTCTACGCAATCTCCACCAACCTTCATCTCCTACCAACAGGGATGTCTTTTGTGAAACTTCAGGAATGAATACATTAAAATATATGCAATCTTTCAGAGGAAAAAATAGTTGAAGTTGACTTATAGCCGCGTAACATAAAAAGAATCATCAGTTGTAGCCTTCAACCTTTGAAACACCAGTGAAAAAAAATTAAAATAATAAAAACCTAATAATGGCCAATTCTAGTCATTTTAAAATTTTACTTTGGTAACAATAGTACATATGGTGCTGCTTCAAAATTACTTACAAGACCCGGACAAGCGCAGACAAACTCTGCATTATTTGCGCTGCACTTTGCATGCCGCGCATGCGCACTGCGCCTGCCTGCACTCGTGCTTCTTAATGTCCGCCAACTCCCGCGATATCTCAGCTGCCACCGGAGATCTCGAAGTATGTTTAGACACAGTCCACAGCTTTAAAGCAATTCAATTAGCTGTAATTCTTATAAAACACAGTCCAATGTTTTTGAGTATTTTAAGTATTTGAGTAATTTAAGTATTAAGATTGCATTGTAACCCTTTGCTGCCCTATAACACCTGTAAGTCGCCTTGGATAAAGCATTCATGTAAACTACTGGGCAACAGTACAAATTTGAAAACAAATGTACCTTACTGGGGATGCTGCCAAACAGAGTATCTACATTTATAAAACAACACCAGCACACACCATTATGTATGAGGCGTTGTACTCATCTAGTCACTTTTTCAAATGTAATCACATTTTCAGCCATTAAGATGAATCATCTCATTTACAGGGTGTCCTGAGAGACAGCAGCAGCTGCATATTCATGCATTTGAACACCTTTTACATACACCTCCTGGCTTCCAGCCTAATAAAGTCCTGGGAACAGAGACTTCTTGTGTCAGGAGGCTGCATGGCATTCCAGGGGAGACTTGTGGGGCCATTCCAGCCAATCAAAAGCTTTAAAATGGAAGGGAAGGATTTTGATAGGAATATCAGACTTCTAGCTGAAAGACTTGTCATTTTTAAAAAAAATAAAACATAAATAAATAAATAGCATGATGCATACCCTATCATATCATATTGCTTATTTTATTTTACAAAGAGTTTACAGTATTTATTAATGGCATCTTAATTCTTGTAAAGTTATCAGCACAGCTTGTATTTGGGCTTGGTGCAGTTTTCTACACAGCTGATATTTGTATTTGGGCTTGGTGCAGTTTTCTACACAGCTGATATGACTCCTTGCAAAAGCCATCTTCATTTCTGAGGCAGACAATCCTGCAGGAGTGCTACCGAATGGTAAAGACATACAGAGAATTTACATCATAAAAAGCCAGTAACTAACTCCCCACAGGGCAACACACATACTCTGTACACCTTAAAAGCTTTTAATTTCTCGGGTATGTAAATCTTTAACAAAAAAAATATGTTCCAACTGCATGCAGCCCAGCAAGAGACATCTTGGCCAGCTGTGTTTATGATGAAAGCAGGTGGATAGATTAAGAGGCAACACCAGGGGAGCTGATAAAATGACATTTTGCAGGAATGTAATCTGCTTCTTACAAATAGCCAGCAGACACTGGGGATCTTGTTAGGCATTGCAAAGTTTGCAGAGATGATCTGGCAGACAGGAAGGGCTCTGAGAGACATGTTCAGCCAAGTGCATCTGCAAAGCAGTGGAGGTTTAACGTGCAGGTACGGGTGGTTTAAAATCAGCACTATTCCCCTGGCTAAAAGTAATGCAGGTAAAACTCCATAAGGTAGGAGTAGTACTTTCGAAGCTGTAGTTTTTTGATGCTACTGGATGATGTCCAGCATGTTTAAAGGTCCTACGCATACCCGTGGGCAAACCTTAGATTTAGTCATTTCTTGTGGTTTAGTTGTTCAAACTTTAATAACTAATGATCTCACTATCTCTGATCACCTTGCCATTCTTTTCAAAGTAAATCTGCCTGTAACTACAAAGAGTGTTGGATGTATAATTAATGTTAATTCTTCAACTGGTCTCAAGTTTTCTGAAGCATTGAGTTCATCACCACTTCCTCAGTCTTTATCATTAGATGAGCCTGTTAACACCTACAACACGTGCTTGACTAGTATCGTAGATACTGTAGCAGGTAAAAAAACTCAGAGATGTGAGGGTCGTGAACTGGAACGTAGACTGCACGTTCATTACTTTGCATGGAAAAGCTATCAGGTAAAATATAGGAAGGCTCTGGCACTGGCTAGATCATTATATTATTTAATCAAAACCAATAACAACCATCCTAGATTTATTTTTCCTTCCCTAGATAAATTAGTAACTCCTCCCCCTGATACTCACACCCTTAGCATCGGCTCCTCTTATAGCTGCAATGACTTCAATATTGATCCACTGCCATCTTGCCTAGCACAGCATTCAGCTTTCTATTTACCTTTCACGCGTGTGGGAGTATGGGAGTGTCTACTGAGCTACGTAACCACATTGGTCACGTGATACGAAAAACCCTGGGCTCGGTTGCAGGCAGTCTAAATCTGGGCCGGCCCTGGGCTGCCTTTTCTTTTTTGGAGCGTTCACATAATGCAGTAAAAGATATGCAGTATTGCTGCCAGGTTTTGGGCATCCTTTTATAAAGCAGTAAAAGATATGCAGTATTACTTCCAAGTTTTGGGCATCCTTTTATAAAGCAGTAAAATATATGCAGTATTACTGCCAGGTTTTGGGCATCCTTTTATAAAGTAGTAAAATATATGCAGTATTACTGCCAGGTTTTGGGCATCCTTTTATAAAGCAGTGGAGCTACAGATAGGATTTCAAGGACAGCATACAGTACGAGTACTCAGCAGCTCTACTGCAACGATACAGACGTGTCTTTACCAGGTGAGTCACTCAGGGACCCACATTACTTGTTCTTAATGTTTATGTACAGTAATTTAACATAATTACATTATTTAACTTCCTGTAAATGAACACCCAACTTGAGGGCTTGCAGTACAGCGCCATGTCCTATACAGTATTCGCATGCTCCATTTATTCATGATGCTGCGCTATCATTGGATGATATTTGGGATGTTTTTTAGGATCTTCATTCAAAAAAATGGAGACCCTTCTGTTGTAATTGTGTGTGCCTGTCCATCTGTCTCTTACACTCTAGACTGTAGTGAACACAATAACTTTTCACCAAACTTCTATCATATACCCCAAGCCTCTAATAGACATGGTGGATAGCCTTAGGACCTAATCCGATAAACTTTCGATTTTATAAAATAGTTATTACCTTTTTTTTGTACTGTGCTCTTATTGCGCTATTATGAGGACTGACTAAGTGTGTGCATGTACTGGTTTTAAATAGAGCAGCAAAACTGTGTACTGTAATGTAGTGTGTATGTTGATGAAGCCAACTGTACTGCATGTGTGTTTGAATAGTGATGCATGTACATACATAAGTAGTTTATAGATGTGAGAGGGACACTTCCAGCTTGTGAGGTTCAGAATTCCCTCGTTGACAGTGCTGGCATCGGGCATCCGAACCAAGCAGCTGCTGTCCTTGAATCTACATAGATTAATCAGACATGCCCAGATCAGCGGCTGGTCTTGTTTCTGAACAAAATCCCTGCAACAGAAGGACGTGAGGAGGGTTCATGTGGAAGATAATCAGCTTTCTCTCACATATAATTCTGTTTCGTATTACATTAAATATCATATCTGTTTATCTTCTAAATATTTTACACTCAGCAACAGTGCCCTCGTTTTATCCTTCAACGTAATCTAGTCTCTCTGGGATTTTAGTAATTCACTTTTTTCATGAATAAAAAAAACAAAAACAAGAATCAATGCAGCAAAGCAATCCTTTGAGGTTGTTTTTGTTCCCAATCAACAAATCCCACATTTGAAGATGGATAGAAGAGCTGAAAAGCAAGAAACAATTGCTAGATTGATGGATTCCAGTGGAGCTGTGCGCCTAAACGATACTGTCCATGTGGAACAAAAACATGAATTAGAAAGAACAATGGTAGATATACAAAGTATAGAGAAATACTGTACACACCAAAACAAACTCCATGCAGATACTACAATAATGACCCATTATTTATGTACGCTGTAGTTATGTACTAGCCACTCTTTACAGCTTGTCGTTCTTGCACTAAGCTGTCATTGCATTTCCAGCAGGTGTTGTTAGTGTAAATACTTATGGCCAGTTGTGGGTGTAATGAAGAACACTGGTGGAGGAGATCCGGGTGGGCCTAGCTGACGTCTGTGTGCCATGAGGAGATGCGGGTGGGTCTAGCTGACGTCTGTATGCCATGAGGAGATGCGGGTGGGTCCATCTGACGTCTGTGTGCCATGAGGAGATCCAGGTGGGTGTAGCTGACGTCTGTATGCCATGTTACACACACTGCAGTTCTCACTCTATGAAACTAATTATTGGCTGCAGGTGGCAAATTATCCACACCACTACGCAATCCTCTTGCCAAATTCATGAGCATTTCATGATTTTCACAACAGATAGCACATTAACCATTTGCGGTCCTATGTCGGACCTGGCCCGACATCGCAATTTTCCCTTTCCGGTCCGACATCATCAAAAAGACGCAAAAAACAGGTCTCTAGTAGTTTTTCTCCGGAACAAGTCAAGAAAATCATTCAATGGTCGAGTGAGACCGATAGGAGCCGAGAGAAGCCGAAAAAAAAAAGGGCGCATCTCATGAATACTGATAGCCCCGACACCACATAGATAACACGGACATAAACAAACAAGATAGCTGCTTCCGCATCCAGCGCTCGAAGAACATCAAAGACATTTGCAGAGCTTTTTTTAGATGTTATAGAAATAAAATAATGACTTGGATAGCATTATTGAGGAGTTTGGTGATAAAACGAGTGATCAAGAGATGATTTATTGGTATGTACTATCATTAAGAGGTATTTGAAAAATATAGCGAACAAGTGGTGGGGCGGGGCTGGAGATGCAGTACTGAGTGTCCTGTTGATATGCAGTGCCTTTTAAACTTGTTTTACTGTGAAAAAAAATACTTTTAAACAGCGCGTCTAAAATAAACTGCGCGTGTGAAAATAAATTGGACCTGACATGCCTGAGACGCGCTGAATAAATGGACCGCTAAGGGTTAAAGGTGTAATTACCAACACAAAGACCAGTTCCTATCTGTGTGTACTACGTAATGTAGTGTTTGGAATATTATGCGGACCTGTGGCAGTGCAGAGGCCTAGCACGTGTAAATAATGTATAGCTTGTAAATATTATGTGTAAATATTAAATGTAAATATGAATAAGAAGTGTGTGTTAGATATGGCATGGCTAGAAGATATGGCTTGGGTGAGGGTTTTGTTTCTTCATTTTGTGTTACGTGATTGTTTTGTTCTAACCTTTATTTTGCTCTGTGAACCAAGCTTTGTTTTATTATTTTTTTGTTTAATAAACATGCGCCCCAGCACTTAACACATGCAGTTACTATGTCAGAGTCTCTATCCACCCAGCCATCCTGTCAGGACCCTTTTACAAATGTTAGAAGGACTTTGGAAGGCTGTACACTGGATATGTGTCAACTTAACAAGATTGCTGCGAAGCCAGGTCATGGAGTATGGAACGAATTCCAGACAACCCACCTCTACTGGATGAACCCGGACTCTCCAACCCTGCTGATCCACCTCTACTGGATAAACCCGGACTCTCCACCCCTGCTGTTCCACCTCTACTGGATAAACCCGGACTCTCCACCCCGCTGATCCACCTCTACTGGATAAACCTGCACTCTCCACCCCGCTGTTCCACCTCTACTGGATAAACCCGGACTCTCCACCCCCGCTGTTCCACCTCTACTGGATAAACCTGGACTCTCCATCCCTGCTGATCCACCTCTACTGGATAAACCTGGACTCTCCACCCCTGCTGTTCCAGCTCTACTGGATAAACCTGCACTCTCCACCCCACTGTTCCACCTCTACTGGATAAACCCGGACTCTACACCCCCGCTGTTCCACCTCTACTGGATGAACCCGGACTCTCCAGCCCCGCTGTTCCACCTCTACTGGATAGGAGATTGTGTTGTCCAGTGGTTAAAGAAACGGTCCCCGGTTCAAATCCCACCTCAGCCACCTACTCATTGTGTGACCCTGAGCAAGTCACTGAACCTCCTTGTGCTCCGTCTTTCGGGTGAGACGTAGTTGTAAGTGACTCTGCAGCTGATGCATAGTTCACACACCCTAGTCTCTGTAATAAACCTGGACTCTCCACCCCCGCTGTTCCACCTCTACTGGTTAAATCTGTACTCTCCACCGCCGCTGTTCCACTTCATTTATCCATCTTGGTTCTCTTGGATCTTAGTGCTGCATTTGATACTGTTGATCATGCCATTCTTCTTAGTCGTTTGGAGGCCTATGTGGCACAGGCACAGGCACTGCTCTCTGCTGGTTCAGATCTTACCTGTCTGACAGAAAGCAATCTGTTTCAGTTGGTTTGTTATTCTTCTGCCTGTAGTCTTGTATCCACAGGTGTGCCACAGGGTTCTATACTGGGGCCTCTCTTGTTAAGCATCTATATGCTGCCACTCGGCCAGATAATCCGTCGTCACGGCATGAGTTTCTACTCATATGCGGACAATACTCCAATTTATTTACAGTAAACCTGACACTAAAGTGCCTGTTTCTGTACTTTCACACTTCTTGGCTGAAATTGAATTGCATAAACTCGATAGCTTTAGCATGGTTATTGTTGGGATTGAAATTAGATCTAGCTCTGAAATTAGGAATCTTGGTGTTATTTTTGACTCTAGTTTAACCTTTGAGTCTCATGTGCAGAATGGCAACAACGTGTCATTTTTTTCATCTCTGTAACATTGCCCGACTATGACCTATTCTCTCTCTACCTGATGCGGAGCAGCTAGTACATGCGTTTGTCTCTTCTTGATTACTGCAATGCCTTGCTTGCGGGTGTATCATAAAATACTCTCAGTAGGCTACAGTACATACAGAATTCTGCAGTTAGAGTTTTAGCAAGAACTATAACCTGTGAACATAGAACACCTGTTCTGGCATTATTATTATTGCAGTGGCTGCCTGTTAGGAGGAGGGTTGATTTTAAAATCTTGTTGTTGACCTATAAAGCCTTGACTGGTCTGGCTCTGTTACATTTCAGACCCTGTAATGAGCCATATTACTGTGCGTAACTTGTGATCTGCAGCCTCTGGCCTGTTAAGAGTCTCTATAACTAGGCTTCACTCTGTGGGTGAGTGGGCATTTTGCAGTTATGCACCTAGGCTCTGGAATGCTCTTCGCTTGAAATTAAGGACTCAGGAAGTGTTGGTATTTTTAAAGCACAACTGAAACTTTTTAAACTGGAATTTGTATCTACTTAAATTTATTTCAATGACTACTTTTTAATACTGACTGTTGTGATTTTATTTGTAAAGCGCTTTGAGATGTATTCTATGAAAAGCGCTATATAAAATAAGGATTACTATTATTATTTAAGGATTACTATTATTTAAGTTAAGTCAATAGGATGTGCTTGGTTTTTGTCTGCCTTGCTCCTGCCTTAACAACTTTGTTTTGAAACTATTTTATGCACAGTATGCTAAAGTGATGTGGTCTTGAAATCCAAATGCTATATTAATGTTATTTCTATACAGTGGATTTTTAAACATACACTAGCAGTGTGTAACATTAGAATTAACTAGTAGAATAAACTATGATGGGTTACTGTTTTCTTTTCTCCACTGGCTAGTGGACAAAATGCGTTTTATCCATGCGTATGTATATTACAGGACATCCGAGTTTAATGACAATTAACTTGTTTTGTCAACATGGAACTATATTAGGGAAGAACTTATTGTGATGGCTATATCATTTATATTAAATGATTTATTTCTGTTTTAAAATTGAACATTTGCCTGAAATTTATATATATATATATATATATATATATATATATATATATATATATATATATATATATATATATATATATATATATGAAAAAAGGTCTGACATGCATGGGATTTGATTGAAACTATAACCTTCAGTTTGCAAGCATGCTGTGTTATTACTGTCATCAATGCTACACGAATAGTTGAGACAAGCAGTATTTTGAAATATTAAGCCAGCCAGCTGAGAATTCTCTGGACTTTGTTATATTTTGGAAATTTTTTCGAGTCATCGTTCGTCTTCATCATCATCATCATCATCATTCTGAGATTCTGATCTTGAGCTCTGAAAAATGTTGGGTTTTTTTCAGTGTAACGCTCATTGTGATCCCTATTGGCACAAGGAAGTACGGTTCCTCTCGATACTGGTTGATGAGAGTAATGCTATTTGTGGTCCCCTCTGAACAAAAAGGAATGTACATTTTTCTGAGAATTAGCTATGCTGAAGGATAGCCTATATATTTGGTAAAAGTAAAACATTAATAAATATTGAAATAAATGAATACATATCAATATATAAACATGTATTTCTTTCTTTATCTATCTTGATATGTATTTATTTATTTTTCACTACGATATAAACACTGCCATTTAATACTGTATGAAATGAAAATAAATAAACAGTTCTAGTTCAATTGTATATTAGTGAAGATTTTTGTACATAAAGGTCATCATGCTTTCATATATTTTTACTTTCAAATAAAAAAAATATACTGTAATGACCCACACAATTGCTTTGTTGCAGGAAGACTTGTCTGTTCAGTTTGTCTTATGTTACATGTATTGTAAAGGGAACGGGTCACACCGTTACTTAGCATGGGAAGGGGGAGTGAGTGAATGAGTGGGGACAATGTGTGTTGCTGTTTTTGGGGGTTGCAGAGCATGGATGTGACTGGTTGATGAACCTGACAGCGGCGAGAAACGACGGGAGGTTATATAATATGGGGGTGCATGAACCAGGGGACTGGAGACAGTCCAGCGCTGAAATTGAATGAGAAAATGTTGGTGTGACTGAGCGAGCATGTGAGCTGTGACGAGAGAATATGCAGTGAAAGTGTCAAGACTAAATCATTGGGTTATTATTTTGGTGCCATGAATTCTGGCCTCTGACAGGAATTCTCTGTAGTTTCAAATAAAACAAACATTTTGAGAATTCAACACCGTCTCCCTGAGTACTACTTCCTAAACATGAAAACATTACAATATACTACATGAACGGATCATGCTCATTATGATAGTTTGCAAAATCAGATGACAACTTTCAATACAATCGGGATCATTATTTACAAAATCTTGTTTGTCTCGTTACGTGTTAAAAACTGTAACTTTACTGCTATACTACATGCAAATGTTGTGAAATGGAAGTACAAACTTGGTGGCGTGAACGCTATGGCGTCTGCATTGCAAGCTGCATTGGAAGCATGTCTTGGGTTTGATTCCCACACAGGGTTTATATTACACAAAAGCGGTGGGGGTCAAGGTTGCCCCAATTGTTTCTACTAACTTAGCTTGTGTTTTTCAGGCAAAATAAAAGCGAATTGAACTTGCATGAAAAACGCAAGCAAAGTTAGTAGAAACAATTGGGGCAACCTTGACCCCCATCAGTTTTACAGTTGTGCCTATTTGCTTTGTGCTGGGTTGCCCCAATGGTTTCTTGAAACTTGGCTTGTGTTTTTGATATCTCCACTTTAAATGGCTAGACACGTTTGATAGCTTGGCGTTTTTTTACATTTCCAATGTGTTTTTGTTTCAGAAAACACATGCTTGATATATTAAATTGGAAATGGAAGTACTTAACCCATACATTGTTTGATACGATTATGTTTACTTGGTTTATATTTTTATAAGCCATTATTAATACAAATACCAAACACAGAAGATGCTCTGCGGAAATGTCTGCAATCTTGTGCATGTTTTCCCGCAGATTTAGACTGCCTCTAGTTATATGTCTACTCACACAACAGATCTCTACTGCATCATTTTGACAAAGTAAAAACGCTGAGGTTCGTGATTTAGTCAGTCCCTTTAGCTCTTAGTTTAGGTTTGTTCATACCTTTTAGTCTTAAAAATAAAATGACTTGACGCTATGTAACAGCCTGTCACTCAGAACTCAGAAGAGCTGCAGTTTCTATACACCGTACAGGCAGCCTGTCACTCAGAACTCAGAAGAGCTGCAGTTTCTATACACCGTACAGGCAGCCTGTCACTCAGAACTCAGAAGAGCTGCAGTTTCTATACACCGTACAGGCAGCCTGTCACTCAGAACTCAGAAGAGCTGCAGTTTCTATACACCGTACAGGCAGCCTGTCACTCAGAACTCAGAAGAGCTGCAGTTTCTATACACCGTACAGGCTGCCTGTCACTCAGAACTCAGAAGAGCTGCAGTTTCTATACACCGTACAGGCAGCCTGTCACTCAGAACTCAGAAGAGCTGCAGTTTCTATACACCGTACAGGCAGCCTGTCACTCAGAACTCAGAAGAGCTGCAGTTTCTATACACCGTACAGGCAGCCTGTCACTCAGAACTCAGAAGAGCTGCAGTTTCTATACACCGTACAGGCTGCCTGTCACTCAGAACTCAGAAGAGCTGCAGTTTCTATACACCGTACAGGCAGCCTGTCACTCAGAACTCAGAAGAGCTGCAGTTTCTATACACCGTACAGGCAGCCTGTCACTCAGAACTCAGAAGAGCTGCAGTTTCTATACACCGTACAGGCTGCCTGTCACTCAGAACTCAGAAGAGCTGCAGTTTCTATACACCGTACAGGCAGCCTGTCACTCAGAACTCAGAAGAGCTGCAGTTTCTATACACCGTACAGGCTGCCTGTCACTCAGAACTCAGAAGAGCTGCAGTTTCTATACACCGTACAGGCAGCCTGTCACTCAGAACTCAGAAGAGCTGCAGTTTCTATACACCGTACAGGCAGCCTGTCACTCAGAACTCAGAAGAGCTGCAGTTTCTATACACCGTACAGGCTGCCTGTCACTCAGAACTCAGAAGAGCTGCAGTTTCTATACACCGTACAGGCAGCCTGTCACTCAGAACTCAGAAGAGCTGCAGTTTCTATACACCGTACAGGCAGCCTGTCACTCAGAACTCAGAAGAGCTGCAGTTTCTATACACCGTACAGGCTGCCTGTCACTCAGAACTCAGAAGAGCTGCAGTTTCTATACACCGTACAGGCAGCCTGTCACTCAGAACTCAGAAGAGCTGCAGTTTCTATACACCGTACAGGCAGCCTGTCACTCAGAACTCAGAAGAGCTGCAGTTTCTATACACCGTACAGGCAGCCTGTCACTCAGAACTCAGAAGAGCTGCAGTTTCTATACACCGTACAGGCTGCCTGTCACTCAGAACTCAGAAGAGCTGCAGTTTCTATACACCGTACAGGCTGCCTGTCACTCAGAACTCAGAAGAGCTGCAGTTTCTATACACCGTACAGGCTGCAGATATCCAACATGAGACCAACAAACCGCTTAGAAGACAACTTACATTGCCCTATATTTTACATGTAAAAGTTTGACGCACCAGTTACTGCAGTTACTGATGGTCTTTAGTTTCCTTTCAACCTGTGTGTATGAAAGTTAGGATTTGAGATCATAGTTCCAGTTGATCTTGTTTTTAAGTAAAAGGGGTTGGGGTTCTGCCTGCATTCTCATTTAAAAAAATAATAAACCAAGAGAGGAAAGCAGTAATTCATTATTTCTTTTTAAAAAGTGAACATTTCTGTACCTTCCTTATAAACATTTGTCACATTATATACATGTAAAGTAAAAATACTCTGAGCGAATGTGATTCATGAGTCGTGACTTTGAAGCAGACTCAATTTAATCAGATAATAAAGGCAAGGACTGTTGTGCAGTCTGCTATTATTGGAAGTTATTATTGGAATACCCAGCACCTTTTCCGAATGCCAGATACAATTTATTTCCCTAGCTGATAATGTTACTTCAGTACTGGTCGGTAACATAATGAATTGATATAAGCATCTCAAGGCTGATGCATTTTGGAGTGCATGATTGACTATAACATTAGAATTGAAAATGTATCTTTTTGCAATGTCTGTGTTTGTTGTAAAGGTGGTCACCCCACTGTGTCTTCTGTCTTGTCTGCTCTCATGCACTGACTTTCAAGCAGCCAGTTCTGAAAGCTGATTCCTGGCAGGGGGTTCCTGTGGTATATTACTGAGATTATGTAAATTCAGGGGGTGGGGTTCCTGTGGTATATAAATGAGATTATGTAAATTCAGGGGGTGGGGTTCCTGTGGTATATAAATGAAATCATGTAAATTCAGGGGGTGGGGTTCCTGTGGTATATTAATGAGATGATGTAAATTCATTTTAAAAAGCCCTTTAATTGCGAGTCTGATCTATCTCACTCATTTTCCACCAATTGAATGTGGTAAAACATACTAATCATGAGAATTGGGGCTCATCGATCAATAAAAGAAAAGCTGAGTTATGGTTGGTTAAACCAATAAAAAGTATTTATAAAAATAAAGTCTCGGTGTCCAGGTCGTTACGGCTTTAAACAAAGGTTGTAAGGCCTCTACACCCCCTGTACTCCAACTCTGGTAAAGCAGTGTAACAGGTCATCAAGCACCATGGATCTATGCCTCAGCTATATAGTGCACCCGCACAAAGGCTGGCTGGAATATTGGTACTTAACTCAGACCAGAGCGGGGTTAGCCTTGGGGGTAATCACAATGGTGGCTAACTCTGGTCTCTTCAGCCTTCTAAGAGAGTAATACAGAGCCGAAGTATTTCATCCAAATAACCTCCAACTGTCTAATGGTTATTTACTAACTTCCTGGTAGTTCCTTGCTTGTCAACATTTACTACCAAAGCAACCTCGCTTTAGTTAGTGTCCCCTGATTTCAATGAACCAGTTATATTTCCAAACACAAAAAAGCGCACTCCCCTGGTTACTTTCCAATGTTCTTAGCTCTTGTTTCTGGATACTGGCGCTTCACCTGGCTTTATCCTTTCCTTGGTGCTGCACTCTCTGTGCAGTGGACTCTCCTGCTCAGTTCACTGTTCTCAATGCCCCCGTTGCCATTCTTCTCTCCCTTTCCTCTCATTCTGTCTGGTTTATATAGGCGGGTCTAATACACTTGATCTCCTACAGGTGTGCTGAAATGCTGCACCAGGAGGTGATTGATGGTGGCTGGTTCCTTAGAAGCCAATCTGTGTTCCGATTATCCCTTGTCAAAATACAAAACCAACATTTACTAACACAACTGAAATAAGCAAAAGAAACTAAATCAGTGGTGCACAACAAATTATAATACACAAACAATACACACACCTTCAATCAAAACCAATTACTGTGTCACTCTACTAACTAAGGAATTTAATGAATAAACCCCTGATCCTTGGAAACAGTTGGTGACATAAGACCTATTTCAAATTCTAAATTCAAAAACCCAGACATATTGTGCTAATACTCAACCAAAACACAGTTAATAGGTCTTTCCTGTGGTTTTAGCTGCTGTCCTGCAAAATACACACAAGCAGCAGTCTGTTCTTTTACAAAGGCTGCAATGAGTTCAGCTTGTAAGAGTGGTAGTGTTTCTTTTCGGTCAGAGCTCGGTTTTTCTGATCCTTGGTATATTCATTGATCCTTGGTAATTCTGCACTATAATTCTGCAGTTTTCCTATGCTTATCTATGAATTCATCACAGTTTACCATGGCTTTTACTTTTAGAAACTTTTATACAGGTTTAACCTCTGCTAAATTACAGTTGAATTTACCAAGACTCAGAACATCACAGCTGGATTTAAAAAAGGACTGTATGTAATGCTAAACAGCATAGACAATACATGGTAAAGCCTTTGCACTTTATGGAAAAAGCATCAAAAAAAAGCATTGTAAATGCATAGCAGAAGCAAGGGACTAGCATGGGCAACTGAAAAATGACATGACAATGTAGCAGCAGTGTGGAGTAGTGGTTAGGGCTCTGGACTCTTGACCGGAGGGTCGTGGGTTCAATCCCAGGTGGGGGGCACTGCTGCTGTACCCTTGAGCAAGGTACTTTACCTAGATTGCTCCAGTAAAAACCCAACTGTATAAATGGGTAATTGTATGTAAAAATAATGTAGTTGTATGTAAAAATAACGTGATATCTTGTAACAATTGTAAGTTGCCCTGGATAAGGGTGTCTGCTAAGAAATAAATAATAATAATAAATGTACCATAGTGAGCATTAAAGGAGTGCTTCTAGAGTTCAGCACAGGTTAGGTTAGAGACTGAATAATAAAGGGTCCTGCTCTGTTTTGAATCTGCAGTGATGTGATCAGCACCCTCACCATCACTCTTTATTTGTGCATTTATTACGGCACCTCGGTTTGCTATTAAAACTCTAAAGGAATCTTTTCTTATGCTGACTGACATAGAAGATAGATTCTGAATCATCTCCCTTGTCAGGTAATGGGGGAAGATTCTGATTCATTGCCAGGCTCGCATTTAAAAGGCATCCATCACTAGTCTAGTAATAATCTCTCCGTTGCTGATTACAAATAGATGACAGGAAAGGTTGAGGCTGAAATTGACTCACAGTTTTTTATAGCAGGGGTGGTCTTTTGACGCCCTTCTAGGACTGCTGGGCTGCAGTGCGTTTGAGTAGCGCAGTGGTTAAAGTGCTGGGCTGCAGTGCGTTTGAGTAGCGCAGTGGTTAGAGTGCTGGGCTGCAGTGCGTTTGAGGAGCGCAGTGGTTAGAGTGCTGGGCTGCAGTGTGGAAGGATGTGAGTGAGTAGCCACTCTAAATTAAATATATAACACAGGTATATAAGTTTAACAAGCATCTTAAACATGTAAAATATTTTTAATAATATCACACATTTTTTATACTCTGTTGTGCAATATTTTGCAGAGATGTTTTTAGCCAAATGGCTTTTGTCAGCACTTTTTTCCAACAAAAAAATGTATGCAATTTAACTGTTAGGGGCTCTCATATCAGTAACAGTTCACACCGGTCTGGTGCAACATGGTGTTTGTCACAGCAACAGGACATGATGCACTATGGAAGGGAGGACTGGGGTTCTTAAAGGAGTTAAACCTGCGAGGATAAAAATACTTACACGTCAGCGTCTTGCAAATGTAAAAATACAGTTGTTATACAAATACAAGATGATATGAATCATCACAATTTTCAAAATTATGCACAGGATAACATATTATGCAAGGGGGTATCAATTATACACATTTTTATGCAATCGCATAATGGCATAATCCTGGAGGGAGTGATCAGGGGAAGCAACAGGGTGATTACTGACAGGAAAGAAGACCCTGAAGGGTGGGGAGAATTTCACTGTCAGATGAACCAAGAAAGAGGGGGGCTATCTTAAGGCAAGTCCTGCAAACATTTCTTAAACTAGTGCTGAACCAAACATCATGTTTCAAAATACATGTTAACTACGGTAAGTACTGAGTATTATATACTGCAGGGCCGCGGGAGCAACAACATTCTATCAGTGACAGCTGGTGGCCAAAAAAAATGGGGAGGCAGAAAAAAGGCAGAGGGCTTGGGCTCCCCTGAAGCCCCCAGCAGCAGTAGAATCTTATAATCTTATTTCATCTCTTCTTAATGTTTTACCCCAATTTGGCTGTTAAATGCATTTTCTCCACTAGCCAACAGAGAGAAGAAAACAGTAGCCCATCAACTGTTACATGCTGCCAGCGTATGTTTAGAAATGCACTACATACAACATTAATACAGCATTTCGATTTCAAGACCACGTCACTAACATACTTTGCATAACATATTTTCAAAACAAAGTTGTTAAGTCAGAAGAGGCACAACTACAAACCTGTTGTTTCATCAATCTGCCATGCAAAAAAAAGGAGCCATACTTTGTCCATGTGAGCAAATTACCACAGTTATTGAAAAGTAAAAAGGGCCAGCAAGACGGTTATTAGCTGAACCCCTGTCAGCCTATTCACTCTTGTCATACTGTGGCAAAGTGCCACTGTGAAATGACCTGTTCTTTTAGAAATCTCAATAATAAGACAATAAAACAGGTCTGTGTTTAAATATATTGTGTTTTTACATTTTTCTGCCGTTATGATGGATTTTAATTTTCTTTTCTTGTCACTTTTTAAAATCTCCATCAGAAAATTGGATGAGAAACCGAAAGGTCATGTACCACACGGTACAGCCTTCATCGAGAGGGCACTGTCTATATTAGAAAACAATTGTTCTCATTATTTTCTTTTAAAAAACACTTTAAAACCCAGATTTACCTTGAGCTTGTAATGATTCATCGGGTACCCTTCCGTTTTAGGAAAATAGTCCCGAAAATGTTCACAAAGGATCTGTGGACAGGATGGCTGGTGAGTGACATTAGACCAGGAAATACAGGCAACAAGAACTGCGGAGGCAAGCCGCAACTGCGCGCTTTCTTTAATAAATACAATATTTAAACAAACAGACACAAAAACACTCTACAAAAACAAAACGGCATGGTGGCCAAAATAAACAGACAACAATTAAACAAGTATCGTGCTGGTGTAAAGCCAGCACGAGTAGCAATTGTTTTCTCAGGCTCTATATTCGGCAGTTGCAGGTACAGGATTGGTTGCTTTCATCAATGCAAAGTATTGATTGGCTGGTTTTGGTGGATAATTCAATACATTTGGACCAATTGTGTCTTTGTTTAGTGTTTACTGTCCAATAGATGTGAACTGATGGTATGGCCCCACAGAGCCCTGATCTCAACATCATCGAGTCTGTCTGGGATTACATGAAGAGAGAGAAGCAACTGAGGCTGCCTAAATCCACAGAAGAACTGTGGTTAGTTCTCCAAGATGTTTGGGCCAACCTACCTGCCGAGTTCCTTCAAAAACTGTGTGCAAGTGTACCTAGAAGAATTGATGCTGTTTTGAAGGCAAGGGTGGTCACACCAAATATGGATTTGATTTAGATTTTTCTTCTGTTCACTCACTTTGCATTTAGTTAATTGATAAATATAATCTATTAACATGTCTATTTTTGAAAGCATTCTTACTTTACAGCATTTTTCACACCTGCCTAAAACTTTTGCACAGTACTGTATATTTTTTTTACTTGGAAATTGAGTAGGCACTGCCTCCCTTACCTCCTCTGAGGAGCCTTCACTGCATTCTATGTATTATTATATGTCTAATAATGAAAAGCAACAATAAAATACTAATGAAGGAAAAATAAGATTCAAATGAAAAAATAATAATAAATTGGTCAAGATTTTTATAGTGTTACAGGTTAAAAAAATTTAGGGACCCCTGATATACAGGATCAGCAAGGCATGGAAATTGATTATTTTGTTAGCTACCATCACTGATAAAGACGATCTTCTTTTCACCAACCTCTTCCACTCAGTCTAACACAGATTGACTGGATTCAGAACTGGAGAATCCGAGCTATGGACACTGTGATGTTAAAGTGTATGTAGCTTGCCAGTATTATTAATTTCTTAGCAGACGCACTTATCCAGGGCGACTTACAATTGTTACAAGATATCACATAATTTTTACATACAATTACATCATTATTATTATTTTATTTACACACAATTACCCATTTATACAGTTGGGTTTTTACTGGAGCAATCTAGGTAAAGTACCTTGCTCAAGGGTACAGCAGCAGTGTCCCCCACCAGGGATTGAACCCACAACTCTCCGGTCAGGAGTCCAGTGCCCTAACCACTACTCCACACTGCTGCCGTATCTACTGCATATGCTTCCACTGTATCAGTCTGCATGTCATTCTTTATGTGCATTGAGTTTGAGATGCTTCCACTGTATCAGGCTGCATGCCATTCTTTATGTGCATTGAGTTTGAGATGCTTCCACTGTATCAGGCTGCATGCCATTCTTCATGTGCATTGAGTTTGAGATGCTTCCACTGTATCAGGCTGCATGCCATTCTTTGTGTGCAAGGAGTTTGAGATGCTCCCGCTCTATCAGGTTGCATGCCATTCTTTATGTGCACCGAGTTTGAGTGATGACCTCCTTTGTATGGAAATGCACTCCTCTCCCTTTAAGACTTGTGGTGTAAGCTTGACAGTGAGAATGAGCAATGGGCCTGGGCCCCAGCTCTGCTAGCAGGGCTTTTCCTCTTAAACGAGACCATCACTCACATGATGCCAGAGATGTGCACTCTGGAGCAGTGACTCTAACTGCTGGCAGCTCCGCAGACCTGCAGTGGTATGAAATCTCCATGGATTAAGGCAATCCATCATCATGTACGGCTATATATCTCAACCTCTGGATCACTGACTGAGTAAATCTATAGACCTGTTTAAAGAAATATGTACAGCGAAGAAGCAGCTAACACAAAGTTTGAAAGATGTGTCTTTCTCTTTTGATGTTTTATAAACCAGCTAGCTCTTGTAGAAGACCTTGAAACTCAAGGCAAATCCAATTGTTTAAAGGCACATCTTTCAGGGCTTGCTTTTGTGGAAAAGCAATTCTCCTCATTTCTGGGGCTTGCCAGGCCAAGTTGCAACAACAATGCATAAAATCATTTATTCTGCTGCAGTTCTAGTCACATTGCACTTATTCACTTCCACAAAACTGTCATTATCATTTATATGTTGCTTTACTTTTCTTGTATGCGTCAGATAAATGGTGCCATGTTCTTAATACTGCCGAAAAAACATAACCGAAACAAAATAATTGCTATGCGTGCTGGAAGCACCAGCACGGTATTTGTTTGGATTTTGTGTTTGTGATTTGTTTTTGTTTGAACTTATATTTTGCTCTGTTAGCAGTGTTTTTTTAAATATTTAATTTATTTTTGTGTTAATGGAAACGGCACTGCAGCGTGCTTTCACACGCAGGTACCTGTGCTGTGTACTCTCTCACAATGACTGTTGATTATTATATTTTTATGTGCTTTGTTTTGCTGATTCAGTCTTTATTACATGAAAAATATCACTATATGAGCTACAAGATGTACCAGTCAGATCTTTTGCTGCATAATTAGTTGCTGTAAAACTGTGGTCTAGTAATATTATTGACTGTTTACACACTGTATGTATATACAGATAAAAAGTACACACACACACGTAAAAATACACATAAACACATACTGTGATTATCTATCTATGTTTAAATAGGCATGGTACTAAAGATGATTAAATTCAAAGATTCTTTATTTTAGAAGACTCAATTCTAAATTCCCTTTTTAAGAAGTTAAATGGAAATGTATGTTCAAACTTATGTACAGAATGAATCTCTTCTTCCTCCTCCTCTTCTGTTGATGTCACACTTTCCATGTCTTCCCAAAACACAGCCATATTTTGTTTGTATATTAGGCAAGAACAACAGTGGGAGGAGGGAGGGTATTTTCACCCTAAATGTAATGCTATAAAAGTACTTTTTTACCCGGGAAAGAGAATTGATACTTGGGTATAGACGCACTGGTGTGGCACAGTCTACTGCGCGTCGAAAAAAAAGAGAAGCAACGGGAAGCAAAGGAGTGTCCAGGCCTTTAGGGTGCTAAAAGGAATGGTGCAAACATAGATACACAGTATAACAAATGTAGGCATTAATGAATGGGTTAACTCTGCGTTTGCTTTCACTTTGAAACTTTTCTCTTCTAGGCACTCACAAGCTGTATAGTTGGCTCATCGATCTGAGTGCCTCTTGTGGCGACACATTCTGGCAAAATTGAGCTACAGTATTACATTGAAAGTCTTAAATACGTTAATAACTTTTACCCCTTTCCAGAGTCCTACATAAACATTAATGTGATTTCTACAGTAAGTAGTCGTACTATAATTCATTACACATTAAAGCTATTAAGCTGTGTATTGTAGTATTTTGTGGCAGACTGCAACCACCAGCCAAAAAGGGAAGATTCTCCAGATTTCCTATAGCTCATGCTAATCTCCTAAAGAAGTGGTATGTCGGTTTATGCAAATCTTCATTAATAAAATGAATAAGAAATATCCCAAACCATTTGTGTATATAAATGTATTTTGTAGACCAAAGTGATATTCCATTTCAACATTACTCTTTTCCATTTGAGAAGTCATTTTCATGTTTTTCCATTTCATATACCTATTACTAGATATGTATGTACTGGTCTTTTACTTTCAAGCTACATTGTTCAAGTAAATGCCAATTCATTATTTATTGTTTATTTTAATAAAGCAACAGTCAACAGAATTGAAAAATATTAAAAAATGAATGAAAAAATAGTACAACTTACTGTAGAAATTGCATTAATATTTACAGAAAATGCAACAGAAACAAAGTTCTGAAAATTGTAAAATCAACAGTGTTTGAAATCGCAGTTCTCCCAAGCATATTTTTTTAAATGTATTATTTATTTATTAATGCATTTGTGCATTCTCAGACTCGGTAGTTAATGAGAAACAGCGCCATGGGAAAGTATGTTACTCAGAATCTTGGAAGACTAAAAATAAATGTAAAGACTGGGTGGTTCCATGAATATTTTTAGAAACTTAAAATTGGACTTGTTTTTGTTTTGTTTGTGTTTTTTTGTATAAATTGCAAAAGAAAAAAAATGGAATACATGAAAAAATAGATAACAAAACACAGCTCATGTCTTGCCTTTTCTGTATTCAAATTTACACCAATTAATCCCACTTCTTATCTTACTGTCTTTAATTTAGAAATTGCTTCACATTTTTCTCTTCTGGCTCACTTGGTATTATGGTATCTATATAATGTGACATTGTTTGTTTTTGTGCCTGAAATATAATTTCTCTGTTTCATTGGTGTCTGGTTGTCTTTCACCACTTTTTTCTGTGTAATAAATTATTGCAAAACCAGTTTGCTTAAATATGTGGACTGTACTTACTTTGAAACGTACTGTGTGCAAAGACAAGTTTGTGGTTTTAAAATTCTAATGTACACTACCGGTCAAAAGTTTTAGAACACCTCCATTTTTCCAGTTTTTATTGAAATTTACGCAGTTTAATGTCTCAATGTACTCTGAAATTAAAGCATAGAACAAATAAACAATTGGAGATAAAAAAGAAATCATGGAATCGTTTTGTTTAACAAAATTTAATCTAAATTTTTGACTCAAAGTAGCCACCTTTTGCAGATATAACAGCCGAACACACTCGTGGCATTCTTTCTACAATGGAAATCAAATATTGTTCGGAAAGTTCTTCCCAACACTATTGCAGAAGTTCCCACAAATGTGTTGCACTTGTAGGTTGCTTTGCTTTCACCCTTCTGTCCAGTTCATCCCAAACCAGCTTGATGGGGTTTAAGTCTGGAGACTGTGCTGGCCATTCCATGATTTGAAGCCTACCGTCTTGTTCTTTTCTTCTAAGGTAGTTCTGACATAGCCTGGAGGTATGTTTTGGGTCATTATCTTGCTGTAGGATGAACCCCTGACCAACTAGACGTATACCAGAGGATATTGCACGGCACTGCAAAATGCTGTGGTAGCCGTTTTGGTTCAGGGTGCCACTCACTCTGTGCAAGTCGCCGACTCTGAATCCAGCAAAAGAGCCCCAGACCATCACGCTTCCTCCTCCATGTTTGACAGTTGGTGTCACACACCGAGGAACCATCCTTTCGCCTACTCAACGGCGTACAAAAACCCTGCGTGATGAACCGAAGATTTCAAATTTTGATTCATCGGTCCATAAGACCTTCTTCCAGTCTTCAGTAGTCCACTGGCGGTGCTTCATGGCCCAGGCAAGCCTCTTTCTCTTATTTTGCCATCTTAGCAATGGCTTTCTTACTGCCACTCGACCTGTCAAACCTGTAGCTCGAAGTCTTCTCTTCACAGTTGAAACTGAGACTTGCTTACTTCGATCAGTGTTAAGCTGTGCTTGAAGCTGTTGTCCGGTGAGCCGCCTATCACGCAAGCTGTTGACTCTCAGAAACTTGTCTTCTGTTTCTGTTGTGGCTTTGGGTCTGCCAGACCTCTTCCTGTCAGAGTTTCCTCCAGTTTCCAAGTGCCTTTTGATGGTGCAGGAAACTGTACTCACTGACAACTTGGCTTTCTTTGCAATTTCTCTAAAGGAAAGACCTACACTTTTAAGGGTTATAATGGTCTGTCTGTCTTCCTTTGTTAATTGCCTTTTTCTCGCCATTATGACAGCAATATACTACTTCCTGCAGTACAATACTGTCCAAATAATGCTTAAGAGGGTGTAGTAACACAGTCTGTTCCAACACTGCTTTTATACAGACAGAGGGTTTGTAAGTAATCAGCAAAAGTTGGGACACCTGTAGGAATTGTTAGCATCAACTTTCAAGGCTTAATTTACTTCCATTGCTGCAGAACAGCTGTAAGTTGTTAACCCATTACTTGTTCCCTGAAAAAGGCCTTTTTGTATAACTCTGAAATGTACATTATTTTTCAGTTTTTGGTAACCTAAACTTTTCTTTTTAACCTCTGGCAGTTTACCGCTTACCTTTGTACCATTTCAGGTTATTCACTGGACTTGAACTGCTTAAATTTCAATAAAAAACTGGAAAAATGGGGGTGTTCTAAAACTTTTGACCGGTAGTGTAAATACATTATTTTTTATTTTGTAATTACTTTTCATAGACACAAGTATTTTTTACTTGCTGTTTAAATCTGGATGCCTAAAATCTAAAAAAAAATGAACAGTTATTCACTTATTTTGAATTTTGGGTCCTATTAAGGCACATTTTTAGGCAAAGGATATGCAATTCTAGACCCCTGCAAAACCCTGAAATTGGTTTTCGGTGGGAGGCATTGCCCCCTGCACCCGCACTGGGGTAGGACCCCCAAACCCCCCTGCCTTCTACTTAGGATTTCTAGCCTCCTACTTTAAATGAACATGAAAAGACTGCACTGGTGCTCAAAAACTAAGAACATAGACCATGGATTTAAGGCAGACATGAAGCACAGAAATGTGATATGTTTTGGTTTTAAATTCTGCAAATCCTTTTGAAAAGAAAAATGAGGTGCCAATATAAGGGGACTAGTAAAAAAAGGGTAGTCCTTACAATAAGAGTTAATGACAAGAAATGGCAGCCTCAGTTATTACTCATGGAATTCCTTTAAAAGCAGCGGGGCTGTGCTTCATGCCACACACAGATGCACAGGGCTTTATGCCCCTGTGCAGAATCACAGGGCACGCCATTCATTGTGGTTCAAATCATTTCTCACAAACCAGTCTTTCAGTGCAGCCCTCAGCAGAAACATCACATTCCCCCACATGCCCTGGCAGTAATAAGTCAAGGCTCCTTCTACTCCAGCACCATGCTCTCATACAGTAATTAGACCAAAATTAGACATACTTGCAATATGAAGCACAACTTTTGTGTAAATGAGCTGTCCTTCACATGATGATTCATTTATTATACACATAGCAAACCTAATAAGTAATAGTTGAAATATAGAAATAGTTATGCTATAACCTGCTGCTATCACACCACTGTGTCTCTTTAGCTGGTATCCATCATTGCCTGCCCCATGATCTGCATCACCAAGTCTAACGTTTGTCTCATTGAAAATTGCTGTACTGCATACATTTACTCTACTTATTATTATTATTATTATTTGTTTACTTAGCAGACGCCTTTATCCAAGGCGACTTACAGAGACTAGGGTGTGTGAACTATGCATCAGCTGCAGAGTCACTTACAATTATGTCTCGCCCGAAAGACGGAGCACAAGGAGGTTAAGTGACTTGCTCAGGGTCATACAATGAGTCAGTGGTTGAGGTGGGATTTGAACTGGGATTTGAACCAGGGACCTCCTGGTTACAAGCCCTTTTCTTTAACCACCGGACCACACAGCCTCCATGTACTTATGTTAACCTACTAAGTGTGGTTCGGGGGGTGGGAGCTAGGTTCCTCCCTACCCTTTGATCTCCTATCAATCAAATCTACTTCCTATTTAACCATTAGTCACACCCTATACTTTGCGTTTTTTCATTTTGGTTGTGAACCTAAGCAGATAGCAAGACCCCCAGCAATTTCTTTCAGAGTAAAGAATTAAAGAAAAATTTAAAGTATGGAGTACTTACCGCACAACACTTCCTCGGATTCGGATGTTTTCAAAGATCACTTCTTGTCTGTATCAGAACATTCTCCTAGCGCTTCAACCCAGGATATGGTCAGCCCACCTCTCTTTCCTCTATCAGGCGTCTCTGTAACATCCAAACAGGTTCCTCCCGAACTGGACAGTACACCACTACCCACCATCCAAGGAGTCAATCCCGGTCAATCGAAGCGGCTCCGGACCCAGGATACACCTCCAGAGCTACTGCACTGTAAGGACTGGACTCACAACAAACTCATAAAGACCCTCCACAAAAACGGCAGCGAGATCCCAGCAAGGAACAATCGAGAATCCCTTTTCATTTTCTATTGTAATTCCATCTCAGCAGAACCTATTTTTCCACCCAAGAAAACTCCCAAGCTACGCTCGGCTGTTCAGCGGCTCAGGCCAGACAGCAGGCAGACTGTCTCGGAGCAAGCTACTGCAGCTGCCAGCACGTCACACGAGCAGACAGCCGCTCCAGCCAACGAAACTCAACAGGAACATTCTTGCATTTTCAACGAAAAGCATTCAAGCAACCATTTGCGGATACCTTATCCTCAGTCAATACCAAAAGTTAGCAATTTGTATAAACGGGTGTCCAACATCGAGCAAGAGAAGCAAGGTTCTGCAGTTTCAGTATTTTCCTCCATTCCTGCCATAAACACAGCGGCTACAGTAGCTACCGTCACTTCTGGTTATATACCAACCCCGGTCCCTACAATAGAGCCTCCGGTCTACAACCTTGCATCTGCAACAGCATATGATTCCACCTCCTCAACCACTGCCCGCCATCACTCAATATCCCCGCAGATCCAGCACAGCATAATTGAAGGTAAAGACGTTAATCTGGTTTCTCCATTGATGGCTACATCTGAATTTATGGACCATAGAGTAGTGGATTGCGGAGATTTATCAGTCATGCTGAAATCCAGAGACCCCAGATTACTGAAAGATTTCACTCTGGGGGAATTCATCCCTGCCTTCGCTATATACAGAGATGTGCTATGTTCAGCATACCCAAACTGCAGACAAGAACTGGATTCTTACAAATTCTATATAGTGGAACTCTCTGTCAGATGTGGAGGGACCATGTTTTTCGATTACCACAAATCATTTTCAGCAAAAGCAGCAGGTATTTTGGCAACAGATAATCACATCATCGACTGGGCACCACCTGATTTAGACCTATTCAACAGGATTTTCAGCGGTCTCAGAGCCAACGCATGCAGGGTCTACAGTTCCACCGGCCACTCAGCCTCTCTCTGCCCGAAAGCTGCCATAGCATCAACCTCCTCCAGATCAGGAGTCTCCATCGCTCCTCCCCGTTTCTCTAACAGAATCTCGATCCCTAACTCCATCGATCCTTCAGCCCCATCTGAACAATCTACAAGTGAAGACAAATTTGGGCGAAGAATCAGATTCACAGGAGGAAGGCAAATCTGTAACAATTTCAACTCCAGTATGTGCTCTTTCAGACAGTGCAAAAACATCCATATGTGCAGTTTCTGCAGGGACACCCATTTTAAAGCCATCTACCCAGTAGCTCCAAACAGACTCTCTCCAACACTTAAGTCTCCACTCCCATAAATATTTCCATTTTAAAACAAAAATTTCTGAATCATCTAGACAAGATATTCGTTAATTATATAATTGATGGACTAGAGAATGTTGTCACGGTTTGTCCTTCCAAAGCAAAAACCTCCATTCTGCTATTCAAGAGCCTAAGACAGTATAGTCTCTTATTCAAAAATAGATTTAAAAAGGATTTATGGTCAACCCATTTACAGCTCTCCCATTTCCAATATTCAGGATTAATCCCATTGGCATCGCCACTTGGAAAATGTCAGGAAAAAAGTGTCTCATCATTAACTTGTAGCACCACGGATATCAAGCACCAGTAGCATCAACTCGCTTATTCCTCATGATCAATTCTCTCTACAGTACATTACCATATCGGATGCAATTCATTTGGCTGGTTGTGGCTCCTGGTTAGCAAAAGCAGATATATCAGATGTATTTAAAGTAATGCCAATCCATCCATCTCTTCGCCACCTTCAGGATATGCTAGGAAAATAAATTCTATTTTTCTACTCAGTTAACTTTTGGCAGCCCCAAAATATTCAATACTCTCAGAGGCTTTATGCTGGATACTTCTCAATTCATATCATGTTCCATTTCTGCTCCACATACTTGGTGATTTTCTCTTGATCTCTCTGCCCTCAGATCCACCAACAGAAGCAATCACCAGTCTTAAAAGTTTATTTTCAGAGGTTGCCGTCCCGCTTTCTGAAGAAAAAACAATCGGCCTCCTTCGTTCACTGGAATTTCTAGGAATCATACTGGACACAGAAAAGTTTTAAGCCAGCTTTCCCGTATCTAAACTTGACCATATTCATTCTCTTACTCAGAACTTTCAGATCAGTAAAACGATCAGGAAATGTGCACTGCTCTCTTTGCTGGGACATTTCAATTTTGTAATTTGCATTGTCCCCCAGGGACGGACATTTATATCTTGATTACTTGCTCTTTCATCAACAGCAAAAAACTTGGACTCCTACATCAATGTTTCATCAGAAGCTAGGAAAGACATTCAAATGTGGTCTGCTCTCATACAGCATTGGAACGGCCTGTCTATATTCTATGATGATTTCATTTCAGATTATCAATAAAGGCTGTTCCAGTTCACCACTTATTATGCAACTACTGCGGCAACTAATATCAGTATCAAATAATTTTTTAATCCAAGCCCACCATCTACCAGACATTCATAATAATGCAGCTGACGCTCTTTCTCGTTTACAGATTTCACCGTCTGGTCCCTACAGCTCTGCCAACTCCAGCAGTGAAACCCCCGTTCAACCAGCTAATTTTCAATTAAACCCAACTATCAGTGGACTACTCAATACAGCTGCAGCACTCGCTCCTTCTAACATATCTTCTTATTCCAACTGTTGGACCACCTATTTGACTTTCTGCTCCCAAAGGACTCTTTACATCTTGCACCAGCTACAATCAAATCCTATCTGTCAGGAATACAATACCAATTTCACTTGACGTCCATTACCTCCCCAACTCTCCGATCAATACCAGCTGTCCATCTCCTCCTGCACGGAATCTCTAAGAGCTCTCCGACTGCTTCACCTTCTCATTTACTAATTTTGTTTTTTCCTCAATTGAAAGTGACGTACTGTGTGTAAATCAAAACTTAAGCGAGTAACCGAACATGACCGATATCCTGCCTGGCTACAGGTACGTCAAGATTAAATGTAGGCTATTGATGTTTTATTTTTCAAAATTAAGAACAAGCATTTGTTTTTTTTTAACAGAAGATCCAATAACTAAAAACACGGTTGTGCATAATAGTTAATTAAAAAGACACAACTTATATTCAACACTTCCGATTATATAAAAAAAGAAATACAAAGGACTTGAGTTTTTAGCAACTGAAAAGAATATTCGTGCGTCCACATCAGATGCCGGATATATACTCATACCTAGAAGCCCCGCAGCAGTCTTTCTGACGGCTGTATTCAAAACACTGTAAATAGTATAACGAACGGAGAAACGGTCGTATGTAATAGTTTTTTTTTTTTTGAGTGCGTTACATAAACATCTGAAAAAACCGAAGCATATTATATATATATATATATATATATATATATATATATATATATATATATATATATATATATATATACACACACACTAAACAAGAAAATGTAAGTAAATAAACATCTGAACAGACATCGGTTTACAGCATACATAATTATAAAACTGAAACGATAGCAATACATTTTTAACTTTTCAACAGCAATCGGTTTATTATCAGATGCGCAAAAGCAACTGAACAACGTAGATAAATAAACCTTAGAAGAAAATGTTTTACAGAAGCGCACAGGACAAAATTGTATTCCTTTACCTTGAGTAAGATACTGCGCTTCTCCACGCCGCCTTTCTGCACAGGGCACACCTGTTCGAAGTTTTATTTTTATTGCACTTGCCAACTTGGCATTGGCGTCTCTTGCGGCTCTCAGCGGGGTTGCCAGCTTCACCTGTGGGTACACGCTTGGCAGTTTCTCTCTGTTCCAAATGCTTCTTGCGAAGTTCCTGTGCTAACTGTAAAATATATTCTCTCCTTGGTAAATTTTTTGTTCCATATTTTGTTGTGTTGTAAAACTCCACGGTCTCTGGTATTTATTTTCACTAGTCCCGATGCTAATTGACTGACCAAAGCAGCACAGCTGGCAAGCAGGTCACAGCCTTTCAAAAGGCTGATTGAAAAACAATAGACTGTCAGTCATTCACTCAGGCAGAGAGTAAAGACTAATCGAATTACAGCTAAACACATTGCGGACTGGTAAATAAAAAGAATACCGTTCTGTATAATGAAAATACAATCGTTTTATTTGTGGCCGTCAATGTGACTGCTCCCGGGCTTTTAGGTATTTTTGCACCCCCGCGTTTCATGCTTTGTGAGAATATTTAATACATGGACAGAAAGGTACATGGACGCACAGCCCAATATGTGTTACACAACCGGAGAAAATTACATTTTAAAACCAAAAACCGCCAAATGACCGCCGCAGGGCTTCTAGTGTTAACATTGTAATAATAATAAATAATACTATATTTTAACAGAAGTAATTTATTTGAACTATGGTTGTTCATTACTTTTAACATTTTATGTCCAAAAGCAAAGCAAAATATTTAAATTAATCTCACAAGTCCTGACTAATTTAACTATCGTACTAAATTCAACTTCTTTTTATATAATATTGACATATAAACCAAACACGCTTTGAAACAAAAGGTAATCGGTAGATTTAATAGTTTTAAAACAAAAACTAAAACGTATTAGCTTAATTTTTAAATCAAGTAAACGTGAATACAATAGGCCTACTTCTGATTTGGCTTGTCCAACGTGAACGTAGAGGCCTATAGTGTGTATCCTAGCAACGTGCTGATCTACCTTACTAGCACTAAAAGAAGAGCACTCTCACACATTCAAGGTTTTAATGCTAACGGGCAACAGGAAACTTCAAACTGGGTTCTAATTTGATGCATTGTTTCACCAATATGTAATCAAAGCTCAGGAAATTTAAGGACAGATGATCAATAATCGATGTATGGATTAATTGTTGCACCCCTAATTGATACATTGATATTATATTATATATAAACTCAGTTTAAAGTATTATTGATCCTACTAAATATTATTCTTTGCTTTACCCCTCTGCTTTTAGAATACCAGGGGAGGGTGCTCTGCAAAGGATGAGCATTACACAAGGCATGTGTGTTATAAAACGGATACATATTATACAAGGGATGTTATATGGAACCGCTCAGTAATGCACACAATGCACAGGCTGTATGCAATTCACAGGGTGGAACTCACTGAAGAATAGTTAAGCACCTCTCCAGAACATTTTTATCAAACCCTTGTAAGAGTTATGCTTGAGATCTGACAGGTCTGACCTGTCGTATTACATGCCAATGAATTGAGCAAGATCCCCTCTGAATTCCCCACACAGACAAGCTGAATAGAATGAAATGAAAAGGCAAAAAGCATGATTCCAGGATATCCGTTTAATACGACTGATTATAACCATGGGATCCGCATTTCCCCCTTCTACTGTATGTATGACCCTGACAAATCATTCAATATACAGTATCTATCCCTTGTCATCTGCCACACATTCTCTTTAACCTAAATGCTAATATGGCTAATCTACACAAAACAGATGTGTCGTAATTGGGAATTAATGTGAGTCTTAATTTGCCATATTCTGTATGTTCTGCATGGGTTTTATTTCATCTAATTAGACTGAAATAGCTCTAGTTTTAATTAGCTTGCTGAGAACAGTGTGGAGTGGTGCTCAAACACAGGGTGCTAAGAGCAGTCACACAGCACAGCATTCAAGATTATTATTATTTGTTTATTTAGCAGACGCCTTTATCCAAGGCGACTTACAGAGACTAGGGTGTGTGAACTGTGCATCAGCTGCAAAGTCACTTACAGTTACGTCTCACCCGAAAGACTGAGCACAAGGAGGTTAAGTGACTTGCTCAGGGTCACACAATGAGTCAGTGGCTGAGGTGGGATTTGAACCGGGGACCTCCTGGTTACAAGCCCCTTTCTTTAACCACTGGACCACACAGCCTCCTATACACCTACAGTGCCTTGTAAATGCAGGGTGCTGAGAGCAGTCACACAGCACAGCATTCAGGATACACCTACAGTGCCTTGTAAATGCAGGGTGCTGAGAGCAGTCACACAGCACAGCATTCAGGATACACCTACAGTGCCTTGTAAATGCAGGGTGCTGAGAGCAGTCACACAGCACAGCATTCAGGATACACCTTCAGCGCCTTGTAAATGCAGGGTGCTGAGAGCAGTCACACAGCACAGCATTCAGGATACACCTACAGTGCTTTGTAAATGCAGGGTGCTGAGAGCAGTCACACAGCACAGCATTCAGGATACACCTACAGTGCCTTGTAAACCTCATACTGGCTTCCAGTTATACAGCGGACACAGACTATTTCTTTCTGTCTGTCTCCCGGCCACACAACACACACACAGAGTACAAACTGGCTAAGAATCTTTCTTATTAAAGTCATTCTGCAGGTACAATTCAGCATTAACACACATATATAAATAAATAAACACACAATGCAAATCTAACCACCTGATAACAGACAATTTTCGCATTCTAAAATCTGCAGTTGCGCATTATTCAGAACTCTGCTTTGATGTTGTACGTCAGTTAAACTGTTTGCCTTTTAGATGCCATATACACAAAAGAATTCATGAATATGAACATTATTAAAGAGAGAATGCACAGCGGTTCTAAGTGGGTAATTTAAAAATAACCAATGATTGAGGGCAGCATAAAGTCCCAAGTTGTTCATAAATTACACTGTAAAAAAACAACTTACAATGGCAAAATTAGATATCATTGTTCTTGTTGTATATTGTTATTATTTAAATCTGTTTTGTTATTTTGATATTATCTTACTGCAGGAGTGCTGATTCTGTGTGGGTCACTATTTTTATATTTTGATATTATCTTGCTGCAGGAGTGCTAATTCTGTGTGGGTCGCTATTTTTATATTTTGATATTATCTTACTGCAGGAGTGCTGATTCTGTGTGGGATCACAATTTTGTCCCAAGATCCCTTCCCCTTTAATTGATTTTTCTAGACCTTGATCTTGTGATGCATACGTTAAAAAACAAAACAAATGTAATAAAAAATTGGTCAAACCCCAAATACATCCTTTCTAGATATTTTCTGTATAAAAAGTGAACCTTTTTAAAGAGTGAAACATACAATAAGAGTTAATTGATTGTCCAGTATACTGAACAAAATGCAACAAAGGATTAAGGCCATTTTCTTTTATAGCATGTTCAGCATGGAATAAACCCAGTATAAGTAAATAATGTACTTATTTATGTTACTTACCATTGGAGCAGAAAATACAAGAAATTTCTGCTATGATCAATACACTCCTGCTGTGATCAATACAATCCTGATGTGGTCAATACACTCCTGATGTGGTCAATACACTCCTAATGTGATCAATACACTCCTGATGTGATCAATATGTCCTGCTGTGATCAATACACTCCTGCTGTGATCAATACACTCCTGCTATGATCAATACACTCCTAATGTGATCGATACACTCCTAATGTGATCAATACACTCCTGATGTGATCAATATGTCCTGCTGTGATCAATACACTCCTGCTGTGATCAATACACTCCTGCTATGATCAATACACTCCTAATGTGATCGATACACTCCTAATGTGATCAATACACTCCTGATGTGATCAATACACTCCAGAGGACATCAATACACTCCATACACTCCTACTGTGATCAATACCCTGGCCACTTCCAGTGTTAAAGATGCACATTAGAACTGCACATATTAAAGCATTGACTGATCAGAGATGTGTTTTTAAAGCATGGCTGATTTTCTGTCTCCCACTTATGCTCCCAGTACCCTTACAAGTATTAATGCTCAGAGTATAAATACAAATATAAGAAAGGGCTCTTTAGCACACCACTAACAGAAGTATTCCTTTATAAACCGTGTCTTTGATCTGCTGCAGTCAGTGTAACTTCCAGTACATGTGAGAAACTGGGTAGTTAAGACTTTGACCACATAATGAATACATTGCCTCTGTTTAGAACTAACATGATGCTATTCAATTATTTTGTCACTATTCATTATTGGAAATAACAAACACGAGTGTCGTTCTCCTCCACTGACAAGGGGGCAGTATTTGTGTTACTGGTGTTCAGATCAGGAGGTGAATCCTAATCATTGCATTTCGCATGTACTTTTCAAAGCTGCAGGACTGCCTGCAGGTAAGCTTCCCAGAAAACAAGTTGCCCTGTTTACAAGATGTACTTTGATGTTAGTACGTTTATTTACGTTTGAAATTGCAGAATCCAGGTCTCACAAATATGGGAAAACAAGTGAATACAAAAACACAGCACAAAAGCTTTTTCAGGAAGGATTATATATTATATTAGAATTAATGCACATACATCACTATAATGGCTAAAGTGATGTTAGATGTTCTCCAATTTTAAAAACACCTAAAAAGCCTAATAATCTGTTTGAAATGGTCGTTATTTTTTCCTGCAGTTTTTCACTGCAACCATTTTAGTTTAAAAAAAAAAATCTGTGTTAATCATCCCTTCTGTCAATCAGATACATGACAACCCCTCTACTTTGTTAGATTTTCAGAAGCCATAATCTCTTGTTTTCATCAGATGGTAAAAATGAGCTGCAAAGCTTGTCTAAATGTGATACTCTTATCAAGAAGCTGCCAGAGAAACCAAGCATCTATAAATATTAACACCCCGACTCCAAAGCACTCAGATGAGTGACTCATAAAGGAGCCTATACAACACAGCATCCCTGCCATAGCATCTTTTGAGAGCATCATTAACAGAGCGTTAACCAAGGGTTTAGAATCCATTCTCTTACCTTACAGCATCATCATTGGTCCCGTTTTTTTTCTGTTCAAGATCGCTTGGTTCCTTTCTTGTTTTGTTTGGAATTCAGATCCTTCAAGTACAGCAATGCAGATACAAAATAAAATAAAACATTCTGAGATGATTAAAACTTGCAAGAAGCAACGTAGTTGCAGGAGGGAGCAGTTAAACAACCTAATAGTTTCCTAGTGGTTTTATACCCTTTTCAATGATTTTCATCATCGCAGGAGCCATTGACTTATTTATGAAACTTAAACTTTTTCATATAAAGTGTTCCTTCTCATTTATTTCTGCTTTGATTGATTTAGCTGTAGATACAAAATATATACTTTTATCAGCTTAGAAGCAAATCCAGAACACTGAATAACTTGGGTCTGTTTTTCACAAGTGTATATAAGCAACAAAGACCTCCAAGGGCCCAATTCAATTAACTGGAAATGAAAATTCCTTTAAATAAATTCCCTGCTGACACACACTACTGTAGAGACCTTGAGATGAGACCCGAGCAGGAAGACGTGTTCATCTTCCAGCATGGCAGCCAGTTAGAGCAAATGACATGCCCATCATGCCTGATGAACCCAGTGCTTGATCTGGCAAAAAAAATGAAAAACACCAGTTCAAGAGATAACGATGCAACTACTCATTTTCCTGACAAAGTTTAGCTGCTCATTTTCTCTCTGGTTGTGATACAGTGGTGTGCCTGTAAAGCAATGGCCTTCAATAAACTGCCAACAGGTCCCACACTCCTCAACCTGGGTAACCCTGAGGTCACTATTCATATAGGGATTTAAGAAGCTACTGAATTCATTGCTGTAGGCTATGGAGATAGGGAAAAAACAAACTGTCAGACATTCAACATGATATCTGGTCAATAAACAAGAAACCTGAAAGCATCTCTCGCACTGTCTCTCCTCTATTACAGCCTCTTCCTTTCTGAATGGGTCCACAGTTCCACTTGGCTGAGCAGGGCTGAAGACCAAGGTGTATTACTACTGCAATAGCAAGCAAAACGGCCGATTCAGCATTATTATCTCCTGTCTGAGTACAATACCTCAGTGCCCCAGCCTAAAGGATTTACAGTTACGGAGATTAAGAAATGAATACCTACAAATTGATTCTGCCCAACATGAAGTCAAATTTAGTAATCTTTGTTTCATTCAAAAGTACTAGCATGTCAGGGTGCAGCAGTCTAGAAGGGTCCCCTCTTCTCATGTTTAAAGCTTTGTATGAAACAGACAGGGAACAATCAATACAGTAATACCCACTGAAGCCCACTGCAAACATTCCTGTGGAAAGCAGACTTTGGGCCTCATTTAAGAAAGGGCACTAAACATCAAGGTGCACCATAATTGCAATTAGTGTGCACATGCATGATTTTCGCATTTACTATTGTATTGATTATCGTGCGAAATAGTGGGTATATTATGGCGCACACTGATTTTATTGTGCCACACTATGCTAATCAGAATGAATATGTAATTTGTATGGTAATGCCTTTAAATGAGACACCCTGCTCTGAATAATGAGCTCTAGTCATACCGTATTTACTAAAGGGCGATAAATGTAGCGTACACCTTAAAGTGTTACTGCTTGTACCAAAATCTCCACTTCCATATTGGTAGTTTTCAGTTTGCTCTTCCGAGCATCCTCATCACCATGGCTAGTATCAGGCTGAGGTCTTTGTGTGCCATTCATTTTCTTTTGGAATGTGTAGCCTACACCCGCTATTTATTGTGAGAGGTGTGTAATTCTCCACCTCTAATTGCGGTGAGGGGTATTTAAATTGTTTGATTGCGGAATCGCCAGCTTTACCTAATTAGTCTTATAAAATAGGTCGTTATTTTGACGCTGAGTGCGGCCGTACTGAACACGCACATATTGTGGCTTTTTGCAGTCGGTTTTTCCCCTTTGTAAAGCCAAACATTTCCGTTTCAGTTTGTGCTAGATTTAAAACATACCAAAGGTTTTACTCCCCTCTGAAGTTGGGCATTTGCCTTTATCTATGCTCTACTGTTTATTCTCAAGAGTTACAATTTAGAATAATATATAATTTTTATAGCCACCTGTAGCAGGGGAGGCCTGGACTGACTATCTGGCACATCTCAGCTGAGGAACACCCCCGAGCCATCGCGCATCGCTTGCAGGATTACGCCAGTGGATGGTTAAACCCAGGAGCTACTACCGCTGCCAGGTTGGTGGAGCTGGTCGTGATCGAGCGGTTCCTGCAGTGCTTGGCTCCGGGACCCCGTGTGTGGGTACAGCGGCAGGCACCAGCCACCCTGGATTTGGCGATCCAACTAGCGGAGCAGTACCAGGCAGCAGAACCAACGCCCGCTAAGCTGCCTGGGAACGGCGCTACTCCAGCATCACCCCTCACGGGCCCCAGGGAGGCGAAGGGACTTGGGGAAGGGGTCGCCAGGTCTTTGGACGGAGTGTGGTGGGGAGCTCCGGCCCGAGAACTGGGGCAGAGTGGGGTCACCCACGGGCTGCTGCAGTGTTGGACCCGGGGTCTCGCGGCCACCCTGCCGTCGAGCCCCTTTGATGGCTCCTGTGTCTCCACCTCCTGCTGAAGCTTCCTGGCGAGAAACCAGTTCACTGATGTGTGGAACAAGCTGGGAGGTGAACCACATCGACCGGGTTTGCCCCGCTATGGGATGTGACGTCATCCGACCAGGTAAGACTGTTCCATTACATCAGTCACTCCAGCAGGCGGGTTTTGTGATTCCTGTGTCAGTGGATGATACACAAACCCAGGCTCTCTTAGATTCAGGGTGTAGTCAGTCTCTGATACAAGAGAGCTTAATCTCACCAGGGCATAAACAAATAACGGGACAGGTGCATATTAAATGTATTCATGGTGATGTGCGCACCTATCCCAAAATGTATGTGAATTTGAAAATTGGCCAGCAGGTGGCCTTGAGTGCAATTGGGTTTGTGTCCTCGATTGCTGGTGCCTGTGGTTCTGGGACGGGACTGCGAGCAGTTTAAAGATTGGTTGGCTGCTGTGACAGCCCGTCTTCCTTATTGGCAAAGAAAGAGGAAGTAATTGGCGAGATCTTTCCCTTTCGTGACCCGGACTGCTATTGCCATAGATTCAGACCCATAAAACTAAGCGGGAACGCCGGGCCGCTAAGAATGAGGGCTGGCAATGGAGGGAGTCCGAGAGGTTTCAGGTGGGGGCGGTTGGGGAAGAGTCTGGGGGGGAGGCCACGGAGTCAGCGCAGGGGTCTGGCTCGGCTGCCTCCGCTCAGGACCGACCTGATCCCGAGTTGGAAGCCATGGGAGCTGATTTTTTAGCTCGTTCCCATGACTTCCGACTTGAGCAAGGGCGTGACGACGTGCTGGGCAGGCTCTTTGACCAAGCAGCTGTGGTAAATGGTCGTGTGGTCGAGCCCAGGCGCGCCGCCACGTACCCTCACTTTGAAATTAATCGAGACCTGTTGTACCGTGTTGAAAAATTGCCCCAGACTGGGGAAGTGCGTCACCAGTTGCTCATTCCTCAGCCCTTTAAAGAGGATTTGTTGCAGCTTGCTCACGCTATTCCCCTGTCTGGTCATTTGGGAAGGGACAAGACTAAAGCGAGGCTCGTGACACGGTTCTATTGGCTGGGGCTGGACGGTGATGTCAGGCGTTTTTGTGAACGATGTGGGGAATGTCAGAAAGCTAGCCCTAGAACCGTCCCACACGCGCCACTGGTGCCATTGCCCCTAGTGGAGGTTCCGTTTGAGCGTATTGGAATGGATATAGTGGGTCCGTTAAAAAGGAGTGCGGCAGGATACACACACCTATTGGTCATTCTGGATTATGCTACGCGTTATCCAGAGGCCATTCCCCTCCGATCTGCGTCTGCTAAATCTGTTGCCAACGAGCTCATGAAGGTTTTCTCCCGGGTGGGGATCCCCAAGGAAATACTGACCGACCAAGGCACCAACTTTATGTCCCGGCTAGTCCGCGGAACATGTAAACTTTTGGGGATTAAGACCATTAGGACCTCGATTTTTCACCCTCAGACTGATGGTCTTGTGGAGCGATTTAATAAGACCCTCAAAAACATGTTGCGCAGATTTATTAATAGTGATGTGCACTACTGGGACCAGCTGATTCCGCCCCTTCTCTTTGCTATCAGAGGGGTACCCCAGGCTTCCACGGGTTTTTCGCCATTCGAGCTGCTGTATGGACGGAGACCCCGGGATGTGCTTGATCTGGTCAGAGAGATGTGGGAGGAGCAGCAGGACAATTCGACCAATACTGTCCGGTATGTGTTGGACCTGCGCAAACGTCTTGAGTCTGTAGGAAAGTGGGCACATGACAATTTGCAGCAGGCTCAGCACAGACAGGAGACCCAATATAACAGGGGGCCGGTTGCGCACGTTTCAGCCGGGGATAAGGTGCTTCTATTGCTACCCAGTTCTGAGTCCAAACTTCTGGCGAAGTGGCAAGGACCGTTTGAGGTTACACGCCGGGTTGGGACAGTGGATTATGAGATCTGCCAGCCGGAGCGACGGAGAGAGAAGCACATTTACCATGTAAACCTGTTGAAACCTTGGTTACAGCAGGAGGTTTTGTTAGTGGCGCAAGCAGATGACGTCACAGACCTGGGACCTGATCTTTCTGTGTTGGCGGAAAAGGGGTCGGTACAGATTGCAGATAATCTGACACCAACACAGAAATGTCAGGCTCGGGCGCTAGTGACGGAGTTTCCTGATGTGTTTTCTCCCGTCCAAAGTGACTGGAACAGTCCGATTGTTTTAGTGGATAAGCCGGATGGGTCAACTCGATTTTGCATTGATTTCAGGCGAGTTAATGAAAAGTCGAAGTTTGATGCTTATCCCATGCCCCGGGTAGATGAGTTGCTGGAGCGTCTAGGGACGGCTCATTTTATGACGACACTGGATTTAACGAAGGGGTACTGGCAGATACCCCTGACCCCAGAGTCCAGAGAGAGGACGGCGTTTTCGACTCCCTTCGGGTTGTACCAATTTAGGACCATGCCCTTTGGGTTGCACGGAGCACCAGCCACTTTCCAGCGGATGATGGATCGCATTTTGCGGCACCATCAGCAGTACGCCGCCGCTTACATAGATGATGTGGTAATCCACAGTGAAGACTGACCGAGTCATCTGGGTAAGGTGGCGGCGGTGCTGCAATCCTTGCGGGAGGCTGGACTCACTGCTAACCCAAAGAAATGTGCCATTGGGAAGAGTGAGTCGGAGTATTTGGGGTATCGAGTAGGGAGCGGCCAGATCAGACCGCTGATTGCTAAGGTGAAAGCCTTGGCTGACTGGCCGGTCCCTACAACCAAAACCCAGGTACGCTCTTTCTTGGGACTAGCGGGCTATTACAGGAAGTTCATCCCGAACTTCGCCACGCTTGCTACTCCTTTGACAGACCTCACCCGGAAGGCTGCCCCAAATACAGTTCAGTGGACGGAGCCGTGCCAGAGAGCCTTTCTCGCTTTGAAGCGTAGGCTGTGCAGCAAGCCAGTGCTGTGCAGTCCTGATTTCAGTAGGCGGTTCACCCTGCAGACGGATGCGTCAGAGACAGGTCTCGGGGCAGTGTTGTCTCAGGAGGTGCGGGAAGCGAGCACCCGGTCCTGTACATCAGCAGGAAGCTCCTTCCCCGCGAGAAAAACTACAGTACCATCGAGAAGGAGTGTCTTGCAGTAAAATGGGCAGTCGAGTCACTCCGGTACTACCTCCTGGGGCGACACTTCACCCTGATTACGGATCATGCCCCCTTAGCATGGCTTCACCAGATGAAGGATAACAACGCCAGAATCACGCGGTGGTACTTGGCCCTGCAGCCCTATGCTTTCAGGGTAGTCCACCGAGCAGGGAAACTGCATCAAAACGCAGATTTTTTCTCTCGGGAAGGCATGGGGTTGTAGGATTTTCGAATGGACCAGTGGTGCCATTCTGAGGGGGAGGATGTGTAGCAGGGGAGGCCTGGACTGACTATCTGGCACATGCGTATTGCTGCAGGTAGAGGGCAGCAGTCTCCTGGGATCCGCCTGTCAGTCATGGCGATGACACGGAGAGGTGGGGAAGAGGGTGTGTGTGCTTTCCCTCTCTCTGAGTGGCTGAGAGGGGGGCCTTGGGAGATTGCTCAGCCCTTAAGAACGGTGCTTTAGGTGCACTTTCGGGTGGCGTGATTGGGGAACACACCGTGACCCTGACCGCAGACGTCAGGTGTTAAAAAGGAGGAAAACGAGGCAAGTCGGGCTGGGGATAACAGCCGGCCTGAAAATAATTAAAAGAGAAATCAAAATAAAATACGTGGCTACACACCCAAGGGGACGGGTTTAGTTATACGGGGAACTCCGGCCATCCCAGTGTAAAGCAAGCTAGCATAGGACGGAGGCTCGTGCTGACCGGCTTAGCGGCAGTGGGGGCACTGCATAAGCAGAACTTTTGTTTGTAGTTTTATTACTGTGTTTTATTTTCCCTTTTTCTTTCGCCTTTGGTTTTCATTATTATTCTGAGCACTTGTTGTGCCCTTGCTTGTGTACCTGTTGTGGTACAAGCCGTGGTGCTGGTTACTGTCGCCAGTATCCAGTCCACGGACAACAACGCCATCTCCTGGACGCAATAAATCAGTGCGCCTGAGCGGCGTTACAAATAAAATACTGTCTCCTGGTGTCAGTGATTTGGCACCACCATTCCACACCACCAAATTAGTGGAAAATACTATTTACACAAGGCTTCTTAAAGACAAGGCACAATCTTTTAGTTACTTGAAGGCTACACATCAGCGCAAAAAAATTCTGTAGACTTCAAAAATAGTTACATTTAATGAGTTCTGTTACTGAAGGACATTTTTCTTTTGGAAATGAATGTTTAATTGTGCACTGGATGGTATCATTAAGGCACAGTTGCTCTTGTAATTGTCACCACTTCACAGCATGTTCCCCTCAGCACACAGATCTTGCAAAATGGGATTGTGATTGCTGCTTCAGGGGGGTAATCAGGAATTACAGCACCCAGCTGATAGGGAGCAGGAAAGAAATCTAAATCAACAGGAAGTTAGTTGAGTCAGTGTGGCTTGTTATCTTTTTCTCACGCTCCATGAACCCGTCCTTTTATTTACCTAGTAACCAGCTCCACTGGCTGTCTCTGGGCATTACAATTAGAAAACTGTTCAAGTTGCTTTTTTTTTAATATAAATTTTTGTCGTTGCCAATGGTTTTTACCCCGGTTTTCTCCCCAATTTGGAATGCCCAATTATTGTTTTTATCCCGGTTCACGGCTGCAACCCCTGGCGACTCGGAAGCGGAGGCTGAAACACGCGTCCTCGAAACGTGTTCCTGCCAATCCGTCATTTTTCACACTGCGGATCCACAGCGAAGCCACCAGACCAATAGTGCCGGAGGACAACACAGATCTGAATGGCACCACTGCAGATCTGCAGATGCCCTATCAGCCACATTATTATTTATTATTATTTGTTTATTTAGCAGATGCCTTTATCCAAGGCGACTTACAGAGACTAGGGTGTGTGAACTATGCATCAGCTGCAGAGTCACTTACAATTACATCTCACCCGAAAGACGGAGCACAAGGAGGTTAAGTGACTTGCTCAGGGTCACACAATGAGTCAGTGGCTGAGGTGGGATTTGAACTGGGGACCTTCTGGATACAAGCCCTTTTCTTTAACGACTGGACCACACAGCCTCCTTGTCACAAAGACGGCCGGAGTGGGTGACGTCAGACCAGAAACAGGAAGTAACACACAACAGACAGTGAGGTTGGTGAAGCTGAGCACTTGGTTGTGCTCAGCATTTAATAAACAAAATAAAAGAACACAAAAACAGCACACGGCACATTCGCCAAAACAAAAGAGATAAACAAAACGGACTATACAGTAAACAGACAGTGCACGAACAAACACGGTGAGTGACAACTATACATGTACTTTTCTCCTTCTCTCTCTCCGTTCTCCACTCACGAACACCCAACCCCGAGTGAGTGAAGCGTGCATCTATATATACTGTTGTGCTGGGATTCAATTACTAATTAATTATTCACTTGAATCCCAGCACGTGAATTAATTATGTGCAACCTCGTGCCTAACTACAATTATACATTTTTAAACACCGTGAAACACAGACCGGCTTATATCCCGTGTACCAATCGCTATACACCAACATTAACACATGCAACATGCAACATATAACACAAACTACGCACAAAGGCGCGGCCACATCGCCACATATACCCCCTTGTGCGCAGCACACATGGCCTCAACGGCCACCTCCCCATAAAAACCCAGCAGTCCAGGACAAAGTCTCGGGCTGGGAAGGGAGGACTTCAGTGGGCCCATGGCTGGCAATGCTGTCAGCACCCCTGCCCGGTAGTGGCACGGCTGACAGCATGCTGGTCCACTCCTGCAGCTGAAACTGCTGCTGGGGATGCTGGTCTCCTGACCTCTCCCCTTTCTTCAGTAGCGGTAGCTCCCTCCTGTGGGGCTCCGGCCACAAAACTCCTGCAGAGAAACTGCTGCTGGGGAAAGTGGTCTCCTGACCTCTCCCCTGTCTTTGTAGCCGGTAGCTCCCTCCTGTGGGGCTCCGGCCTCAAAACTCCTGCAGCGAAACTGCTGCTGGGGAAAGTGGTCTCCTGACCTCTCCCCTGTCTTTGTAGCCGGTGGCTCCCCTTTCTGGGGCTCCGGCCACCGTACTCCCTGTGGTGGAGGTGCGGGAAGCGGAGACAGCTCCTGCTCCTCTGCTCGGGCAGTGGCGGAGGCAGAGGCAGCTCCTGCTCCTCTGCTCCTGGCGGAGGTAGAGGCAGCTCCTGCTCCTCTGCTCCTGGCAGTGGCGGAGGCAGCAGGTATTCACCCTCTGCTGGTGGAGGTGGGAGGGGCAAGCAGTCCTCCCACGACAATGAAAGGCGGAACCAGCAGGTATTCACCTTCTGCTGGTGGAGGTGGGAGGGCAAGCAGTCCTCCCACAACAAAGGGCGGAACCAGCAGGTACTCACCCTCTGCTGGTGGAGGAGGCAGAGGCAGCTCCTGCTGCTCTGCTCCTGGTGGAAGCGGTTGGGGTGGTGGAGGCAGAGGCAGCTCCTGCTGCTCTGCTCCTGAAAGTGTCGGAGGCAGCTCCTGCTCCTCTGCTCGGGCGGTGGCGGAGGCAGAGGCAGCTCCTGCTGCTCTGCTCCTAGTGGAGGAAGCGGTGGAGGTGGGAGCAGCGTGTAGTCTCCTGGCGATGGAGGTGCGAGCAGCGTGCAGTCTCCTGGCGATGGAGGTGCGAGCAGCGTGTGGTCTCCTACTGTTGCAGGGGACTGGTGCGGCTCCGCCTCTCTTGCAGGGGACTGGTGCGGCTCTCCCGCTCTTGCAGGGGACTGTGGTGGAGGCAGAGGCAGCTCCTGTTCCTCTCCTCCGGGTGGTGACGGTGGGGAAGTGATACCAGCAGGCGTTCACACTCTGCTGGTGGATGGGAACCCAGCAGGCATTCACCCTCTGCTGGGGACACACGGGGACAGCAGGCATTCTTCCTCTGCTGGGGACACGGGGACAGCAGGCATTCTTCCTCTGCTGGGGACACGGGGACAGCAGGCATTCTTCCTCTGCTGGTGGACATGGGGACAGCAGGCATTCTTCCTCTGCTGGTGGACACGGGGACAGCAGGCATTCTTCCTCTGCTGGTGGACATGGGGACAGCAGGCATTCTTTCTCTGCTGGTGGAGGTGGAACCAGCAGGCATTCTCCCTCTGCTGGCAGCTTGGGTCCTAGGGCTGTGGAAGCCCCGACTTCCCTCTCTTTGGGCTGTGGGCGCACCGACTCCTCCCTTTTGGGCTGTGGGCGCACCGACTCCTCCCTTTTGGGCTGTGGGCGCACCGACTCCTCCCTTTTGGGCTGTGGGCGCACCGACTCCTCCCTTTTGGGCTGTGGGCGCACCGACTCCCCTCTTGGGCTTAGGACGTTCGGGCTCCTCCCACTCAGGCGTGGGACGTTCAGGCTCCTCCCACTCAGGCGTGGGACGTTCGGGCTCCTCCCACTCAGGCGTGGGACGTTCGGGCTCCTCCCCTTTGGGCTAGAGGACAACAGCCTTGTTAGTAGCGGTGCAGGGCACCTTTTAACACCGCCTGCAACTGCTGGCTGATGTTACTCTGGGCCCCCTTGCTTCTCCTGATCCAGCAGCCAGTCGATCACCTCCTCTGACACTGGCCTGCAGGATGGGTGCTGCTGTTGCTTCCTCTCTAGCGTCTTTCCTCCCTCCATTTCTCCAAAAAAAAATCCATTTTTTTTTTCCTTTCTCTCAAAAAAACACACGGTACTCCTGCTCTGGTCTGAGTCTTGGAGGCTGGTAATCCCACGATGACACCACGTGTCACAAAGGCGGCAGACAGTGGGTGGCGTCAGACCAGAAACAGGAAGTAACACACAACAGACAGTGAGGTTTGGTGAAGCTGAGCACTTGGTTGTGCTCAGCATTTAATAAACAAAATAAAAGAACACAAAAACAGCACCACGGCACATTACGCCAAAACAAAGAGATAAACAAAGCGGACTATACACTAAACAGACAGTGCACGGAGACAAACAAACACGGTGAGTAACACACTTATTACTATTGTACTTTTCTCCTTCTCTCTCCCGTTCTCCACTCACGAACACCCAACCCGAGTGAGTGAAGCGTGCATCTATATATACTGTTGTGCTGGGATTCAATTACTAATTAATTATTCACTTGAATCCCAGCACGTGAATTAATTATGTGCAACCTCGTGCCTAACTACAATTATACATTTTTAAACACACGTGAAACACAGACCCGCTTATATCCCGTGTACCAATCGCTATACACCAACATTAACACATGCAACATGCAACATATAACACAAACTACGCACAAGGGCGCGGCCACATCGCCACACTCCTATAGCCACAGGGGTAACTGGTGCGCGGTGAACCGTGGATCCCCCTGCAGACCTAATCCCTCCCTATCTGGGCGGCGCTCAGCCAATTGTGCGTCGCCCCCTAGGAACCCCCGGTCAGAGTCGGCCTGGATTTGAACCTGCGATCTCCAGCACTGGATGCACCACTCGGGAGCCCCTGTTCTCGTTGCTTTTGATACACTTCTTTTAGCTTGGTTCCTGTCTACCTGGCCGAGCTTGTACTGCACGATCAATCAGCCTTTTTCAATGACACCATGTTCAGAAGGCATGTGTGGCGGAGTGTCCCGCCCTATATATTTATTTATTATTATTTGTATTTTTGTTTGTGGCGCAGTTAAAAGCGCCGTGTATTTGTTACAGTTTTTATATTTAAAAACCTTGTGAGGATGCGTGGCTGATCAGCTACTGATTATTTAACTAGCTGACAGTCACGCATCCTTACTAAACTCATGCAGACTGTGGCCGAGGGGTAATAAGATAATTAACGGCTAGTTAACCCCTCGGCCAGAGTATAAGAACCTGCAGCTGTCCGTGCTGCGGGGGTTGAGTGTACAGAGGAGAGTACGGGAGAACACGGGAGAGCAAGCGAAAAAACAATTGCTATATTTAAAAATATACTTGTTTCTGTTTGTTTGGCCATCGCACCTTTTTGTTTTGTGTTTTGTTGTCTGTTTAAATCTGTTGTTTTTGTTTATTTAGTTAATAAATACGCTGACCGCAGTAGCCTTTCAGCTTTCACCCGCCCATCCACTGTTTTGGTTCAGTTACTTCCTGGTCCGTGACGTCACCACACCTCACCACTGCAAGCCATCCTGCCACATATGGTGTCCTGCGTGGGACAAACAACGCCTCCAACAGCCGGACCAGGAAAGGAAAGGACGTTTTTTTTTTTTTTTTTTCGAATAGTGGTTTTTGTGTTTTGAAAAAAAAAAAAATGGGAAGAAGCGGCAGGAGAAAGCAGCAACAGCAGCAGGAGGAGCATCAAGAGCAGCGCGGGGCCGGTCACAGGTCCCGTCGTGTCTCTACTACGCCGGATGTTTGCCTTGCCTGTCTGGATGAGGAAGGGTGGTGCTTCCTGTGTGGCGAGGTCAGGTATCTTCCACTCAGCCAGAGCCACGCATGCCAGGAGATGGAGGAGCCTGAGCGTCCAGCGTCACAGGGAGCGGTCCCGCTGGCTAAGAGGCCGACGAGTTCACTCTCCTCTGAGGGAATCTGGGGCTGGCTGGTGGAGCCTAGGAGGAATGCTGAAGAGGCCCTCCCTGATGTGATCAACCTCCTGTGGGCCAGAGATGGAGAGTGATGGGAAGCCTGGGAAAAGCAACACTGACCAGTGTCCCTCCCAGAGGTTGCGGACATGGTAATCCACTACCTGGCTGCAGATATGGCAGGGCTCCCGCTATCTCCAGCTCCATCGGGAAAAGCCCCGCCACTGCCATCTCCAGCGCCAGAGGGAGAGGAGCCATTGCTGCCATCTCCAGCACCAGAGGGAGAGGAGCCATTGCTGCTGTCTCCAGCACCGGAGGGAGAGGAGCCATTGCTGCCATCTCCAACGCCAGAGGGAGAGGAGCCATTGCTGCCGTCTCCAGCACCAGAGGGAGAGGAGTCATCGCTTCCATCTCCAACGCCAGAGGATGAGGAGCCCTTGCCACTGTCTCCAGCACTAGGAGCAGAGCAGCAGGAGCTGCCTCTGTCTCCACCACCGCTAGGGACAGAGCAGCAGGAGCTGCCTCTGCCCCTCCCACCTCCACCAGCAGAGGATGAATACCTGCTGGTTATGTCTCAAGCGCCGTGGCAGGACAGCTTACCGCTCCCAGCTCCACCAGCAGAGGGTGAATGCCTGCTGGTTCTGCCTCAACCGCCGTGGGAGGACTGCTTGCCGCTCCCAGCTCCACCAGCAGAGGGTGAATGTCTGCTGGTTCCGCCTCAGCCGCTGTGGGAGGACTGCTTGCCCCTCTCACCTCCACCAGCAGAGGGTGAATACCTGCTGGTTATGTCTCAGCCACCGTGGGAGGATTGCTTGCCCCTCCCACCTCCACCAGCAGAGGGTGAATACCTGCTGGTTCCATCTCCACCTCCACCAGCAGAGGGTGAATACCTGCTGGTTATGTCTCAAGCGCCGTGGGAGGACTGCTTGCCGCTCGCAGCTCCACCAGCAGAGGGTGAATGCCTGCTGGTCCTGCCTCAGCCGCCGTGGGAGGATTGCTTGCCCCTCCCACCTCCACCAGCAGAGGGTGAATACCTGCTGGTTATGTCTCAAGCGCCGTGGGAGGACTGCTTGCCGCTCGCAGCTCCACCAGCAGAGGGTGAATACCTGCTGGTTCCATCTCCACCTCCACCAGCAGAGGGTGAATACCTGCTGGTTCCACCTCCACCGTCATGGGAAGGACTGCTCCTGCCCTGCCTTGCACCGCCAAAAGATACCTGCCTCGCACTGCCCAAGGATGCCTGCCTCGCACCGCTGCAGGAGAAAGGGTGGCCGGAGCCCCACGGAGGGGAGCTGCCGGCCATGAAGAAGGGGGGGGGGGCGGTCAGGAGACCACCCCGAAAATTTTTTTGGCCAGAGGAGCCGACCTGTGTGCGGGCCATCGGAACGCTATGGCTGTTTAGGTGGGAGGAGGACATCCCACCGTGGCCGCCACCTTTGGCCCGTTGCTGCCCCTGTTCCTGGGCCGGGACTGCTAGCCCGGACTTTGGGGACTAAGGGGAGGTGGCGAAAAGGACATGTGTGCTGCACAGGGGGGCATGTGTGGCGGAGTGTCCCGCCCTATATATTTATTTATTATTATTTGTATTTTTGTTTGCGGCGCAGTTAAAAGCGCCCGCGTATTTATTGTTTTTATATTTAAAAACCTTGTGAGGATGTGTGGCTGATCAGCTACTGATTATTTAACTAGCTGACAGTCACGCATCCTTACTAAACTCATGCAGACTGTGGCGAGGGTAATAAGATAATTAACGGCTAGTTAACCCCTCGGTCAGAGTATAAGAACCTGCAGCTGTCCGTGCTGCGGGGGTTGAAGTGTACAGAGGAGAGTGCGGGAGAACACAGGAGAGCAAGCGAAAAAACAATTGCTATATTTAAAATATACTTGTTTCTGTTTGTTTGGCCATCGCACCTTTTTGTTTTGTGTTTTGTTGTCTGTTTAAATCTGTTGTTTTTGTTTATTTAGTTAATAAATACGCTGACCGCAGTAGCCTTTCAGCTTTCACCCGCCCATCCACTGTTTTGGTTCAGTTACTTCCTGGTCCGTGACGTCACCACACCTCACCACTGCAAGCCATCCTGCCACACATGTTAGAAGCCACCTAAACCTGTTTATCAGAGACTTGCTCTCAAGGGATAACAGAGCAGTCTATCCCAAGAAGAAATCTAGCTCAACCCTCCCTTTTCTCGATGTTATTTGATCACACAATGTTAAGCAATTCTATCTATCTAAGTACAAACCTTACACTACTGTGGGGAAAGCATGTGCCTTAGAGCTATTAACCTTTACAGCTATAACAGGAGTAGACCCCGAGAAGATCTGGCTGTGATCTGGAATAGCATGTCTGTCATCACTCAGTGTGATCTAATGCTTCGTCTGCTTGCTGTCTGTTTATCTGTCTTCCCTCCATATCCAAACATGCTCCCTGCAGCAGCACAGCAGTGCCTTGCTCTCCATGTGGAGTGCTATTCAGGGTTGAGTGGAAGCCCAGCCAGCTGATGCAACAGCAGCAGCTCTCTGGAGTCGGCGTGTAGCCTGGCGAATAAAGGGGCCTCCGGCTGTGGAAATGAGTTCAAACAATACCAGTTAGCCTCTGCTCCAGTCTGTGGACACAGCCAGCTTTCACCATGAATACCAATGCACCCGCCTCACACAGGCAGGCCCTTGCCTCTCTTCCATTACAACCTCTTAATCTCAGAAGGGGTCCACAATTTGTTTGTTATAACTCAGCATGGCAGAAGACCAAAGCAGGTTGCTAGTGCAAGCAAATCTGCCTGATTGTCTACTGTCTGAGTACTGCTTGAAGCAGAAGAGGTGTGGGGGCTAAAGGAACAGACAGCAGTTGGTAATGAATAGATTTTATATATTGTAAGACAGCAGGGAGGGGGTTAAATCCAACCTGCAGAAAAAACATGTGCATTGGCACATTTTTGGTTTGTTTTTGTTTATTGTTTAATTGTTTTTGTTAATTGTTTCATTGTTAATTATCACCTGCACCTGGCTATGATTGCAAATTAGAGCCAGGTGCAGGGTTTTTAAGGAGAGCGGTGAGTCTGCTCCTGGCTGCTGATGTGTGTGGAAGCCCGACTGTGCTGGTGTGGGTACAGCCGTTAAAGTTAGGGAAAAAAGGTAGAGTGAAGCCTTTTTTGTGTGTGCTGTTTTGTTTATTTTTTTGTTTTGATACAGGTAAACAGCTTAGCTGTCCTGTCTTTAGTTTAGGTTCCTGTTTGTTTAGTTAGTGCTCATAAAAGAGCTAGGTGTTTGTTTTGTTTATTTTGCTTTTGTGTTTTTGTATTTTCATTAAAAATTGCACAACAGCGCTTTAAAAATCAATTTCTGTGCCTGGGTCAGTGATTTTAAAGGGGCAACGAACCGAGTGAGTGGTGCAATTCTGTGACTATATATATATATATATATATATATATATATATATATATATATATATATATATATATATATATATATATATATATATATATATATCAGCTCTGGAAAAAATTAAGAGACCACTGCAAAATTATCAGTTTCTCTGGTTTTACTATTTATAGGTATGTGTTTGGGTAAAATGAACATTTTTGTTTTATTCTATAAACTACTGACAACATTTCTCCCAAATTCCAAATAAAAATATTGTCATTTAGAGCATTTATTTGCAGAAGATGACAACTGGTCAAAATAACAAAAAAGATGCAGTGTTGTCAGACCTCGAATAGTGCAAAGAAAATAAGTTCATATTCATTTTTAAACAACACAATACTAATGTTTTAACTTAGGAAGAGTTCAGAAATCAATATTTGGTGGAATAACCCTGATTTTCAAGCACAGCTTTCATGCGTCTTGGCATGCTCTCCACCAGTCTTTCACATTGATGTTGGGTGACTTTATGCCACTCCTAAAACCAGAGAAACTGATAATTTTGCAGTGGTCTCTTAATTTTTTCCAGAGCTGTGTGTGTGTGTGTGTGTGTATATATACAGTACTGTGCAAAGTTTTAGGCAGGTGTGAAAAAATGCTGTAAAGTAAGAATGCTTTCAAAAATAGACATGTTAATAGATTATATTTATCAATTAACTAAATGCAACGTGAGTGAACAGAAGAAAAATCTAAATCAAATCCATATTTGGTGTGACAACCCTTGCCTTCAAAACAGCATCAATTCTTCTAGGTACACTTGTACAAAGTCAGGGGATTTTGTAGGCATATAGTCAGGTGTATGATTAAACAATTATACCAAACAGGTGCTAATGATCATCAATTCAATATGTAGGTTGAAACACAATCATTAACTGAAACAGAAACAGCTGTGTAGGAGGAATAAAACTGGGTGAGGAACAGCCAAACTCAGCTAACAAGGTGAGGTTGCTGAAGACAGTTACTGTCAAAGTCATACACCATGGCAAGACTGAGCACAGCAACAAGACACAAGGTAGTTATACTGCATCAACAAGGTCTCTCCCAGGCAGAAATTTCAAGGCAGACAGGGGTTTCCAGATGTGCTGTCCAAGCTCTTTTGAAGAAGCACAAAGTAACGGGCAGCGTTGAGGACCATAGGCGCAGTGGTCGGCCAAGGAAACTTACTGCAGCAGATGAAAGACACATCATGCTTCGTCCCTTCGCAATCGGAAGATGTCCAGCAGTGCCATCAGCTCAGAACTGGCAGAAAACAGTGGGACCCTGGTACACCCATCTACTGTCCGGAGAAGTCTGGTCAGAAGTGGCCTTCATGGAAGACTTGCGCCAAAAAGCCATACATCCGGCGTGGAAACAAGGCCAGCGACTCAACTATGCACGAAAACACAGGAGCTGGGGTGCAGAAAAATGGCAGCAGGTGCTCTGGACTGATGAGTCAAAATTTGAAATATTTGGCTGTAGCAGAAGGCAGTTTGTTCGCCGAAGGGCTGAGAAGCGGTACACGAATGAGTGTCTGCAGGCAACAGTGAAGCATGGTGGAGGTTCCTTGCAAGTTTGGGGCTGCATTTCTGCAAATGGAGTTGGGGATTTGGTCAGAATTAATGGTCTCCTCAATGCTGAGAAGTACAGGCAGATACTTATCCATCATGCAATACCATCAGGGAGGCATCTGATTGGCCCCAAATTTATTCTGCAGCATGACAACGACCCCAAACATACAGCGAAGTCATTAGAACTATCTTCAGCGTAAAGAAGAACAAGGAGTCCTGGAAGTGATGGTATGGCCCCACAGAGCCCTGATCTCAACATCATCGAGTCTGTCTGGGATTACATGAAGAGAGAGAAGCAACTGAGGCTGCCTAAATCCACAGAAGAACTGTGGTTAGTTCTCCAAGATGTTTGGGCCAACCTACCTGCCGAGTTCCTTCAAAACTGTGTGCAAGTGTACCTAGAAGAATTGATGCTTGATGCTGTTTTGAAGGCAAAGGGTGGTCACACCAAATATGGATTTGATTTAGATTTTTCTTCTGTTCACTCACTTTGCATTTAGTTAATTGATAAATATAATCTATTAACATGTCTATTTTTGAAAGCATTCTTACTTTACAGCATTTTTTCACACCTGCCTAAAACTTGTGCACAGTACTGTATATATATAATATGTGTATATATATATGTACACTGAGTGTACAAAACATTAGGAACACCTTCCTAATATTGAGTTGCACCCCCTTTTGCCCTCAGAACAGCAGACTCTACAAGGTGTCGAAAGCGTTCCACAGGGATGCTGGCCCATGTTGACTCCAATGCTTCCCACAGTTGTGTCAAGTTGGCTGATAGTGGATCTCTTCTCCGAATAGCTCGTTCCATCTCATCCCACAGATGCTCAATTGGATTGAGATCTGGTGACTGGGCAGGCCACTGCAATAAGCTGAATTCACTGTCATGTCCGTGGAACCATTCCTGGACAATCCTGGATGTGCACAACCCCAACTAATTATATAGTCACTCGTGACAGATGTTTGCATGGTGGTGGTGTAAACCGGTGACCCAGTACTATTACAGATGGTGTGTGTTCATTTTTAATCACGCCATGGCAGTTATTTTGTTTTTGGATACCTTCCCAGACTTTTTCTATTTTGCTTTTCAAAGGACATGTGGATACTTTGCCAGAAAAGAATCTGTAATTCAGTAACTGTGCTTGATAAAGTATTTGTTGTATTTCAGTGTTTCATTTGTATAACGTTTTGCTTGCCCCCTGCCCTCTGTCCCTCCTCTCGATCTTTGACTTCTACTTTATCTCCTTCTCTCTGTCACTCCCATCCCTTCCTGCTCTACTGACCCCCTTTCTTTGTTACCTTCCATCAAAACCTCTGTTCCCTCTCATCCTCAGTCCTCTCCTCTGCTGCTCTCTCGCACCTCCCCTCCATTGTCTCCTTCTCCCAACTCTCTGTTGACTCGGCTAACTCCACCCTTTTCTCATCCCTCACCTCCTGCCTTGACTCCCTTTGCCCTCTCACCCCTCGACCTGCCCGTCTCTCCTTTGTGCTCTGCTAGGCTCATACCGAACTGCGCACTGCTGAAAAGAAATGGAAGAAAAAAAAATCTCCCTGCTGCCCTGGATCTCTATCATACACTTACTTCTCTTCTACACTCACCTCTGCCAAGCGCTCCTTCTTCCACTCTATCATTCAGTCTTCCACTAACAATCCCCGTAAACTTTTCTCTACCTTCTCCCTTTTCCTTATCTCTCCCCCCTCTTCCACCCTCCTCCATCTTGACTGATGACTTTGACTCCTTCTACACCAAAATCACAGACATCCGCAAACTCTTCACTATCTAGCCTCCTTCCCCACCCACCCTCTGTTCACTCACTCCCCACCACCCTCTGCAACCACTACTATTATACCCTCCTTCTCCTCCTTCTCCCCCCTCTTGGACTCCGATCTCTGCTGCCTGCTCCAGAGTCATAAACCCACCACGTGTGCTCTGGACCCCCTCCCCACTCACCTCTTCCAGGCTGCTGCTCCTGCTCTACTCCCTTTAATCTCTCTTCTCAACACGTCTCTGCTGTTTGGCTGTTTCCCTTCTGCCTTCAAACAGGCCTGCATAACCCCCATCTTAAAAAAAACCTTCCTGGATCCCTCATCCCTCCAGAACTACCGTCCTGTCTCCCTTCTCCTGTTCCTCTCTAAAATCTTTGAGTGAGTGGTTGTGATAGAGAGAGAAAGGATCGATGCTGTAAATCTCCCTCCCGATTAGAAAGGGCGCTGTGTAAGGGGGAAGGTAAGCTGCCTCCTAGATCTGCCACCTTGGTGGTTGGTGGAAACCGGAAGGTGACCATATTAGGAGGGGCGCGTAGCTGCAAGTACTCAGGACGATTCCATTGCAGTCAGCTGTGGGGCAGCCCTCTATTGGAGAAACCATGGCGACGCGTTGACTGCAGGGAGGAGTTTGCTGGGTACAAAGGGGAAGCAGCTACGTCAGTTCCTCCTCTTGCGCTGAGAAACTGAGCCACCAGCCGGAGCGTTGTGTTTTTGTGGATTACGTGTTGTTTGTTGTGTGTTTTCAGAGGAGGAGTAGGAGCACGGGACTGCAGCCACGGAGCCATTTCCAGTTCCAGATCACAGAGCACTACCTTCCCTTCACCAACATCAGCACACCCTGTGTGGATTACAAAGCACTTTCATGCACAGGACACTCAGGATTTCACTGTGGACACTTTCTGTTTATTTTGTATTTTGTTTTGCAGCCAGCTGTGTTCCCCAATACCCTCGCAGGTAAAGGGAGGTTTATTTTAATAAACACAGTTGTTTTGTGGGAGAAATACTGTTTCAGGACTGTTATTTATTCACACACCACTCGCATCCGTCACAGTGGTACATAGCCAGCTCTCTGCTTTCCTGTCAACACATTCTCTGCTTTCCTGTCTGGGCCTCTCCGTCACTGCTCTTGCCTGGTTCTCCTCCTACCTCGCTGATCGCACTTACCAGGTGTCCTGGCGTGGCTCACCCTCTGCCTCTTGCTCTCTTTTGACTAGTGTCCCCCAAGGCTCAGTCCTGGGACCCCTACTGTTTTCTCTCTACACCCGCTCCCTGGGTTCCCTCATCTCCTCCCTATCATCTCTATGATGATGATGCCCAGATCGTCCTCTCCTTTCCCCCCTCTGACCCCAACATTTCCTCCCGTACCTCGACCTGCCTCTCGGCCATCTCCTCCTGGATGCACTCGCATAATCTCAAACTCAACCTCTCCAAGTCAGATCTCCTTTTCTTCCCCATCTCTTCCCCCACTGCTGATCTCTCTAACCTCTATTCCTCTTGAATCCACAACCCTCTCTCCTTCCTCATCCACCAAGAACCTCGGTGACCCTCAACCCCTCCCTCTCTTACTCTCAGTACATCTCTGGCAGGCTCTTGTCGCTTCTTCCTCAGCAACATACACAGAATTCATCCCTTCCTCACCGACTACTACACTAAGCTCCTAGTTCAGGCCCTGGTACTGTCCCGCCTTGACTACTGCAACTCCCTCCTGTTCGGCCTCTCTACCTTTGCCATCAGTCTGCTCCAGCTCATCCAAAACTCTGCTGCTCACCTTGTCTTTTCCCTTCCTTGTCCTTATCGCCAGAATTTCTCCCTACACCCTCTCTTGCCCCCTCCACTCCTCCACCACTGGCAGATTAGATGCCCTCCCCTCTGCTCCCCCACTTCCAGAGCCTGCTCCTTCTCCACCCTTGCCCCTCAGTGGTGGAACGACCTACCTATGGATATCAGGACTGCTCAGTCCCTGACCACTTTCCGGCGCCTCCTCAAGACACACCTGTTCAGACAGCATCTGTAAACCTCACAATGGCACCCAACTGTACCAGTACTTGCATCATCTTGTACTTGCACTGAACTGCTCCATACCTTGCCGTATTCTACCACTGCTCTTAATTATAACTACTTCCTGTATCTTGTATTTTAATTTACTCTTATAGGAATCCGTATTCATGTTTTTTGTAATTGCTCTTATTGAAATCATTCTCATCCATTCATCATACTTACTATGTGCTCATACTGGACTTTACTTGTATAAGCAAGTATTTTTAATATAAGTTAACTGCTCTTAGTCGAACCCTCTCTGCATGTAATTATTTACTGTTTCTCTATTACCTTGCTCTTATTTGAATTTGATCTTTTGCCACTGATTGTATTGTACTTTATAACTGTTCTTATCTGTATTGTGATTTTCTGTAATGTGATATTCTGATATGTGATACTTTACAATGTGATATTTTCTAATGTGATACTTTGTACTGTAATATTTTGTAACAATTGTAAGTCCTTGGATAAGGGCATCTTCTAAGAAATAAATAATAATAATACACCAAGTTTCTACGTATGCAGGGAAAAGATGTGCAGTAACCCCTATAGGAACCCCTCCTTATCCACTCAGCCTGGGAATCAGATCTTAGCTGGGTCTAGTCACTACTTGGTGACTGTTATGTATTGAACATATTGAAATAAAAGAAAAAAGGAGACTGCTTGAAATTTCAAAAGAACAAACTTATTTTTGTTTTGAGGACTTAAGGCAAAGGCAGAAGTGTAGCATGCCTTGTACACAGCTTCCATTTTACAACACTGCTGTTTCCAGAAACTTCCACAGCATGTCTTGTACACAGCTTCCATTTTACTACGCTGCTGTCTCCAGAAACTTCCACCGTTTAATTAACATAACCTTTCTAAAATGTATCATTCTATTGCATAAACAGCCAATAGAATCAATATACGTATTACCCAAATAGGTGAACACCCAATAGTAGACTCAGGCCCAAATTTATAAAGGGGAAAAACCGACCGCGAAATGTATGGCTTCACTCATCGTCAAAATAACAACCTATTTTATAACATTAATTAGGTAAAGCAGACGATTCTGCAATCAACCAATTTAAATACCCCTCATCGCAATTAGCGGTAGAGAATTGCACACCTCTCACAATAAATAGCAGGTTTGGGTCAACCCTGCGTGTGTAGGCTACACATTCCAAAAGAAAATGAATGGCACACAAAGACCTCAGCCTGGTACTAGCCATGGTGATGAGGATGCTCGGAAGCGAAAACTGAAATTACCAATATGGAAGTGGAGATTTTGGTACAAGCAGTACTTGTAACACATGAAGATGTGTTACAAGCTTGAAATACACCAGGACAAATGTATAAAATATGGAATATGTGGTCGCTTCTTAACAAACAAATGAACCACTTCAGAGTTTGTAGTCTAGGTTGCTTATACATTATGACGCATCATCCAGTTACTGTGCTTCGCATATTAGTTCAACTTCTAATTTCGTGTAGAATAATTCCAGGTATATAGACTCATCATACTTCAGAAACAATACGTTTTATTTACTTACATCCATGGCAGTCAAACGGGTGGATAATCCTTCCATTGTTGTACAGCAATATGTTCAGCAACAATACAGCTGCATACAAAGTCTTCAGTTTAACTACGACTTATATCTTCTTAAATTCTTATGCAGTTACAACTCTCCTATTTCTTATGTTTGTCTGTATTTCTTACTCTATGTATGATTTTAAAGCATATCTCTTTGGTATATATGGTCGAAAAAATGTACTTGCTCTAGCTACAAACTAACTGCGTCATTTGTCCCTCTGTCCTTTTTTTACCGTTTTCTTTCCAACTCAAATTTAACAATACTGTCTGAACCAGTATTGTTAAATACCAGAATGCCATATTACACAAAATACATTTTGTAGGCATTACTAAAATAACGGTGAAGGATGATCCCTCATTGTATTACATGTATATGAGACTTTTTCTTTCGTGCGCCTCAGAATATCGTTCCATCTTTTGTTAATCTCCTCCACCGTTCTTTTAATAATGCCTACACTCTAGAAGTAAAGGCTCTCGTTAGAACCTTGCTTTGCCACTGTGGAGACCTTTTTATGTGCTTCTAAGAAACTTTTTTACATGGATTCTATATTCTCTATTTGCAGACTTTCTGTTTTGTCATGTAAGCTATAAAATATGTATTGAAAACTGGAGTTTGCAAAACAATATGGTACCGGTATTATAAACCGTAATTTACAAACTGACTTGATCAGAAGGGTTAAAAAATGAGCTCTTTGCAAAATGTTATTAAATGCTTCTTTGTCCTTGAAAACAACGTCTCCTTCTTGCTGCAGACAAGTCTCCCACATCACCTTGCCTTTTATATAGCCTACTGTCTGACTGCTGCAAATTAACGTCTGCTTTTCAGAGTTCTTAAAATAATCACGCAAATACAAGGCCCACAATTACCAACAGCTTTCATAAATTTTAACCTCATTTGCAAAATCCCCTCCCAATTTTAGCGGTTTTGTTCAGAAACAACCCAGAATTACATATGCATATACAGAATTACATAAGCATCAAGGGCTAAAGACATTGCCCCCTCAAATCATGTATCAATTGTGTGTTTATGCCATTGCGTGTGTTTTATAAATCCCATCCAAGAATTCAGAACCCTCAGCGCCTGTTTTACGGTCGTAAAAAACATGCGCAATCCTTTTATAAATCTGGGCCTCAGTGCTTAACAAGGTACTTTTCAAAGAAATAGCTTTCAGCTTTAACCCTTTATACACTACAGTGACCATCAGTGTTGGTGACTTAGTTAAAGCTGGAAGTCAGTTGTATTTTCCATAGTCGGTGATAAAAGTTGAAAAATATATTATCAACTGATTCATCCCTCTTGTGAGACAGGCCTAGACTCATAATTTGATGGGGAACGTTGTGACAGGACTGTGGGAAACAGCCAAGCATGCTGTCTTACAGTAAAAGATTCAATGCAGCTATAAAACAAGACTTTTGTAGTGGGATTGGACAAGTTAATACGTTGTGTGTCTCTTATTGCAATAGAGACAATGTCATCTCATGCAGTGTGTGTATGGCGGGGTACACCTGTGCTTGTTTTGCATTTGTGTTATTGTTATTTAAAATGTAAACATGTATTGGTGCATGGGGTGTGGTGTTATTAGTGTTTAAAATGTATGTATTTGTGCACAGGTGTTTAAGGTCAGCAGGTAAGGACTGATTGCCTTCCCTGCCAAAGTAGTTCACGTGCAGACTGTGCCTTGGCCTGATTGAATGATTAACCCCCAATGGAGCCCAGGCACAGCTGCATAAAAGAGGTGAAATTCTCTCTGTCTGGGTTGTGTGTTCAGGGAGTAAGTGCAGAGACGTGAATAAACATAACAAGCAATTGCTACTCCTGCTGGCTATAAACCAGAACGTTACTTGGTTTTGATCAGTGTTTTGTATCAAGTTGGTTGCTTGTCTGTTTTGGCCATCATGCCTTTTTGATTTGAAGTGTTTTGTTTTGTTAAAACTATTTATTTTGCAATAAACACGCACAGCAGTGCTTCATACCTCACATAACAATGTCTCTCTTCCACAAGCCATCTTTGTGACAGGGCATGAGAGAATTATGAAACAAAGCTGTTTAAGTGTGCCCAATGGTTTTGGTTATATTAAGGGAAACCCTACAAGCAACCAATTAACTTATTATAAATCAGAAAAAATTAAGATTGTAGTCAGGAACTACTATTAACATTTAAAACAGGTTGAATCCTTGTTGTTTTAACTCAAGAACTATGCAGTACAGTATGTTCTATGTACAGGATAACATCTGTACACCGTTGTGACAGAGACAGAATGATTCTTGGTGATTAATCTCCCTCCCGATCTGTGAAGGCGCTGTGTAAAGGGAACAGAGTGCCCTGGACTGGATGGCCAGACAATTAATTCCCAGGGTTAGACGGAAGTCTGTCATCTAGAAAGGGGGCGAGGCTACGATACACTAAATCATCGACCCGGAAAGGAAACAACGTGGCAGCCACGGATTGGAGGAGTGGTTGCACTAGTTAACCAAGGGGTCATGATTGATAGTACAAAAGGGGGCGTAGCGAAGTGATCTGTTACTTGTTATGGTTAAACGCTAAACCGGAAGGAGACCTGTATTGTAATCGTGAGAGTTTTTTTGTTTGTCATGTCTGAAAACTGTTTGTTTGTTGTTTTTAGACGGATAACACGATCCGGAGCTGTAGCTAAAGGCCAGCACAAAACCGTACAACACTGCACCTTGTTCACGAATAACTGTATTTACACCACAAGCATGTTTTGTGTTACGTGTGGGTGTTTAGGAACAGGACTGTTATTATTTCAGGTCCAACCTGTTGATTAAAACAGAGCAATATACACCACTGTATTGCCTGTTAGCATTGTTATTGTTTGCTGTATTTGTGTCATCAGACCATTGGATTCACAAATAAAATATCATTGCACCTGGATTATCGTTGTCTGTCTGTTCATTGATCACTGCTGCATTCCTGCACCTGCACACTGTTAACCATTTTGCCACAACCAGATAAGATGTACTGCAATTTTGACAAGTTCTTAATGGTTGATTTCTTATACATGATTTACAATTATTATAAGTGCAAGCATTAATTGGGCTTTGATTTTAACATTTTTGACAGTTTATGTACAAACCATCTATTGTTGTATTTGTATTATTCTGGGAAATGCTTTATATTTGTAAAGATAAAACCCTCGCAGAGTTCATTGGACATTATAAATGTGGGTCTGAGGTAAGACGGATCAGATGACCAAAACTTTATTTTTGAAACAGGAAGGAGAGTAATCTTTTGACCCCTGTCTAAACCTTGTTCACTCTGTATTCATTTATGCGGAGTCTCCAACAGCCTGCTGAGTAAAGGTCTGTGTGAGGGGTAGACAAAAGGTTTGATTGGATGGCTGAGGGAAAGACAACTTGAATTGTGTGGAGAGATCAAAAGTGTGTTGGGGAGATTATTGTAAAGTAATTACAGGGTCTGGGTCTGGTGAATGGGTAAATAATTGGGTTACTGTCAAAGATGAACTTGGACTCTATTTTAAAAGCAGTGCACGCACATAACTGCTAACCTCGCTATTTAAACCCAAAATCATCCCCTTGTTTTCTGTCTTGCGTTTTTCGTTTTCCACCATCCTCCCTCTACGCCTTGCTCCTCCACTATGCTGCGCCACCTCTGCAATGGTCTCCCTCTGGGGTCAAGTGAAGCTCACTTCCAAACCTTAGAGGGCCAGCCGTGCTGGCCTCATCCTCCACCAGGAAGATTCTCCACGAGCCAGAGGGGACCCCCGGACAAATCCATCCTAACTCTCTCCCGGTTTCCCATTCCCTCTAGGTTCCCCTTGGGGGAAGTAACGGTTGTTTCACAGCCTTGGAGACCGATCGGTTCACTGTTACCTCTGTGAGGACGGCTCTCCGCGAGTCAAGGGGAGCACCATGGAATCTTTCCTAAGTCACAAAGCACTTGTCTCCAATTCAAGGTTCTTCCTCCACACAGCCCTTTCTCCTTTCCCGTCAATATACAGCGGGCCAGTTTGTTGTTGTAATACAGCATACAGTACTGAATACAGGGGGAAAATATTGCAATGTAGAGTATATTGAGCTAAAGCAAACACTATAATTGATAGACTGGCTATACTGTATCTTGATATTAAATGGCAGAACTCTGGGTGTAGATATACATCTGTGTGAGCTGTGTTTTTTAATGCATAGCAGAAAATGTTGAAAGATCAATACCAATTCATGTTTGTAACCATAACACATCATGTATATAAAGCATTTAGCCAAATTAAAACGTGCCTAGATAAATGTCATGAATTTATTATGAACTGATCATTGTTCAATTGTCAACACTAAGGATCTTCTAACCAGCCAAACACAATGTATGTTATTATATTCTTTTTATTACCTCTGGTTCTCTCCCCACTTTAGCATGTCCACATGCAACGCTCCCTGATGCTCCGAGGTAATGATGTTCTCATGTGGAGAGTTTTTATTTCTGTGTGTCGTCTTGCTTGCAGGCCTGTGTTTGTTGTGTTGTCGTGTATTTTTAATAGATGGCCAGACAGAAAGAAGCACAGTATCACAGGCTGACACACAAGCAAACAGAAAAGGAGAACAAGCCTATAGAATAATGTTAAACCAGACACACAATCATACACACAGACACACAATCGTACACACAGACACACAATCATACACACAGCATCCGGCACTGGAATCCCTCACTTGTGTTCTTTAATATTTATAGTAAAGCTACTTGTTGCAAGTGAGTTGTTGAAGGAATTGCTGAGAAATGAAAACACCTTGTCATGTCATTATACTTTCTATTAACATTGTTATGGTAGCTGTCTAATATTTTGATGTACATCAATACATACATATAATACAAAACAAAAATTGACAAGCAGTCACATACCATATTGGTCAATGCAAGTATAGAAATAATATGCACATACGGCTGTAGAATAAATCTATCCTCCTCCAACCCACCCTCCCCCACACATTCCCAGTGTCTGAACCACTTTGTCAACGAAGAGTGAATTTTTCCCAAATCAACAGCAGACCTTTTTATTTTGGATGAGCTAATGAGATGGAACAGTGATGCCAGCAGTCCTCCCATTTAACCAGCAAATCCAATTACCACGTGTGTGCCTCAACAGCAGCATCAGCTGCTCAGTGTTTGCAAACTAATTGAATATCCCAGCATGACCTCCCCATGACCTTCACTTGGGTACTGTACCCGGCTCACCACCAGTCAACTGACAGGAGCCCTACTCTCTCTGTCACAGAATGCTGGCTGCTGTAACCATACTATAGTCCCGTCTGCACAGCAGTTTTGTTCCATCGCTGTGAGTTTATGTCCTCACTGGGAGGTGACACAGAATAAACGTTTATAAGCATGACCCCGTATCATTGCAATTGTTGTCTCATGCCTTCTGCCTCATGAATCAGACCTACACAATAAAACTGTGAAGGTGCTGCATGGGTACTGATTGCATTGAAAACTGAAGCGGTGTGTCTGTGTGTAAATTCACAGCGAGGTACAGCACAGGGATGAATTCAGCCTGTGCAGGTTGTTACATACTTTATCTGTACAGTGGACATGGGTGAGACTGCAGTAACTAACAGTAATAGTGCAGTACCACTTAAAACCCCTTAGAACTCATGGAAGAACACCTTCAAACCAGATCAATATTACATCATGTTTTGTAGATTCTACTCCTTTTATTTCATTCTGTTACTTAAACCCTTCATTTATTGATGTGACTGTTTGGCATCCTTAGTTTTCTATATATAGCAGAAAGTTAATGGAGTGTAATCCAGGCAGTAAGGTTAAATGGAGTACGTTCTTCACCTTCCACACATAAACAAGTTAACTGCTTGCAAAAAGTGTTTCTAAAAAATGTAGGCGTAGATACAGATGCTCTGGGTTCAATACAAATCACACAAGGGTAAAACAAATCCTAGCGTAGGACAATATCTGTTTGTTCTTTTGCACATCCCTACAGCCTATCACTCAAATACAACCCTCCCCTTTTAACTACCCACGTTAGGCAAACACTTTGGCTGTCAAGTTATTAAACAATTACTGTTTCTCACTGCACATTCCCACACATTGCTGATAGAGATCAGACAGTGTCAGCTCCCTGGATAAAATATAAATACATACCAATCTCCAAAGAGAGAGAAGGAATAATGCCTTTCTTTCAGAGCCTGAATCGCTCCCTCTCTCCCTTCATAAGAAGCTTCTTGACTCAAACATGGGTGATTAAAACACCTGTCCCGCTGCACAGGCAGGGCAAGACTGTGCTCTGTACCTGTCCCGCTGCACAGACAGGGCAAGACTGCTCTCTGCACCTGTCCCGCTGCACAGGCAGGGCAAGACTGCTCTCTGCACCTGTCCCGCTGCACAGGCAGGGCAAGACTGCTCTCTGTACCTGTCCTGCTGCACAGGCAGGGCAAGACTGCTCTCTGTACCTGTCCCGCTGCACAGGCAGGGCAAGGCTGTACTCTGTTCCCTCTTCACAAGAGCTGCTTTACACTGCCTATAAAACAAGGTGCTTCCACAATGTAGCTCTGATCACAAGCATTTTTATTAGGAGAGCAAGTGCTTGCTTCATCTCCCAGTGCCTCTGTGAGATGTGAGGAAGAACAGTGAGGTAAAAGTATGTTATGTTTTTAACATGTTGACTTAAAACACGAGTGGAAGTCTGTGGACTATTGCTGTAACTGGTCATTTTAATTGGAATGTTTCTGTGATATTACAAAGTTGTTGTAAACACCCCTTTCAAAGCAGTGTGCTTTTACTTTATTGTACGGTTCTGTGACAGGGTGCCCGCCCCTTTTATGTATTAGTATTATTTTCACTGTATTATTATTATTATAATTAGTGCATTATGATTTCTGTATTATGTGACGGTGAAAAAGCCATATTGATATTGCTTGCAGGGCGGAAGAAAAGCTGTCTCATTACTATTATTGTTTGTGTTCGTAATTTGTATGTGTAGCCTGCTCTCGTGAATGTGCGACTGATCAGTGTCTGATTATTGGGTTAGCTGGCCGAGGGGTTAATAGGATCATGGATAGCTAGTTAACCCCTCAGCTTATAAAGTATAAAACCTACCGTTTACCAGTGCAAGGTTGAAGAGTGTCAGGGCGGGATGAAAGACGCAAGTCTGAATTAAAATTCAAAGATAAGCAATTGCTATTATTATATATACTTGTTTACACCAGTTCCGTTATCTGTTTGTTTTGGCCCTTGTGCCGTTTAGTTTTGTGTGTTTAGTAAAAGTCTTTATTGTTTTCTTATTTAATAAAATGCTGAGCGCCATTGCGCTTCGGTTTTGCCCCGCCATTCCTGGTTTTTGGTTTCATTTCCCTGGTCTGGCATCTTCCTACAGCCATCTGTACCACAGGTTCTAAGAATGCATGACATCACAAATATTAGCATAGCCCCTCCTTAATTATCATAAATAAGGACAGGATCAAGTGGATTTTTTTCAGGAATAACAACGGTACTATTCTAGCATGCTCCCTCTATTTTTGTGTAACCATAACCCTTGTGATGTAATGTTCAGCACACAGCAGTACATTTCCTTCTGGAAACTTCAGTGTAATCTTTAGCGCATGTCTTCTAGAAATTCAAGGGCAGCCCCAGGGCAGTTGTGGAAAAGCACACTGCCTGTAAAAGCTAGGACTCTCAAATTTAACAGAATTTAACAGAAGCTGTTTTTATAAATTCTATTTCATCGTGTCAATAAAAAAATTATTTGACATCACAATGTTGCAATCTTGCCTTTCTACTAGTTGGAAATCACTTCCACTCCATATGAATCTTAGATCGTTGGTTACACATGATTTTGAGTATAACCCTTCTAGCACATTGAAAGCAGTTCTCATGCAGTGCAGATTTTAGTGTGAGAATTATTGTACCCCTTAGGAGTAGTAACCACTGCTTTAAAACCTGTTTCTTACTTCTCCTTAGCATAGCAATATGACTCTGGCTGTGTCAGTGGATCCTGCCACCCTTCTGCAGGCAATCAGAGGGTTAACACACAGATCTTGTAGTGTCAGTGGATCCAGGCAGTCAGAGGGTTAACACAAAGATCTTGTAGTGTCAGTGGATCCAGGCAGTCAGAGGGTTAACACGCAGATCTTGTAGTGTCAGTGGATCAAGGCAGTCAGGGTTAACACAAAGATCTTGTAGTGTCAGTGGATCAAGGCATTCAGAGGGTTAACACACAGATCTTGTAGTGTCAGTGGATCCAGGCAGTCAGAGGGTTAACACACAGATCTTGTAGTGTCAGTGGATCCAGGCAGTCAGAGGGTTAACACACAGATCTTGTAGTGTCAGTGGATCAAGGCAGTCAGGGTTAACACAAAGATCTTGTAGTGTCAGTGGATCAAGGCATTCAGAGGGTTAACACACAGATCTTGTAGTGTCAGTGGATCCAGGCAGTCAGAGGGTTAATACAAAGATCTTGTAGTTCTTCTCTGTGATTTCTCTACCTGGCCCTTCAGCAGAGCCGCATGGGGTGATGGGATACAAACACAGCTCTGGAGCTGTTTTACTATCATGTTTCATGTTGGGCTGAGTTCATGTTTGTCATGTTTAAAAAACAGACCATTGTCCATAGTCTTTCTATGAAGTAAATAATTAAAAAGAAATACATAAACCCAGCTCCAGCTGCCTGTCTCCTCTCTGGTTAATTGGAATGAAGTGACTTCTGTAGTTATACTGTATACAGCGATCCCTCATCACTGGGGAGATGGAGTCTATTGCATTTTAATATGCTGCTGTTTCATGGACCTGTTGTTTACAATATTTCAAAGAGAATGTGTTATTAATCTGACGTTGTCCATGGCTTTCTGTATTTCTCTGTGTAAGGCATTCCTAAAGTACTTTGTGCCATCTTAATTAAACAGGGAGGCACAGAACAAAGGAAGGCTCCTATCTGTCATGCCCTGCCTGGGATTGAACTGGGAGCGTGCATGTTGGTCTAATGATTTGCCAGATCAGGTGTTGCGAGTATGGCAGGTAGTGAGTGATAGCTCATTGATCTATAAGTGTGTGTGGGGGAGCTGGGGGTGGGGCTGGTTGGCATGAAGCTCTAAAGGGTCTCATCATTATTCACACAAGGATCATTTACCTTTCCTTGGTCCTTTCAAAGCTGCTCAAGAGCTCACACCATAATGAACAAGACACAGCATTTTCTTGTCTTAAATGTAGTACTGCATTGTACGAATGATCCCCGAGAGCTGTCACAAAAATGCGACTGTGAAATTCTCATTGAAATCTGCTTTTTCTTGATTTTAATCCAGTATTCACTAATGGAAAATCATGAAGCGAAGACATTTTCAACTAAAAGCATGATTTTCGATGTATTGTTTTTTCCCCAGTTCAATTTTGTTAGCTCTCTGTGGCAGTTCCCCTGCGGGCTTACAAAGCAGCATGGCTTCCCTTCAGTGTAAACATACACTTTACAAGAAACTATAGTTACAAAAGGGTTTATGAATCAGTTAGTATTTGGGTTTCATTTAGTAAGTTAGTTAGACAATTTTGGATGTAATATTGCTTGCTGGAGCAGGAAAGCCAGATGGCAGGAAAGCTTGAGTGTACCCTAAATGTTATGACAGCTTGAAAGGTGAGTCCACTCTATTCTGTGTTTTAAGGGAAATGTCTAAACATCTTTTCCCCACAGTTTACACTTCAAAGAAAACAGGCAAAAGGCTTATTCCATCTTTCTTCTATCTACCTCCACTTTCAACTATAGTTTTATTGCCTAGTGAGTGAAACACCTAAGGATGTTTTGAAGTGGTGTTCTCTTGGAGATAGAAGAAAGTGGACCCACGTGGTCAATGATATTATTGGTTGATAGGAGGATTGTAAAACTTGCATCAGTATGTAATTGTTTCTTCTGATAGGTTAAAGATGTCATAAGAGAAGCTATATTAATCTGAACATTGTATTGTCTTGTTGATTCTATTATAACTTGTGCTTAAGGAAAATAGAATACCCAGTTGCTTTACTGTGTCTAATGACATATCTTTGTTGAAATCTACAACAGAGTTTGGAATCAAAATCATTTTCTACTGTAAAAGGGTAGTGGGTGGAGCTTTAGGGAAGGACCAGGAAGAACAGCACACAGGAGCCGGAAGTGTTGTTTAGTCCTTGGAGCCTTGTACCATCAATTGGTAACAGGCAGGATTTTATTTTAACTAACAAAAATAGAACAGTCCAGCATTGCAGAAAATAAACAAGAAAACCACCTGGAATACCAGCAATGGTAAACTCAGGCTTTAAATAAAAAGAATAAACAAAAACGTCTAATTACAAAACAACAATACAGGAAGCACTGGGTTCTCCGTGCTACTGCAGTGGGTTTCCTCCCACTGCCTCTTGGTTCCCTGCCACGGATTACTGGCTTGTCCTGGGCTTTCTTCACTGCCGCAATCCACCAAAGTTTCCCAAGTTTCAAGCTTCTGTGAATACAGCAATTTGATAAAACAGAACAACAAAGCACAGCGTATGTTTTCAGTTCAGGGCAGAGACCTGAATGGCAAAACCATACTGCTTAAATACTGCCAAGTCCCACCCCTGCAATCAGCACGCTGCCTCACGTCAGCCAATTGACGAGAACAGCACAGCTGATTGCAATGATGGGACCTGACGGCCGCATGGTTCCACCTTGGTCCAAGATGGCCACCTGACCCGGAACTTCCTGTATGGTCAGAGTTCAGCCTCCTGACCCAATCACGGTGAACCCTACACAGCGCTGCCGGTGGTCGGGAGGGCGAATTACGACAGGGACTCCTTTCAATCCCGTCACATCTACTCACGGATGCATGAAGGAAAAATGAACATAAAAGAACGTTTTCAATTCCTTGCTAATAACTACAATAAATGTTATTTTAGAGGATTAAAATAGCCCCCATTGTATAGGTTGCCATTATTTCAATATTCCCTTTCATTCCAGATATACATAGTTAATGGGCTGTCATGAATTCAGCAGTGGTGGTTTATGAGAAACCTTGGTGGAGCTTCTCTTTCAGATCAGTCTGTAGAGGCACTTGGGCATTGTGATCTCTGCCATCCTTGGTTGGCAATTCCTCCTGATGTTGAGTGAGCCTTGTAAGGAGAAGAAACATAAACATATCTCTTTGATATGGTAAACAGGGCTGAAGATCTTTTTTAAAACATGCTGTGTGAGGCATGGATAAAAGGGAGTTTGAAAGGATACACTGGGGATACTGGTTTCTATTAGATGATATCCGCTTATCCTCATTAAGCAGCTGCATGAAAAGCAGGATCCTGTCAGGAAATTCTGATTCAAGTTTCAAAACGATCACACCAAAGGGCCTGTGGTCCTCCCCCTTCATCTTCAGGGTACCTAAAATTCCAACTTTTTTGATCTTTGCATGCAGCAATTAAATTGCAAGGTTATAATGTGCTTGACCAAAAAGAAAAAAAAAATCATAATTAGCCTGAAAAATAGAAATGTGGTATTAAAAAAATATAATTCTTCATAACTTCCAGTATAAGCTATAGCCACACACAACACAATTAAAAAAAGACTAAGGAAGATCAATCACAGTATAAGCCAAGTTGTGACTAAAAGTATTAGCAGAAACTAAATTGGTTCATTTCAAACCCTTTTGTAAAACATCCCAATGTAGCAGTTTTTAAGGCGTCTAGTGCTCAAAGAAGACAATTGAACAGTCTGTACGTGTCACAATGACGAATTCTATAAGGGATAGAGGTATGGTACAAATTACATCACTAATATTCCAGAATTGGCAGTAAGATCGTACCTTATTATGATACAGGCTGTCCAATTTAAACTTTTTGTGAAAAAATATGTGTGTTGCGTAGTAACGTCCAGCCCAGATGCTATTTGCAGAGAGAGAGACTCAGACACAGAAAGCTGCAGGTTTATATAACACAAAAGACTGGACCAAAGATGACAAAGTAATTTTCTCTCACGAGTTTCCCTTCAGCTGTTTTGGAAACCGAGGTGGATTTAGAGTTTGAAGGTGCAAAAGGAGAAAGATACAAGCCAGAGTGTACCGTCCTAGAGATGAAGCAGCTGGAAACAGCCCATGCTGTGATGCTTTTCTGCCAAAGGCACAGGATCCCTCCATGTTTTACCCAAGGGGACAACTATGAACAAGGACTGGTACCTGAAAACACTCCAAGACCCCCTCCTCCCTGTGGCTCACAACCATTTTCCCAGCGGTGATTTCTATTTCCATCACTTAATCGAGTCAAGCAAGTGAAGAAATGGTTAGAAGATGACAGCATCACACCACTGCAATGCTGGCCTGGAAATAACACTATCACACCACTGTAATGCTGGCCTGGAAACAACACTATCACACCTCTGCAATGCTGCCCTGGAAACAACACTATCACACCACTGCAATGCTGGCCTGGAAACAACACTATCACACCACTGCAATGCTGGCCTGGAAACAACACTATCACACCACTGCAATGCTGGCCTGGAAACAACACTATCACACCACTGCAATGCTAGCCTGGAAACAACACTATCACACCACTGCAATGCTGCCCTGGAAACAACACTATCACACCACTGCAATGCTGCCCTGGAAACAACACTATCACACCACTGCAATGCTGGCCTGGAAACAACACTATCACACCACTGCAATGCTGGCCTGGAAACAACACTATCACACCACTGCAATGCTGGCCTGGAAACAACACTATCACACCACTGCAATGCTGGCCTGGAAACAACACTATCACACCACTGCAATGCTGCCCTGGAAACAACACTATCACACCACTGCAATGCTGGCCTGGAAACAACACTATCACACCACTGCAATGCTGGCCTGGAAACAACACTATCACACCACTGCAATGCTGGCCTGGAAACTCACCGGATCTCAATCCTATGAGAATGTTTGGGGTCTGATAGGACAGGAAATTAGGAAAAGTCAACTATGCAACCGAAGCAAACTGGAATCAAGTGTAAAGCCTGCCTGGAGGAATCTAAAGGATAACTTGACCCTTCAGCGCCTCATTGAGTCCATGCCTGAGATGATTACTGAAGTCTTAAACCACAATGGAATGTACTGCAAATACTAAATACTACTATTATGGCTTCCAGTAGACTTTTGCAATATAATTGTGTAGTTTCTTTGATTACATGATGTTCAATAAAATCTCTCAATGATGTTCTGTGAAAGAATAGCATCACTGGCAAGGCTGTTTCTTCCAGGATGTGAGACAGACACAGCAGCTGCATGTTTACATGCTAGTGCGCTCCTTTAATAATTAATAAAACAACAAACAAAACACTAAAACTAAATAACAGAGGCACGGTGGCCAAAAAAAAAATCAACAAAAACAATACAAACACGTTAAATTACCTGTGGTTTCAGGCTGAGCCACAGCTTCTAATGCAACACGGCACTGAACTCCCCTAAACACCAACAGCACAGCACAGCACAGCAAAACAGCAGCACAGCACAGCACAGCAAAACAGCAGCCCAGCACAGCACAGCAAAACAGCAGTACAGCAGCACAGCACAGCACAGCAAAACAGCAGCACAGCAAAACAGCAGCACAGCACAGCACAGCAAAACAGCAGCACATATATATAATATACAGTGCAGTGAAAAAGTATTTGCCCCCTGTCTGATTTTCTGCATTTTTGCACATTTTTCACATTGTATTTGGTCAGATTTTTTGTGGATTGTAGTAGTATATAGAGGGAGTCATTTGTTTGGTGTGCAAGGTAATCAAACATGCAATCTTCAGGTGTGAAAAAGTTATTGCCCTCCCTAGTTGACTCAACCCAATTAAAGGGATAATTAGGGTCAGCTGTTTGAGTACTTTGGTTAACAACCAAGCCTGATTTGGGCCAGCCCTGCCCAATATAAATCTGACTAACTCTGGCCCTTACCATCAGAGTGAAGTTGTCAGCACACAGGTTCTAGAGGCACATCATGCCACGAACAAAAGAAATTCCTGAAGACCTCCTGAAAAAAGTTGTTGATGCCTATCAGTCTGGAAAGGGTTACAAAGCCATTTCTAAGGCTCTGGGGCGTCCAGGAAGTCACAAAGAACCCTAGAACAACGTTCAGGGATCTGCAGGCCTCTCTCGTCTCGGCTAAGGTCAGTGCTCATGACTCCATCATCAGAAAGACACTGGGCAAAAATGGGATTCATGGCAGAGTAGCAAGGTGGAAACCATTGCTCACTAAGAAGAACATGAATGCTCATCTCAAGTTTGCCAAAAAGTACCTGGATGATCCTCAAGAGTTCTGGAACAATGTTCTATGGACAGATGAGTCAAAAGTGGAACTTTTTGGCCGACATGGGCCCCGTTATGTCTGGCGAAAACCAAACACTGCATTCCACAGTAAGAACCTCATACCAACGGTCAAGCATGGTGGTGGTAGTGTCATGGTTTGGGGTTACTTTGCTGCATCAGGACCTGGACGCCTTGCCATCATTGAAGGAACCATGAATTCTGCTCTGTATCAGAGAATTCTACAGGAGAATGTCAGGCCATCCGTCCGTGAGCTGAAGCTGAAGCGCAGCTGGGTCATGCAGCAAGACAATGATCCGAAACACACAAGCAAGTCTACATCAGAATGGCTGAAGAACAAGAAATTTAAAGTTTTGGAATGGCCTAGTCAAAGTCCAGACCTAAACCCGATTGAGATGTCGTGGCAGGACCTGAAATGAGCAGTTCATGCTCGAAAACCCACAAATGTCACTGAGTTGAAGCAGTTCTGCATGGAGGAGTGGGCCAAAATTCCTCCACGGCGCTGTGAGAGACTAATCAATAACTACAGTAAGCGTTTGGTTGCAGTTATTGCTGCTAAAGGTGGTGTAACCAGTTATTGAGTCTAAGGGGGCGATTACTTTTTCACACGGGGCACTGGGTGTTGCATAACTTTCTTTAATAAATAAATGAAATATATATCACATTTTTGTGTTATTTGTTCACTCAGGGTCCCTTTTATCTAATATTAGGTTTTGGTTGAAGATTCTGATAACATTCAGTGTCAAAAATATGCAAAAATGCAGAAAATCAGACAGGGGGCAAATACTTTTTCCAGCACTGTGTTTTGTGGCAGGGACAGGGCTAAAAGCTCCCTGTCAGCCTACATTATATTATTGTTTAAATGTATTATTAGTTGATGGTTTAATTATTTGGTAATTGTTTAACTGTTTTGGCAGTTGGCCTCATTATTGTAAATTAGAGCCAGCTGCCTATACCTGCCTATTAGGGCTGCTGAGTGAAGAGCCTGACTGCATATCGTATTCTTGAAAAAGGTACTATATAAACGTAAAAACCTATGTTTCTGTGTACTTTTTAAAACTGTTTGTATGTTTTGTATGTTAGCTGTCCTATGCTTTAGTCAGGGACCTGCATCATAAATGTTTAGTAAGTGCGCAGAAGAGCTAGGTTGTGTAAAAACTCAACTTTTAGTTTCTGGGTCACGTTTTTATAGGGGCACGAACCCTAAATAAAGCAATTTCTGTCACCATATATATATATATATATATATATATATATATATATATATATATATATATATATATATATACATGGTGAAGGCTATATTTGCATCCTGAGTCATTCGAAAAAAGGCATAATACCACAGTAGTGATGTCAAAATGGCATATTCATCTAGAAGATTATACTTAACCTTTGACCCATATTTGACTCCTGTGCTCCCCGAGACCACTTTCAAACACAAAATGTCTTGTTTTCAATCACTTGACAACACCCATAATTCGTGGTTTTTAGGCATTTAACAAATCTGCCTCTGTGAAGATTTACAATCATCCTCCACCAACGGAGCACCAAACAAGCGAGCAACACAAATAATCTTCAACTCTGACAGCAACTAAGAAAAAAAAAAGAATACCCCATTGAAACACCTTTTCCTTAAAAATGCATTATTTTTGGGGCTCCCGAATGGCGCATCCAGTAAAGGCGTTCCACGTGGAGTGCAGGATGCACTTTATAGTCTGGACGTCGCGAGTTCGAGTCCAAGCTATTCCACAGCCGACCGTGGACGGGAGCTCCCAGGGGCGGCGACAATTGGCGGCGTCGCCCGGGGGGAGGGAGGGTTAGGTCGGCCACGGTGTCCTCGGCTCACCGCGCACCAGCGACCCCTGTAGTCTGGCCGGGCGCCTGCGGGCTTGCCTGTAAGCTGCCCGAGAGCTGCGTTGTCCTCCGACGCTGTAGCTCTTGGGTGGCTGCATGGTGAGTTCGCAGTGTGAAAAAAAGCGGTCGGCTGACGGCACACGCTTCGAAGCAAAGCGTGTGTTCATCTTCGCCCTCCCAAGTCAGCGCAGGGGTGGTAGCGGTGAGCTGAGCTTAAAAAATAATTGTCCATTCTAAATTGGGAGAAAATAATAAAAAATAATTGGCAACGACTAAATTAAAAAAACTGCATTATTTTTTTGCAGTTCATTATCTATCCAGTTTAATTCACCGCTCCTGAAATATCAGAAAATTATATTTAAGATTCTTTAATATTAACTTAATTTATTATTCATTAAATTCACTTGCAATTTGACCCTTTTATCACCAATTTATTGTCTTTTTTATTACCGATACTAATATCCATGTATTATAAAAAAATAATAGATGGGCCTCTTCAGTGAGTTAAAGGAAAATAATTCCATTTCAGGTTTCTGTGACAGTTTATAAACTACTCGACCTAACAGTCTCGTAGTTTATGATGTCACAAAAACCCTAGATGGAATTATTTCACTCACTGAAACCCATCTATTATTCTCTATATATTTTTTTTATTATGTCTCAATCCTAAAATTATAGATGATGAAAAATGATGAAAAAACTCCAGAACAGTATATGTAAAAGACACATACTGCATCAAGTCTTACCAAACATTTGTAAATGTACTCTGCAGTAATTCCAACTTGATCATTTCAGCTTTCAGAAGGTAAAGAAGCTTCTGCCGAGGCATGATTATAATGGGTGACCTTTGAAGATAAAAAGGAACAGCAGACAATGGCAGGTGGCTGTGACAGGCGAGTGCTGTGTGGGTGCGTGCATTCACTGCTGAGTGACAGGCATAACATCGAGATGGAGGTTAAGGGTGATATGTCTGGGTGGCGTGGACGATCTTTAGCCCACTGGCTTGAGGTGTTGCAGCAGCCCTGAGGTGTATAAAAGGGACCTTTTCATACCCGACGCCCCGCTGGAACACGCTGACCTGCTGATTCGATTCCACAGCTGGTAATCACGCATCAGGTGCTTCATTAACTAATTACAATAAATGTACACCCAATACTATTTACAATATACACACCTACAAAGCCCACTCTGCATGTGCACACAGTGGCACTCTTCCCTATGGAGCAAAGCTCATGCTAGGGGTTGATAGGGTTAATTCAGGAGTGTTGTCATTGAGCGGCAGGAGGATGAGCCCATATCACTAGACAACAGCACACATGCAAGCTATATATTAAAGCAGCCCCCCACTCCAGACTATACTCTATGTCAGCTGTGACAGTCCAGCTCAGTCTTCATGCTGACCACTGTACTGAGCCACAAAGCCCTGGAGTGAGCCAGTTCTGTGAGAGTGGCACCACATCTTTGCTTTCCTTTCTCAGCCATTGAGGGCCACGATTCAAGCCTTCATTTGTATTGTCAGTGAATGCCCTCGCTGCAGCTCTGTTTTGAACAGTGTCCTGCACATTACTTGCAGAATCAATAGCCTTCCCTTGTTTCTTCTTTGGCTAGGTATACAGAGGCAGCAGTGTTTCTCTACTGTATATGTTGGGAAAACATAATGAATGCATTCTACTGTACACACAAGGACTTTCTGCTAATGCGACAGTACAATGATAGAATGAACGGGACAGGAATAGTAATCCAGACAGCACTACAATTTCAATTATAAAACAGACATGACTAACCCTTTCAGAAGCAAGAAGAACAAGACCTTTTATAAACAGCTTGCATGTGATATCTTGCAGTGTAGAGCAGGGTTCAGCCTCCATGGGGGATTACTATGGGTCACTAAAGATCTTAAACCTAGTTGCATGGCAACTTGATCCCAGAAACATGTATATACCCTCATAAAAGTTTACTATAGTAAAAGCATGGTAAAGCATAGCTAAGCATCGTAAAGAATAATGAGGTATGGTAAAGCATATTAATAAACATGATAAATCAGGGTAAACAATGGTAAATTCATAGTATAACCATGGGAAAAGCATGGGAAAACTGCAAACAGTGGTAAACTTTAATAAATGTATGTACAGTATTTTACATCTATAATTTATGCATGTTCCCGTTTTAGAATTATATTCCTTTTCACTGCAGTTACAGGCTTTTAAACAAATATTTGAGTTTGATTTAAAAGCTAAGTTTCCCCATGTACAGTAGCAGCCAAAACAAATGAAAACAGAGGGAGCCTAGTTTAATCAAAGCTTTACATTTTTAACAGATGAGTAAATGAACCCCACTAGCAGATATTAATAATTACTCAGTTAACAAGTATTCAATTAGCATAGTGTTCCACACGGTGTTTCTTAAGAAGACATGTTTATTGGGTACAGCTCTCAAACAGAATGGGTGATCAGCATTGAAAAGGATCATCCCTTATACAACGCTAGTGCTTAAACTCCGGGGCCCTGAATGGGGTTATTGGTGTACAGAATGAGGAGGGCTATCCTAAAGGAAAAAGCTTTATAATCGAGGAAGAGTCCAATAAATACAAGTATTGGATTGAGAGTCAGGGAGCAGGATTTCCTAATTTGCTAGTTAGGTACCTGAACCCTGGAGAAACTTCTCTTGATAGACTTGCTACTGCAGACCAAGTCTCTAAATGAATGCTGCTGCTGTCTGATAAATCATCAGGAGTATTCCACCTACTGAAGTGTTTGCCACCAACGTGTCAGCAGCTAGCACCAGCATCTCAAAGTCAGCTCACATGTCAAAGCCTAGCGAACTACAATGACCTTGGATGGTTAGAAATGGGAAACATGGTCAGAAGCCAGTAATAATGACAAAGAAGAGTATGTGACGAGAATGCTTTTCTTCATCATTCAAGTGCAACAAGGGCTGTTGAGGATACGTTTCTGCCAGAACAGTGTACCTCACGTTGGCAGTGTGAGTTACAGCAATAAAGAACATTGAAAAGGAATCTAAACACCTTCTCTAATAGACTCTTTGAATATATCAGTGTTCCGTCTGTCAATCCACAATCCAGGAATACCTTAGAAAAGCCATTCACACTAGATTGAAACAATATGTTACTGTAAACTCAAAATGTGAAAGTAGCATCCAAAAGTAGATCCTCATGACTTTCAATCATGGAATTTACCAATGTCAGTGTGACAAATGGACGGACAGTTGGACAGGTCCCTCCATATATCCCTGAATTATGTCAAACACTTGTGTTAAAGAATGTCCTGACCAAGCTTTATAGAATAACATCATTCAATGCAGAGGGTCAAGTCACTCAGACTAGTCTGGTTCCTTAAAGAATTAATCAATACAGTTGATCTCCTTTTCTGATCTTACATCCCTACCCTTTGTCAAAACTCAATTTCAATGCTATTAAAAACAATGAAAACCCCTTTGATTGTGGTCATATCATTCTATACCTCTCCGTAATATAGACATCACAATTCTCAATTAGGCCTAAAAGGTCTCAAATATTGTTCTCTCTGTTGAAAGCATCAATAAATAGAATAAAACAATTGTGTGTAGAATAGAAATGTACTTCTAATACCTGGTAGACTGTGTTTAGTTTAAAAGTTTAAAAGATAATGTATTTATAAAAGCCGCATTCAGCCTCCCTATTTGGAGCACAGTGGGGACATATTACTTTTGATAAGATCTCCAATAGTGAATTTATTAAAAGATTTCAGAGATAATTATACAGCATAAGATGCATTTATATTCGGAAGTGTGTCAGTGCAACGGCATGCTTTATCCTCCAGGAGTGACTACTACACCCTGCCTGGTTGGACTGTGGCGCGTCTTTAGCCCCAGTACAAAGCACATTGTTATCACTTGTATAATATATGTCTAGGGTAGCTGATTCCAGGCTATTACATCTACTGCTATTTTTCCTTTTAGTGTAAACTGAAAAATGAATAACATTAACTCAGTTCTCATGTTGAGGTAGTTAGTGTTTTTACTACATTTTCTTTTACTACAGTAGATAATATTTTAGCAACAAGAGTGATACAAGTATAGTCATGTCATCATTGTTGTGCTGTACTGTACTGTACATGCACTTTCATGAAAAGTTCAATCATATGTTTCATTTTTGCATGCTTGCTTTGATTTCTTTTAAATGTGAAATATGAAGATTACGTTAATATTCAAACTGGATTACAAACAGATTAAATTACATACTGTATGCGACTGAGCTAGTAGTTGTATTTTTCTGTGATGTAACTGAATAATGATGCAGATATATATATATATATATATATATATATATATATATATATATATATATATATATATATATATTCTTTTACTGTATAGCATGTATTATGCATTTCTCTGTATTTCAAGTATTATGGATTTTCTTGTTGTTACTACATCTTGTAAAGCGCTTTGTGATGGTGGTCCACTATGAAAGGCGCTATATAAAATAAAGATTGATTGATTGATTGATATAATCCAATTTAATTCAAAACTGTTTGCCATAACTATGCACAATGAATGCAAAAACATTTGATGCTGGAAATATCAAATCATTTGCATTTCAATTTGTGAGGCAGGAGCAATGAGTTTTTAATCAGAATTCTGATTTTTGGCCCAGGCGTTCAAAGGGAAGAGGCCCAGCTGCAGGGTGTCCAGAATCACAGCTGGCTCCAGAGGTGGGAAGAGCAACTTGTCACAGGCTTAAACTGAAGATCTTACTGATTTCTACTGGAGGAAGAGCCATTGCTCCTCCTTCCAAACCATGCAATGCTAAACTAAGAAAGAGCCCCTTTGGATACAACCCGAAATCTAATGTCTAGAACACAAGAAACAGAATTCAGTGGTTTCCATAAAAAACAACCAGCTACGTGCTGAAAAGAATCACTGCAAGGTACACAGAAAGTGTTATTGTGACGGTAGACTTTTAACTAGTATACTTATATTACATTGTTAATGATGCTAATACAATAATAGACATTTATTGTGTAATAACTTGTCCCACTGTCTTCGGTTTTGCACAGATATCATAAGTGCACTTTATTTTGAAGTGAAAAAAAGCCATTTCAGGATTGATTCTCCCTCTGCTTTAAAGTCATGTTACTAGAGCAATGCATCATGCAGTTTTAAATTTGCTCGTGAAATTTTGTCATTGAAATTTTATTTATCTTTTCCATAATGTATGCTTAACCATCCCTTTTATATAATTTTTACACACCATTTTCAACCCTCCCAAAAAGCAGATGAAAGAACAAGCCTGGTTTACAGCATTGTATTTATGACAGATAAGAGGTACAGTAGAGGCACGGGTTAAATAGAAGACATATCAGACAAAGATCTGCTATCACTTACCCTGGGTGTTACACAATACAGTATGTGCAGATTACACTCAGGAAGATCAGTCAATCAATGGCATAAGAAATGCATTTCTATATGGTGTGATGTGTAAAGCCCCCAACAGATTCGTCACCATTGGAATGCTACTGTCTGCTTTCTCAGGCCACAGTTCATTGTCTCAGCTTATCTGTAGAGACTTGGAAGTCGCTGCTTGAACAAGGCTCCAGAATGACAGGTGGATAAAGTCCATGTGTTGGAAATGCTTTGAATAAACACTATGTTTTATTTATCCATACGTGCAGCACGTGTCAAAGACCTTTTGAAAGTTCTGATATACTACCCCCTGCTCTGTTTATACCTACTCTGTTGCTCACCTACTTAAAGCAATGCATTTAATTAAATTTAATTAAACACAAAGTAGGATTTTTTTTTCAATTTAAACTTTCGTTTAATAAGTTGTGATGCAAACAATGGGTCCGATCATTTTAATCTTCTCATAAAACCATATTTGTGCTTCATGCTTTAAAACGTTGACTGCTCAATAAAGAGCTTTTTTTGGTACAGCATTCAGAAAGGCTCCCTCCCTTTGATTCTTATCCTCTTGCATGACTAAGCTGTATATGGAGCCCTTTCTAACTGCTTTACTATGCCACTAGGAAACTCTCTGCTTTATTGATCAGTCAATAATTATAGATGAAAATTAAAGTTTAAAAACATTTCTTCATGAAACAAACACAAATAGATTAGACTTCTTTCAGGGAATATCAGTTCCAGGTAATCTTTCTTTTTAATTCAATTTTTTTTACCTTTAATCTTGGAATACCTGGTTTAAATAATGTCCTCTCATGTATTAACAAATCATTAATTGAAATGGGCAGTATTTTGTATATTTTAGCCACAGTGGAACATTGATGTGTGTAGCAAACAAGTTAGAATTGTTTAGCAATTAGTAGTTTGTTACACCATTCAGACCTGGCAACTAAAAAAAACATAAAAAGAAACACCATAGAAACATTACTTTTGATCAATTGCATACATTAGAAGGTTCAAGTCCCTTGAATATTGTATTAAGTATTTGTATTTGTATCCCCAAACACTAATTGATGGCAAGTTTGAGAGGCACATTGTCCTGCCTCTCACAAGCAATATTATCACTGGTCCCAATGTTTCTTGTGGTGAATCTCGCTCCCTGTGCTGCAGGTCAGATTCACTCCAATTCACTCCACACACACACACACACACACACACACACACACACACACACACACACACACACACACACACACACACACACACACACACACACATATATATTGTATTCTTCGTAACCTGACTGTCAACGGTTTGCCCTTTACAAATTGAAATGCGTAATTGTGGCTCTACCAAAAAGCAAGCTGGAATTGTTGCCTGCTTATTGGGCATGCGTGTTATTTCTCTAAGTCTAAGGCTTGCTGTGTTCATTTTGCGACCCCTGTGAAACCTTGTTGTGACTGACAGGAGGTTCCGAGTGTACATATCCGTCCAGAACTATTTACCCCCCTTAGCCCTTCATCTGTAATGCAATATTCGGCTCTCGGCTCTATACATTGACCTATACATTGACATTGACCTCTCCCCCCGGTTCCCTTCTCTCTACTGGCGGTCTTTTCCTACAACCCACTATCTGAGTGCAGAGCAGCTGAATTGGCTGCTTCTGAAACGGCTTACAGCTGTGGCGAGAGAGTATGAGTGTCTCTACATAAGCAAATTGTCAATAAATTATGCTTTCATGGAGAGGGGGTAGGAGAAAACGAGCGTGGGAGAGCAGAGAGAGAGAGAGAGAGAGAGAGAGAGAGAGAGAGAGAGAGAGAGAGAGAGACTCTCTCAGTATCACAGAGCTGCCGTTAAACAGAGCTGGGAAACCGGGAGCTACTCTTATCTCCTGCCCCAAGAAGGGATACAACGCCAACATGTGGGGTCTACGATTATAAAACGTGGTCTGGATTTGCACACTTACTTCCTGTTCTGGTTTTAATTTTGTGCTGGATAGCTTATGCGGTTGTATGACAATATACGCCTCGTGCCAGCACTGGATTGCTCCTCCAGCAACGCATTCAAAGACTGGATTAAAAGAATGCAGGTTCCTAATAATCTATACCGATAGAGGGAACTGGATTCCAGTACCTTGGACAGCTACCCGTTGACAGGTAGGCGTGTGGGTTTTAAAAACCGGCGGCGGTTTGGAAAAGAAGCGTGGGTTAGCCGGTGTGTGTGTAATCCCTTGTGAATGAACTGATTCCAGAACTGATTCCGGCAAACTTGCACTGATAACACAGAACGCGATACAGCGGGTTTCCAAAGCCCGGTGCAATGCAAATTGTAATCAAGAAAATTAGTGCATCCCAGCAGTTACCCCCCTTTTCAATGAATGATTAACCCTGGAAGTCGTGCATTTAAAATGGATGCATTTACGATTCGTGTTTATGGGGATTCGTTTCCGTGGTACTTGCAAGTTTGAGTTTATATATATATATATATATATATATATATATATATATATATATATATATATATATATATATATATATATATATATATATATATATATATATATATATATATATATAGGGAACCAGTGGCAATTCGGTTTTGAGTCTGAATGTCTTTTTCTAAGGAACTTGTCATTTGAGTTTTCTTTTAGCACTAGTATGCACTGAACCCCAGTTTAAGATCCACACCAGCACAACCCTAACCCACATCAGCACATTTTCATCAGACGGGATACACAATGCAAAGGCCTAACCACACTATCTATTAAATCAAACCAGTTATTAAGGGGTCAGTTAAAAAATGGCATTACTTTTGAAATGCTGTCTGACATTCTTTATTTTACTACTGTATGATTTGACTGAACTATTGACATCCTCTACACGTTTGATCAAACTATAATACTTGCTTTTGGGAGGTTCTGCACCTTATCATTCGCCATTAGGTTTAATCTGTTTGCACTTACTGCATTGGGCTTGTGCCCACAACAATTTTACAACCTGCTTCCAAAATGTAGACAAATGCTGCAGCAATATCCTCAGACAGGATAAATACTGCAGCAATATTCTCAGACAGCCCTGGAACCCCAGACCCCCTGTAAAAATAATTCAGGCAATCTGTTGAACTCGCAATGCCCTGACATCACCGGTTACACATAAATACTGAAAATCTGCCCTTTTGGTTTGTGCAGCAGCTCTATCTGTCAGTTCATTGTTCATTGATCAAACTCTATCCATCTCCATTCCTGGTTAGCTGTCACGTCTCCATTTCTCTTGCTGTCTATTTAAATTGCCCGTTTTTACAGCTACTTTAAAACACACGGTAGATTATACAGGGGTGTAAATTATTATTATTTTTATTTATTTCTTAGCAGACACCCTTATCCAGGGCGACTTACAATTGTTACAAGATATCACATTATTTTTTACATACAATTACATTTTTGTTTTTTTACACATTATTTGTACATACAATCACCCATTTATACAGTTGGGTTTTTACTGGAGCAATCTAGGTAAAGTACCTTGCTCAAAGTACAGCACAGTGTCCCCCACCTGGGATTGAACCCACAACCCTCCATTCAAGAGTCGATAGCCCAAACCACTACTCCACACTCATTTTGACAATTAATGTTAAACTGTTTTGAATGTTTAGATCCTACTGGTGCTAAATTATCAAACCCTGCCCTAATCAAGCCACCCTCACAACTTCCCACACAAACCTTCTCTCCTGTGTATGTGGATGAATGTGGGGGTCATGTGAGTAGTCCAGACCCAACTTTTTTTTAAATTACACATCTACTTGCGCCAGAATTTTTATGTTGCAAGCGCCGTAGCGCCAAATTTGCACCCCTGTTAATATACCCTAATGGGATTTACTCAAGATCCCCACATATGATTACATGCACACAATGAGTTAAACATCTTTATAAAGCTAACCCAGTTAAATTAGAACTAACCACGGTTTTTAAATTCTTTTTTTTTGTTGTTGTTTCTCATTGGCACTAGCAATATTAGCACAGTTTTTTTTTTTGTGTGTGCTTTTTTTAAAAAGATAATTTGGCCTTTGTTTATATTTTATACTTCAATTCAGAATATGAATATTTCAAATACAACCCAAGAGAATTGCTACAGATTTGGTTACTGCTTCCTGGTACCATATCACTTCCTGTGCTCAGTTTCACCACAATGGTTGATGCACAGGAAGTGATTAGAGAGCAGGAATGCACAATTTGATTTTTGTATTTTTATTTGTAATGTTGTACTTGATAATTCTGTATTAGTTTAGAGTTTAAAGGGTAGATGTACTAAAGTGTTGCGTCTGTCGCAATCGTTGCAAACCACATGCAAACCAGTCGGACATGCAGCGTGAAATGTACTAAACAAACGCAACGTTGTTCGCATCATGTTAATGAATGCTTTGCAGCCGCAGTTCTTATTTGCGCTTTAGCCTTAAATTAATATGTAATTCTGGGTGTTCCTGCAGAAATTCACAAAAACAGGGTGGAGAAACAGTGCAAACGAGGGATCAAAAATATTGTAATGAGATGTACTAAAGCTGCGGGCAATTGCGACACTTACAATTGCATCAATTTGTTAAGAACTTTTGAAAGCATGTTTTAAACAGTCACAATTGTTGCTGGCATTTCCCAGTCCGCTTTTTATAGTGAGTTGCCAGTTGTGCTCAATGTATTTTTGAGACGAACACCAAAGTACCTAATTTTCACTAAAGTCAGGGTGTACTTACAAGCCTTGAAATCAAATTTCTATGACATTTCTGGTTTTCCAAGCGTGTTGGGAGCAATAGACTGCACACATGTGCCAGTAACCCCTCCACCTCATTCTGAGCATCTGTGTAGGGATTTATTGTGTGTTAATTGTCTAGGTTACTAAGTAGACCAAGTTAAAAATAATAATAATTAAAATAAAATTTAAAAAACCCTAAAATCATTTAGTTTCAATTTTAAATATTTTTTTATTCGCATTGTACACCAATGTGTACAATGCAGCAGCATGATTTATTTTGTGTTACCAATAGGCTAAAGTAAAAAGAAAGTGCGCTAGGTATTCATTTGATTTTACTACTGTACTGTATACTGTATAGGCCTACTGTATAGATTTATATTTTTACATAATGTAATGTGTAGCCTACCCAAAACACATTAGTGTTATTTCAGCACAATGATTTATATTTAAAATACAATGAGAACTGTAAATGTATGTGTGTGCGATTTTATTGTCATACTTGTACTTGCTAGAACCAAAGTCATTGTATTTATCTTGCTCTTAATTGTATTATTGCTTGTACTGTGATTCTTGAAATGTATTTTTGTTTACAACTGTAAGTCGCCCTGGATAAGGGCGTCTGCTAAGAAATAAATAAATAAATAAATAATAATAATAATAATAATAATAATAATAATAATAATAATAATAATAATATTGTATTGTTTTTAAACCCGACACCTCCTTATGTTGGACAAACATGTCCGGTTTAGCGAGGGGCTACTGTATGATTATGAAAAGCTTTTTTGGGGGTGAAGGTTGGGGCTCCACTATAGAATCTGATGGGATTAAACTGCCTTCCATTTTTTATATTTATAACAGTATTAATGTAGGTAAAATGAAGACGAAACAGAATGCATTGTACAGATGACGTTTACATTTAACAAAACCAATGTTATTTTGATTCTTGCACCCTTGCATGTATAGACGTTATCCTTCGGGCACCCTCTGCTGCAGCAAACCACAACTCAACTCCCGCTATTTTACAGTGGCTCTCAAAAGTATTCACCCCCCTTGGACATGGAATCAAAATGGATTTAATTAGGAGTTTTTGCCACTGATCAACACATTTACAGTCCATAATGTCAAAGTGAAAAATAAAATCTACAAATTGTTCTAAATTAATTACAAATACAAAACAGAAAATAATTGATTACATAAGTTTTCACCCCCTTGAGTCAATATTTGGTAGAGGCACCTTTGGCAGCAATTACAGCCATGAGTCTATTTGGATAAGTTTCTACCAGCTTTGCACATCTGGACACTGCAATTTTTGCCCATTCTTCTTTGCAAAATTGCTCAAGCTCCGTCAAGTTGGATGGTGTCCTTTGGTGAGCAGCAATTTTCAACTCTTTCCACATATTCTCAATTGGATTGAGAGCCGGGCTTTGACTGAGCCACTCCAGGACATTGACCTTTTTGTTTTTAAGCCACTCCAGTGTGGCTTTGGCTGTATGTTTGGGGGCATTGTCCTGCTGGAAGATAAATCTTCTCCCAAGTCCCAGGTCTCTTGCAGACTTCAGCTGGATTTCCTCCAGGATTTCTCTGTACTTTGCTGCATCCATTTTGCTCTCTATCTTCACAAGCTTTCCAGGCCCTGATGGAGAGAAGCATCCCCATAGCATGATGCTGCCACCACCATGCTTTACGGTAGTGATGGTGTTCTCAGGATGATGGTGTTCTTAGTGTTGAGGCCAAAAAGCTCTATTTTGGTCTCATCAGACCATAGAATCTTCTTCCACTTGGTCTCAGAGTCTCCAACAAGCCTTCTGGCAAACTCTAGCCGAGATTTGATGTGAGTTTTTTTCAAAAATGGCTTTCTTTTTGCCACTCTCCCATAAAGGCCAGTTATGTGAAGCACCCGGGCTATTGTTGCCATATGCACAGTGTCTCCCAGCTCAGCCGTGGAAGATTGTAACTCCTTTAGAGTTGCCATAGGCCTCTTGGTGGCCTCCCTGACTAGTGCCCTTCTGTGGCGGAGTGTCCCGCCCCTATGTATTTATTTATTATTATTTGTATTTGTTTGCGGCGCGGATAAAAGCACTGCGTCTTTTGTTATTATTTGTTTTGTATATTTAAAACCTGTGAGGATGCGTGGCTGATCAGCTACTGATTATTTAACAAGCTGACAGTCACGCATCCTTACCAAACGCGTGCAGACTGTGGCCGAGGGGTAATAAGATAATTAACAACTAGTTAACCCCTCGGCCAGAGTTTAAGAACCTGCAGCTGTCCGTGCCGCGGGGTTGGGTGTACAGAGAGGAGGTACGGGGAGAAAGAGCGGAGACAGAGTTTAAAAATAACAATTGCTAAAACGTACTGGATTAGCCAGCACGACACTTACTTGTTTGTTTGTCTGTCTGGTTTGTTTGGCCCTTGTGCCTTTTTGTTTTGTTATTTGTTTAAGTCTTTTTATTTTGTATTATTATTTATTAAACGCTGACTTCAGTAGTGTTCAGCTTCACCCGCCCATTCATTGTTTTGGTTCAGTTACTTCCTGGTCCGTGACGTCACCACACCTCACCACTGCAAGCCATCCTGTCACACCTTCTCACCAGGATACTCCGTTTTTGAGGACGGCCTGTTCTAGACAGATTCACAGTTGTCCCATATTCTCTCCATTTCTTAATAATGGACTTTTCTGTGCTCCGGGGGATTTTCAATGCCTTGGAAATGTTCTTATATCCTACCCCTGATTGGTGCTTTTGAAGAACCTTATTCCGGATTTGCTTTGAATGTTCCTTCGTCTTCATGATGTAGTTTTTGTTAGGAAATGTACTAACCAACTGTGGGACCTCCCAGAGACAGGTGTATTTAACCTGAAATCATGTGAAACACCTTAATTGCACACAGGTGGACTCCATTCAACTAATTATGTGACTTCTAAAGACAATTGGTTGCACCAGAGCTTATTTAGGTGTGTCATAGCAAAGGGGGTGAATACTTATGCAATCAATTATTTTCTGTTTTATATTTGTAATTAATTTAGAGCAATTTGTAGATTTTATTTTTCACTTTGAACATTATGGACTTTTTTGTGTTGATCAGTGGCAAAAACTCCTTATGAAATCCATTTTGATTCCATGTTGTAACACAATAAAATGTGGAAAAGTCCAAGGGGGGTGACTTCTTTTGAGAGCCACTGTATTTGAAAAAATGTCGCACAACTCTCGGCAGAGCTCTCGCTAAGGTGACGCAAATAATATTTAAATAAGTATATTGCGGCTGTCTTCATTAACATATTTTTCTTCGTACATACGACAAAATGTGCACTTTGCGAATTGTCATAACGAAAATGGAAATTGCGGTGTGATTGGCCCATCTTAGTACATCTGCCCCTAAATGCTTAACTTTAGCCAGGTGTTAAACGTTTAGGTCAAAGTTATTAAAAATGCACAGGCCTCATGTAGGTGTTAGCCTTGTTGTTTACATAGCAGTAAATGTGCTGTAATAGCCAATTCATTCGATATTCAGCATTTCCATATACAATGCAGTGCTGTACACATACACTTTATACACAGCTGCATGGTGCAGTCATTTCTAAACTGGGATTGATGGCTTCCTATAATGTTCTTTTCTCAATATGTTTAAACTTTCAAATATGTTCAATCCTAAAGTTTAAACATTAAGGAGGGGAAATTGAAACAAGCATCCTCTAGTATAGCCTTGCTATAAAACAAAAACACAAAAAAACAAAAGATCTTCAAAACACGAAAAGGGGTACCAGTGTTATTCTTCAAACAGGCTGAAAATGAATTGTAAAGCATTGGTTAGCTCTCCTTTCAATATCTGTAAGAAACTGCACTACCAGAAGTAGCTGCATGATGGCAAAGACGTCTGTAACTGGTTCAAACTGTTTGATTAAACCGGTAAACCTCCTGCTATCTCCAGGTCTGTTACTCAATGCTGTCGTGCAAACTGGCCTTCAAGTGGTGCCACAAGACCTTTCTTAGATGTTATTTTTCAATGCTTTTAAACAGGAATTTACAATGGCAAAGCTTCACCTACATCTTTTAAAAATGAGCAACCTGTTTGGCTTTTAAACCTTTGAATTAAGTATTCCTTGCCATACTTATAGAGGTAAGTACACTGGGGATTTGTCTTGGGGAGATCTGCTGACAACAGTAGCATAGTTGTTATTCAAGCACACAAACCAAGCAAACCAACGAGCAAGCGGTGGTGCTACTACCCCTGCAATACATGGAATACATGGAGTGGTCAAGCATCCCAAAGTGCTGCAATTATAAACCCAGGTTCATTTGGGTAGGCTTGTGCAATTGTGATTTTCAGCCTGGATTTAACACAAAAGAGGCAGTATCACATACAGTACCCCAGGTGGTGCATAGATTAGTAGTAACATCTGCTTTTGTTATCCTTGGCTCAGGCCTCTTTGTTGCAGGATATAAGGTTTGCTGGGTAACCCAGGGCTGTGGGGCTAACAGGGCGAGCAGCCCTGTACAGGGTTTGTTTATTTTAGAACGGGTTTCCCCCTCTGCCCCGTGTTATTTTGTATTGTTGTTGTTGTTATTATTATTATTATTATTGTCGTTATGATTTAGTTGTATTTATATGACGGCGAAGCGCCGGTTGTTTTGTTTGTTATTTTAAAATGTATTTACGGCGCAGCCGTGTTTTTGTTTTAAAAAACCTTGTGGAAATGCGTGACTGTCAGCTGGCGATTATTGAATTAGCTGGCAGTCACGCATAGTAATGCTACCTGTGCAGACTGTGGCCGAGGGGTAATGAGAGAATTGATAGCCAGTTAACCCCTCGGCCAGGATATAAAAGACCTGCTGTTTTAGCTGCGTGGTGGGTGTTAGAGAGGAGAGAGCGAGCAGCGAGACAGAAAATCGAAACTGCAATGAAACATAGGAACAGTGACGGCAATCTGCCCAGCCTGACCTGTGTTTTATATATTTTGTGTTCGGGACTTGTTTTGTTTAAATATTTAATTTATTTTTGTTATTTGTAAATAAAACGGCGGCCAGCCGCGTAATTTAAACTGCAGTGCCTGGTGTCAGAGTTCTTCCTTTCTTCCTGCTTCTGTCTGACGTCAGACGACTCAGCCACCCTGCCACACGGGCCTACAGATGTTTCTTCACAGCTGTGAAATTCAGTTCCATTAGATGCTAAATGTTAAAATTGAAGTAAAAAGCTTTTCTGTTTTGCCTGTTTCATGCTGTGGGTTATTCGGTTTTTATTGCATTTTCATTGTACAGTGCTTTGCTGTGACCGTGTTCTTAAAAATACTGAATACATCTTTTAAATGTGGTAAAATATGCAAACCCTTGCCAGTATTTTAAACAACATCTTTTAAGAACTGTGTTTCTAAAATCTGAATAGAACAATAGGAATGTGATATTTTGACACATAAAAGGGTCTTATAAGTTCATAACAATATTTTAAAATCAGCTCTAAAATTTACAGGTAGCCAATGCAAAGAAGCCAACACGGGGGTGATATGTTCCCTTTTTCTGGTTTTAGTCCAGATTCTAGCAGCAGCATTTTGAACCAACTGCAAACAAGACAATAAACATTTTGGAATGCCAGAAAATAACGCATTACAATCATCAATTCTGGAGGATTCAAAGACGTGTACTCGTCTGGAGGATTCAAAGGCATGTACTCGTCTTTCAGCATCAGATGCAGAGATTATAGGTCTAAGTTTTGCAATATTTCTCAAATGATAAAAAGACGATTTGGTAATCTTTTTGATATGTTTCTCAAATAAAAGAGCAGGGTTGAAGATCACACCTAAATTTCTCATTTCTAGTCCAGGTTCAGAAGGTAGTCTGCTGAAATCCAGGTCAAATGACCCTGCTTTAGAGAACAGCTGGGTGTTAGGGCAGCTGCTGTGGGGTAATGACCAGCTTACATATCAGCTTCTTTGTTTTAAACATATTAGGATGAAAAGTGACATTATTTCACATTTATTCATCTTTTTCTGTAGAGCAAAATTCACATATTTTTCTCAAAAAGGAAAAACACATTTTCAATGGCACAAACAACTTGTAAGAAACAACTTAGATCGACTTGAAGTAATTCTATTAGTATTGCTAATACTTAGAACCATGAAAAGTAAGTTAGTTTGGGCCAATAGATACATTTGATCTCCCATAGTTTTATCTCTCAGTAAGTAGCCTGCAGCACCTATTATCAGATTGTATTCAATGGCAATGCTGTGCACAATGAACAACAATGTTTCAGAGCAACAGCAGCACAGTGACAGATACAATGGTATGAGACACTGGTAAAATAGGTAACATGTTCTACATAACACTGTACTATACACTGGTGAGGGGCTAATCAGAGTACTGGCTGAATGTGCTGTATGTCATCATGACACATCCCAAACAAACCCCATTCAGATACTGAACTGTATTCTCAGTATTGGTACGGTTGACAGCAGCTGCTTGTAAAACCATTCTCTCGGAATTCCCTTCAAGTCAGTTCAGAACAGTGACATCACAGTGGTCCACTAGCCACAGCCACTTCCCTTCATCAACCTTTTCACTAGAAATTCTGCAAGTTGGATTTTGTAATTTCTGTATTATCAGTAATGCAGCACATAATACAGTTATAGGACGGTGGACGCCTGTGCATTGGATATGTGAACTCAGGGTTAGTTTCAGTTACTGTCGTTCACTTCACAGACATTCACTGTCCTTTAACCCCACATTCTGATAACAGGGCTGTATGAACATGTATACACTGGGAACTCATTGCAGTATCATTAGCATATTATGTCAGCGTGCTGCTGCACCGCTCCTGGCGATGCTGCTGTCTGCCAGGGTTTCCTCAGGGTACGAGTGCTGCACCGCTCCTGGCGATGCTGCTGTCTGCCAGGGTTTCCTCAGGGTACGAGTGCTGCACCGCTCCTGGCGATGCTGCTGTCTGCCAGGGTTTCCTCAGGGTACGAGTGCTGCACCGCTCCTGGCGATGCTGCTGTCTGCCAGGGTTTCCTCAGGGTACGAGTGCTGCACCGCTCCTAGCGATGCTGCTGTCTGCCAGGGTTCCCTCAGGTACGAGTGCTGCACTGCTCATGGCGATGCTGCTGTCTGCCAGGGTTTCCTCAGGGTACGAGTGCTGCACCTCTCCTGGCGATGCTACTGTGCCAGGGTTTCCTCAGGGTACGAGTGCTGCACTGCTCCTGGTGATGCTGCTGTCTGCCAGGGTTTCCTCAGGGTACGAGTGCTGCACCGCTCCTGGCGATGCTGCTGTCTGCCAGGGTTTCTTCGGGGTACGAGGCTGGTATTATAATGGTATCCAAAAGCTATTTTAAAAGTATTGTATGGGGGTACACCTTTGTCTTTGGTTTGAAAGCTGAATGGAGAATCTGCCAGTAAGGTAATATTTTTAGCTCTAATGTTTTCTCTGTTCCTAGAACTATGATGTTTATTTACTGTTATATTGAGAAAATATATAAAGGTAGACCTCCACAACACCACTTATTCATAGTCATAAACTACAGAAAGATATCCTCTTAACTTTGATTTAGGTCGTACTAGAAAAGAATTGAAAAATTAAACCAGAGTTTACAGTATGTCAATAGCAATAAAGGTCTCCCTCATGCATTCCTTCCAGGCTTTGTGTTCAGGAAGCAGAGTAATTTATAGTTGGGGCCATGTTCTGAGTGATCTCTGCTGGGATCCCTTGTCTTAGCGCATGCTTCTTAACAAAGCACGTCAGCGACAGGCTGGTTTAACCTACACCTCCTCCATGTGTTCCTCCTGGAGGGGAGGATTTGTTTATTTAGTTTTCATCCATGATGATTGTGATTGACTGAGCTTCAAGTGATCATTTTAATGAAAGCATAAAGCAAGTGCAGTTTATTTTTTTTTATTTTTGTATGGTTTTTACATGTTCTCTTTAGTCTAGAGACAAGTCTGGTCTTATGTAAGTTTGCACACCCTCCTATCTTTCCCATATAAAATGCTTTAATTCACGGTTACGGTAAAAAAAAAGAAAATGTGTTAAAATAATTTAGTTTCAATTCAAAGTAATATTGTATTATTTTTGCATTGTACAGTAATGTGTACAATGCATCAGCTATATATATTCGTATGAGCTTAACATGCAAAAGTTACATATTTATATTGTCACAGTCAGGTGCCTCAGCCAATCGCGGCTGACATCATCCAACTCGGTGAAGTTGCCGGGGCACCTGAAGCGAGGGCAGGAGTATAGAATGTGATCGGCCGTCTGCTCCTTGCCGTCGCCGCATTCGCAAATTGGGTCATCAGTGAGACCCCACTTGTGTAGGGTGGCCCGGAAACGGCCATGTCCGGTTCTTTGTCGGTTCAGCTTGACCCAGGCTTGTCTGGGTAGGTCATTTCCAGCGGGTTTGTTAGATACTTTGTCGATAAACTGTTTCAGTCTGTGGTTGTTATTGTTCCACGCGTCTTGCCACTTTTTGTTAGCCCAATCGGTGTCATTGTCGTTGTTTGCTTCTTTCATAAGGTTCTTCATTGTGTTAGAAGGTGAGTGCCGGTTTTCTAGTCGGAGGATCGTGGTGTTCCGGTTGCAGATGGCATCGTGCAGCAGGTGATTGGAGTCATCCGAGGCTTTCAGTGCAAGATTGATGCAACTTGCTTCTCTGCGAAGATTTGGTGGAGAGATGCCGCTGAGAATCGGTAGCAGTTCAGTGGGCGTAGGTCTAATGCACCCGGTGATAATGCGCATGCTGTTGTTCAAGGCTGTGTCTACCTTCTTCGTATGGCTGCTGTTGTGCCAGGCCGGAGAGCAGTACTCAGCTACCGAGAAGGCTAGAGAAAGCACAAAGGTGCGTAAGACGGTGAAATTTGCACCCCAGCTAGTGCCAGCTAGTCTTCGCAGGAGGTTGTTCCTTGCTTGGATTTTTGCTGCTGTTTGTTCGAGATGTTGCTTGAAGGTCAGTGAGCGGTCAAGGACAACTCCTAGATATTTCAGGCTTTTCTCAAATGGAATAGTTTTGTCTTCGCACTTGACGTTGATTGTTATGTTAGCAAGGCGATTGGCGAGGTGGAAAATGCTGCCACTGTCTTGGTGATGCTAAGTTTTAACCTCCAGTCTTTGAAGTAGCAGTTCAGCTTGTTCAGGTCAGTCGATAGTGTAGTTTCTATTGCTTTGATGGCTGTGGAGCAATGCATAATAGCGATGTCGTCTGCGTATATGTACTTTTTGGCAGCTGTACATGGCAGGTCAGCTGTGTAGATGTTAAACAGCATTGGCACCAGCACCGAGCCTTGCGGGACGCCATTCTTAAGGTAAAATTTCCTGGAGGTGTCGTTGCCCAGTGTTAAGGTAAATGATCTGTTAGAGATTAGTTCTTGGATAAAGAGGACCATTTTCTTGTTTGGGATGATACGAAGCAGTTTGAGTATGAGTCCTTTATGCCAGACCATGTCATAAGCTGCTGTTAAGTCCACAAGAACAGCACCCGCTTTCTTTTTTTCTTGGAAGCATTGTTCGATATCATCGACCATACAGCAGACCTGGTCGGTTGTTGATCTATTTGGCCTGAAACCTGCTTGTTCATTTGGGAGCTGTGGGTCTACGATAGAGCTTATTCTATTGTATATTAGCCTTTCCATAAGCTTGAAGGTGATGCAGAGGAGGCTGATTGGCCGGTAGCTTTTTGGGTCCTCAAGTAGTTTGTTTGGTTTAAGAATAGCGATGACTTTTGCTGTTCTCCAGATCTTAGGTATTTTGTTTAGTAATAGGCAGTTGTTGAAAAATGCTAATAGCCATTCTAAGGCAGGTGCAGAGAGGTGGGTAAGCTGTTCAGGATGCAGGTGATCAGGTCCTGGAGCTTTCCCTGCCTTGAGGGTGGAAATCACTGCAATCATTTCAGGATAGGTGAAGCTGCTGTGGCTGTTGTCATCTGCTGAGCTGGCTCGCCAGCTGTCGTGAATCTCTTGTTTAACTTTCCTGGCAAACTGCTTGTCTATGTGGGTTGATTTGCCACTGTCAACAAGCACCTTTGCGACATCTTTGGCTTTGACCTGGTTTTGGATTTGTGGTTTATGGCTTTGGCCAGGCTCTTCTACTGGAGTGCTTCATGTCGATTTCAGAGACCGTGTTGTTCCACTCTTGTTTCCTTTTGTTGTCCAGGTATTCTATTAGAGCCGAGCCGATGGATTGCGCTCTTTCTGTTGTGGTTGCTGACTCAAGTTCAGGCTAAGTTCAGGCTAAGTTCGTACATTCTTCGTCCCAGCCGGGAATGTAGGTCTTTCGGAAACCTCTTGGGATATGATTGTTAGATGTGGAGATAATCATATTGCAGAACCTTGAGTACGAGTCGTTAACATCAGTTGAGTTTGGATCTGGAAGTTTAAGCGAAAAGGAGCTGGTTTCTTTGGTGAATTCGGTCCAATTTGCTTTTCGGAAGTTCCAGCGAGCGGATGGATGACTTGGAGTTGGTGTCACAAGTGCTGGGTGGAACGTGACTACTGGTCTGTGCTGCGAGTTCGGAAATCTGCTCAGCACTAAGCGTTGTGGTGAAGGCATGTGGTTGTTTGTTGGGCTGAAAAACACCAAGTCCGGGTTTGTTCCACTTTGCCACCTGGCATAGAAGAACGTGTTGGCTTGTTTCTTATCGAACAGCAGAGTTAAACCTTGAATGGATGCCCAGTCGACTAGGGCCTCGCCTTCCGGTGTGCTCTTTCGATAGCCCCAGTTAGTGTGTTGGCAATTGAAATCACCAGCATAGATGACAGGATGCGGGTAGCTTGGAATACTGGAGAACTGGGTACTAGGTTGTTTGTAGATGTTGACAATAGTAAAGCCTTCTATTTCAATAGCAATCCACTGTGTAGTATCTTCGATCCGGTGATTGGGCTACGTGCTTTGCATTTTTGTCAAGTTTTACTAGGGTAGCCACTCCATGGTGCGCATGATGGATGGCACCTATGAGGTGGTAGCCATATATCTTGATATTGCTGTCGTCTTTGGTGTGAGTCTCTTGAAGAAGGATCACTTGAGCGTTGTGCTCTTGTGCCAGGTTGATGACCACGCATTTGGCTCTAGTTAGGCCTTCCACATTGATTTGCAGGATACACGGACCTGTAGGTTCTTGAAAGACCCTTAGGTTATTTTCTTCTTGCGGAGTACAATTCATTACTGGTAAGCATTGCATGGTAAGTTCGATTTGAAGAGCTTTTTGCCGTCAGAGACGTTGCCCAGGGGTCACTACGAGGAAGTAGCTCTTCTTGACCCCCATGCATCAGCTAAAGTAAAAAGAAAGTGTGCTAGGTATTCATTTGATTTGACTACTGTACTGTATGCTGTATAGGCCTACTGTACAGATTACATTTTGTACACACTGTTATGTTATGTCAGCTCAAGGATTTATACATTTAAAATAAATATCTATAGATTTTTTTTAACCGGACACCTTGTTATTTTGGACAGCCTCATGTCCTGTTTAGAGAGGGATTAAGGACTCCATGACCCCCCCCCCCTTTATAATACAGCCGTCTTCGCATATAGGAACACCTCCTAAGAGAACACTTTGCCTAAGAGAACACCCTTGTGGTGAAACAGATTTTTTCCACTGTAAATGCTCCACCTAAAGGAACATCTTTTCAAATGTAACTTGTCATCGTGAGAGTGTCTTGAAGCACACATTGATTGTTTTTTTTAATCTTTCCAGAACCACTGTCACATCATTGCCTCGTTTTGTACTCAGATTTTCATGAGTGCACCTCATCGCTACAAAATGGAATGTAAACAACGGCAGAAAGTGCCACTGTTTCTCTTGCTACAAAAAGTTGGAAGTTGTTTGAGTTCCTGAAAAAAACCTAAATCACACGTGTTGCCAAGCTATTTGGTGTTTTCCGTTCTGTTAAATCATTTTGTACATGCCTTGAAGGAAGCTCTGTGGTCCAGTGGTTAAAGAAAAGGATTTGTAACTAGGAGGTCCCCAGTTCAAATCCTGGCTTATTGACCATGTGACCCTCAGCAAGTCACTTAAAGGGTACATAAGGACCTTTTTATTTTATTGTGTTACATGTTCCCATGTGTTGCTACAACTGTTTACGTAAGGTATGTGTATTGTTTTATTTATTTATTTTTTTTACATTTTGACCACTTTTTTAAACTTTTAAATTGCATTCCCTGCCTCAAGATGGCTTCACATATACCTGCATGGACCTCTCTGAACTACATTTCCCATCATCCTAATGTTCACTGATAAATCCATCTCAGTTACATATGTGAGCACGAGGATGATGGGAAATGTAGTTCTGAGAGATCCATGCAGGTCAAAATGTAAAGAATCACCTCCTCACTGGAGCACATGGTATTCATTCCATTGGTTCAGTCACATCACCTCCTCACTGGAGCACATGGTATTCATTCCATTGGTTCAGTCACATCACCTCCTCACTGGAGCACATGGTATTCATTCCATTGGTTCAGTCGCATCACCTCCTCACTGGAGCACATGGTATTCATTCCATTGGTTCAGTCACATCACCTCCTCACTGGAGCACATGGTATTCATTCCATTGGTTCAGTCACATCACCTCCTCACTGGAGCACATGGTATTCATTCCATTTATTCTCAGCTGGACAACATGGTAAATAATTTCACAGAAAATAAGGCATCCATGAGAAGCTACTGGCAAGCAAGCCATGAACAAAGAAATGCATGGTCCCTACCCTTCCTGGCAGTGACAAATAACCATTCAAATTCACACTGAAATGACCCAGAGCAAAAACAGCAGAGGCTAACTCCCTTAATTACTGAAAATAATGACTATACTGCCTCACCCTCACACCATGGTTAATGACTATACTGCCTCACCCTCACACCGTGGTTTATGACTATACTACCTCACACCGTGGTTAATTACTATACTGCCTCACCTCACACCGTGGTTAATAACTATACTGCCTCACCCTCACACCGTGGTTTATGACTATACTACCTCACCCTCACACCGTGGTTAATGAGTATACTGCCTCACCCTCACACCGTGGTTAATGACTATACTGCCTCACCCTCACACTGTGGTTAATGACTATACTGCCTCACCCTCACACCGTGGTTAATGATTATACTGTCTCACCCTCACAGCGTGGTTAATGACTATACTGCCTCACACTCACACCGTGGTTTATGACTATACTGCCTCACCCTCACACCGTGGTTAATGAGTATACTGCCTCACCCTCACACCGTGGTTAATGAGTATACTGCCTCACCCTCACACCGTGGTTAATGACTATACTGCCTCACCCTCACACCGTGGTTAATGACTATACTGCCTCACCCTCACACCGTGGTTAATGACTATACTGCCTCACCCACACACCGTGGTTAATGACTATACTACCTCACCCTCACACCGTGGTTAATGACTATACTGCCTCACCCTCACACCGTGGTTAATGACTATACTGCCTCACCCTCACACCGTGGTTAATGACTATACTGCCTCACCCTCACACCGTGGTTAATGACTATACTGCCTCACCCTCACACCGTGGTTAATGACTATACTGCCTCACCCTCACACCGTGGTTAATGTCTATACTGCCTCACCCTCACACCGTGGTTAATGACTATACTGCCTCACCCTCACACCGTGGTGCTCTCCTGCACATTCTTGTATAAAGCAGCGGAAAGACAATGAAAATCATTGTCAAGAGTGTAAGTGCCTAATTAGCATGTTAGTCAGGACGATGATAAATGCCATTATATAATCCAATTATGGTACTCCAATGTTTCGTGATATGCTGAAATATCATAAGGGTGTCAGGTTAGAGACTCTCTGCCTACGGCATAGTGCCTTATAACACCCACAGCTGTTGTGATATTTCAGCATATTACAACACCCTGTTGTACCATCATTCTTAATTATACCACACATTTGACTAAATAACTCAGATAATACCTTTAGTTAGTCATATAGTCAGGGTAGTGGTGAATCTATCAAACATGCTGAAAAGGAAAGAAAGGGTAGCTAACTGACAGAGAAAGACAGCACAGGAATTCAGCAGGGCTTCTTACTGTGGGGTGCTGTGTAAATAGTGTGTGTGGGGGATGTAAATAGTGTGTGTGTGGGGGATGTAAATAGTGTGTGTGTGGGGGATGTAAATAGTGTGTGTGGGGATGTAAATAGTGTGTGGGGAATGTAAATAGTGTGTGTGGGGGGATGTAAATAATGTGTGTGGGGAATGTAAATAGTGTGTGTGTGGGGGATGTAAATAGTGTGTGTGTGGGGGATGTAAATAGTGTGTGTGGGGGGATGTAAATAGTGTGTGTGGGGGATGTAAATAGTGTGTGTGGGGGATGTAAATAGTGTGTGTGTGGGGATGTAAATAGTGTGTGTGTGGGGATGTAAATAGTGTGTGTGTGGGGATGTAAATAGTGTGTGTGTGGGGATGTAAATAGTGTGTGTGGGGGATGTAAATAGTGTGTGGGGGAATGTAAATAGTGTGTGTGGGGATGTAAATAGTGTGTGTGGGATGTAAATAGTGTGTGTGGGGATGTAAATAGTGTGTGGGGGAATGTAAATAGTGTGTGTGGGGTGTAAATAGTGTGTGTGGGGATGTAAATAGTGTGTGTGGGGATGTAAATAGTGTGTGGGGGATGTAAATAGTGTGTGTGGGGGGGATGTAAATAGTGTGTGTGGGGGATGTAAATAGTGTGTGGGGGATGTAAATAGTGTGTGGGGGATGTAAATAGTGTGTGGGGGGGATGTAAATAGTGTGTGTGGGGGGGATGTAAATAGTGCAATGTAATGTAAATGTGAAGTATAAATTAATGCAATTAGAATTGATTGTTTTCAGTGGCAAACATGGATTCAATGAGAAAAGAAGAATCTCTCACATGAACTTTGTGCTAAATGTAGAGATTTGTGTTGAGTGTTTTGCAAAAGCGTGTTTTAGTTTTGCAATCTTTGTGAAAACAAGTATAAAACCACTAATGGTTTTGCAAAGGAGGCTATTGTCTTTGACCACAGTTTCATTCACATAGATTTAGCAATCGAGAAAAACCGTAAGAAATGTATATAAGAAATGCTTTGTCTGGTTTTGATTGTTTGTGTGATTAGTGTTTGCGTGATGAGTGTTTGTGTCATCCTCATGTTCACTGATAAATCCATCTCAGTTACATATGTGAGCACGAGGATGATGGGAAATGTAGTTCTGAGAGATCCATGCAGGTCAAAATGTAAAAAATGTAAAAAAATTAAAATAATACTGTCTGCTAAATAATAATAATAATTGCTCCTGTACAGATGGAGCACATGGGTATTCATTCCATTGGTTCAGTCACATCACCTCCTCACTGGAGCACATGGTATTCATTCCATTGGTTCAGTCACATCACCTCCTCACTGGAGCACATGGTATTCATTCCATTGGTTCAGTCACATCACCTCCTCACTGGAGCACATGGTATTCATTCCATTGGTTCAGTCGCATCACCTCCTCACTGGAGCACATGGTATTCATTCCATTGGTTCAGTCACATCACCTCCTCACTGGAGCACATGGTATTCATTCCATTGGTTCAGTCACATCACCTCCTCACTGGAGCACATGGTATTCATTCCATTGGTTCAGTCACATCACCTCCTCACTGGAGCACATGGTATTCATTCCATTTATTCTCAGCTGGACAACATGGTAAATAATTTCACAGAAAATAAGGCATCCATGAGAAGCTACTGGCAAGCAAGCCATGAACAAAGAAATGCATGGTCCCTACCCTTCCTGGCAGTGACAAATAACCATTCAAATTCACACTGGAAATGACCCAGAGCAAAAAACAGCAGAGGCTAACTCCCTTAATTACTGAAAATAATGACTATACTGCCTCACCCTCACACCATGGTTAATGACTATACTGCCTCACCCTCACACCGTGGTTTATGACTATACTACCTCACACCGTGGTTAATTACTATACTGCCTCACCTCACACCGTGGTTAATAACTATACTGCCTCACCCTCACACCGTGGTTTATGACTATACTACCTCACCCTCACACCGTGGTTAATGAGTATACTGCCTCACCCTCACACCGTGGTTAATGACTATACTGCCTCACCCTCACACTGTGGTTAATGACTATACTGCCTCACCCTCACACCGTGGTTAATGATTATACTGTCTCACCCTCACAGTGTGGTTAATGACTATACTGCCTCACACTCACACCGTGGTTTATGACTATACTGCCTCACCCTCACACCGTGGTTAATGAGTATACTGCCTCACCCTCACACCGTGGTTAATGAGTATACTGCCTCACCCTCACACCGTGGTTAATGACTATACTGCCTCACCCACACACCGTGGTTAATGACTATACTACCTCACCCTCACACCGTGGTTAATGACTATACTGCCTCACCCTCACACCGTGGTTAATGACTATACTACCTCACCCTCACACCGTGGTTAATGACTATACTGCCTCACCCTCACACCGTGGTTAATGACTATACTGCCTCACCCTCACACCGTGGTTAATGACTATACTGCCTCACCCTCACACCGTGGTTAATGACTATACTGCCTCACCCTCACACCGTGGTTAATGACTATACTGCCTCACCCTCACACCGTGGTTAATGACTATACTGCCTCACCCTCACACCGTGGTTAATGTCTACACTGCCTCACCCTCACACCGTGGTTAATGACTATACTACCTCACCCTCACACCGTGGTTAATGACTATACTGCCTCACCCTCACACCGTGGTTAATGACTATACTGCCTCACCCTCACACCGTGGTTAATGACTATACTGCCTCACCCTCACACCGTGGTTAATGTCTACACTGCCTCACCCTCACACCGTGGTTAATGACTATACTACCTCACCCTCACACCGTGGTTAATGACTATACTGCCTCACCCTCACACCGTGGTTAATGTCTACACTGCCTCACCCTCACACCGTGGTTAATGACTATACTGCCTCACCCTCACACCGTGGTGCTCTCCTGCACATTCTTGTATAAAGCAGCGGAAAGACAATGAAAATCATTGTCAAGAGTGTAAGTGCCTAATTAGCATGTTAGTCAGGACGATGATAAATGCCATTATATAATCCAATTATGGTACTCCAATGTTTCGTGATATGCTGAAATATCATAAGGGTGTCAGGTTAGAGACTCTCTGCCTACGGCATAGTGCCTTATAACACCCACAGCTGTTGTGATATTTCAGCATATTACAACACCCTGTTGTACCATCATTCTTAATTATACCACACATTTGACTAAATAACTCAGATAATACCTTTAGTTAGTCATATAGTCAGGGTAGTGGTGAATCTATCAAACATGCTGAAAAGGAAAGAAAGGGTAGCTAACTGACAGAGAAAGACAGCACAGGAATTCAGCAGGGCTTCTACTGTGGGGTGCTGTGTAAATAGTGTGTGGGGGATGTAAATAGTGTGTGTGGGGGATGTAAATAGTGTGTGTGTGGGGATGTAAATAGTGTGTGTGGGGATGTAAATAGTGTGTGGGGGAATGTAAATAGTGTGTGTGGGGGATGTAAATAATGTGTGTGGGGAATGTAAATAGTGTGTGTGGGGGATGTAAATAGTGTGTGTGGGGGATGTAAATAGTGTGTGTGTGGGGGATGTAAATAGTGTGTGTGGGGGATGTAAATAGTGTGTGTGGGGGATGTAAATAGTGTGTGTGTGGGGATGTAAATAGTGTGTGTGGGGATGTAAATAGTGTGTGTGGGGGATGTAAATAGTGTGTGTGGGGATGTAAATAGTGTGTGTGGGGGATGTAAATAGTGTGTGGGGGATGTAAATAGTGTGTGTGGGGATGTAAATAGTGTGTGTGGGGGATGTAAATAGTGTGTGGGGGGATGTAAATAGTGTGTGTGGGGGATGTAAATAGTGTGTGTGGGGATGTAAATAGTGTGTGTGGGGGATGTAAATAGTGTGTGGGGGATGTAAATAGTGTGTGTGTGGGGATGTAAATAGTGTGTGTGGGGGATGTAAATAGTGTGTGGGGGATGTAAATAGTGTGTGGGGGATGTAAATAGTGTGTGGGGATGTAAATAGTGTGTGTGGGGGATGTAAATAGTGCAATGTAATGTAAATGTGAAGTATAAATTAATGCAATTAGAATTGATTGTTTTCAGTGGCAAACATGGATTCAATGAGAAAAGAAGAATCTCTCACATGAACTTTGTGCTAAATGTAGAGATTTGTGTTGAGTGTTTTGCAAAAGCGTGTTTTAGTTTTGCAATCTTTGTGAAAACAAGTATAAAACCACTAATGGTTTTGCAAAGGAGGCTATTGTCTTTGACCACAGTTTCATTCACATAGATTTAGCAATCGAGAAAAACCGTAAGAAATGTATATAAGAAATGCTTTGTCTGGTTTTGATTGTTTGTGTGATTAGTGTTTGCGTGATGAGTGTTTGTGTGATGAGTGTTTGTGTGATAAGTGTGAGCGGATGAGTGTTTGTGTGATGAGTGTGTGCGGATGAGTGTTTGTGTGATGAGTGTGTGCAGATGAGTGTTTGTGGATGAGTGTTTGTGTGATGAGTGTTTGTGTGATGTGTGCAGATGAGTGTTTGTGGATGAGTGTTTGTGTGATGAGTGCATGTGTGATGAGTGTTTGTGAATGAGTGTGTGCGGATGAGTGTTTGTGTGGTGAGTGTGTGCGGATGAGTGTTTGTGTGATGAGTGTGTGCAGATGAGTGTTTGTGGATGAGTGTTTGTGTGATGAGTGTTTGCAGATGAGTGTTTGTGTGATGAGTGTGTGCGGATGAGTGTTTGTGTGATGAGTGTGTGCAGATGAGTGTTTGTGGATGAGTGTTTGTGTGATGAGTGCCTGTGTGATGAGTGTTTATGGATGAGTGTGTGCGGATGAGTGTTTGTGTGATGAGTGTTTGCAGATGAGTGTTTATGGATGAGTGTGTGCGGATGAGTGTTTGTGTGATGAGTGTTTGCAGATGAGTGTTTGTGTGATGAGTGTGTGCAGATGAGTGTTTGTGGATGAGTGTTTGTGTGATGAGTGTTTGCAGATGAGTGTTTGTGTGATGAGTGTGTGCGGATGAGTGTTTGTGTGATGAGTGTGTGCAGATGAGTGTTTGTGGATGAGTGTTTGTGTGATGAGTGTTTGCAGATGAGTGTTTGTGTGATGAGTGTGTGTGAATGAGTGTGTGCAGATGAGTGTTTGTGTGATGAATGTTTGTGATGAGTGTTTGTGTGATGAGTGTTTGCAGATTAGTGTTTGTGAATGAGTGTTTGTGGATGAGTGTTTGTGTGATGAGTGTGTGGATGAGTGTTTGTGTGATGAATGTGTGCGGATGAGTGCTTGCGCTGTGATTTTTGTCATGTTTTGGAGAACTTGGTCATTAAAGGCGAATGCCCACTCTGACTGCTGAATTGCTTTGTTTATTTTATTTTGGCCCTATTTTTGTGTTTGTTTTGTTAAGAAACATGCAACCAGCGCTTAAACTGCAGCTTTCTGTCTCTGGGTGTCTTCCCTGCTGGTAACAGCCTGGGCCGTGACGCTACCCTGTCACATGTATTATAAACATGCTTGGAGTCTCAGCCACTCATCGTTGGAGCTGGTGGGCATTGTTTGTCATACGGCTCTCCTGCCCATCTTTAGATGACCTCCCATTGATTGCTGTCAAAGCGTTGGCTCATGAGTGAGAGGCCCCCTTAACACTAGCTAAAGCCAATGTAGTTTCTATAGAGTATATCACAATTCTGTGTGTTATTTAAAGCTATTGCAAATGTATTTCATGATTTAACAATCTTAGATAATAATGGATCAGCATTCACAAAGTCCACGAAGGGTAATATAATTTGCTTTACAAAGTGCTCCCTATCATTAAAGACCAGGTATTACTACAACTTCAGGGGGCACATCATATGAAGATATCCTGAGACTAGAGATGGGATGATAATGGAAATGTTGTATCACCTTTATCATCGTTAAAAATGTATCTGAGGAAATCTGAAAATGCAAAGGGCATTCTGAGGGTTAGAGAATCGGGAGATTATTGGTGCAGATAAAAATTTTACAGCCCATTATTATTATTATTATTATTATTATTATTATTATTATTATTATTATTATTATTATTTATTTCTTAGCAGACGCCCTTATCCAGGGCGACTTACAGTCGTAAACAAAAATACATTTCAAGAATCACAGTACAAGTATTAATACAATTAAGAGCAAGATAAAATACAATGACTTTGGTTCTAGCAAGTACAAGTATATGACAAAATATGATTCTTATTTTTTAGCAGATGCCCTTATCCAGGGCGACTTACAATTGTTACAAGATATCACATTATTTTTACATACAATTACCCATTTATACAGTTGGGTTTTTACTGGAGCAATGTAGGTAAGGTACCTTGCTCAAGGGTACAGCAGCAGTGTCCCCCACCTGGGATTGAACCCATGACCCTCCAGTCAAGAGTCCAGAGCCCTAACCACTACGCTACACTGCTGCCCCGAAGCAGATAACAGTGTCAGTGATAGTTACATCAGGATATAATTAAATACAAAATACTACAGATTAAATAACACTTGTGACAGATTACAGTACTCTAAAGTACAGAATTAAATACAGTAAAATAGGGAGCAGATAAGAGCAAGTAAAGCGCCCATGTAACCCAAGCTGTAATATTTGAACGGACGGCTGTGTTGTGCAGTAGGACGGCACATTCACTAACACACTTTGTCTTCTTGACAACATGTTTAATAACATAAGTGGCACTGGCCATGCTTTTTAGATAGTAAATCCAAAAAGCTACTCTTTGAAAGCTGTTTGGTTTGTGTTTGATTTCAGATCCCCTCAAGGCACATGAGGTTAAAAAGGCTTTTTAAAATAAATACTGTATATTTTCAATTTGACAGACACTATTAATGAAACTACTGGTGATTTAAGGAACAGAGATGGAAATGGAGGTTTGTATTCAAGAACTCATTCCGTACTAGCACATACTTGTATAGTGTATCTGTGTTGCTTACAGTACATTATTGTGAATAGTGACCCCATAATACTTTATACCTTCTACATTTTCTTCATATTGCATTTGTATGTATTTAATACCCTAGTATGCACATTCTCTTCTCAAAAGACTCCTAAAAGATCAATTTCTCAAGTAAGGTGATTTTTAGAAATGACCTCTGAGGTTGTGAGTTAGTAAATGGAACATCACAGTTTCAGAGAGGATAGGAATACAGCTTCACCCCGTGCACAAATGATTCTCTGAGTACTTTCAGAGGTATATCTAATAGTTGAAAAGAGGCATCACAGGTATAGATTAAAACCTGAGCGCTTCCATATCTATAGAATCTACAGATGGGGCTATGGTCATCTAACATATCATCCAAAGCAAACATCTCATCCCAATAGGGTCCCCAACACCTCCTCCAGTGGTACCAGAGGCCCCCGATCCAAGTAGGGAACCTTTCTTAGCTTTAAAGACTGACAAGATCAATGTGGTATGACTGTATCACTCCACTGGCTATTATTCATAAAACTATGGGACTAAATTGTTTGCATTCACCGTTTAACAGCATGATGTGTGCCTGCAGGTCTCTTTCCTGAGGTGAAATGGTAACACTTAGGGAGCCATTATAAGCGGTTATATATATATATATATATACAGTACCAGTCAAAAGTTTGAGTACACCTGCTTGAAACCAGGTTTTTCATGATTATCTATGCTTTTAACTGTATAAACTTGTCTATAAACACTTAATATTTCATTATATGATATGTGTACTTATATAAGATGATAATCATAAGTGAATTGCATTCAAAAATTTTATTTTTAAATGAAAATGTAAATCTAAATGTAAAGTTAACTAGCATGTTACCTAATTAACCTTTTGTCACCAATTATTGTTAACAGGTGAGGGTCCATGATTACTATAAATATAGGTAGCATAGGCGCAAGTTTGTCATTCCTGAATGTAAGGGAGCAGAAAATGGCAAAATACGCTCAGTTAAGCAAAGAAAAAAGACAGTCTGTAATTACTTTAAGAAATGAAGGTCAATCTTTAAGACAATTCGCAAGAACTTTGCAAGTGTCTGTAACTGCTGTGGCCAAGACCATCAAACGATTTGAAGAAACTGGCAGTCATGAGGACCGAACAAGGTCTGGCAGGCCAAGGGTGACCTCAGAATCAGAGAACAAGTTCATTCGAGTCACAAGTCTGCGAAACCGGTGATTAACTGCCCCTGAAATACAAGCTCAGCTAAATGCTACTAGAAGTACAGATGTTTCAACAACTGTTCAGAGGAGATTGCGTGAAGCTGGCCTAACTGGAAGAATTGCTGCAAAGAAACCATTGTCAAGAGTGCAGAATAAGAGGAAGAGACTTGCCTGGGCCAAAAAGCACAGAAACTGGACGTTCAAAATCAAAATTTGAAATATTTGGGTCCAACTGCCGAGTATTTGTAAGACGCAGAAAGGGTGAGCGCATGAGTTCTGCATGTGTGGTTCCCACTGTCAAGCATGGCGGAGGCAGTGTCGTGGTCTGGGGTTGCTTTGCTGGTGACAGAGATGGTGATCTTTACCAAGTCCATGGCAAGCTTAACCAGCATGGCTATCATAGCATATTTCAGAGGCATGCCATTCCATCAGGATTACGGCTAGTTGGGCAGTCCTTCATTCTTCAGCAAGATAATGACCCGAAACACACCTCAAAGTTGTGCAAGAACTATTTGGCGAAGAAGGAAAGTGAAGGACAACTCAATCTAATGACCTGGCCTGTCCAGTCTCCAGACCTCGATCCCATAGAACTTGTATGGGAGGAACTGGACAGAAGAGTCAAAGCAAAGCTACCCACAAGTGCCCTACATCTCTGGGAATTGCTGCAGAAGAGCTGGGAAGACATGTCGGCAAGTGTACTCAAACTTTTGACTGGTACTGTATATATACACACTGTGGTAAAGGATATACTGTATATATATATATATATATATATATATATATATATATATATATATATATATATATATATATATATATATATACACACACTGTGGAAAAGTCACTAGTGGTAAATATGCCAGCCTTACAATGGTGAAAACATTGCTCCCCATTTAAAGTGTAATGACAGTGGGCGGACCAGTAGGGGCAGCTGAAAGTCCTTTTTAAAAAACAAGTTTCCCAGAAGCCTCTGGGGCATTTAGGATACAAATGAAGAACAGCTGTGTACCCTTGTTTTGGTTGTTTGGTTGGAATGTTTGGATCACAGGGATAAAAGCTGTCATTTGTTGAAAGACTGTGTGGGGTGCTATGGAGGTGGTTGTAGTGTAGGAATCGTGATAGATGTAAGTGAAAAACTTATCACTGGTTGTATTTTATTGCAGGTGAACGGTGTGTGTGTGTGTGTGTATATATATATATATATATATATATATATATATATATATATATATATATATATATGGAAATAACAAATGATTTACAGCAAGACTGGGGGTGGGGTTTGTTTTGCCCATTTTTCCTCATTCAGACACCTTACTTGTATGAGAAATCCATCTCACATAAGTTAAATGGTACCTTAAATATCAATTTATTTACAATGCTGAATGACTGGTGGAGCATTTGTTCTCTATTGTCCTTGGCAGTCAGCCAGAAACCTATTTTTGATGGTAAAATGAAGAGAAAATGTAATTCCACATTGGTAGCAAGTGGATCATATTTGGGGTACCACAGCACTTGTGGGAGAGACTGTTCATTAAAATATCTGGAATATTTTTAAAGAGGATTTTTTTTCCAGGAATGCCAAGACATTTAGTGAGCGAGTAGTCTGAGTTATCCGGCAACAAACTCCTCATCCCCAGCTGTATTATTATTATTATTAGTTTATTTAGCAGACGCCTTTATCCAAGGTGACTTACAGAGACTAGGGTGTGTGAACTATGCATCAGCTGCAGAGTCACTTACAATTACGTCTCACCTGAAAGACGGAGCACAAGGAGGTTAAGTGACTTGCTCAGGGTCACACAATGAGTCAGTGGCTGAGCTGGGATTTGAACCGGGGACCTCCTGGTTACAAGCCCTTTTCTTTAACCACTGGACCACACAACCTCCTATTGGTTAGTTTGTACTGCTTTCCTAGAAAAAAGGAGAACATTTCAGGGGACCATTCTACTTGTGAGATGCCTTGCTTATTAAAATATTTAGCATATTTTTAAAGAGGAGATGATTATCTATTCAGAGATACTAGGGTACTGAGTAAGGAAGGGGTCTGAGTGAGGAAAAAAGAATCATGTATTAGGGTAACAATAACAACACTGTTCAAGCATAATGTATCATAGGTCTTATTGACACTGAGGTGTCATTTGACAGAGCAATGCTCTCAAAACTGAACTATCTATGGTGGCAAAGTGTTTTGCAGGGCGCAGGTGTAAAGGTGATGCAGTGCTCCAAACAACAACAAACGACACAGTTCTGATGAAGTGATGGGTTTTTAATTGTAATCCAAGGGTCAAAACTGACCAACAGAAATTATAAATGAAACACAGGCACTACACAACAATGTGTACTGCTCTGTATAATTAATGCATAGGGCAGTCCCACATAAAGTACACTGTATTCAAAAGACACACACACACAATACACATACAGGATCACCAGTCCTCAGTGAGTGCAGTAGTGCTCATGGTGAATATACAATTTATCGTGCTCCAGTGCAGTGATGTTCCGGGTAAGGGCTGGCCTCTGGCGACAGCTCCAGAACGGGTTAGCCATCTAATAACAACAAGTAACAATTAGACAAAACAAACAAACACTCACGATACAATAACATAGACCCTTCTGGGTTCAAAGCGTTAACCAAAACGAAGGAACAGATCACGTCTCTCCGTCCCCTATTTGCACCGTCACAAATGACCCCTTGGTAAATGAGTGCAGCTGCTCCACCAATCCGCGGCTGCCACATCGTTTCCCTTCCGGATCGATGAGTTAGTGCACCGGAGCTCCGCCCCCTTTCTAGATGACCGACTTCCTTTTAACCCTGGTAATGAATTGTCAGGCCAACCAGTCCAGTGTACTCTGTTCCTGTTACTTAGCGCCCTCACAGGCCAGGAGGGAGATTTACCACCAAGAATCATTCTATTTCTGTCACATATATACATTCTTATAACAAACTACTACTAATGCTATTGAAAAATACTTTCACTCAACACATAATAATAATTGCAAGGTTCTTTTTTAATATAATGTTTTTATACAAGCTATTCCTGAAACAGTAAAACTGATTTATGCACAGCATTACAATGCACTTACTGGCTAGGTAAAAGGAACATAGGTCAGTACACATACTCTGAGTAATTATTTGTTTTATTCCATTAATTAAAAAAAGGAAAAAAGTAAAGAACCTGTTTCAATTCCCACTACCACATGTTCTTTATTGAACTGGCTGGCTCTACAATCCCAATCACTATCACTGAATCTTCTGATCCAATGAGAGGACTACTGGCTTTCTAAATTCAATCAGCTGGCTCCAAGATAAGAGCGTTCCATTCTCTGTATTTGATATCTCTGAGGTCACGATGTAGAATGGCCTTGTACTCTACTCTGTGTATGAAGCACATGTTTTATGGTAATCTGTGTTAAATTATGACTGCAGAAGCGTGGGTTATACAGTACTTATTATTAAGAGTAGCTGTAATAAGAAGAAACGAGCAGAGCATGTATTGTCCTGGGGGGGGGGGGAGATGGCTAATAACACATACTGAGTTTATTCTGCTGGAGTCAGTCATGAGGTTCTACGTTATACTGTATTATATAACAACCAGACACGACTCTCCCATTGTTTCCTATGGAGGTGAGCCATTCTGTTATAACTCAGTAACAGGAGCTATTTAAAATGGAAGTGAATTAAACACAGGAAACCTCAATAAGGAGTATTTGAGGAGTAAAATAGCCTATTCAATAGCCTAGAATATTGTTTTAAAATCCACACTGTCTCTTGCCAAAATTTCAAAGCATTACTACTACTACTACCAGTAATTATAATTCTCAGACTAACTGCATTAATATACCATGTACTCTCATTGTATTATAATCACAGAAGCTGACAGATCCAGTGAAAGAAAACATACTGACTGTACTACAGTATGCTTTATATTGCGTTGCACAAAGTTACAGTACAGTACACTGGTACAGTATCTGATTCAGGGTGATTGCCTCACTACAGGTCTAAATCTAAATACAGCCTTAAAACTCATTTGTTGTGGACGTTTTTCCCATCCAACAGAAGAGGCAGAAGACCTTAAAGGATGTGTTGCAGTAAGAATACCTCTGTTAAGAAAGGGGAACAAGACTAAAAGGCTAAAATATGCACAAAAACACAGAAACTGGACTATGGAACAATGGTCAAAGGTGCTTTGGATTGTTGATGGATGGATAACGACACCTGTCGTTATCCATCCATCAATTGACAAGTTCTGTTGTCAATTCAACGCTTGTCTTTCTATTCCTTAAGGATATTATCTTCAAGTATTGCTCATCCTTGTTAGACAGCTTTTTGGTTCTTCCAGCCCTGGGTTTGTCAATTACAGATGATGTTTCTCTGTACTTGTTGATTATGTTTCAGATACCACACCTTTTACTATTTCACTCAATGCTTTTCCTTCTTTATGCAAGTCAATGTTGTTATAATAGTAGAAAACACTAGCGGAGGCTTTGAGTAAATTGTTGATGCTCATAATGCATCAGAGTAGACAAATGCAACAAGACTTTTGCACAGCAGTGTCTTAAGTAGCCACGGATTTGCAGTCCTTTTCATTACCAGTTCATACAAGCTTCACTATGACAATCCAGAAGAATTTTCTTCTGCTAGCACTGTCTGGTCACTCCATACATTTGAAACTCAAATCTGACCTTGATCAGTACAAACAAGGCTGTGTACCTTGAATGTGAAGTCACGAGCAAACAGACACTGCAGTCTCACTGCCAAGAAGCCAATGAGAATGTGATGGAAATGGACACACAGATTTAATATGGGAATCTCCCAGCTGGGAGACAGATTTCAAAAAGAGGCATTCACGGATTACTGAATAATTGAATGTATGGATGATTTATTAAATGCTACCGTCAAGTACTGTGCGGTACAGCTACTAATCTTTAGATGTGAACTGAATAACTTTGGCCCATGGCCTGATCCTGCTGTCCTATTACTTTTGGGTACCAGTTAAAAAAGGAAAAGGCCTGATAAATACGATACATCTGCAAAATGCCTGAAAATGTTTACTTTAAACTACTCATTTATCCTCTTGATGTTTCTTTGCATTGTTATATCATTGTTAAAGAATCTCCGTGCCTCCAAACGGATTGTTTTCCAGTTCAGCAATGAGCTGTACATTCTACCCAGCATTACACATTGTATAATAATGATACTCAGCATTGCACATTGTATAATAATGATACCCAGCATTGCACATTGTATAATAATGATACCCAGCATTGCACATTGTATAATAATGATACCCAGCATTGTACATTGTATAATAATGATACCCAGCATTGCACATTGTATAATAATGATACCCAGCATTGTACATTGTATAATAATGATACCCAGCATTGCACATTGTATAATAATGATACCCAGCATTGCACATTGTATAATAATGATACCCAGCATTGTACATTGTATAATAATGATACCCAGCATTGTACATTGTATAATAATGATACCCAGCATTGCACATTGTATAATAATGATACCCAGCATTGTACATTGTATAATAATGATACCCAGCATTGTACATTGTATAATAATGATACCCAGCATTGCACATTGTATAATAATGATACCCAGCATTGTACATTGTATAATAATGATACCCAGCATTGCACATTGTATAATAATGATACCCAGCATTGTACATTGTATAATAATGATACCCAGCATTGCACATTGTATAATAATGATACCCAGCATTGCACATTGTATAATAATGATACCCAGCATTGCACCAAACTGATTTTCTGTATTTCATGACATTTCTACTTGCTCCTTTACCTGTTCCATCTCATTGTGTCACTGAATACAAGAATACAACTCAGGCAGTATGCTTCCAGACATTGGTAATCCTCAATTGACCATTCATACACATACAAATATGCAGAAAATGCAGTCTACAGCTTTTAATATCTAGTGACTGAAATTGAAGAATTCGAATGTGACTTAAGGTTTGCTGTTGTGAAACATTTTCCCTTCTAGGATACAACTTCTAAAATAGAAAAATGAATTATAAATGTCTCTCAGTTAATCAGATATCAGTGCATGTGCTTCTTGTCTTGTAGGTGTTGTCTGTATAGGTGTTATCTGTATGCATGTACATCAACATTTTTATTGTGCACAGAGACGGGAAGGGGAGCTAGACATATCAAGATAGATCCACTCTGATAATGACAGTATTCTTAGAGTAAATAGACCCAAATGACATTTGAGTATCAGTATTTGATTCATTGTTTTGTATGTGTCTGTGTATGATACTTTGAGCTTAGCATCAATGCCCAGCTGCTGTGAATCATGCTTCCTTCAGTACATTTGTTATATTTCTTGCAATATGCAATTGGCCAAATACCTTAATTTGGATTCTTCACTGTAACGTTGACCTGATGGGAACAGTAAGTGGTTCCCACCTTTGTTTCTGCACTGAGTCCCAGTAATGAGTTCCCTCTATTCAAATCACTGCTTCTAAGATTATAAGGAAGCAGAAAGCATGTTCAAAAGCAGGTAGTTGTAAAGATTCCACAGATAATGCTGCTGGGATCAATAATGCACCTGAATAAGTGTCTTGTTTCATTGTTTCTACTGTAATAAAGTCATTTGAGAAGTCAATGGCTTTTGAACCACAGACAGGAAGGCTCATTGGTAAGGCCCTACCCATTTCACAGCTGTGAAAAACGTGACACAGACCATAAAATTAATTCTGCACCGTGAAATCTGGTCTGTTTTGGGTACTTTTACCCTGCACTAAAATCCAATGAAGTTACATGTACTGTTACAGGTTCCTGATGCAATTGTTAGCTTGTTTCAATTTAAAAAAGAAAGCTCATCATGAACTGGACAGGATTTATTGATTGACACTTGACAACAGCCAATAACTGGGCTCTACTTACTGATTGGTAGACACAGGCATCCGGGGCGGGTTTAGATGTTAACCTTTAGGTGTAATTCGGTGGATGCTGTAGAGGGCGCTCTCTCGCTCAGCTTCCAAGTATTATGTTTGTATTCGGCTTCTCTACCTTCCCTGGCAGCTCTCAGTGGGGGTGGGATTAGCCACACAAATTACTTCCAGGTGAGGGGGGGTGCAGTTCAGTTTCAATCAAGTCCCAGTCTCTCTGCCAATAGCTCGCGCCGCTCTATTTGGTAAATAGAAAGGGCGTGACCAGAGCAGTATGGGCAATCCCATTAGGTAGCTTGCATGTCAATCTCTCTTTCTTTTCTTATTTATACACCCAGCACTGCTTCCGCCCTTTGTCTGTGTTTGTTTTTTTTGTCTTCCTCCTCCCTCCTCCCTCCTCCTCCACTTTCTCTTATTTCTAATACCGCTCTGTCCGCACAGGGATCCCTCTGGGGGGGAAGTGATTTTCACTCTCCGACCGATCGGGTCGGCCTCCTGCCCAAGTCACTGCCATCCCCGGCGGTTCCTCGCCGGCTAGAGGGGACCCCCGGGCACAACTATTCTGTCGCAGCTCATGCGCTAGCCTCACCAAGGCCACAACCTTGCTATCCCATCTACCTCGTTTCTTTTCAGGTCCAAGCACCTTTCTGCCCCTTCTGGCTGGCTGAGTCCCCACCTGGGCCCCGCCACGGGGAGGGGGTTCTCTATTTTCATCTCTCCAACACGGACCCGAGACTCTTTATCCTAACTCTCCACGCCGCCCAGCTGCCAGCCATGCTGTCTGGGGATGCTGCACTGAGTAGTGACGGATCTATCCCTTTGTCTTTTATGTCTCTCATCGAGAGTGTCTTTTATGTTTGTCCTCTCATTCTCCTTGTTTGTCCAGCAGCTAAGAGACGCCGCTTGGTTCCTGACCTGGACTGAGAGCTTTGTCCTTATTTGTTGTCTCTCATTCTCAATAGCCGGCCAGCAGCCAGAGGATGCTGCCTGACCCGGTGAGACGTGAGAGTTCAGAGTGTTATATGTCGTTATCTTGTCCAGCTCTTCTCACCTCAAGCTATCCAGCTTTATGTCTCTAATTCCGTGTTACACAAGCACCCCCATTCCTCATATTTAAACCCCCCTTATTCTACACTAATCAAGCCCTTGTAAGTGACCAGTGAATATGATCTACGGATCTCAAATGGTAGTACCGCCAGGTGAGTCAAATTAGACCTAAATTTTAAAATGAGTGTCCAAAATAAATCAAAAAGTGCTCACTCATTACTGCAGTGGATCATGTAAAAGAATTGGGAAACCAAATATATACCAAGTATAAAAGCCCTGCAGGACAAAAAAATGAATTAAATAAATATGTCAGTAATTTCAGAGACTTCACGTTTATATTTTTAGCCTCTTGATATATTGTCCAGCTACAGACCCATCCCTAGCTCGGCGCTGTCTGTCAATTCCAACAAACTCTGTGGATGCAGAAAGAGCCGTGTCTAAATACAGACAGGTATTTACACCGCAGAGACAGGGAATGAAGAAAAACAGCATTTCAGAATAGTTTACTGTTGTACACAATGACATTTAAAACCAGAACAGTTTTTTGTAATGATAAAAATAGCAGAAACAACAATCATAGAGTGATCCTCTGGATTTCAGTTTCATTTTCTTTTAGCGTTTCTGCTTTGTTAGTCACATGCTTTTGTTAACTTCAAGGCGTTAAATGTTTATATTTTGCCATTTTTAACTATATGTTCACACTTTGTTACACCTCCATGAAATTTAAGATTTAAATAGCTGAAACCGTGAAATTTAAGATTTAAATAGCTGAAACCGTGAAATTTAAGATTTTTAAAATGTTATGACCGTGAAATTTACGAAAATGTACCGTGGATTTGGTAGGGCCCTACTCATTGGGCCCCACAATATTAAAAAAAAAAAAATAGTCCCAATTCTAAAGGCCTGTGTGAGTCCTCCCATCCCTCGACCAAGCCAATTCCCCTATTGATGTTAGCGAGCTGCTAGCCTCTGGAGGACAAAGGCCAGCCCTGCCTGTCTCTGCATTGAGCTCACAGGGCTCCTGGCCAGTCGGGGTTACTTGCTGAGGAGAAGCAGTCCCTCCTGCTGTTTTGTTGGAATGAAAACTGCATTTTTGTTTCAACAAGTTCAGTTCGGAAGCAGTTTCAATTGCATTTAGTATGAAGTTGTAATCTAGAGTTACTTTAAACTTGTAGATAAACTCAATCAATGTTTCAATGGTTACGATGTTCGCTGTTGTTGTTTTCAAATGCACACAATATCATCAGTTTAGTTGAAGTCTTATCTTGTTTCATCAAAGTAGAGTTGTTTGTATTTTTAATCTTAGCAAAGTGTTACGCTGCATTAAACATTTTTATTTCTGGTTTGCATGGAGATATTTCCTCTACAAACAAATAGTATTTTACTTGAATCTTAAAGTCTCCGAAACGTAATATTCTGGAGATGTGGTCGTTGTTGAAAAACAAAGTTGGCATGCAGTTGGTCTTCTCCTAACAGGTAGAGTTGCAGGATGTAGAGGTGAGAAGTCTTCTTCAGGATGAAGATAACTACGACGCTTGAATGGATCCCTATTCCAAGTGGTGACATGAGAGTCCAGATCCAAGAGCGCGAGTTCATGTTTGTTTCGCTTTAAATATAGATTTAAATATAGCGCCCAAAGAGCTGTTTACTTTGGTAATCCAATCACTTCCGTGTCAAACAGGAAGCTAATCCTGACGAAATCAGTTCTTTCATTGGATTGCAGAATTTGAATGGTGCTTCCTTTTACACAAGCAATGTGCGTCATTAACACAGTCCCCTCCTCCATGGAGAGTGATAACAGGAAAGCAGTAACATTAGTAAAATAAAACTTAATTTTGTTCTAACTTTAGTTATATTGATCATAGAAGGATACAGATTTCACTTTCATCATCCTAATTAAATTACTATTACAATCATGTTAAACACATTATACAATAATTTAAATAAAATCATTTAACAATTATTTTCACTTTAAACTTCAACACAATAAATATTTCCATTTTATTGGGGAAACATACTTAAACAGCTCTTAAACTTGCATGCACCAGGTGTCGCACTTCTTCACCCTTTATAGGAAGAAAGTTGTATATTGTCTTTAAGACAGACATTCTTAATTAACAGATAAGAATCCTCTTTGTTTGTTTTAGACAAGGCTGTAAAGATCAGCACAACAGGTAATCTCAGCTATTCCCCAATTTAAATCTTTACGGCCCTCTGTTACAATATCTAATCCTTTGAAATAGATCCACAGGAATGCTCTGGGAGAAGATTGAGTGACAAACTTAATTAACCAATCAGCATCTTTAGTGTCATTGCTTCACAGACCTAGTTTTCAAGATTTGAAATGTCATTTTAGAAAATACATTCAATTACAACTATGAATTTCTACTACAACATGATGTTAAATAAAATATCTAAATTGTGTTCATATAGTTTTTTTTTTTTGTTTTTTGGTTTTTTTTAATGATGTCTAATCCTAAAATTAGGTGATGCAAAACTTTTGGCCATAGCTATACATGATTTCCATTACACAAGAGTAGATGTTAAAACTTCATGCTGATTTACACTCAGCTCTCGCCAAGATAAGCACTAACTAAGACGTAGCTTTACAGTAAACTAATGTGATCCATATGTGTCTCCATCCATTTGTGTTTCCTTCCATATGATGATGTAGATATCCTTCTGCCTGGTGTTGATGGCTGAAGTGTAATGCTGGCTCCAGGGATCAGCTTATTTGCCTCCCTAGCGCATCAGCACACACAACGGTTGCGATGCTGGCTTCAGGGATCAACCATAGTGCGCTCTCCCCAGCGCATCAGCATGACAGCCGTCTGGATTGAGCTAAGTAGGGTACATCTCTGGGGTCTTCAATTGGGCACCTTCTATCCTCGGTGTTTTGTCGACTAGCCCACGACACCTCAAGAGGGCTCGACGGTGATTCTGGCCCCAGCATCACCCTCCGTCCCCACTCAACTCAGCCCAGCTTACTTACCCGTACATCAGTGTTTCTTTCTTTCTATTGTGCTTGAGATCCCCAACCAGAATCTTTCCATCTCAACCACAGCCAGTGCTGCTCCTCTCTGCTGTTTCAGATAAGTTCTTCACTGTGCGACGCAATTCTTGGCCACTGAATCTGACGTCTCTGAGAAACCGGGTTGTAGAGTGTGCCACAAATCCTCGACAACCCACCTCCACTGGGTAAACCCGGACTCTCCATCATCGCTGTTCTGCTTCAGCGGCTAGATGAGCATACCGCAGTTTCTTCCTCTCATACGCTTCATCTACAGCATCCTCCCATGGCACTGTTAACTCTACCAGGTGAACAAGGTGTGCTGATCCAGACCACAAGACAATATCTGGTTGAAGGTTAGTGGTGGCAATTTCCGGTGGAAAAATAAGCCATTGACCAACATTTGCCAGAATTTTCCTGTCTCTGGCAGCATCCAGTTGTCCTGGGCAAGACTTGGTTTTAATACCTTTTCTTGGTGGTTGCTCTCCTGAGCGGAGGAATGTTGTCTTTTGTATGTAATGTTTTGATGGAAATGATGGCAAGTTATTGGTCATGTTACGGTTGTCTTCCAATGCTAAGGCCAAACATCGCAACACCTGGTCATGGCGCCAAGTAAACCATCCTTGGCTAAGAGCCACCTTACATCCTCTCAAAATGTGCCTTAATGTTGCAGGTGTTGAACACAAACAACATGAGGGATCCTCTCCTACCCAGAGGTTTAGGTTCTGTGGTGATGGGAGAACATCATATGTTGACCTGATGAGGAAACTGATCCTGCTCTGTTCCATTGACCATAGGTCTTGCCAGCCAATCTTGCGTTGTTCCACACTCTCCCATCTCATCCATTCTCCCTTGGTGGCCTGGGAAATGGCCTTTACCTCGTTGACTACCAGCTTCCTCCGTTGAGCTGGGGCTGCCTTGTACCATGTAGGAGGAGCTGAACTGAGACCAAGACCCCCTCTTCCATGCTGAACTTGCCCCATGATATCACCAATTCGAAGGGCTGCCTTTGCATGTTCCACAGCTTACTTTGCTGCCCACTTTCTTCCAGTTTTCAACACAGGTGCTGCCTCCCTTACGCATTTGTTGCATGACTCTACTATATGTCATTTCCAGTCGGACCTTGGTGCACTTAAACTCCTCGGTTAGAGCGGAGACTGGTAGCTGCAGTATTCCTTTACCATAAAGTCCCACTCTGCTGAGGCAGCATGGAACTCCCAACCATTTCCTGATGTATGAACTGATTAAAGCTTCCAGCTTCTCTACTGTTGTCAAAGAAACCTCGTACACAGTCAGTTGCCACAGCAGCCTCGGCAGTAGACCAAACTGAAAGCACCAAAGTTTTAGTTTGCCTGGTAAAGCGCTGCTGTATATGCTCTTCAACCCTTCCACTGCTTGTTGTCTTCTCCCACACAAACTGTGATACACAACATGGTACATTGGGGTGGTTAGACATATATATGATAAAAAGAGTTTAATCATTGAAAGTTATATGTATTTGAATTAATTAATTATTTACATACACTACCGTTCAAAAGTTTGGGGTCACTTAGAAATTTCCTTGTTTTGCATGAAAACATACATGAAATGAGTTTGAATAGGAAATATAGCAAAATGACTAGGAAATATAGTCATTGACAAGGTTAGAAATAATGATTTTTAATTGAAATAATAATTGTGTCCTTCAAACTTTGCTTTCGTCAAAGAATCCTCCATTTGCAGCAATTACAGCCTTGCAGACCTTTGGCATTCTAGTTGTCAATTTGTTGAGGTAATCAGAAAAGATTTCACCCCATGCTTCCTGAAGCACCTCCCACAAGTTGGATTGGCTTGATGGGCACTTCTTCTATACCATACGGTCAAGCTGCTCCCACAACAGCTCAATAGGGTTGAGATCCGGTGACTGTGCTGGCCACTCCATTATAGACAGAATACCAGCTGACTGCTTCTTCCCTAAATAGTTCTTGCATAGTTTGGAGCTGTGCTTTGGGTCATTGTCCTGTTGTAGGAGGAAATTGGCTCCAATCAAGCGCCGTCCACAGGGTATGGCATGGCGTTGCAAGATGGAGTGATAGCCTTCCTTCTTCAAGATCCCTTTTACCCTGTACAAATCTCCCACTTTACCACCACCAAAGCACCCCCAGACCATCACATTGCCTCCACCATGCTTGACAGATCCTCCAGCATCTTTTCACTTGGTCTGCGTCTCACGAATGTTCTTCTTTGTGATCCGAACACCTCAAACTTAGATTCGTCTGTCCATAACACTTTTTTCCAATCTTCCTGTCCAGTGTCTGTGTTCTTTTGCCCATCTTAATCTTTTCTTTTTATTGGCCAGTCTGAGATATGGCGTTTTCTTTGCAACTCTGCCTAGAAGGCCAGCATCCCAGAGTCGCCTCTTCACTGTTGACGTTGAGACTGGTGTTTTGCGGGTACTATTTAATGAAGCTGCCAGTTGAGGACCTGTGAGGCGTCTGCTTCTCAAACTAGACACTCTAATGTATTTGTCCTCTTGCACAGTTGTGCACCGGGGCCTCCCACTCCTCTTTCTATTGTGGTTAGAGCCAGTTTGCGCTGTTCTGTGAAGGGAGTAGTACACAGCGTTGTACGAGATCTTCAGTTTCTTGGCAATTTCTCGCATGGAATAGCCTTCATTTCTCAGAACAAGAATAGACTGACGAGTTCCAGAAGAAAGTTCTTTGTTTCTGGCCATTTTGAGCCTGTAATCGAACCCACAATTGCTGATGCTGTGTTGTGCTCTCAGCACAACAGTTTTCAGCTGTGCTAACATAATTGCAAAAGGGTTTTCTAATGATCAATTAGCCTTTTAAAATGATAAACTTGGATTAGCAAACACAACGTGCCATTGGAACGCAGGACTGATGGTTGCTGATAATGGGCCTCTGTACGCCTATGTAGATATTCCATTACAAATCAGCCGTTTCCAGCTACAATAGTCATTTACAACATTAACAATGTCTACACTGTATTTCTGATCAATTTGACGTTATTTTAATGGACAAAAAATTTGCTTTTCTTTCGAAAACAAGGACATTTCTAAGTGATCCCAAACTTTTGAACAGTAGTGTAACTAGTAACATGACTAGCAACAGTAGCAGCAACAGGACAGCTAAATAACTGGGTATCTGAAGCCACAGTGTATCAATAATTATGAGCGCCACAGCAAATACAGCAGTCTTGTTGTGGGAGTGAGATAAAAATCCACCTGTTATGGTTCAATATACTGGATAGAGTTCACTGATTTGGGGGATTATGATGGAAAAAGGATGAGGGCAAAATAGCATTGTGATCTGCAAGAAGACAGAGCTTTCTAATGAGGACAGAAGAGCACTGTGATCTGCAAGAAGACAGAGCTTTCTAATGACAGAAGAGCATTGTGATCTGCAAGAAGACAGAGCTTTCTAATGAGGACAGAAGAGCACTGTGATCTGCAAGAAGACAGAGCTTTCTAATGACAGAAGAGCATTGTGATCTGCAAGAAGACAGAGCTTTCTCATGACAGAAGATCATTGTAATCTGCAAGAAGACAGAGATTTCTAATGAGGACAGAAGAGCATTGTGATCTGCAAGAAGACAGTGCTTTCTAATGACAGAAGAGCATTGTGATCTGCAAGAAGACAGAGCTTTCTAATGAGGACAGAAGAGCATTGTGATCTGCTCTTGAACTGCAGAGCTCCCTTCATTTGCATCTGCTTTGCATACCCACTACAGCTGCCTTTTGTTATTAATTACACAGGCTAGGTTTCATTATAAAGGTCACATTCTGAATCTCAATCCCTTGCTTGCTCGCTCAAGGCCTTGTGTTGCTGAAATACAGAAAGAAAATATAAAGTTGATGATGTGCCTTATCAGTCAATAGCATATATAAAAATGACAAATACTATTCTCTGATAGTCTGATTTTGAAACTTGTTCATTTCTCTGCAATATACTGAGTACCAGTATAAGCTTGTGTTAGGCATTACATGTTTTGTCATTTACCAGCAATTCACTAAATCTTGACACATTTTGTCATATGCAAGAGTTATTTGAAAGTTGTGTATGGAAACAATCTGTATTCCAATTTCACTTGTCAAATAAATGTGTCCATGGTCTGATATGTGTACATGGGATCTTGGGCTGTAAATTGCAGTGCATCCTGTATATAATATCACAGGTCTGTGCAGGTGTGTAAACAACAATGCAAGTAATGCAAGCAATACAATGCAAGGGAAACGAGAGAAATCCTTCTGCAAAGTGCATGTAGGAAGCAAGGTAGTTCTGCACTGTCTGAATCTGTTTAGTATATTACTGTACAATCAACAAGCAAGCAATGCTGGATGAGTCAGTGCAAAGGGCATACAGCAAGAAGAGTGAATGAGACAGAAAGAGAGAAAGGTGGAAGCTGAAAATGGCTGCTGCTGGGAGTAATCAACTGGAACTGACAGGATAAGGAGGCAGGTTTTGTTGTTTGTATTCTTTTAAAAAGAAGCACAGGTGGCACACACACAATAAGCAGTTTTGAAAGTGATACAACTAACATTTTAAACACCTGTTCTTTACTTGAAAATGCATTTGTTCTGTAAAGAACTGTTTTATATGAAAGGCAGTTTTGCTCACAAAACCTCACAGAATTTACTAACCCTCTGTGCCTGTGAAACAGCTCCCTTCCCTGTAGCTCCTGCAAAAGTTTCCACAAATTCTCCTCATGAATACGGTAATCAGGGCAATTCAGCTCAAGTAAGACTGGGGTCATTCAGCCTGCTTAATTAGTAATCCCTGCTAAATGTCTTTTGCCTTCAATTTACAGTACTTTACTAAAAGTAATAATATGATTTGAACGCAATATTTCACACCTACGTTAACCAGGTTTGGACATTAGCAGCAATTACAGCAAGAGTGTGTAGCGGGGTTCTGAAAAATCTAGTGTTACATGTCCCCATGTGTTGCTACAACTGTTTAAATAATGTACCTGTAATTTTTCTTTTCATTGTTGACACGTTGCTGCCTAATCCAGCCCCATCCAACCTCATCCCAAAGACACACTGCTGCCTAATCCAGCACCCTCCAACCTCATCCCAAAGACACGCTGCTGCCTAATCCAGCCCCCTATAACCTCATCCCAAAGACACGCTGCTGCTTAATCCAGCCCCCTCCAACCTCATCCCAAAGACACGCTGCTGCCTAATCCAGCCCCTCCAACCTCATCCCAAAGACACGCTGCTGCCTAATCCAGCCCCCTCCAACCTCATCCCAAAGACACGCTGCTGCCTAATCCAGCCCCTCCAACCTCATCCCAAAGACACGCTGCTGCCTAATCCAGCCCCTCCAACCTCATCCCAAAGACACGCTGCTGCCTAATCCAGCCCCTCCAACCTCATCCCAAAGACACGCTGCTGCCTAATCCAGCCCCCTCCAACCTCATCCCAAAGACATGCTGCTGCCTAATCCAGCCCCCTCCAACCTCATCCCAAAGACACGCTGCTGCCTAATCCAGCCCCCTCCAACCTCATCCCAAAAACACGCTGCTGCCTAATCCAGCCCCCTCCAACCTCATCCCAAAGACATGCTGCTGCCTAATCCAGCCCCCTCCAACCTCATCCCAAAGACAGGCTGCTACCTAATCCAGCCCCCTCCAACCGATAGAACTCACCCCAAAGACATGCTGCTGCCTAATCCAGCCCCTCCAACCTCATCCCAAAGACACGCTGCTGCCTAATCCAGCCCCTCCAACCTCATCCCAAAGACACGCTGCTGTCTAATCCAGCCCCCTCCAACCTCATCCCAAAGACATGCTGCTGCCTAATCCAGCCCCCTCCAACAACATTGTCAGCTTCAATGTTGTTGAAGCTGACACCCTGGGATCCTTCAAGAAGCTGCTTGATGAGATTCTGGGATCAATAAGCTACTAACAACTAAACGAGCAAGATGGATCGAATGGCCTCCTCTAGTTTGTAAACTTTCTTATGTTCTTATGTTCTTATGTAACCGATAGAACTCACCCCAAAGACACGCTGCTGCCTAAGTATGATGAAAAGCCTCAGTATGATGAAAAAGCTGATGACTATGACATATATCATCACTATGTATAATAAAATAACAATTACCAAGTTCCATTTCAATTTCATAAGTGATTTTCCAGATAAATGCAAAACAGGTGTGACAAGACGGATGGATGAATATACCCTCCCTATGTCTCCAGGATCTGATATTCTCTATAACTTTTTACAAATATTAATACCAAATTCAATGACACTTCTAAGCGGCTCTCATGATACAGTATATGCTAAAATGCAAGTGTGATATACAGATGGATATAGAGGGAACAGCAACATAATGAACATCATTTTGAAAAACAGCACTATCACAATTTATACTGAACTATTGAATGCAAACATGTGATACAGTTCTTACATGTCTGAGTTATGTTAAGGGACACAATTTGTTTTTCGCCATCTACTCAAAGTCTAAATTTATAAACTGATAGAGAGTCATCATTTTGACTCATCATATCATTCAGATTGTAGAGAACTTTGGAGAATGAAGGGATCTGCACAATGAGACATTTGGCTCAACTAGTACCTAGTCCTTACAGCCATCTAGATGATATATCAAACACGTGCACCTGTCTAAATGAATTACATGAAACCTTCCTTCCAACTTTATTAAGCCTTCCCATGTACTGAACGTCCTGCTCCAGCAGTCACTGCCTCCCTGTCCACACTGCTCTGTTGTCTGCACGACATCAGGGGAGATCCTAAGAACACCCTGGTCCTTCAGATAATATAATATGGGGATCATTACAGAATTTTGCAGTTACTAAACCTTTGATCAAATTTACATTGTGTGTTAAAATCAATGAACAAATAGTCATGGCAGGAGATATAGAACTAGATTGCACACTCCATTAAATTCCACTGAGGACTTCAGGGCCAGCGGTGGGTTTGCGATAGCTCAGTAATATTTCTCTGTAGGGTTTCCTGTCATCACATTTAAAAGTAACTCACCATTTTCTTTTCATTACATTTCAAAATGTTGACCCTGGCAACATCTTGAAAAGCAGATTGATAATGAAAAGCATGAGCAGATATTTGGCAATGGGCTATTTGACAGTTTTTCATTATTTCCACACTGTAGCCTTATGAAAAAAGCACATAACTTGAGTTAAAATGATCCGCTCTTCATAGCTAAGGTATTATTGTGTATAGAGTAATAGAAGGGCTGCAGTGAATTACAAGGTTATAATTGCATCGAGGGGTTCTGGTGACACCATAAACCACAAGAGTGAAGCTCGAGTGCTTCATGATGAATTCACCAGAATCCTGCTATGCAAGTATAACCTAAAATAATTCACTTCAGCCACATGTGTTATTGTTTGTAATATATGGATTCCACAACTTTTAAGGTTTCTATGGAAGGCAGTTTTCTTTGCTGTGTTTTTGTTTTCTTGGTTCCCGATGAATGAATATCTAGCTTCAGTGCTTCCAATATTTTACATAAAACAACAGTCAGCAGTTTAAAAGAGTAAAACCCAATTTCAAGAAAATTAGTTGGGAAAGTCATGGACAGACAGAGATGATGATGTAATGCTGATTCATTATTACTTGTATGGGCTGAGATGCAATTATAATACTTATCCATATATTACAAGGCAGATAATGAGCTATTTTTATTTATCAAAGACGTTTTGTGCCACAGCCTCTTTCCTTGTTATACTGCCCTTCATGAGCAGGTCATGTGAGCTGAAATGTTTTAATAATACGTTTCACTGCCCAGACAATGCATGAGATGGCATAAAAAGAAATGTTTACTTCAATAACGCAATTGTAAACATCAAGACCTTAAAGAGTCAGTTTACAATTGCGTTATTGAAATACTGATAGTGTCAGGATTATTGCCCACATTGTCAAACAGGTAACACAGCAATAACGATCCATGATGTGGTACGGAACAGAAAAGCCAGAGCACTTGTTGTTATGTTTTTTGTTTTTTTTAATCACTCTTCATGCAGTCAGGGTCCAGGGGCCATATTACAAAAGCATCCAAAGTGACCTTCTTATCTTATCTTCAGAGACAGAATGTTCTAACTACAGGTTTAGCAGAGTTGATATTACAGAAAATGCTCTCCTAACTTATTTTCCTATCTTAAATAGCATATTACAGAATGTTCCTAACTTGGTCATTTCCTCAGTTTCTTTCCTCACATTTAGGACTCGGGGGAACCTTTCCTATCTGTCATTTGAGAAAAAGAAAATTGTTAGTTTGCAGGATCTGAAATAGGCACTGTTGACTTAAGAAATGCTTCTGTAACACCAAGTTAGGAAAAATCCTATCCGAGCCATGAAAGATAAGATAGGAAAGCAAGTTAGGAAATTGTTCTGTAATACGGCCCCTGATCTCAAACCCCAGTGCACTCGAGCGGACATTTTGAAAAGAGCTTTGAAACAGACTTTAAAATTTTAGGTGCAAAAAGTTGTCAGGATGTCAACAATGAAAAGAAAAATTACAGGTAGCAGCATGTCTTTGGGATGAGGTTGGAGGGGGCTGGATTAGGCAGCAGCGTGTCTTTCGGATGAGGTTGGAGGGGCTGGATTAGGCAGCAGCGTGTCTTTGGGATGAGGTTGGATGGGGCTGGATTAGGCAGCAGCGTGTCTTTGGGATGAGGTTGGAGGGGGCTGGTTTAGGCAGCAGCATGTCTTTGGGATGAGGTTGGAGGGGGCTGGATTAGACAGCAGCGTGTCTTTGGGATGAGGTTGGAGGGGGCTGGATTAGGCAGCAGCCTGTCTTTGGGATGAGGTTGGAGGGGCTGGATTAGGCAGCAGCGTGTCTTTGGGATGAGGTTGTAGGGGCTGGATTAGGCAGCAGCGTGTCTTTGGGATGAGGATGGAGGGGGCTGGATTAGGCAGCAGCATGTCTTTGGGATGAGGTTGGAGGGGGCTGGATTAGGCAGCAGCGTGTCTTTGGGATGAGGTTGGAGGGGCTGGATTAGGCAGCAGCGTGTCTTTGGGATGAGGTTGGAGGGGGCTGGATTAGACAGCAGCGTGTCTTTGGGATGAGGTTGGAGGGAGCTGGATTAGGCAGCAGTCTGTCTTTGGGATGAGGTTGGAGGGGCTGGATTAGGCAGCAGCGTGTCTTTGGGATGAGGTTGGAGGGGGCTGGATTAGGCAACAGCATGTCTTTGGGATGAGGTTGGAGGGGCTGGATTAGGCAGCAGCGTGTCTTTGGGATGAGGTTGGAAGGGGCTGGATTAGGCAGCAGCATGCCTCCTGACATGCCGCCAAACGGAAAGCGCAAGGAATTGGGTTCTTCTTGCTGTCTGACAATGCAAAGTGTCTCTCAGTGAGAAGCACAGGAGAGAGAGAGAGAAAGAGAGAGAGAGAGAGAGGGGGGGGAGGTAAAATAAAAAATATAAAGAAACAATTGCTACGTGTGCTGGTTCAACACCGGCACGATACTTGTTTTCGTTATTATTTGTTTGTCTATTTGTTTTGGCCACCGTGCCGTTTTGTTTGTGCCAGTGTTTTGTTTTGTGTTTAAATCTTTTATTTATCATAAACCGGCACAACAGCACATTCACTCACCAAACTGTGTCTCTTCCAGGTCTGACCTCACCACACAAGCTATCCATAACACTATTTAACAAATTAAGCTACAGTCAAATACAAACCTAAAGTCGCAACTATTTTTTTCTCTTAAAGATTTTGCTTTAAAATTAAATAAAATCATTTAGATACAAAATGTGTTTGTTCATTGTATTCCTCAAAGGACAATCATACTGTATATCTTTGAAACGTTTAGGACTTGGCTTGTGCAGTGTCACTGTAACTGCAGACAGTATTTATTTATTTATTTATTTATTTAACACAGTGGCAAAGATACAAACCATTTGAATTGGGAGGTAGCTGTTAGCAGACTGACTCAGTGCTATTAATGTTTTTATTCAATACTGAGTTGCAGATCTCTAACCCCACAGTGTCAGACTCACAATGCCATGAGGAGGGAAGAGCAAAGATATGGATTTATTTGTTTTTAAGAAGGAGATTTCGTGTAACTTATAAAACGAGGAGGGTCAAAAGGAAAAGGAAGTGTGTCGATGTTTGTTTAAAGCCCTGTGTACGATATTTAATGCATTGCTTAATGTATATAATTACTTGATTCATGTATATGGAACAGTAAAACAATTGTTCCCGCCTGGGCATTATTCTTGTTGGCAACTGTAAATTAATAGCAGTGCAGAACTCTGTAAAAATGTTTGTTTTGTAGCCGGGACAGGGTGAAAAGCCTTCCTGCCAAGCTAATTGTTTTGGTTTAATTTCATTGTATTGTTTAATTGTATTATTATTTGCTAATTGTTTTATTGTTTTGGCAGTTGGCTCGTTGTTGTAAATTAGAGAAAACTGACAATATTTAAGGAGAGCAGTCAGTCTGCAAAAGGCTGCTGCTGTGTGGAGAGCCCGACTGTGTGTCGTTTGTATTGCAGAAAGGTACTGTGTGACCCTCCTTTTGTTGTGAGTGTTTTGTTTTGCTGTCAGGTAAACGGCTCAGCCCTCCTGCGAGTCAGCCAGGGACCTGTTCATGTGTAGTAAGTGCTCGGAAGAGCAAGGTGTTTATTTGGGGTTTTGATTTATTTTGTACCATTAAAAGTGTGCAATAAAGTGCTGAAAATCAAGTTCTGTTTCTGGGTCACGTTTTTATAGGGGCCAGAACCCAATGATAAGGCCAATCCTGTCACTATATATACAGTATGTATGTATATATATATATATCTTGGCGAGAGCCAAGTTCAAATCAGCATGAAGTTTTAACATCTACTCTCATGTAATGGAAATCTTCAGACAGAAATACTTTTTTTTTTCGGACTCTGTTCTTTTACTGTTAACTTACTGTTAATGTATTTTTCAAGGTAGTGTTGGTTGTTCAGAATTCCATTTACACACATGACCTCATACATGCTGTATATTTAGAAACACTAATATTGGTTTGGTTGAGAGGGTGTTCATGGGTTGTATGGTTTGGGGGTTGAGGTTGATGGCTCCCACGAGGGACACAAAACAGTCAGACAAGCTCAATAAAACACTGCTAGAGGCGAAAGTGGATTAAGTTGGTATTTAATTTACAGGCTCTAAGTATTGAGTTTTTTGTTTCTCTGGTACTAAGATTTCAGTGCTAAGATCGTAGTACCCTTTTTGATATAGCTCCTGTAAGACCTTCCTTCTATTTATTATGATAAGGAAGATTTGTTTCTGTGTTACCCGTGGGTAGATTGATGTCAGAACATAAACATATTGTGTCTTTTAATGATGTTAACAGCGGTGTGTCTTTGTACTGCCATGCTATATTAATCCATTAAGACACTGTTGTAATGCCATGCGCTATACAACCTCATGATAATCACCCTTGGGTTGAGGTTTTTCAGGTTGACTTTCTAAACAGCAATTTTAAAAGCAGCCTGTACCATAAACAAAGTGCTACTGAAAGTAAGTAGCCATTAGTGTCTTGCATGCTGTCAGTGTCACTCTTGTTTTAGACCGGAGGGCTGCTGTGTGGGATGCTTGATCTTTATTCTTCCCCTAACCTATTTAAATGACTATCCACAGGAGAAACCAGCCTCCCACTGAGTACTCATTGCATGCAAGCGCATTCAACCACAATCCTCTGTTCAGGCTGCACCCTGCCATTTCCAAGCCACCTGTGCTGACCACAGAGGGACTCTTGTCATTAAAACCTGAACTCGCTGACCTGCTGGATCAAATAGAAAGGGGATGAATCAGTGATACAGGGAGATTCAGAGAATACTGAAAGACAGATTGAACCCCCCCACACGCACACGCACACGCACGCACACACACACACACGCACACACTTCGCTGACTCGCAGTAATAGAAGAAAGCGAAGGAGGAGGAGGAATGTGAGTGATTACTGAATCAGAGAGAGACCTGCTGAACTGTCAACAGGTTCTCCTCAGGTATTGCTTTCAGCACACTACTGCTCTGAAAGATAACTCCTCTAAGATGTCCATCCTAATAATGTTTCATACATTGCAATCTCTTGCATCACTTGAGATCTTTACATTGTACCTAATTGTGATGTAGACATCATACGTTTTAAGATGATATGATATGTGTGTATGTACAGTATGTGAGGGCAGTACATTAAGATGATACATTAAGCTGATACAACATGTTTGTTCGCATTGTAGTTAGACTGCAGTTTAATTGTAGTCCAGATGCACCACAGCTATAGTGCCCTGCTCTGCTGTCATTTATACACATTTACTGCAGGTTAAATGCACTTATTTATTATATCTTTTATGTCAAGAATGCCTTCAGGCAACATCCCTTGGCAGTAAAGATGATTCGTATTGATGCTGCTGTTATGTTATGAATATAGCAGGACGTTCACAAATAAGAGTTTAAATCAAGCTTCTTTCTCATTAATAATAATAATAATAATAATAATAATAATAATAATAATAGCAACAAAGGGGCCTAAAGGTACAAACATAATGTATTAAGAAATAAACTACTACCCCTTAGACCCAGGTTACATCAGTTTATTTAATGTGCAACTCTCATAAATGTCATGTACAGAGTCGTTACATTTTCTTACAGTACGTTGTATGTATAAATGTTGTGTCTGCAGGTGGAATAATAATAATATTTTGCTTAATGTCGTAAAAACCAGGGTTTTTTTGTGACTGAATCCCCTTATATTTGATTCACCCGATGCTGAATGTATCCCTTAAATTCATTCAGAGCATTTCTTATATCAATAAGAAGAAAGCTTAAACTGCAAAGTTCATTATTTTAATTGCTGTACTAAGGAGAAAAGAAATATATTATTTTTACTGAACTCTTGGCTTTTGGGTATTTCAGTTTGCAATTACTTTTAATCATACATGAAAATAAAGATAAAATAAAAGTAAAAATGTATTTTTGGGCCAACTTTTATTATAACAATGCTGGGCCCCTTCCTGTTTTAATTTTAATCTTAATGTATTTATTTTAGCATATTTCAGAAATATAAAACATTATCATAAAGCAAAATTTATCATATTTTCTTCATTCACTACAAAAAAGCTTGCAGGTGACATTCATAAGCTCCTGTTTCTCAATTTTAGTATCAAAGAGATATCAAAAAATTGGTTTGTTTTCCTGCAACTTGAGAAAATGTACACAAAGTGTAATATATACATTGGGCTGAGTCCAACCCTGAATTTGTTGTAAGGTTTGTCCTGAGTTTCTATATGGTTATCCAAATATTCAGTTAACGTCTGGTATAACTGTTTACTTGACTTTTTTTCAGATAAATATGTTTTCAAAAATTGCAACTATATAGTGTTCTTCTCAAGATCTGTGTGCATGTGGCCAGTGCACTGAGACATGTATCTACTGCACACATGCTCCTTCTTATTAATGTAGTTAATGTTTATGTTTCCATGGAATACGCTTCTGCTCAGTATTTAAGTCCATTTGATCTTCCTGTTTAGCAGATGCTCTGCTGTTGAGATGCTCCGTGTGGCCTTCATACTGAGCGGTGCAGCCTTGCTTAACCCTTTTCATTGCTCATTTGATTCTGATTATGCTTTAGATTATTTTTAAGTAAACTGACTGTTTTAATGTATTTCACCTTCACCATTCAGCTGGCATAGAACCACTCTCCTCCACAAACACCTGTGTGAGCTTTTCAAAGTCTGATGATCACAGGATCGCACAGTGTGTTTGCTCTGCAGATTGTGCCTGATTTATCATTGCTGGCTTCTTCTCAAGGATTGTGACCAGAAGAGCGTTGCAATTGAATAATGGCAAACCCTTTGAGAATGTGATTCGATTTGAATGGGTTTACGATGCCATGCGTGCACAGTGCTTTCACTGATGAGACAAACCCTTTGAGAATGTGATACTTTATATACATCTCAACATGGCCTCCTGTGTGGCAATATGTTATTATTATTATTATTTATTTCTTAGCAGACACCCTTATCCAGGGCGACTTACAGTCGTAAACAAATACATTTCAAGAATCACAGTAAAAGTAATAATACAATTAAGAGCAAGATAAATACAATGACTTTGGTTCAAGCAAGTACAAGTGTGACAAAATATGATTCAATAATACAGCAGATAACAGTGTCAGTGATAGTTACATCAGGATATAATTCAATACAAAATACTACAGATTAAATAACACTTGGCAGATTACAGTACTCTAAAGTACAGGATTAAATGCAGTAAAATAGGGGGCAGATAAGAGCAAGTAAAGCACATTTAAGGAAGGGTGATATGTGTCCCAGGGGAAAAACAGAGGCGTTCTACAGGTGCTTTCTGAAAAGGTGAGTCTTGAGGAGGCGCCAGAATGTGGTCAGGGACTGGGCAGTCCTGACATCTGTAGGAAGGTCATTCCACCACTGCGGGGCGAGGGTGGAGAAGGAGCGGGCTCTGGAGGCAGGGGAGCGTAAAGGAGGTAGAGCCAGTCATCTAGTGCAGGCAGAGTGGAGAGGTCAAGTGGGAATATGTGCGGAACCTATTGCTTGTGCTAGTGTTCTCATGTGAAGAGGGGACCCCGTGCAGGAGCACACGAATAGTAAGAACAGTGAGAGAGCAGTCTGGGATAAGAGAAATGTACAAAATAAAGAGTAATCGTTCAATTTGAAGTTGAGAGTTTGTGAACTTACTATGCAAGGGAACATTGCAAGCTTCAAACATGGCTTAACTTGGATTTGGCAAAGGGATCAATGCTATCTTTCTTTGTAGTAAATGACTGATCGTAGTTATCAATAAATTACACCAGATAAATCACATAGCTTAAAGTACAAGTTTTCTCAACTCTTTTACACCACAGGACATGATACTATAAAAAACAGAAAGTAAAAATCACCCTTTCAATTTACAAAATGGAATATAAACCACCAATTGTGCTAGAAAGGGCTTTAATTTAAATCGCATTAGTTTGATTGTGAAACAATTGACACTGTGGAGTACAAATGTGAAAGTTGCCTCCCAATAGCAATTCTTTATCCTGACCTAGTATGCTGAGGTCCCAGTCAACTCCTGAATCGAGTGTTATAGGAGCTCCGCTCACAAGACGAGCCCCAGAGGCTGTAATAACACCCTGGCTTCTGAATCGAGTGTTATAGGAGCTCCACTCACAAGAGGAGCCCCAGAGGCTGTAATAACACCCTGGCTCCTGAATCGAGTGTTATAGGAGCTCCACTCACAAGACGAGCCCCAGAGGCTGTAATAACACCCTGGCTTCTGAATCGAGTGTTATAGGAGCTCCACTCACAAGAGGAGCCCCAGAGGCTGTAATAACACCCTGGCTCCTGAATCGAGTGTTATAGGAGCTCCGCTCACAAGACGAGCCCCAGAGGCTGTAATAACACCCTGGCTTCTGAATCGAGTGTTATAGGAGCTCCACTCACAAGAGGAGCCCCAGAGGCTGTAATAACATCCTGGCTCCTGAATCGAGTGTTATAGGAGCTCCACTCACAAGACGAGCCCCAGAGGCTGTAATAAAAACCCTGGCTCCTGAATCGAGTGTTATAGGAGCTCCGCTCACAAGAGGAGCCCCAGAGGCTGTAATAACACCCTGGCTCCTGAATCGAGTGTTGTAGGAGCTCCACTCACAAGACGAGTCCCAGAGGCTGTAATAACACCCTGGCTCCTGAATCGAGTGTTATAGGAGCTCCACTCACAAGACAAGCCCCAGAGGCTGTAATAACACCCTGCCATAAAAGTCTAACGTCTCCCTCGAGGAAGGTGAACAAAGACAGACACCTGTGGGGAGTGTAATAAACAAGATGGTGCTGTGCTTATGTATTAATTACTTTCTTTTTACTGTTTTCATTTTATATTTAGTTTATTATTGAATGGAGGATCGAATGGTCCTCATGGCTTATTTCAATAAAGGTCTGGATATTAATGTGTTTTGTAATTTCCATTTCTGCAAAGTGTGCATTAAAAGATTGTACCAAAGGGTCTGATTTTTCAAACTTCACTTAAACTGCAAATTTCCAATAAAAGTTGGGTAAGTTGTAAAATTACATTTAAGTATGTGACCATACCCCCTAACTGATATTAATTTGTAGGTGGACAAACACTTTCTTGAGGTTTTATGTTGATGCAATGTATCATGAGGTTGGTATCTTACACAGAAGTGAATGCAGTATTTAAACAGAGGATAGAGCAGAACGTGTTTCCTTAAGTATTTCTTAAAGCGACAAATGCATGTTATTTAACACAAAACAAGTGATGACATGCAAACAGTTCAAAAAGCTGGCTGAAAATGGATCCCTGAAAGTCACACAAGTTTTCCCATGTATATAACTTTTAATAAATAAACATGCCATCTAGAACATTTACACTGAAGATCTTTCCTTTGGAATTTGATTTTTAAGTTTTGAATGATCACTTATACATTGTGAAGGACAGGTAGTGTGTACTGTGTGAACAGTGAGTGATGCTGCAGTGAACCCCATTGTTATAAATGTAGAATTGGGAGAGTGCTGATGCACTAATAACAACAGCGAGCTGTTTGCAGTTCTGTTATGGTGGAAGAATCCCCCAGTGTTAAGCTCCTGTGGTGTTAAACAGTCTGAATAAAGCAGGTATAAAGCCATGGGCAGGATTGCCTCCTCTTCCTCATAAACAGAATGTCATTGCATACCAACACTTTACAGTCTGATAATATCATTTGCCTAGAATTAAAAACATGTTCTACACTAGTACAGCCAGCACTCACATATCCGACCCTAGAAAATTTTGACTTCAGTGACGGTTAAACGAGTGTGACCCATATCTGATTATTTCATTTTGGCCCGTTCCAACCCTTGTCCGTTTTTCAGGGAACACAAAAAAATAATACAATGTCAAAAATACACAGCTGAAAGGACTGTGTTTTAAAATAAGTAGGCTTCCATTTAGATGTACTGTAGTTGGTTTTGTTGGTACAGTACTATATTTTCAACAGAAGAAGTATTTTAATTCTGAACAATATGATTCTGAAAATATCACTTGCCAAAAGAGACGACTGTGGACACATGGACTGTAATACAGTACATACTTTTAAATCCGGTGTGTATTGTAGCAATATGTAAAATTCCCCATTAACGACCCTACAGCAAAATGAAATCAAAATTTTACCCATGCACAGAACTGCATAAAATGTAAAAGACAATGCAATTTAGCAAAAGATTAAAAAATCAACAACAACAGATTCCAAAATTAAAACAGTATCCAAAGTCAGTTTTCAAAACTGCAGAATATTGTGCTCGATAAGGCCCTAATGTCACAGTTCACTTGCAAATGAAAATGCACAAAAGCAAATAAAGATTGCAGATTTAAAGAAATGCATCACAGTATCTAAAACTGTTAATGATTAACTGTTACATTACTGTAGCTTGTCTCTTCGCTTCATTGTGGCTGCATTTTCGTCAGGTGAAACTGGAGGAAGCACTGTGTAACTGCACAATAAAAACAGACTGATTTGTCATGCAGAGAGAAAGAAAAAACTTGGGTTGTGATGGATATTGAAATAAATAATAACATTGAAGAGATGGGCTTTGTATCAGAAAACCAGTGACCAGTGAGTCAGAAAAGTGCATTAATTTGGTACATGTATATATAATGGGGATTGATTCTATTCTTAATACAAAGGCAGTAAAATATAACAGATATCTGAGTACTGACTGTATCAGCTTTTGTGTAGGTGTTAAAATCGTGACACCCGGCAGCTTCAGAGAAACTAAAAGCTTGTGATTGTAAGCCTAGATTTAATTTGCAAAAGGTTGGACAAACAATAACTTGCCATACTAGAATGCTGGCAATGACAAGTGTGCCAGCTACTTCAGTATATCTATGGAATAATATGTGATGGGACTGTCACCTTCAAAGCTGTTGGGGGTGGAAATACATAGTGAAGTCATCTTTCCAGAATGCCCCACTGAGTCATGAAGATTCAGACTGTTCCATGTGAAACATAATGAACTCAGGTCTGCTATGTGCTCTCAGTCATTGCAGAGTGCTGTACAAGTCAGGGATGACATTAACACAACAAAGTGAATGAATGCTTTATACCAGGAGTGCAGAGATCTGGTCTGGATTCCACCTGGTCCTTGTTCCACCTAGACTCTAAATGACCTCCTTTAGTTCTTAACCAGTTTCTTATTTAATGCTCCTGTAACAGGGCGAGGAGCCCTGTACATGTGTGTTTGTTTGTTTGTTTGTTTATTTATTTTTAGAACGGGGTCTCCCCCTCCGCCCCTGTGCAATTTATTGTTTTATATTATGATTTATTTATTTGTATTTAAATATGACGGCGTAGTCGTGTGTTTTGTTATTTTGTTTAGTAGCGTGGAATTAAAAAAAAACCTTGTGCAGAAGGTGGCCATCTCCCGAATTAATTAAGTGATTAATTTGTTGCTAATCGGGAGATGGTCACCTGCATAAAAGCCTGCAGCTCTCTGCACTCAGGGTGGGTGTTCAGAGGAGAGGAGAGGAGAGGAGAGGAGAGGAGAGGAGAGAAACAAAATGAAACTAAACTAAAAAATAATCTAGGAACAGTGAAGGCGATTTGCCCAGCCTGACCAGGATCGTTTATATATTATTTTGTGTCCGTGATTATTTTTGTTTAACCTTTTTATTTTGCTCTGCAAGCACAGTCTTTTTGTTTAAATATTTATTTTATTTTTGTTATATTTATATATGTTATATATTTAAATAAACAGCACGCAGCATCTTTTTGAACTGCAGTACTACCTGGTGTCAGAGTTTTTTGGCTCCTGCTTCTGGCCTCATGTCACCACTCGTCCACCCTGTCACAGCTCCCTATAAAACCCAGAGGACATTGAGGACCACATTTAAGCAGCCTTGCCACTGACTACATGTTCTTACCTGTTGAATATCACACTACTGTACATGAGTTTTGTACAGAAATGTGTGGCAACTGTTTCTAAATTGTAGCGAGCCCATGAGTAATTGACGCACACACCAAAGCTCTTTCAGGTACAATGCAATTTTATTGGTAGCTAACAGCTAGCACCACCCACACACTCACTCACTCACACACAGCACGTACTTCACAACCCCAACAGACAGGCATCGCACAACAGGTAATAAATTACAAACAATAAATGAACACATTTTTATAACTAATTTAATAATTATAATTTTTATAAGGGTAACACGCTGAACGCAACACAGAAATGTACAACAATTAGTGAATCAGCTGACTGCCCGCTATAATATGTTATCCCTCTGTGTGAAGTTTGACAGAGTAATACAAGCATTCATCTAGACTAGAATGCAATTCACAATTATAATGATCATACAAGCATTCATCTAGACTAGAATGCAATTCACAATTATAATGATCATACAAGCATTCATCTAGACTAGAATGCAATTCACAATTATAATGATCATACAAGCATTCATCTAGACTAGAATGCAATTCACAATTATAATGATCATACAAGCATTCATCTAGACTAGAATGCAATTCACAATTATAATGATCATACAAGCATTCATCTAGACTAGAATGCAATTCACAATTATAATGATCATACAAGCATTCATCTAGACTAGAATGCAATTCACAATTATAATGATCTGCCTGCATATGTTAAGTAATCACACATTTGAATATGTTCAAGGGTTACTGATTGGTGATGACATACATAATTGCACTTTATTGATCAAAAGACTATTTATAGATTGTTTCTTGTTCTTTATATTAATCCATTTTTAATTAAGTGTGGAATTCGTTTATAGGATGATAATGTTATGAAATGGAGGATGTTATAGTGTGAATATTTAATGCAGGTTAATGTGTGAATCCTTCTGCAGTTAGTTCCCTTTCAAATCGAAGACGACCACCAAGACATTATTTATGGTATATGCCTCCTATTGGCAGGTATTCACTGAGGTCTTTATATCAGAGCTGCCAATAGGCCCCTTCCTGGGGTGACGTCCTTGATCCCGCCTACCGAAGGATTAAACAATCAGCCCACGGAAGCCATGTTCTCTTTTTGCATCGAACCCGTGAGGGCGACCGATGCGACCTTGCTGGTTGGTGGTCGTCTTCTCTTTCAGGGAACCAGGGTTACGTTAAGTAACCTAACATTTTATTTGCTGATAACGAATATGAAATTGATTTTTATTCCCTAGTGTTTTGAAGAATAAAACATGCATAAGGGTTTCAAGAGAGCACCTCCTTGATCCATTGATTGCTGGGATTTAATGCAGTAGGAATCCCGCTTGCTGTGTGGTGTCTATACCCTCCTTTCCTCTCACACAGCTCCCAGAGACAATCGTTAACATCATGTTTTACTGCGCACTCCCAGCTCACATACTGACATATTAACTACTTCCTGAACTTCACTGCAGTAAAAAAGAGCTCCCTGTAATTTATAGCTACATTGATTTGCAGTCATGAAGGCAGTCTTTCCGTCTTGGGATGTAGCTCTACTGGAGACATCTGACAGGGAGCAGGTGTGGGCTGAAGGAATCCCTTTCACTGGTGGACCCAGATGTTTATGGTAGAAACTGTGTGTGTGTGCAGGTTTATGTTGCTGATATGCTGCTAAAACCAGCATATCAACTCCTGGTATCATAACAATTAGAGATGTGCAAAGTTCATACACTCTACTAAATTTCAATGACTACCTCTGATCCAAATTTGATTTTTAATTAAATAAAATATCTTAGAATTTGTAATTTGCACAGGGAAACTTCTCAATTTCCTATTTTTAACTGTTTGAGTGCCATGCCACTGTTACATTGTTTCATTTGCATCTTTCTGAATGCATTTGTTAAAGTGAAAACACAAACACTGGTGCAGTAATAACATACAGATTCGGATAGGAAGTCACAAATCTGTAGTGGAGTTTATGAGTGTGTTGTTAGCTCAGAAACAGCACTGTCAAACCCTGATGTTTCTACTGTACATTGTTAACAATATATTTATAGCAAGACCTCTCCTCATTGGCACTGAAAAGGTTAAAGGAAATCTCTCTTCTATTTTTGTATTATAATTTGCCCTAAATCCCCAAATTAGCTGTCTCTCAACATGTGATAAGTTCAGTGCATCCACTCCATTTCCCAGAATGCAAGATTACGTCAAACCTCATCTTCAGTCGCTTACTCGGGGTAAGGATCGCTCTGCATGGATAGGACCTTGCTCCTCCCTGCATTAGAGGCAGAAAGAGATCACCCCTTCTTCCATGTAGTGTGATCAATCTCTTGTTGTCTGCCTTTCATGTTGGGGCGGTCTTGATTTCACTTGCTGAGGTCGGGTCCTTGCTCCTTGCTGAAAAATACGGACATGAGTTTGAAAGAAAACACACACACACGCATACACACACACACACACACACACACACACACGTCTGCATCATCGTGCTGCATTGTTCTGTCACTGTTATGAAAGCGTGCCACATTGTTTTCATGATTTTTGTAAAAATCCATTTTGTGACCTGGCTTGTGTCAGCACCATGCAATGCCAGCATCGAATAATTTGAACAGAGGTGTGTGACATCACAGATGACGTGTAAATATGTCCATGGATTTAAAAAAAAGTGTACCGTCCGTAGTTGTAGCTTACTACAAAGATAAGAAATAAAAGAAAATATATCTAAAAAGCTTTACCATCACTGAAAGAGACACTGCTTCAAGCAAACCTCTCTGTGAGTAGAAAAGAGTTTATTGTTTGAACGTATTAAATAAATAATATGTATTTGCTTTATTAAACATTTAACTCAAACTGTGGTGTCTTGTGCATGTTTCGTTTAAGGGTGCAACAAACACAACATATATTATGATAATAATAGGAATAAAACATATACTAATATCTGATACTGTAAATGATTCATTTTCAATTATTCAGTGTTGTGTGCCAGTGTTCAGTGGAGCGTGTTGAGGTGTTTTTTTTGTTTGTTTGTTTTTTGCAAATATCAGGATGTTTAGTGTTATTTTTTTTTTACTATTTGTTAATACGCGATAGCTTTCGACGAGTTCGAAGCTGACTATAAAATCCGGTCCTGTGAAAGTCTCGCAATGTGATTTATAGCTGGAATTGAGTAGATTTGGTCGGGCAATAGCAAACTACTCCCTCTTCTCAACCCACTTGTAGTCAACAAGCGATAGCTGCTTTTTGAAGGTCAAAAAGGGCTTGTTTTGGTTCAGCGAGATTTCGCTTGGAATTTTTCTTGTGTTTTGTTACCGCGAATGCTTTCGCGTCCTTGTTTGCCAAGTGCTAACTTTGATTTGGTCCGGCCTTAAGTAACATAAGTTTTTATGAACCCTTAACGGGAGATCCGGGTTCACGATTAAGCCGGGAGAGAGATGTTATTTTAGAAAAAGCATTGGAAAACAAAATGACAACCTATAGTTTCAGGTAACGGTTCAATTTCTGAACTGCTAAGCCAGTTTGTATACTATTTTATTAAGGATATTGTAAGAGATTTACCTTCTTATTTAGCAGATACCCGAGATGTGAACAGAGTGCTTTCCCAACACATAGATCCTGCCAGTATACTGTCTGAGGGGAGATTGAAGGCACTGTCGTTTGAAAACAGACAAAATGATTTACCTATGAATTATTTAATTAGAATTAACTACATTTATTTTAAAATCAAATTATTTTTTGTTTAACAATACATACTATCTGCAAATCCAAGGTACAGCAATGGGCTTGTCATTTTCCCAAATTATGCAAACTTATACATGGGGGAAAAGAATACATTAAAGACACTGCCTCCCGTCCACTCCAGCAGAATATTTTATTGTGGAAAAGGTACATTGATGACATTTTTGTAATATGGACTGGTTCTGAGACTGGTTTGTTTTTGTTCAGAGATTATATAAATGATACATATCCTACTTTAAAATTCACCATGGAATTACTGAGATACATTTTCTTGATTTGTTAATTTCTAAAAATGTTGATGGTAAATTTGACACTACGATCTTTCATAAACCTATGGATAGAAACACGATTCTGCATGCAAATAGTGACCATCCTAAACATATGATTAAAAACATTCCATATGGCCAGTTTGTACATCTAAAAAGAATATGTAGCAATGAGTCTGATTATGAAATTCAAGCTAAAGACATGCAGAACCGTTTTCGATACAGAGCTTACAAAAGAAACACAATTGAAATGGCATACCAAAAAACAAAAGCATTACAACACAATGTACTTTTAGAAACCACAGAGATGAATGAATCCAGTGATGACAGAATCACTTTTGTTACTGAACATCACCATATGTCTAATGAGGTTAAGAGAACAATTTTGAAGCATTGGAAAATATTGGAATGTGACCCACAATTACAAACGTGTATTACGTGTATTACTCCACCTAGGTTTTGTTTTAAACAAGGTAAAAATACCAAAGTAGTCTCTTCAATGTAGAAACCATCAGCACCAAATGAAAATTGGCTAACGAGAGAATTACATGGGAATTATCAATGTGGGAGATGCATTCATTGCTCTACTACAATACAAAATTCATTAAACAGCCACATTCGGGTCAAAAGTATGAGATTCGTGATTTCATTAAATGTAATTCAACTCATGTCATATATATGCTTAAAAATCATTGTGGGCTAGCATATATAGGACAAACAAAAATACATTTTAAAATAAGGATAGCAGAAAATAAAGCTGCAATTAGAAATAACAATATGGATGATGCCATAGCGAGACATTACAAAGCTTCTGCTTCAAGTTTAAAGTTTGTAGCGATTGAAAAAGTTTCAGCTCCTATTAGAGGTGGTAATGTAATTAAACAATTGTTAAGAAGAGAATGGATTGGATTTTTACACAAAAAAACTAAATGAAACATTGGATTTGAGCCAATATCTCTGAATAAGCCGATTGTACCCTATTTGCTGAAGTAGAAATTTGTATTAGTTTTGCATTTTTAATTAGAAGTAGATTAACCATAATGTTGTTTTTATGTCAATTATACAATGTGAATAATTATGTAGCGTGCCAAATAACTCAATTTTACAGTTAAATTATTTAATTGATCATGTACTGTATGTAAGTGATTACAGCTGAAAGTCTTAATTGTTAAGAACTAATGGAAATTGCACAATGTAGACATGTCTGTAAATTACTAAATGACTTGATTAGAATTTAATTATCTAATTGAATTAGTGTGTATATATAAGTGACTACAGCTGTAATTGACATAACTGTGAACCTGTTGTGTCGAAACGTGTAGTTCTGCTATCTTTTTGTTTGTTTGCTCGGTTTACTAAAAAAATATGTTTTAACTAATAAAATGAAGAAAATCTTTTTTAAAAGAGTAAATCTTGTCCTGATTTTGAGTGTACGACCAATTGGTCATTTGGACTTCAGTCTATAAGTCAAGGTTGGTGGATCGATTTGAGAAGTGAGCGTAAGCCCAAACAGATTTTCTTTTTGTTTTAATATATTAGGGGGGAATGGCAAAAGAAAAGGCACTTTTGCATATAAAAAACTGTATATATTTTACTGCATCATCATTCACACTGGTGTTGCTTTAAAATAAGCTATACCTAACACCTAAGCTTTCAATACCTAACAGCTCTTTTTGCTGCAGCAGAAGAAAAAGGTGCTTTTCTTTTAACCAGCTCCATTTCTTTTTTTTAACTCTTTACACTCAGCCCTATTTCCGCCTGTTTTTCATGGTTTTCATTTATGTATGTTTAACTACTGGATAGTTTGTACTGCATGCATGTAACATATCAAATGAAAGGCCACAAAATGTCCTTTCATATTATGTAAGTTGCAACAGGATCAGGCTTACTATATGTGGTAGAGAATGGAATAAATGTAGAAAAAAAAAAAAACAGAGTCAAAGGCTTTTTCATAGTCGATGAATCCCAAGCAAAGTGGTAGTTCGTATTTCTGTGGCAGCCTAAAATCATAACCCGGTGATTCTTAGCACCCTCTGCTTTCATGCCTAACCGGCCGCTGCCTTGGTCGGCAGCAATCCAGCCTCCGGGGAATGATGGCCATGTTTTTGTCTGTTCTTTCCTCATGGGTGGGGGGGGGGGTTCTCCATAACTCACCACGCTGGCCAGGCGGGTTGGTGAGTGCCCCTTCCACTTTGACCGAGTACGTTACTCAAGCTTTCACAGCATGGTTGAACCTGGCAGGGTCAGGCGACCCCGCTGTACTTCGTCACCCTCCTGTCATTGAGGCAGTAGAAGTTAAACTTTAGGACAATTGGACAATTCTCTTTAAAATTAACTTGGATAAAACGAATTTCCTGATACTGTCAACTCTCAATTATCTGGGTTGTGGATTAACCATGCTTGCAAAAAAGGAAAAAAATCCAGGTGTGCTGTACAGTGTGCATTCTTCTATGCATGCGCGGCCTCCATTATTAGGGCACGACTCGGTGCCACTTGACTGCAAACAAGTTGGCAAGTAAACATGTGGTTTTAACAATTCAAGAACAACTTGACATAGTTGAGAAGCTGAAAAAAGACAGTCCTGTAAAACAACTTTCAGTGGAATATGGAATTGTTTCTACCGTACTAGCACTAAAAGAAGCTCACTCTCACACACACAACAGGAGACTTCAAACTGGGTTCTAATTTGATGCATCGATTCACCAATATGTAATCGAAGCTCGGGAAATTTAAAGACAGATGATCAATAATCAATGATTCTTCTGATTCTTCAAGCTCTGATTCTTCAAGCTCTGATTCTTCAAGCTCTGATTCTTCAAGTGGTTTATCTAAGAGGAAATTGATTAAAGAATCAAGGATGACTGACTACTTTAAGAAACTATAAAGTAAATACAGTATACATAGTCCCTGAAGTTTTTTGTTTTAACTGATAATAACCGAAAAAACACCACCGAAGCCCTATTTAGAAAATTCAGTTTTTATTTTTTCAAACCGATAAACCTGTGTTTTGGCAATATACTTTAAATAATGTCAATCATTCACTACTCTCTTTATACAAAAAGAAAACGGCTTTCTGAAGGCGGGGAGTGTGCAAAGACATAGCTACTGACCAATCATACATTTTTGTGGACCTACATAATGGAATCCACTTGTTAGGGTGACTTGTGACTGGGGTGGCTGAGAAAAACAACAACTCTATAGCGTGATAAAATTATTTTTTGTTTTGTTTCGGATCAGTAATTATTTTAAAGTTAGGTTAACATTTATATTTACTAAATTAATAATTTGTGTAAAATATGTAAAATTAATAAAACAACATCAGTGTTACAAGTAATAAAATACAAATTTGAATAAATAAAACATACTTACTGTTAAAAGGCTATACTGTTAGACTCCTGATAATAAAGATTACTGGTAAGACACTGATATAAACTGCACATTTGGCTCCTAAGTGTGGAACTCCATGACAGATTAGATGTATGGAATTGTAAGCTACAACCACTTTATACACTTTTATTATTCAATAATAATTCATTACATTACATAAACATGTATATTCATTTCATCACACACTGTTTTGCCATTAAATGATCATTGTATATTGTCATCTACTTACATAAAAAGAGCCTCCGCCTACACATGTACTGTACTGAACTCATTCAACACACATGTACTGTACTGAGCTCATTCAACACACCTGTACTGTACTGAGCTCATTCAACACACCTGTACTGAGCTCATTCAACACACCTGTACTGTACTGAACGCATTCAACACACATGTACTGTACTGAGCTCATTCAACACACCTGTACTGAGCTCATTCAACACACCTGTACTGTACTGAACGCATTCAACACACCTGTACTGTACTGAGCTCATTCAACACACCTGTACTGTACTGTACTGAACTCATTCAACACACCTGTACTGTACTGAGCTCATTCAACACACTGTACTGAACTCATTCAACACACCAGTACTGTACTGAGCTCATTTAACACTCATGTACTGTATTGAGCTCATTCTACACACCTGTACTGTAGTGAGCACATTCAACACACCTGTACTGTACTGAGCTCATTCTACACACCTGTACTGTAGTGAGCACATTCAACACATCTGTACTGTACTGAGCTCATTCTACACACCTGTACTGTACTGAGCTCATTCAACACACCTGTACTGTACTGAGCTCATTCAACACACCTGTACTGTACTGAGCTCATTCAACACACCTGTACTGTACTGAGCTCATTCAACACACCTGTACTGTACTGAGCTCATTCAACACACCTGTACTGTACTGAGCTCATTCAACACACCTGTACTGTACTGAGCTCATTCAACACACCTGTACTGTACTGAGCTCATTCAACACACCTGTACTGTACTGAGCTCATTCAACACACCTGTACTGTACTGAGCTCATTCAACACACCTGTACTGTACTGAGCTCATTCAACACACCTGTACTGTACTGAGCTCATTCAACACACCTGTACTGTACTGAGCTCATTCAACACACCTGTACTGTACTGAGCTCATTCAACACACCTGTACTGTACTGAGCTCATTCAACACACCTGTACTGTACTGAGCTCATTCAACACACCTGTACTGTACTGAGCTCATTCAACACACCTGTACTGTACTGAGCTCATTCAACACACCTGTACTGTACTGAGCTCATTCAACACACCTGTACTGTACTGAGCTCATTCAACACACCTGTACTGTACTGAGCTCATTCAACACACCTGTACTGTACTGAGCTCATTCAACACACCTGTACTGTACTGAGCTCATTCAACACACCTGTACTGTACTGAGCTCATTCAACACACCTGTACTGTACTGAGCTCATTCAACACACCTGTACTGTACTGAGCTCATTCAACACACCTGTACTGTACTGAGCTCATTCAACACACCTGTACTGTACTGAGCTCATTCAACACACCTGTACTGTACTGAGCTCATTCAACACACCTGTACTGTACTGAGCTCATTCAACACACCTGTACTGTACTGAGCTCATTCAACACACCTGTACTGTACTGAGCTCATTCAACACACCTGTACTGTACTGAGCTCATTCAACACACCTGTACTGTACTGAGCTCATTCAACACACCTGTACTGTACTGAGCTCATTCAACACACCTGTACTGTACTGAGCTCATTCAACACACCTGTACTGTACTGAGCTCATTCAACACACCTGTACTGTACTGAGCTCATTCAACACACCTGTACTGTACTGAGCTCATTCAACACACCTGTACTGTACTGAGCTCATTCAACACACCTGTACTGTACTGAGCTCATTCAACACACCTGTACTGTACTGAGCTCATTCAACACACCTGTACTGTACTGAGCTCATTCAACACACCTGTACTGTACTGAGCTCATTCAACACACCTGTACTGTACTGAGCTCATTCAACACACCTGTACTGTACTGAGCTCATTCAACACACCTGTACTGTACTGAGCTCATTCAACACACCTGTACTGTACTGAGCTCATTCAACACACCTGTACTGTACTGAGCTCATTCAACACACCTGTACTGTACTGAGCTCATTCAACACACCTGTACTGTACTGAGCTCATTCAACACACCTGTACTGTACTGAGCTCATTCAACACACCTGTACTGTACTGAGCTCATTCAACACACCTGTACTGTACTGAGCTCATTCAACACACCTGTACTGTACTGAGCTCATTCAACACACCTGTACTGTACTGAGCTCATTCAACACACCTGTACTGTACTGAGCTCATTCAACACACCTGTACTGTACTGAGCTCATTCAACACACCTGTACTGTACTGAGCTCATTCAACACACCTGTACTGTACTGAGCTCATTCAACACACCTGTACTGTACTGAGCTCATTCAACACACCTGTACTGTACTGAGCTCATTCAACACACCTGTACTGTACTGAGCTCATTCAACACACCTGTACTGTACTGAGCTCATTCAACACACCTGTACTGTACTGAGCTCATTCAACACACCTGTACTGTACTGAGCTCATTCAACACACCTGTACTGTACTGAGCTCATTCAACACACCTGTACTGTACTGAGCTCATTCAACACACCTGTACTGTACTGAGCTCATTCAACACACCTGTACTGTACTGAGCTCATTCAACACACCTGTACTGTACTGAGCTCATTCAACACACCTGTACTGTACTGAGCTCATTCAACACACCTGTACTGTACTGAGCTCATTCAACACACCTGTACTGTACTGAGCTCATTCAACACACCTGTACTGTACTGAGCTCATTCAACACACCTGTACTGTACTGAGCTCATTCAACACACCTGTACTGTACTGAGCTCATTCAACACACCTGTACTGTACTGAGCTCATTCAACACACCTGTACTGTACTGAGCTCATTCAACACACCTGTACTGTACTGAGCTCATTCAACACACCTGTACTGTACTGAGCTCATTCAACACACCTGTACTGTACTGAGCTCATTCAACACACCTGTACTGTACTGAGCTCATTCAACACACCTGTACTGTACTGAGCTCATTCAACACACCTGTACTGTACTGAGCTCATTCAACACACCTGTACTGTACTGAGCTCATTCAACACACCTGTACTGTACTGAGCTCATTCAACACACCTGTACTGTACTGAGCTCATTCAACACACCTGTACTGTACTGAGCTCATTCAACACACCTGTACTGTACTGAGCTCATTCAACACACCTGTACTGTACTGAGCTCATTCAACACACCTGTACTGTACTGAGCTCATTCAACACACCTGTACTGTACTGAGCTCATTCAACACACCTGTACTGTACTGAGCTCATTCAACACACCTGTACTGTACTGAGCTCATTCAACACACCTGTACTGTACTGAGCTCATTCAACACACCTGTACTGTACTGAGCTCATTCAACACACCTGTACTGTACTGAGCTCATTCAACACACCTGTACTGTACTGAGCTCATTCAACACACCTGTACTGTACTGAGCTCATTCAACACACCTGTACTGTACTGAGCTCATTCAACACACCTGTACTGTACTGAGCTCATTCAACACACCTGTACTGTACTGAGCTCATTCAACACACCTGTACTGTACTGAGCTCATTCAACACACCTGTACTGTACTGAGCTCATTCAACACACCTGTACTGTACTGAGCTCATTCAACACACCTGTACTGTACTGAGCTCATTCAACACACCTGTACTGTACTGAGCTCATTCAACACACCTGTACTGTACTGAGCTCATTCAACACACCTGTACTGTACTGAGCTCATTCAACACACCTGTACTGTACTGAGCTCATTCAACACACCTGTACTGTACTGAGCTCATTCAACACACCTGTACTGTACTGAGCTCATTCAACACACCTGTACTGTACTGAGCTCATTCAACACACCTGTACTGTACTGAGCTCATTCAACACACCTGTACTGTACTGAGCTCATTCAACACACCTGTACTGTACTGAGCTCATTCAACACACCTGTACTGTACTGAGCTCATTCAACACACCTGTACTGTACTGAGCTCATTCAACACACCTGTACTGTACTGAGCTCATTCAACACACCTGTACTGTACTGAGCTCATTCAACACACCTGTACTGTACTGAGCTCATTCAACACACCTGTACTGTACTGAGCTCATTCAACACACCTGTACTGTACTGAGCTCATTCAACACACCTGTACTGTACTGAGCTCATTCAACACACCTGTACTGTACTGAGCTCATTCAACACACCTGTACTGTACTGAGCTCATTCAACACACCTGTACTGTACTGAGCTCATTCAACACACCTGTACTGTACTGAGCTCATTCAACACACCTGTACTGTACTGAGCTCATTCAACACACCTGTACTGTACTGAGCTCATTCAACACACCTGTACTGTACTGAGCTCATTCAACACACCTGTACTGTACTGTACTGAGCTCATTCAACACACCTGTACTGCACTGAGCTCATTCAACACACCTGTACTGAGCTCAGATTCTAAAAGGTATCGTTTTAAAACGTTTACTTAAGTGCTGTTTGGCATTAGGGACTGTAACCAACAGATACACTAATAAATCAATGAACACCAAATAAACTGTGCATAAACAAAAAAACAAGGTTTAATATCTCTTTGTCAAAAGTTGGACACCAGTGAGCACTTTGTGCTTTATAGCTGTAGTCCTCAGGAAATGTTATAATATAAGACTGAAAAATACATTGATAACTTTATGGAACTCCTGGTTTAATTCACTCTGCTTCCAACACTGGAGGCTGAGGTTCAAATGTGGTCACATCATTTTGATGAAACATATCATTTCTTGGGAGAGACCAAGGACTGACTGGCAGGGGTGGTCTTTCGGATCAGTGAGGTGCAGTGGTCTCAATCTAGCCATAGCTTTGCTAAACCTTCATATTCACTCAAATACCATTTTAATGTATTGCACAGGCATTTGATGCACATAAGGCCTGAGCTTTATATCCTACCTAGCTGTGCATTGTGGAGGGATTCAGATTTTAAATGTATATTTAAGCCCCAGGTGTACTGAGAATGTGAATCACTGATGTGCTTCTCCTACTGAAGATGAGAGAGACAATCCTGTGCTGCTATGATACTCTAGAATATAATTAGGGCTTCTGATTTTTGGTTTTACACGATAAAATACCCCCGATACAAAAAAAATTAAATCGGTGGATCGAAAATAAACACCGGAAAAGCTGTGGAAATGGTTAATCAATTCACATTGACTTTACCCTTTTCCCATTAAAAAATAAAACCTACTACAAAAATAATAATAAATACATTTCCCAGTGCTGCTGGACAATGTCCCGCCTTCCTGACTTGCATCTATCATTGATTCGTTCTGAATATTTTAAACCCGCCCCAACTACTGAGTGACAGCACATTCCTACATTTCTATTGGAGACTCCGCTTGCAAGATTTAAAACGAGATTACAATCAGGATGGAGGCTTGTTAGCAGGATTTAAAGCTGTATTACAGTTAAGATACTGAGGATTTAAAACAGAATTGTATGAAATGTACAAAATGCCTACACAAAAACCCCAGAAGAATGTGCCTGTGACCATAGGGATTTCGTTGTGGAAGACAGCAAAGAAAAGAAGGTACAACTTAAGTGTGCAAGTACTGTCGAGTTACTACTATACATATTTTGACATGCTTAAGCATTTTGGAAAGTAACCGAAAACACTAATTTCATACAGTATATCAAAAACGAAAGCCCGAAAAAAAAGATTTACATAAAACTCGAAAATAGCTAAAAATAAGCACCGAAAAATACAATTAATAAAACCCGAAAAACAGAAGCCCTAAATATAATGCAATATTGATTTATATGATCCTTCAATACAGGTATTATAAAGCATTTATTTTATTAAAAATATTTCAAATCTGAATTAATTATATTAAACAAGCCTTTTATATGTCTGGGTAGGAATTGGCTCAGAAAGACAGCCAGTAATCACAAGCAAAGCTTGTACTCCTGCTAAACCTCTCTGAAGAGAAGCAGAAACATATACATCCAGGAGCACACTGCTGGCACGACAAAGGCCTGCCCTGCAATATTATCTTAAATAAATAATGAAGGCATCTCCCTGTTGTCACTGCTGAGCTTTTTTTAAATGGTGATCATTATGCAAACCAAACTGTGATCTACATGTTGACAAGTGAAAAGCACCTATTTTAAAAGCCTAACCTATATTTCTTTCCTCTCTGTGTGACAGCTGAATCATTGCTTTGGGAAAGCAGGGATGAGTCAGTGTGCAATAGAGTCACAGTTAATAGAGTATCACCTTAGCAAAGAGAGAAAGTGGTCAGTAAAATAACCTGGGGCTGTCACAATGAATTACAGTTTCATTTACACAGACTGCACCTTTTGTTTCCACAGATCTCATTTGGAGCAGAGGGAGAGGAAACATTAAAGGATTGCTGGGGGCTCTGAAAGATGAGAGCGGGGGGCTGTTAAGATGGAGATCCCTGCTCTAGAGCCTCAAGGGTCTTCATGATGGATGGCTGGTGCTTCTCCTCTCTCAGCTTCACTAGCATGGTGTATTCGTTTCTGCTTATCATCATCCCTTGCTGACTAGTCATCTGTGTTTCATGCTTACTATTGCAACTAGAATTAAACAAGAGAAACTTGAGTCTAATTTGCATCCAGTGACTAAAGTCAAGCTCATGAATGTAATCTTTATAGCTGTCTCAGACCAAGGAGCTTCTTTCCATTAGGACTAGATCTGTGCCTTCAAAAGAACTTCAGGTGCTACAGTATAGGCAGTGCTGAAGCATTTGAAGACATCATTTTTAGTTTGTAAAAGAGCAAGCTGTAGCTCTTTAAGCCAAAGGGATCCATGGAATTACGCTGAATGACGTTCTCTCAATACGTTGGCAGGAACCATTCTGAGAAGCTTGCTTACAGTTAAACACATCCAGCTACACCTTGTCCCTCCACTTCCACACACACACACACACACACACACACACACACACACACATACATCATTTAATGTGGTACCACAATAATGGAAAGCTAAGACATAGTTAATCTTTAAATGGTGACATATGGTTTTCACACAAAAATAAATAAAAGCAGATGTTTCTGTTCAATGGGCTGATAGGAGATTAGCTTATGATTAAGAATTTTCTATTTTATATACATAGAAATTTGGACAAAAAAATAATAATTTTGCATATGTCATTTTTACTGCATGAATTAAAACCTGAATAAAATATAAATTTTAAAAAGCACCAACACACTGACACAGGAATAAACAAACATAGCTTGCTAAGGGGACATCACCATGGTGTTGCCATCTCCTGACAAACGTCACGTGTGTCTCACAACAATTGTCATCATGACCAGTATGGCCTTTATGGATGCCTACCTTGTGGAACAAAACCAAGGACCACGCAAGATTGGGGTGTGCATCATTGTGCTGGTGGGGGACATCTGTTTTTTAATAGTGCTACGGTACGTGGCTGTTTGGGTTGGAGCTGAAGTGAAGACAGCGAAAAGAGGCTATGCCATGATTTTGTGGTTTCTTTATATCTTTGTCCTGGAGATCAAGCTATATTTTATCTTTCAGAATTACAAGGCAGACAAGAGGAATTTGGAAACTGTTGCCCGCAAGGCCTTGACTTTGTTGCTTTCTATTTGCGTGCCTGGGCTGTATCTCATCTTAGTAGCTCTTGACAGCATGGAGTATTTAAGAACTTTCAGGAAGAAGGAGGACATGAGAGGCCGCCTCTTCTGGGTAGCTCTGGACCTCCTCGACATCTTAGACATTCAAGCCAACTTGTGGGAGCCTCACAAAACAGGTCTTCCCATCTGGGCTGAGGGGCTCATGTTTTTTTACTGCTACATCCTCCTGCTGATTCTGCCTTGTGTGTCTCTGAGCGAGATCAGCATGCAGGGAGAACACATTTCCCCACAAAAAATGATGCTCTACCCAGTCCTGAGCTTAGTGACCATAAATATTGTCACTATCTTCATTCGGGTTATCAACATGGTCTTGTTCCAGGACAGCAGGGTCTCGACTATCTTCATTGGAAAGAACATTGTGGCCATTACCACCAAAGCCTGTACCTTCCTGGAGTACAAGAAGCAAGTCAAGGAGTTTCCTCAGAATGCAATTGCACTGGAACTGCAGCAGAACTCCATCCACCACAACCAGACCCTCCCCAACACAACGGGGGTGCCCCATGAACAGTCACCCACCAGGGAAATAGTAGACACATGACAAAGGCCACGTATGAGAGCACTTTCCCTCCCATAGGCTTTCATCATTCCCTGGTGCGTCGATAAGACCATCTTCAAGACGATATCCAAATAAAAAGCCAACCCCCCCATGCCTCCCACCCTTCCTCTCCCCTTGCATTGTCCAGCTCCACGGATAGTTCCCTAAGTGACTGTTTGAACAATGAAAGACAGGATTACCGTCTCTCTGAGATTTATTGATTTATCTCAGGAACACTGCAAAGTTCAAACTGAAAGTTGAGCTAGAATATAAAACAGAAGAAAAATATAAAAAAAACATGAACTTATTTTTATGTAGCAGTTAAAACAACTGATTTGTTTTTAAACTTGAAGTATCATTCTGTTTTTGTGTGGAATGGTCTGTTCTTATAACTAGCATCATTTGACCAAGTTGTATCTCTTTCCAGTCATACAACAGCAGAGAATGAATGCAGTAACATGCTCTCTGCTTCTGGCTGCTGGAGGTGGAAGCCGTATCCCAGGGTACTACTCCCATGGATATTATAGTTTATGACCAAATGTTTAATTTAATGCTGGTGTTTCCCAAAGCTCAGCACAATCTTGCTACATATAAAAAGGGTGGTCAGATGTCAAAAGGCAGCTGTGTTTTTAACAGATTCGTTGTGTATTATACAGTCAGTCGGCATATCTGTGTGCAGGTTCTACTTCAATACAGATTCATTTCAAATTTCCACAAGCGATTATAATACTATGTTGTGTTATGATTATTATGGTTATATAATAATTATTTGAATTAATCTTTTGTTGGTGGGAGGTTTACAAGTAATTAATCTGTTTTAATAAAGGTACATTTAAAATCAGTTTTATTTTAATGTTTTTATTTTTATTTGCATACAAAACGATGGGGTTTGTTCTCAGATATCGTCTGTGTGTTTAGCTTGATTACTCTACTAGGGGCACCATAACCCATTTGTTTGGATCACAAACCTCTGACATGCTGCCTGATTTCCCACAATGCACTAATGGTGCAAACCGATTTTCTTCTTTTACATTGATAACTGCTTTATGATAACATAACAATATAGCATATTTTTAGCTGTGAATTCTTTGGAATAGGGTTACAATGTGAAACAATGACTAATACAATGTACGTTAATACAATGTATATATATATAGGGTGTGTTCTTGTGCTATCATCACACTGATAGCTTTACGTTTTTATTTATAACCGTGGCGGGGGTTGGATGTTACTGACATACTTACTGACTGAGGCAGTGCAGACATTTTAGTTCATTATTATGGAAAAATAAAAACACATTTTGGTGTCAGCTATTTAAAAAATACAGGGCGCCCCCGAGTGGCGCATCCAGTAAAGGCACTCCACGTGGAGTGCAGGATGTGCCCTATAGTCTGGATGTCGTGAGTTCGAGTCCAGGCTATTCTTTTGCCGACCGAGGACGGGAGCTCCCAGGGGGGGCGCTCAATTGGCCGAGCGCCGCCCGGGAGGGAGGGTTAGGTCGGCCATGGTGTCCTCGGCTCACCGCGCACCAGCGACCCCTGTAGTCTTGCCGGGTGCCTGCAGGCTTGCCTGTAAGCTGCCCGAGAGCTGCGTTGTCCTCCGACGCTGTAGCTCTTGGGTGGCTGCATGGTGAGTCCGCAGTGTGAAAAAAAGCGGTCGGCTGACAGCACATGCCATCAGCGCAGGGGTGGTAGCGGTGAGCTGAGCCTAAAAATAATTGGCCAGTTCAAATTGGGGAGAAAATAATAAAAAATAATTGGCAACGACTAAATTATTTTAAAAAAATATTATTTTCAAAATTGTATTTACTATTTTCTATTCAAAATAAATTGCTGTCACCTTATGTAGGGTACTAAATTGGCTTGTGTTTTTTGTGTGTTTGATCCGCTTTTATTGTGCCTGAAAAACGCAAGCCAAGTTAGTAGAAACAATTGGGGCAACCTTGGCCCCCACCGCTTTGACAGATGCCTATTTGCTTGGTGCTGGCCAAGGTTGCCCCAATTGTTTCTTGAAACCTGGCTTGTGTTTTTGATATCTCCACTTTAAATGGCTGGGCACTTTTGATAACTTGGCATTTTTGTTTCAGATATCACTTCTTTTTTCACTTATAACACACACACACACACACACACATTCCGGGAATATAAAAATTGTTCAACCTATATTGAGGCACTGTATTGCTGTTTGGATAAGGTAAATGTAAATAGTAGCCTAGTCTATTTGAAAGGGTCTGTGTAGCGTAGCTGTTATGTAGTTGGATTGAAAGTATGACTAATTAGGGTTCAAATCCTGCCTTTATATATACACTGAGTGTACAAAACATTAGGAACACCTTCCTAATATTGAGTTGCACCCCCTTTTGCCCTCAGAACAGCCTCAATTCGTTGGTGCATGGACTCTACAAGGTGTTGAAAGCGTTCCACAGGGATGCTGGCCCATGTTGACTCCAATGCTTCCCACAGTTGTGTCAAGTTGGCTGGTAGTGGATCTCTACTCCGAATAGCTTATTCCATCTCATTATTATTATTATTTATTTCTTAGCCTTATCCAGGGCGACTTACAATTGTTACAAGATATCACATTATTTTTACATACAATTACCCATTTATACAGTTGGGTTTTTACTGGAGCAATCTAGGTAAAGTACCTTGCTTAAGGGTACAACAGCAGTGTCCCCCACCTGGGATTGAACCCACTACCGGTTCAATCCGGTCAAGAGTCCAGAGCCCTAACCACTACTCCACACTGCTGGCCTATCTCATCCCAAGAATGCTCAATTGGATTGAGATCTGGTGACTGGGCAGGCCACTGCAGTAAGCTGAATTCACTGTCATGTTCGTGGAACCATTCCTGGACAATCCTAGCCTTGTGGCATGGATGTGCGCCATGTGTGCCATGAAAACACACCCCACACCATCACACCACCACCACCAGCCTGCAATGTTGACACGCAGCATGATGGATACATTTACTCATGTGGTTTTCTCCATACCCTAGTCCTCCCATCAGCGTGAAACAGCAGGAACCGGGATTCATCAGACCAGGCAATGTTTTTCCAATCCTCCAGTGTCCAGTGTTTTCGTTCCTTAGCCCACTGCAACTGCAGTTTCTTGTGTTTTGCTGAAAGAAGGGGAACTCTGTTAGGTCGTCGGCTGCCATACCCCATTCGTGTCAAGGTACGACGAGTTGTGCATTCTTTTATGGGTCTTTCGGCACCAATGTTGTACTGGACTGTCAGTTGACTAACTGTAGCCTGTCTGTTGCTCTGCACAATTCGTGTCAGCCTCCTTTGGCCTCGTTCATCAATGAGCCGTTTTCGACCACTGGCCTGCTGTTGGCTGGATGTCCTTTGGGTGGTGGACCATCCTTGATACATACGGGAAACTGTTGAGCGTGAAAAACCCAGCAGCGTTGCAGTTCTTGACACACTCAAACCGGCGCGCCTGGCACCTACTACCATACCCCGTTCAAAGGCACTTAAATCTTTTGTCTTGTCCATTTACTCTGAATGGCACACATACACAATCCATGTCTCAATTGTGTCAAGGCTTAAAAATCATTCTTTAACCTGTCTCCCCTTCATCTACACTGATTGAAGTGGATTTAACAGGTTACATCAATAAGGGATCATAGCTTTCACCTGGATTCACCTTGTCAGTCTATTTCATGGAAAGAGCAGGTGTTCCTAATGTTTTGTACACTCAATGTATATAGATAGATAGATAGATAGATAGATAGATACTCAATGAAAATGCAACAGTCTAAGTTTTACACCAGTAGCTCATTATTATTACTATTATTTGTTTATTTAGCAGATGCCTTTATCCAAGGCGACTTACAGAGACTAGGGTGTGTGAACTATGCATCAGCTGCAGAGTCACTTACAATAACGTCTCACCCGAAAGACGGAGCACAAGGACCTCCTGGTTAAAGCCCTTTTCTTTAACCACTGGACCACACAGCCTCCATTGGGCACTGTGACAGAAATACACTGATTCTTGGTTGTAAATCTCCCTCCCGACCTGTGAGGTTGCTAAGCAGCGAGAACAGAGCTGGCCTGACAGGGCTTCAAGACTATATCTTATGTATAGCGCTTGTAGCGGGTTACTACACGGCTTAAAGGGGTTCAATTATTCAAACGGTCCTATGACCAAAAACCGACTACGCCACCTTGTGTTTAAAGAGAGCAAGGTCCTCTTGTAAACCTTAAAGTTCACTTTAGAATTCAAAATTCTGAGGTTCTTTAATTGGGCACGCAACAGTATGGTGCACCATGCAAGGAGGCAGAGACACAATTGAAGTTTCAAAAATAGTTTTATTTTTAAATAGCAACTGGTAAAAAGACAGGAATATTATTGTGCAAAATTGCACAATAAATTAATAAAAAAAGGGTTACTAAAGTTAGAATAAATTTACTAATTGCAGACCCAGCAATGCTATCAAAAGCTCAAGATTCAACCAATTAACAGAGTTCTTAATGGATTTACAAATATTCAGCCTTAACTCAATTAATGTGTCAATACAATATTGTATTAGTAGTATTCAGTACAACCTTCATAACTTTGTAGAGGAGTGGAGAAATCTTCAAGTGGCAACTACAAAAACAAATCCACAACAAAACAAAAGGTGAAACTCAATACAATAATATTACACAAATCAAAGTGAAACTCAATACAATAATATTACACAAATCAAAGTGAAACTCAATACAGTAATATTACACAAATCAAAGTGAAATGAAATACAACAAAATTACACAAATCCCAAGTAGTATTCAAATCAACAGGATAAATTCCAAACGTGCAAACTACCACTTACATTTTCCCAATCCTTTACCAGTAGCTAGTATAGAGTATAAATTATCAGTATCAGTGGTGTATATCAGTTTTACAGATAACCTTTATTTTTAAATAGATTAAGAAAAACCCAGTAGTTTAGAAACAACAATTATCAAGGGAACATCTTTTTGGTTATAAATCTATTGCACAATATCCACAATACCTCCACAGCCTCACAATATCTAAATCTATTAGTTTAAAATACAAAAGGCAGTAGCATTGTGGTAGGGTGTGGGAAGACACAAGACAAACACCAAGTTCAAATATGAAACGCCGGCACAGGCGCCCAGATTTATTAGGGTGAGCTTAGTTGGCAGGTGTTTCCGTTATAGTTCGGGACACTCTACCAACAATGGTATTGTGCCCCGTCTTCATACAACACACACAGGTGTGTAATCCAAAGCAAAATAAGTGAAAAGGCGAAAGGAAAAAGGAAAACAAAATACTTTAAGGAAAAACTACAAAATAAAGTGTGTGGGTTTTTACTGCGGCTTGTTGCTCCCTCTAGTGGTGGGAGCCCCGAGGAACAGGCACTGTTCTGTAGCCTCTCATACACTGTGGGACGGCTCAGTCCTGCTAAACTTGCTAACTAAAAATAGTAGGACAGTAAATAACCCGTGTGGCTTGCTTGCACCCCGGGTCTGTAAGCCTCGCGCTGAATTGCCACTCCGTCTCTCCGAGTCGATGCTCCAGAGCCTCTGATTTTCAGGATTCTGCCGTGAAGTCACGCTCCACTATGTTTCCTGTATGAGCCAGAGAGGATAAAAAACAGCGCCTTTTTATTCATTCATTCACCCCGTGTAGTCCCACCCGACAGCCAATGACAGAGCGTCAGCCGATTTCCTCACAGCTGAATCCTGTCAACAAAACATTGCCTGACAGCGTGGGAATACATGGAGAATACGAACCCCCCCTACAGGCTCCCTCATGCACCTGACGGTCAGTCCAAATCCCTCCCGTCTCACAAGCATATATATTAGTATTAGTATACCAAGGGGGAGTGGTACCTTATAAACCGTCTACCATTACAGACTAAAACAATTCAAAAGCAAACCATAACATACAGTACAATGCAGTGCAGACCTGCAGTCGCTAGTAAGCGCTCCGCAGAGCGGACAGCAAGCAGTACTATATAACAAATAAACAAAACATTTAACACTCGTCTCGCAAGACAAGGCTTACCGCTACCGGTAACCAAACAGCGAAAACTCAGATGAAGTGCTGCAGCTCACAGGACGCTACTCAGCTGGATGCCGGCTTAGTTAGAATAGCTTTCTTTCAGCACGAAAAAGATAAATAGGAAAAACGACAAAAACAAATACGATGCTCGCTCTCAGCTCTCAGCTCTCAGCTCTCAGCTCTCAGCTCTCAGCTCTCAGCTCTCAGCTCTCAGCTCTCAGCTCTCAGCTCTCAGCTCTCAGCTCTCAGCTCTCAGCTCTCAGCTCTCAGCTCTGCCCAATGCTTTCACAATGTGTGTCCCCCTCAGGTCTGTTAGTTTCCTTCCCCATTTTTAAATGCCACGGGTGAGTGTAGGCTTCCGAAGTTGAGCCAATAGCAGAACAGCATCAGTGGTTGCCGAGGTGACAGGTACGCAGATTAATCAAGCACATGCTGACAGCATGAAAGCTGATTGCAAGGCTGGGTTAGAGACAGGACAATGTTGCAGAAATCCATAACGTCAGCACCTGAATGACAGTAAGAGAAGCAAAGAAAAAAACACACAAGCCTACCATGCAAATTGGCCTTTTAATTATACATTTGAAAACAGCTATTTTAATGCAAGTAAAAATACATAGCCCTACCTAAACACCCGCTACAGCGCTACCCCTCTGCCTCTTCTGTCCTTCCTGTCTTTCCTATACAGTGTGTACCCACTAATATTATATTCGTCTCCATCACTCTCAAACAACCAAGTTTTTGTAACACCTATCACATCATAGTTACTTGTTAGTGCAGTAGCTTCAAGTTCTAACATTTTGTTTCTGAGACTTCTAGCATTAAGATAAATACATTTAATAGTTGTCTTACCTGAGTTGTTGCCCTTGTTTTGATGTGGTCTCCCTTCTGTTTTTTTTTGTTTTCTTAACTGGTAACATGTACTGGTAAGTACATTTTCTTAAAAGGAAAAAAGAAACTTGGTCAAATCACATCAAGGTGTGCTCGCTCACCGATGGTGCACATTAGGGTCACAAATTCCAAGTATCTGGCACATCACAAATGATATCTTTCTAATTCCTGTGACTGGAGATAAGAATATGCTCTGTGGTTGCAAATACTGCCAGTATATAAAAGAGTGTATAGCTGGAGAACAAAGGCTTGCACAGCGTAGCTTTCGCAGGGAGCTCACACAGGGCAGTGCTGCAGAACGAAGGCTCACACAGTGTAGCTCTCGCAGGGAGCTCACACAGGGTAGTGCTGCAGAACGAAGGCTCGCACAGCGCAGCTCTTGCAGGGAGCTCACACAGGGTAGTTCAGCAGAATGAAGGCTCAGCATGCGTTGCTCTCAGCAGGAGCTCACACAGGGTAGTGCTGCAGAACGAAGGCTCGCACAGCGTAGCTCTCGCAGGCAGCTCACAGGGAGCTCATACAGGGTAGTGCTGCAGAACGAAGGCTCACACAGCGTAGCTCTCGCAGGGAGCTCACATAGGGCAGTGCTGCAGAACGAAGACTCGCACAGCGTAGCTCTCGCAGGCAGCTCACAGGGAGCTCATACAGGGTAGTGCTGCAGAACGAAGGCTCACACAGCGTAGCTCTCGCAGGAAGCTCACACAGGGTAGTGCTGCAGAACGAAGGCTCGCACAGCGTAGCTCTCGCAGTGAGATCACACAGAGTAGTGCTGCAGAATGAAGGCTCGCACAGCGTAGCTCTTGCAGGGAGCTCACACAGGGTAGTGCTGCAGAATGAAGGCTCGCACAGCGTAGCTCTCGCAGGGAGCTCACAGAGGGTAGTGCTGCGTGGGCAACTCGCATTACATCGTGCTTTATTCACCCTCAACAATGACAGACTAACTGAACAGACAACAAGTCCTGCAACAAAGCAATTGTCTTGGTCGTTACAATATTTTTTTTTAACTTGAAAGCATAATGACCTTTATGAACAAAAATCTTCACTAATATACAGTTGTACAAGAACTGTTTATTTATTTTCATTTCATACAGTATTAAATGGCAGTGTTTATATTATTATTATTATTATTATTATTATTATTATTATTATTATTATTATTATTATTATTTTTATTATTAATTATTTCTTAGCAGACACCCTTACCCAGGGTGACTTACAGTTGAAAAATAAGTAAATATCAAGATAAATAAATAAATAAATGTCTATGTATTAATTTATTTCAATATGTATATTAATGTATTTATTTATTAATGTTTTACTTTTACCAAATATATAGGCTATCCATCAGCAAAGCTAATTCTCAGAAATTAATGTTCCTTTTTGTCCAGTGGGGACCATAAATAGTGTTACTCCCATCAACCAATATAGAGAGAGGAAACCATACTTTCTTGTGCCAATAGGGACCACAATGAACGTTACACTGACAGGAAACCAAAAATTATCAGAATCTCAGAATGAGGATGATGACGACGATTTCAAAAATATAACTAAGTTCAGAGAATTCTCAGATAGCTGACTTTCAAAATACTGCTTGTCTCAACTAATTGTGTAGCACTGATAGTAACACAACATGCTTACAAACTGACGGTTATAGGTTCAAATCCCACATATACCAGACCTTATTTATATAAATAAATATTTTTTGCAGGCAAATGTTCCATTTTAAAAAATAAATAAATCATTAATATAAATGATATATACATCACAGTAAGTGTGTTCCCTAGTATATTTCCACGTTGACAAAACAAGTTAATTGTCATTAAAATCGGATTTTCTGTATACACATATGCCTGGATAAATGTGCCTGAGGTCTTCGTTGGGAGAAAAAGAAGGAGGAGAAGGACATTTTTACATTACTTTGGCGATTTATTTCTCTTACTGCATGACAGGTTTTTACTTTTTTTCTACATTTCACGTAAGTGTTGAGAACTACAAATTAAAAGGGAAATGGTGCTTTAGGCTGATTTACTTATGCTGCACCTGAAAACACGTAAAGTATCCGTGCTGTATAGAGAGTCACTGGCAGTTCTCGTGCTTTGCTGTAACTTTTTTTTTTTTTTTTACATACACTTAATCATTTATACAGTTGGGTTTTTACTGGAGCAATCTAGGTAAAGTACCTTATTCAAGGGTACAGCAGCAGTGTCCCCCACTTGGGATTGAACCCACAACCCTCCTGTCAAGAGTCCAGAGCCCTAAACACTTTTTCACAAAGCTGCCCACTGGAGTTATCATTTACTAACTTTTGAAAATCCTGCCCATTGTTTCTTATTGCAATACATGTTTGAGATCTTTGGAATAATCCTCAGTAGTTTTCAGGTTCTTCTAAGTGGCCAGTCATAGGGAAAGTATATCCTCAATATCCCTTTTGTTTCAGCTGCACCTGCATAGTAGCCATGGTAAACCAACATAAGCAGGAATAAGCAAGTGTCTACCATTTAGAACAGACTTAAAGGTATCTAGAGAGAAACATGTTTAATGTATATGCCACTAAGAATAACTGCATGTTTATTAAAGCAAAGCTAAACATTTCAGATGCACCTAAGAGATTTTTTAAAAGCTTTATGAATAAAGCCCGTAGATTCGATTCCTTCTATCTGACCAAAGCACATTTTAAAACAGATCATTTGACACACTTCTTATACACCAGTCATTCTAATATTTAAGGGATTTTTATTATTTTGTGACAGGACAGCATCACTGGCACGACTGTTGTTTACCAGGAAGGGAGACTCAGACACAGAAGTTGCATGCTTCAAGCACTAATGCGTATTTTAATTATAAAACAGAAAATAAACACTAGACAAAACACATAAACAACAAAACCACAAGGGCCAAAATAAAAGGCTGTACAAAACACTCATGAAAAATGTAAACAAGACGGGACAGCACTGAACACAAAAACACACACCATGTACCTTGACACCAATACCAATCCCAACACCAGCACCAACACCAACACCAGCACCAGCACCAACACCACACCAACACCAACACCAGCACCAATACCAACACCAGCACCAACACCAGCACCAGCACCAACACCAGCACCAGCACCAACAACAGCACCAGCACCAGCACCAGCACCAGCACCAACACCAACACCAGCACCAGCACCAACACCAGCACCAGCACCAACACCAGCACCAGCACCAACACCAACACCAGCACCAGCACCAGCACCAACACAAGCACCATCACCAACACCAGCACCAGCACCAGCACCAACACCAACACCAACACCAACACCAGCACCAGCATCAACACCAACACCAACACCAGCACCAGCACCAGCACCAACACCAACACCAACACCAGCACCAGCACCAGCACCAACACAAGCACCAGCACCAACATCAACACCAGCACCAACACAAGCACCAGCACCAGTACCAACACAAGCAACAGCACCAACACCAGCACCAACACCAACAACAGCACCAACACCAGCACCAGCACCAACACCAACACCAACACCAGCACCAACACACCAACACCACCACCATCACCAGCACCAACACCAACACCAGCACCAACACCAGCACCAGCACCAGCACCAACACCAACACCAACACCAGCACCAGCACCAACACCAGCACCAACACCAGCACCAGCACCAACACCAACACCAGCACCAGCACCAACACCAACACCAACAACAGCACCAACACCAACAACAGCACCAACACCAGCACCAGCACCAACACCAGCACCAACACCAGCACCAGCACCAGCACCAGCACCAGCACCAGCACCAACACAAGCACCAGCACCAGCACCAACACAAGCACCAGCACCAACACCAGCACCAGCACCAGCACCAACACCAACACCAGCACCAACACCAGCACCAACACCAACACCAGCACCAACACCAACACAAGCACCAGCACCAGCACCAACACCAACACCAGCACCAGCACCAGCACCAACACCAGCACCAACACCAGACACCAAGCACCAGCACCAACACCAGCACCAGCACCAACACCAACACCAGCACCAACACCAGCACCAGCACCAGCACCAACACCAGCACCAACACCAGCACCAGCACCAACACCAGCACCAACACCAGCACCAGCACCAACACCAGCACCAACACCAACACCAGCACCAACACCAACACCAGCACCAACACCAACACCAACACCAGCACCAACACCAGCACCAGCACCAGCACCAACACCAGCACCAACACCAACACCAGCACCAACACCAACACCAGCACCAACACCAGCACCAACACCAACACCAGCACCAACACCAACACCAGCACCAACACCAACACCAGCACCAACACCAGCACCAACACCAGCACCAGCACCAGCACCAGCACCAACACCAGCACCAACACCAAGCACCAGCACCAGACACCAACACCAACACACCAGCACCAACACCAGCACCAACACCAACACCAACACCAACACCAACACCAACACCAACACCAGCACCAACACCAGCACCAACACCAACACCAACACCAGCACCAACACCAACACCAACACCAGCACCAACACCAACACCAACACCAGCACCAACACCAGCACCAGCACCAACACCAACACCAGCACCAACACCAACACCAACACCAACACCAGCACCAACACCAGCACTAGCACCAGCACCAACACAAGCACCAGCACCAGAACCAACACACCACCCAACCCCCCACACACACACACACACACAAATGTTTGAATTCCAATATTTGTGGGGAATTCTCATTGACTCTCACTGTATTTTTATTTACTATTTCTAACTCCAGTCAAACAAAACTCCACACAGGGTGAAAGATGACAACACACTAAATATTTTGGCACTTTTTTTTCTTAAGGCATATTTAGTTCTTAAAAAGGTGTTTTACAAAGTGGGGATGTCCCCACAACGTTGTTTTTTGTGGGGACATTTTCTCAAATTTTCTCCACACATTGACAGTAATACCTGCCCACACACATACACACACTCACACACACAAGCACATAACCGTGCACTGGCAGGGCTTCCACACTGCCACATATTTTAAAATAAATAAAACCCATGTAGACATTTGTATTTGTAAACCATAAGCTTTGGCCAGTAGTACAGGCTGGGTTGTATGTGGTTGACGGAGGAGAAAGGGGAAATATTAACTCCATCCAGAGCAGATGCTAGGAAGCCATTCTTCTTGTTTTAGAGAAACAGCATTTTGATATTGCACAAATAAAAGTTACACATATTTTGGTGAACAAATCCTGAGTGCAGATGGTCTTTGTTGCATATATACTGTTTATATGTTTATAAATGTAATGTTTGGGTAAGCTAATTATATGTTGCTGACACCGTCTGACACAATGGTACAAATCCAGTTGAAATTCCAAAGTGATTGATGCCCTTTGTGGTTGCCTGCTGATACGCTTTTGTTTCAATCTAGTGCTTCTGCAAGACAAGTACAAGCACTGGAGCCACTGGCAACAGCGGTGTCATCAAACAACAAGGACAATATGTTTTCCAGCAACTCTATTTTTCTTGAGAGGCTTTTATTTTAATACATTCATGTTCTTACCTGTTTTATTTGTTTGGTGTGTTTTTTTTCTTGCTTGATGTTCTTGTCTTGTCTGACAACATGTTGGCAAGCCTCCCTGAATAGAATTCTGAAAGGAAAAATGAGGCCCGCTGTTGTGCTGTTATTCTGAAAGAAACATGCTTTTTTCTTGTTTTTCGGGAGAGACCCGCCATTTTCTGAATCTGCCGATGAAACTTATGATGACATAATGGCAGAAACAGCTGAATCCTTTTAGTTATTACCTGTCCAAAGCAGATCATCTCTTCTACTCCATAATTGCGACTATGAAAACTTTAGTGTTGTACTACAGTTATTTGCACATAATCTATGCCTTGGATAACTGGGGTTATTAGCTGCCTAGGTCCAGTCAGGATTGTTTTTTTAAAATACGAATGGCCCTGTGTAGCTAAGAAGCTCCCTCACCTTGCTATGCAGCTCCCTGTAATCCTGAGGTGAAGCACGGAGACGGGTCACTGAACCCCCAGGCTCTTGCTCAGCAGTGAGGTCTTGTAAAAGGGAGTTGCATTAACAGGCTGCTCCATCCTGCCTTGAACAATTTAAATTGGTTTGGAAGCTCCTGGCAATATGAAGAATGGCTTGTAATCTAATCTAACATTCCCCTTGCATCTGCCTTCATTGATATTCATTTTAAGTAACAGATGTTGCATTCTGTGAAAATAAAGTGTTTGGTGATCCTTAACTCAGACATTTATCATTGGTTTATAATTGCTATGCTGTGTCATTCCCTGAGCTGTGTAACCGTGGGCTTTCCATGGAAATTGCACATATACTGCAGCAAATACTTCTAATTGCTGAGCTAATCTTCAAACCAAGTACTTTCATCCTGCAGCCGTGAAACAAGCACCTTCCTCACTGCCACAGGTCATACTCCAGTGAGCCCAGCACCCCTAAGAGCTGGTTCAGCCAGCTCCTTCCACGCTGCAGCACTAACCACTCAGCTACTTAAACCTACTATTTCTACACTGCAGCCCAGCACTCTAACCACTGAGTTACTCAAACCAATTACCTCCCACACTGCAGCCGAGCTCTCTAACCACTGCGCTGCTCAAACCCACTGCCTTCCACACTGCAGTCCAGCTCTCTAACCACTGAGTTACTCAAACCAATTACCTTCCACACTGCACTCATTGTTTCATAATGACCTCAACACTATAAACATAAAGGAATGCTTGTTTCCTGTTAACAGTGGGGACTCATCGTCATCTGCTATTCATAACAGCTGCAGCAAGGCTCCTTTACAGGGCCCTGGTCTCAATTACCTCTGGTAGCTAGACAGAAGAAGATACAAATGAAGGAAGACAAACATAAATGAAGGAGCAAATCCTGTAGCAGACAAGAGCAACCCTAGGGTTGTGTTGTGCCCAATTATAATCTAACCCTGGAGTCTGTCATGTCATGCACTTCAAGTTCCCAGCTGTAAATGGCTGGGTAGATATGTAGGATGGTAAGTTACATAACTGAGAGTACAATACAACACAAATGTATATAGTACAGTACGAGCGCTGTGTTAATGTTTACCAGCATATCTGCAAAAGGAAACTTGATCCAGTGTTGCTAATCACTAGAGGGTGATGCTGTTACTTTGGATGATCTAGCCTCCCTTATACTGTTAATATGTACCATTGTAAAAACATAACAAAGTCTAATAAAGCACATTAAAGAAGGGTAAAGCCCATGTTATGAATAGGTATATAAAAACAGCAATCTATGGTGAATGCATAGTATAAGTGTGGGAAAAATTGCAAAAATGTCGAGCAAAAATGCTGTGGTAAACTTTTATTAGGGCTGTGACAGGGGGGTTATCCACTGACAGACAGGGAGGACACAGAAGGGTTGATTTTGTGACAGGACGGGGGGGATGTTATCCACTGACAGACAGGGAGGACACAGAAGGGTTGATTTTGTGACAGGACGGGGGGGATGTTATCCACTGACAGACAGGGAGGACACAGAAGGGTTGATTTTGTGACAGGACGGGGGGGATGTTATCCACTGACAGACAGGGAGGACACCGAAGGCACTCAGGATTTATTTTGCAGCACGCGGGCCGGTACCAACAATGGTAATAGCTGGGCAATAATATGTAGCACTGTAAAATAAACAGCAATACAAAAATTCAAAAGAACACACCATGCAGATGCAATAAAAGGGGCAGTGTTTACGCCAGGCACTGCTATCGCTACATAGAGAGGTCCTGAAACTAGTGCGACAAAATAGTCAAACACTGCCCCACTTCCACACATGCTGGTCAGGTGTTAGGTATGTTTTTAATCTTTAGTTTTTGCTTTGCGCAAAATCAATTAAAATATCATTCAAACCCTGGCAACAGCACGACAAAGAGATGCATGCTTAGTGGAATCATGTGCCTTGCTGGTAACAATACACATGCACATGCACCTAGTACAGTAATAAGCATGGTTACAGGGTCGTGAAATTCACTGATATTGTGACTACTTACATTTTTTTTTTATATATCTGTGGGAATATGACATGTTTGAAAATCAGAATGCATGATGAGTCAAAGGGAAAATCTATTTCATTTGAAAGAAAAAGTAAAAATAATGTCCAAAATCTGTTTCCATGCTTTTGTGATTTCCTGAATTAATACTCTGAAGGATCTCCCCATTCGCCTCATTAAACACAGTGGCCCATGGTGTAGAGAAATAGTGTACCGGTATATGGGTTAATAAAACATTAAGAAATATTCCTAATTACCATGACAATGACATTAAAAGAACATCAAAGCTGAAGTCACATCTCATTCATTAATACTTAACCTTGAAGAATAAAGCACAAATTAAAACAGAAAATGAAAATGATCTGTACAGCCCATTAACTAAGCTAAAGAAAGCAGATATAAATTGGCCATTGCCAAAATACTTGTGCTGTCAATTCCCATCACCCAGACTTTACACAGTCCTCCTTACTCAGAGCACGAGGGTAGAATATTAATTGAATTGTGAGTTCCAGAAATACCCTGGGATTTTATTTACAAGTTCAAACTGCGTAGTGTCTGAGGTTACTTTGGGGGATAATATGCATTTAACAGCAAAGATTTAATCTCACAGATTCTGCACACCACATAATGACAAGAACACTGTTTGCACTACATACGTAACTTAATATGATTAAAATCAATAGAACAAACTGCATATAAAGTGGTGGAAAGTATACATACTGCTTCTCATCATTCCCTCCTCGTTGGCCAAGTCAAGGGTGATTTAATTGTATTTACATTAACAGTAGTATTCAATATCAGCCCTACACATTATCAGGATGAAACTTGGTCTTGCCCCTCACTGTTCATTCATACTCTGAGACACAAAGATGTGATGTAAATGGCAAAACCCTCTTGTTATTGGCCACAGCAGGCCTATAGCAGACATATAAAGACTATGCGCTGTTGAACTGGGGTGTTCTGTTACTGTGTGGGTATCCGTTAAGAGACGAGAGACACAGCGGGTTTGCGATTGAAAACGCAGCTCAGGCGTCCAGATTTTATTAAGGATCACAAAGGCAGTTGCAATAGTAGGTGGCCGCCACTAGGGTACCAACACTGGTAGCCCTAGTGCGGAAGGATATATACACAGGTGTACATAATACAAAATCCAAAACAAACACTGTACAAAACAACTAGACAAACAACCCTTTTTAAAGGCAGGTGAACAGGGTTAATTGATTATCAATTATTCAATTGACACCTGGCCACCTGCTGCACATGTCATTTCAATTAGACAGGGAGGGGAGTCTAACCTCCCAGCCCTGCCATATCTAATCAAACACAAAGACACCACCAACACACAATATTTACAGAGGCAGGCCTCAGCCCTTCCACAGCAGTATATCTAGTTATATCACAAGTGATGAAGCCCAACTTCGGTAAAAAAATGTTTTTTTTTTTAAATATAAATAAACTACAGGCCATAGAGATAAAGTGAGGCTCATGATAATGAGTGTGGTTGATAAGGGTTAGGAATATGCAATATGTTGTCAACTCTACTGCTTAAACTGCCCATGAGCCCCTTGAGAACAGTGCATTGCTAAATTATTTCAATTTGGAAAAACGTTGGACGAGAATGGAACCAAATATGTTAAAAAAATAAGAGTTACAATAAATATGTTATAATGCATGCACATAAAACCACAAAAAAACTAATCAGTAACATATTAAATAAACAGCATACATTGGAGTCAGTTGGATTCTTATTTGTGGTCTAATTAGAACTCTGTTTCGACAAACTGTGGATTCTTTTCTTACCGATTCAACACTTCCAGTTGTTTATGACACTTAAAGCACTTCTTCCTCATTGATACTTGTTTATGAAGCACTTCTTCCTCATTGATACTTGTTTATGAAGCACTTCTTCCTCATTGATATTTGTTTATGAAGCACTTCTTCCTCATTGATACTTGTTTATGAAGCACTTCTTCCTCATTGATATTTGTTTATGAAGCACTTCTTCCTCATTGATACTTGTTTATGAAGCACTTCTTCCTCATTGATACTTGTTTATGAAGCACTTCTTCCTCATTGATACTTGTTTGAAAGGGGATGCAGTTGCTTGTTAATTTGGTAATTGGGTTTGTTTTTTGTCTTTTGTTACGCTTCAAACACTTAAAATGTTTCTCTCTCACATTGTGGGAATTCTGTCATTAGTTCCTCGGAGTGTGGGTTTAAGATGCCACTTGCACAGATAAAATTGTCTGTTGTAAGTGAAGATAGTAGTGAGGACTATGTTTTAGATGTAAAACATGAAAGTGGCATTAGAAAAATAAATAAATTAAAAAAACAAAGGAATATGAACCAGCAACAGAAAGTAAAGTTATCGATCATTTTGCCGAAGCTAATTGCCAGTGATCGGTTTTTGAGAAGTACTCTGGCAAAATGTAAGTGGGCTGTAAGCTTGTTTGAGCAATGGTAAAACAAAAGCAATGCAAAAGCTGAGTTTACATCTAGTGTCCGTTTAATTGATGGAGATGAAGTGATGATAAAATTGCTGTTGCTCCTGAGGCGTGTTTATGTGGAAGTGAATCTGTAATCATGAAAATTGTATTACTTTTCTTTAAGAATATGAAATGTTAAACTGAAATCGCAAGCCCTTTTCTAAGTGTTACGTTTGAAATGTGTAATGCTATAATTAGGACTTCTGTTTTTTGGTTTTTATTAATTTAATTTTTCTGTGCTTATTTTTAACTATTTGAGTTTCATGTAAATCTGTTTTTTTCGGGGTGTGACAGAGAGCGAATGAATCCTAATCAACAATCTCCCTCCCGACCTGTGAGGGTGCGGTATAACAGGAACAGTGCGCCCCGGACTGGGTGCTTCATTCCAGAGTCAGTCGGAAGTCGGCCATCCAGAAAGGGGGTGGAGTCACAATACCAGAAGTCATCACCTTAATGCGATAGGTGATGTGTCAGTCATGGATTGGAAGATACGTGATTGCACTCGCTACCGAAGGGGGCGTGACTGGGGTATATCAGGGGATGTGGCAAAGCAATCTGTTTCTTTTGTTATGGTTACAATAGGACCTGCGATTTAACCGTGAGTGTTTTTTGTGTTGTTTTGTCTGTCTATTGATAATTGTATTTGTCATTGTTAGACGGCTAAACTATCCGGGAGCTGTCGCTAAAAGCCAGCACCAACCCCGGACTACACCACTGTACTGCTGCTTCACTAACTACTGTATAATTCACCACTTGCACTAGGAGCACTCACTATTGATCGTGTGTGTGTATAAAGTGTGTGTCTTTATTAGTGTTATTATTATTTTGGGACTTAACCCTGTGGTTTATAACTGTGCCATACATATCGTTGTAGAGGGCCAGTTACTATTATTTGCAGAACAAATAAAGAGCTGTTTTTCACTGTGAACTGTGTTGTGTTTGTTATTACTGAGCACTGCAAACTACTTTGGCACATGGGGCTTTCACTTTTAATGTACTCTATGAAATTATTGTTTTCAGTTACTTTCCAAAATATGTATAGTAGTAACTCAACAGAACTTGCACACTTAAGTTTTACCTTCTTTCCTTTGCTGTTTTCCACAATGAAATCCTGATGGTCATGGTCACGTTCTTCTGGGGTTTCTGTGTGATAGGCATTTTTTTACATTTCGCCACAATTTGCAATTCTGTTTTAAATCCTCCATATCTTAACTGTAATACAGCTCTAATTCCTGTGAACAAGCCTCCATTCCGAATTGTAATCTCATTTTAAAGTCGCCAATAGGAATGTGCTGCCACTCAGTAGTTGGGGAGGGTTTAAAGTATTCAGAACAAATCAATGATAAAGCCTCACAGCCGCTTTTAGTTAGATGATTAGCAGAATGAATCAACTGAAAGATCAAAGGACAATGTCACAAAAACGTATTAACTTTAGATGTGGCTAAGAGTTGCACAAGTACAAAGTGTAGTGAAGAGCATCTGGAGGCTGTGTGGCCCAGTGGTTAAAGAAACGGGCTTGTAACCAGGAGGTCCCCGGTTCAAATCCCACCTCAGCCACTGACTCATTGTGTGACCCTGAGCAAGTCACTTCACCTCCTTGTGCTCCGTCTTTCGGGTGAGACGCAGTTGTAAGTGACTCTGCAGCTGATGCATAGTTCACACACCCTAGTCTCTGTAAGTCGCCTTGGATAAAGGTGTCTGCTAAATAAACAAATAATAATAATAAAAGGACTTTCAAGGAAACTTCAACCAGTATTCATAAACCGACTTTCACCGCGTTTTAGCTGAGTGTGTATACATGTGAGATAGGCACTGTTTATCTATGCTCATGATTATCCATAACTAGTAAACACCCAACAGTGCGGAATCAAAAAATACTAAAAACTGAAGTTCAATGGCACATTATTCAACTAGTAGTCTTTTTCAGTGTCTTCAAATGTTGGAATGATTAGAAATCTCACTATATATACTATCTCAGAGGGTGGAACCAACCCAGATTGATAGAAGTTTGAATGGTCTCTTAATGGTCACACAAACAACACAATATACACTAAGAAGACTACGCGGCGATCTGATTCAAACACTCAAAATCCTAAAAGGTATAGACAATGTCGACCCAGGGGACTTTTTTGACCTGATAAAAGAAACAAGGACCAGGGGTCACAAATGGAGATTAGATAAAGGGGCATTCAGAACAGAAAATAGGAGGCACTTTTTTACACGGAGAATTGTGAGGGTCTGGAGCCAACTCCCCAGTAATGTTGTTGAGGCTGACACCCTGGGATCCTTCAAGAAGCTGCTTGATGAGATTCTGGGATCAATAAGCTACTAACAACCAAACGAGCAAGATGGGCTGAATGGCCTCCTCTCGTTTGTAAATTTTCTTATGTTCTTATGTTCTAACATTAGTGTGAGTGACTAGCTAGTCAATTAGGCAAGAATTAAAAAGAGAAGAAAAGAAATAGAGGTAAATACCATGACAAGGTGTGACAATTAGAAAAGCTGGTACACAAGGTAAATAAAAAAAGAAATAAAAAGATGGGGAGGCCTGTAGAAAATGTGTTGCTTCTTCTCCTCCACTTTGTGCCACTCTGTTGGTTTTCCAGTTGATTGGATTGGTTTCCATTACTGCATATATATATATATATATATATATATATATATATATATATATATATATATATATATATATATATATATATGCAGTACATTCTCATTAAAACAAACTTGGATTAGACAAATTCCTGATGCTGAGTATTTTTAACATGGTCCTGGTCACATTGTAATTGTAATTGCATTGTAAATTACTTCTTATACTACAAATTCACTTAACAGTGAATTACTGGAAATTATTTTACGCCATTACTCATGTAGGTACTTTACACGGCTGGGCTAAAACTGGAAGTGTCGTAAAAACACATTTGTGACTTAAAATAAAAAATGGATACTCATTCTTACTTGTTACTCAGCATACCCCATACTATGTAGTAAATGTACTAGTAAATTGTAAGTATATTTAAGTAAATATATATATATGCTAATAAAAAATATTTTCTAACATACTGTACCATTCACTGTAATTAACCTAAACAAATTCCCTACTCTCTCTTGTTGACTTGTTGTTCAATTGCATTGCATGAGTCCCTAGTCAGGAAAGTGTATGGAATTTTAAGCTGTATGCTTGTTAAAATATGTTTCTTTATTTTGTACAAAACATATTTCCAGCTCTTATTGAGATCAATTCAGCACTTGCGATAACAACCTAGGGTTTCCAGTCACTAGGTTCTGCTCTAAAAGGTTCTGTTCCTCCCAGTCTCCTCCCTGAACTAGCAACACAGCCTGCTCCTCCCACTCCTCCCTTAACTTGCAGCACAGCCTGCTCCTCCCAGTATCCTCCCTGAACTAGCAGCACAGCCTGCTCCTCCCAGTCTCCCCCTAAACTAGCAGCACACCATGCCCCTCCCAGTCTCCTCCCTAAACTAGCAGCACAGCCTGCTCCTCCCAGTCTCCTCCTTAAACTAGCAGCACTGCCTGCCCCTCCCAGTCTCCTCCCTAAACTAGCAGCACAGCCTGCCCCTCCCAGTCTCATCCCTAAACTAGCAGCACAGCCTGCTCCTCCCAGTCTCCTCCCTAAACTAGCAGCACAGCCTGCCCCTCCCAGAATCCTCCCTAAACTACCAGCACAGCCTGCTCCTCCCAGTCTCCTCCCTGAACTAGCAGCACAGCCTGCCCCTCCCAGTCTCCTCCCTGAACTAGCAGCACAGCCTGCTCCTCCAAGTCTCCCCCTAAACCAGCAGCACAGCCTGCCCCTCCCATTCTCCTCCCTAAACTAGCAGCACAGCCTGCTCCTCCCAGTCTCCTCCCTAAACTAGCAGCACAGCCTGCCCCTCCCAGAATCCTCCCTAAACTACCAGCACAGCCTGCTCCTCCCAGTCTCCTCCCTAAACTAGCAGCACAGCCTGCCCCTCCCAGAATCCTCCCTAAACTACCAGCACAGCCTGCTCCTCCCAGTCTCCTCCCTGAACTAGCAGCACAGCCTGCCCCTCCCAGTCTCCTCCCTGAACTAGCAGCACAGCCTGCTCCTCCAAGTCTCCCCCTAAACCAGCAGCACAGCCTGCCCCTCCCAGTCTCCCCCTAAACTAGCAGCACAGCCTGCTCCTCCCATTCTCCTCCCTAAACTAGCAGCACAGCCTGCTCCTCCCAGTCTCCTCCCTGAACTAGCAGCACAGCCTGCTCCTCCCAGCCTCCCCCTAAACTAGCAGCACACCATGCCCCTCCCAGTCTCCTCCCTAAACTAGCAGCACAGCCTGCTCCTCCCAGTCTCCTCCCTAAACTAGCAGCACAGCCTGCTCCTCCCAGTATCCTCCCTGAACTAGCAGCACAGCTTGCTCCTCCCAGTCTCCCCCTAAACTAGCAGCACAGCATGCCCCTCCCAGTCTCCTCCCTAAACTAGCAGCACAGCCTGCCCCTCCCAGTCTCCTCCCTAAACTAGCAGCACAGCCTGCCCCTCCCAGAATCCTCCCTAAACTAGCAGCTCAGCCTGCTCCTCCCAGTCTCTTCCCTGAACTAGCAGCACAGCCTGCCCCTCCCAGTATACTCCCTGAACTAGCAGCACAGCCTTCCCTTCCCAGTCTCCCCCTAAACTAGCAGCACAGCCTGCCCCTCCCAGTCTCCTCCATAAACTAGCAGCACAGCCTGCCCCTCCCAGTCTCCTCCTAAACTAGCAGCACAGCCTGCCCTCCCAGTCTCCTCCTAAACTAGCAGCACAGCCTGCTCCTCCCAGTCTCCTCCTAAACTAGCAGCACAGCCTGCTCCTCCCAGTCTCCTCCTAAACTAGCAGCACAGCCTGCTCCTCCCAGTCTCCTCCTGAACTAGCAGCACAGCCTGCTCCTCCCAGTCTCCTCCTAAACTAGCAGCACAGCCTGCTCCTCCCAGTCTCCTCCTAAACTAGCAGCACAGCCTGCTCCTCCCAGTCTCTCCTAAACTAGCAGCACAGCCTGCTCCTCCCAGTCTCCTCCTAAACTAGCAGCACAGCCTGCTCCTCCCAGTCTCCTCCTAAACTAGCAGCACAGCCTGCCCTCCCAGTCTCCTCCCTAAACTAGCAGCACAGCCTGCTCCTCCCAGTCTCCTCCTAAACTAGCAGCACAGCCTGCTCCTCCCAGTCTCCTCCTAAACTAGCAGCACAGCCTGCTCCTCCCAGTCTCCTCCTAAACTAGCAGCACAGCCTGCTCCTCCCAGTCTCCTCCTAAACTAGCAGCACAGCCTGCCCTCCCAGTCTCCTCCTAAACTAGCAGCACAGCCTGCTCCTCCCAGTCTCCTCCCTAAACTAGCAGCACAGCCTGCTCCTCCCAGTCTCCTCCTAAACTAGCAGCACAGCCTGCTCCTCCCAGTCTCCTCCTAAACTAGCAGCACAGCCTGCTCCTCCCAGTCTCCTCCTAAACTAGCAGCACAGCCTGCTCCTCCCAGTCTCCTCCTAAACTAGCAGCACAGCCTGCCCCTCCCAGTCTCCTCCCTAAACTAGCAGCACAGCCTGCTCCTCCCAGTCTCCTCCCTAAACTAGCAGCACAGCCTGCTCCTCCCAGTCTCCTCCCTAAACTAGCAGCACAGCCTGCTCCTCCCAGTCTCCTCCTAAACTAGCAGCACAGCCTGCTCCTCCCAGTCTCCTCCTAAACTAGCAGCACAGCCTGCCCTCCCAGTCTCCTCCCTAAACTAGCAGCACAGCCTGCTCCTCCCAGTCTCCTCCCTAAACTAGCAGCACAGCCTGCCCTCCCAGTCTCCTCCCTAAACTAGCAGCACAGCCTGCCCTCCCAGTCTCCTCCTAAACTAGCAGCACAGCCTGCCCTCCCAGTCTCCTCCCTAAACTAGCAGCACAGCCTGCTCCTCCCAGTCTCCTCCCTGAACTAGCAGCACAGCCTGCTCCTCCCAGTCTCCCCCTAAACTAGCAGCACAGCCTGCTCCTCCCAGTCTCCTCCCTGAACTAGCAGCACAGCCTGCTCCTCCCACTCCTCCCTAAACTAGCAGCACAGCCTGCTCCTCTCAGTATCCTCCCTGAACTAGCAGCACAGCCTGCTCCTCCCAGTCTCCCCCTAAACTAGCAGCACAGCCTGCCCCTCCCAGTCTCCTCCCTAAACTAGCAGCACAGCCTGCCCCTCCCAGTCTCCTCCCTAAACTAGCAGCACAGCCTGCCCCTCCCAGTCTCCTCCCTAAACTAGCAGCACAGCCTGCCCCTCCCAGTCTCCTCCCTAAACTAGCAGCACAGCCTGCTCCTCCCAGTCTCCTCCCTAAACTAGCAGCACAGCCTGCTCCTCCCAGTCTCCTCCCTAAACTAGCAGCACAGCCTGCTCCTCCCAGTCTCCTCCCTAAACTAGCAGCACAGCCTGCTCCTCCCAGTCTCCTCCCTAAACTAGCAGCACAGCCTGCTCCTCCCAGTCTCCTCCCTAAACTAGCAGCACAGCCTGCTCCTCCCAGTCTCCTCCCTAAACTAGCAGCACAGCCTGCTCCTCCCAGTCTCCTCCCTAAACTAGCAGCACAGCCTGCTCCTCCCAGTCTCCTCCCTAAACTAGCAGCACAGCCTGCTCCTCCCAGTCTCCTCCCTAAACTAGCAGCACAGCCTGCTCCTCCCAGTCTCTCCCTAAACTAGCAGCACAGCCTGCTCCTCCCAGTCTCCTCCCTAAACTAGCAGCACAGCCTGCTCCTCCCAGTCTCCTCCCTAAACTAGCAGCACAGCCTGCTCCTCCCAGTCTCCTCCCTAAACTAGCAGCACAGCCTGCCCTCCCAGTCTCCTCCCTAAACTAGCAGCACAGCCTGCTCCTCCCAGTCTCCTCCTAAACTAGCAGCACAGCCTGCCCCTCCCAGTCTCCTCCCTAAACTAGCAGCACAGCCTGCTCCTCCCAGTCTCCTCCTGAACTAGCAGCACAGCCTGCCCCTCCCAGTCTCCTCCTAAACTAGCAGCACAGCCTGCTCCTCCCAGTCTCCTCCCTAAACTAGCAGCACAGCCTGCTCCTCCCAGTCTCCTCCCTAAACTAGCAGCACAGCCTGCCCCTCCCAGTCTCCTCCCTGAACTAGCAGCACAGCCTGCTCCTCCCAGTCTCCCCCTAAACTAGCAGCACAGCCTGCTCCTCCCAGTCTCCTCCCTAAACTAGCAGCACAGCCTGCTCCTCCCAGTCTCCTCCCTAAACTAGCAGCACAGCCTGCTCCTCCCAGTATCCTCCCTGAACTAGCAGCACAGCCTGCTCCTCCCAGTCTCCCCCTAAACTAGCAGCACAGCATGCCCCTCCCAGTCTCCTCCCTAAACTAGCAGCACAGCCTGCTCCTCCCAGTCTCCTCCCTAAACTAGCAGCACAGCCTGCTCCTCCCAGTATCCTCCCTGAACTAGCAGCACAGCCTGCTCCTCCCAGTCTCCCCCTAAACTAGCAGCACAGCATGCCCCTCCCAGTCTCCTCCCTAAACTAGCAGCACAGCCTGCCCCTCCCAGTCTCCTCCCTAAACTAGCAGCACAGCCTGCTCCTCCCAGTCTCCTCCCTAAACTAGCAGCACAGCCTGCCCCTCCCAGTCTCCTCCTAAACTAGCAGCACAGCCTGCCCCTCCCAGTCTCCCCTAAACTAGCAGCACAGCCTGCCCCTCCCAGTCTCCTCCCTAAACTAGCAGCACAGCCTGCCCTCCCAGTCTCCTCCCTAAACTAGCAGCACAGCCTGCCCCTCCCAGTCTCCTCCCTAAACTAGCAGCACAGCCTGCTCCTCCCAGTCTCCTCCCTAAACTAGCAGCACAGCCTCCTCCTCCCAGAATCCTCCCTAAACTACCAGCACAGCCTGCTCCTCCCAGTCTCCTCCCTGAACTAGCAGCACAGCCTGCTCCTCCCAGTCTCCCCCTAAACTAGCAGCACAGCCTGCTCCTCCCAGTCTCCTCCCTAAACTAGCAGCACAGCCTGCCCCTCCCAGAATCCTCCCTAAACTAGCAGCACAGCCTGCCCCTCCCAGTCTCCTCCCTAAACTAGAAGCACAGCCTGCTCCTCCCAGAATCCTCTCTAAACTAGCAGCACAGCCTCCCCCTCCCAGAATCCTCCCTAAACTACCAGCACAGCCTGCTCCTCCCAGTCTCCTCCCTGAACTAGCAGCACAGCCTGCTCCTCCCAGTCTCCCCCTAAACTAGCAGCACAGCCTGCTCCTCCCAGTATCCTCCCTGAACTAGCAGCACAGCCTGCCCCTCCCAGAATCCTTCCTAAACTAGCAGCACAGCATGCTCCTCCCAGAATCCTCTCTAAACTAGCAGCACAGCCTGCCCCTCCCAGTCTCCTCCATAAACTAGCAGCACAGCATGCTCCTCCCAGAATCCTCCCTAAACTAGCAGCACAGCCTGCCCCTCCCAGTCTCCTCCCTAAACTAGAAGCACAGCCTGCTCCTCCCAGAATCCTCCCTAAACTAGCAGCACAGCCTGCCCCTCCCAATGTCCTCCCTAAACTAATCTCTCCTCACTATTTATACTGGGCAACACCCTCACTGAACTAATTTCCCCCGAACAAAGTAGCTGGCTATTCTTTTAATGAATGTGGCTGGGCGTAATTGATTAACAATAATTCAATTAAGTCCCAGCCACATTCTGCACATGGATGTGGCAGAGATAGGATTTTAACCCCACCCCTGCTAAACTTAAATCCAAAGCATTTTACACCTTATTTCACACAAAACCTTCTTTACAATAGCAGAGCTTCTGCCCTGTTACTATATATATATATATATATATATATATATATATATATATATATATATATATATATATATATATATATATATATATATATATATATATACAGTACTGTGCAAAAGTTTTAGGCAGGTGTGAAAAATGCTGTAAAGTAAGAATGCTTTCAAAATAGACATGTTAATAGATTATATTTATCAATTAACTAAATGCAAAGTGAGTGAACAGAAGAAAAATCTAAATCAAATCCATATTTGGTGTGACAACCCTTTGCCTTCAAAACAGCATCAATTCTTCTAGGTACACTTGCACAAAGTCAGGGATTTTGTAGGCATATAGTCAGGTGTATGATTAAACAATTATACCAAACAGGTGCTAATGATCATCAATTCAATATGTAGGTTGAAACACAATCATTAACTGAAACAGAAACAGCTGTGTAGGAGGAATAAAACTGGGTGAGGAACAGCCAAACTCAGCTAACAAGATGAGGTTGCTGAAGACAGTTTACTGTCAAAAGTCATACACCATGGCAAGACTGAGCACAGCAACAAGACACAAGGTAGTTATACTGCATCAGCAAGGTCTCTCCCAGGCAGAAATTTCAAGGCAGACAGGGGTTTCCAGATGTGCTGTCCAAGCTCTTTGAAGAAGCACAAAGAAACGGGCAACGTTGAGGACCGAGACGCAGTGGTCGGCCAAGGAAACTTACTGCAGCAGATGAAAGACACATCATGCTTACTTCCCTTCGCAATCGGAAGATGTCCAGCAGTGCGATCAGCTCAGAACTGGCAGAAAACAGTGGGACCCTGGTACACCCATCTACTGTCCGGAGAAGTCTGGTCAGAAGTGGCTTCATGGAAGACTTGCGGCCAAAAAGCCATACCTCCGACGTGGAAACAAGGCCAAGCTGACTCAACTATGCACGAAAACACAGGAACTGGGGTGCAGAAAATGGCAGCAGGTGCTTTGGACTGATGAGTCAAAATTTGAAATATTTGGCTGTAGCAGAAGGCAGTTTGTTCGCCGAAGGGGTGGAGAGCGCATACCGAATGAGTGTCTGCAGGCAACAGTGAAGCATGGTGGAGGTTCCTTGCAAGTTTGGGGCTGCATTTCTGCAAATGGAGTTGGGGATTTGGTCAGAATTAATGGTCTCCTCAATGCTGAGAAGTACAGGCAGATACTTATCCATCATGCAATACCACCAGGGATGCATCTGATTGGCCCCAAATTTATTCTGCAGCATGACAACGACCCCAAACATACAGCAAAAGTCATTAAGAACTATCTTCAGCGTAAAGAAGAATAAGGAGTCCTGGAAGTGATGGTATGGCCCCCACAGAACCCTGATCTCAGCATCATCGAGTCTGTCTGGGATTACATGAAGAGAGAGAAGCAACTGAGGCTGCCTAAATCCACAGAAGAACTGTGGTTAGTTCTCCAAGATGTTTGGGCCAACCCACCTGCCGAGTTCCTTCAAAAACTGTGTGCAAGTGTACCTAGAAGAATTGATGCTTGATGCTGTTTTGAAGGCAAAGGGTGGTCACACCAAATATGGATTTGATTTAGATTTTTCTTCTGTTCACTCACTTTGCATTTAGTTAATTGATAAATATAATCTATTAACATGTCTATTTTTGAAAGCATTCTTACTTTACAGCATTTTTTCACACCTGCCTAAAACTTTTGCACAGTACTGTATATATATATATAGTGTATATATATATATATATATTTATTTCTTAGCAGACGCCCTTATCCAGGGTGACTTACAATTGTTATCACATTATTTTTACATACAAGATATCACATTATTTTTACATACAATTACATTATATACAGTACAGATATGTGAAAAATTGTTTCAGCTATTTTAAACAAACGTCCGGTAAGCATTACGTTTATGAAGCTTGCTTTGTTTAATTCAAATGCATTTAAAAGCTACAACAACACGCTGCCAATATCTGCAAGTGTGCACTCCATCATTAAAACACATTGCACAAAAAAAAGCTTTCTCGACTGCTACACGCAGCTGACTGACACACGCACACAGCCTGCCTCTCTTAAAGGGGAACGCACCAAAAGGCTGATTGATATAACGCTTTCTTTCTGTTTCCATTGCGGACTCTGCAATTGCTGCCAATACCATTACTCTCGTAGCCTAATTTTTAAATGTAATTATTTAGCGAGTCGTTTAATCGATCAGGGCGGCTTGGAAAACTAACAACCTCTGATTGGTTAAACAGCATAACATGACTGTGAGTATATATAGCGTATACCAAGGCTTGCATGCTAATGAGCCGCTTCACACTGAATAAATCACTACACACTGCCAAAAATGAATGACATTCCACCGATTTCCTTTAATATATTTGGGGATGAAACTCCAGATAGCTGGTACAACACCAACATTCCGAGTGAAGACAGCAGTCCACCTGAAAAAAAATACAAATAAAATAAGAGCACCAGCACCTGTCAAGAGTAACAGTAACATAACAGTAGATAAGGAACAGCTCAATGAAATAGAAAAAACAAAGATGGAAAAAAACCACAAGCAAAAAAACTACAGTGTGGGCTGTTAATATACTACTTAAAAGACTGGCTGAAAGAAAAAAATATGGACATTCATTTTAAGGAAATAAGTCCAAAAAATCTTATTTTTTGAAAAAATTATTGAAACACAGATTAGCGGGAGTCTACTGTATATATATATATATATATATATATATATATATATATATATATATATATATATATATATATATATATATATATATATATATATATATATATATATATATATATATATATATATTGTATACAAGTACAGATACAGTTATGCAGGGATCAACCCCTTAGTCACTTGCAGCAATTTGGCTCGCACCCAGACTACAAGGTAAGAAACAGGAGCTACTCTACCCATGTGACTCTGGCCAGGTCTCTGCCCTTGAGCAGAAGGTTCTGCTCTTAGAAATGTGAATGAAAGCCTCCTGATTCCAATAGTAACTCCCTGGCAACCACGCTCTGGCAGGGCAGTAAATTAAAGCATTTAAGTGTTGCTCAATCTGTTTTAATTACATTCTGCAGAGAATCTCTACATTCTTTTTCTCCCTGACAGTACATCACCCATCATTAATAAAAACCCAACAGGAAACCATTAACAATTAATATATGCTGCGGTTAAAAAAAAGAGTCTATAGATATTTATCTCTTTAATAAATGACTTTCCACTCCCAGAGCTAGCAACGAGTGACTAATTAAACATTTACTGCCTTATTGGGCATCGCTCAAACAAGAACACTTAGTAAGGAGGTTAAAACTGCTTCCGCAGCATAACTGGCTGTGCTCTGCAGAGGAATTGGTAGAAAGCAAGCCCAAATGCAGTGACTAGAATAAGGTGCAAGCAATGGAGAAAATAGATAGAGCAGCTCTTCTGATTCAGTGGATTTGTTGCTTGAATGCAAGCTCTGTGTAACTGAATTCTGTAAGCAGCCTTGAAGTACGTGTGTGGTAGTGTTTGTGTGTGTGTGGGTGTGTGTATGTGTGTGTGTATGCGAGCAGATACTGATTGGCCAATGGATGAGTGGGCGGAGTTGGCGTCCATATAAGGGCCTGTTTCGAGCCAATCGAGAGTAGCGAGTGAGCGAGACAAGGAGAGAGAGAGAAAGTTACCTTTGAATGAAACAGCGAAAACCGATTGATAAATAAAACAGCAGTTGTCACTGCTTTCATCAATACCTGTGTCAGTCTCTTCATTGAGAGCATACAGCCGTCGCTACAATATATCAGCATGAATGAAGAACATTATTATTGTTAACATGTAATTTATTTATTGATTTCTGAAATACCCCTTTTAAATCGGCTGTTCCCTGCTTTATTGTGTAATGATAAATGGCTAGTTATATGTCATTGGCCTCCGCTAACATGGGGGCAGCAGCAGTTTTAGTGGTTATTTGTTTCATGCTCTACAGGTAATTAGTGATCTCTGCATAGTTTCTGTGGTCCACAGCCACAGCCAGCCTCCAGCAGCTACTGTTCATACTAGCTCAGCTGGACTGTGCTGGATCGGCACAGATTTTTGAGGGTGGAGCTTTGTGACGTCACGCAGCATCCCTCGCAGAACGATAGGTTGCGGATGCAACCCCGGTTCCCTGAAAGAGAAAATAACCATCAAGTATGAGATATTGCCATCAGGCAGTAGCGATTGGCTGAGCTTTATAGCAAAGCTGCCGATAGGCCTCTGCGCGAGCTGCCACGTAAGCCTGCCCCCCTGGGAGCTTACTATACACAGCGCGCAGAGACTCTCTTCCTCTTTTGCTCTTCAGGCCGTGAAGGCTTCCGAGCGACCTGCGTTGATGGTTATTTTCTCTTTCAGGGAACGATAGGTTGCATCCGCAACCTATCGTTCCCTTTCAAGTCGAAAATAACCATCAAGTATGGGAACAGTGTACCCAAGCCGTCACGAGGGAGGATTCTCGGCAGTAGGACAGACTTACGTCATAACGCAACTGCGTAGGCAATACATCTACGCATATGCGGAGCTGCGCCTCAGCGTCTATGCTCGCAATGACACCTGTCCTAAGGTGGAATAGTCAACACCCTGTTGTCAACCACTCTATATGTCCGCATCTTGCGGCATCATAGAGTGTAGCATAGATGTTCCAAATAGTGGAGCAGAGGAATCCAGTATGTTCAACCGGTAAAACCTCATGAAAGTATGCGGTGTAGCCCAACTGGCCGCCAAGAAATGTCAGACACCGCACCCTCTAAAGAGGGCCCAGGATGTCGCCATACCCCTAGTGGAATGCGCCTTCAACTGCCCTGGTGGCGGAAGGCCTGCAGATTCATAAGCTAATTTAATAGCATCCACTATCCAGTGGGAAAAGCATTGTTTAGACAATGGCTGACCCAAAGTCCTAGAACCATGGCATATGAACAATTGTTCTGTTTGCCTCACAGTTGTTGTACGGTCAATATAACATCTCAATGCCTGCACGGGGCAGAGCATGTGTAACCGTTCTTCCTCAGGGGAAGAAAAAGGAGGAGGATGGAACGCCATCAACTCGACTGATTGGTTCATATGAAACGGAGATATGACCTTGGGTAAAAGGCTTGATTTGGGCGCATGGAGACCTTAGAACCGCCTCCTGCTAAACGAGTACATGATGAATGCACTGACAGTGCATGTAACTCGCTCACGCGTTTGGCTGATACCACTGACAGCAGAAACGCAGTTTTTATAGACACGAAGCTTCATATCCACGCTGTGGAGAGGCTCGAACGGTGCCTTGGTAAGGGCTTCTAGCACCACGTCAAGGCTCCATGACGGTAAACTGGTCATCCTTGAGGCCGCAAACGCCTTGCGCCTTTGAGGAACTGCGATGCCAGAAAATGGCAACCTGGTGATAAACCGCCCATGCGTACATGGCAAGCCGATATGGCGGCTAAATACACTTGAAGTGTAGAGGGAGATTTTCCTCATCTAACAGTTTCTGTAGAAACTGTAATATCACTGCCATAGGGCAGGATATTGGGTCATGGCCTCCGCCAGACACCAATCTTGAAACAACTGCCACTTGTACGTGTACTGCGACCTAGTAGAGGCTCTAGCACTCTGAATGGTCGAAATCACCGCCGCCGAGAGCCCTAAGGCTGACAGGCGTTCCTGCTCAGGGCCAAGCCCATAGCTGCATGAGCTTGAGGTTCGGGTGCCAAAGCCCTCCTTGGGCCTGGGACAATAGGTCCGCCGCAGGGGAAGCTCCTCGGGTGACCGTGCAGCAACTGCACCAGGCTTGGAAACCATACCCTCCGAGGCCACAGAGGAGCAATCAGGATCACTGTCGCTGTTTCTACCCTGACCTTCTAAGAAGGCGGGAGCATCGGAAGCGGCGGAACGCATATAGGAGCCCTGGCAGCCATTCGTGAGCCAGTGCATCGACTCCTAGGGGGCTGTCGAGGTCCCTCACCGAGAACCATAGGGGATAGTGCGTGGTCTCTCGCGAAGCGAAGAGATCTACTTGCGCTATGCCGAACCATTTCCAAATGCGCTCTACCACCTGAGGGTGGAGACGCCATTCCCCCGCAAGAGGACCTCCTCTGGATAGGAGATCCGCTGCATAATTGACTCTGCCCGGTAGATGAACCGCACGCAGAGAGGTCAAACGCGGTTGAGCCCATAGCAACATCCGTGTTACCATCCGGTGAAGGCGAGGGGACCGTAGGCCGTCCTGACGGTTGATTTACGCCACAACCGTGGTGTTGTCTGACCCACGTGCTTGCCTAGAAGCACTGGCAAGAAGTGCCGAAGGGCGAGGTCCACTGCCCTGAGTTCCAGAGCATTGATGTGGGCTGACCTCCAGGGTCCTGACCACACTCCGCGGGTCCCTGAGCCATTCCAGACTGCTCCCCAACCTTGGTTGGAAGCGTCGGTCGTGATAACCTCCCTTCGGAAGATGGGGCCCAAGCGTACGCCCTGGCGGATGTTCGACGGAACTTTCCACCAGCGCAGTGCTTCCCAGCAGGTTTGGGATACCATCAACCTGCGGTGCTTGTCCCTCCGCGGATGTAATGCGAAGGCATTGAACCAGGTCTGCAGAGGTCTCTGGTGTAGTAAGCCCAAAGGAAGGGCTTGCGAGGCGGCAGCCATCAACCCCAGCATGCGCTGACACAGCTCCATGCTGACTGTTTCTCTCAACCTGAATAGGGAGAGACACCGCTCCATCGAGGCAACTCTTTGTGTCGACAGGGTCGCTTCCATGGACACTTCCATGGAGTCCAGATGCAGACCCAAGAATTCGGTCTGTTGGCTCGGCACGAGGCGACTCTTTTCTGAATTGACCATCAGACCTAGCAGCTGAAGATGGTCTGTAACCATCACTGTGTGCTGTGCCAACTGCTCCTTCGTCTGTGCGCAGACGAGCCAGTCGTCCAGATAGTTCAGCAGTCGGACGCCTTGAGCCCGCAAGGGAGCTAGAATGGCATCCATACATTTCGAAAAGGTTCGAGGAGCTAGTGACAGGCCGAATGGAAGGACACAAAACTCGTATACCCTGCTCTGAAATGCGAAACGCAGATACTTCCTGTGACCCGGGCAGATGGGAATGTGAAAGTACGCATCTGTCAGGTCCACGGTGGTGAACCAGTCGCCGTGTCGGACTGACTGGATGATGTGCCTGTGCGTAAGCATCCTGAACGATAACACCCGCAGGTATTTGTTCAGTACTCGCAGATCTAAAATAGGGCGGAGCCCGCCGTCCTTTTTGGGCACCAGGAAGTATTTGGACTAGAACCCCTGGTCGAACAGAGCAGGGTCTACTTGTTGAATGGCACGCTTCCTGAGCAATGCCTGTATTTCCACATTCAGAGCTGAGGACTGAACCGAGTCCTTCACTGCAGTTACCACCACTCCCCGGAACTGCGGAAATCTGTGCTATAAGAACGCACCAAGTGTTCTGAAATAGGAGAATCAACTACCCGACCCAATGCATAGAAGCTTAATGTTGTTTTAATGTTTTGATATCGTAAATTGGCCGAGCAGCGTCTTTAAATAGTGTCAAAAGTTTTCAGCCACATGTTTTCTATTGAAATTATTCTATATTCACTACCACTACAGTACCCTTTAAAAAACGAGCTGCACGAGCGCAACGAGAGCCACAGTCGCATGTATGGTGCAGCTGTATTTTATATGTATGGTACAGCTGTATTTATGCATGGTACAGCTGTATTTTATATGTATGGTACAGCTGCATTTTATATGTATGGTACAGCTGTATTTATGTATGGTACAGCTGTATTTTATGTGTATGGTACAGCTGCATTTTATATGTATGTGTGACAAAGAGTGAATGAATCTGAATCAACAATCTCCCTCTCGACTTATGAGAGCACTGTACAGCAGGAATTGCGTGCCCCGTACTGTATGTTTCGGCAGTTCATTCCGGGGGCAGTCGGAAGCCGGCCATTCAGGAAAGGGATGGCGTCATGGTACCAGGAGTCCCCGCCCTAGTACGGTAAGCAAAGTTTCATTCATGAATTGGAGGAGACGTGATTGAACTAGCTATCGGAGGGGGCGGGGCTGAGGGTACTTTAGTGGGACGTGACGCCATAATCGGTTCCTTTGTTGTGGTGAATGGGAGGAAGCAAGGACTATCAAACAGTGAGTGAAGTGTTGCTGAAACTAAATTGTGTGTTTATCTCTGCCAGACAGCTAAATACGGATCTGGGAGCTGCCGCTTTACGCCAGCGATACACCCAGACTGCACTGCACCTGAACACCCCAGCAACACTGTTTCCAGCACAGCGCCTGCACTGAGAGCACTGTCCGGAGACGTGTCTGTGTTTCGTGTCTGTGTTTCTTGTCTGCGGTTTGTGTCTGTGTTTGGAATTATTATTTTGGGACTGCAACCCCTCGTTTTGGCGCTGGCAATACCCATTGATGGGTAGAGCCAGCTTTATTATTTAAATACGGGTCAAGGAGAATAAAAGTAACTTGTACCGTGAACTTTGTGTTTGTCTTTGTCTGGAGCACCTACATCACCCCTTTCACTACGCACTGCAACCCACACGTTCACAGTATGGTACAGCTGTATTTATGTATGGTACAGCTGTATTTTATATGTATGGTGCAGCTGTATTGTATATGTATGGTACAGTTGTATTGTATATGTATGGTACAGCTGTATTGTATATGTATGGTACAGCTGGATTTCATATGTAAGGTACAGCTGGATTTTATATGTATAGTACAGCTGGATTTTATATGTATGGTACAGCTGAACTTTATATGTATGGTACAGCTGGATTTTATATGTATGGTACAGCTGGATTTTGTTTTACTATATTTTTGTAAATAAGTTTAGAATAGTTTTATTTTCCTTTTTTTATATTAACATTAGAACCGCCACAGCAGTCATTTTGACGGTTTGAGGTTTTCAAATTGAAATTATTCTGCATGTCTGAAAGGTATGCGGATGTCCATTTATGACTTTTCCTAAATACATGTATGAAAGGCAGGATCACGAAAATAAGGAAGTTATAATCCCGCCCCCCTAGAACCGTCAGACCAGTCATTTTGACTGCCTTTTACAAATACGTGTTTTTATTTTGAATATAACCTACAGTATTCAATTTTCTTTTTGTATATACAAGCCTATTGTTATCTCTGCTGGACCTGACAGCCATCAATCCCTTCATTTTGTATAATGAATGCACCAGGGAAAATATCAGTAGGAGAGATTTCATCTTGAATCTAGTCACAGCGCTTCAGCAGAAACATTTTGATCCAAAAACTGCAGCAGACTTCTGCAGCTCAACCAGGATTCCATGCTGCATCAAGTGACACACACTCGAGAAATCATATTGTAGCGATCTCAGTTAACGCAGGCAGGCGCATCACACAGGGCGAGGCAATCCACACATAAGTGGGAGGGCGGCGTGAACCGGGACCTTTCAAGACTAAAGCATAGCGCCGATACCGCCTTTTGCAAGGAGCGTATATCAGGCTTATGTCTATTTAGTCCAGCTCAGTGTTATAAAACTAGAAACTCAATACTGGTCTCCAGCTGAACATCTTGCACTGGCATAAAATTCCCTCATGTTGTTGAGATGTTTTTTGACTTATTTCCTTAAAATGAATGTCCATATTTTTTTTCTTTAAGCCAGTCTTTAATTACATAAACAGCCCATGCTGTAGTCTTTTTTTTCTTCTGTTTCAGCTGTTCCTCATCTACTGTTATGTTACTGTTACTCTTGACAGTTGCTGGTGCTCTTATTTTATTTGGTTTTTTTTTCAGGTGGACTGCTGTCTTCACTCAGAAAGTTGGTGTTGTACCAGCTATCTGGAGTTTCATCCCCAAATATATTTAAGGAAATAGGTGGAATGTCACTCATTTCTGGCAGTGGTTTTGTACCTAATAAAAATAAAATGGCAGTTTGTCATGGAATTTAGAATGCAGTGGTACGTAGTGATTTATTCAGTGTGAATCAGCTCATTAGATAGATAGAGTGATAGAGTGATAGCGTGATAGCTCCCTCGCTATAACGCAGGTCTTGGGGGAAACACAATATGAGCATTATAACCGAAGAGCATTATAAATGGGGGAGGGTGTGGGGGCGCCTAATGGACACATAACAACACACATCTGACTAAAATACAAACTCCTTCTCTATAATGCACATATAGTGAAGCAAAAATGTAACTTTCCATGAATAAACCTTGCATAAAGCACCATGTAATCAATGCTATGTTTTTTACAAAAAAAAAAGGTAACATTCCCACTCGTGGATCGAGACATAAACAGCGTTCCCTCTTTTTAGGTACTGAGAAACTTGCCATTTTGACTGAGAAAGGGTAAATTATCAGTGAGAAACCTTCAGCCACGCATTAACACATCTCGTCTGCGCTGCCTTCAATTGTAACCATCTTTAGGACTACTGATTTTCCATTTTTGGGAATAGCAAATTCAAAAAATGTCCAGTTCTGTTTTTCCCCCACTTCTTTTTATCAACGTATTAATAATTAAACATGGCATTTGAATATAAATTATTATTTATTTCTTAGTAGACACCCTTATCCAGGGCGACTTACATTTGTTACAAGATATCACATTATTTTTACATACAATTACTCATTTATACAGTTGGGTTTTTTTATTGGAGCAATGGAGATAAAGTACCTTGCTCAAGGGTACAGCAGCAGTGTCCCCTACCTGGGATTGAACCCACAACTCTCCGGTCAAGAGTCCAGAGCCCTAACCACTACTCCACACTGCTGCCCTATATAATGTTGATAGTTAAAATAAGTAAATTGATCAATATTACCATAATTCTTTATTTTTATTAAAACCAAGAGTTTTTTTATTCATTATTATTATTATTATTATTATTATTATTATTATTATTATTATTATTATTATTATTTGACTTTTGTTGCTGTAATTGTAAGTAAAGCACCTGCAGACACTTCAAACCTGTCATAATGTTTATAGACATAACTGGCTCATTGCAGGAAAACCTAAGAATTATATTACAACAGTTCAGAAATTTGCTAGCAAGAGATGTGTCTCCAGACAGAATGTCTTTATGAAACAAACGATGTGTAGTGTAGTAACCAGGGGTGGCTGGTAACAGTGTCCGCTTGCTCGCCGAACCCCTGTATTTCTACAGTTCTTAAACATAGAACACTTACTTGTTTACCATGCTGACATTATTTAGTTGCAGCTGGGTTTGTGTGGGGGGTGGGTTTACGCTACAACCTAACTCGGGAAGAGAAACCGCCTTTATTAATAATATGAACAGTAGATTGATTATCACAAAAGTTAAGAGATTTTTTTCCGCGAAAATGGGCCTCAAAGATAGGCTACAACGACAATAGGGAATACTTCAAGCAAGGTTGTAGATTTAAGCTGAGGAGGAAGATTTTTGATTTCTGGAGGCCAGGCATCTGAGAAGCCGATAAGAGAGAGCTGACATCTAGGAGTGAATCAGCTGGAGGGGCTGTCATTTAGATGAAAGAGGGCAGATGGAATGTGAATGAGCATCATCACAGAAACTGCACAGATGTGAAAAACAGCATCCTTTGGAAATGCAGAATGAGGAATTGAAATTATTGCACAGCTGACTGCCGCCAGAATACCTGATGGGTCTTCCATGAAAAAGCAGGCAGAGCTGAAGAATGAACAGGAGAAACTGCAGATGCACGATTCCTAAAAAAAGGAGTGTTGTTGAGAGCAGAGGGACAATAGTCTGAGGCTGAAGAGGAGACTGAAGAAGAGGCTGGTTTTGGACACAGAGAGGTAGAATGGGTGGTGGAAGCACAAACTCCACAAGCATTAGCACAGAGACCACTGAAGAATCTATTAAAGAGATCAGGATCGGGTTGAGACCAGTCAATCAGTGTATTGTCCAATACTAACTGAGATACTGCTGTGGCTGAAAAAGCTTTATGATACTCATAAAAAATGGTACCACCATATCTGACCGAGAGATCAACAGTGCTAAATAAATATGAGTCCAGTTCAAAAAACAGAAAATCCAAGCACAAATTCTCCAAGAGTGAGTTTTTTACACAACCGAGGATCCCGAGATACCCTGTGATCCTGAAATTCTGAAATTGCAATAAGTATTGAAACTAAATTAACATATTTACCTTCAATGATAGTGCATCTCAGTTGAGGAGAGAGAGAGAGTGGCGATGAACTACTGAAGCAGAAGAGGATCCTGAACCAGAGGCGGTCGCTAGAGTGAAGATTGGCATCTCGAGAACAGGTGTGGGCATGGCTGAAGCAGCGGGAGAGACGAGCGCTGCTGCTGGTGTCCCTGATGAGGATGAAATGGCTGCTGGTTCAAAGCGAGTGATTCTGTTATCAAGCGCATCAAGGCGATCAGATACTGTAGAAATGGAGGTGTAAAGAGGATGAATGAGTTGTTTGATATCGTTAAAAATCTGATAATGCAGATGAAATTGAAAACTGAGGGGTTGTGGTAGCTGGATCAGAAGCGAGTGGAGCCTGGACTGCAGGGGCAGAGCGTGAATGACTAGTTTGGATCTCTGCTTAGACTTTTGAGGTGGAAAGACAGGCTCAGCAGCTATGGATTTGCAATATGAAACAAATAAATTAGCGCAATGCTCCCTGCTTCAATGGGCAATCCTTTTTTGAAAAGAGCGTTCATGAGTTTGTCGATGGGCCAATCTTTGTAAAAGAAAGTTGTGCTGGAGCATCACCCTGAGGTTGGATGCGTTTCGAGCGATGAAGAGGAATGGCGGCGGGCACAGCTGGATAAGCAGGGGTTGGAGCAGCAGCATTGTCAGATGGAGGGGAAGCAGGACAGGGGGATTTCTTTGAAAGTCTTTCCGGTGGATTATTTGTTGAAGGAAGACAGCCAGAAGGAAAGAAAAAATCTCATCTGAGTCAAAATCTCATCTGAGTCAGATATTTTAGCGGGATGACACAAGGGGAGGAGTCCCGGCTCCAGCCCCCCGAAATACACCAGGATTCTACAAAGCACAATTGTTATTATCTGTAGTGTACTGTTTTTATATTTATAGATACTGGAGCAGAGGTTTATACCTTGTGAATCAGCATTTAATAAGCTTGGCAAGAATTAATTTCTCTAGCTAGCCGGAAGGTTTATAATTTCCCTGCAGTGTTACCAATATAACTAATCAAGTTGCTCCATATCTAAAACCTAATTATACCTTAATTACATGTCAGATTCTATTAAATGAGTTTACTACTTAGTTAGCAGTGCATTATGACAGATTAATTAAGTGTAAAGGAAATTAGCTTCCACAAGCTAAACTGGTGATCATTTATCTCCATTATCTAAAGCTATTAACCAATCTATTTTATCCAATGGCTTTTGCACTGTATACTGACTATGCAAAAAACATGCATTTATACACACACACACACAAACACCACACCGTAACTATCAATATTCAATCAATATTTATTTTATGTAGCGCCTTTCATAGCGGATCACCATCACAAAGTGCTTTACAAGATAGTGACGAACAATGCGAGAGATGAAAAACATACATTTACACACACACACACACACCACCCTCCCGTAGCTACTGTGAGAGATGAAAAACATACATTTATACACACACACACACACACACACACACACACACACACCATCCTCCCATAACTACTGTTGTTAAATGACTCCTCTTTGAATTTATGCAAAAGACTTCAATGTTTCACTGCATTAAACTATCAAGCTTTCAAGTTTAGGCGCTGGCGATGTAATGTTACCAAATATGTTTTATCAATTTAAAAAGAATTACATAGACACATAATTATTAAAAAATATATAAATATAAGTAAAATATATTCTTCTCAAGTGTAATACAGTAGGTAGTAAAGCTACATAATCATTAGTTCCAGGCCTCTGTGCTAACAACATGCTGTTATTATATCTAGGACACTGCACTCCATTAAGTGAAATTAAATTATAAAAATAATCATTCCTTCCCCATTCCACTACTGCAAGCTGTCATAACGCCATGTCTCCCTGCAGCGTCCCCACGGAAACGGGCCTGATCGATCGGTAATTACAAAATAAAACAATTTCCTCTCTTTTCTCTTCAATGTATTGCATCCTCACTAGCCACCATCCATCAAATCACTTAAAAAATAATTATCTAACCCTTATTGCCCTGTGTTGTAATTGCATCTCTTTCAAATACCCTTGAGTAATAGTTCACCCTGCCTGACTAACAGAGGGCAGGCAGACTCTGCTAATCTTACAACTGGCCTATTCATTACAATGAATTGAGGAACGGTAATGAGAAGGAGTTGCCACAGTTAGTCAGAATACATTTGAATAGACTGATTTACTCAGCCAACAAAAAATGTGGGCCTTGTTTTAAATTTACAACATCTTTAAAGCAGTGGTGTAGTGGTGAATAACAATGTGGGTATACTCCCGTTTGGTGCTCAAGGCCAGGCAGAATCAGAGTGATTAAACAAATAATCCATGAGATTGTTTATTTTATTTTTGAATGGTGCTAACACAACCTAATAAATTAGGCCTACTCTGCTATTATCTTGCTGAGAACACGATGCAGTTTTGTACTTTAAAAAACGATACAATCGCAAAACAGGGACGATTAACTAATTAGTAATTTTACTTCTTCTGACTAGGACAAAAAAGGAAGGCTGCTTTTGCTCTACTTGTTTCCTCAGAATATGAACTAAACTTAGCGCAAAATGTTTACTTTCGAGTCAGGTTACCTTGTATAGTTGGTTTCGATTGTGAAGCATCATGGTTGTTTTTTTGTTTGACATTTTTCCTTTTTAAAAGCAATTAAGGAGCAGTGTATCACAGTCTATCATTCTAGCAAGTAATAGTGGCATAGTTGTATGGTTTTGTCTTGGAAGGTATTCACTTTAATTCATTTCAGTTTACAAAAGCTCCCTTATTTTGAAAACTCAGTGTTGACAGGTCTGCTGAACATCCTTTCACAGTCAGCGTTGCTCGCTGCAAGAGCGACGGTTACCATGGCGATCACCCCGCAGTCATCCTTAGTCCCGTGAACGGGACCTGAGTGACTTTGAGTTCTTTTGCTTAAACTTCAGTAGTAACCAGACAACCAAGAAGAAGTCGGGAGGCAGGAAAGCACTTAAAATACAAACAAAAAATGATGTAGCCTAAACAATCACTTTGGTAACTCAAAATAGAAAATTACCTTGACAAAATGTTTTTACTGGTACAGCAGTTTTACTGGTACCTCTGTGTTTGGAGGACATCAGGGGCAAAAATGAAAGCCATCAACATGCATTTCTGACACTCTATTCAAACTGCACTTATTGCATTACATGCACGATTATATTAAAATAGTGCTGCGAGGAATTAATTACAGTATGCTGAGAGGATAAGACAGAGGGCGATTACAAAAAATAAACGCGTTAATAGCAGAAGTTAACTGCGATTAATTGACAGCCCTAAACAGAACATTAACAGAACATAAACAACCAATCACAGAACACTCACACACCACACACACACATACACACAAAAAGAACACGCAGTCCAGTGGCCACGCCCCCCTGCTCGCACTAGCATTCTGACTGAGAGCTCAGCTGTCTGTCTTGCGAAGATGCTCACTGTTATAATATCTTGTCTTTAACTCAAGATTTGCATATCACAGGATAGTAGAAGTGGGTAAACGCTGTTTCACTTATATGAGAAGTGGGTAAACGCTGTATCCCTTATATGAGAAGTGGGTAAACGCTGTATCCCTTATATGAGAAGTGGGTAAATGCTGTTTACCTACATATACCCTCAACTACACCGTGTTGCATGTCTCAGAACTTTTTAATGTTGAATTTTGATAAAAGCGGTTATGCTAGTGGACTCTAGAACTAGCTATAATTTTTCGTTTTTCTTGAGTTAGACTTTACCAGTGTCACATCAGAACTAAAACTAGAAATGAGAAATGTGGGTGTCATCTTTGATCTGTCACCCAAGAGACATATTAGGAAAGATACTGCAGTCTCCTTTTATGATTTGAGAAATATAGCTAAACTTAGACCTCTTATTTCTGTATCTGATGCTGAAAGACTAATGCATGCCTTTGTTTCATCTAGAATTGATTATTGTAATGCACTTCTCTCTGGTTTACCAAAATATGCGTGTATCTCGCTTACAGCTCATTCAGAACACTGTAACTAGAATTCTGATTACAGCCAGAGAAAGTGAACATATTACCCCTGTTTGGCCTCTTTGCACTAGCTTCCTGTGTGGTTTAGAATTGATTTTAAGATTGTGCCTTAAATGTATAAGGCCCTGAATGGATTAACACCCCGTTACTTACAGGAATTATTCACCCAGGATGCAGGGCTGCCAGTCGCCTCAGGGTTGAGAATTTCTCAGGATCACTGCATTCAACTCAAAATATATCAGAGCACTGACACACAGATTACACAGCTCCATCTGAACTCATCCTCTATCTACCCAGGGAACAATATCCCAACAACAAAAAAATATCTTCAGTTGCCATAAATTCATGAAAGCGCTCACTAAATTCGGTGGTAAGCTTACATAGAAATACCATAGAAAGGCTGTATTCTTCCCCCAAAGACTGTGTGATAACAGTCTTCGAAGTGGGGAAATGAAAGGTGCCTGCCCACTGAATGTCTTCTGATATGTCCAAACATATCCACAAGAAAAGCAGCCATTCTCATCTGCTGCTTATGCATAAAATTAAAAGAATCTGTTCTCATTTGAAAATGAATGGGTAGACAGGAATAACACAATGTCATCCCTCAACACAGAACATCTTTTCACTGTGCGCTGGTGTCAGGGTTAGAGCTTTAGGCTGTGAGTGAGGTTTACAGTTGAGATCTGAAATAAGAGTGTGTGCACACGCATTGTATCAGGGTACACTGCACTGACACCAGCCTGTGGTAACTTTGATGAAATTTACCAGCCGAATAACTTCATGACTCACAACAGCCAAGTCCAATGAAGCTGCCTAATTTCTACAGTATTGGTATTAAGGCATTCAGACTATCACTAGACCAGAACATTGCCTGTATAACACAACATGCCTGCAGTCTTCAGCAATCAGTCAGCCAAGTAAAACAAACAGATATATTGTCATGCTCTTTCCTCTGGGATTTCTTGGATGAAAAATAAAGCACCATACCTAAAAGAGAGGTGATGTAATATTACATGTTTGATGTCAGTGGCTTACTGGGTTATCAGGTGGCTCTTATTATTTAACTTTTCTATTACCCTCCCTGACAGGTAAGAATGCAGGAACTGTTGCAGTGCAGCATTAGGCTTCTGGCTCTTGGCTTCTTTATCTCCTCAGTGCACATTTTCTATGTCTGTTCTTTCAGAATACCAGAAAAACGTTAAGAACTGACCTTTTTGTAAAGTTACAGAGTATATCTGAATAAAACAAGTTAGGAATTCTCCAAGATAAAATAACATTTTTTTTATTCACCATAAGTAAAAAGATGGGGGAGGGGAGGTATTTTACTAGCAGTTATTATCTTCCAACCAAAAAGGCATTCAGGCATTTTGAAAATAAGAAAATGCTAAATATCTGACAGTTTTAGTGTTGCGTGTTGAATGAAAAGTAATAGGAGAATGGATTTGCTTTTGTATATCCATGTATGCTCTACTAGAGTAGACTAGCTGCTAGCTGCAGGGTCATGTGGGCTTCAAAAAAATCCAGACAGCCAGTCAGGAAAAAAACTGTGTTGAGGAGATGAATCAGCTGCTAAATGTCAGTGGAGAGTTGAAGATGGAGGATTGCAAGGCTTCTCTGTAACAGCTGAGAATTCACAACCCATTACAGCTGCATAGGCAGAGGCAGAGGAAATGGAAGCAGGATTAGAACCATGGACAGCTGCATGGGAGGAAGCAGAGGAAGTGGAGGCAGGATCAGAACCATGGACAGCTGCATGGGAGGAAGCAGAGGAAGTGGAAGCAGGATCAGAACCATTGACAGCTGCATGGGAGGAAGCAGAGGAAGTGGAAGCAGGATCAGAACCATGGACAGCTGCATGGGAGGAAGCAGAGGAAGTGGAAGCAGGATCAGAACCATTGACAGCTGCATGGGAGGAAGCAGAGGAAGTGGAAGCAGGATCAGAACCATTGGATGGGAGGACAGGCAGCTGCATGGGAGGAAGTGGAAGCAGGATTAGAACCATTGACAGCTGCATGGGAGGAAGCAGAGGAAGTGGAAGCAGGATCAGAACCATGGACAGAACCATGGATCAATATGATTACATGACCATTTATTCTGCTGGCTTTATTGTCTGCACACTAAGCCTTTCTCTTACAGGAGATCCAGGTTAATTCATCTATTCAATCTCAGCACTGAGCAAGTGTGCTTTCTACTTAAACACATCTACATACAATAACTAGGTTTCATTTTGCTGGGAGTAAAATACAAATACTGCATAAACAATACAAGCACATTTTGTTTAAAAAAGTGATTTGCTTTGCATTTGAAAAAATGACACAATAAAAAAACACAGGAACAAACTTTCCTTGTAGATTCCTCCTGGCTCACATTCACATGTTAAAATCACATGAATCAAACCCAACATACCAGCGTTTAATGTGCTCTATACATTAACCGGTAACGTTATACACAACCAGTTATTGAAATCAATGTCCTTCTTAATAAGGCTTGATGTCTTAGTAGTGTAACAGAATGTGCACTTACTGTGAGTTTTTCATTACTGTTATTTAAGCCCACATTATTATATCTCGTGGCTTGACTGGGACTACTGTATATCGTAGCTCCAAGAATTGATGATGAAATATCTCCATTTCAAATATGCTGGTTTGCTTTTTTAATTTGTCTGACACATAGGGCAAGATTTTCAAATAATCGTCCTAATTTCTGAAATTGTGTTGATTTACGAAATAATGTTAATATCTTAACGAGCAGGGCTTCTTGCGACTATTTCTTTTGTTTGCGTGGGAATTTAAAAGCAACTCTTTGTTAATTGTCATCATTTATCAGTGTGTGCTGTCAGCCGACCATTTTTTTCACACTGTAGACTCACCCACCTCAAAGCTACAGCATCGGAGGACAACGCAGCTCTGGGCAGCTTACAGGCAAGCCTGCAGATGCCCGGCCAGACTACAGGGGTCACTGGTGCGTGGTGAACCGAGGACACCCTGGCCGACCCAAGGAACCCCGGGCGTGCACTGTGCGCCGCCCCCTGGGAGCTCCCGTCTACGGTTGGTAATAGAATAGCCTGGACTCGAAACAGTGACCTCCAGGCTATAGGGCGCATCCTGCACTCCACTTGGAGTGCCATTACCAGATGCGCCACTCGGGAGCCCCTAGGAGCTGACAGGAGCTGATGGATCTAAGGAGCTGATGGATCTAAGACAGAGGGAAGGAGACTCGTTGTTGATGCTGAGTCACTTAAGAACCCAACTTTACAAAGTGTGGATCGATCAGGGTACTGGATAGTGGTCGAACACAGATCTAAATACTTCTAAATACTCAGCAACTAATAGATCTAAATACTTCTAAATACTCAGCAACTAACTGTAGTAGTTAATAAACCATGCCATTTTCAATGGGCAGTGTGGGTGGAGGTGGAGTAACATGTTTTGCTGTAGTTCAAATATGACCGTAGGTCAGTCTTTTGAAATCCTGTGTGGGAACAGGTTGCCATAAGATCTAATTGCACAGAATATGAAACCAAGTTATACAAGTAGATCTTTTTCAAAATCAAATTTGGTCTGTGTAACAGGGAGAGCCCGGTCACTGGTTCCTGAGTTCATGTGCCTTTATGGAAGCAGCTGGGAGGTGCAACAGGGGATGCGTTGCTATGCAACTAATTGAGCAGGTAGGATCGCCCGGCGCTGAGATGATTGGGAGGTCTGGATTGCTCGGGGAGGCTGTGTGGAGCTCAGAAAGTATCATAGCCATACAGATGGGTGCTGAGCGAAAGCTTGCTGTTTTGACATCCCGGAGGAGAGCACCCGCTCTATGGAGAGAGCTACCACACAAAACTCTTCCACTCCAAGACGGTGCTTGTGAAGGCGTTGCCCATTCGAGGCTGTTTAAAAAGTCTGTTTTAAGAGGGCGGAGTCACCGTGAGGCTGCTGGGACTCCAGGAGTCCAGAAGTAGGTCAGTTTAGGGCAGAGCTTCTCAAACTCGGTCTTGGGGACCCCCTGTGGCTGCTGGTTTTCATTCCAACCCAGCTCTCAATTACTTAACTAGTGTTAACTAGTGAATGTAATGTGCATGCTGTTCATGGCTTTTCCTAAATATATGTTTTAGATATACTGACAGCGTTTGAGATGCATATTCACAGGAAATTGATCATTATAAGCACATTTATCTAGAAGCGCTATTAGCTGTTTATTTTAATAGATATTTATTTATCAAATATAGCCTATAATCCTGCCTGTCCTTTTCAATGCAATCACCTGTCATTTTCAATACAATCACCTGTCCTTTTCAATACAATCAGTCCCGTGATCAAGTGGCATCTACCTGTCTGCATTCTTTGAGTGCTTGAGAAACACGCCTCTGAGTCATAGGTAACCCCTGTGTATAGCATTGCAGGTTCATTCTCAGCTCTATGCACAAAACAGTGGGGATCGGAACCAATGGCAAAAAACAGCCTGAGTCAGTGGAATTATACAATGCCACAAAGTGTGGGTCAATGTGCTGGACCAGATGGCACGACAGGATTCAGTCAAAGGCGGATCTCGTCAGTGGCCTGTTGCTGTATTTTATAACATTTTGGACTGGCAGCCATCAATGCATATGTTTTCTACAAGGAATGTCCCTGGGAAAACTGGAACAGGAGGGACTTCATCTTGCAGCTTCAGCAAGCACATATGGATCAGGGAAAGAGGAAACAGTACTAGGTTGCAAAATTCAACGACAACAAATCTTTGGATGTCTGCGCCGGTTGTGGAAGGGCAAAGCTCATGGAAAGTGGAGCGGTGAATGCTCATGGAAAGTGGAGTGGTGAATGTTCAGGGAGTGGAGCGGTGAATGCTCAGGGAGTGGAGCGGTGAATGCTCATGGAAAGTGGAGCGGTGAATGCTCAGGGAGTGGAACGGTGAATGCTCATGGAAAGTGGAGCGGTGAATGCTCAGGGAAAGTGGAGCAGTGAATGCTCATGGAAAGTGGAGCGGTGAATGCTCAGGGAGTGGAGTGGTGAATGCTCAGGGAGTGGAGCGGTGAATGCTCAGGGAAAGTGGAGCGGTGAATGCTCAGGGAGTGGAGCGGTGAATGCTCATGGAAATTGGAGCGGTGAATGCTCAGGGAGTGGAGCGGTGAATGCTCAGGGAGTGGAGCGGTGAATGCTCAGGGAGTGGAGCGGTGAATGCTCATGGAAAGTTGAGCGGTGAATGCTCAGGGAGTGGAGCGGTGAATGCTCATGGAAAGTGGAGCAGTGAATGCTCAGGGAGTGGAGCGGTGAATGCTCAGGGAAAGTGGAGCGGTGAATGCTCATGGAAAGTGGAGCGGTGAATGCTCAGGGAAAGTGGAGCGGTGAATGCTCAGGGAGTGGAGCGGTGAATGCTCAGGGAGTGGAGTGGTGAATGCTCAGGGAGTGGAGCGGTGAATGCTCAGGGAGTGGAGAAGTGAATGCTCAGGGAGTGGAGCGGTGAATGCTCAGGGAGTGGAGCAGTGAATGCTCAGGGAGTGGAGAAGTGAATGCTCAGGGAGTGGAGCGGTGAATGCTCAGGGAGTGGAGCGGTGAATGCTCATGGAAAGTGGAGCAGTGAATGCTCAGGGAAAGTGGAGCGGTGAATGCTCAGGGAAAGTGGAGCGGTGAATGCTCAGGGAAAGTGGAGCGGTGAATGCTCAGGGAGTGGAGTGGTGAATGCTCATGGAAAGTGGAGCGGTGAATGCTCAGGGAGTGGAGCAGTGAATGCTCATGGAAAGTGGAGCGGTGAATGCTCAGGGAGTGGAGCGGTGAATGCTCAGGGAAAGTGGAGCGGTGAATGCTCAGGGAGTGGAGTGGTGAATGCTCAGGGAGTGGAGTGGTGAATGCTCAGGGAGTGGAGCGGTGAATGCTCATGGAAAGTGGAGCGGTGAATGCTCAGGGAAAGTGGAGCGGTGAATGCTCATGGAAAGTGGAGTGGTGAATGCTCAGGGAGTGGAGCGGTGAATGCTCATGGAAAGTGGAGCGGTGAATGCTCAGGGAGTGGAGCGGTGAATGCTCATGGAAAGTGGAGCGGTGAATGCTCAGGGAAAGTGGAGCGGTGAATGCTCATGGAAAGTGGAGCAGTGAATGCTCATGGAAAGTGGAGCGGTGAATGCTCAGGGAGTGGAGTGGTGAATGCTCAGGGAGTGGAGCGGTGAATGCTCAGGGAGTGGAGTGGTGAATGCTCAGGGAGTGGAGTGGTGAATGCTCATGGAAAGTGGAGCGGTGAATGCTCAGGGAAAGTGGAGCGGTGAATGCTCAGGGAGTGGAGCGGTGAATGCTCAGGGAGTGGAGTGGTGAATGCTCATGGAAAGTGGAGCGGTGAATGCTCAGGGAAAGTGGAGCGGTGAATGCTCAGGGAGTGGAGCGGTGAATGCTCATGGAAAGTGGAGTGGTGAATGCTCATGGAAAGTGGAGCGGTGAATGCTCAGGGAAAGTGGAGCGGTGAATGCTCAGGGAAAGTGGAGCGGTGAATGCTCAGGGAGTGGAGTGGTGAATGCTCATGGAAAGTGGAGTGGTGAATGCTCATGGAAAGTGGAGCAGTGAATGCTCAGGGAAAGTGGAGCGGTGAATGCTCATGGAAAGTGGAGTGGTGAATGCTCATGGAAAGTGGAGCAGTGAATGCTCAGGGAATGTGGAGAAGTGTGCATTGTGTGTGGACTGTACAGGTTAGAAAGCTGCCATAGTTTTTTATGTTATGAAGTGGTGTTATGTTATAGTTATTTATGTTATGAAGTAGTGCATTATATACTATTTTCCCTTTGATTTTATTTTTACAAACAAATAACATGTTTCTACAATTCTGTATGTTCAGAGACCCGTTACAAAATAGTTATTAGTGAAATGTTTATTTTATTTATGTTTTAAGTTTTCTCGTTTTGTACTGCTCCTTTTAAAAAATATATTTTATGTTTTATTTTCCATTTAAATATGGTCTGCTATGCAAATGTTTGATTTGATGTTCATAAATAAAACTTTTGAGTTTTATGCGATCCTTTGTCTTTCATTATCATATTACAGCTGTTTAAAAAGTGCTTCTAGTGTTAATGGTATATTCGAGAAGTTTCAGTCTGGTTTTTGTGCTGCATTGCAATGCTGATGATACCCAGCTATATTTGTCCCTAAAGCCAGGAATTTCTTCTGCCTGGGAGCTATTAGCTGCTTGCCTTACAGACGTCAAGCATTGGCTGTCACAGAATTTTCTAATGTTGAATTCAGATAAACCAGAGGTTATGTTGGTGGGCTCACAGAACCAACTTAAAGGAAATGTGGGATTACATGCGCTCGACCCTTACAATCTCTCATCAAAACTTAAACTAGAAATTAAGAGTTTGGGGGATCATCTTTGATCCTGATCTATCATTTGAGACTCATATTAGGGACGTTACTGAAGCATCTATTTACCATTTGAGAAATATAGGCAAACTTAGACCAATTATTTCCGTATCTGATGCCAAGAGACTAATGCAAATCACAGAATGCAGGGCTGCTGGTTATTCCTAGGGTCAACAAAAGCAACACAGGAGGTAGGGCTTTTTCTTGTAGAGCTCTAAATTATGGAATGCTGTGCCTTCGTTTGTCAGGGAAGCTGGGACCATTACAGTTTTCAAGTTGAGACTAACTAAAGCCATTTTATACACGCTTTTATAAAATGGCTTTCTTATCTTAGTGGGGTTTAATGTAACTTTAAAATTGCTGCTTTTGTATTATGTATAGACTGTTTAAATATGTTATTTAAATGGTCTGATTGTGGAAGTTGTATGTGTGACATGCTATACAAATGTATTGTGGTTTTCTTCTTTTTTCTGCTATGTACAGTGCTTTGTGATACTTCTGTATGAAAAGCGCTATATAAATGCAATAAAAATAAATAAATGAATAAATACGGTATGAACAGCATTGTTCAGAATCTTGCAGGGTAGTAACGAGGAGTCACTGTAAGATAAGGAGTTATCCATGAACAATGAATCTGTCACAACCAGTCTATATCTCAAACCTACTGACAACAGAACATTGCTGATGTTAAATAGGATTCATCAATGTAACCTGCTACACTGCTTTGCCTGTTTCCAAATTTACAGCACTAATATCATTAAAAGTAAACTGCATGATTCAAATAGTGTGATCTGACTGCCAGACTACAGACTGTGTATCATGTACTGCTCCAAATGTAATCTGAAATATCTTGAGAAACAGGAACATCACTTTTCTCAGAACACATTGAATTGTGCCTCAAGCCCTACACTAGTCTTGCTACAGTTTTCACAGCACGATAATTAAATTAAACAACATGCAGTTATTTCAGCCCTCTGCCTCTCAGAGATAGTCCTTTAAGACTGATAGTGCTTTTGGAATTAACAAAGTAATACCTCTTTATCAGAAAGTCTACCCAACAGTTATCTTTCTTTTTCCCTTCTCTGTATTGCCCACGCTATATTTAGAAAATAAAATGTACCCCTATGCCCAACAAACAATTTCCTTTCCTCTTGGTAAATGTCCTTTCTAGATCACCCCCTCCACCTGGGCTCAAAGATCATCTCTAATACACAGCATATTAATAAGCAGGGGGAGTGCTGCAGTTCACACCTCATTTCATATTAATAAGCAGCAGGAGTGCTGCAGTTCACACCTCATTTCATATTAATAAGCAGGGGGAGTGCTGCAGTTCACACCTCATTTCATATTAATAAGCAGGGGGAGTGCTGCTGTTCACACCTCATTTCATATTAATAAGCAGCAGGAGTGCTGCAGTTCACACCTCATTTCATATTAATAAGCAGCAGGAGTGCTACAGTTCACACCTTTCAACCATGTGTTAACTGACTTTACATTCACAAACCTTCCATCATGATAACAATTTCCACAGGATGTGTACCAGCCTAAATCTCATCCAATTCTCAAAGCCTGGCTGCAGTAATAATGGAAGCTTGAAATGAGTGGAATGATCCATTAAAGAAATCCCCCATTACCAACATGGACAGTTGGTAAAAACAATGTTTCATTTCTTTTAACGTGTATGTCAAGTTTGTCTGTTGCTTTTCTTTTATAACACTATAAGAATGGTTCAGAACATGCCGTTGGTTAGGTATTCACTCACTGAGAATTGGTACTCTGTTAGTTTTACCCCACCAAATTATAAATCAAACAACAACATAAATAAAAGTATTTGTCAATTAATGCCTCAGACAAAGTAGCAGGGCTGCTTATTTCACAAGGGTCAAGATTTTTAATGATTTTTTAAATAACTGGAAATCATTTTTATATCTACTGAACACAGAAACAGCAATCTTGCCTCTGAATTCATTTCAAGCACTGATGTCTGTGCTAGAAAGCGTAGACAGAACAACAGTGCCTTTTACTGGCATAAAACATGAACTGCAGCCTGACGATGTTTTCCCTCAGGGGTTGTTTATTCTTGGCCTCTCTTATAACATGACTCAATGTAATAAAGATAAGCTGCAAAGCTGTAATGCAGGTTTCTAGTGGTGCTAGAACACAGATCAGCCACTGATTACATCATTGGAACAGACCCCCTAGACAAAGCTAATTCAATGTGAAGAGTCTGCAAGATGTTTACATTGTTCTGGAGTGATGTGTAACTATTTCAAAGTCTGAAGCATCTTGTGGATACACCAAGCCTGAGGCCTTGCACTTGTATGTGTGGTGTTTTTGTTTGCAAATAAAGTTTTGTTTATTTTAAATGTAAATTAGTCAGGTTTGGGGTTACAATTGTGCACAAAGTGGCCTAATTGATTAATTGATGGTGAACTGAGCCCAGCCTCGTGGGATATAAGAGGAACTGGGGGTGCTGGGGGTGCAGCAGCACCCCTGTCCTTCAAGCCAGGTGCAATGATAAGCCCTGCTAGTTGTGTGAATCTTTGAGCTGTGTGTGTGCAGTGCACAGTGCCTTTTCACATTGCTTTGGAGCACAAATGATAGTAGGCCAGTCAGTGCTGCCCGTCACAACAGGGGCAGGATGCTTTATAAATCACACCATGACAATTTCCTTAGAGCTGATTAGTAGTTAGAATGCATTACAAGCAAGTATGTACAGTAGAACGCATATTGAAAATGTCCCCCAAAAAGAATATCAGATTTTTTTGTGAGTTCTTCAGCGACACCTCCTGCTAAAATCTGCTCATCATGAATGCTGCTAACTGGGGCTGCTGCTTTGTGGAGCAATACTAAAAACCGACACAGTGGCATTGTGGATGTGCCAGACGTCTCTAATGAAAAACTCATCAGCATGACACCGGAGCACAAATCAACCTTTGAAGTTTTCTGACCGTCCTTGCCTTCAAAGACAACTGTAAATAAAATAGAACTGTTCAGCCTGTTTTTACAGTAACCCTTTCTAAATTGCAGGATTTAAGTGCTCCCTGTCTCTGCTTTGCTTGGGTGCTGTTTTGATTTGTAATTTTGGTTCCTTTGTTTGACTCTTTTGTTTGATTTAGTTGTATTTAATTGAAGTGTGTGAAAGCACTTAAACAGCAGTCTTCCATCTCTGTGTTTGCTATTCCTGCTACTAATCTTCACCAGATATCACTGACAGGGAGCGTCACTCAATACTGCTCATTACACGCACATAACATTACAAAACAAATCTTTAGACGCTGCAATATTTTAACAGGAAAACCAATGTATGCATTTTTATTTCAAGGAAATCAACTTGTTTTTCGTCAATATAAAATATACATTGATAAGAAGATTGAGTTAATTGACACATTTTCAGTATTCTTTATTGTTGACTGTGCTGAGTATTTATCTCTGAGAGGTTTCTATAGAGGACCTGTCTCTTTGGCCCCTCTCCTGTTATCTCTGAGAGGTTTCTATAAAGGACCTATCTCTTTGGCCCCTCTCCTGTTATCTCTGAGAGGTTTCTATAGAGGACCTATCTCTTTGGCCCCTCTCCTGTTATCTCTGAGAGGTTTCTATAGAGGACTGTGACAAAGAGAGAATGAATTCTTGTTTTAGATCTCCCTCCCGACCGGTGAGGACGCTAGGGAGGAGGAGCAGTCATCCCCAGGGTAGGTGGAAGTCGGCCACCTGGAAGGGGGGCGGAGCCGCGGTGCGCAATGTCGTCGACCCGGTCGGGAAGCGCGGTGGCAATCACGCATTGGCTGACGGCGATTGCCCTCGCTGACCAATGGGGCGAGACGGAGCGTACAAAAGGGGGCGTGCCCAGGGTTCTGCTCCTTCTTGCAAGGTACAGTGCATGGGTGAGAGAGAGAGAGAGAGAGAGAGAGAGAGAGAGAGAGAGAGAGAGAGAGAGAGAGTCAAGCAGAGAAACAGAGGAAGGGGTTTTAAAGACGGTTCGTCTTTGCTGTGGGGGTTTTTTTGAACTGACTTCTCTGTTTGTGTATTATAGAGCACTAACGGGACGCTCCCGGATACAACGGCGGAGTGAGGACCCGAAAGTGCTGGCTTCGTTACCGAGGGGTTTCCTGTGGTTGGATTACAATAGGAAGATGAACTGTTTTGTTGTTTGTTTTATTTTGGGACTGCAACCCCGTTTCTTTTTATGTTGTCGGGCTACACATTGGTGTGTACCCTGGCGTCCTTTTGTTGGTGAGAGTACGTTTTGTTTTCCAAACGTTAAAAAGGAGAAATAAAACCCAAGCGTTTAACTGGAAGGGACACACTACGGCTATCCTGTCACACGTGGTGTCAGACCTGGGAATGGATCCAGCCACTTTGGCGGCGGTTCTGGAGGCTTTGGACAGCCGAAGGGAGGCCGAGGAATGGAGGTGGGAGGAGCGATACACAGCCCTCATCGAGAGGGTCGGGATGGGGATGACGTCGGCAGCAGGGCCCGTGATGGTGGCCCCGAAGGCCCGGGCTCAGAAAATGACGGTGGAGGATGACCCGGAAGCCTACCTGGTGGCGTTTGAGCGACTGGCCACCACCGCAGCATGGCCCCGGGAGTACTGGGCGAGCCAACTTGGCCCGTGCCTGATTGGGGAAGCGAAGGCAGCATACCGGGCCATGACGGACGGCAACGCTGCCCAGTACGACCTGGTGAAACAGGCTATCCTCCGCCGTCTTAACATCACGGGGAGACCCACCGGTCAGGTTCCGGAGTTTCGGCAGCCACCGGACACCCGGCCCAGGGTGGTGGCACAGCAGTTGTGTGACCACATGGCACAATGGCTGAACCCTAGCCAGAAAACCGGGGTCCAGATGGGGGAGGCCATTGTTATGGAACAGTTCTGCCATGTGGTCGGGGCTGAAACGCAGGCCTGGATCCGCCGGCACAACCCCACTACCCTGGACCAAGCCATGGCGCTGGCTGAAAATTTTGAGGACACCCTCATGTCCGCTCAAACCAACCTGCTGAACTGCCCCTCTCCCTCCGTTACCAAGGTACCACCATCAAACCCCCCCGGACCAAGACCTGCCAGATCACCGGCCCCGTTGGGCCATCCGGTCCCCTTACCATGGCAACAGAGGTTGGCCCCCAGCTGGGGTAGAATGGTTTCCCCCGCCCCGCTGTCATACCAACAGCGGGACAAAAATGTACCACCCTTGCCTTCTGCCCCACCAGTCTGTTTTAGGTGCCAGCAGCCGGGTCACATCGCTAGGTACTGCCCGGCAGCCATGGAGTGCGACCTGGCCGCGTGTTACCTGGCGTCGGAAACAGGTAAGAAATGGGGAAATGGTCGGGAGGGCCGTGTATGGTTGATGTTGTACTGGGAAATGTGAAAACCCACGCGTTAGTGGACACAGGGTGTGAGCACACTTTAATTCGGACAGCTCTCCTCGGCGGTGTGTCGTGGCAGCCACAAGGACAGGTGGCGATCTCCTGTATCCATGGAGATACGGCGACATACCCCACCCTAAAAGTATCTATCGGTAGGTCCGATAAAGCGCCACCTGGTAGTGGGGGTGGTCGAAAAGTTACCACATCCGATTATTCTGGGTCGAGACTGGCCGCAATATAAGGATTTAATAAAAGTATCGGCAGCCTCGACCACACGTGTAGACACGGCAGACCCCCGGGGAAGGGAAATAATTGGCACCACTTTCCCTTTCCATGCAGAACTGTTTTCTCCACTTTTTCGTCCTAGAAAAACACACAAGGAGAGACGGAGGGAAAAGTGGGAAGGCGCATCGATCCGACACAGTTGGGGCCTGGCAGGGGAAGGGTCTGATGGTCCCAAACGACAATCGAAGGGGGTAGGAACGCAGTGTGACCGGGCGGGCGAGGTTACTGGACCCTTGAGGGCAGAGACTGCTCCAGCCCCTGTCAATATCCTGGACGTGTGGGCCTCAAGCACGAACTTAGTGTGGGAGCAGACCAACGACCCCACACTGGTGCACGCTTGGGAACAGGTTCGGTCTATTGAGGGTAAGGATGTTGACGGCATCGGGACGCTGGTATATCCCCACTTTGTTGTAGAGGGGCACTTGCTATATAGAGTAAATCTAGCCCCGGGCACAGGACAGCCTGTCAAACAGTTGATGGTTCCCCCGTCTTGTCGACCAGAGGTCATGAGGCTGGCGCATGACGTTCCCTTTGCAGGACACCTTGGTGTTGACAAAACGAGGGACTGAATACTGGCTCGATTTTATTGGGTGGGACTCTACACCAAAGTGGCGAAATATGTAGCTACCTGCCCGGAATGCCAGAGAGTAGCGCCGGGTCGAGTGCGCCCCGCGCCTTTGGTCCCACTGCCTATTGTCTCCACTCCCTTCGAACGCGTTGCAATGGACATAGTTGGGCCGGTGCTGCCTTCTGATTCCGGGTACACGCACATATTAGTGACGGTGGATTATGCAACACGGTACCCGGAAGCAGTTCCGTTGCGGTCCACTAGTGCCACTGCAATTGCGAAAGAATTGAGTCAGATTATGGCTAGAGTAGGGATTCCCAAAGAAATATTAACTGATCACGGAACAAACTTTTTATCAAAAACGCTACAACAGGTGAACAAAATTCTAAAAATACGTCCCATCAGGACGTCTGTTTATCATCCCCAAACGGACGGTCTGGTGGAGCGTTTTAACCAAACATTAAAGCAAATGTTGAGACGGTTTGTGAGTCAGGAGCAGAAACATTGGGCTACTCTTCTTCCTTACCTACTCTTCGCCGTGAGAGAGGTGCCTCAGAGCTCAACGGGATTTTCCCCCTTTGAGTTATTATACGGCCGGCAGCCACGGGGCATCCTCGATCTGTTGAGAGAAGGTTAGGAAGAACATAAAAGCTCTTCTAAAAATGTAGTGCAGCATGTGCTCCTACTACGGGATCGTCTTGATTTAATTGGTCGCTGGCTCAAGACAATCTTAGATCAGCTCAACATCGGCAACAGCAGCATTACAATACTAATGCACAATTCGAACTTTTGACCAGGAGATAAAGTAATGCTGCTTCTTCCGTCATTGAGTCGAAACTGTGTGCTAAATGGCAGGGACCATATGAGGTGATACGGGCCGTAGGACTAGTAAATTATGAAATTAGGCAGCCCGATCACGAAACAAAACGGAAATTTACCATGTCAATTTATTAAAGCCCTGGAAGGCAAGGGAGGTCTTATTCATAGCCCCAGGCGAGATGGAGGATGACTTGGGACCCTGCATAGAGGCCCCTAGCCCCAGTCAGATTTCAATGGGGGAACAGTTACTTCCGGATCACCAGGTGGAATTGCGTAAGTTGATTGGGAAATTTGGGGATGTGTTTTCTGACGTGCCCGGCAGAACTAACCTTACCGAATATGCTGTTATTACTCCGCCAGGGATCACTGTTCGAGAGAGGCCTTACCGGATCCCAGAAAGTCGAGTGGCGTTCAGGACAAGGTGAGGGCGATGCTTGAACTTGGGGTCATTGAGCCTTCCAGAAGCGAGTGGTGCAGTCCCATTGTCATAGTGGCTAAGAAAGATGGCACTAATCATTTCTGTGTTGACTTTCGAAAGGTCAATGCTATCACTAAGTTCGACGCCTACCCCATGCCTCGGATCGACGAACTCCTCGACCGACTGGGGACGGCCAGGTTTATTTCAACTCTGGACCTGACGAAGGGATATTGGCAGATCCCTTTGACCCGCAATTCACGTGAGAAAACGCCATTTTCAACTCCGGACGGCCTGTTCCATTTTAAAACCATGCCGTTTGGGTTACATGGTGCACCCGCCGCCTTTCAGAGACTGATGGACAAGGACTCACAGCCGTCCTTCAGTCTCTAAGGGCTGCCCGGTTGACAGCCAACCTGAGGAAATGTGCGCTTGCTAAATTAGAGACCCAGTACCTAGGATTTATCATGGGAAACGGGCGGGTGAAGCCCGTGGCCACCAAGGTCCAGGCTTTGGTGGACGCGGTGGTCCCCAAAACCAAGTCTCAGGTGAGGTCACTATTGGGATTGGCTGGTTATCCCCGAGTATGCCACCGTGGTCAATCCCCTGGTAGACCTCACTAAGAAATGTGCGCCAAATTTAGTGAAGTGGTCAGTGGAGTGTCAGGGAGCGTTTGAGACCATTAAACAAAAACTGTGCCAGGCTCCTGCGCTAATATCACCAGATTTTAGCAAGAGATTCTTCCTCCATACCGACGCGTCAGAGGTTGGTTTGGGGGCAGTCTTGTCTCAGAAAGTTAACGGGGTGGAGCACCCCATTCTCTACATGAGTAAAAAAATGCTTCCTCGGGAACGCAATTACTCGGTTGTGGAGAAGGAGTGCCTGGCCATTAAATGGGCTACCCACTCCCTCAGATATTACTTACTGGGACATTCATTTGATCTGGTCACGGACCACGCCCCACTCAGATGGTTAAGCACCATGAAGGATAGCAATACTCGAATAACTCGCGGGTATTTGGCATTGCAGCCTTATATGTATCATATGGTACATCGTGCAGGGAAAGATCACCAAAATGCGGATTATTTTTCCCGGGAGGGGGGAGTAATGGGAATGGTAGATGTGGCCGAGTGTTCCTTCGGCTCCACTCTGAGCGGTGGGATATGTGACAAAGAGAGAATGAATTCTTGTTTTAGATCTCCCTCCCAACCGGTGAGGACGCTAGGGAGGAGGAGCAGTCATCCCCAGGGTAGGTGGAAGTCGGCCACCTGGAAGGGGGGCGGAGCCGCGGTGCGCAATGTCGTCGACACGGTATGGGAAGCGCGGTGGCAATCATGCATTGGCTGAGAGCGATTGCCCTCGCTGACCAATGGGGTGAGACGGAGCGTACAAAAGGGGGCGTGGCCCAGGGTTCTGCTCCTTCTTGCAAGGTACAGTGCGTGGGTGAGAGAGAGAGAGAGAGAGAGAGAGAGAGAGAGAGAGAGAGAGAGAGAGAGTCAAGCAGAGAAACAGAGGAAGGGGTTTTAAAGACGGTTCGTCTTTGCTGTGGGGGTTTTTTTGAACTGACTTCTCTGTTTGTGTATTATAGAGCACTAACGGGACGCTCCCGGATACAACGGCGGAGCGAGGACCCGAAAGTGCTGGCTTCGTTACCGAGGGGTTTCCTGTGGTTGGATTAACTGGAAGGGACTGGAGTCTATTATTTACACCAGACTACGGCTATCCTGTCACAAGGACCTATCTCTTTGGCCCCTCTCCTGTTATCTCTGAGAGGTTTCTATAGAGGACCTGTGTCTATGGCCCCTCTACTGGCTTCAGCACCTGTGTTGACTTCCCTCACCTGAGATGGGCTGCATTCTCTCTCACATTGTTTCTCAAAGGAAATATATACAACTTAGGCCTATCAATATTTCTGACAGATATTGATTTAGTGTATCACCACAGTTTTTTATGATTTTATGATTTTATTTTTTTTTATGTAGAGTTAAGATCTGACGAAGTTTTTACTCAAATGTGTAGTGTCTATAAACACAACGATGAATGGCAATTGATAATTTTGCACTGAAAGATGCATCTTTCTTTTTTGTTTTTCATTTCATTTTTTCACCTTTCAACCTCAAAATTATTTCTAAAATTCATATGTACTGTACACACTCATTATTATAATAACATTGGCTCCTGTAAACCACCTGGATGGTTAAAAACACAGCTAAGTCAATACAGTTGATTTCTCACTTTCTGATAGAAAGAGCCATCAGCATCATCATTGCTAATTAAGGGAACATCAGCCAGTTAGAATTAGAACTTGGGAAAGAGATTACAGAGAAGGACAAAGCAAAGGGAAGGGTAAGACGACAGCCCCATATTCAAAGAACCCACATTGCAGGTTCTTTGAATATATCTGTACAGTAGGCCTATACAGTATACAGTACAGTAGTAAAATCAAATTAATACCTAGCACACTTTTTTTGTACATTAGCCTACTGGTAACACAAAATAAATCATGCTGCTGCATTGTACACATTGGTGTATAATGCGAATAAAAGATTATTTTAAATTGAAACTAAATGATTTTAGGTTTTTTCATTTTATTTTAATTATTATTATTTTTAACTTGGTCTACTTAGTAGCCTAGACACTTGACACACAATAGATCCTGGTCCTTTACAGATGCTCAGAATGAGCTGGAGGGGTTACTGGCACATGTGTGCAGTCTATTGCTCCCAACACGCTTGGAAAACCAGAAATGTCATAGAAATTAGTTTTTAAGGCTTGTAAGTACACCGACTGTAGTGAAAATTAGGTACTTGGGTGTTCGTCTCAAAAATACATTGAGCACAACTGGCAACGCACGAGAAAAAGTGCACTCAGAAATGCCAGCAACAATTGCGACTGTTTAAAACATGCTTTCAAAAGTTCTTAACAAATTGATGCAATTGTAAGTGTCGCAATTGCCCGCAGCTTTAGTACATCTCATTACAATATTTTTGATTCCTCGTTTGCACTGTTTCTCCACCCTGTTTTTGTGAATTTCTGCAGGAACGCCCAGAATTACATATTAATTTAAGGCTAAAGCGCAAATAAGAACTGCGGCTGCAAAGCATTCATTAACATGATGCGAACAACGTTGCGTTTGTTTAGTACATTTCACGCTGCACGTCTGACTGGTTTGCAACAGACGCAACACTTTGTGTTGTGGCTGGAGCCTTAATTGAATTATTAATGGTTAATTAGGCTCCAGCCACACAGTATTTAAGGAAGGGAAAGTTTGGGGAGATGTATGAGAGGAGAACTGGTGAGTTTGTGTACAGTGATTTATAAAGTCTGTAGTGAAGGTGTATGAGAGGAGAGCTGTGAACTATGCATCAGCTGCAGAGTCACTTACAACTACGTCTCACCCGAAAGACAGAGCACAAGGAGGTTAAGTGACTTGCTCAGGGTCACACAATGAGTCAGTGGCTGAGGTGGGATTTGAACCGGGGACCTCCTGGTTATAAGGCCGTTTCTTTAACCACTGGACCACACAACCTCCTATTGGTTAGTTTGTCTACAGTGATTTTATGAAGTCTGTAGTGAAGGTGTTTGAGCTGGTTCACACATTGTGAATGGATTCATAGCTCTATGAAAAAATAATCTTATCCGTACCACTTTTCAAAACAAATAAATAACATACATTTTGCATTTGCATGTTTTGACTAAGTTTGCACGAGTGTTTAAAATTTGCATAAGTTATCATTTTTCAAGAAATCATTCTCTTTATTTAGCCAGGTGAAACCAATGAGGACATTTACAGTTGTCATTATGTTGACCTGGCACAGAAAGCTATTGAAAACAGACTGGAGACAATGCTCATTGTGAGCATGAATGACATAGATAAGACAAGAACAAGCAACACAAATAGATCCTTCATGGATATGATGTCCATCTAGCTTTCCAGTTGCATACATTAGCTAGTTAAGCATTGTTATCCACCTAACCAGGGAAGGGTTACATATTGCAAAAGCTATGCGAGCATCAGCCCGTGGTAATGACCCCTGTCCTCTTTCAAAAGCTATGAGAGCATCAACCCGTGGTAACGACCCGTCCTCTTTCAAAAGCTATGAGAGCATCAACCCGTGGTAACGAACCCTGTCCTCTTTCAAAAGCTATGAGAGCATCAGCCCGTGGTAATGACCCCTGTCCTCTTTCAAATAGGACTGGAAAGAGAGAGGAAGAAAGTTTATTAGAATTTCATTAGTCAACTCAGTCATATAACTCAACTTACTTTTATTTACTGAGATTGTTATTATTATAATAGACCTAAAATGAAAAGGACTAGTGAAAAAATCAATGGTTTTATATGAAATATGCTGTTGTTTTTACTGTGAATTGACGACCAGCAGTTTCTGCATGTAAGAGTTGAGCCATTTCTGCCTCTCCATGGCTGTCAGTAGTTTGCTTTTTTCTCTAAACGCTGCATCATCTGCTACCACTATATTCCTCTTCTCCGCGTCAGCAGCCTGTGCTGACCAATCAGAGGGCCAGCTCTTGCCCAACCCTGCTTCTCGGACCAGGGACTCTTCCTCTGATTGACTGCTGGGCAGCCAGTCCAGAGCAGATAGGAGGTGGGGTTTGAGCTTGGGGGCGGGGAGTTCCGGTGGGGACATCATTTGAACGCTCCAATCACGAAGGGAGATGGAAGGGTAGAGCACCTCCCACTGGGTGTGGCGTCTTGGAGAATTATTATCTTCACTGATTGGAGGTGAAGAGAGGCTGGAGCTGGCAGAGAGATTGACAAGAGAAAGAAAGAGATGATTGTAATATACTCAGTCATATAACACCTTACACTGCAGCATCCTCAATAAAGAAAGAAAAAGGCAAATAAACAAGAGTAAACATAAAACACACACCCTGTCACTACAAAGTGGATTTACTCAATGCATGACATTGTAGGAGATGTAGACACAATCATTGGTAACACCATTTTGTAAGACAAACAAATGTTTTTTTTTCTGTGATACTTGAATGTAGTTAACTTTGTGTGGTATATGGTTATGGTTGCTTACAGAAATGCTAAAACAAAAATAAAATTATTATTAGTTTATTTAGCAGACACCTTTATCCAAGACAACTTTACTATGCATCAGCTGCAGAAATGGTTAAGTGGCTTGCTCAGGGTCACACAATGAGTCAGTGGCTGAGGTGGGATTTGAACCGGGGACTTTCTGGTTACAAGCCCCTTTTCTTTAACCACTGGACCACACAGCCATCTATTTAAACTAATCAGAAAGAAAACATCCTATAAAGCACAAGAACACCTTGTACTTTTCACCTCAAAAGTCAGAAAGCAAAGAATTATAAATCTTTTTGAGAAATCAACCAATCACAGTTGAGGGTTTGTCAAAGTTCCAGAACATCTTATCCCCTGTACAGATGTCCTCCCCTGCATTGAACTTACAGTTCTGTGTTTAGTAGTAGAATCTTTGATATTGTGATTTATAAAAAGTGACTGTATGTGTTACGGGTGGTATTGTGTGATACACTGCCGTTACGTAATGTCCCCTGACAGTGAGATGAGACGAGAGGGGGTAATGCTCTAAAACCATAAAGCCCGGCTCTTTTGCATTGTAGTTAAGACGCTCGTCTGCCTTCTTTGTGTTACAGATAGTTTTCCTTTCATAACAGAAATCATTTTGAAACCAACTTGCAGTATAAAGTTTTACTATTATTAAGAGCAGCAGGAAAATATGAAGTATCAATGTGTGTGACTGTCACACACATTCTCTATTTGTCCGGGGGCCATATGCTTCATAAAAATCCATGCTTGCAGGGTCATCTATACAGAAATCTCATAAGAACCTAACTTAGTCCTAACCTTCAAGTCACTATCAGATTTCAAATTAGCTATTCAGTCCCCCAGCAGGATGGCTGAAATGTTATTCCCTGTACAACCAAAGCTATTAAAAACACTGAAGTTCCAGGGAACTGTTACCAGACGAAATGACAACCTGTACATTTACTTTTTACTTCAATTAATGTAATAAATAATACCTTAATCAGTACAGTACATAGGCAACAGGGTTCATTGCTACCAGAGAACCTACAAGATTGTTGCAAAAGATACAAGGAAATCATTTTGCAGACACAAAAACACTAGTGATTAATATAATTACAGGTCCTCGGGCATATACTGTACTGTGCCCATGAGATGATGGTCGTTCTGGGTTAAAGTTGGTTCATTCTTTTCAAAGTGTATGTAATGACTGACTGATTAGAACGGTGTGTGGAAATGGAAAATGTTTATTTCTCAATGTTGTGTTTCCCAGGTCCCTCATGATAACAAGCATGGCATGCAACTTAATTCATTTTTCCTGGTATGTGTAAAATAAAAAAGAAATATAAACGATTATTTCAAACTCAAGCCTTCTTCTTCCCAGGTAACCTTTTGGGACAGCAGACAATTCTGTCTCTTATGATCTTGTATAATGATCATTAGTATACAGTATTTGCACAGCCTACCACTTGTATAGAGGACACGCGGTAGCCAGTATTTTCCCAGTATATTTGGGTCTTGCTGCAGCCTCTCGTAATGGCCTCCTTACCTGTCTAAGCTGCGGAGGTGAGGGAGCGTGTATCCAGAAGACAGCAAGCCTGACAGCAGAAGAGCCAAGCACAGGGACCTGGACCGAGGTGCAGAAAGGGTCTTCATTATCTGAAGAAACAGTCAAGTGAATAAATGTATGGTATATAGGGAACACACTGGAATCTCTTTCTGAACCGAAAACAGTAGATGAAAGCATGCTACACAGTGTTTACTTGTGGATGCATGAATGTATGTAACTGCATGGATATGGGGTTGGGTGCAGCCGTTGGCTAATTCAGTGACGATTTTGTTCATTCTTAATATTACAGGTTAGATGGTGTTTGGATATTTACTGCAGCTGAAATTCTCTATTCCCATGAAGTTTGGTTGAGGAGCACATGCCACATTGTCACACTGTGATACACAAGAGTAACCCCAATGAACTCCAGGGTCTGATTTATGAGTCATCACCTGTTTCTATAGTCCAGCCGAATCATAATTGGTGTTGTGTTTCTATAAGACAGGTAGGCTCACTAAAGCTACCCACTATGTTCAGAACCATGTGAACCACGCAAGGAAAATGTGTTCAGAATGGTCTTGGAAATTGCTTTTGTGTAATTCCCCAGGGATGAAATCTACTACGAGAGAATACAGTGGAGGCAGTCATACACATGTATGTATGTATGACACACTTTTTTCATATGTCTGAAGAACCACTTATCTTGACACTTGGTATAACCGTTATTTAGCATTGAGATACTGAGAATATCAGCTCTTGCAGATATATGGGGATGTCTGTCCATACCTTTGAACATCTGAATGACACAGTTCTATTTGTGCATATATAGTGTCTGCAGAACCGCTTATCCAAATGTCATGAAACTTGATATCAACACTATTTAGCATAAAGTATTGAGAATATGGTATTCTGGGATATGGGGTGTGTCCTCATGTCCAGTCATCCATCTGTCACACTAACATGTTTGCATTCATCTGGAGAATTCCATGTCAAATTGTGATTAAGCATTTCATTGCCAACTCTTATTCTACAGTATACTATTCTGTAATGCTGTTGATACTGTATATGTCACAGGCAGCCACTTTGTCATCGTTCTGACAGCTCTGCTTGTGAATGTAAAGCTGCAGCAGGACATGTATGTTACTGACATACTTCTTCATAGAAGAGGCAGAAGCTAGAAGTGTAAGTGACCTAACATCTAGTTTCTATGTACCCGATACTGTATGTGTACATAGAAAATCCCATGCCATCGACAGGTTTGGAACGGCACCAAACACTGTATTGTAATTGACTAATAAAGATTTAGTTAGTAAGGATAATGTATTATTTAACTAAGGAATTATGAAATCAGTTAGAACATATGCCACACATTAAAAAACAATATACAATGAGCCTAATTATAAAGGGAAATTGTGGGTTGTATTAGGAGAAAAGCAGACAAGAAGATTGCAAAAAGAAAGCATTGCAGTACCTTACGGATATTGCTGAAGAAGCAGAGATGAATAAGTTCAATATGAACCCATGCCCTCTCTAATTGTCTCTGCCTATGTCCATAATTACAGCAGATGCTTCTCAAAGTTCAATGAGGGAAATGACTGTCATTTCTACAGAGCAACTAATACAAGAGGTAAGTAGCTGTCAGTGGAATACAACAGGTAATACAATCAGACAGTGTGAGCAATGTTCTATGGAAACGCTACTTCTATTATATATTCTGCTCCCGTCATGACACTCACCTTATACATTGTACTGGTATATAGAAACGGGACCCTGGTTACTGTTAAGATTTTAAAAAATGCACCTTACTACAAATATTAAGTCTTGATTTAAATAATATTAGAAAATGCAAGATAAATCTCACCAAGGTTATTGTCTTGCCCCACTGATAAACAACAATTCTTGATTTGGTTTAAATTAATTGGGCAATTAACTTAAACATTTTTTTGCAGTGTATTAGTTACAAAATAAATAGTAAATTGCATGCCTATTATATATAAGTTGTGTGCTGTGATTTAATGCAAACAATATGTCCAATCACAGCAACAAAGCACGGGAATACAGCATGTTTTTTTAATCACAGAGTTTAGCTTGATTTTACAAACACTTTGTTACTTTTTAGAATATGTTTCTATTATCCCTTCCCACTTAGAGGACCTCTATTTTAAGGGAGCTTTGATACATGTAATAGTTAATATACAATTAACCATAAAGTATGCCACAGTTGTCCAACATTTCCAAAGAGTTATAGAACCAGTAGTAGCAACTACACTAATACAGAGCTTCAGTTACATGTCTAAATACAACATCGATTTGCTGCATTTTGTCTGTACTTGCTTTCAGACAACTACACTACAGATTGCCCTTGTAGTTTTATCAAACCCTTTCAAAGACCTGTATTGGCTCTAGAGACATCTATTGGATTTCGCTGCACATTAATGTCACATTAAAAACAATGTTGGATATTTACAGCTCTAGAGGATAAGTCAGTCATAAACCTAAACTTGAATTACTCTGGGGTTTAGTTCACATCAAACCTGTTACACAGTTTGGTCCTGACAGCCATGCATTGAACAGGTCAAAGATACGTATGCAGTGCTAGAGACTGTTCTGTCCGCACCTGGGTGGTCCATCCAATGCAGTCTTGCAGGGCAATGTCAAGAAGCACTGTTTGCTCTATCCCTGCTCAGCGGACAACAGACTGTCTAATGTCAGTCTCTGATGAGTGCTAACCAAACAAAACCAGTGCTGGTCATCGCTGGAACTCACAACATGGAGGAAACTAGAATACAAGCAATGACTCTTGTCATCTCGCCTGACCCTGGCTTAGTGTGTACTTTACACTACAAGCAACGCATTTGGTTGTCTTACCTTTTGGAGTAAAACAGGTCCCAGCTCTCAGATTCAAGGTGCTGCACAGCCAGGGTTCAGTAGAAATTGAAGTGTTTCTGTCATGTTGTTTCCCGTCTTATATACCATACCTCCAAAACAAAGATGAAGGGTGTTTGAGAGAGGGAGGGAGAGAGGGAGGGAAAGAGAGAGAGAGATTAAAAGATTGTTTTATTTAAACTGTAAAAGGTCTGTTTTTAAGGAAGTAATAACAAGACTGGAGGCCAGCTTGGTCATCGTTATTTTTTTCCCTTGGGTACGTAGAATACACTGGGAGGTAGTTCATTCCTGTTCATCCCTATAGATACAGCAGGTAGAACACATTCACTTGACTTGCAAGGTTGAAGGTCGTAGATTTAACGAGGTCTGGACACATTCTGAATTTTAAAAAAAATGAAAAAATGAATATCAAGTCGTGAATTATTCATTTTTTGTTTTAAAAAAAGGCAAGAGTTAATCATTTGTTACATATCCTTTGTATATTTTTCCCTTGTATATCCCTGTAAACAAAAAAAAAAGAAAAAGAGAATCGCATCTTTAAACCTCAGTGGTCAATGTCAGTTATGGGTAAGTGCACATTACCAAAGAACTTGAGTCAGTTGTTTCTTCCTTTGTTTTTCTGCTCCTACGCCTGCACAGGGTGGAATAAGGAATGCTCGTTAAATTTGATAAGGCCGTTAGCAAACCTGTCACTAGATTGATACTTAGATAAATAAATTGATGGATTTAGGGTGGGTTGCTGAGTTTATTTTTGAAACTGGTCCCTTTTTGCTGGTTAGAAAAGCAGATAAATATTAAGAAATAAAATTGGAGGCAGGTAGAAGATGGCTTGCATTTTAGGCAGATTTTCTTTTCTTGTTGTTGTTGTGGGTTGACAGGCAATTGGGCTGCTTTTGTGTTCCAGCTGTTAAATCAGAAGGATATTTTATGACAGGTGCTGGTTTGGCAGCACTGGAGATTGAAGTCCACACAGCTGGAATAGTGCGGTGGCAATGTGAGCTTTTCATGACTGACCTGGAATGAGCTATTTGGTTTAGAGTTTTTTAAAACTTTCTTACAAAGGTGACAGTAGTGCCCAGTTTGATGGTGTTTTTGTGATGTGGACAATTGCCCCCTAACGGCTGAACTGAGACTACCAAAATCCTTTGAAACCCGGGCTTTCAAGACTACCCCACAATCCCCGTACACATTATTAATAAAAACTGGATTTCTGTTGCCAATAACTTCTTCTTGCAAGCCCGACACCTTCCCGGTATCACTGACAGCATGACGAGGCTCTTTATCTCTATAGATCTCCTGCTTCAGATGTCTGAGCGGTGAGATTAGTCCTCAAGTTTGTTTGTTTTTAATACATTGATTATTGTTTTACGATTCTTGTTTTATTTGATATTCTATTATCGATTATTGTGTTATTAATTGTTATTCATTAACCACTATGTTCTTTACAGATTCTTCTTCTTTGCATTGGGGGCGCTGTTGCGGGGAGCCGGGGGTTCTCTTTTGGGCACAAGTGAAGCTCACTTGGGGGTCGGCTACATTGGCCTTGTCCTCCAAGAGGAAGGTTCCCAAGTGCCAGAGGAAACCCCCAGCCAAAAAATACCAGAACTATCCTTCATTTTCTTGTATTTCTGCTCACTGTAATCTTTTTCACCCTTGCCAGTCTCCCTCTCTGGAGAGCAAAGCTTGTTCCCAGCCTCGGAGCGCAGCAATTATGCCTTGACTCCTCGGAGGTGGCTTCAAGAGCTGGGGGATACCCCTGGCCCTCTTTGCATGTTTATTTCTCTTTTCCACCTCTCCAATTTCCCCTCAAAGGAAGTGAAATTCACTACTCACTTTAGCCACGCTGTCCTCCCTCATAGGTACCCTTGTAAGCCAGGGAGACACTTGGACATCCTCTTCATCTTTTAGATTCGTCCGCTATCCTACTTCTCGTTTCCCCTTGGGGGAAGTATCGTAGCTTCCCAGCTTCCTCACCTCCGAGAGTGCGGCTCTCTGTGAACCAAGTGAAAACCATGTCCTTTTACTAAAGTCACAAGCACTTATTCCTATTTCAATTCCTGAGGTTCTTCTGCCATGCAGCCCTTGCTCCTGTACAAGAAACTACTAGTAAAATCTATCAATGATGTGGGGGACATGTTTTCTATTCCATTAAGAAGTTTGGCTTCCCAAATTTTTACAAAGCAACTTTTTATTAAGACCTAAAACAGTATAAACTTTTCCACTATACCTTTACCTAGGTCTATGAAGGAAAACTCCAATCAAAACGGTAGTCCAGTAATTATATATTGTGTATATACTGTATATGGCTATTTTGACGTCTTTTCAGCATGAGACACTAGCATTAATTTCAAGTTATCTAAGGTTGAAAGAATTGGTGTTTTTAGAAAGTGTTGATTCGTTTTTTTATGGGCTAAAAAGGCAACAGTAGTTCATGGTATCCATCACATAATTTCTCAGATCCAGGAAATGAAAATACTTGTAAAAACTACACAGGATGGCAGCTTGATTGACAGAGAAAAAGTATATAAATGTACATTTGGTGTTGTTGCTGCTGAATCATTGGGATACTTTAAGATGTGGAACTAGATGAGCATTGATGGGTTGAATGGCCTCCTCTTCATTGATTTTTTTTTTACTTTTTCAGTTCTTTCTTGTTTCCCCAAGTCCAGTGGAATTAAAAAACCAGACCAGAAGCCCATGTAATATATGTTTATGGATTATCAGTGCATGTTGGCTTTTGAATGTTTTAAAATGCATATATTTATATATATATATATATATATATATATATATAGATATATAGTAACACAGCCTCTCTGTCATCAGCTTGTTTGCCCCTTTAAAACACAGACCCAGACGCAGAACTGCACAATGAAGCACTTTCGTGCACTTTTATTACAAAACAAAATAAACAAACAAACCCCTAGCTCAAACGTAGAGCCTACCTTCACTTTAACAGGTCCCTGACTGACACACAGGACGGCTAAGCTGTTTACCTGTCAACACACTTTAATAAAACAGTTTACCTTCTTTTTACGCAGCCAAACACTTCTTATAGCAGCTACCTGGTGATCTCTCTCTAATGGAGCTGGAAGCTCTCTTTTATAGTTTGTGGCTGTTCCCAATCAACACTAATTACCTCGTTTGGGAACAGCCACATTCTCACATGTTTTTGGCAGGGAGAGGAATTAACCCCATCCCTGCCAACCACCACCAAAACACACCACACCCAGATTTTATTTACATGCAGAGCCCTTGCTCTGTTACAATATATATATATATATATATATATATATATATATATATATATATATATATATATATATATATATATATATATATATATATATATATACACACACACACACACACACATACATACACACACACACAAATACAGTGAAAGGAGGTCCACAAAAATCTACTTTACTGTATGAACAGTATCACGATCAGCCACTGCTTAGATCATTTGCAATTGAATATGCAATTGAAGTTCAAGCTTCTGTTGGAGGAATTAGAAATCGAGGATCCTGAGTCACCCAAGAAGAATTCTTCTCATGTGTTAATATCAAAAGGGTCATGAATTAATATAATTATAATGCAATTTAAATTCAATAATTTCTTATTCTGGTAATGTTTAAACAATGGCAAGAACACCACAGGAATAACTGGCATTCCATTCATGTGGATTTGCAGTCAAGGGGTTGACTGCTTAATAAATAAGACTCTTTGAAAACACAAGAATACATTATTTCAAAACAGGTTGGAAAGGTTAAAGATTAAAGCGATCAAAAGGTCATAGAACTGATTGGACCAAAGACTGTTCGCAGTGTTGACATCTTGTGACCTTGTAAGCCAGTTATATTTAATGTAATCCTTGTTAAATCACATACATACAGCAACGAGTTTTAGTGAAGTTAACATAGGGGCAATTTCCATGGAAAAAGACAAATAAGTCTCACCTTTTTCTCACTCTATTTTGGTAGTACTTTTGGGTTGTGTGTGTTTCCATGTAGTCTTTTAGCCAGAGAAATTCTCATTCCAAATGCAAATAACCTATTTTACATTAAAATACGGGAAGCATGTTTAAATAAATAATCATAAAAAAACAACATTCCATAAGAAAGAGCTGTGTACAAGTATTATTCGCTAAATATTTTTGACTGCATGTACTGTATATATTTATTATAAACCTATTATACACATTATTATTATTAAAATTAGTCATTTACCAGGCTCTTTTATCCAGAGCTACGCATCAACAGCACTGCTGCTGCAGAGTCACTCAGAAATAGGACCTCGGTTTTACATCTCATCCGAAGTATATATACACATACTTACATAATAAATACATGTTTTCCTACAGAACTGTAGCTTCAGAAAATCATATGCTTATAGCCTATGCATGGAGCTAAATACCAGCACTTTAGGTTAATGATATAAAAGTGATCCAGTCACACTAACAAAATAAAACGGCACTGTGGCCAAAATTAACAGGTTTACAAAAATACAGCACGGAACACGGAACACAGAACCAACACAGACCCTCACCTTCACCAACATTATCTCTAACCATTCCATATAACCTCCACGATCACCCTGTTTATACACCTGTGGCTGGAAATTTAACCCTCTCCCTGCCAACCCAATATTCCCAACACCAACACCTGTGCACCGACAGGGCTTTCCCTGCCACACCGCCACAGTACTAAATAGGCTACCGTACTCACCCTTATTTCCCACTACATATTATTCTTACATTAATAATAATAATAATAATAATAATAATAATAATAATAATAATAATAATAAATACCTAAATCACTGAGGAAAGCAATAATGAACACTACTATCAGTTATTTACTCAAAATATTTATTTATAAATAAAATAGTTCATGAATTCCATTATTATCAGTAATAAGGAAAAAAAACGTACCTGGTTATATCCACTCTTTTATTGCTATTTATAAATGTTGTAAAAACACACACACACACATACACACATATATATATATATATATATATATATATATATATATATATATATATATATATATATATTAAAACACATGAGACAGAATACATGTTCTGATATAATTAGGAGTCAAATACATCAGATTTACATTGTGTTCCTGTTTTTTTTCTCAGCTGTAAAGTGTTTTGTTTCTCCGTGCTGCTGAAAATGTCTCAGCCCTTTAAAAATGAAATGCCCACGTAACAGGGTGATGTGTTTCATGTGTGAGTCGTTACTGAATAATCATAAGGCAGACTCAGAGCACTGGTGTTGACACGCCGCACAGGCACACAGATTTATTACCAGCAATGGGAGCCCCAGTGTCAGTTTGCCACACAAAATGGTGAGCGCTAGTCCCTCTAAACGGAACGTGCCACTCCAGGAACCTACTACTGTACTCTACGGTAACACTCTCTATACTGTTGAGATCAACATCCCCTAAACTGACCTACTATTGTTGCTCCTGAAGTCCAGCCTCCCAGCGCCTCTGGGTCGTTGCGACAGTCCTGGTTGAGCAGTCTTCACAGGAACCGTTTTCATGAAGTCCCAGCTTCCCAGCGCCTCCAGGTCATTGTGACGGTCCTGGCTGAGCAGAGTCTTCACAGGCACCGTCTTCTGAAGTCCTGGCCTCCCAGCTCCTCCGGTCGTTGTGACAGTCCTAGTTGAGCAGTCTTCACAGGAACCGTCTTCTGAAGTCCCAGCTTCCCAGCACCTCCAGGTCGTTGTGACGGTCCTGGCTGAGCAGAGTCTTCACAGGCACCGTCTTCCGAAGTCCTGGCCTCCCAGTGCCTCCGGGTCATTGTGACGGTCCTGGTTGAGTAGTCTTCACAGGCACCGTCCTGCAGTCAAGGGGTTCTGTAGTAGTCTTCCTGCAGAGCGGAAGCTCTCCTCCTGGATGTAAACAAGCAAGCTTTCACTCAGCGCCCGTCTGTGTGGCAATGGCCGTGCAGTAGCCCCGACACTTGAGCTCCGCACAGCATCCCCAGGCACGCCCCCCAGCCAATCCGGACTTCCTGATCCCCTCAGTGCTGGGCGAGCCTAACTACCCAACTGGTTGCCCAGCAACGCGTCTCAGCTGCACGCCCTTGTGCAGGAACCAGGGACCAGGCAGTGTGACTCTGCAGCAGTAGTTGCATAGTTCACCCCTAGCCTCTGTCGCTTTGGATATGATATCAGTCGTTGATATCAGACAGAAACATTTAAATATGCCTCCCGTATTTTATTATAAAAAGGTTATTTGCATTTGGAAGGAGAATTTCTCTGGCTAAAAGAAAACTACATGGAAACCCAGACTAACTGAAAGTACAACCAAAATAGCGTGAAAAAAAGGAGAGACTTATTTCTCTTTTTCCATGGAAATGACCTCACTGATAACCACAGTACTCCGTGAATGTGCAGTCATATCTTATACCTGTACATGATATCCATATAGAACAATTTAGTGCATTATCACTTCATAGTTATTTTATATGCCAAATCAGATCCCAATGTAAATACAAATTTGTTCAGAACCAGGTTGAAACAATTGCTAAGAGTGACATCAAACGGGTGCTGCATAATGCAGGGAACATAACACTTACAGCTCTGTACAAGGGAATCCAGCAAATTCACTTGTCAAGATAACCCTATAAAGGGAAATTTGCAAACCAACAAATTCAAAATAGTATCGTACAAAGAACTCAGTTAAAGGGGAATTAAGAGCCAGCAAATATGATGAACTAGGGTACTGTGGATGTCAAGGGCACCACATTCATAGAGAATAGCAGAGTGAGTGAACCATCACAGAACCCTACCTGGGCAGCAAATTAAATACAATATATAAGATAGTAATCATAGCTAACAGTATTGGATGATCTGAAATCCAATACAGCTTAGTCTACAGAAGTATCACAACCAAGGATTTGAGAGCTAAGCAAATTCTACACACAGTAGAACTGCATACACCATGAGCAGCACTGAGGATCTGATCCACACAGTAGAACTGCATACACCATGAGCAGTATGGGGATCTGAGCCACACAGTACAACTGCATACACCATGAGCAGCACTGAGGATCTGATCCACACAGTAGAACTGCATACACCATGAGCAGCACTGAGGATCTGATCCACACAGTAGAACTACATACACCATGAGCAGCACTGAGGATCTGATCCGCACAGTAGAACTGCATAACCCATGAGCAGCACTGAGGATCTGATCCACACAGTAGAAATGCATACACCATGAGCAGTATGGGGATCTGAGCCACACAGTACAACTGCATACACCATGAGCAGCACTGAGGATCTGATCCACACAGTAGAACTGCATACACCATGAGCAGCACTGAGGATCTGATCCGCACAGTAGAACTGCATACACCATGAGCAGTATGGGGATCTGCGCCACACAGTACAACTGCATACACCATGAGCAGCACTGAGGATCTGATCCGCACAGTAGAACTGCATACACCATGAGCAGTATGGGGATCTGATCTGCACAGTAGAACTGCATACACCATGAGCAGCACTGAGGATCTGATCCACACAGTAGAACTGCATACACCATGAGCAGTATGGGGATCTGATCCGCACAGTAGAACTGCATACACCATGAGCAGCACTGAGGATCTGATCCGCACAGTAGAACTGCATACACCATGAGCAGCACTGAGGATCTGATCCGCACAGTAGAACTGCATACACCATGAGCAACACTGAGGATCTGATCCGCACAGTAGAACTGCATACACCATGAGCAGCACTGAGGATCTGATCCGCACAGTAGAACTGCATACACCATGAGCAGCACTGAGGATCTGATCCACACAGTAGAACTGCATACACCATGAGCAGTATGGGGATCTGATCCGCACAGTAGAACTGCATACACCATGAGCAGCACTGAGGATCTGATCTATACAGTAGAACTGCATTCACCATGAGCAGCACTGAGGATCTGATCTATACAGTAGAACTGCATACACCATGAGCAGCACTGAGGATCTGATCCGCACAGTAGAACTGCATACACCATGAGCAGCACTGAGGATCTGATCCACACAGTAGAACTGCATACACCATGAGCAGTATGGGGATTTGATCCGCACAGTAGAACTGCATACACCATGAGCAGCACTGAGGATCTGATCTATACAGTAGAACTGCATACACCATGAGCAGCACTGAGGATCTGATCTGCACAGTAGAACTGCATACACCATGAGCAGCACTGAGGACCTGATAACCAGCGAATGCAACACAAATAATTGAAATAATTCCAACATGGAATGAGGCTCTTCCAAATGAGGTGCCTTTCTTTCAAACCTGTATCCTGCATCTCTACCACTGACACTCCAGTCAATAGCAGATCACTCGTGTTTTTAATCTTCCCACTCAGCATTCCTGCTCCACGTCACATCTCGTTAAAAGCAAAGCTTACCATTATCCGGCTCGTAGTTCTTTCTTAAAAATGGTATAATAGATAGCAGATCGCTTCCAGCTGCTTTGGTCTGGGCTTTGTGCTCCTGACAGTTAGAAATATGTTTTTGTCGTGTGTTTGATTAAGAGATTCACCCCAATTCGCCCCCACCTTCCTTTGTACAGAAATGTTCTATTTTCAACAATTACTCAGTGACATCACCTGGTGAAGGCAACTTGACTAATAGAGGCTAAAGCAGAGGAATTATGAAAACATAGTTTTGCTTATTATAGCTTACTGTCATGCACAAAAGATGACATTTTTTAAAACTTTCTAATTTTAAAAATGACATAATAAACCATGTTTGATTTAAGAAAATCTGGAATTATAAACTTTTCTTTTCAATGACATACTTATTAAAGCTGAAAAGGTTACCAAAAGATAGCTAAAGGTCAGGAATGTTGGCTTGCGTGATTTACAGCTGGCTTCACAGATGCAGATTAGCTCTACTCTCAGGCTACCTAACCTACAGTAACATTGAGGGGCACTCGTTCTTTTCCATCGGGGTGGGATCAGTCAGGCAGAATACCAGAAGGAAATAAACTAAGACCACAACAACATGCAGGGCAATGAACATGGTTTTATAAATACAGGTGGCTAACAAATAGGACAAGCCTAGAATACAGAGTCATGGCATGGGGTTTGCACTGTTCAGTAAAAACAATAGATGTTCAATTATAATTAAAAAATAAAGTGCAGTGCTGCTCAACACAATCACAGAGACGGGGCTTACTAAAAAAAATAAAACCAATACTTTAAGAACTCCCCGTCTCCAGCACTCCTCCAAAACTCCAATGCCTTTAAAATACTAATTTCTAAAACCGTTAAACATACACACATACACACAGACGCACACACACAATCGGATGGAGACAGGGAGCACAGCACAGCAGGAGTCTCGCTCTAAATGTTGGTGGCTGTTTCTTTCATTTTTCTCTCCAACCCACCGCCGAACACAAATGAGTCCAATTCCTTCTCTGCTCCTGCTGACTGTGCGTCCAACCTCCACTCCAACAAAACCCGGATTCACGTCACACTGGACCAAAAACAATCTCTGCTGCCTGGATGGGCATTCACCTTCACTGAACAGACTCCAAAACACAGTACAGAAACACAGGTCCAAACTCCCTTCTCTCCACACCAACCAAACAAACGCTTTCTCTCTGCTTTTATACATGTAGCCACTCCCCAGCAAGCACCAATTACCTAACTGGGGAATGGCCACACCTGTGACTGCTGGCAGGGACAGATTTAACCCCATTCCTCAACCTTACATTCCCACACACACACAGGGGCAGGGCTACTGCCCTGCCACAATGACTATGGATATTAGATTTGCATTTGTTGAATGTGTAAACCGCAGGCAGCTGTAAGCCCTTCTTACATGAGCAAAATGCCACAGCAACTGAAAAGAGGCGTTACAGGCCTGCAAATAGGCACTAGTTATGGCTTATGAATGCCAAACAATTTACCAGAGTTTGAGTTTTCTAAAAAAATAAAATAATATTAACTGTGATGTAACAGTCTTTGCAGTGTTACCAGGAGGACAGTCAACCAGGTGATGAAAAGGTGAAATTCAGCTATTAGGTCTAGGATGACCTGTGGAGTGAGACGATTACGCCTTACCACCGCATTCTCCAGCATCCCAAACAAAGTGACTCTGGGTTTGAGTATGCAGCTGCCCAAGAGCAAAGCACAATCTTTACATCTCATTATAATGTGTGCGCCCGCTTAGTATTCCAGATCCCCTCCCAATTCCATGCTCTTTTCTTCATTTGAATACATTTCAGTATCATTTAAATGGATTAATGATGGCAAAGTGCTAATTTGATAGCGGGTGCAGAATGCCACATGAAAACCATGCTTTACATACGCCGCATTTTTAGTGGCTGCTGAAGTCCCACGGTTTGCATGTGTAAAATGCCGATTTTGGCCTCAATCTGGGTGTTTTGCAGACGCAGATGTATCCCTGCAGCCCCTTAGCATTTCAAAACACTCAACCAACCAATAGAATGCATTAACTTTGTAAGCAGCAATAATATTGTTAAGATGGTGACTTATTCAATATAAATAAAACAACAAACGTGCAAATATCTCAATATTTGAAATATAAGACCAAGATAGGCAATGTGCAATATTGAAGTATTTCAATACAACCTTCACAAAGTGCATATTCAGATCATTAGATTGTGCAATATATAGTACTTTCAATATAAAAATTATTTCAGTTGTGCAAATCAGCAATCGGTATATCTTACTAGAATGTACACTATTTGAATAGTTCACAGCTATAATTGTAGCAGCAATTTTATTCTAGTATTTTTTCAAAAGGCACGAGGCACTTTATAGAGGTACCAAGTTAGACAGTTTGTAGCACCGGCTACATTGATGCAGCATAAGTAATTCACTGCCTGCTGCTCTTAATTGAGTATCAGAATACCTGGCCAGGTAAAGTATTTCGCTATTCAATTGCAAAATAAGCAATTTTGTCCTAGTTGATAATGTGGGCTTTTTAGATTCATAAGGTAAAATTAGGTGAAGCTGTATCAATTTAGCGTCAATATATCGTTCTATTTGTTTAATGGGTCATCTCTGAAGTGGTTTCTCTCGCTGTTTATCAGAGTGAACCTTTCCTTAACGTTCACATTGAAATCCTGATTAGTTACAGGTGTTTTCTAACTGACTTTGCAAAGGGCTTATTGGACTTAATCGTTATCATTACTGCTGTAAGTACCTTAATTGTGAGCTCTTTAAATAGGACGCTTGCTTCCTTAGAGGAGGGGTGGTGTTTTTTTGAAGCAGAGTATTTGGAAGAGAGCGGTGCTTTTGAGGGGAACGGTTGCTGGTAAGAAGATGTAAAGCCTTCATGGTTTGGTTTGTTAGAAACAGAATTGTTATTCTGATCTGTCTTTTTCCCAGTCTGAAAGTCCAGCTATCTAAAAACCTGATCAAATTCAATTGTTCACGGAATATAACGGTTCTTTTTACCCTGAGTGCAGGGCCGTTTCTAATCCATTTCCCCCGAACTTCCGTTTTGTCGTCTTTTCCTGACTGGAGCTCCGAGCGCGACAGGACCGAGGAAGAGCTGGGTGAGATCCTCTACTGAGGAGGGATATTGTTATTTTGCTGCTGGATTGGCCGTGCTGTTTCACACTGTTTGGGATTATTATTAGCATTTATTTATTTATTTATTTATTTATTTATTTATTTTATCGGAGTTAAACGAGCACCTCGTACAGAAGCCTCGTTTTGATTTTGTTTATTTTTGGTGTTTGAACTGTTCCGGCACCGATTTGCCTGGTATCAATGCGGACCTCCGACAACAGTTCTGGACCCTTTGAATTTGTTTTTTGTTTTCTGGACATTTTTTAAGGAGGTCGTTTCATAGTAGACTGTTTGTTGAACACTTTTTAATCGGTAACATTGTGTGATTTTAAACACATGTCTTGGTAATTACTTTGGTTTGTGCTATAATGTATACGAAGTTACTCAGTTTTGATCTGCAACTGGGATGGGGTAAAAGACAGAACGGCCCGGCACTTTTAATTAATACAATTGCATTAAAAATCAGCGTAGAAAATTTCACAGAAGTGAAGAGAATATTTTAGCAATCAGAACCGATTAATCACGCGCTGTCAGTAACCCGTTCCGGCCCAGAACACTCTTATCACCAAAAAGCTCACGGAACACTGCGGTTCTGAAGGTGCAAAGACGACAACAATTATACACATAATACAACTAAGTGAGAACAACATAACACTATTGAAAAAAACCCACCGAACGACCTTTAACTAACTGCTCATTCAGTGCAATAAACAGCTGTATAAATAAACCGAAGCTGCACAGAGAACCCTATTCAACAACGTTTTTCTCTATTTATAGTGTCACAAGTAAAAGAATTGCAAAGGTGTATAATTGCTGTTTAACTTATTCAGATATTGACATATATTTCTGAAACTAATAGATGCAATACAATTACAGTGCAAAGACAAGCAAACACTACCTTACAATTATGTATTTTACAACATGTAACGAAAAATGAGCAAATAAAGCAAAACCGTGCCGATTTTAATATTGCGCAGGACGCCTTCAAATACAGAAACCGTGATGCAATTCCATTTTCCCTTTTTCTAGTTAAAAATAAATTAGTTTTTACATTGTCATTTATAAATAAAACAAACGAATAAACACACACTTGGAGCTGGGTTATTCCAGTGTAATTGCTGCACGGTATTTTATCACACTTTGGGCATTTATATTGGTGCTCTGCTCCGGGACACACACACACAGCGTGTCGGGATTTGAACCTGGAACCACCTGGTATGAAGCCCTTTAACCACGGGACCACCAAACCTCCTGTTACCCGAGCGTAATCGAATACCAAGCTAACAGCGTCGTGACCAGAGCTGATATTCTATCGAGGTCAAACTTGGGTTTCAAGCTATAGCTGGCAGTAAATATCACTGCTTGGTATTTACAATTCAACCTCCAAATCTATGTTACACGGCAAACCAACAGAGCAAATTTAAGGAGTCTTTTGTACTTTACCAGAATTTTACGTGAGCATCAGCATTGATGATGCAAAATAACGTTAGGTTACCTACCGTAACCCCGGTTCCCTGAAAGAGAAGACGACCACAAACATTAAGTATGGGATATTCCCTGCCCTTGAGGTAGGTAATACTGAGCTCTCTATATCAGAGCTGCCGAAGGCCCCTTCCTGTGATGATGCACTCGGTCCCGCCTACCGAGCGTATAAAACTGTCACTCCCTCTTTTTCCGCCCGAACCCGTGAGGGCGACCGGGCGACCTCATGGTTGGTGGTCGTCTTCTCTTTCAGGGAACCAGGGTTACGGTAGGTAACCTAACATTCCCTTTCAAGTCGAAGACGACCACCAACATTAAGTATGGGATAATGTATACCAGAGCCGTCGCGAGGGAGAAGGAACGGCAGCATATGAGGGACGCACAAGCACTGTCTAACCTAGAGGTTAGCGGTGTGAACTTACACCCTCAAGGACCCTTGTGCCCACAGATGGCACAGCAGGATCTACCACATTAACGCGGTAGAATCTGGTGAAAGTATGCGGCGTAGCCCAGCTAGCCGCAGCACAAATCTCAGACATCGAAGCGCCCTTAAAAAGGGCCCACGATGTAGCCAACCCTCTAGTCGAATGCGCAGCTACTCTACCAGGTGGGGGTAACCCAGCACCATCATAAGCAGTCGACACCGTGTCTGCAATCCAGTGTGACAGATGCTGCTTAGAGGGGCTGTCCTAGGGTCCGTGTTCCGTGACAGACAAAGAGCTGGTCAGATTGACGCAGCGCTCTTGTCCTAAGCACGTAACATCTTAATGCCCGCACTGGGCAGAGAAAATTAAATCTCTCATCCTCCGTTGAAGCAACGGAGGTGGATGAAAAGACTCCAGTTCCACAGACTGCTTAATGTGGAAAGCTGTAATCACCTTGGGGAGGAAAGCAGGGTTGATGCGCAGCGACACTCCGCTTCCATCCTCCCACATGCGCTTGCAGGAGCTGTGCACAGACAGCACCTGCAGCTCAATGATCCGCTTTACGGAGGTGATAACTAAGAGGAAGGCTGTCTTCATAGACAGATACTTCAGCTCAGTGGAGTTTAAGGGCTCAAACGGGCCTTCGTGAGAGCCTCTAGCACAATATTAAGGCTCCATTTGGGGAGAACAGTCCTCCTAGGAGGCTGTAATCACTGTGCGCCTTTAAGGAAATCGGTAGCCAAAAATGCGCACCCGGAGACATGGAATCTACGGGGGCATGGCAAGCAGAGATAGCCTCTGAATACACCTGCAAGATAGAAGGTGACCATCCAGCACCAAGCAGTTCCTGCAGGAACTGCAATATGACTGGCCTAGGGCAAATGATGGGGTCATGGTTTCTAGCCAGACACCAAGCTTGAAAATACTTCCACTTATAGGTATACAAAAAACCTAGTGGAGTCCGTCCTAGCTCTCTGCATGGTACCCATAACTGCGTCCGATAGCCCTAGGGCTAGCCAGCAGTCCCTTACAGGGGCCAGACCCATAGCTGGAACCTGCGTGGCTCCGGGTGCCAAAGAGAGCCTTCCGTCTGACTGAGGAGATCCAACGAAGTGGAATCTCCCAGGGCTGGCTATGCAACAGCTGGCACAGGGTTGAAAACCACTTTCTCTTGGCCACCTGGAGAACTGACGCTTTCTCTAACCTGACTTTCCCTAGAAAAGCCGGGAGCAGCGGTATAGGCGGAAAGCGTACAAAAAACGCTTTGGACCACTCGTGGGCTGCTCTCAGTTCCCACGCATTATGTCCAGCGATCCGACCAGGGTGCGCAAACTCCTCCACCTGCCTAGACCGGCCCCCAACCAGAGTTGGGTGCGTCTGTCATAACCAATTAACAGTTGTGTATCACTCCTATGCTTGCGCCTTCGCTCAGAAGAGAGGCTTGCTTCCACCAGCGTAGGGCTTCCCAGCCTGGGAGAGACACGGTCAGCTGACGGTGTCTGTCGTGCATGGGGTGCAGCCTAAGGCACTGAGCCACACTTGGATCGGGCGCTTGTGGAATAACCCTAGTTTGGTGGGTGATGAAGCCGAGGCCATCAGACCCAATAGTTTTTAACACAACACCAATTATACTGTGAACCCTTGCTGAACAGGGCCAGACAGTTGCAATGGCAGCCACTCTGTCGTCCGACAGGTAGGCTTGCACTGTGTGGGCCACTGCTCCTTCCTGCGACTGGGCAGATCAACCGGTCGTTCAGCTAATTCATCACCCTGATCACTTGCAGCCGCAAGGGAGCTAGGATGGCATCCATGCACTTTGAAACGTCGCGGGGCTAAGGAGAGGTTGAACCACAGCACAGAAAACTCAGGACGCTCCCCTGTAAGGCGAAGCGGAGATACTTCCTGTGCACTAGACGAATAGCAACGTGGAATCCGCGTTCTTTCAGTCCAGTGTGATAAACCATTCGCCCGGCCGGACAGCCTGGCGACTATGGCAGATGCCAGCATGTAACATCCGGGGCAACCACCGGTGCAGGCGGGGTCAGCTCCAGGGCCGGCGTTATTGGCTGAGCTAGGGCCACAGCAAGGGCTTGAGCCTGCTGCCTGGCCAGGCCCAGCGCCGCGTACAGCTCAGCCGTGTATTGAAGCACTCAGGCACCAAGGGTGCAGACGCACGAGGACACTGAGTGAGGTAGAATACAGTACTGGTGCACCAAAGCATCGGGGCACCGAGTGCAGGTGTTATTCACATGCTGTGGTGCTAAGCACTGAGGCATGGAGCATCTAAACACCGAGGGCGCCGACTAGGGGCGCCCAGCCTTAACCGCGTGAAGTCAACACAACCTGGGGTAGCGCATAGCATACACCGGGGTGGATACCCAGACTCGAGTGGCTGCGGTAGGCAACCAGGAGAGCAGTACAGGGGAGCGCACGGTACTGCACCATGGTGCAGAGCAGCGATAACCTGGTTCTGGACCGCGTGTAGTCACACAACGTGGCAGCGCATAGCGTATGCCAGGGTGGAGCACAGGCTCAAGGAGCTGCAACCTGTTATTTTTTTTCACTGCAAAGGCAGTAATAGGAACAAACAGGCTTATACCCAGCCATTAGGCTATGGGAGAAACACATTCACCATGCCAGGCGGGTGACCAAGCGTGCCGAGTAGGTGGGCTGAAATAAGCCGGCAGATTCAACTCAACCGCGGGACACAGCAAAGCTGGGTTCCCGTGGAATAATCAGCTTATTATTTATTTCTAACTGCCGGGCAGTAAGAAACAAATGCGCACACACACCACAGAAGCTGTGTGGGTAAAAATATCAGTCACCATGCCTGCGTATGTAACTCAACAGCAGGGCGCAGCAGAGCTACCGTTTAATATCATACTACATTTTATTTTTTATTTATTTATTTTTCTAAACTGCAAGGCAGTAAAGAAAAAACACATCACACACACACACACAACAGCAAGGTTGTGAGGGTAAAATAGCGGTCACCACGGCAGCGCGTGTGACTGCTTTTAAACAGCGCGCTGAGTAGGCGGGCTGAGACAAGCCAGCAGAAGCCGCTTAACAGCGGGGCCAGCAGCGCTGGGTCCCGGTGGAAGTAACGCTGTATTATTTTTATTTCTAAACTGCAAGGCAGTAAAGAAACGAAAATACACACCCTCCACGCAAGCTGTGTGGGTAAAAATAATAGTTACCACGGCAATGTGGGTAACCGATTTTGTTTTTACCAGCCCACCGAGTAGGCGGGCTGAAACAAGCCGGCGTAAGTATCTCGACAGCGGGGCTCAGCTTAGCTGGGTCCCGATGGAGGAATCGCACTTGTATCGTTTTTTTTATTATTTTTTAAAACGCAGTGAAATAAAACCACACATACACGCACACAACAGCAAGCTGTGAGGGTAATAAAGCAGACACCACAGCAACTCGGATGAACTGAATATTTTAAGCGCACCGAGAGGGTGGGCTGAGGCAGTCCAGCAGAGTCAATTCCACAGCGGGGCACGGCAGAGCCGGAGCCCGTGGAGGAACACGATGTCTCTTTTTTTAAACTGCAACATTATTATTATTTTATTCCTTAGCAGACGCCCTTATCCAGGGCGACTTAATAGCAGAGGAAAGCAGAAAACAGCGACCGCTGTAAGGCTTTCAGCAGACTGCAGTCGCAAAGCGATGTAGGCTGTTAAGCAGAAAAAAGAGTAAACACAGCGTAGTAACTGGACAGGGGTGTCTAGCCTGGACTACGTGCAGTCACACGACCGGGGCAGCGCGTAGCCTACAGCGGAGTGGAGCACCTTCTACAGGCACAAGGCAACGAGGCACCTTGTGCATCGAGCACCCGAGGCGCTATGTGCCCTGATGTACTAAGCACCTGCCTACCGAGCACCATACGTCCTGTGGGTATGATGCGTCGCAGGCCGTAAAGGGAAGGACCCCGATATGGTGCTGACTTTGTGCATTAGCACTGAGGCACTGCTCCCACTGCATTGAACACTGGTAAGTGTTAACATAGTGTGTCCACTCACTAGCGTTACAGCAAGGTATGCTGAGCCCTGTGCGCACCGAGTATCCTGTTTTCACAGATACTGATCAGCACCGTGAGCTATGTGCCAGGTTGAGCAGTGCTTACGCAATAACCCGTGCGTCCCAAGCACACTGTGTACTGCATTCAAGATGCTAGGCAGAGAGTCCTGAGACAGGACGTCTGGCTTGTGCATAGCACTAAGCACTGCTTTCACTGCGTTTGACCCACAGGTACTAACACAGTGTAAATTTCGCTAGCGCTACAGCTAAGGCTATTAACACCGCTTACCCTGCGCCGGGTACCGTGGGCACAAGTGCACCGTGTACTACGCAGCGTATGGGCACTAGTGTACAACTAACTACGCCTGCACCGTGTAATATGTACACCGCATGCAGCGCTTGAGCTGAGCTCAGTGCGCACTGGTATTACCATGCAGCACCACGAGCTATGCGCTAGTAGAGCAGTACTTACGCAACGAGCGCAACGTGCACCGCACTGCTTGCCTCAAGCGTTCCAAACGCCTTGCGCAATGGGTACTGTACACTGTGTGAACTGCGTACCGTGCGCACTGTGCGTAACTGCACTTTAGAACAAGCACAACGTCGAATGTTCTAGACGCCTCACGCAGCGGGAGCGTAAACTGCCTACCCTGCGCTTTGTGCGTAACTTTTTGGAAGGAGCAACGAGCACCTGCGCGTTATGTGCGCTGTGAATATCGTTCTGCGCACACTGCGTACTGGGAACCAAGTACCGTGTGCCTTATGCTCCTACACTGGCGTCGGATAATACGCAGCCTGTGCCAAGAGAAATCGGGCTATGCGTGTGCCGCGGTACCACAGCACCGGAGAGGACGCTACGCAAAGTGCGTACTCAGACCGCGTGGTCAACACACACACCTGGTCAGCGCGAAGCGTGTACCAGGGGAGGACAGAGGCCGAAGCCGCGGTGGGTGAAGTTTTTGTCAAGCAAAAATTACAATTTGTAAGAAGGAAGTTAAGAGAGAGAGTACACCGAACGCACATGAACCGACTCACCGCAGCGGTCAGGTTCGGCCGGGGATACTGCAGTACCTAGCCCCGAGGAAGGGAGCACGGCTGGGTCACTCGACAGCGGGGATACGGCCAGGCCTGGCCCTGAGGAGGATACTTGTGTAACTCTCTTTAGGAAAAGACAACTCACTTGTGGATGGCTGCACAGGCATCCGCTTACATACGACAGACAGTAAAAAGAGAGCGGCCCACCAAGGGGGGCCGTTGAAAGACAGAAAGATGAAAGACTCTGTCTTTTTCAAGAGTTGTTGATTCCAGGAAAGCGGCAAGCCAGCTTTCAGCACGAATGCTAGGAACTACAACTGACCCAAATCGACTCGAGGGCTCTTCCTATCAACACGCTCAGTTCTAGACACAGAGGTCTTACCTTACCATCTTGAGAAGGAAAGAGGGAAATCTTCCGGTGAGTGACGGTTTTATACCCTTGGTAGGCGGGACCGAATGCGTCATCACAGGAAGGGGCCTTCGGCAGCTCTGATATAGAGAGCTCAGTATTACCTACCTCAAGGGCAGGGAATATCCCATACTTAATGTTGGTGGTCGTCTTCGACTTGAAGGGGAACAACCGCGGACATGACCTCGGTGTCCTCATAGCTAGTGGTGGCCATGCAAGCTAATTCACCTTTTTAACTCCACTCTCGCTCGCTCTTACGTCATTCTTAGCCAGCACCTCACCATTCTTGTATATCTATTAGTGATACGTGGGCCAAGAAGAAGCGCATGGGTACCCAGGAGCAAGCTGATGTTCTCTAACCCCTATATTCTCATCATTCAGTCTACAACAACACCCAGTGTATGAATTCATGAAATCCATCTTGAATTTGCAGTAGTTCAATTCATATTAACCCATTGCATGCAGGGAATGGGCAATTAAAGGTTGGTTAACCCTTTGGACAGTTTTTGTAAGTATGTCACTCATTGTATTATGTGTATCGCTGTATCTTTTTTTTTTCGTTCCCTGTGCAGCTTCATTAATCAAGCTGATAATTGCACGGAATGGGCAGTTAAAGGTGGGTCCGGGTTGTGTTTTTTTTTTTTCTTTTCTCCCAGCAGTGTTATGTTGTCCTTGCTTAGTTCTATTATGTGTATGATGTTCATACTTGTGCAGCTTCTGAACCGAATGTTCCGGCCGATTTTCTGTTTTTTTTTAAGCAGAGTTATGTTGTCCTCACTTAATTCTATTATTATTTATTTCTTAGCAGACGCCCTTATCCAGGGCGACTTACAATTGTTACAAGAGATTGCATTATTTTTATATACAATTACATTATTTTTACATACAATTAACCATTTATACAGTTGGGTTTTTTACTGGAGCAATCTAGGCAAAGTACCTTGCTCAAGGGTATAGCAGCAGTGTCGTCCCCCAACAGTGATTGAACCCACGACCCTCCGGTCAAGAGTCCAGAGCCCTAACCACTACGGTGGGTTTTTCTCTGCAGTGTTATGTTGTTCCCTCTTGTAATGATATAGGTTGATATACATTCTATGGTATTGTATGTAGTTGCAGTTTTGGATAGTGCCAGTAGAGGGCGGTACAATAAGTTGTACAGCGGAAATAAACAGGCCTATGTTATCGCAGCTCCTGTGTGTGTCTCAGTAAATATTACATGGTGCCAGAAAGGGATAAAGAATCCACATAAATTGAAGGGTTAAAGCCACCACAGCCATGGAAGGAAATATCTAGGACAACTGGAAAAAAATTAGACAAAAGTTTGAATTGTATATGACGGCGTCAGGAACAGAGACAAAAACTCAAAAGGTACAGAGCAGCACACTGTGTGTAAGAGGGGACGAAGCTTTGGAAACTTAGAATACCTTTGAATTTTTGAATGTTAAAATGTACTGATTAAGAAATTTGAAGAGCATTTTATGCCACAAAAAAGTGCCATTTGAAAGGCACGTATTTAATACCCGTGTGCAAGTGGCTGGAGAAACCATTGATCAGCTTGATACTGACCTCAAGACAAAGGCAAAGTCATGAGAATGTGGGACGCTATGCGATAGTCTGATAAAGATCGAAATGTACTGGGCATTGTGGATGATCAGATCCGGGCTAGGCTGCTTTGAGGAAGATTTAGACCTCCAGAAAGCTGCACTGATTTGCCGTGCAGCAACTGAAGCAAGCAAAGCGCAGTTAGGACAGATGGCTTCTGCACCCACAGAGAAGGCGGTAAAGAGAGTGCAGGGGTGTGTTAACTGTCATCATTTATCAGGAGTTAATTTGCTCTTGGAAAAGGAGGGTTTTAATTAACGAGAGTATGTAACTAACTCGCCTTGAAACAGAAATGTAACATACTGTGTCTGTGATTCCAACGATACAGAGAGAGTGTACAGGACCAGGGTTAATTTCATATAGACTACCTCAATATTTGTAGTTTAGAAAATATTTTAGACTTTTCTATACTTGTGGTTATGAATGAGATTTATTCACTTGTTTTAATCATTTGTAACCTTACGGAACATTTGTTGTATTGCTAAAATGATATGTTATTTGCACCCAGTGTAATGTTACTTAGAAATTGTCAATGCAACTGTCGCCTATTTGAATTCTGCATACGTACATTAGGCCTATATGACAGCTGACCTCTACTGTAGATTTTATTGGAATTCTACAACTGAAGTCTTGGTATAGAAAACTGAGAGGCCGTTCAATTGAAAATTACAGTTCTGTAAATGACATGCTGAAATGATTGATGTGATGAAATGAATATAACATGCTAAAATGGGTATAACATATGCTTGAATTAATGACACCTGTTGAAATGATTAATATACGCAGAAATGAATGCTATACACTGAAATGAATGACATATTCTGAAATGAATACCCTGAAATGGATGACGCACGTCATCCAATAGGAGGAGTGGCAAACACTGTTGCAGCAGCAAAGGTCATTCAAAATGATCTAGACAGCATTCAGAACTAGGAAGACACATGGCAAATGAAATTGAATAGAGAAAAGTGTAAAGTATTGCATGCAGGCAATAAAAATGTGCATTATAAATATCATATGGGAGATACTAAAATTGAAGAAGGGAACTATGAAAAAGACCAAGGAGTTTATGTCGACTCAGAAATGTCTTCATCTAGACAATGTGGGGAAGCTATAAAAAGGGCCAACAAGATGCTCGGATATATTGTGAGGAGTGTTGAATTTAAATCAAGGGAAGTAATGTTAAAACTTTACAATGCATTAGTAAGACCTCACCTAGAATATTGTGTTCAGTTCTGGTCACCGTGACAAAAAGGATATTGCTGCTCTAGAAAGAGTGCAAAGAAGAGCAACCAGAATTCACAGGTTTAAAAGGCATGTTGTATGCAGACAGGATAAAATAATTGAATCTATTCAGTCTTGAACAAAGAAGACTACGCGGCGATCTGATTCAAACATTCAAAATCCTAAAAGGTATAGACAATGTCGACCCAGGGGACGACTTTGACCTGAAAAAAGAAACAAGGACCAGGGGTCACAAATGGAGATTAGATAAAGGGGCATTCAGAACAGAAAATAGGAGGCACTTTTTTACACAGAGAATTGTGAGGGTCTGGAACCAACTCCCCAGTAATGTTGTTGAAGCTGACACCCTGGGATCCTTCAAGAAGCTGCTTGATGAGATTCTGGGATCAATAAGCTACTAACAACCAAACGAGCAAGATGGGCTGAATGGCCTCCTCTCGTTTGTAAACTTTCTTATGTTCTTATATTCTAATAACACCTACTGAAGTATAATCGGGCCCTGCGTTTTACGAGACCTGCTTTCTTAGACTGCATTTCATTCCTCCCACCACAAGGTGGTCATGTACTCTGCTTAATTAAACCACTTATTGATTTAATAATCTCCCGATTCCTTTAATCATCTCAATTAGTCGTTCAATAAACGCACGTTGATTAGGCGGCAGAAGCAGTTACGGACGTTTATTTAGTCCTGCATCCCTTTATTACTAATAAATCTTATTCAATATTATTTCTTAGAATGTGTAAATAAATAATTTAAATGTTTGTTTACTAGTAGGAACACATAATTTGTCAACAAAATATTTTTTTTTAAAAACAGCATTGATTCCCAGAACAATTTATATAAAATACTGAAATTATAAATATTAATAATAATAATAATAATAATAATAATGCAAGGTTGTTCGCAAGCAGAACATTAAGTGTAAACACAGTTTCACGCATTAAATGTTCTATTAAACTTAAGCAGCGTCAGTTGGTTAACCCTGCCTTCTTTCATAGATTGACGTTTCAATGTAAAAACTTGGCCATAAGAAGAAACACTTCTTTTAGCATCTACAGAATTGGTAACAACTGACAAATATATTTTAGCCTTTTGTGTTAAATTGGGAAATAATTCTTCAGCTTTAATCCAAAATTAATTCAAAGTCATTCTACTGCTGTTTTCTTTTGCATATGGTAGGTATTTGTCCATTTCTGTTTTACAGTTAACATTAAATCCTGGAATAGAATATAATGTTGTTGGCCGAATATCCTTACTGCCATCAGAAAGTTATGAGCTGGTTGAAAAAAAACGTGGTTTCTTTTTGCATTGAACCATCTATCCATCCATTATCATTAACCGCTTACTACTTTTACAGGGTCGCGGTGAGCCAGAGCCTAACTCGGCATACACAGGGCGCAAGGCGAGACTACACCCTGGACGGGACGCCAGTCCATCGCAGGGCAACACACACACTCACACAGAGGGCAATTGACCAATCAACCTGGACAGCATGTCTTTGGACTGTGGGAGGAAACTGATCAAAATGTACAGTAAATACAATTGAGAAATGTTTCCCTATGTATAACATGTCACATTTTCTCAAATACTTTTAAAATGGGACACATTTATACTACTGTACCAGAAAAAGAGAAACTTGAACCGACTCCCTATTTGCCATGACCAGGTCAGATTATTGTTTTCCATAATCCTTTGCTACTGGTTAAAAGTCTAGTCTTTGAGTGCCTGTATTAATTAAAAAAGATGCCAAATTCATTCAAAGAGCAAATATAAACATATAGCCTTGAAAGCAGGTATTCAAATTAGCATTGCTGGGCTGACAACGGTGAATTGGGAGAAATTGAGACATGCTATTGGTCAGTTGTTTATGTAATCTGCATAACTGGGTAAACAACCTTTAACCCCTTTACTAATGTAAGAGGTTCAATTTCTTCTTAAAAATAATTCATCTTCAGATAAAGTTAAAGGAATCAATAAAAATACATAGATACATCAGTGGTCTCACACGCAAGTCTTGGTTGTTCTGAGCTGACATCAGTGTAGATGTTATTTACTGCTGAGCTTTCATAGCAGCAGAGATCGTGGCTTTTTTCTGAGCCGGCATGGCACAGAAATGTTTCTGGGCTGCCCGGAAATTACTTTGAACAGCACAGATCTACAGCTAGCTTACGTAATTTCCTTGACCAAATTTGGTCTTATTTCCCTTGCAGGATGCCTGGTGCGAGACAAAACACATTAAAAGTTAAGATCTGCATTTCTTCATCACTTCACCAAGTCAGCAGAAACCCAGATAAGAAGAAGTTACATTTGCTAAAGAGTTTTGCTAAATTCTCACAGGCAGCATTGTGCTATACCCGCGCATCACAAGGTCGAACGACAAGGCTGGTGATTGCAAACAGCTGATGTGCACCAGCTATGTACAGCTTGATTTTAAGAGTTCATTAACCTTGCGTTGATTCAGATTAAACACAGGAAAATCACACAATGTTTACAGACAGTTTCAATGATTTATTTTCCATTTTAAAGGGAAGCATAAGTAACAAGTTGTATAATGGAAAAGAACAAAGGCTGATGAAACAATAAGATCTTGTGCAATTTAACTGGAACAAAACAATGTGTACACCGCCCTGCACAAGGTGCGTGTTTATCAGAAAAAGCCCACGTGTTCAATTTGTATAATGTGTTATGCGTTCCGTGACACTTACCTAAAGTTATAGCAGGTCACTTTTAACAAAAGTAAGTGGTTTTAGAACCACTTTTAATTGGGTTGATTATGGTTTGTACATAAGTTCAGAACAGCTTTCTAAGCAGAAACAACTTCTGTGAAAACAAAAGTGTTATCATCTGTCCAAGGTCACAGCTGCACTTATGAAAAGCCAGTTAAGGCCAGGGCAATACATAGGCAAGAGTTTCAAAATCAAAAAACTTATGTAATTTTTTTTTTCTCCCAAAAGAAATACTTTCATGAAATGTGAAATGTGTTTCCTAAATTATGCTTTTATTGTAAACCTTCACAACTCTTAGCTACACAGCAAGAGCACAGCAATAACGCAAATTTAAAAAAGCATAAGACAGTGACAAACAAGCTAAATACTTAAGGGGCTAACGGTTTTTTTTTTTTTAACAATTATTTTTATTCATTTTTCCAACTTTTGGAATGTCCACTGTGCTCCTTAAATAAGGTAACAGACTCCAGACATCTGTGATCTCACATTCTTTATTGAAGTTCATATGAAATTATTCCAATTCATGACACCTAGTTTAAAAAATAAAAATGTTTTGAAGTCTGGAAATCATTCTCATTACAAAATTTCAACAGAAATCACAGTGATATTTATTCCATTGCATTCCATTGTTTGTTTGTTTTTTTAAAATCTGTAAATCTACTGTCTAGCCAGGCAAAGTGACACTTTCTTTGGAATTACAGTGATTGTGATTACAATCAATCTGAGTGATCTGCACACCAATGAGAGCTTGAGATAGGCAGTGTCTCCCTCGCTCAGCACCACAATCAATCTGAGTGATTTGCACACCAACGAGAGCTTGAGATAGGCAGTGTCTCCCTCACTCAGCACCACAATCAATCTGAGTGATCTGCACACCAACGAGAGCTTGAGATAGGCAGTGTCTCCCTCACTCAGCACCACAATCAATCTGAGTGATCTGCACACCAACGAGAGCTTGAGATAGGCAGTGTCTCCCTCACTCAGCACCACAATCAATCTGAGTGATCTGCACACCAACGAGAGCTTGAGATAGGCAGTGTCTCCCTCACTCAGCACCACAATCAATCTGAGTGATCTGCACACCAACGAGAGCCTGAGGTAGGCAGTGTCTCCCTCGCTCAGCACCACAATCAATCTGAGTGATCTGCACACCAACGAGAGCTTGAGATAGGCAGTGTCTCCCTCGCTCAGCACCACAATCAATCTGAGTGATCTGCACACCAACGAGAGCCTGAGGTAGGCAGTGCCTCCCTCACTCAGCACCACAATCAATCTGAGTGATCTGCACACCAACGAGAGCTTGAGATAGGCAGTGTCTCCCTCGCTCAGCACCACCTCCATTAGTATGTCCTCTAATAAGGACTGGCAAAGCTGTGCAAAAACATGCAACATGAGGATGAACAATTATTTTTGTCAATAGTTAAACACCATGTAGTGAAGGATTTAAAATTGCATTTGTTTTACCACAAACAAATGTGACCTGGTGATAGGAAAAACATTTTCCTCTGAGGACCGATCCTGAAAAATCATTCAATTAAAAAAGTATATTAGCACTCTGTTACCTACATGCATTCTAGTGCTTTTTGTAAGCTTGTCTCCCCCCAAAAATTATTACTATCAAGCAATTAATGCATACTAGCAGTGTGGAGTAGTTGTTAGGGCTCTGGACTGTTGACCAGAGGGTTGTGGGTTCAATCCCAGGTAGGGGAACACTGCTGCTGTACCCTTGAGCAAGGTACTTTACCTAGATTGCTAAGAAATAAATAATAATAATATATCAAACATAAAAACAATATATAAAAATAAGTAACAAACCATAGTTTCATCCTGGAGAGAGTATTAATTCATGGAACCTCCCCTTTGACCCTCCAAAAACAAGCATGACATTGAGGTATGTAATTATTTCATACAAAAATAATGCCTAGTTTTTTTTCTAAATAAACATATTTATGGTAACCAGCGTACCTACCTGCTGTTTAAGTAATGCCCAATCTTAACAGCAAACAATTCAAATATGCAGAATCCTACATTTTGAATATAATGTGAAAAACCACTACAGAATTAGTTCAAACTATGGGTGCAAGGTGCAATATACACTGACTAGCCCTCAAAGTTAATGTATACCCTTTTATGCAAATCAAATCACATATTCACACATTTTAACAGACTCCTAATTCTTTATAATTACACCATTTGCTATTTTGTATTTGGTATAAAGACGTCACAGTGTTAGATATCAAAAATAATTCAGTTGTATAATGCTGATTCAATCTAGTTTGGAGTCCTATAGATTGATTTATTGAAGTGTCTGTAAGGTGGATGAACCCTAATTCACAACAGTGTTGAGTTGCAGCAGCTTCACACATTTACCTGAGATAACACCCAGCACCTCAGCTTCTATACTGTCATTCCCAACCTCTTCACCTGGTTCAGGGACCACAGGTTACATACACACACATATTGTAAGACAGAATGTGGTTTTGGCAGGAAAGGGGTTAAAATCACTTCAGGGCTGCTGAGTGACTGTGTGTGTAATCAGTCGTATCAACGAAAAAGGTACTGTTTTGTTTCGTGCGTAAAACATGTTTGTGTTTTAAATCGGGAAACGGCTTAGCCGTCCGACATGTAGTTAGGAAACCTGTTCAGTTTTAGTTTAGTGCTCTAAAACGGAGTTTTGTTTTAGTTTATTTTTAGTTTTGTTTTATTTATTTTTGTGCATAAATAAATAGCGCAACCGCGCATTTAAAATCCACCTCCTGTGTGTTGGGTCAGTTGAGTGCTGAAAAGAACACGGAGACGCTCAGGCTCCGTTACAATATGAGAAGGCGGCCTCCGTGTTTTTGTGCATGGACAGTGCCAGGAGGTGTTACTGGTGTCATCCAAGAGTCCAGCTAACCGCTAACTTCATGTTTATCACCCCGGGTTTTCTTTTTGACATGAATGGGTACTGGTGGGCCTCTGAACGATTGAGACAGCATGCACACCCTGGACTCCTGTGTGATGTCTCTCAGTTGTGTATTGTACCTTTTCTTGCTGAACAGAGAGATATGAAAAACGAACTGACCTCTTTGAAATTGTCTGTATACAATACGGACAATGGAAATGCCTCATTTCTTACAGCCCATGTGGCGTAGAAGAAAAACAATTAGATATACTTTAAGCATCACAAATGAACTGTTTGCAATAATGGAGTGCATAATCATTTTACATCACATTGGACCAATCACTTAAACATATACAACTGCATTTGCCAAAATGCTTATTTTTAAACAAATACAATATACTTTGACAAGTGAATCTAGCTCTTCAATAGTCTGTCATTATGCATTATTAAAAATAACATTAACAATGGAATGGAATTTCTCTTAAAAATATTGATATACTGACGTTTCCACACAAACACCTAACGCACGTAATGCCTGCATTGGCAATTCAGTATTGAATAAATAACACTGATTTCACTGAAAGGCGTCTGAATTGGCTACAATTTACCTCTTTTTAAAAATGTAATGTAAAAGCAGAGTGAGATGTGTTAGAATGGCCAGGAATGGCAGCACAAATCACAGAAATGGTAAGCAAATGTGCCGTCTGCTACAGAAAGTCACAGCAAAAAGACTGGAGTGGATTGATTCACTTTCAACAAAAATGAGTACCTGCTAGCACTAGATTACTACTCAAAGTTCTTTGAAGTGATGCTACTGGGGACTGACACAAAAAGCACAAATGTGATTAAACATTTAAAATCCATGTTTGCTTATTCATTTATTTAGCAGATGCCTGTATCCAAGGCGACTTACAGAGACTAGGGTGTGTGAACTATGCATCAGCTGCAGAGTCACTTACAATTACGTCTCACCCGAAAAACGGAGCAGAAGGAGGTTAAGTGACTTACTCAGGGTCACACAATGAGTCAGTGGCTGAGATGGGATTTGAACCAGGGACCTTTTGGTTACAAGCCCTTTTCTTTAACCACTGGACCACACAGCCATGGCATTCCAGAAGTACTTATTTCAAACAACATGCCACAGTTTTCTAGTAGTGAATTTAAAACCTTTTCAAAGGAATGGGAGTTCAGTCACATCACAACAAGTCCAAGGTACCCACAGTCAAATGGCATGGTGGAGCGTACAGTGCAAACCATAAAACGCCTGCTGAAGAAGGTTAAGGCTGACGGACGAGACCCCTATTTGGCCTTGCTTGATTTTCGAAACACTCCCCTAGATGACATAGGAGCATCTCCGGCTCGCTTGCTGATGGGAAGAAGACACAGAACCAAACTTCCAACAGCGCCTCAACTGCAGACTTTAAAAGTCATGAGTAATGAAGTACAGAACTTGTCATACAAAGTAACGAAGAACAGAAAGTGTTCATACAAAGACAGCACAAGCAGACACTGTATTTTGAGAGCGGAGCTAAACCATTACCAAATCTCAAAGTAGGAGAAGCTGTACAGCAAGCGGGAGTCTGGAATCCTGCTCTGGTCACACACAGTGCAGAGCAGCCACGATCCTGTACCGTGAAGACGCCAGACGGACACAAATACAGGAGGAACCGAAAGGGTTTGCTGAAAACAAATGAACCACTGATCTGTCCTGAATCTGTTATGAAACTGAAGACCAAGCAAAAGGATCAAACCTTAATAAGCACGGAGAGGACAACAATGGAGAGAATGAGAATTCTGGGACTTTTGCAATAAACAGTGGAGGAGCATCTGCCAGTCCTCCAAAAGTAATCAAGTCACCATTTAGAACAGGGTAACATTTGTCCTGAGGGCCGGTGTCCTCCTGGCTTTTGTACCAACTTTGACCTAAATTACTTAATTGGATCAAGTATTACCAATTATTGGTCTAATTAAGTAATTTAGAGCACAGTTGGAACAAAAGCCAGGAGGGACACCAGCCCTCCAGGACCGGAATTGAACACCCCTGATTTAGAACATCCAGTGTGGTAAAGAAAGCACAAAGATTCAGAGATAAGTAAAGGACATGACAAAACTGAAATGCAAATTAGAGAATTAATATTTCAAATATATTTTGTTCGGTAAGTCTTGTCCATAAAAAAAACGGAAAAAGGGGATGTCATAATACAGGGTTAAACATCCCAACCAATAGCAGCGCTAGGCAATTGTTCATTGTGTGTGAGACTTTTGTTAATAAAGTACAGTACTGTTCTCTGAGGTAAGTTTAAATAGC